>CM073429.1:28194285-29560000 GCA_037114965.1 Monochamus alternatus
TTTTCCAGTGCACTCTCTTGATGAAAAGTTTTTAAATTACGACTCTAAACATAAATAAGTAAAAAAATGTAGGGTATCGCATCGTTATTTTTTAGTGTTTGGAATATCTTCGGTTTACAACTAAGTATGTGAACAGTTTATTTTATAGGAAAATATTCTTTAAATTTAAACGTTATATCCGCTTTCCTCAACATAAAGGTTTCCAAAATAAAAATCATTCTACTTTTAAGTGGGAAGCATCAATGATTAGGCAGTCATATCAGATAAACAGTTAAACCTTTAACAAAATATAATTCAGGTTGGAACCCTTTATGTTGGGGTGAATGGACAGTGTAATTAAGAAATCATATAAACCGCTCGCAGTTTCAAAATTCTCACTACGTTTAAATTTTAAAGACCTGACGGCTCCCAATATAATCTGCTACTGGTTGATGAATTGCATGAGGGTGTGAATATTTACCTTAGTATGAGTAGGTATTCTATATATTTTAAAAATTAACACTATTAATCAATAATTCTTCTTTTGAAAAAGTATAGTTTCTACTGTAAATTATTTTAATTACTTTTTTAACTAATTTGGAGGTCTTCTATTTTAAAAATGGTGCATTTTTAAACCAATAGCCATGGGCGAAGTAAGGGGGGTCTTGGGGATAGCACCTCGAAAAATATGCATAAACATCACACAGAATCGAAATTAAAAAAATTATTAGATGACCTAACGCCATGCCAATGGCAATGTTTGTATAATTATTATTTATTATACTTGTGGAACTACCCAAAAGTGTGTGAAAAAATATTACAGCATAAACGTAGGCAGATACAGCAAACCTCCATCATTTTTTTGCGTGTAGCTGACCTCACGTTGCGCCATTGACCAATGACAAACATCGCCAAAGAATCTACCGTCAATGCACGTTTTTTATTTATCTTTTTGTGTACGTCCACGGACCTGGTGGTGCTGGTCAGTGACGATTATTACTCGATTGTCTGGGGCCCCACATTTGCATAGAAATTAATGACTCATTTGATTAAAATAGGTGGGTCGGCGCACTGCCATTTATATGGTTGTAATGTAGTGGATTTTATCTATTTTAACGGCAACTCCACCGTGAAACTTAAATATGATAAATGTAACAGTTTTAATAAACAATATTAATCAATACTCCTGCAAAAGACAAAAGGAACCAGTATTATGAAGATATTTATTAATGCATTATTTAGTTAACTGTAAAACATATTATACAAAGGTTTAAAGTTAGACGACATCCAACTATTTGATGAAAATTGATTGACAAGAATTTCAATTTAGTTTTTAATGATGTCATTTACTTTTCAGACTATGATATTAAACTATTAAATATTCAAAAAGCTGGAGCTAATTCACTCAATATGTGTAGGTTTAGATTTAACTGAATAAACATGAATGTTGGAAGTCGTGGAGACCAGAATATTTATGACAGTCAGAATCATTTTTACTTATTAGTACCTGCGTTATGTAAAAGTATTTGTTTCTTCTAAAACGAAATAAGACAGTAAGGCAACATGATTAATTGATTAGGATCGATTATTTTTCGACAACCATCAGAAACAAACGATTTTATTTCAAAATAATAGTACATTATACTATAAGGGAGAGAAATGCGTTATTTTAGCAGAAGAGCAATTTGAAGCCCGAGGGCTACAATGCACCGAGGACAAAATAGCATCTCTCCCGAATGGTATATACTATTTTTTCCACGGTCTCATTAACTTAAAAACACATATTTTGTCATTATGAAGTAAGTAGCACCAGAATTATTGTATTCGGATTTGAGCATTTATTTAGTAGTCGTTGAGTTATTGTCATAACTACAAGATAAACAAACAAAAAGAATTGTCAAATTAAGGTGCTAGTTTGGTTTAGTTTAAAGTTTGTTTAGTGCACAATGAATAATTGTGAGTCGGAAGAGATTGTGGAGGCTGCAAATATTGCAATAAGCAATTTGCTGCCTACGAAGTCAAGATCTTTATACGATATAGCCTACAATCGGTTCAAAAAGTGGTGCACCGAGAAAAATGTTCAAGTATACAGCGAGAATGTTTTGTTGGCATACTTCAGTGAAAATGCAAATAAGTAATAAGTCTTCCACATTATGGGCGCAATATTCTATGGTTAAGTCATGCTTGATAATTTACGACAACATAGATATAAGCAAATTCCCCAAGCTGATCGCATTTTTGAATAGAACCGGTGACGGATATCAAGCAAAAAAATCGAAAATATTGACAAAGGGTGAAATCGACCGTTTTCTATCAAGTGCAGATGACAAAGAATTCTTAATGATTAAGGTAAGATTACTTTTGTTGTTAGGTATTTCAATTATTAAGTATTTTGATTTTTTATAGGTCGGATTAATTCTGGGGATTGCCGGAGCTTGTCGAACTGATGAACTAGTCGATTTAACTGTAGATGATATTGAGGATGTAGGCTCTTCCTTGATTGTAAAAATTCCAAACACTAAGACAAAGATTCCACGAACCTTTCTGGTTACCGATGTGGGAAATATGCTTGAATTGTTTCGAAAATACCTGTCCCTTCGTCCTCCCCACGTCAAGCATAAGCGCCTTTTTTTGTACTACAAAGCAGGAAAATGTAGTTCGTAGCCAGTTGGCAAGAATACCATGGGAAAAATTCCGAGTGTAGTAGCTTCGTATTTAAAATTACCTGATGCTGCATGTTATACTGGTCACTGCTTACGAAGATCTTCAGGGACATTACTGGTAGATGCTGGTGTGGATATCACGACAATAAAGCGTCATGCTGGTTGGAAATCAACGACAGTCGCTGAGGGTTATGTCGAGAACTCCATTGAAAATAAGACCAAAATTGCTAATCAGGTTTTAGTAGGTACCACTACTAGCGCAATCACAAAAACTGTAAATGTAAGCGAAAGTAATATTTCTTCTAATATTAATTTTGAAAATTGTACAAATGTAACATTTAATTTAAATGTCAATAAATAATTTCAATGTTATCTTTTTTTTGCATGAAAAACGTTCTCCATAATGTAAACTCCCTTGGGAGCATTATACTCCCTTGGGAATAATCGACTACTTATGTTTTAATTTTGATGTCATAGAAACTAATTTCTACTCCCAACCGTGGAAAAATAAATATATGTTAGGATAAATTACAATTCAAGGTGTAAGAAATAACTTACAGCATACTATTTTTTTATAATGTGCGAATGACTACTAAAGATGTTGCATTAATGTTATTTGTTATACTAAAAAGTTATAGCTTTGGGTTTTTTTTTTTGTAAATTAAAGTTCAAAGATCATGCAACATTATTCTGCTCAGAATACTAAAAACTAAAAGAATATTATTTACATTGCCACAAAGAAACCTATGCAAATAGCTGATTTTGTATTTCATTATTAATTTAATTCAGTAGATATTCAATTAATTATTAATAATTTATTATTATTAAAACTGTGTTTAAATTTTATTAATATTGTTATTGCATATTCTAGATAAGAGTGAATTAACCATTTTTATTATTATTATAATAAACCGCTGCGTCCTAGTGGCAACATGAAAAGAACGCAAATATAGAACTTTTCCATATAAGACTGTTCTATTATGAATATCGTCAAGAAGCTGTAGTATAACTTTTAAGATTATATACACTCTGTTTATATAAATTAGTATTATATCTTAATTATTTAATGTACCTAATCTTAATATTGTATAATACAATAAATATTATGTCTTAATAATTTTTGTGTTTATGTTATTAGAAAAAGATCAACTTTTTACAAGTCTAATAAGTGCTTAAAAAATATTTACATATGAAAATTGGTATACTAGTATTCTTTGACATTTTATTGTTCATAATAATTGTTACATGACGATATTTTTAATTTTCAGATAGTGAAAACCGCTGTGTGTGTATCCTTCTATATTTTTGAAATTAAGTTTACAACGGTGTCATTTTTCTTTCAACGTATCTTACATTATATTGTATTGTAGGTATGCTAAAAAAACAACAAAAGTAAATAAAGAGAACAAACTAAACATGAAATTTTTATTTTATGGCAGTACTTATATAATCTACAAAATTTCGCCAAATTTCCTTATAAAGTAATTAAAAACTAGATATGACAACTAATGCAGTTGTTTTTATATATTTTTAGGTATTAATAATATTGTGTGAAACTAACTACTCAGTGGACAAAAGCCCCAACCTGCGTTGAATTACACCCACAATATCTACCCATATATTCCTTATTATTAGCTTTTGTAACATTTTTTTACTGTTTTAGAAAGGTATTTTAAGCTAATATAAATCAAATCTCCTATAATTCCTATCAATGAAGTCATATGTATGTTCTCTGATACCAAACATCTAGGCATGCTAATGAACAATTCCACAGACAAAGCTCTATTCAATAATTATCCAAAGAAAATAAACTAATTTAGTAACCTTCTATGACTTCATTGATAGGAATTGTAGGAGATTTGATTTATATTAGCTTAAAATACCTTTCTAAAACAGTAAAAAATTGTTACAAAAGCTAATAATAAGGAATATATGGATAGATATTGTGGGTGTAATTCAACGCAGGTTGGGGCTTTTGTCCACTGAGTAGTTAGTTTCACACAATATTATTAATACTTAAAAATATATAAAAAATTTTACATAAAAGGTGAACATTTTTCAAGTAGGTATCGTCATATTTAATTCATTGACAGGATGTCACTTTTTGTCATTGTCGATATTTAACTTCAAATAATTTTAATTTTTATAATAATTTTTATAGTTAGATATTTGATTTAACTTAAAGGAGACCACCTGAAGAAGCAATCCTAATAATGCAGAAATAGGTCAGATCTCATCTATTGTGGTTGAATTTGTCGTGTTCCCACTGCCAAAAAGTGAAGTTAGATATTTATAGAGTGTTTCATTAGAAGGTTAGTAAATTAGTTTATTTTCTTTAGATAATTATTGAATAGAGCTTTGTCTGTGGAATTGTTCATTAACATGCCTAGATGTTTGGTATCAGAGAACATACATATGACTTCATTGATAGGAATTGTAGGAGATTTGATTTATATTAGTTTAAAATACCTTTCTAAAACAGTAAAAAAATAATGCAGTTGTGTTAATAAATACAGCGCGTCCATAAAGTAACGCATAAATTCATTATTAGCTATATAAACAATATTATTAAAAATTCTCAAAACAAGTCGATTTTTTATTTTAATTAACTGTTTTTTTTTTTTTCAAGTAATAATTTAAGATACAGGGTGACCTACCTTCGAGTAATGACGTCATCACCAATTTTTTTTAAATGGAACACCCCATTTTTCCCATTTCCGGATTTCCCTTGTTGAGTTGATTCCAAAAATGGTACAGAGTAAGCAACAATACCAAAGGTGTTTTTCATCAAAAACGTATGGATCAACAATTGTATTTCTCACAATACCAGCCTACACACTGACCTTTTGTAGTCGTTGCGTATGGTATTCTTTCTCTCTATGGTGATTTTCCTGAGACCAATAACAGGTGTTTTGTCGATTAACGTGACCGTTCAAATAAAACTTTGCCTCGTTCGAAAATAAAACGTTAGCAATGAAATTGTTATTTCGATTATTTTGGTGCATCATATACGCGCAGAATTCAGTTCTTCGATCAACGTCGTCTTCAGCTAATTGATAGATGAGAGCAAGTTTGTTTGGGCGCGCACTAATAAACGTGGATGGAGTGTTTCTTAATAGTTTATCACAGTAGTTGTAATAACAATACATATTGCTCATTTAATTGTCAGTACATTTATTCATTTGTAAATAATTGGTATTGTTGCCCACCTTGTACCAATTTGAAGCAATTTGTGATACATTTTTAGAATCAGTTCAGCAAGGGAAATCCGGAAATGGGGAAAAATAGAGGTTTCATTTAAAGAAACTGGTGACGACGTCATTACTTGAAGGTAGGTCATCCTGTATACTAAATCATTATTTGAAAAAACAGTAAATTAAAATCAAAAATCGACCTGTTTCGGGAACTGTTAATAATATTGTTTATTTAGCTAATAATGAATTTATACCGAGGGGTAAACCACTGCTTGAAATTTGTACAACAAAATACCCATTTTTTAAAATATTACCCATAAATACCCAAAAAAAAATACCCCAGCAAGTAAGTAAATACCTAAAAAATAACCAAAAAACACAAATGCTCAAAGAATACCTATGAGTATTACCCAATAATATCCTTAAGTACCTAAAAATATCGTTAAGTACCCAAAAATACCGAATAGTACCCAAAAATACCCTTAAATACCCAGATATCTAATAAACAAAAAATAAATTACACCCACGATTTTGCTTACTATACCTTCAATTTTTCAATACTCTCTCATAATATTTTCTTAGAAATTATTCCAATATACGTAAATAATATAGAACTATCAGTAATTTCATTAACAATAAGTAATTTTTTTGTGAGGAAGAATTTATTGACTGACATCACATTTATATAAGTATTAAACATAAAACAGAGCATTGTTATATAAACTAAGGTCTAATCCTTACTCAAATAAATCAATAAATACACTCCAATATTTAATATACAAAATAACTAAATAATGTTGGTTCTTTGGTAATGTAAGTATATAGTTACATATAATAAGATACATATTGGACACAATTTTTATTTACTTTTTAAGGAGTTTTTGAGGCATTTATATTATTTTTTATTTTATTTATGTCATATCTTATCATCAAATTATTTACGCTAGTGCCGATTAGATCAAGCGGGCCATAAAATATATATTTTCTTTCAACATCTGCAACATCCTTTTTAAAACCTACCCTTTTTAAAAGTTTAATCAAAATTTTAATTGAAATTTTATTATTTTGAGAGTTTTAGGAGATTGGTTCAGTTTTTTAAATACCTTGTATTTTTTCGTTAATTAGTGATCTAATAGACTCTTGTTAAAACTTTCATCTAAATCTTTGTTTAAATCCATTAAAGTTTAGAGGTTTTAGATATTGTTTAGTTTTTTAAACACCCTGTATTTTTCATTAATTAGTGTTGTAATAGATCCTTGTTAAAAGTTTAATTAAAGTTTTATTTCAAATTTTATTATTTTGAGGGTTTTAAGAGATTGGTTCAGTTTTTTTTAAATACCCTGTAGTTTTTCGTTAATTAGTGATGTAGTAGACCTTTGTTAAAAGTTTCATCTACAATTTTTTTTAAATCCATTAATTTTCAGTTTTTAAAGATTGTTTAGTTTTTTTAAACACCCTGTATTTTTTCATTAATTAGTGTTCTAATAGACCCTTGTTAAATATCTGATAAAAATAATTTTTTATTCCATTAATTTTTAGGGTTTTTTAGAAATTGGAAAGACCCCAGTCTTTTAAACACCCTGCATTTTTTTGGTTAATTATTATTCTAAAGAAGCCTTGTTAGACGTTTTTACCAAAAACAAGTTTTCAGCTCTCTTAAATTTTTTAAGTTTATTAAGTTTTTTTAACGGTAACAAATTTTTCAACACTTTGTATACAGAACGGTCTTTCGCACGTTTAATAACCATTCCGAAGTTAAATCTTCAAAAATAAAATTTTCTCGAAATTGGAAATTTTATTTTCTCCTTATCAATTTTTATATTAACACCCTGTCTATCACGCTATTAAATTATAGGAGTAACATCTTCGAATTTTATTAATGAATTGTGACGTGTTAAAGGAGGAGCTTTTTTGCAAGTTCCACTCAAACGTCTCACGTACCAACTTAAAATTTTAGTAAATTTAAGAAATTATTGGAAAATTTGGACCCAGCTTTCTCAGTCATTTTTGTATATATTGGAATGGGACAAACGTGAAAAATCATTAAAAAAATATATCTATAACTTGCTCGTGGCCGAATTTCCGCTTATAAGGGAAACAAAAATCGAAAATTATTTTTTTGCTGTATTTCTGAATTTATTATCAAAATTCTAACGCGAGGAAGTAATAGATAATTATTAAATAGGACTACAGTTAAAAAATGAAATTATTCTGTGGGTTAATGGGTTACGGCTAATTCAGGCACTGCGAAACCAGCCTTAAGAAATGCACATTGATTCGTCATTCAACAGCCGACAAACACGTCTTTCACGAGTTTACTCTTTACACTGACTTATGCTATGCTAGCCTAAGATAGACTGTGGCCTAAACCTATGTATCCAAATTCCGAAAAAAATACCCATAATTACCCACAAATACCCAAAAAATACCTTTAATTACCTACAGCTTGTACAGTAAAATACCCAAGTGGTTTTCCCCTCGACTTATACGTTACTTTATGGGCGCGCTATAGGTTTAGTAAGACGTTCAACTCTCAACCATATTTAGATCGCTTTAGAATTTAATTTTAGCTTAGGTACTTACAACAGATATATTCCAAAGTAAAGTGAAATCACTACTAACAGCAATGGGAATTTAATAATGATTAATTCACTACACATTTGCTTCAACTAAACTGTTCAGTTAAAAAATATATCTGTTATCAGTTTAGTCACAGATGGCACAAGAAATTTCCCTAATCCTCAAAACCCTCCACATTTACCTAATCTTTCGAAAACAGAAGTGCGTGCACGTGCAAACGTGTGAACGAGCTGAAAGAGGTAAGTTCCCATGACCCTCCGCATACTGACAGATATGTTCAAGTAACCACAGAATCTGAATTAAATCCTGTTAAGTTAAATACATATGGATAATGTACAGAAACAACTTATATCTTTGAGGTAGGATTCAGAAATATGATTGGAACAAATATGTTGAACTTTTCTCTACCACATAAAAAACGATAAATTAATTGATAAAAATCTTCTCTTAAAATAAGGCTCGGGAAAAGTAAGGAAAGTTATGACTTAAATTTTGGATAAAAAGTTTAATTAAATTAAGATAATAGCAATGAGGGATCTTATTTAAAAAATGTGGATAATTAATGGCTTAATAAACCTGCACAAAAATGATGCTTTCCTTTACATCGAAATCAGAAGAATTAATTTCGTATAGGTACAGTGGCCACAACATAAACATTTACACCCTAACACGTATACCACTTCTAAAGAGGGTAAATAGGAATTTTGGGAGGCATCAATGCTTACGTTATATAAAATTGACCTTTTTATAAGGCCAACAAAAAAAGATACCCTTTTTAGTAGTGACGCCACATAGTCAAATAATAGACAATACACATTGTTTTGAAGAATTTCGCAATTTTTTTAACTAGACCGATTTTCGACATTATGTACATTGGACATAAGTAAGTGTCAAAAAGGTCTTGTTTGTCATGTCCTTAAATATCGCGATATTCTGGCAATATTAAAAATATTTAAGAAGTTTCATATCCCGAATGATAAACTATACAAGATTTATAGAATTTATGTTATATCAATTTATAGAACAATAGTGACTTTTAATTAATGTTACTGCGCATGCGAACTAATGAAAATTTCATGTAAGCGAAATAGTCTCGCGACAGGACATTTTATTGTGTGATATGTGCGTTCCTTCACTTAAGTTTTGTAATAATTTTTTTGAGGCTATTCGTTCCGATCATGCGCATTAGGATTAACACGAATAGTCTTATATGTTGACATTATCAAAATTTAGAAATATCCTTTTTATCGTTCTTTGTAAGTTTTAAGCACATTAGTATCTACTTTACTAATGTTAGTTGTTCTTAAATACTTCTAAATCCTCGTAAAAATAAACTAATGTAAAGTTGTTAATTTTTAGTAACTATATAAATAGTACATAAGAGTCAGATTCGATCTGTACCACTGCAACTATGACAAGTTGATGTTAAACAGGTGACGTCACACTAAACGAGACCATACGTGTAAATATTTGTTTTTGTGTAGACACATGTATGACGACCATAATGTAAGCAAAATATGATACTGACTGAATAGAAACCTTTATGTTGCGGCGGGAGTACACATCAGGAAGGTTTTGCACATTTGTTAATTGTTGGCGTTGATACTGTTTATTGTGGTTAAAAGATAAGTGTTTTGTTTTTTACCAAAGGACAAAGTGTGCGGTTGCTTTGTGTTAAGAATAATAAAAACCCATAAGTTATTTTTTAAACTTATTAAGGTCACCGTATTTCTCTTCTTAAAATGATCAAATTTATGGTTTTTTAAATACTGAAATCTCAAAAAATAAAACACGTTGAGCAAAAGTAATATCAAAAATAAAATTACTAATGTTTTGTTCATCCACTTTTACTGTTTAAACTCCTCAAATAATATAATAACTTTTAAAATGCATTTGTATGACACACATTATTTCGCTATTCTAACCCCACATTTTAACAATTATTTTCACATACTTATAAACAAAAGTGAACAATCTTATATGTAGAACTATGTAAGTTTATGTTATAACAATGTTTTCATCTATAGTTGAATTTAAAAAAATACGTATTTTGGAAGATTTCAGTCCCTAAAAATTTGTTGGATAGATCGCTTTCTGACGTTATACATATATTGATTTTACTTCGGTACCTTTGAATATTCGCAGGTGGCATGAGATAACATTCTTGTTATTTGCTAAACTCTATATTATTAAATTCTTAAATATCTAAAATTACTTGCATTTGTATAAAACACTACTTCAAGAACATGGCGCCCTTATATTAACTAACAATATATAAAATATATTAAATGTATCATTTTACTTTAAGATCATTTGAATTATGAGGACTATATTAAATGCATGGAATCCTCCAAAATGTAAAAAACTTGTAGTGTATACAGGGTTAACTCGCCAAGTACAAACATTTTAACCGTGCTCAGGGAGGCCTAAAAAACAACAGAAAATAAAATAATTAATTATTTTGGAATTCTACCTTGATATTTAAAAATTGGAGCAGAACTCTTTTTCCCCCGGAAAATAGCGCCTATGATCAGCATCGTCCGAGATGGATAAAATCTGTCAGCTACTACGCAGTCGTTTTTTACAACGTTTCCAAATGTAGATATGAACATTTTTATTAATAATAATAATACCTGATAGGTAACAGTTAATCCGGTTAGCTGCAGTACTTTACATTCGTTTTTCGTTCCTTTATTCCAAATTGTCAACATTACATTTCTACCTATTACAATTCCGTCAAGATTATCCACTAACAACAAAACACACTTCGTGCACAGTTAATTACAATGACCATTTATTCTAATAAAATGGAACCAAAGGAATACTAATAGATAATAGAAAACTTTTAATGCCCCTCCCGCACAAATCCCTATATAAAACGTTTAAAATTGAAAAAGGCACTAAAACCTGAAGGAGAACACAGAATCACAACGTAAACATATAAGATAGGTAGTGCTGTTGCTTGTCTTTTCTCTAAACAACCGTTGTGTAGGATGGGTTGAATTTTTAACATCTGTAGTGGCTGTACATATTTTCTCTAAGTCGGTAAAGACAATAAACTTAGAGAGTCGCTTTCCTTGATGCGACTTTGAAACTGTGGCTTTTAATATTAAAACTGCTACATTGGATTCGTATATTTTACCTACTTTTTTGACACCAAATCTAGAAACGGAGTCATGCAAAGACTACTAACGAACTAATTTATTTGTATTGTAGATGGAAAACATAGTTTACTTCGAAACACTGTTTTCTAAAGAAAATCCGGTTACACGATTATTTTCTCCAAAGAATATTAATAATGCATTTCGTTGATTCTGTATCCCGAGTAGATCTATGATACTTATTATATTGCTTTCGAGGAAAGGTAGGTAAATTACAACAGTTTTAATATTTTTCTGACGATACAGAGGACAACATTTCATTATTTTCTTTATATTTTTAGTTTCCTAAAAACTGGTACAATTAATTCAAGGTAAAGAACAATAAGTATTATGCTGTCATCACCAATACTTCGATGAAGTGTAGGTTCTTCATTTTTTTATATATATTATAATTAAGTTTAATTTGAATAGTAATACCATAGAATAATTAAAATTGTATGTAAGAAAAACTAAGTTCCTGTCATTTTACAACGTAAACAATAAAATTACAATTATTTTTTATCATTAATTCTAAATTTAATTTCCTAAAATTGCATGGTATGTTATACTAAAAAATTAACAATATTGAATCTAGAAGAGATGAATACATTAATTAATTTTTAATTAAATTATACAAAAAAAAAACGTTTACCATGCGCACTGAACACGATTCTGATGTCAGATTTGATTTAGTACATTTACCATAGTTTTAGTAAATGGTAAAAAATATTGAAAATTTCGGAAAATAGTTGAATTCATGAATCAAGATAGAAGAAAACCGAACATGTATTTTGCCTTCAGTGTTTAGTAATTTTGAGATATTCGCCATGTTTTTTAATTGTGCCCCTTTGGATTAATAATGGCAGAATAGCTAAAACAAGTTTTATGCTTCACATTGAATATTATTCAGAATGATTAAAACTTATTTTTTGCGCACATTAGTTGCCACCAGTCCTTACTTTGGAAGGACATCCCTTACTTCAGGCTCTGTATCCGTCCTTAGTACAGTAGTAGTAGTTGTTACTTAGCGAATATAGTCATTAGAACAAAACGTGACGATATGCAAAAAAAACAATTTTAAATGTAATGACATTCCCTCCCCCCCCTATAAACAACGACAAGAATGCCCTTACATGTCATTACTTGAGAATAGGAAAAAGTAAGAACGTTCTTACTTGAGAATATGGAAAGGTGGCAATCCTAGTCAAAACTGGTTTTACGAGCATTTTTAATCCAGAATTCAAATATCAACCAATGCAAAACATGCTTAACATGCAAAATAAAAACCACATTCCGGAATTATTAAAAATATTGTTATGAATGCACGCCCCTTGTGTTATTTTACTGAAATGCATTATCTAAAATTGTACATAATTTAAATTTCTCCAAGCTTAAAGAATTTTCAACGGAGTGTTTTCAAACACAACATTGGCGTCATAATATTTCGTCAAGTATCCTATGTTTGCATTCTGATATGGATTTCCTCTCTTATCGCTGGGCGATAAAATCCTTATCTGCAGTATTCCGCTTGAATATGCTTTTTATGAATGTTTGCCTACCGATTATTTATTTACGCATTTACGTCAAGATTTGATTGATGGCCGCCTTTTTAACTCTTAATTAGCATTCCTTTCCATTTCATTAATTGGCAATCTATTTCACTGTCTTCATTTTCTCCAGTGAGCAACGAGCATTCTTTTTTTATTCAGCAGGTAATTCTACTTATAATGAAAGTTTATATTATCATATGAAACTAGCTGTGGTATAGCAATACAGAGTGTTTTCATCATTATGATTTTAATTGGTGATAGCTTATGAAAAGCCGATTAACATTTACTAACTAGGAGTACATAAATATGCTGTTATGGTGAGGTTCGCGAACATTCATCCATAGAATCTCGTATGCACAGCATAGAAGAATATCCTTCTACGAGTACTTGTTGCAAAAGCAAACTAAAAAAAACTCTAAGAGGAAAACCCTAAGAGATATCCAATTTGGTATTTTGTAACAGTTACAAAAACCTTTTCAAAACAAATCTTATAAAACGGCATCAGTCACAAAAACATTGTAAAGATGTTTATACATCAACTATATAACCAAAATTGGCACCATATTATAAAGCACTTTAGTCGCCGTTCAGATTTTGTAAGGTCTGTTGGAAACAATTAAAAAATACTTATATAATGGCAACAAATCAAATAAGCAATAATTTTACAAGGGCTCTATGACCTTCAAATTTCCTCACCCCGCGTATACACACTGTTTGCGTCCCAGCCCTCCCATGCTCTAGAACCACGACTCGCCACTGTTCAAGTTGTTAACTAAATAAGAAAGGCTACAACGAGCAAAACCATTAGAATCTACCGATAGTAGACAATCACTACTGATCGTACGTAATCATAAGATAACAACTAGATCAGCATGGGAATGCCATCAGGCACTGGTAGTGGCTTCAACCAACAACAACATATCTGTATACTGGGTAAAGCGACACGACCGGTGGCAATGGCAATAAAGTAGCTGCCAAGCTGGCCAGGAGTGCATTGGGTCTCAATATTTTTGGACCTGGTCTATTCAGTATGCTTCCGTTGTCAGCATTTGTTGAAATTATCAATGAGGACACCCACAAAGAGTTGAGGAAACGTTGGGATGAACAAATAGCTGACAATTTGCTAAGGAGTTCCTAGAGTACTCCTGCAAGGATACAACCAAAAAGTACATGTTTAGGACAAATCTGCGCCTGGTGACAGGTATTCAAACTGAACACTGTTCGCTAAAGAAGCACCTGTGTTACATGAGGAAGTCTGAAACAGCTCTTTGATGGGGTTGCGAACAGAAAGACGAGAGAGTACTCCATGCACTCGGTAAGTGCACTGCCCTCTCGTCAATAAGAGAATCCGTGTTGGGAGGACGATGGCGTTCTATGACTTACATTAGAGAGATTCCCCTGAGCAACGTCACCACTCTTTTCTCCTTAGTATGTTGGTAGGCGGCTCAGGTAGATTGATCTCCTAATGGGAGAAAGTACAAGGGACCCAATGGGGCCTACGTGATGTAATCTTTCTGCTACTCTCCCCACAATTCCAGGTTCCAATTATCAAGAAATATGTTTTACTAAGCTTTTCAGGTATTGTTTGCACATGAATAAAGTAAATGTAAACAACGGACACAAGTTTTACATACGATCAGGTGGCATCCACGAGAGTTCGGAGAGAGTTGGATGCGGCGGTCATTAGCGCGCGCATTTTCTAACAATAGTAGTATTTTTAAAGTTTGCATTGTAAGTAAATTCATTGGGTAATATTCTACAATGTATGTATTTTCATAAATAATGAATAAGGTGAGGCTTTCAACATTAAATACTGAGTAAACTTATAATGAGGTATCACTTTTATAATATATACTGTAGCCGCCACTGTCGTTGTGTCTCTTTGGTAATATTGGTAGTTTGTTCTTTATCTAGATGTTGACTACAAATGAAAGTAATATATTATATTTAAAAAGCTCCTTTTAGTGGTTAGAATTCGTTGTTAGCGACTTTGAAATAGCATAATACACCTTGATCTATTGAAAGATTTCGTAGATAGGACTAAAACCAGTAGATATATTTTTAAATTTAACATCCTGTATATCAACAGACATGGGTGACAGACCTACTAATTTGTCTGGACTTATAACACAGTATAGGGAGACCAGTAAAAACACTCGGGCCGAAATAATAAGTCGCGCATAGCAACTCGCGCATCCATTTCAAGCTGCAGAGACCTCAGTTTACATCCAACTCTGGGAGTGCGAACATCGGTTATACAGAGCCGTATTAAAGCAATATTTTGAGTCTGATCGAGGAACGAGTCGCTGCGCAGCAGTTAGATGTTTAAATATTTCATCTATAAATAGTAATTTAATTTTCTTTAAATTTGCTAAAGACATAAATGATATTTTACTGCTTATTTCTTAAGTAGAACATTGGAATATAAATACTTCTCATGAAAGTGAAGTTTAAAATATACATTTTTATATTATTCACAAATACAAATTTTTATTTTAGAGTAAAGTTCTGTGCAGAGGCTTCTAATAGAGAAGATTTATTAGAAAATCTGCTCAGGATTAGTAATAGTTAATACAAACTATGTCAAATACATTTTTAAAATAATATGTTTTCTAACGATTCGCGCAATACATTACGCAAAGAGGCCGTTCCAACGTTTCCTACACAAGACGGCTCATCTTCAAATTATGTAGATGATCATATTTCTTGTAGTCACTATAATGAGAGTAAGTCTCAAAACAAAATAATAAAAAATATTTTTTTTCCAAATTTACATTTTACTGCACTATTATCTCCAATTTAACAATTTTCAAAGTTAAGTAAACATAATTTCTTTGTTCTGAAAAATACTTGTCTTCTGGTTTACGTAGAACATTTAAGACGAAAAAAAATCATAATAAATTATTTGTCCACTAAACTTCAAACGTCAAATTTTAAATTTAAAAAAATCCCAAAAAAATGTAATTATCACTAATAACAAAAAAAGTAAGTAAATAAATAAAAATGTTTTGTAATGCAATAATATATATTTTAAACTCTTTTTTTTTAAAGAGTCCAAAGAAGTAAATCAAATTTTCACACTGTATGTTAGTAGCAGTAAATGATAGCATATAATACATGTTGAATTACGCATTTATAAATGTATAATGAATTATTACATAATGTGGATAGATATAACGTAAACTTTCATGTGGAATAACTACGCTTTCACGCGCAAATAAAAATTTCTTATTCCGGTCCTGATCACCGATTCTGTCAATTCTATCGGATGTGCTATCGCACTCACATTTCGAGGTCACCGCAGAAACTGAAAGCAGTTCAAAGTGCCGACAATGGAGTGAAACTGCTGGTCTACCTATGCTGTGCTTATAACTTGGTGATTTTTTGTACGCTCACTCAAAGACACCCTGTATAGTGATTACATCAAAGCTGCGTGTTCTCTATCAAATTCCAACAATCAGTATACTAAATATAGGTACTTAAAAACATGTTTGATGTGTACTATTTTCATTTTGACCGCATAGATAAACACACAAACGATACACCCCCACAAAAATGTAAAGAAACAAATATGTATATAAATTATTTCATAAATTTCACATACTTAATTTTATTTGTCACCCACAAATAAAAATGCGTTGGCGAAAACAATGCGCTTAGAACAATAGTCAAAATCGGAATTAGATGGGCATATCTTTTTCGAAAACTACGCTGAACTTCCTTAAAATAATATTTTTTATCAAATTATGTATCTATATATTTTAAGATGCAACTGTAATGCAGTTAAATGCAATACATAATCTCTAGACACATAAATATCTACTAATAATAATTGTATCTATACTCAAATAAATCTATAATTTCTATTTTCAGTTAAACTTTTAATCGCATTGGCATATAAAAACAAATAGTTATTCTTGTTGTCAGTTTGTGATTTTTTAGAAAAGCTCTTTTATTTCGAACCGTCTGGTGGACTGATGATTTGATGCAGACTAGACCCACATACATGTTCCAGTCATAAACAAAATCGAGTTAAAAAAATTACTGCGACGATAGCTTTAAGTAGGCTAGATGCTTCTAGACGTCATCTGTTCATAACAAACTGAATGTTTTGCCAAGATTCTTTTAAAAGAATCCGAAACGTGGGCATTTTCGAACTTGATTCTCTGTTGATTCAATTCAGGTTTTATTATTAGTTTTAGTAGCTTATTTTTAAAGGATACTGCCAATTTATGATTTCCTGCTACGGAGCAGATATACCAGAACACGGTCTGTGAAATTCGTTTGCTATGTTTCTCATATAAATAAACTTAATCCGTATTTGCTGTACGTTCACTAGAAGTTCTAAGTTTAAGTAAATTAGCAGTAAACTACCCTTGATCATACGTTGCTAAGTAGTCTAGTTTTGTTGAAAATCGTTTCACTTCAAATGAGAGTTACATAAAACAGCAACAAACTATGCAGGACTGCAGCAATATTAGTTAATTATAACATGCAATATGGACGTACATACTCCGTATGAAATAAATTATTGCAGAAATAGGTAAAATAGGAATTTTAGTGACACTTAATTTGATTCTATTTACTTTCCCGTGAAGTCACCAGGTTTTGTGTAATGCAATGTCATATACTATTTTTTATGGCGTTTCTGGACAGTAATTTCAAAAGGTGTTTCAGGAACCTATGCTTATCTTTAACAGTTCTTAGGATATCACCAGGGTTTAAAAAAATAATAATATTTAAAACACCTATTAGGTATTATTCTCAATTCCGCTGCAATTTGTTCTTTTAAATCTTCCAAATAACTAGGCTTCGTTTTAAATGCTTTATTTTTCAAATAACCTCAAAGGAAAAATCCATTGAGGTAAATCTAGTGATTTAGGTCATTCCAGTAAATTTCGTCTTCCAATTCATTAGTTAGGAAAAATTTTGTATAATATAATCATAAACTGGTCGAACGTAATGAGCTAATCCTGCATCCATGATGTTACTAGGAATAATATAACATTAATCGTCATTACAAACAGTAGTTTATCTATTTCAGCGTTGTTCTGAAACATTTACAGTTAAGAAACTACTGAACTTGTCCCATAATATCACAGTATTTTATGTTAATTAATTAATATCAATACATTACAACAATGTGAATGTCTTATGAGCAGGCCCTCCGATTAGTCAACAGGTCGCAAAACCGTAACGTTAGTGGTTGTATTGGCCGGAATGCTCAGCCTGAATTTTCAGTCTCCCGACAACCAGCCAGTGTTTGAAATTTTTCTTGAGCGATTTACTTGATGAGTACAGGCCTATCTTCATTTTGAAGTAATAGAGAAACATATTTAAGTAATTCCGTATATGAATTTTCATCCATACGCGGATAATTTCTGTAAACATGAGGCTATAGTAGCAATTCGTGTATAAGGCGCAAATGAGAATAGATTTTTTTATCCAATGTTTTGCCAATTTAGAATGTTTGCACATTATCTTTGATTCTTTATACATCAGAGCAACTGTCACTCCTGTCAAAGCAACATCATATTCTGAGATCATGTATACAACACTAATATAAAACTGAACAAAACCCAGCGATTAAAAAGTAACGTGTATGTCGTTGTAGTCTTCCGCCAGTTAAGCCGACCTTCAGGCTAACCGGCTCGTGTATGGCCACCTTTAAACACAGTAACTTACCAATCAATGATTTCTTAGTTTTTACTTAAAATAAAAACTGTAAATTAGCTGCCAAAATTTTAAACTAGGATTGGCTTCGAACACATGAATTATAAAAGCAAATAGTACTGAACTCTTCATTATCTCTATTTATAAATTATATTGCATAAACCTGTAAAAACAACGCACGCATTCAATGTATAATCTCTTTCCTGCCCACTCAGGGCCATCTCTACTGACAAATGCAAAATTATACAATTACAATTTCAACATATTTGAAACTGGATCGAAAAATGTAATACGAATAACAGAATCGATATGATAATGTTGGTATAGTAAATAAGTTCCTATAGCATTTTTGGTGTCCATAATAAGAGTGCATTGGCAATCCATTACTTGCTACAAACTATGCGTGAATTCTCAATTCAAGACGCGCGATTTGTGTTGAATTAGTGCAGTGTGTAGGGTTTTTGTGAACGGATTTTTAACGAACAAGATCCTACACACCATTCGCGAATTCCTCCCATATCAAAAATCGCGCATAACGAATGGCGAATACATGCATAGTCTGTAGCAAGCCATACTGTTTAACTGAATCGTCTAAGAATTTGCCAAATAAAAGAAAAAACGAGCATCGGATGACCCTGGAAACATTTGTACCATTTACGAAGACAACATGCAACGAACAGTACAGCATAAAAATTGTTTAAAATTTTAACATGACTGATTTCCTAGTTTCGGAAAGACCAACTTACTTGAATAAAGATCATGTGACAACTTCAGTTCATGATGATTGACAATTTGCCTTGTACAGGCAAACTTTAAAAATTGGGTTAAAGAAAAACAACAAAATCAGCGTTGTCACATTATTTGTACTTCTTTATTAGCTTACCATCCTAACAACACTGACCGTTTTTGTCCGCATGCTCATTCCCTAATTTTTCCATCACTTATAGAAGCTGATTGATGACGTCACAGACATTTACATTGGAGTGAGTCGTGGGTAGATTCATCTAAAACTTATTGTTACGGGTTTCCTACCCCACTTCTTCTATTAGCATAAAAAACAACAAGTTAATTATTCATTAATCTTTATTAAACACCTGTACACCACTGAATACTAAATACAACTAAACTAATCGCTATCTAATCGCTCGGTCTGCTTATTCTCCTTATATAGATAAAACGAATATTCTAAGTATTTTCTAGTAGCTCTGGATCCCATTCTCGAACGGCTCGCGAATATTCCTACTGCGCCTCGCGAATCTTCCCGACGCGCCTCGATCGGCATCATCATTTATCAAAGATGGCTGGCGATTGGAGCAAACCTAGCGTGTCGTGAATCTAACAGCCACCAAATTGGGTGCGATCGGGGCAAATCCTGTGACATTATTTTATTTCTTCTCAACCGTATTGTTGAACAGTTCTGTTCTGAGCTTTACAGCAGTGAACTCCATAATTAAATGTTAATAACGATTTATAGCAAATGCATTCTCATTAATTCATTGTTATCTACCCCCACCGCATATTCATCAAACCATCAATAAAAATAAACAAAATAGAATTTTTAACTTGATGGACGCAACCCATCTGTGTAATTCATCTGTTGAATATTAGAACATAATGTTACTGATAACAAAATATTGTGTATTTATGTTAATTGTGCATTTACTTCTATGTTAGACAATAAGAATGTCTTAACCCTAACAGAAATGTAAGCCCGTCGTCTTGCAGATCCAATCCAATAAACAAAAAACAAAAAGACATCATCGAGTGATTTTGCAGCAAGATAACGCCCACCCTCATACAGACATCACAAAAGCGGCTATTTTAGAGCTTAGTTGGGACGTTATGATGCCACATCCGCCCCATTGTCCTGGTCTTATTTCATCTCTTCCGTTCTTTATCAAACCTTCGAGGAATTTCCTTTAATAATGATCTCCCGCTTTAAAATATATATGGTGAATTCTTCACTTCCGATTTCTTTAGGCATGATACCGTGATAGTTCATGTACTTTATTTATTATCTATTTTACTTATAAAAAAGAAATTTTTAATTCAATAAAAACTTATGTATCAACTCAATGTTAAGAAAGCGTGTCCATTTTAGGCTGACAAATTTAAACAGGAGATTTTGAATTTAAGAGAAAAGCAATGACAAATTTAAGCAATGTATAACAAATATTTTTAAAATCAAAGCAACATATAATGCCGTACGCTACTGTTAGTAGATACGTACAATCGTTTGCAATAATAATGACACTCATTAAAATGAATTTTGTGATTTCTTTTGAACTTCTGATGTATTTCTAGTAAAATCTATTTTACATTTTTAATATTAGTTATTAGTTGTTTCACTCACCGATAGAAATTTAATGAAATTTCTACTAAGAACTTCAACAAGTTAAGAGAGTGTGTAATTTAGTGATTTCTTTTGAACTTCTGACGTATGCGAAATGAATTATACTTTAAATTTTTAACATTAATTAGTAGTTGTTTCATTCATCAATATTTAATGAAATTTCTACTCAGAATTTCAAAAACTGTTTTGTGAGACTGCCACTATTATTATTGATGTTAGATAAGATACTTCCTAAATACGTATGCAAAAACTAAAACTAAATGCAAAAATTTGAAATCATGTAATATTTATGTTATTAAATATTCCGACATTTACGTCATAGCATCTTCTCTATAGTTTGTTTCAGTTTGGCACACAAAATTTTAAAATAAATTGATCAGCAACGTCTTCAAGATTAAAATTTTGGAGAAATTAGGAAGATGCTTTCCCTAAATATAAAATTTATTTACCACTGTAAAATGTCAAAATCTAAAAAAAAATCGTTCAAAGTAATTTACCAATTACATTCTTAAATGCTTTATATTTAATGTTTGAATGTAAAAATATATGTAAAGAAAATATTTCAGACAAAAATAAACTGCCATGTTACCAATATACAGGGCATTCGGGAAAATGCGAGAAATCTCTCGGGTCAGATAGAACAAGAAAAAATAAGATGACATGTTCCTATAACTTTTTTTCCTACAGGCCGAACGGAGATATATGTCCCTGAAGGACGCCGCTGGAAATCGGTTTTTCTTGAATAACTTTTAAAGTACTTAATATAATTTCATAAAAATTGAATGTGATGGACACTAACTAATAAGGACCTCTTAAAATAGTTTACCAGGTGCGAGTTAAGCTTTACAACTTAATGCCTACATTTTTAACACCCTGTATGATAAAGATTTTAAAATAATAAATCTGGGTAGTTTCAATCTTAGACTAAAAAAGGTACTCTTGTTTATTGTCGATAAAATGAACCGTTTGCGAGAAAAAGAATAATAAACGAATTCATATTTTATTTTTAACAAAAATGACCATGGCCATGATTTCCATTTTTATTCTCGACAACAAAGTGCGATACGAAAGTTATTCAAACAACAGAAAAGTTTTATTTTAAAATGTGTAATCTGAAAAAATACAAAATTTAAAAAAATGCAGTGGTTTCCCAGGATGCACCTTAACGAAATTATTGAAAAACTTCATAAGAGTGTTCAACATGCAAACATAGGTCGAACTTTTTCTGTAACTAGTACCTAAGCTTTCGATTGATGTCATTGTGTTTTGTTTACGGTGTAAAATATTATACCTAGTAATAAGTACAATTTACGGCTTATCAATGGGATGCCATCGTCTCTAAATTTTTCTCCAAAAAGTTAAAGAAAATTATTAAATTTCAGCATTATAGTTTGACATCACGCTAATAAGAATCGCCATATTCTAGGTGGATTTTTACTAAAAATATGATTCTTTGTCCATAAACGCCAGCTTGAGAAGGAAATCTAACTCGTTAACAGCAACTTTATCAAATAAAATTATGACATTTTATGCCATCATGGAATTTAAATTCAGTTAAAACGTTCCTTATAAAAACTGATAAAAAATTATAATAAGATAATTAGTATAATTTCAATCGAGTTAGATATCAAAAAAATATATCTATATCAAAATAAGTTAATTCGGATTTAAGGTGTTATCTTGACGTACTAATCATTCATCAATTTTAATTTTATAAATAGTTAAATCGATTACGTAAGTATATTCTTATTTTTTATTTCTAAGAATTTGATAATTAAATATTTCCGTACAATAATATCAACATAAACAATATATTGCAATGCATACGGCAACTCTCAAGAATTATAATAAGTTGAAGTAAAAACGACAGTAAAACAATATTTGGTATACTCGCGTCAAGAATTCAGACGTCTTACGTCACGGCTGACGTTACACATTTGTTTTTATTGTCAACGTAATTTTCGATATTTGGTCGCGTTAAAAACAATTATTGTTTGAAATTTAGTGCAATATATAATGCAAACTTTCAGTGTAGTATATAGTTTTACTACTATCAGTTGCAGTTTCTTAAATATTTTGATGAAAATATAATGAATTATTCATTTGTTCGTATGACGTA
Source organism: Monochamus alternatus (assembly GCA_037114965.1). Lineage (NCBI taxonomy): Eukaryota > Metazoa > Arthropoda > Insecta > Coleoptera > Cerambycidae > Monochamus > Monochamus alternatus. Next base: position 28,217,537 of record CM073429.1, read on the forward strand.
AGTCGTCTGAATTCTTGTCGCGAGTATATTTGTATACAGTTCAGATTAAATTCAATATTTTTTATTTACTTTCTGGTGAATAAAATTCAAAAGTTCAATAGCGCAGATGTGGGACTCTATTTTTATTCCAGCCAAATGATTTAAATTTTATGTCGGATTATATCTTAGAATTCAGAATTCAAAATTATTATAATTTGCAATAAAGTGGATCGGTCGTTGGTCGAGCGGCTGAAGACGTCAGTACTTGAATCGTGTTTGCCACCCGCCGCAGGTTCGAATTCTGTGGCCGGTACACCATAGATCGACCGTATTTGTGGAGAGGATTAGAAAAACCTTTTGCTTCAATGTGAGAAATTGATACCGATTGGCATTTGACCATCCCCCTAATTAATGAAGTTTTTCAGGTTTCCCTCATTCCTCCACTGAATTGTGGTTAGGGTCTACCAACGTAAGTTGTTCCTGGACGTATATGCAGCCTCCTCCATAATAATATGCAGTCCCTCTCCTGTACAAGTCTCCCAACTTCTGGGCTAACTTCGTGATTAAAATGAAGGATAGAGATATCATTATTAATCTTATTAAAGCTACAAAATGGCACGTGTTGGAAATCTTCGACATATACACAACTGGATATTTTAGTTAGTCAACTTTTATCAAATATTTGTAGTTAATTAGGTGAATAAAAATCAAAAAAAGTTTATTCGTTCTCTGATATTGCAAAAATGTTCAACATCCTGTAATTACAGGACCGTTAAAAACTGGGCTTACTAAGGTTTAAATGATAAATTTGGAACATATTTGTTCTCTAAATTGTTTTACATTTGCTGTGTACACTTGCCTAAACTGACCAACTGTAAAATATGTTTCTCTCGATTTGTAATGAATTGCATGTTCAAATTAACTTTTACTTTAAGTTAAAATTTGTTGCTCATTTCTTCGTTATTGCAAATGAATATGTAGTAGGTACTGAGAATGTTAATCTTACGATATGTTTATATACTGGATGTCCCATATAACTTTACAAATTAAAAATGAATATCTCTTCAACCCTATCGGCGGGATGGACAATTTTACAAATTCAAATGAAATCAAAACGAAATGTCAGATAAAACTTATGTATTTTTTAGTGTAAGCTACAAATATGCAAATTGGGGGGTCTCATTTGAATTTTGACTAGAAATTAAACCCCGCCCCATCCTTTGAGGTTGAGAGGGAAGGGCTAATTTTAAAACAGGCAGATGCCCCCCTTAGAAAGAATTATTCATCTGAGACCACTTTTCTATACGTATTTTAGAAGTTATTTTGATTTGTCAGGTTAAATTAAACACCTGATATAAGAACGTAGTAGAAACGTTGGATTCATAATATGTCAAAATAATTAAAGTGTTTTTCCTTAGAGAAGTATTTTTTCGGAAAGGGAAATTCAGAACAGCTGACTAATTCTATATGGCTAACGACTACAGAGACAATAATTATGTAGGTACCCAACTTCATTTTATATTACGTTTAAATGTAATGAACTATCAAAATTGTATTTGTATGGAATAAATGGATACAGAATCAGTTCCACAAGGATCAGTACTGCGCCTGCGCTATTTAAATTAAGACTGCTTAATCGCTTGTCCATCATACACGTGCCTGATATCTCCCAAAATTCCTATTATTAGTCCATCAGCTCACCCCTTTAAAATAGTATACATGTTAGGTTGGAAACCTTTATATTGCGGCCACTGTACATTTCCCTAAATCCGAATATATTAATTTTAAATACATTATATATAACCAAGATACTAGAAGAAAATATGACGTTCATATAAGACACAACCACAATACAACTTGAAGTCAACGTATAGCATAAGATTAAGAACATTTAATCAGCTATCAACAGGCATAAAAAGTGCTGATACATTCGACTGTTTAAAAAAATTAATTAATTGCATTTATTGGAAAAATAATATAGAAGCTGCCTCTGTATGAATACCTACGATTCACTGTTTACCGTATAGAAGTAATGTTTATGTTACCAAATAATTAACCTACATCCCGAGGCCAATTATATCACAAAAAAAAATGGATATAATTGATTAATATGTTAGGTCTAATCAAAACGATCATTTAGAAAGTGGCGCCAAGGAAACCATGTTAGACGATTTCGCTTAGCGATATATATTTTTAGAGTATTAAAGCCAAAGGTTAACAGAGCTGTAAATTTCATTGCAGTGTTAATGAAGGTGGGTTTCTACACCTCCTTCGTGAATAGCAATGTAGTTTATTTGTTATTATTAGTGTATTATTTACATTAACCGACATAATTTATTTTATAATATTCAACTAGAAGCTGTAATAACTATAAATTAATTGAAAGGCTGGCGTATAATAAATTTAGAAAAATTAAATATCCTGAGCAATCGTAAATACACACGTTTTGTGTTTTTATAGATTTAGAAATGTTTTAGAATATACAGGGCGTTTTTAAATGAGGTAGAAAAAATTAGGTCACAGATTCCTTGGGTGAAAATAAATCGATTAACCCAACATACCTATATCCCAAGTCGCATAATAAAAAGATACAGGGTGTAAAAGTTAAAGTTTAGGCAAATAACTTCTTAAGAAATCCAAATATTTGCATAAAATTGGTAAATCGGGGGTTTTTTTGGGCGAGAAATTGAAATTTGTTTCTAATTTTGACGTTACTACTAGAGGGCGCCACTTGTAGCACACCATGTTTCTTTTAAATGACAGAACTTTTTTGCAGCTTATTGTATCCTGACTATCGAAACAATCGATTCTCCTACTTTTATTTGAAAAATGTATACTCTGCTGAAGTCGGTAGGAGTAACCATTTTTGAAATAATCCTATCTGAAATGCTCAGTGCATCGAGTAAAAACTATTTTGGTTTCAGGTAAAGTGCCTTTTCTGCTGAAAATACAGCAAAATGTTACTTGAAAAAGTTGTTCAGATTGATAAATTATGGACCATTTTTCAACAAAGCACAAAGATTTTATCAAAGCAGATATTTTTGAAATTTTGCACGTCTCCATAATTTACCGTTCTGAACAACTTTTTCAAGTAACATTTTACTGCATTTTCAGTAGAAAAGGCACTTTACCTGAAACGATAACAGTTTTCAATCGGTGCACTGAATATTTTAAATAGATCATCAGATATATCAGGTATGAAAATCGACTGTTTCAATAGTCGGATAGATACACTAAGCAGGAAAAACGTTCTGCTATTTAGAAGAAATATGATGTGCGGCGCCCTCTGCTAATGTCGTCAAAATGAAAAATAAATTTGAATTTCTCGCCCGCAAAAATCCCGTATTTACAAATTTTATGTAAATATTTGGATTTGAAGAAGTTATCTACTAATTTCGAAAACAAAATTTTAACTTTGACACCCTGTATCTTTTTTATTATGAGACTTGGGATATAAGTATGTTAGGTTAAATCGATTTATTTTCACTTAAGGAATCTGTGGTTTGATTTTTGCTACTTCATTTAAAAACACTCTGTATTTTGATTTAATTGGTGTGAGCTATTTCCTCGTCATTTGTTGCATTATTTTTTAATATGAAATGTTAAATAAATTATTTTTCTCTAGACATAATGTGTGATGGACAAGCGGTTAAGCCGTCACAATTTAAGCAAAATATAAGACTGATTCGGGTTGGTAACCTTTATGTTGCGGCGGACATCAGTTTGGACTCGTAAAGATTTATCCAAATTTCAAGGCTGTATTCTTCAGACCAAAAAAATTAACGAAAAATTACTCCATTAGTTCAAAAGTTGTCAACGTTATAAATTAAACGTTGTCTTTTGCTAATGTTTAAAACAGTTTTCGAGATATTTACTTGTCACTGAGGGGTTTTATGAGATGACAATAATTATTTTGACCGAAATTATGTTCCATCTTCTAAAGAGCGCTGTGTGGTCTTTCATGTTCATGTTCAACCTCACACATTTTTGAGAATCTAAGTGTGCAAATAACGGATTCGTGGTAATCCTAGAAATATTATTAATAATAAACACATACATATCTGATACATGACTAAAGTCAACCGTTTACAAGAAAATTGCATTTTCTGTTAGAGTTGCACGAACATAATTTCGGCCAAAATAATTTTTGCCACCTCGAAAGACCAATGTGCCTATTTTGAAGCAAATATCTCGAAAACTTTGAAATATTAGGAAAAGATAAAATGTAATTTTCAACTCTGACACCTTGTAAGCCGGCCTTGAACTTTTGGACTGAGGTAAGTTGGGCTATATTTTGGCCCGAAAAATACAACCCTGAAATTTGGACCATTCATCACTGGACACCCTGTATAATGACGAAAATATTTTGTTACAATTTCTTCAGTGATAAAAATGACAGGAGGAACTTATACACTTAACAAAATTCTTTGAAACAAAATATGGAAAAGCAATAAATGTAGAATTACAACATTACAAAGTTCTTTCAGGTGATTATATTAAAATAAGCTGAATGTTCAGGAGAAACTGGTTGTTAGTTTAAGCCATTAAGTAGTAGTTAAGTAGAAGGAGTTGACGCCGGCACAATACATAATATGTAGGCGTCCGGAACAGGAGTAAATGAACATTTTAATATTAAACAGTCCTTACTGTTCATTGTTTTTAAATACATTCAACTGCTATGACCAAGTTTATATTTATACTGGCACACCGATAAATGTAACATATATTAACTTTGACAGCATATTATTTATATACATATACAGGGTGCCCGGAAAATATGCGCAGAAACTTCGGGAGCCTAATCTAGATATAAAAATAGTCATATAAGGTTATGTACAACTTTTTCGAATTCTCAATAATAACGAAGTTATGGCCTGTCAAAAAAAAAATTTTTAATTTTTATTCCTGACATAACTTTTTTTGTAGTAAACCTATTTTCTTCAAATTCGGTACAGTCGTTATACGCATTAAGGTGGACCGTAAACATGAAAAAGAATTCAAAATAAAAACCACAACACCTTTAAACCTCCAATCCATGTAAGAAATATGGTCAATTTTTTTTTATTTATAAGTATTTTATAATTTTGCTATGCCAAAATAAAATCCCATTAAATATCCTATAAAAAAGGTACTCTTGTTTCAATTCACTAAAAGTAACCGTTTTCGAGAAAAATGCCATTGAAGTTTTCTTGAGATCACGTAGTCCTCAGCAATAATAAATACAAAGCGTGCTTTGGAGACAAAAAACATGATTTATTTAAGTCTGGTGTCTTGGCAACTGTCAACAGTATTGTCAAAAAATTGATTTGTAAAGTGTAAAATCTCGTGATAATGAATAATTACTCTAACTCAGAATTACGTGATATGCATTATTATTATGGGCTAGCAGGTGGTAATACATATGAGGCGCAACGACTTTACTATGACGCATTTCCTAATAGAATCTTACCTCAACCACGAATGTTTTCTAAAATTCATTGGAGACTAGGAGAATATGGAATGCTCAAGGAAAGAAACCGGTTGGACGTCGGGCGTTCAAGAAGAACACGAACAGCACGTACAAAAGAAATAATTTTAAATTCTATCGAAAATAATCCCACGAATAGTTTAAGAAAAATTGCCACAGAGCACAATATTCCTAAAACTTGTGTGCATGAAATACTACGAGAAAATTCACTTCATCCTTACCATTATCAAAAGGTTCAGGCGTTATATCCCGGCGACTCTGCATCACGTCTATTATTTTGTAATACCATAAATAATCTTCACAATGAGGATAACGAATTCTTACAAACCATACTATTTACCGACGAAGCAGGATTTGGTCATGACGGGTTGCTTAATTTACATAATTCCCATTTTTGGAGTGATGAAAATCCTCACGTAGACATGGAAAGGGGTTTCCAGAACAGATTTTCGCTAAATGTATGGGCGGGAATTGTAGGGGATCATTTAGTTGGACCACATTTTTTCCCAAATAGGCTAAATGGTGAAATATATTTAGATTTTTTAAGGAATGACTTACCACTTCTCCTGGAAGACGTACCTCTGCAAGTAAGAAACAGAATGTGGTTGCTTCAAGATGGTGCCCCACCACACTTTAGTGTACGAGTGAGAGAATATATTAATACGGAATTTCCTAATAGATGGATTGGCCGTGGTGGATTTGTGGAATGGGCCCCTAGATCACCAGATCTTAATCCCATGGATTTCTTTTTCTGGGGGTACCTCAAGACGCTTGTTTATAACGGACCAATAAACAACATTGTGGAATTAAGAGAAAAAATAATCGAAAGTTGTAATATTATTAAACAGAAGCCAGTCATTTTTACGAAGAATTAATTTATGTATAGAAGTAGCAGGGAACCACTTTGAAAGTCTTTTGTAAATATTTTTTTATTAGTTACGTATTAAATAAATCCTGTTTTCGATTCCAAAGCACGCTTTGTATTTTTTTGTAGTCCTACGTGATCTCATGAAAACTTCAATGGCATTTTTCTCGAAAACGGTTACTTTTAGTGAATTGAAACAAGAGTACCTTTTTTATAGGATATTTAATGGGATTTTATTTTGGCATATCAAAATTAGAAAATAATTATAAATAAAAAAAATTTGACCAGAATTCTTACATGGATTGGAGGTTTAAAGGTGTTGTGGTTTTTTATTTTGAATTCTTGTTCATGTTTACGGTCCACTTCAATGCGTATAACAACTGTACCGAATTTGAAGAAAATCGGTTTACTACAAAAAAAGTTATGTCAGAAATAAAAATTAAAAAAAAATTTTTTGACAGGCCATAACTTCGTTATTATTGAGAATTCGAAAATGTGTTACATAAGCTTATACGGCTATTTTTATCAGTAGATTAGGTTCCCGAAGTTTGTGCGCATATTTTCCGGACACCCTGTATATTTATATATATTTTTTCTAAAATTACCTTGAAAAAGTATACATACAAAATCTTACCAAAAGAATCCAGAGCTGATTTTTTATAAATTTAATGACATTGCAGCTTATTCAACATTCTACTCTTCAAAGTACTTCAAAACACATACTTTTCTCAACGACGCTTTGACATCGAAGCATATAAAAGAGACGTCCAGCGAGTTCCTCCAGCGATTTTTGTTTCTCCTCAACTGGATCAAAACTGTCAAATATTCATTCATCCTTTGGAGAGGGAAAAATTAAAAAAGTCGACAGGAGCCAAATCAGGCGAGTCTGGACGTTTATGAAAAAAAACTTGTGTCATCATTTCTGGCACAAAACTCCTGAATGAAAAGTGTACATTGTCTGATGCAATACACTTCAATTGTGTTGCTTACTGCTTGGTTTCTTACGTCAATTAATTTCACTCAGTTTCAAGAAAATAAAAACGATGGATTGTGGATAAGACTCATAATTACTTCCCTTGAATCAAAGAAAACAGCCAACATAGCCTCGACCGCAACTGACGGATAACTTCTGCTTTTCCATTGTGATAAATGGACTGGTTTCCAGTCCTAACTGCAAACTCATGTTTCGGCGCCTATTACAACGGTCTTAAGAAAGGTGTCACCATTGTTTGATCTTCACAGGCTTCAACCCGATGCTGTTTCTGATCATGTCATAAGCCGAAAAACAAACTTTGCACAACACGAATCATTCCCAGTATTTTTGTTAGGGCTTTATGTGAACCAAATGAAATGTTAATCGGCCATTTTATCGCAAATTCAATTAATTCACGCCCAGATATATATATTATATATATGGTCGCCATGTCATGTTGACTTTCCGTGAACTTTATAAATCATTTCGAGTACTATGACTGACTCAAGACTTTGTGCCCGTAACAAATTGCATCATCTGAATGAATTAACTAACTTTATCTAACTGACTAACCTGGCCTACCTGACTATCCTTAGTCAAAAATAGAGGCTTTTCAAATTTCTGACACAATTTACAAAATTATTTTTATATAAAATTCTCATTGATGAATATTCAGGGTGATTCAAAAATGGAGTCAATATCTTAAACATTTTTTTTATAGTTTCCGGGAAATAAATTATTGAAATTCTAATAGCATTGCAACCTTTGCATTGCTAGGCTATTGTAGTCTATAGCCAGGCGATTTCAAATATCCGATTACTTATCGTATTAACTTTTTTGTGATGCAAGTAGATATTTACATTAGTATTTCAAATATGAAAAATGTCTTACGTATAGCAACTCGCAGTTGATGGATATCGTTTTAACTTATAGTGAAGTGAAAATGATTTAGCAGAATGATTTTCCGGTAAACATGTGCCAAATGCAGCTACTTTTACAGCGAGGTTGAACTATTTTATTAATTAAAACCACACATTAATTCTATTAACAATTAATAACAATAGCAACAGCAAACGCAGGCGTGACAGGGGAAATTTGTAACCGAATCGTGGAAGAGATAGAGGTCCAGAGCGTCTACGGCGTATTGCAGCAATCATTATATCCTTACCACGTACAGCGTGTCCAAGGTATTGGACGAGGAGGACCGGTACCATGACTGCCACGATCTCCTGACTTTAAATCATTGACTTATGTTTGTGGAGATATTTAAAAAATGAAATATATTGCATCGAAATGGACACTATTGATGATTTACGCAAACGTATCATAGCTGCCGGCAATAACTTACACGTTCAAAACGGACAAGAAGCAGAAACATTTGTGTTAGTTTTTAGAAACTGGGTAAGACGGGCACATAATTTTGTTGTAGCATAAGGAATGTCAAACTATTTTACTAATGAAAACCACAAACTAATTAATAACTAATAACAATAGCGGCAAAAGCTGCATTAAAATAGGTGTTGTAAAATGAAATTTATTTATTTCCATAGGAATTTCTTTCAGTTTTTTGTACGGTCGCCGATTATACGCCTTATCAGGTTTTATGCCTGCCATTCACGGGCGGACCGGTCCGCCGGACGAGTCCGTTGGACCCAATCGGCCGACCCATCCTATCGTGAATGTAATAGCAACGACATGTCGTGGTATGGTTGCAGGTCCGCAGAATCAACGAACGGATTCACGACACGACTCGGACTGATCCGTGCTGATTCATTATGTGTGGGCAGTTTGCAACAACGACTGCGACTGGAGTCTCTTTACTCTTTTCTAAAAATGTCTTTCTAAGATAATAGTGAATTTTGGGAAGAATTTATTAGTATTTATAGAGAAAACAGTTGTCCATTGGAAAATAGTTTACGAAATCGGAGGGTTCACATGATTGGATATCTTGTAGCAAACGTAAATGAGTATACTGATTTCTTTTGCTTAATCATTTCTTTGTCCACACTCGTTTCTATTTTTTTCCTATGCAAAAATTATTACTGCTCCGACAATTACGGCAATTTCGATTTTTCGTGATAACGGCGGCATGATACCTACGCGTCGCAGTGGTTCGTCGTCAACTGAGAAATACTGATAATACTACAACTGCCCGTTTAGTGTATGGAGCAGAAAGGATCGGTCCGGGTCTGGTCGCAGTCGTAAGTCGGGTCTGAGTTCGCCTAGTGAATAACCCGCTTTACAGTGAACCAGTTTCCAGTGCCGAAGTGTATTTTTAAAACATTTTTGAACTGCTCTTTTTGATTTTATTTTTACAAAATTGTATGTCTACAAGTCTCCTGTACATTCAAAAAATTTTTTCTGAATCACCCTATATATGTATATAATTAGTTTCCTTAAGACAAGCACATATTTAGTATATTACAAATATACAGGGTGAATCTTAAATAAGTACAAATATTTTAACCAGCAGTATAGTTTTGTGTGTAGACCACATAATTAATAGTTTTTTTACAAAAAAATCAGAAATAAAAAAGTGAAATTTTAAATAAATTTCGTAATTTTTCAGTAGAAAACTTGTTGAGGACCGCTGGCCTAGACCGACCCTTCATACTTTTATGAGTCATAGTGCTGCAGACTGAACGTGTGGTTCACAGTGTTGCCAGTATTACACAAATGTCTTTGCTTCAAGGAAGAAAAAATCTCAACTTTTAGCGAATTTTGTCAACTGTCATTGACTGTCATGACAGATTATCGGAAGCCCAAGTCAAACTTGTTAACCCCACATAATGCATGAAAATAGCAATAAAATTTGCTAAAAGTTGACATTTTTTCCATTTTAAATAAAAAACGCGTGCATAGTTTTTCGTTATTCTTCATAAAATAACTTAAGGAAATTGTGTTTTGTGTCCTTTTCTAGCAGTGTACAATGACATTTAACTTGTGAAATGTGGATTACTGATTAAATAGTTAATTTTTTAACAAACAAGTAAGCTTGTGTGCACGTTTATGTATAATTTTTGAACATTGGACATAGTAATATCACGTAATATCTTCCTAAATATTTTACGGTAGTATTGAACTTGCGGAAATTCATTTTTAATCGTTGAAGTATAGTAAGGTTAGTTCAGATGTTAAAATTTATGTTAATATTGCTGCGTATCATACTACATACCCAATTTTACTGTACTTATGCTTAAAACAAGTATTTTTAAAATAGAACTATTACGTTAAAGGAAACGTAATATTTATATTGGAGGAGATATGGCAACCTCGCAACAAATCATGTTTCATTACGTTGTTGGATGAAAAATCAGCCAGCGGTCCTCAAAATGTAGGTATTTTTTAAAAAAATTAATATCTCCGTAAATATTAGAAATTTTTAAAAATGGCTTTCACTAGACTGATTTAAATGACGAACTACACCAGCAGTTAAAATATTTGTACTTATTTAAGATTCACCCTGTATAAAATATCTGTATATTCACATACTTATAAAACTTTTGGCGACTGCGATCATTTTGCCAACCCATATTTTGAGAACCATTTACCTACCAATATCTTTCAAACATTTATTCTAAAATTTTCGGTTTTAATTTCGAACAGCTGTAAACGGATGGAAAATTTAAACAATGAAGGACGAGATTAAGAAATATTTAATTATCAATATTAACGTGTCACCTCCCGAACAGATAAATTTAACTGATATCAGATTGTCGTCACAGTTCCACTTGACCTAACAGGTACGTACGCGTTTCGAGGTAATCCATTATGTCACAGCATCATTGTTAACTCGCTAAATTGAAAACGAGCAAAAAAATCCCCGCAGTAATGGCGTCCGGTATTTAGTTCTTCTACTGCGCTGTTGGCGGAAGTTTAAAAATACCTTGACGAATTAATTAGAGCCGCCAGTCGTGTTTCTGACTCGTAGAAGTCGTTGTATTGCACGTTCTTTCTTCTCCAACTGGTAACGTGCGTATCCAGATGCGTGTTTGGAACAGGATTATGTTTTACCATCATGTCATGTCATGATATCATCATACAAATTTCACTCGCTGAGTTTAAACTCTTTCAAACACGGCATCATTTCAAGCATCCCAATGTTGAAAGAGGAAATGTTTAACTAGATGTCATTTAGTAGAGATTGCGAAATAAAAAAATTCTATTTTGTATTATTTTACTTATACAGAAAATATGACGTAAGGGCTCCCACACAAAACTGCGAACTCGCATCGCATCGCAAATATCTGCGAACTCGCACGAATGCACCGCAAGAACGTCCGATCTCATTCGCATCGCGCATTCCTGCGATATTACGTCATACTTGGTGACGCCCCTTTTAAAAGACTTTAAGTCCGCTCTGAGACAGCTTTAGAGAAAGACGCGCGGCGCCTGCGCACTATGGGGTATTTCAGTTATTTACGCGGCCAAAACTACCGAGCGTACTTAGCAACTTCCCAATAGGTGGTTTTGGTGTATAATCGTATTAACAATGGTATACAATAACATTACAGTAAGATTTGACTAAGATGGTGTTTTAATGTAATATTAATTAATTTAAAATATTTAGACTAATATACAGGGTGAATCTAAAATAAGTACAAATATTTTAACCAGCAGTATAGTTTTGTGTGTAGAACACATAATTAATAGTTTTTTTTACAAAAAAATCAGAAATAAAAAAGTGAAATTTTAAATAAATTTCGTAATTTTTCAGCAGAAAACTTGTTGAGGACCGCTGGCCTAGACAGACCCTTCATACTTTTATGAGTCATAGTGCTGCAGACTGAACGTGTGGTTCACAGTGTTGCCAGTATTACACAAATGTCTTCGCTTCAAAGATGAAAAAATCTCAACTTTTAGCGAATTTTGTCAAGTGTAACATTTTATATTATTTTTTATTATCAAACTGTCATTGACTGTCATGACAGATTATCGGAAGCCCAAGTCAAACTTGTTAACCCCACATAATGCATGAAAATAGCAATAAAATTTGCTAAAAGTTGACATTTTTTCCATTTTAAATAAAAAACGCGTGCATAGTTTTTCGTTATTCTTCATAAAATAACTTAAGGAAATTGTGTTTTGTGTCCCTTTCTAACAGTGTACAATGACATTTAACTTGTGAAATGTGGATTACTGATTAAATAGTTAATTTTTTAACAAACAGGTAAGCTTGTGTGCACGTTTATGTATAATTTTTGAACATTGGACATAGTAATATCACGTAATATCTTCCTAAATATTTTACGGTAGTATTGAACTTGCGGAAATTCATTTTTAATCGTTGAAGTATAGTAAGGTTAGTTCAGATGTTAAAATTTATGTTAATATTGCTGCGTATCATACTACATACCCAATTTTACTGTACTTATGCTCAAAACAAGTATTTTTAAAATAGAACTATTACGTTAAAGGAAACGTAATATTTATATTGGAGGAGATATGGCAACCTCGCAACAAATCATATGTTTCATTACGTTGTTGGATGAAAAATCAGCCAGCGGTCCTCAAAATGTGGGTATTTTTTTAAAAAATTAATATCTCCGTAAATATTAGAAATTTTTAAAAATGGCTTTCACTAGACTCATTTAAATGGCGAACTACACCAGCAGTTAAAATATTTGTACTTATTTAAGATTCACCCTGTATTTATAACTTTTATAAAAAATATATTTAAATAATTAAGTCCATCACCACGGTTCTTCGTCAGAAGAATTTATTTCATCTGAAGGCTCCTGACCTGAAATCTCCTCAGCTGAAGGCTCCTCAGCAGAAGATTCTTCATGATATTGATCCAAACCAGAAAGGAGTAACTCGGTGGTTTCTTGGACAAAAAGTTTCGTTCTCTTTCTTGGAACAGGTCTCAGACCGGTTATTATGGGATCAGAAATTAACAGTAATCTGTTAAATACGTCCATATTATATGCTACTCTTGAAAACTTCCTGGCGAATTTGTTTGGTACAATGGAAAATATTTATTTCTCGCCTCAGAAGCTTCCTCTGAGAGCGGCTGAGAGCAAGCCAATTGGAAGAAAAGAGAATACATTGTGTCACATAAACTCCCCTATCTTTAAAAGTGGAGCAAAGTGGACCTCAATTTTCGTTGTGTTAAAGGTCAAAACATTGCTCTACATATAAAATAAATAGCGGAGCCGGGAAATGTCGGGAAACTTAAGAAAATGTTTCGAATTTACTAAATATAACAGCAAAGTTATAAATATATTTACATTATATTTAAAATGTTTTACTAAGATAAAATAAAATATATTTCAAACCATTTTTTAACAATAGATTGCACTTATCTGCTTCGTTTAAAGCCATATTAGCCAAAACTGTAATCAATGAATACTAGAAAATATTTGCAGCAACAGTAAGCAGAGCGTAGAACGGTCAGGTGCATATGATGCGAGAGCCAGTTTCATACTAAAACTAGGGTGTAATAATGACGGGGACCTGCTAATGTGATATGCCTTAGCATTGTTTACATATTTGTGTACCTAATATTCCTGTTTTTTGAATTTTTGGCTAGATTTAGAAAAATGATTTTTGGCCGCATAATTAACTGAAATACTCCTCTGTGCTGCGCCGCCTTCTTTGTTTATAGAATGGCGGAATATGATGTAGATTTGCGAACGGTTTGCCGCCCAAAATCGTATCGCAGAAATTCGCATCGCAAGTTCCTGTGATTCGGCATCGCATCGCAGTTTTGTGTGGGAGCCCTAAAGGTGATTATCAACAGTAAATTTTACAAGTTGACAACTATCTACGAAAGAATACAGCAGCGAAAATGTTTACGGTATTAATTTTACACCAAATAGTGTTAGCTGTTCTCTATTATCTCCGTCTCTAGAATGTTAAGGGCGACAATACAGCGGTTTGTGCCGTCTCGACAACCGAATCGACACAATTTATGGGGACGACGCACAGAGCGGTTTTCACAGCTAGTGGTGCATGGTTTATATCATTGATCAAGACGTTTTCAGAAAACGAGGCGGCGACCGACAGCACTATGTTTCGATCTATCTAATAAACAACAACCGACCCGACTCCCAAGGCGACGAAATCCGATGTGTGTGTCATCCCTCCGAGGGGTAAACCTCTGCTTAAAATTTGTACAATGAAATACTACTTTTTTAAAATATTACCCGTAAATACCTTATTTTCCCAAAAAAAAAAACCTCATCAAATAAGCAAATACCTCAAAAATACCCAAAAATCAGAAATTACCTCCAAATGCCCTAATAATACCTATGACTATTACCCAATAATATCCTTAAGTACCTAAACATATCGTTAAATATCCAGAAATACCGAATAGTACCCAAAAATACCCTTAAATACCCATATATCTGAGAAACGAAAAATACATTAAATGACCCACGAGTTCACTTAATATACCTTTAATTTTCCAAAACTGTCTCATATTTCGTTAGAAATTATTCCATCTACAGATCTACGTAAATAATATTGAACTTTTCAAGGGAAAATTAGTTTCTAATTCTTATTCAGTAAACATATCTAAACTCGTGTTCAAGTTGGTAGGATAGTGGATTATCATATTGCGACTGATCGTGGAATTGACACTTAGATCGATCCCTCGATTCGATCTGAATACATCTGGAAATGACATTTTAGATTACATAAACTGTATCATAAACCCATTGGCGCACCCAAAAAAGATGCCAATACCTACACTATGCCTCCTTCAAGCTTACTAAAAACAAACTTCTTCCTCACCTATGAAATCATAATATTCGGTCTAAACAGGGTGTCCCTAAAATTATTGTCCGGATCCCAAATACTCATCGGGTAAATGACTACTGGGTACCATCGGTGTCTCCAGTACAAAGTGCAACAAAATTCTTTCATGGATAAATGGATGGGTATAGAGGGAGAATTCAATTTTAGCCCTAGCATGTTTTCCGTCATATAACTAGAATTAGATAATTGTTGTTTACATAAAAAGGCTTCTTTTTTATTAAATAGAATATGAAGATGATAGGAAAACCTAATTGCTAAATTAGGTTATTTTAATTTTTATTATAGACTCATTCACTTTTTATTACATATTTTTCATCAATAGGATACGTCGGGGAAGTTTGACCAAACTTATCGTTAACACGTCGTATCGTACCTATAATATGTAATATACTAATTTAAAGATAAAGTTTAACAAATAATACCATATTAAAATTTGTTAACAGAAGAGAGGAATGTGCTAGTATGTGAGTGGATATTTTTTGCGTAAATGACTTATAAAACATTCATATGATACTTGTTTATAGGAGGGTAATGTACAATCTATTGAAATAATAATTGCACTGTTTAAGGCGAATTTGGCGATTTATTTAGAACTGCTCACATATTCGAAATTAAATCTATTTCCAATTTTAAATATTAGTTCTTAGTTGTTCTACTCACCCACAGAAATCTATTGAAATTTCTACACAGAACATCCATTAGTCAAAAAACTGATTTGAGGAAGTATCATTACTTTTGCAATAGATTGTATCTAATTCGAATCACCCTATATTATTTTCTAAACTAAAGGGTTACGAAGACAGTAAGGGGTCGCATAGTCATTTAACAATGCCTCCGAAAAATTTTACAGACTATTTAATATATTTTGAAAATATTTTTGTATATATTTTTAATAATTTTTATATTTGCCATTGGTCAGTTATATTTAAACTGTGCTATCGTCATAACGCATGCGCGATCGCCATTGTATTTAAAAATTGGCAGGAAAATACTTTTTTTCTCTGAAAATACCCATTAATTACCTTCGTAATACCCATTAAATGCCCATTATTACCTTGATAATACCCAAAAAATGCAAAAAGTACCTTTAATTACCTACAGCTTTGTATAGTAAAATACCCCAGTGGTTTGCCCCTCGCATCCCTCTAATGCATTGAAAAGTCTATTTTTTTATTTTTTATTTTTTGTCGTTTCTGTTGTTTTGTATTTTTTTATTGTATTTACTTACGTACGTTAAAGTACGCAACTAGAACAGCACTCGTACAGGGTAAATGCCGCTTTATGCACAAAAATGTTGAACGTATATAGGGTGTCTCAGATATTACTAGCATGAGATTTACCCAATATATCAAAGAGTTTATCATTTCCGAGATATAGGATGTCAAAGATTTTTGCTATATCTTTTATTCACTTGCAAACTCTTGATGATAAAACAATAATAATTCTAGGTTGTAATGGGATACCTTAGGTTTAATTGTTCAGTATGTTTAAATATTGTCATTACACCAGTGGCGTAGAAACCCTGGGCCATTCTTCTTTTATTTACAATAAAAATAGTAGGCCACTCTCTCAATTATAAAAAACGTAAAATACATGAGTTTTGACTATTTTTAACAAATAATTATTCTTTGCAATTTTCTTTAAAATGCACTGTATTCAAGTTAAAATGAAAATTAAATTTTAAAATCTTCAAACATTATTATCTTGAAATTTTTGTTATGTAACACCATAATTTTTCATGATGTATGCATGTATGTAGAATGACACGCTCTTCCAAATGGCATGGTCAAAATTGAGGGTTGCTATTTAAAAAAATTCATATCTCGAACAACGATGACATCACAAATGTGGGTCGTATGTCAAAAAGTGCCTTTTTTAAAAACAAAATCGACGCGCCAGGGTTTTTTTCGAAAACTTCTCAATTTCAAAAATAATGAATTTATTCGTTACTTTTCGCAAGCACTGTTCATATACATCATTTCAATGAAAAGTATAATTTAATCTCTCTTTTATTATATTTTTCCAGTTCGCACATCTGTGACCATACCGACAAACCCAGGAAAGTTTCGAAATGTAATCGATTACACCTATTTAGTTTCCAAATTTACCATGAAAGACAAAATTACATGATCAATAGTGTGTTAAATTGCCATTATTAGTAAGTTAAATGATTTAAATGTCAAGCAGGTTCCAAAAATATGTTGTCATTGCTGAGCTACATGCCAATTTTGATGACAACAATATTGTTTATGAATAACTATAAAATGTAATCAAATTAAAGTGGTAATACTGCACACAGTTAACTAAATTTATATTCCGTTCTGTTGCATGACTGAAACACCAAACATAAATAGAAAAAAAAATATGTCCAAAAAGAGATGCTGCAGTTTTTACAGAAACTCCACACAATGAAGCTACCGAAAATTGTATAATCGGTGTTTATTAAAAAACATGATAAGTCACAAATGTCTAAATCTAAGGCTCGCTACAGACTATGCGTGAATTCGCGGTTCCTGATATGTAAGGAATTCGCGAATAGTGTGTAGGGTCTTATTCTTTAAAAATCCATCCATAAAAACCCTATACACAATGCACGAATTCCTTACAAACCACGCATCCCGAATCGCTAATTCACGCATAGTCTGTAACAACCATAAGGTTTGCTACAGAAATGCGTGTATTCGCGATTCGTGATGCATTGTTTATGAGGAATTCGTGAATAGTGTGTAGGGCCTTGTAAGTTAAAAATCCATTCATAAAAACCCTATAAACTATGCACGAATTCCATACAAATTACGCATCACGAATCGCGAATTCAGGCTAAGAGCATCCTCATTTAAGATGCTAGGTTTTATTATAAGAAATTGTAGATCTTTTTCTAATATTAATGCGCTAAAGATGCTTTATTTTTCGTTTGTACGGTCTAACCTTATCTATGAAACACATTGTTTGAATATTGAGTCAGTTCAAAGGAAATTTTTAAAGTTTCTTTCCTTCAAGTGTGATGGCCTCGAGGCTGCAACCATGAACTATTGCTTTCTAGGTTTGATATTCCCTCATTAAAACTAAGACGAGCTGGAAATAGTGTATTATTTTTGTACAATTTGTTTAACAACAATGTTGATTGCATGTCATTATTAGAATATTTTAATATCAGAGTTCCTAATTTTCGTCTTAGTCAAAATGATACTTTTTATTTACCAGCAGCCAATACGAATATTTTAAGAAAGTCTCCAGTTTATATCATGTCTCATAATTTTAACATCATATCTGATCATTGTGATATAAACTTTTCTTCTATTAAATCTATAAATAGAGCTATACGTTTTTTGTAATTACAGTTACTTTGCTTTGTTTTTCTTTTTATATAACGTTTACTGTTAAAAATTAAGCAATTTTCATTAATGTATTAATATATTGTATGCGTGCATATTAATTGCTTTTTGTCTTTATATTTTTCATATTTGTGCATTACTTTTGTGTTAATTTTTGTCCTGTAAATGGATATTTTTTTCTGTTGGGTAAATAAACATATTTGATTTGATTTGATAATCTGTAGCAAGCATAACTATGCGTGAATTGGCGATGCGTGATTTGTGAGGAATTCGTAAATAGTGTGTACACACTATGAATCTCTTACAAATCACGAATCAAGAATTCACGCATAGTCTGTAGCAAGAATTAAGATATCTATTCTACTATCAATGTCATTCGTCACTTCTCCTACGAAAAGATTACCAATGAAAGGCGAAAACTTGAACATTAAAGTAACAACAAGAAATTCCCTACAACAAAAGAGACCAAGAAAATATCTTAAATGATTTGTACCTCTGATACTAAATTTCACTGTCTGCGGCAACCTAGAACATATGTGACAGTTCAATTACACATGCGATATTTGTCATTAAGACGAGGATGAATGCTACAACATAGTGTCGGATATTCAACATCTAAACAAGCAATTTCCTCAATTTTTTCACCTATACAGACGTAAAGCATACACGTGTGATCTTTACATGATTACATGTAAACTTAACATTTTAAGCTCGTTGTTTATTTATACTGTAAAATTAGTAGAATCACTGAGGCGTTTATGTACAGCAAAACGTAAAACAGACTATGGCCTCGACGTAGATCATTGTGAGAAAAAAAAGGCATTTAAAGTATCTTGCTAGACTTTAAATTATATACATTAGTTTTCTTCATACTAACGACAGTAATCTTAAAAACAAATGTTACATTTCAAAACAATAGAATTGCTAACATATATTAATTTCTTCAACATGTGTTTTGATTAGTTACATATCTAGATCAATACTTCACACACCTAGATATATGAATATGGAACATTATCGAAGCTTAACATTAAGTTGTAAAAATTATACATTAAATATTTTAAGGCTCTATAATATTTCTTTTTGAGATTTATGTCTAATATTATGTTTATACCTAAATACAATTAAAATTTAAAGTGGTTATCTTTTGACATATTTATTGAAAAATAGCGATACATTTTTAATTAGTATATGATGTATCAATAATGCAATAAATTCAAATTATTTTTACTGACAAAAGTTACAGGGTAAAAATTTCCCATATAACGTTACTGAATTATTTTTATCCTAAATTCATTGATTCATTTCTCATGTAGTTAAAATCAATTTCATTTTTTAATTGAGCACCCTGTAACTTCAAACTGTTTGTAATTGCACACAGGTGTACAGATTTGTAATTTTCATAATAAAATACACACTTTCAGATATTTATATTCATATTTTATATGTTGCCATAAAATTACACAGTATGAAAATTGTGATGACAGACACAGCGGTTTGTGCCGCCTCGGCTACCGAATCGACACAACTTATAGGAGATGGCAAACACAGTGGCTTTCGCTAGCGGCTCGTGATTTACATTGGGTGTCCGGAATATGAGTGCCGTAATTTTAAGGGCTTATATATCTGACCAAAAGCAAAAACAAACTTAAAATTAATAGTTTGTCTATAAATACATTTCAAAAATGAAAATGCAACTGCAATAATATGTAAAACTATATTACAAAATTACAAACTACGATACAATTAAGATTAAGTAAAAGCGGTGTAACGTTATTTATTTGTAATTTGTTTTTTGGATTAGTATTAATGAAGTAACAATTAAAGTTTCCGAGAAACTCGTTAAAACTGTAACATACTGTAACATTCCACAACGTTGCAATGTGCCAGGCTGCTGCTGGTAACCTAAAAGGAATATTACTCGTAGTACTGTTGCAGCTCATGCGTTTCATTTTTCTGTAGTTTTTCTTTTATGCTTGTGAATGTATATAAACAAAAATGGAACAATTTATAGTAACCATGACCAGCTGCATGACATGTTAATTTACGGCGAATCTAGGCAAAACTCTCTGGTTACGAGACGTTTGTATAGTAAACGCTTCTTGCAGGCAATGTAAATCATTTTGAACACTTATTATTAGGTATCTATGTTTAGATATACCTATTTCTAATTATTATGTACAAAAAAATTGTTAAGTTAAATATCAACTATCCTCCTCTTTTTATTTAGCAGTGGACAGAGATAAATAAGAAGGTTTCTGTAATAACATGTACCAGCAAAATGGGTTAACCAATAGAATTTTAGCGTAACGTGCTTTCTAGGCGTGTACAAATATGTTTTAGGGAGAAGGTTTGTTGTATAAAATCTCTTTTTATAAAAAAGAGTTTAATTCAAAAACGTTTTATCGTACAAAACTGTGAATGGTGGAGAATAACAAGTTCCAATCTAAAAACACCTAAATACGAAAGCAGTAAAACCGCCCCATATAAAACCATAAAGTGGTTTAGTTCGGGAAGCTTTTATGGTCCACGATTGTAGTTACATATCGACCAACGTCAGAATAAATTTTAAGTAGTATATGTAAGTCATACGGTTCCGCTCTGATTGAAGTTTCTTGCAAGTTAAGAAACAATTTTGTAAGACATTTTAATATCCTTAACTTTATTAAATGCACGTTCAAGTATGTAGGTGGACAGCGCTGGCAGTGACATTTTGCAACTGCTCTTAACTAATTTTCAATAGTAATAAATTCTGTATTAACAATTTGGAAGAGTCATAAAGGAAAAATAAATGTTGCATTTTTATACAAAGTTCAATATAAATATGTCATTTCAATTTTAAAATATATTGTCTTCAGATGTGTTCTATACAGTGTGAGCTGCCGAAAACTTCTTCGTCTTTGTTTTGACGCAAAAACCCTTTTTGGGGAGAGGGGCATATTTTACGGATGTATTCTGGGGTTCTCTAGTTTATTTAATGGAATACTGCTTGTAAAAAAGGCATTTGTAAGTTTATAGAAAATACAGTCTTCAGCGCTGGACAAGGCATGTCTCTTCAAATGTCTTGTCACTTTAGTTTTATACAGTATAGAACAGGTAATTTCCTTTAATACGTCTCTCTATAACCTTCACTGTCAAAGCACATTTGAAATAATTCCCGTCTACTTCTTCTCTCCTATGACATGTTACTTTATTTCATTCAGTTCTCCCCTCAACTAATAGTTGTTAATGTAAATTATGTTACTATTTAAAAAAAGTTGTTTAAATACACATGGCGAATACAACTTACAGCAGACGTAAAAGAAAAATGTATCGACGCGACACCGACTATTACAGCGTTACAGCAAATAACTAAACCTAAAAGCACAGTTCGAAATGCGAGTCAGCTGTGAAGGCCCACGACCCACACGTTCAACCCTCCGCGTTGGCACTAGTTCTAGATATCTAGAATAGGAATTCGTTTTTAACAGTTTAGGGATAACGGTCACTCGTCCTTAGGAGTAGAAATTTGGGAAATTAGTACATCAATAAAATATGTCCCTCTCAAAACAAAAGTTGACAGGTCCAAGCGTTTTTATAATATTTGCGTAAACATGAAGAAAACCTGTATGGCAAGTTTTCGGTGGACTACGGTGTATTTTATTTACCTCTTAATTTTATTATCCGAGAGACAAAAATAAATCGTATTTCATTAAAAAAAATAGATTTATAAATAATATTATATAATTGAAATGGTTTCTTAATGGACTTTTTTCCTGAAGTAGATTAGACAGAAATCAATTAGATAAACCATTCTGTGGTCTATTATAAAAACACTTTTTATTTCAAGTTTTTAAAAATAAATAACAATAAGTATACGATGACAAACTCAATACTCAATTAATAACATATTCACCATAAACAATAACAGAGATAGTAAAAAGTAGTGTTATTTAATATTGTTACTATTCCATTCGTTATTAGCTTTGTTTGTAGTAGGTACATCAAACAATATTTTTAGAATAAAAATGCAATATAACAATGCGGGAGAGAAATGAAACGGCGAGTATTTAAGGAATATATAATAAAATGTCATTTGAGTAAGTCTGGGATGAGCAAAATAATGAATTCTTATCACTATACACTATTTACCGAGCTATTTGCTTTTATTTCATCGGATTTTAAACAGTGGTGATAGGGAATCGAATTTTACGCGAACTTTTTTTAGTGCCGAAACTAATCCGCTAATATCGGCACAACAGTTGAGGAAAACTATCAATTTCTATTATTTTATAACCAATCAATACACCATGCAATGTTATAGTAGTAGTATTTTTGAAAAATGAGGCCACTGAATACATTTTATGTATATTTTTCTAAGGTTTAAAGACTACTATCTACAAACGGCATCTTCACCCTTTTCGTAGATGCCTTAGTAACGTGCTTAGTAATAGTAAAATGGCACATTAACGTTTAAATCTCGATTCCGACATCAATACATCATGGCAGATAGAAGCTACGGTTAGTGCTATCGATTACTAAAATCATGATTTAAACAATTCACGATAATTGCGAATGCGAACACGACTAATTGCATCTGAAATGCTAAATGCAACAAATGCAGAAACTATAGGGCTGTTTCCACAAAAATCAGGGATTGGTTCCAAACTATTAGAGATATTCGACCAGTTAAGATATGAAAGTGTCTTCAGCATATTAATTCAAGAAGTAGTTGAATGAACATTTCTAACAATTTGCAACTAGTGCAGTCCTAACTCTGGTGGGAAGAGACCTTATATCTAAATATGAGCATAGCATGAGACCTTGATTTGAATAAATAGAGGATGTATGATTCTTTATGTAACTGACGCAGCTTTATGTATTAAAACATCTGCAGAACATGCTTAACTATGTAAATTTTTTAAAACATATTTAGCATATGAACTTCATTGCATTCCCAAAAATGTCAAGCCACTTGTAACAGAATCTCGACACATAACTGTGTGTCGAACAAGATCCAAGTAGATCTTGATAGCTGTTACTGCTAAGTGTATACGCGGCTTTAGAGACTGCTATTTATTAAGAGATAAATTATTGTCAATATATCATATTACACAATCGTCAATTAAAAAGTAATACCTATATGATTTGTTATTTATATGTGTTCTGAATCCGCCTCTGGTTTTTAGGTAATGTACGAATTCTTCACGGACGTTACTGCATCATCAGTATAGATTATATTGCCTCATACTCATTAAAATTTTACAAATTTTCTTTTAGAATAAGTCATACGATTTCTAATATACACCAGTGTTCCATTATAGTATCAGTAAATATTTTACATTTCCCAAACATTTCATAACCGTCAACAAAAAGTCACTTATATTATGCCTCAGATAACAACACTTCCTATCTACAACACGGAAAGATTTAATATAAAAAACATATCACTGGAAACACTGATACCGAATAAATTATTATCATAAACAAGTGTTTGGTCTGCGACAATGCCTAGCTTGAATAGAAAGCACCGCGCAACGCACTGCATCTCTTATCAGTTTGTTGCCTTCGACGAAGACGATTTCTCTGACCCCCATATAATTTTACGCCAACTGGCGAATAATTGGATCTACACGCTTTTATGGTTTCTGTTTCAGATAAGGCCAAGAGGAACTGTAACCTAGTATCCACGTTAGGTCACTTGTATTATGACTTGTCCAGCTATTTAAAAATACAAGTTGAATCATAGCTTTTCTGTCAAGGCCAGAGAGGTTGTAGGTATTAATGGAAAAAAGTTAACTACATAAACAGATGTAATACTACATAAGCAGACGATAAGCAATGAATTACATAATACTGGAAAGAGAACTTTTAATTATTTTACTGTACAGAGTGTACCAATTTCGTCTTAATTGCAGGATATCTCAGAAACTACAAAATGGAATAATGCGGTTTTCACAACACTAGGCTACTTTTTCGAGAAACTTAAAATGTCGCAATCAGAAAAAACATTCCTTTAAAGGATACGTGAATTTAATTATAAAATTCACATAATTTCGAAGTGACTATGAATAGAGTGTACTGTAACAGTGGTATCCTATATCTTCTTCCCCAAATTATGCGAATTCCATAACAAAATTCATATAATTTCAGGAAGGATACCAAGGTTAGTATCTCAGAGAACATCTGAGATCTCAGAATTGTGAAAATTGCTTCTGTTAGACTTTTTACATAGAGATCAGTGACGTACGGCGTTTTAAAATAGAACACTCTGTATATAATTATACAATTCAATTGCATTATTTTTTCCTTCACGATATACAGGGTGTCGGAATATAAATGCTGATAGTAAAGGGCTTGTATATCTGACCAAAACCAACATAAATCTAAGGTTAATAAAATGCTAATGTAACGTTATTTTTTATAATTTGGTTTTTGTGTCAGTTTTAATAAAGTAAACAGCAGAAATTTCTCATAAAACAACATTGTAATATATCACCTGCTACTGTCAACTTAAAAGTATTAATAGTCATAGTGGTATTGTGGCTAGATTGTTTCGTTTTTCTGTGCTTGCTTGATATTTGTGAGTATGAATTAACAAAAATGGAACGATTTATTTATAGTAACCATGACCAGCTGCATGACACTGGCTACGTTTGTACGGTAGGTACACACTTTTCGCCAGCAACATTTTAATTTTAATCACTTGTAACTATTTCACATTTTATTGTGTTGTGAAAAGAACTCTAAAAAACTATTCATAAACAACTTTTACGTGTATCTGCAATTATAATGTACAAGCATCTCATCTAGATGTCTAATTTTTCAATCTGATGCAGTTTTGAGTAGTGGAAACGAATTTATCGAAGGGGCGATATATGGCAGCTTTCTTTGGCTGCTGTTTTCACACATTTATGATCTATGTGTAGTAGATGTGTTTTATGAAAATTTAAAACGAAGAATGTTTCTTCGTTTTAAATTCGTCTTTTAGAAGACAAAAACTGTTGCATTAAACAATAAGCACAGACAAAATCCAACATACAATATTCGGGATGCGATATTTAGTTCTTTTGCTATATTTAACACTTTTCCAATTGAAAATATTGATTACAATCAGAGGTTTTATTGAGTTGAAATGAATATATACAATTCTGAAATATAAAACATAAATGTCAATTATGGTTAGTATTCTGAAAGTAGTATTGGATTAGGATAAATTAATATTAATAAGTTACCATATTAGGTTGGAAGAAACGTTGAAATCCAATCCAATATAAACAAATAGTAAATGAACAAAAAATTTTTAACAAAGTTCCACATATTTCACAGGATTATTAGAAAAATCAAATGAATTTAATAGCTATGTTGAATATTTTCAAAATTAACGTCAGCGATAGAGAAAGCAGAAAATAAAACATAATAAAATATTCAAAAAAAATCAAACTATTTCCTTTATCTTGACATACAGACATAAAAGGGATGGCATTTAATTAGGTACTTATTCTCAAATATTTTTAAAATATAATTAGAATATAGTGTGAATTTTATAGGATCGCTGTACTTCGACGAAAATGTAAAAATTTAATTCTGAAGTGACTACGGAAATAATCATTAACTGATAAATTTAAAAACAAAGACAACTTTCTTCGTTTTCTAATATTAACTCAATTTAAATAAGTGAAAGTAAATTGAAATAGATATTTTTTTCATAATATTCTTGTCACCTCAAGTGTCAGATATAATTAGAATATTTTAATTGTACATACTACATTTTAAGTCCCACATCATTTCCAAACCACTCGTTCAGTATATCCAAAAACTGGAAATAATATAAACACAATGTCAGCAATAGTTAAAAAGTCATACGGATAGAATAAAAAACAAAACTTTCTGATAACAACTCTTGCTGCTATCGGTTTCGTGAACTTCATCAGTAAATGCTTGTATTTACAAATTTGGTGTTTGGTAGTATTAAATAATTTTTATGGTAGTGTCTCCTTAATTTTTTTCTTTTGCAAATCATTATCTCTATTTACCTACGTATCCATTTTGTAATTCAATTTATAAGAAAGCCTTGAAAAAACAGAATCAGCCTTACTTGTATTAAAATATATTAATAGCTGGCATAATCTAATAACGTGTTATCCTTTCTAAAAAAATAAAGCCGTTGAAGTTATTAAAAGATTCAAGAAAAATTTACGGTAGCTTTCTGCATATTTCCAGGAATAGCAACTTTTAACGATAAGATGCAATACTGGTCTAAGTGGTCTCTAATGTATTTTTAAACATTGTGCTATTTGTAGAGATATTATCTGATAAGTTCAAATTCAGTAGTTGCTAGACTACTTTGAAATGCAAATTGGTTCATTATCCTAAATGCAAAGTAGACATCGTCTAGCCTTCTTTACTATAAGGCTGGTTCTACAAGTGAACGGCCTATACGAAAACAATTCCAAATATTCATACTGTATATCTCAGGAGGTTCTAATTTTTTAAACTAAAAGATCCTGAAAGTTCAGATATGTCATGACAGTGTATCATGACCTACTTTGACCTCGTTCACGCCGCAATTACATACTGTTGCAAGTGTGCACGTGGCTTTACATAGTAACAAAAGCGGTATTTTTTGCAGTTTATTATACGTAATTGTTACAATTAAGTTAAAAATGGAAATTTAGATAGGTTTTCATCGGTGAGTATGAGCAAAAATAATTATATTTATCTTATCCACAATCACCTTATAGGTAATCGGACTTTTATGTACACATATGAACCGTCTAAGTCTCGGTCCAAGTGATACTTTATCCACTAGTGAAATAAAGTAACTTTATTTCACCACTAATATAATGAAAAAAAAAGTAAACCTATAATAAATCAAATTTAATTTATTTATAATTCAATTATAGTAATACACATTTCATTTTTTGTTTTAATTTCCTTTTCGTTAATAACAACCTGTAGCATTATTGCTATCATTTTGGATCGCATAAGATGTTATGCAGATGTGCCCAAGTTTGTGAAAAATTTGCACAAGTTACGGATGTCTCTTCTTGTAAGGGACAGCTATATTTTTCTTGGATTTTCCTTACAATATCAAGTTTGTTTGTACCAAGAAATATCAAGCTGTGCAATTTTTTTTTTCTTAATTGACTCCACAAATATGGTTGTGTTGTGATTATGGATAAAACGATGCAATGCATTCGTGTTTTCATTGCCTTTTATCTACTTACAACATTCTTGCGTGGATAAAATGCTACTTAAAACACTTGTACAATAAATAACTATTACTAAATGTATTTTCAATTCAGTTACATATTTACAAAATCAAAAAAAGAAATCCTTAAGGTTAGCAATTTTAAGCACAAAGGAAATCAATTTTGTATTCCTCAATTGCACAATTTAACTAGTCCTGGTAACTGTACCTATTTTGCACTTTAAACATACTATTTATATGATATGGTAATAACAGTTTGTGCTATTTAAAAATTATTTACGCAGAAATCAGTCATAAAATATGAAGCGAACGAAGTAATATGCTTGCTTAGATATTAATAACATAACCTTGTTCCAACATCCATAATCTACGTTTATATAAGATACCTTTCAAATGGCTTAACAGATTATTTATCTGGTATTTATTTTAGTATATGTATTAAATTACCAAAATATTTATGTCTTAGCAAAATTTAGGTAAGTATTTCATATTAGTTTGTGTGTAGAAAAATTATGATGTTTGGCATTGCAGTTACGAATCTGTAAAATATATTTTTTGAACTCGAAAAATTGTTTTCACTGCACTTTTGATCTTGATCTGTATACCCCTAAAATTAAAAAAAAAAGAAACAATTTTGACTATATATTCGATTTGTCACCATCTGAATGGTCTTGTATCAAATTTCAACAATTAAAAATGACAAACATAAAAATCTGAGATCCCGTTCCCTCTTTGTTAAGAAGACAACTTTGTAAGCAAAAAAAGCAATAGCTATAATAACACAAGATCAATAGAGAAGGGACTGAGAAGCAAAATATAGTAGCAGTAAACAACATCGTTAAATTTATCTAGTGAATGTTTATAAAACTTAAAAGTGCCTACTTTTTAACGAGAGCTTTTACATCATCATTTGTGTTACTACGCAAAAATCAATAATTTTACTTATATCACTCGTGCCTAAATTATTTTTTGAAGCTCGGGAATTCAAGTTAACGACAAAGTATAATTTTCTAAAAAAATATTCGTGACAACTAAAATTTTGCGAAATAATTTAAGTACAAGTAATATTCGGTAAAATTTCGGTATTTTTTACGCCATGATACAAAAAAATCAATAATATATAATACTCCTAGCAAGGTAAGAAAGTTTTTACTGGCGGACAGAAGGATATAACTAACAAGTCATAGACGAGCCTGCCACCTTTTGGAACCAGTAAAAACCGTTACCTTGCGTGTATTGTTTTATATTTTATTTATTAATTTATAAATATATTTGATAGATAATCGATTCGATGGATTGCGAAATAATCCTCAATAATTTGTCGTAAGCTTTGGACGCGGTACCGTGACTACGTATGTTGTTTATTTCACTGTTTATTTATTTTGCTGAAAATGAATGTGCCTAAAATAATTATTAAGATAGACACCAGCCGTTGGGGTGATTTTTTCAATGCAATTTTATTTAGGGCATCCACCAAAAGATAAATTTGCGGGTATAATTTTCATAGCACTGGTGACATTTAAAAATAACATTATTTATGCTATAAATTAACTACTAAGAAATATTCATTGCTATATAGGAAACCAAAGGAATTAATAAACATAAATAAATGTTATTTAAATTTCCCACATGCTTAATATTCTACACGAGACTATTTCAGTTATTTCCACATGGATTAAATAACAATATAGAATTACAATGATTAACACTGTACTAAGAACGGGCGTATTTGATAAGCTTGTATCAATTTCTCGTTAATGTACCATTGTGGGTTTATCTTTATCGTGACTGTTTCTAATTTTCTAAACTTAACCGTTAAATTTGTAGCGACCAATAATCTCATAATTTCAAATTTCTTTATAGATTAGTTATTTTACATTTACGAGTATTTAATTTAAACAAAATATTGTATCTAATATAATATCTAAGAAAGTAATTAAACTTTCTCAATTATACTCCAGACGGAATTCCGACATTTGCATAGGAAGTTGCGGTTATCTATTTGGTCTAGGATTTCACATTGTGGTAAGATGTAGAAGGTAATTTGTAAAGAACAGTGAAGTTCCAAGAATATGTTAACTATAGAGCCAGAAATGCGCTACTTACCTACTCTACGTAATTCCAAATCTTTGACCTCTGAAAGTATGCAGGGTGAACCTTAAATAAGTACAAATATTTTAACTGCTGGTGAAGCTCGTCATATAGATCAGTCTAGTGAAAGCCATTTTTAAAAATTTCTAATATGTATGGATATTAATTTTTTTTTAAATACCCACATCTTGAGGACCGCTGTCATAACCAACCTAATGAACCATATGATTTGTTGCGAGGCTGCCATATGTCCTCTAATATAAATATAAAGTTTCCTTTAACATAATAGTAAAGTAAGACGGTTAAATTCTATTTTAAAAATACTTGTTTGAAGCATAAGTACAGTAAAGTTGGGTATGTAGTATGATACGCAATATTATTAACATAAATTTTAACTGCTTAACTGACCTTACTATAAACGATTAAAAATGAATTTCCGCAAGTTAAATTCATACTACCATAAAGTATTTAGGAAGATATTACGTGATATTACTATGTTCAATGTTCAAAAATTATACATAAACGTGCACACAAGCTTACCTATTTGTTAAAAAATTAACTATTTAATCAGTAATCCACATTTCACAAGTTAAATGTCATTGTACACTGTTTGAAAGAGACACAAGACACAATTTTTTTAAGTTATTTTATGAAGAATAACGAAAAACTATTTTTTTCACACAGCATATTACATTTAATTTTCGCCACATAACCCCAAATGAGTCAGTATTAACCATTTCGAATCCAGAACCATCAAGTGACTTCGCACTTTAATCAGTGAAATGAATTTTAAAAATAAAGGTACACACAATATTAAATAACAAAATAGCAGCTTGACGATGCGTTTAATATCAAGAAAAGCACAGACATTTGTGTAACACTGGCAACACTGTGAACCACACGTTCAATCTGCAGTGCTATGACTCATAAATGTATGAAAGTCAGCGGTCCTCAACAAGTTTTCTACAGAAAAATTACAAAATTTATTTAAAATTTCACTTTTTTATTTCTGATTTTTTTTTTAACTATTAATTATGTGTTCTACACAGTGAACTATACTGTTGGATAAAATATTTGTACTTATTTAAGGTTCACCCTGTATTTCAAGGGTCTTGAAATATGATAACCACAAAAACTAAATTTTACAATTTAGTTTTTCGTATAGATCAAAATTTTTTACAAATGTCTTGTATTTCTGTATAGAAGAAACATTGTAATTTGTGTCAAATAAAATACTGAAAATGTGGACAAACTTTGCAAATTCTAAGTTCCACACATTTGTTCCACAATAATAATTAACAAAAATAATCACAAAGTAAATACATATTAAACTAACTTTGACATACTCCTATTGGTCCTACAAGCAATAGTGATCGAGATAATCAGAATAGAAGTCAGGAAAGATACCCGTTTTTTTCACAATGGATGTAACAAGGCAGCTTTCAATAGAGACTGAATGAGACCCAGAACCCATTTGCATTTGTTTGGTCGGGCAACTAAAAGCACAACTACTGGTTGCACAACGAAGAGTTGCCAGGTGAGAGTTACCATGGTGCGATATCGCCTTAGGACACTAATTAGTAGAAGTAAATAGGTCATTTAGTTAACTTATTGGCCCATTACATTACAAAAAAAAAGCTTACCAGCTCATAAGTAAATCAGTGAATGTATAGGTTTCATATTTTGATATTTATTTTGACCCAGACACTTTAGGTCAATGATATCCAAATTTTTTTATAGACCATGTGCCAATTTTATTTGTTTTGTGTAAACCCCCCATCCTTGTAATATTGAATATTGAATTGAGTATAGTAAATAAAATACTTAATTACAACAAAGAAAGAATGGCAATAGTCACTACCCAGAAAAATTTATAAATAAAATTATGCGACCGGTTTTATGAACAGAAAAAAATATTTCACATCATCATCAGGCATGACTAAAAGACAAGAAACTAAACATAAGTATTAAATTACATAACACAAAAGAGGAAAACAATATGTTATACAAATTGTTATTACTTTTTGAAATAAATGACAGGATGAAACACATTTTTTTACAACTGATAAGGGCAACCTTGAACGTGGATAAAAAACAATTAACTTGACCACAATTCTATAAATGGAGAAAATCTTGTTTTAAAACAAAATAGATCATTGTAAGATGTCTATGTATATACAGGCTGATTCAGAACTTATCTAAACAAATTTTTTGAACGTACAGGAGACTCTTACAAATACAATTTTGTAAAAACAAATCGAA
Source organism: Monochamus alternatus (assembly GCA_037114965.1). NCBI lineage: Eukaryota > Metazoa > Arthropoda > Insecta > Coleoptera > Cerambycidae > Monochamus > Monochamus alternatus. The sequence continues at coordinate 28,249,466 of CM073429.1, forward strand.
AGGGGCAGTTCGAAAATGATTAAAAAATACCCTTTTGCACGGCATTGGAAACTGGTCTACTGTAAAACCGGACAAGGCAAAGCATGTAATCGGCGACCGGACAAAAAATTCAAAGAAATTTTCAAGAAAAAAAACCTATTTTATACAGCAAAGTCAACTGTTTTTGCCGCTATTGTTACTAATTATAAATAGAACTAATTTCTGGTTACTACTACTATAAGGATTTTACAAAAATTATTTACGATTTTTTATTCCAAGTTTCAAGCATCTAGTACTAATTTTTTTTAGTTAAGTTGTGAATCACACTGTATACTAAAAGATTCAAATAATATTAAATACAACAAACTTTTTAAAAGCTTCAACAATAGACAAAAGCAAAGAACAAACAGCTTAAACATTTTTCAATAACTAATGTGGAATCTAGCGTAGACAATTTTTTAAGCTGTCTATTAGCAAAAACTTTGGTATATTTAATATTATTTCAACCGCTTGGTACATATATATGCAAAGCCATCTTATAATGACGTATGGATTCATTGATTTAGATGAATATTAGAAATAAAAATTTTGAATCGACGACCAACGTAAACATTATTTTAGAGTTAATTTTAATAGGGGCAAAACTAATCACTAAAAAAATTGAAACTGCGATAAATGAATAAACATTTTAGAATCGAGTGTTTTTAATTAAAATCAATATTAACAGCACGTCTTGTTTTCCTTGATTAGAAGTTTAGTTAAAGTACGTGTTGCAAGCATAAATTTCTTCCGGTCCATTAGATAATTCACAAATATTTCTGTATTTGGATATATCAAGAATTCCCTATGAAACCAACAGATGCCTGTGTAATTTCTCGGGTCCGAAAGGTGTTTGTGGGTGGTGTTTGATTTATAACATTGTTGTGATCGGAAGTGAGATAGAAGAATCAACCTCTTACTGTCGTTACCTTATTCGTGTTTCTTGACCCAACTATTAATTGTTTTACTTATTACATTACTTGTTTTCCTTGGCTTCTAGCCATTATTGATCAAATTATACACTGTATTAACAGGTATCTCCAGTACATTCCATAGCTCTGTTTATTTAGTCAATAACAAATTTTAATAAATGATGAAAATTATTATATTCAATATTTTTGCGAAACCAAATTTTATTATCCGTTTAATAAATGAATAATGGTTGGCATGTCTCATGGGCTTCATATATTTGAAACAGTATTTTCTATGAGTTAAATGGTTTTAAACATTTAATTTTTTTTTGACTTGTGCAAATTTGGATACCAATAAACAAAGTTAAAATAATAACTGAACATTTAACACAAATATAGTAAATGTTATCTGATACCACCTGGGTATTTCCAGGGATTTCAAAGAAATGCCAACAAAATACGGCTATAGTCTGTTTGGAAATGAAAGAGAGTAATAAAAAACCCCGAGATAAGAACCGGCCATGGGCTTGGTAATATTCCCTTTCAGGTAATTATCGTAATTTTATTTTAAAAAAGAAATACCAACGCTAAACAAAATTTTAAGAAACTCTCAGAGGACAACGATTTGCCAAAAATCAGTAGAAGAAAATTATGCGCCGTCTTACGAGAGTTGAATTTTTGCGTGGAAAATCAGAACAGGAAGTCAGTTCTTATCGATAAAGATGAAATTTTTTGTTGGCGAAGATCCTACTTAAGATCAACTAGAAAATTCCGTGACGAAGGGAGGAATATTTATTATCTAGACGAATATACTGTAACAAAAGTATGGCAAGATAAAAATGTAAAAAGTTTTCGACAAATCATTTTTGGATGGACTTTCAACAGGGTTCAAGGCACCTTCAGGTAAAGGGCGAAGATTAATAGTGACACATATAGGTAGTGCCAGTGGTTTTGTAGATGGCGGTTTACTTTTATTTGAATCTAAAAATACAGGTGACTATCACGAAGACATAAACGCAGATGTTTTCGAAGAGTATTTTACACAGATGTTGGATCTTATTCCTCCGGGGTCTGTAATTGTCGTGGATAATGCCAGTTACCATTCACGGCAGACCGAGCGGACGTCTACGACTGCTTGGAGCAAAGCCGATATAATTCAATGGTTATCCGGAAAAAACATTTCTTTTGAAACAAATATATACGGTGAAAAAGGAACTTTTGACACTTGTCAATCTTAATAAAGATCAGAAAAAATATGTTATCGATGAAATGGCAACAAATCGCCAAATAACGGAACTACGGCTACCACCTTACTCACTGTGAACTTAACCCAATCGAATTCGTCTGGGCGCAGGTGAAAGGAGATGTAGCCCGAAATAATACGACGTTTAAATTAAGTGACGTGAAAATTTTGTTAAAAAAATCCTTGGAACGAGTAACTGCAGATAACTGGCAAAGATGTATACATCATGTACAAAAATAAGAAGAGGAGAAAATGTGGGAACTCGATAATTTAATTGACATTACTGTGGAACCTATCGTTATCAATCTATGAGACGAAGATAATTCATCAGAATATTCAGAGGATGAATTTTAATATACCTACTTTTTTTTTCTTTATTGTACATTTATACAACACTACATTTACTCACCATAATTTGAATTTTCAAAATACATATATTTTTGTGTGGAATAAAAGTCTATTCATTAAATTTAAATAAATATTTTGATAATAATATTGAATAATTTTATTACTAAAAACCCTCTTAAACCGGTTAAGTTGCCTCAAGTTTTGAAATGCTGTTTTTATATTGTTTACTTATAAGAGAAATGGACCGAGAAATTGAAGCGGCATAGACAAAGACGGATTGTCGGGGATTAAATTTTAGCTACCTACTACAATTTTGTACGGTTCGATCACACAAAGTTTTTTTAAAAGTATACTTCATCTATACCGATAATACATAATATAAAAATATTGAATATAAGCACCAATACTACATTTATTTACGATTTGCACACATAATAAGCTTTTATTACTCTCTTTCATTGCTAAACAGACTGTAACTAACAAAGTTAAGCTAAGCACATACTATTAGCATCGCAGGCAACGGATTTTATTTGGCAACATCGCAATTACTATATGTATACAGGGTGATTCAGAACTTATCTAAAAAAAATTGGGAAAGATGCGTCATGAAAAATGGACAATATCGTAAAACAAAAGAATTTGTAAAATCCTTATAGTTTCCGAGAAAATTATTGAAGTTCTAGCAGTTTCAACCTTTACATCGCTGACCTACTGTAGTCTGCAGGCGATTTCAAATATACGATTACTTATCGTATTAACTTTTTTGTGATGCAAGTATTTACATTAGTTAATCAAAAATGGCTTACATAGAGCAACTCGCAGTTGACAGGTATCGTTTTAATTTATGGTGAAGTGAAAATGCTCTAGCAGAACGATTTCCAGATTTATTACCCTGGCAAACCAACATCAGCGGCCGCCAAAAACTAGTACTGGATATTTTATTGTTAATTTGTACCACCAGTTTCAATTTTGCACCTTGTGCCGTTTTCGAGAAAAATGGTTGCTTTAGATTTAAACAAAGTGAGGTATTGCAATATGACTTTCAAGCGTTTTCGTAATTCAATATGAATGAAAATTATAAATTAAAATGAATTTAAAAAAAAAACTTAAATTAAATGAACCTGTAATGTGGAGAGTGGACAACAAGGAAAACATTTATTTTTGTTCATTTTACATCGTTTCCCTTACTGTAGGTTCACATAACAAAAACTGTCGCCAACCACGTATTCCTACTCTCAAATTTGAAGATACAAGTTCTATTCTTTTTTGTGCTTCTATGGTATTGCTACGGAACATGTTCTGTGGTGGTTTTACGTTTAATCTTTTTAGGTTAAAATTTTTATTTATTTATTTCTTATTCGAAATGCCAGCCACCATAATCTTATGTTTTGCAAAAAATTTGATCGAATATGATTACAAATTTAAAAAAATGAGAAACCAGTACATCTACAACCAATTTGTAGTCAAAAATATAAATTTGTAGTTCGTTTATTTAAACTTCAGATTTGTTGTATTTTGGCGTTCCGGCGACAGATTGGTAGGGGTTAGGGGAAGTTAGAAATTTAAATTTGATTGGTCAATACATGTTTGGCTGGCGACAGTTTTTGTTCTGTGAACCTACAGTTACGCTACAAATGCTTAATTTTGTTTGTCGCAGAAATGTCATTTTTTGACTGTCAGGAGTCTTTAAGGTTGACATTTTCCTTACTGAGAAAAAATGGAATCTAAGCAACAAACATATTCACTTTTAATCCTAGGAGCTAAAATTAATCTAATGATTAAAAATGTTAATCAAGTTTTAATTAACAATATTTACAATATTTTTTCTTTATCCACATTAAGTACAGTTTGAACAGGTATTAAATTAAATAAACCACTGAAACTGCCACTACCCTCATTCTTGGAGTAATTCTCAAAGCAGTTCAACAGTTCATTGGTAATTATATTATTTTCAAATGTTGTAAAATCAGAAATGACAACGGTGATTAGTTTATCATTACCATTATCAACTTTCAGTATTCTTTTCGCAATATTTTCTTTATTCAAAAGTGAGTCTTAAATGTAGCCTTCCGCCACAGTGCTCGATCTACATCTTCCGTGCCTTTTAAGACAAGTGAGGTCATCACAGCCGTCAATTAAAAGGGTAGCAGACGTTTGTCGCATTGTGTGTCCACCCTTTTCAGTTGTTTAGCTTCATAAGCTCCCTCTTCTCCCTGTCAATGTAAAGCTGAAAGTATCGGAGTTACTTCTGCTCTCGAAATGTCACCAAACAGACCAACGACGTGTATCCAGCCCACAAATTGTTAAATCAACTCTGTTATTGTCTTACATACTGTTCTCTGTATTGTAATCTCAAACTGGCTAGTCCCGTATAATGAACTTATATTATGACATTATTTCCTTTCAAAACAGTATACATAAACTTCAATTTCTTGCATAAAAAGTACATATCATGTTGCTTTTAATTAATTCAGACAGTTTTTACTAGTAGTATTTCCACTTTGTCTATAAAATATTGCAATGTAATTAACATAAAAATATATGTGGTGGTGTCATTCTGTACTTAACGATACAACTACTATATACATATACGAGTATTTAAAATTTCACATATTTGTTTTCACTTTAGCATTTACGTGTTTCATGCAAAATACTTGTGATATTAGAAAGTTTGAAACATTTTCAATTACGAACAATTAACCTTAATGTTTACTAGTCATAAACGAGGTCATAAACGCAAAAATAAGCAATGTTTTGTGTAATGCTTTTAAGCACGAGGTAAACAAATAAAGCAAAACGCATCATTGGCCATCCTGTTGCGAAGATTAAAAATATCTAGGCAAAGTAACACATCGCGAAAATGTTCCAGTATTCCAAAAGTATTCGATACGCGTCAGTTTTAACGCTGTTAAAGTTTTTTTTATAAAAAAAATAACAAATAAGCGTTAAAGCTCATGATTCACCTAAAATTTGTATTGAATTTTTTTGGAATACAATTAAATTTGATGTTTTAACTAAGCTGATTCATAACCTTACTCATCACTCCTACCCCACCGGTTTGAAGTTGACAACTCTTTATGGATTCATAAACTGTGTTACTACAATAATGGATGGCTTACAGAAGTCCTTTTATTGTTTTTATAACTACGCTGCCAACTATAAAATGTAATATTTAAAATGACTCATCCTTCCATACCGCAACCCTAACCAGGTACTATAGCAATCAGTCATCAGTCTATTGTTCTCTCTAAGTTAATTAATTTACTTTTCATCCCTTGAGATGCTATAATTTTGAAGGATTTACTGTTGTGTTGCACGAGCTGCTATTGTTGAAATTTAGTTAATCATACAAAGAAAATGATGGGTAATTTACTGAAAATTAAGTTTATTAGGGAAAATGCAAGTGCAACGGTTTTATAACAAAACTTCAAGGAAAATAGAAAGCACGATTTTTATTATTAGTATGGAATTTCGAGTTGTTATGCCGTAGTCTAGGTAAAACTGATTGTCAAAAGTCACGGACGTATTATACTAGAATAAGTTAAAAATTATTGACCTGTTCTTGTTGTTCTTGGGCTATTATTCTCAGTAGGGAGGTGAACCTGCACTAGAACTCCTTGATTCTCCCTTTGATTATTTTGCATAATATTGGTATCACGGGTGCTACGGTTAGAACCACTCTTTAGACAGCGGTAATCCTTCGGGAAGGAGATATAGGATACCACTGTTGTAGTAGGTACACTGTCATTCATAGTCAGTCCGAAATTCTGTAAATTTCAAACGAAATTCATATAATTTCGGGAAGGAGAACGCTCTCCGGCGACCAGAGACAGACTATGAATACCACCATAAGACCGAGCATAAGACTATCCGTATCACCTTTGTAACTAGTTACAGTTGCGGGTGCACTCAAAAGTTTTCTATTGTCTATTAAACTCCTTTCGATGGATTTTCTTAGAAAAAATGGACATTTTATTTAACTGTATGTGAAGTGTGTTTGTTGTTAGTCCTGACGGATGAGTGAAAATATAATTTTGACAGTTTGAAACAAAAGAACAAAAAACAAATGGAACATGTAGCAGCTATTCAGATTAACTGTTACCTGCAGAAGTATTATTATCAATAAAAAAGTTTCGTCGTTTCTATATTTCGAAACGTTGTAAAATAACGGCCGCATGGTAATTAATTTGTACGCCGATTTTTCGGGGAAAAAGAGTCTCATATGTAAATACACTTCACTTTTCTTTCAACAGTCTGTTTGTAATGAATGGTAAAATTGTAGCAATGCTGCTGCTCTATGTTTGTGAATTCTGCACTGCGTCGAATATCTAAAATAAAACAAGGTAAGGGAGCTACACCAGAATTCGTAGAATATACAGTTACTTTTAATAACTACTTTGCATGTACTACAGCACAAAAAAATATTATAAGATTCTTACATCAACAAGGCAAAACGTTAGTCAGACTAGCGGAGGTTATGCGAAAAATGTACGCATCTGTTGCACCAATTTAAATAAAAGGCATACTCCTATTCACTACTATGTATAATACTTACTTTATGATATGTTAACTAATCCGTAGCACTGAAAAATACTGTTTTTGAATATAAATACTAAATATACAATGGGAAACGCAAGGAACTAGAGGTCGAAGTTACGCGATTTTTAGACAGGTACAATACTGGGTCTAACTTTTGGCGCAAATATGGACGTAAATACACAGCCTACCTAGCAACGCATGTTTCGCTACCTAGCAACGCATGTTTTGTGAATGGGCGTAAGGCTGGTTAGACCAACTAACGCGCTTTACACGGGCGCAAAGCGTTAGTTAGTCCGACTAACGCTACGCCCGTTTCATGAATCCGGCTGTCAGAGTATTCCACGCATTAGAGATAACAAATATGAGAACAGTACGAATGCTTAGAAACAATACCGGGGAAAGAAAAATAAAAAAAATGCAGCTGAGGACAAACAATGACTAATAATGATGAAAAATGTAGTAAACAGTTTTTAGTTCCGGAAGTTTATAAAGAATTATCAGGTGAAATGTTTTGATTATGAAAAGTCTAAGTAAACAAGCCAGGACGATACGTTTGGTATTTGTAGCAGTACTTTGTTATCAGGTCCTATTCGAGTTTATTTTCACACGATTATAAAAGTATGGCGCATAATTTATCAAACGAAAAACTTATGGGCATGATAGTGGCATATGGATAATCACATCAGTTTCTGCAGGTCATATTTATACCCAAGACTGGCAATTTGCGGCCAAGGCCTGGGCATGGAGGAGCCGTTAAACCTAAGCAAATTGTGAATCTCGAGATTTTAAATACATGAGCACTAGGACAATTGCAGCGCAATTTAAGATGCAAATCTGGCGAAGGTTTAGCAAGATTTACTCTGCCCATTTCATGTGCAGCGGGTACAAGCCTTTACTTACCAAAGGATCTTCCGCTTCGAGTGAACTTTTGCGAGTTATTGTTACATCAGCAGCGCACTTAAACTCAACATTACCATGTGCGGATAAGACAATTTTCACAATTCCCCGGCGAAATTAATATCTATGTTAGACAGCATATGTGGTTTCTTCACAACGGTTGTCCACCACATTTTCGCGACTAATGCGATTAGTGTCTCCCGAACGATGGATAGGCCGATGGTGGCCCCCTTGATCACCCGACCTAAATCCGCTTGATTTTTATTTTTGAGTCACATAAATTAACCAAACAGTTGCCGTGATAGATTAAATGCATTTTCGATTTTATGAAATTCACGTTTCTTTTTTTATTTGAAATAAATTGGCATATCCGCAACTGAAAAACATTTTTTTTTTTCACTATTCGTTATTATTATTTGTCCTCGGCTATAATTTCTCAAGTTTATGCGTATAGGTTAAGAATCGCCAAGTAGAACTAGTACATATAGAGGTGTCCTCCTGAATTTATACAGGGTGACCCTTAAATAAGTACAAATATTTTAACTGCAGGTGTAGTTCGTCATATATCAAATATTTCAAATATTTACGGATATAATTTTTTTTTAAATACCCACATTTTGAGGACCGCTGACCAAATGGACCACTGAGGTAACCTAATAAAATAAACCATATGATTTACTGAAGACGAGGTTGCCATATCTTCTGTAAATAATTTTTTAAAGTAAGTTCAATTTTTACCATTGTTTCTAGTTTAAAAACACTCGTTTTTAGCAATAAGTAAAGTAAAATTGTCTTAAACGATTAAAATATTAATTTTCTCAAGTTCGATACTGTCAGTTAAATAGTTTAAGAAAATACTTGATTTGATTTTTTGATCCTAAAAAAATATCCATAAATATCCGTACTTACTGAAAAACCAACTATTTAAACAGTTATCCATATTTCAGTTAATATAATTGTACACTGTTAGAAAGATTATCACAAATTATCCTCTTAAATTATTTTATGAAGAATAACAAAAAACTATAATTTTCCGTGTGTCAGTACCATTTCGTACCTCGTAGTTTCGTAGTGAGTGAAACAGATTTTAACAAACACAAAACATGAAATAACAAAATAACTAGCTTGATATATGCGTTCAATATCAAGAGAAGGTAAAGTAAAATATTTAAAATCAGCATCAATCGCATGCAAAAAAAACTGATGTAGGCACAGATAACAGGTAGGTGTCAGGAGCAGTAGGCGAATTGTCCCGCACAAGCCCCATCCTCTAGGCTCTAGGATTCATAGAAGTTATGTTGATGTTGATACCGGTGCACTAGTATGGTTCAGGACAAAGGAATAAGCTGTGGCAAGTACAATCAAAACATGTAATATTTGTGGAGAGATTTAATAATTTCAATACACGTAAATTGAAAGTTAATATGAGATACTTTTGCATCTTCTGAAACCGAACTAAACTAATAGTTTCTTTACGTAATGCACTGCTTGACGCATCTGTTTTAAGAGTTGCGGCACTAACGTATAAAACGTATTTAAATCGTCTTATTATTTTCACGACAGTGTTTTTCTCTTAAGTGTCTTCTGTATTTAATTAATATTTTTCGTGAAATACAGTGTGATTAAATAAAATATGACGCATTATTCCAAACAGTGAAAAGGTTGACATACTAAAAGCATATTTGTTAGTTAGTGTTAATCAGTGATAGTGATAAAAATAACGTATTGTGATAAATCAATCGGTGTGTGGTATGGTATCAGGGGTGTGTGTTTGGAATGGCTAGAGTCTTTTTTAAAAACTAGAACTCAATGTGTCCAATTAAAACTCAAAAAAGACAATTCATTGTGTTCCGTCAACTCAGAAATAATTCAAATAGATTTGGGAGTCCCACAGGGCTCGATTTTGGGTCCGGTGCTTTTTATTGTATATGTTAATAAAATTAGTAACATTTTGCCAGACATAAAACTAACCATGTATGCTGATGATACATCGTTAATAGTATCTAATAAAAATATTAATAGGTTCAAAGAAAACTGTGAAAATACTCTAAATAAATTAAACAATTGGTTCCTTCGTCATTCTTTGTTCTTTAACACAGAAAAAACAAAAATGTTGCATTTTCATTCAATTCGGAGAACCGCAGAAAACATGGCGATTATTTTGAACAATATCTTGAATTTTCATGAAGACGAAAAATTGTTAGGTCTTAATATAGATATAATTTAAACTGGAGAAGTACTTCCCTCATCTCTAGACTCACATCCTTGTCCTATATGTTTAGAAATATAAAATTAATCCTTGACAAACTACAATTAATCAATTTGTACTATGCTGAGGTAGAGAGCAGGCTGAGGTATGGTCTGTGTCTTTGGGGCGACTCTACATTATTTTCCAATGTGTTTATTCCGCAAAAAAAATTATAAGATGCATAACTGGACTTAGGCAGGATGAATCATGTCGTGATGCCTTCCAACATTTAAGAATGCTCACTTTATGTGCTCTCTACATCTTTTAAATATCAATCTATGTTAGAAAAAACAAAAATCTTTTTTCTCAAAATAAGGAGATACACGGATATAAAACACGAAACAATAATAACATCTCCCTCTCAGCAGGCTGAATATTACGTATAAAGCGTTTAGCAGAATTGGTGCCAAAATATATAACCACCTCCCACTAGCGGTGAGGAGTGTTGAAGATGAGAGGGCATTTAAAAGATGCCTGAAACTGTATTTGGTTAACAAATGCCCATTTAACCTAAATGAATACTTTTCTTAAAAAAATAATAAATAGAGAAAAAACGACTGTTACATAACTGTGTTCATGTTGTGTCTCTTTTTTTATATTTCATTTGTTATGTGGTGTAACTGTAAGCCCTACATGGTACCAGAATTGTTTTGTATACAAGTTCTGATATGATGTTTTTTTTTGACGACTTCTTATGCAATTGTTTTTGTCCAAGAGAAATAAATATGTTTGATTTGATTTTGATTTTTGTGTAGTAAAAATGGATAATGAACACATTCTAGATAACTATGATTGTGAGTAAAAAATCTTAATATTTTCATAAATAAAAATATTGCAATCATTCTTTGACATGTCTAAAAATTCATTCTAGTGTAACACTGGCAACGCTGTGGAATTCACATCCACCATGACTCCCGGAACAGCGGTCCTCAACAAGTTTTCTATTGAAAAAATCACGAAATTTATTTAAAATTTGACTTTTTTCTTCCTGATTTTTTTGTAAAAAGACTATTAATTATGTGTTCTATACAGTGAACTGTACTGCTGGTTAAAATATTTTTACTTATTTAAGGTTCACCCTGTATGTAACATGACTCGCAGTAACCATTGAAGTCAGAATATTAACGGGATCTATTGACGAAACCCTATTATTATGTTATCAATAGGCGCCGATGCCGTTATAAATTGCAATAAATGGATATGCGGGTCGAATATATACATAGGCGTTTAGCCTAATACCGCGATAGATAACGTGGTGTGTAATAATAGCATGCCTCATTTCTTGCTGGAATAATGATTGTAACATATCACTTTTGTTATCTAGTGGAGTATCAAAGATAAACGTATCATATATAAAAACATTCATAAATTATACATGTACGTATATATTTGTGTTTATTTCTAAAAATGAGAAGAATTTCTGCAAAATTCCATTCATATAACAATTACTGCCATTATTAAATGTAGCCAGTATTAAATGAACCCTATATTACAAAAGTACAGAGAAAAAATCGTTTACTTAACTACATTTTAGTGAAAAGTGAATCTTACCAAATTAAATGCCTTATCTGTTCAAGCTTATGAACCATTTCCGTGTAAGAAAATATCTACAAAGAAAGATTTTTTTTAAATATGGAGAGATCGAGATGAACTATTTACAACTTAGTGAATAACGGTAACTATATGTTTATAACCTATTTTCAATGCTGGATATACCAAATGAAGACTGACGTTTCAAAATCTACCCTTCTCCTGTGCAACATAACTTGTATTTGATTGCAGTAAAATTCACAGATAACATTCAATATAGTGGTTCCATAACAATCTTGACGTTATGTGTCGTGGAAGGCAACCGAAAGCGCTGATCGAGATTCAACCATTTAGGTTGCACAAATAATGGAGTAATATGACGATACTTAAATTAAATATCAAGCAGTCATGTTGAATATTCAGTAAGCTTTATTTGTATTTAAAATTATTGGTGAATAAACTGTTACAATAGGATGAATAATTAAGAATTAAAGAGTAACTCAATTTGAGATATTACTTGTTGGACAAAATACCGAAGGGGTTGTACTGTGCTTTTTCGGGAGGAGACTTAGGAGACAGTCTTCGAAGAACCTTTACAAAACCATAATAAATAAATGTGGTATAAAGTTTTATAAAGCAAAGTTGTAGAGATTCTCTAACAGCTGGAAAAAAAACCACAAGGGTGTCGAGTGTGATTTTTTGGTTGGAAACTCAGAAGACTCCACTACATCCACTCTGAAAAAATCAGCTTGTCCGCATATATTTTAAGTATTAAACTTTTACACTTTTAATTTTGCCTTATATCTTCGAATTTATTTACCTAAATTTTATTTGGCTTATCAATCATTAGTGGTCACAATAAAACAATTTCCATTTCCTACTGTTATAAAATACCATAAAGCTTCCTCTAGATATATGTAGCCATTATGATAATCTTTGATAATGTACAGAACAACCACATTGCCTATTAATGGCTAGTTTAAAAAATGATGGCATATACCTAATTGCCTATATAATTATAATCATTGCATACATAATAATTAGATAAACAGATATATTTTAAATATATAATTCTTTCCAAACCAGATGGTTTACAACATAACTTTTTTATATTATATAAACAACTATTAAAACACATACCTGCTCAATACAAATTTAGACCCTTTAAGTTTACAAATAAACTTTAAATAAGCACTGAATATTCAGTGGCGTATACACAAGGCAGTTTGGAGGGGACTAAATTTAAATAGAAGTGATAGTTGTTCAGCACGGATTTAGATTAGAGAAAAGTCTTTATAATAAAAAAAATATATTTTTAATATTGTTGAAACATTTTTGTAATTTTTGCGACAACTTGGCTTCTCTCTCTACGCCACTGTGAATAATGATTAAAAATCGGCCAGCTTGGAGACATGATGTAAACAGCAGAGGTGGATTTCGAACGTTATAAGGAGTTAACACTTAGAAAATTTGTAATTTTTTTAAATAACCTGACTAAAAACATATGAATGAAAGAAAAGCATTCATCTCAATCATTATTTCGATGGTTTTATTATCAATAAATTAATTAGAATATAGCCCCATTTTTTATTTTCTGTGAAATGCGAATAAAAATTCTACGATTAAATGATTGACAGTGTCCTACAATTTATTCTTTGGGTATACGTAATACAGGGTGAATCTTAAATAAGTATAAATATTTTAACTGCTGGTGTAGTTCGACATTTAAATCAGTCTAGTGAAAGCCATTTTTAAAAATTTCTAATATTTACGGAGATATTAATTTTTTTTAAAAATACCCACATTTTGAGGACCGCTGGCTGATTTTTCATCCAACAACGTAATGAAACATATGATTTGTTGCGAGGTTGCCATATCTCCTCCAATATAAATATTACGTTTCCTTTAACGTAATCGTTCTATTTTAAAAATACTTGTTTTAAGCATAAGTACAGTAAAATTGGGTATGTAGTATGATACGCAGCAATATTAACATAAATTTTAACATCTGAACTATCCTTACTATACTTCAACGATTAAAAATGAATTTCCGCAAGTTCAATACTACCGTAAAATATTTAGGAAGATTACGTGATATTACTATGTCCAATGTTCAAAAATTATACATAAACGTGCACACAAGCTTACCTGTTTGTTAAAAAATTAACTATTTAATCAGTAATCCACATTTCACAAGTTAAATGTCATTATACACTGTTAGAAAGGGACACAAAACACAATTTCCTTAAGTTATTTTATGAAGAATAACGAAAAACTATGCACGCGTTTTTTATTTAAAATGGAAAAAATGTCAACTTTTAGCAAATTTTATTGCTATTTTGATGCATTATGTGGGGTTAACAAGTTTGACTTGGGCTTCCGATAATCTGTCATGACAGTCAATGATAATAAAAAATAATATAAAATGTTACACTTGAAAAAATTCGCTAAAAGTTGAGATTTTTTCTTCCTTGAAGCAAAGACATTTGTGTAATACTGGCAACACTGTGAACCACACGTTCAGTCTGCAGCACTATGACTCATAAAAGTATGAAGGGTCGGTCTAGGCCAGCAGTCCTCAACAAGTTTTCTACTGAAAAATTACGAAATTTATTTAAAATTTCACTTTTTTATTTCTGATTTTTTTGTAAAAAAACTATTAATTATATGTTCTACACACAAAACTATACTGCTGGTTAAAATATTTGTACTTATTTAAGATTCACCCTGTATAGTAGATATAAGAATTATTCTTAACTTTATAGTACCTTCTTGAAAAAGTTAAATGAAATAGAAATAAAATCATATGTATTTATTTTATATTTTTAAGTATTTACGATTTTGCGCCCCACATTTGTGGGTTACAAATATTTTCGAAGATATTGGTGTTAAAGTCATCGGGAGAGCATCATCTTGGATTTGTTATTAAAAGAAAACATTGTTGGTTGTGGTTTCGGCACCAATAGTTACAAATACCACGGTTAAAATCAGAGGAGGTGTGGTTTCAGGGGACACCTGAAATCAGATGCAAATAAAAAAAGATTTCTAGAAACCAGGAAAATATTGCGAAATCTTGTCAAATTTTCCGAAATCTCTGAAATCGGACAAATCACGTAAACCACATGAAATCAGAGAAATCTTGAGAAATCTCGCAAAATCACACGAAATCGTGTAAAATGAAACCAAATTATTGAAAATTAATATTTACCATCTCATAAAGCACTTAACAGTTTGCCCAATAGTCTCTACATAATTTGGAATCAAGATAACACTAACACATTTATGAAAGTACGAATATTTCGGTAATTTTAAATCGCTCTTGCACTGTGATGTCACAAATTATACAACCCGCGGTACTTATGTTATAAGAAATTACATTTCAATCGAATGTTGTTATAATAGGTTTGTTTTTGCAGCAATTGGAAACGGTTTGAAACTATCACAAATGTCCGTTCAACTATTTATTGCATTAAATTCAATGGTAACGCCTTTTGAACTTAACTGGTCGAATATTTCTGACAGTTTCAAACCTTTTTCAACTGCTGCAAAAACAAACCTAATAATTCTTATGGAATCTAAAAATTATGTAATTGAAAGGGGGACATTTGAATTGGGTTTATTCTTCGTTAATAGACATATTTAAGACATTTCTTCACTTGAATTTGATAGAAGAATGTTACTTGTTAATTTTGAATCAAATATAGCATTAGTAAATAATTAAAAAGTAACTAATTTCATTTGGTATATTTGTCAACGGTGAGAAGGAGAGTGGACCAATTTAAAGTGGCGTGCAAAAGTGTATTTTTAAATCATTTTCTAACTGCCATTTTTTGATTTTTTTACAAAATTGTATTTGTAAGAGTCTCCTGTACATTCAATATTTTTTTATATGAACTCTGAATCACCCTGTATTGTTCATTATTACTTGAAATCAGCGTATTAAGATTTTGCAAACCATATTTCAGAACGTAAATAAAACCAATTATGTAGTTAAATATTTTCATCTTATGCATTCTAAAATAAATAAAACTAGAGCTCAGTTTTTGTGTACATATCGTTCTGTTGCGATAATTAAACATTTTTTAAATATTACACATGGATTGTTGTTTGTTGTAGTGGTTTTTACCATCGAATTCCAGGTCATGTTCCAATACCGCAATACCAGTTCTCGAAAAGAGGTACCACTGAATAGTAAATAAACGATGGCTTGCATACATGTAGGTGGAGATATGCTCGGCCGGATCCAGTTGCCATGTCCGCCTTGCACGTATTTCCGGCTTAGTTTTGTACACAATCCAGGGCCGGATTTAGGAAAACCACAGAGGAACGTGTTTGAAGTTTGAACCGTAATATTTCAATAAGTACATTTAACTCTAAAATTTAAACAAATTTAAGAAAATTATGCATTTGTATGGTTGCATCACTCATAGAAGACCTTGGACCATCGCTTGCTTAGCTTTGTCTAGATCAGTGATCAGCGGTTCTCATACTGTGGTAGTACGTAAAGCTTGTTAACGTGATACGCGAAGAATGCAAATACCAGGACGCATGTCGACATGCGATAAGACAGAGTAAAGCCGCGTCATATTTGTAACAGAACCTCGGTATATAACTACTTCTCGAAGAGGGTCAAAGTACTTAGGTTGTGATTAGGGCTGTCATCGGGATTCTGCGATTCTGCCAATTTTCAGTTGCAAAAATCCCGGGATGCCATCAGCTTGATTCCAGATTATATTGCGTCGCAAACATTTTGATGTTTCCATGTTGTATACAGTCTAGTCAACTGTGTTAGGAAATAAGTTTCACGTCCACACTGCGTAACCGGATACCGTATCATCCTTTGATCTGATGCGAAAATGCCGTCAAATGTTGGGAACGCTGCGAACCTCCCTATGATGTAACGGGACGAGGTTACAGGGTCTTCTCCACACGATCGTGTTGAAATTACGCGACGAAGTTATGTTACAAGTGTCTACGTGGCATTACATGTACACGTCCGCGACGTTGCGAGACACGCATTCCCATAATATGTACAAAAAGTTTATAGATAAACTTCTGAACAGAACAAGGACAGAATGCTGGTTACGTCTACAAAATATAAACTATAATACTTTGTGGTTACATACCTTTGTAGAAAATAAATAAACGTCAAGCGAAGCGTTAGAAATGACGAAATGTTTCATTATTTTATTTTTTATTCTGTCAAAGTCGCCATATACCAAGTAACCGATCCTAACTTTTCCTCACTTTCAAGCATGCAGCACTATCCATTAGTGAGTTTTTAAACTAAAATAGAATATAGCGTTGCAGTAAGTAGTGACTTCTTCAATTTCTAAAAGCTTCAACAAACGAGATTAAAATTAGTTCCTTGAATGGATGGAATGGTTCTTTGGAGCATACGTACACCTAGGTTTAGGGTTTATCGCAATACAATAAATGTATTTACATTATACGATCCAACAAAGAAATAGGTTCCCAATTGGTACTAAAATGTAACGGTAATGAAATGAGCAGATACGGATATGTAATTAATGTAAAATTATCTAAATATTACAGACTGATTCTTAACCTATACGTATAAACTTGAGAAATAATATATGAGGACAAATGACCAATAGTGAAAAAAAAAATGTAATAAAATATTTTTAGTTTCGGAAGTTTGCAAAAATTTGTAAGGTGTTTTTTTTTGTTTATAAAAACTGAAGTAAACAAAGACGATATGTTTGGTCCTTGTAGCAGTACTTTGTTATCAGTTGTGGTCCTATACGAGTTTATCTTCACGCGATTAAAAAAGTATAGCTCATAATTTCTCAAACGAAGAACTTATAGACATGACACTGGCATGCGGCGAATCACATCAAAATTCAGTTTTTATGTCCAAAGGTTTCGCCAAAGATATCATCCGAGACGTGAAGCCTTTTTACGAATGGTTCAGAGAGTTAGAGAAATTAGTAATTTGCGGCCGAGGCCTGGGCAACATGAGGGAGCCATTAGACCAAGACAAATTATGAATCGCGAGGAATAGATTTTAAATGCCGTCGAGAAAAAGCCGGGCATAAACATTAGGTCAATTGTAACGCAATTTGGGATATCACAATCCATAGGTAAGAACGTTAAAACTGTGATTAAAACACGACTTACTCTACCCAATTCACGTGCACCGGGTACAAGAATACTTTCCAATGAATTTTCCGCTTCTAGTGAACTTCCAAATAATGCAAAAATCCATTATGGATCCCATAACTCAAAAGTTGACTATGGAGATCAAGAAAATTGTTTAACACATACCAAAGGCCACTAAACTGCTTTTAATAAGTGATATCGCAAAATAATTAAATTTTCTCATTCACATAGTTATTGCGCAGTCACTACCAAAGCTATCGTCCGGGATGAGTGGAGAAGCGTTTTTTGCAAGCATTACTATGAACTATGAAACATTTCAGAGTACCACTGTTGTCTGAGTAATTACTGGAAACAAAATCTTTCGGATATTTAGTTTCTAATAACTATTTATAAAAATAATTATCTACTAGCTATGTTATACAAACAAATATAACACTGCGGAAAAATAAAACTATCATAAGACAGTTTATTTCATTAAATGAAATTACTGCAGTTACTGCCCATGTTACCACATCGTCTAGTCCATGGACTTTGCAGCCGACGTGACCCGATCAGCAAGGAGGACTGGCCTTATATTAATTTTAATTGGTTTAATTAGAACTAAGTGAAGTGAGTCGATTGTTCTGAAAGCACTGTTGCAAATTATTTGAGTACAAAAGATAAAGAGTAACAAGTAAGTATCTTGGATGTCACGATTACTATTATTTAATAGTTTATCTGTAAACAGTATGTAAGCACAGTAACCGTAGAGATGAGATATACGACCGTGGTACTACATTCTTGTGGAATATTTTATCTCAACTAGAATGTGTCAATGTTCGTCTATCAAGGTGTCTGTGAATGACCACTGGGAAAATATTTATAGAGAAAATTCCTTCTGTTACGTTATATAGAGTGATGTAGTGTCTAAATAATGTATTTTACTTTATTAACATTGTATTAAATAACAAAACTAAGTTTTGGCAAAATAAGTAAACACTGCTTTCGGTCAAATTATTAAAAACTGTAATTAAACTAATAATTTTTTATTTTTTTTTGCGGGGGGAAGTCGATAGGAGTAACTATTTTTGAAATAGTCCTATTTCTGCTGAAAATACAGCAAATGCAGAAAAAGTTGTTCAAAATGGTAAATTATGGAGACGTGCAAAATTTCAAGAAGATCGGCGAGAGTTGATGAAACCATTTTTCAACAAAGCACAAAGATTTTATCAAAGCAGGCCGATCTTTTTGAAATTTTGCACGTCTCCATAATTTACCGTTCTGAACAACTTTTTCAAATGTTACATTTTGCTGAATTTTCAGTAGAAAAGGCACTTTACCTGAAACGGTAACAGTTTTTAATCGGTGCACTGAATATTTTAAATAGGATTATGTCGAAAACTGTTACTCCTAACGACTTCAACAAGGTATACCTTTTTCAGATATAACAGGTAGGGGAATCGATTATTTCAGTAGTCAGATGGATAGATTAAGCAGCAAAAGTGGCGCCCTCTACTAGTGACGTCAAAATTAGAAACATATTTGAATTTCTCGTCCGCAAAAACCCCTGATTTACAAATTTTATGCAAATATTTGGATTTTTTAAAAAGTTATGTACAAATATCAAAAATAAAATTATAACTTTGACACCCTGTATCTTTTCCAACAAAAAAAATGTAAAAACAAGACTGTTTTCTGTTTGAAGTGTTTTTAGCGACACCCATGTTAGGTATAACTGTAGGATAATTCTAATTCGAAACTAAAATAAGCTTTATACCTCTAGAATACGATGGTAAATATATTTTTTTGTTAGATTTAGCCATGGTGCCACAACCGCATTATTGCAAACAACAGGTTATCAATATCACATTTCAGTAAATGGAATTTCCCGGTTATTAATGAATTCCAAGGGTTAAAAATAGAACACGACCTCGCCTAGCACGCGATACAGCAACAGATGGTTTCGTCCCTTTACACACCAGTCAACGTAAAGGGTGTCTAACGCAGTGAATCATATTCGTTCCGCTATGAACAGACATGTATTAATTCCAGTCTACACTTCATGTTAATAAAAAAACTATTCGAAGTTGGTTTTAAAATAAAATATAAATAAATAAATATTTCTGCATAAGAACTGAATTGACAGCATGTTTAACAGCCGGTTTTTACTGAAATGTAACTAAATCAAGTTTGTTTACTAATGTTTATTTAATTTTATAACAAATGATATACATGAATGCATTCATAGATAATTTTCCTCTTTTTTAGAAGCTACTAATTCAATCATTGTCAGTGGTCACTAACTAACTTTTTTTAAGGTTATCTTATTTACTGTTTAGAATTTTATTAGATGCTGCTGATGAGCATAGTGACAGATATATCGAGATCATCTTCTATTAAGCACTTACTTTATTTAAATCGCTGTACAGTCTAAAATAGATAAGGAATTTGTTGGATAAACCGAAATATCATCTCTAACCCACTTTGCTTAACAGAATAGAGTTTAAAACCTAGATTAAATTTAATCTAGATTAATCAAATCTTACTATTAATCTTAAATTGATAAAGCATGTCTTAAAGAAATGGTGCCTTCGCTCTACAAGATTCCAAAGAATTGACTATTTTACGTTACCAGAATGATTGTTTTCATTCCAGCTAGACCAAATTGGCAAACTAACCAAAGAAAAAAAGTATTTTAGTATCTTTGATTTTCTCAAGTAAATTAGCCAAGCGAGTAGGATAGTTTTATAAAGTATCCGCTAATATTGTGGCATATGCGTTTTGTAACAAAATAACCAACGGTTTATTTAGTTGGTATACTAGCCAGTGAGTGAGTTTACATACTAACCAAGTTTATACTTTAGCCGTACCATATACAACATAAATGCTGAAATTTCCAGCTTGACTGATGACGGTTAGGTGGAAGAGCAACATTGTTGAATCTCGTCTTTCATAAATATGTATTTGTTATTATGTTCTGTTAATAAAAACACTTTATTATTATTAAATGGTTTCCGAAATATCGGCAAAACTCCATTTTTTTATTTCACACCCCAATAGATTGAAAAGAAGCAACATTTGATTCAGACATGTTTAGTGTCATCATTCCATTTTACCTTAGGAACTACCAACTAAGCTGTGCTATTTTTAATGAAACAGCCTGAATAGAATTTGTAATGCATATAGAATAACTACAATTTTACATAATTGTCACAAAAGTAAAACAAAAATATCCGTGAAGAATTTTTCACTGACACGTTTTACTTTGATGTTGAATAAAATTTGTTTGTACTGATTTATAATTAAATTTAGATACATCTATAACCATAACGATTTGGTTTCTAAATATATGACTAAATTTTTAAAACGACTATCGCGGGAAGTAAATTATTATGAAACAAGTTTCATTCATATTATTTACAAAAGAATTAGGCAGAGAATTATAAATAAATATCAGCTTTCTGAGATAATTCACGAACAAATGTGGTACTAGTTAATTAAAGAAAATTGTTTACATTGTCTGAATTAGGCCACGCTGTCCGCATGTTTTCGACACCATACTTTGTCGGTGTAAAATAACTCTCACTAAGCAGAATGTTCTCTATTTAGCCATAACCAACTGAAGTATATAACATAATATTAATTATCTTTTTCATAGGAATCCCTCAAAATAATATTACAGTAAGTTAAAATTCCTTATATTTCACACAAAAAATCACAAGATTTGCCCCGAACACCCCTACTGCGTCGTCCTTTGGTTGTTGATGACATCTGCACCGATCGCCCCCACTATGAATGAGGCCAGTTAACTTGACGTGTCATCGAGGTGAAATAGGATAAATCGAGTCTACATAGTCGAATTGTGTAGAAATTTCAAAACGTTCCCAAAGTTTAGATTGTCCCTATTTAAGCAGTAAGCATTAGATAGTGATTGAATGTATTTAGTAATTCCGAATTTTCTGAATATAGAGAGTGATTTATAAAACTACTAGCGTAACATAATATAATAACATAACTGCACGTATTTCTGTACCATACTATTAGACATCCGTAATGAGTATTGTCCGAACGACCATGTATTTATTTGACATATAATGGGACGAAAAATTGTACTAGTTATTAATGTCCTATAAGGAACGTCCATAAGTTGTTTATTTTGACCAAAACATGGAATACAAAAATATATAATACCTATTATGGATAAGAAAGATAATACAAACACATTAAATTATTACGTTAATATCTTCTTCCCTATTAGATCCACTTTTTAGGGAAGGAAGTTCTTGTCTGTTTCCTCAAAATGCGTCTGCATGAGTTTTCTTCTAAAACAATGTCATTGACTTCTAGCGAATTTTACTTCATTTTTAAAATTAACGGGTCCGTTGTATTCTCGTTTAAGAACCTTCACGGTGCAGTAAAATCAAAGGTCACCATGTATGTGTATGTGTGTTTTGTGATTGATTAAACAAAGTTGTTTGTGAAATTATCGATGCTTTAAAGTGTTTGTTAAGGAAAGTGGCTTTCCTTCAAATATATAGCACACCTGCCTAAATAGTGATAATTTAATCAAAATAGTAACTAGGATTTTTTTGTACGTTACTTTATTGTACAGTGCAACAATATTATATATTTATAAGTATAATTTCTCAGCCTTTAATTTTAAAAAGGCAAATTTTTGGGCAATATTGACTGGCTTTTAGTAATTTTAACTAAGCTTGTGCACAATTTTATACTGTGTTAAATTCCATTTTCGCTTATTGTGTTATACTTAGTTACCTAGAAACTCTTCTTATCCTCCTTGGTTCAGTAGGGAGATTATTAAAGATATTAAAGAAAAATTGCGGTATTGGCGAATAAATAAAGCCAGTTATTTTTCATTTAACAATTTGCGTAATACAAGTACATCTTTTATTCCAAAATCAATGATCTTCAAACTGTTCTCAATGCGTTTGCCAGTTTTTCCCAATCAGCTTATATTTCTTCATCTTCATTTGATGCAGTCGACTTAGACTCGAAGTGCAATTTTCCTATGTTAGATATTCCTACAGTTACTGACGATAATGTTTTAAAAGCTCTAAAAAAAATAAAAATAAGTCAACTACAGCTCCTGATAAAATTCCGTCTTTTTTGCTGAAATATTATGCAATTTTTATTGGCATCTCCCTGGACTATTGCAAATTGTAACTTTTCCATATATGTGGACTAAAACTAAGATCTGTCCTATCTTCAAATAAAGTTATACAAATTTGGTTAAGAACTACAGACCTATTTCAATCTTGAGTAATTTTAGCAAGTTGTTTGAAGTTATGATCACAATATATGTACTTCACCTTCATGTTAAATCACAAATTTCTTGGTGTCACGATTGGTCGGTAGATCTACTTTAACTAGTCTTGTTTGTATTACTGATTTTACTTTTAAGCAGTGGGTAGGTTAACATGGCCTAAACAGATATGTCAAAGGCTTTTGATAGGCTGGATCACGGTATTCTCCTTCAAAAACTGTCTAATTTCGGTTTGTCTATAAATTTCTTAAAGTTCTTTGAATCTTATCTTTCCAATATATTTCTAAGCGTACAATAACGTGGTTTTACTTAAAATTAAATCATTGCTACATCTGGTGTACCTCAGGGTTCAGTTCTTGCTCATCTACTCTTCAGTATGTGACAGTCTTCGAGCCAATGTTCTTTTATATGTGGATGATGACTGTATACATTTGTTTCATCCACAGATGATTGTATTTTACTTCAAAATGATTTAAAATTAGTTAATGAATGGTGCCTTCAAAACAAGTTGCCTCTGAATATTTCTAAATGTTTCAATATGTTTTACGCAAGAAAAATTAATTCTCTTACATGTACAACATTGGTTCTGAGACTACTTACTGTCCCTCGTTGTGTTCAATTTAAAAGTCTAGAAGTTACTTTTGACGCTAAATTAGCTCTTGTTTCTCATATTAATAATATTTCTTAAATATCAATCTTTCAGACCAGAGTGATTCTTGAATTTAACCTATTGAGTAGATTCAACTTAAATGATATACGCATTTACTTTTCAGTATTACTTTTGTTTAAGTTGCTTAATAATTATATTGATTATTCTGATTCTTAGCCATAGCATTTAATATACCTTTATTCTATTCCTCTCTATACATTATTACATTTATCAACGCCATATAGCAATGTTATGAAAAATTTGCTTATTCCATGCAGTATCAGTATTATTGATTTATACAAGTGTATCTAAGATTAAATTATCTGTTTTGGAGCATTAACTGTATCTGCAATTTTCTTTTTTGTAGGTTTATTTCTTTGGAGTCCTGCCCCTTAATTAGAATTGTCTGACAGGGCAGTGTATTTTTTAATTAAATAATTTATTTTACAGAATATGCAATAGAATGTGACGTTTTGATTCAGTTGTGCATTTAATCTTATTGTACTGTATCATTAAATGAATAAATTTAATTTGGGAATCTGAGTAATTATAAGAAAAGTCAAAGTAGCTAGTAGATTCTTTTTTAGTCTATTGAACATAAATGGAATGTCCCTAGATCAAGAAAAAATTCATAAGATACCCTCGTACCCTCTGGACGTCCAAAGTTGTGGAATTCGGCCTTCTAAAAGACATCCACTGAATGTAAATCGAACATAAAATAAATATGTCCATGATACGTCACTGTGCTGTGTTTTCTAACAATTGTTAGAAAAACTATTCTAAGCACCAACTCGCCCTACCCTGTATTTCTAAATGAAAATTTTGCCTTCTTTGTGAAAAACAATACATGTAAATATTTAATAACTACCTATACGGCATTATGTTTGCAAATATATTAATGGCAGCTTAATGATACCAAAGCATTAATCATTTTAACTTCACAATCTTCATGTAGCCTCAATAAACAACCGCATTAATTGTTAGTTAGCAGAGAAAACTATTTATAACATGGATGGAAGGAGGTTGTAATGTAAGCTGTTAGCTAGCTACCTGTCATTTTCTATAATGATTCATATCCTTGCTGAGAAGGCAGTAGTAGTGGTCGCAATTTATCATCGAAGTACAGTTGACAGACAAAATACAAATACATAATTTATTCTTCCTAATTTAAAACTACCCACTTCAACCTGAAAAATAATACATCGCGTAAATAAATTAGCGATTATGTCTGTTTTCTGGTGCTGCTGAATCTTATTCTAGATTACTAATAATCAATTTCTATTTGACGTAAGAATGATTAAACAAGAAACTGATTATTATTTACTCTAACGGTTTTGAAAAACGGTTTTTGGTAGACTAGATATTTCTTGGAGTTAGTTAAGCTAATCTAAATTACCTGTATACAAAAGTCAACGCTAACTAAGGTACAACCCTCTCAATGTGGTACCTACTACAAAACTATATTTTTATATATGTTTAACCTTAAAATCTTTTCTTATATTACTACAATAACAATATGTAGGAAAATGGCATATAGGTTGTGATATAACTTATTAGTGTATATGATTGTTATAGTAATGGCCACTTTTATAATTAAATTAAATTAACTGACCTCTCAAACGACTTACCTTAAAGCTTCTTTGAATTTATGAATTCTATTAATTTCATTATGAAAATGACCCCTACACATAAAATTAATTTTTAATTTTCTTTGAAAAATTTTAATATGCATCTTATGAATCTCGACTAAAAGGCTGTATACAGGACGATCCCGAATAATGCGCAAAAAATGTTAGTATTTTATGATCGATTTTAACGAAGATTTGAATAGGAATAAAGAGTGTCATTATTATTGCAAACGATTGTACAGATATTAACGGGATGGTTTCTTATTTTTTTTTCCAAAAGATTAGTAAAAACATCGTAATTTGCTCACTTTGATATGAGGCATGAGAAACAAATAGTGTGTACTATTATTTCATTTTATTTGTTTTGTTTATACAGGGTGGTCAGATTTAGTCAAAACATGGCTTGCGATGTATCGTGCGTTCAAATTTGATGCTAAATTTCAAATTTATTCCAAAATTTGAACTCCTTTAGTGAGAATGTGGTGATTTTCGACCACTGCCAGTATTATTCCTGGACTAATCTAAATAGGCTTCGCTTTGTGATGCTAATGTGCATAAAAAGAAATCATATCCCGCATTTTAAAATAAGTTGTCATCGTAACTCGGGATATTGTATTATTTAAGTGCCTAATAAACAAAATGTGACTTGTTTTCAGTTGTCGGAAAATTAATATTTTTTTTGTCATTAGCATCGGGTTCGCAAGACAGTCTATTTAGGTTAATGACGAAATAATATTAGCAGTTGTGGAAATATTTCGAAACCAAAGCGGTTTATCAATTTCAAATAGATACAGCTTTTGCGCTTAAAAATAATATACCTCTCAAATTATTTATTCAAAATCGACATAGGATTTTGCATAAAAATATTACAATGACAGATGACAATGCCACAGTGCGGAACTAGCGCCCTGTAGAAGATATTTCAAAATTAAGTTTAAGTTAAGATTTCCCACCATTAAGAAACCCCTGGTTCAAATTTCTAAGCCAATCTTACTAAAAGCCGCTTTACAGTCCGCAATTCATTTTGCAATCGATTGCAGCAAGCCCTGGCACCTGCAATATCATTCCTAAAATTTAGGCTTGTAGTTTGTTTAGTTCGTCAATTATTCTCAATTGTAATAATAATAATAATATTTATTGTCCTTTAAAAAATACCACTACATGGTGTACAGGACTAGTCAATACAGTAATCTTAAAAATAAAATCTTATACCTAATGGTCAAAGTATTAAAAGGTTAAAAATTCATTTATATCATAGAATGCATGCTCCAATAAGAAATCAACCAAAGTTTTACTAAAACGACTTGTATTTATTAATTGCTTAATATAGCTAGAAAGTTTATTATAAAATTTTATTCCATTGTACATTGGACTTGATTTATAAACAGACAAGCTGTGTTGTGGGATAACCAAAGCATCACAGTTTCTTGTACTATAATTATGGTTAAAGTTGTTCGTTACAAATAATGAAAAATTATTAACAAAAGTTAACACTTCCAATATATAAATGCATGGCACTGTAAGTAATCTAAAATATTTAAATAATTTTTTACATGAATGATAATTGTTTACACCTGCAATATTTCTTAAAATTCTTTTCTGTAATCTAAAGATTTTTCATTTTATACGAAGATCCCCAAAATAAAATACTATACCTTACTCTAGAATAAAAATGAGCATAATAGTAGTTTAAGAGTATTTTTTGTGATGTCAATTTTTTTAATCTGTATAAAACATAGCAAACAGATGACAATTTTGAATGTAAGTTATTAATATGGTCAGTCCAGTCCAAGTACTGATTAATATGTACTCCTAAAAATTTAGTTGTATCCGTTTGTTTTATAGATGTGCCATTCATTTTTAACAATCTACTTTCAGTTCTTTCCGAATATTTGGATTTAAATATTATGAATTCTGTTTTGGAAACATTTATAAATAATTTATTGCTACTGAACCAGTTCAAAAAAGTATCTAAAACACTTTGACTCTGCGTAATAACATTATTTTCGGTGGAATCCACACAGATAAAAGATGTGTCGTCAGCAAATAGTGTCAAATTATTTGAATTAACTATACTGGATATATCATTTATAAAAATAATAAATAATAAAGGTCCAAGCACCGATCCTTGAGGTACCCCATACTCTACACTTAATTTATGAGACCTACAGTTTTCAATTTGTACAATTTGACTTTTGTATGTAAGATATGAAGTTATCCAATCATGGATTTTACCTCTGAAACCATACATATATAGTTTATCAAGCAATAAATTATGATCTACAAGATCAAAAGCCTTACTCAAATCCAGGAAGATACCAACACATTTATTCTTTAAATTTAAATTATTATGAAGACCTGTCAAAAAGTTAATTATTGCAGATTTGGTTGATTTACCCTTTTGAAAACCAAATTGACTAGATGATATTATATCATAAGAAGTCAGAAAATGAAATATTTTATTAAATATCACTCTTTCCAGAATTTTAGATAACGTTGCTAATAAGGAAATTGACCGATAATTATCCATTTTATTGACATTCCCTTTTTTATGTAGTGGAATTACTTTAGCAGTTTTTAAAATATCTGGAAATTTGCCTTCATATATCGATAGATTTATTAAATATGTTTAGTAAAAAAATTAATATATTCTTTTATCAAATTTGAGGAAATATCATCTAGACCTGCAGAATTAGATTCTTTTAATTGAACAATTATATTAAATTTTCAGTTTCACTCACATTAGACAAATAGAATGTAGGATAACATTTTTTGAAAGAATATTTGAGAGGATCTTTTACATTAGTTAACTTTTTATTTAATTCTTTTGGAATATTTACAAAATATTCATTAAATATATTGGATATTGGTCACCAGATTAGATTCTACTCTACTTTCAGTAATAATTTCTGACATATGCTGTATATTCTTAATACAGTTAACATTTTCTTTTATAATTTTCCAAGCAGCTTGTGATTTATTATTGGAAGACTCATATAGTTTATCATTATATAATGTTTTTGCCTTTTTAAGTACTTCTCTATAAATTTTCTTATAATTTCTATGGTATATTACATCAACTTGAGCTTTTGATTTCAACATTTTTTTATGTAAAACTTTTAATTTTTTAGATGAGGTAACAATACCTTTCGTTAACCAAGGTTTACATTTTTTATTGTGAGCATAGAACATGATTACTTTTTTATATGGAAAGCTAATATTTATATAGTACGACACCAACACATCAACCCGAATGCACACTAAAAACTAAACTGTTTATTCAAATTTCACAAGTGATAATAATAAATAAACAGCATAACATATAAAATAAAAGTTTCAGTTAATATATTTTGCAAGATCAACAATCAAATAATAATCAAGTAGAAGGGAAAGAAGCAATTTGAATTTGAAAGTGCAGCTTAGGAATTATTGCGTATGGTGGTAACCATACAAATCACTAAATTATTCCCCAGAATTGCAGAAAATCTGCAATAAAAATCGATCAAAACCTATATTTTGAAAGTGCAAGAGTCTTTCAGATACGACGGTTTTTGCAATACGCTACTGTTCAGAGCGCATGCCTGCGTATAAAAGACAAATTGCAGAAAGAATTTCACACTGTAAAGCGGATTTAAGGCATGTTTGGCTAAATCCTGTATACAATTTTTTACAGATGTTTAAATGTTTGCGGGCAAATGTATGTAGGTCTGGACTACGCTTTAGTTTTTATTATACAATCTAATTATTCAATGACCCATTCATTAAGGACCACCCTGTATAATATTTTAATAGGATTTCACATGTAGAAATAAGATTATGCAATTTATTAATATCGTGTATAGAAGATACAAATGAATCTGAGAAATTAATAACGGTGACACTAAAATTTAAAAAAAGTTAGAGATTCGTACCTGCCTAAAAATTATCATTTTAACTTTCCGCTTTCCAAGGAGACAACATTGTAGTATTCTTTACTCTTTTCTTTTACAATATTGTCATTAGGTAAGACCAAAAATGACTCATACTCTGAAATATTTGAATTTCCTCAAGCCTCCTTGACAACGTAACAGAATAGCCTAGATGTATCATAGTTGGCCGAGAGACCGAGACAAACATTATTTTATGGTGCTGCGTTCTGGCGGAACAAAATAAAAAAACTGTTGTTAAAATCGTTCTCGACACAAGGTTAACGTTGCCGTGATCCATAATGAAAGGCACATTTCATTGTGATGCTAATAATTATATGAAACACAAGAGCTACATACGTCCGTTGGTAAGTAGTGTCTAACCGTATGGGTAATTTTTCGGTGTCTTCAGCGATAAGTTTAATGAATCGCGCATTGCAGGCATAACCGTTATTATTTAGAACTGGTTGACCCACTTAGGACGTACGGGCAACAGTTCTTAGCTGGCTCAGGGGAACACGACGTTGTTATGCGCACAACCTGCTGAAATCAACACTTGGTCATGCCCAGATGAAATCAAGATGACTAAGTATTGAGTTACGCATCTTAAGTTAAAAGTTTGATTCTTAATCATAGCAGTAGGATATACAGGGTATCCAGTAAATAATGGTCCAAATATCAGGGTGGAGTATGCTGGGTTGCCATCTTATATATTGAAGGGTTGTGCTGAATAATTTAAAGAACCTTTGTTACATATCACTGATTACTCCGATACATATATCAGGAGAAAACACCAATATCGACAATTATCGTCCAATTGCTGTACTACCTGCGACCGCCAAGATCTTTGAACAAATATTGTACTCGTTATTATGGAGTCATTTTAGTAATATAGTTAGCAGCAATCAACATGATTTTGTCCCGAAACGTTCAATTAACACTAATCTGTTGACGTTTACGCATAATATATTAGATGCATTTGAATCAGGCGTGTAGGTGGATACCGTTTATACGGATTTTAAAAAAGCATTCGACAGTGTTGATCATGACATCTTGATAAGAAAACTTTGAGTATGGTGTGGCCGATGTGTTAATAAAGATATTAATGTCTTATCTCCAGTATCGAAAATTTATTGTAGCTTATTCGGAAGCGTCTCAAGGCTCAAATCTGGCACCGCTTTTGTTTTTGTATTTCATTAACGACTTACCTGATGTACTGTTTAACACGGGTTCTTTAATGTTTGCTGATGATCTCAAATTATATAAACCTATAAGATGCCCTTAATGATGCATTACTATTACAACGCGATATTAATTCGTCTTATGAATGGAGCATAACAAGTCCAAAAATTTTCGTACTATCAACCCTGTTATTATTTTATACAGCGCACTAGTAAGGCCAAAATTAGAATTTGGCTCAATTTTATGGCATTCTCAACCTAACACGTACGTAGATAATATAGAAAAAGTTCAAAAGAAATTTTTAAGATACTTATATTTTAAAAAATATAACAGACCCCCAGATTACAATAATATTCGCACTAATGATTTATGTAGGGAATTTAAAGTTAACATGCTATGTAATCGGCGGATAATTGCTGTATTATTATTTGGATTTAAGGTGCTGAACTATTTGATCAATGATTCTTGTTTATTATCTCAAATATGTTTAAAAATTCCTTCTACAAATACGAGAATGCAACTTTTCCATATCCCTCTAAGAAGAACTACGAATTATGCTCTTATAGAAGTAAAGCTAAGATTGTTAAATCAGGTTTCTCATAATAATAATGTTGATTTTTTTGGTTCGTACAATTTGTTTTCAAATATTATACGTAATATTTATTGTTGATAAGGGTACATTTGTTTTTATTTTTGCATACTTTATGTTGGCCTCTGCAAATAGTTATAAATTGTTATCATTTTTGTCTATCTTTTATTGATTTATTACATTTATAGTTTGTTTGTTTTTGTAATTCAGTTAGGCATTTCCTTAATTCTGTATTATGTTAGTATTCCATGTAATTAGGCAACGTTTTGTCTGTTTGGAATAAATAAATAAATAAATAAATAAATAAATAAATAAATAAATAAATAAATAAATAAATAAATAAATAAATAAATAAAATAAAATAATAGTCCCTAAATGTTTTGTGAGTCAAAGTGTATAAATTCAATTTTAAAGCATATGTCTACATCTTTTAATAAAATTGTACACAACGCCCCCTAGAAAAAAAACATAATTTCAGCCAAAATAATGCTTGACATCTCAAAAACAAAAACCCTAGTGCCATTTTTGCACCAAATATCGCGCAAACTGTTTGAAATATTAGCAAAAAATAAAATTTAATTTTTAACCCTGTAAGTTGGCAACCATGAACTTTTGGACTGAGGTAAGTTGGGTAAAATAAAGTTAGTAGGTCAACTTCAAAAATTTTGAATACATCAGAATATGCCGTAGTTTTGCCGTAAATTTCTTTGCTGCGTCTATATTTCTTTAAATTAGGATTAGGATCTAACTTTATAGATATACCTACCTAAAATTAGCGGACCAGTTGAAGCTAAAATAAACTGCTAATTCAACAATTTGTTATAATTTTGCCATAAATGAATGGTGAAAACCATTTTTTGCCATGCCTATATTTTTAAAATGTTGGTATAGTTCGGTATACACGGTGACTTTCAATCATAAAGTTATTAATTTTAACCAAGTATACATAAGATCTATTAGAGAAAAAACTGAAAACAAAATTTTTACTCGACCTTTCAAAAGATAAACAAATCGATCCATAGCAATCGGCAACACGACGCTTCTAGTAAGCTACAATTTTCTGATGACGCGTTCGAGTGTTGAAATATAACAGCGTTGCCACATTAGACTCACCTTTATAAGTTCATTAAAGTTCGGTACTGAAGTGATATATTCCTTTTCAAATGACAAGCTTCTAGTACTTATGCAAACTAAAATATCATTTCGTATATTTTTTGAGGTCCCTTTAAAAATTGAATTATTATCCATTAAACGTTTTGTCAAGCTTTGACTTAAAATTCACCAATCCGCAAAAAATACCAGAATTTTCATAATTTTCGGATTCCTCATGCTCTCGTATTTTCGGCTTTCTTTGAGGACTCTAACTAGTGCAATTTTTTGGTTAATTATTTGAATAATTGACATATGCTATATAAATTTTTCGAGAACCACGGCCCTCCTCGTTTCTTGAGAAAAACCATACAAAAACATGTTTTCGAATTTTCTCCTTATTTAGTTCAGTATCGGCAAAAATTTTAATTTTTCTTCATGAGATTTTATTTTTCTATTGTTAGCAAGTTACTATATTTTTTAATATAGAAATGGACTGAATATCTTGATAGAATGATGACAGAATGTTTTCCAAATTTCTACGGAGGAAACTTGATTCTCAATTTGATTTTATTTAGGGAAATAAATAAAAAATCTTTATCTACTCCTATTAATTTATATATTAATTATTCGACTGCTTTTGAGCAATTAATAGTATCAATAAACAAATAGCGTGAGTTTTTATAGTGAGTTACTATAAGTCACGCTGGGCTTCTACAATGATAATTCGGTATATAAATAGTGTACGCAGTAAATTCTTGGACATTTTTAAGCCGATAAATACGTTCTGTTGGTGTAAAATGGAAATAATTTTTATCAAGTGGAAAGGAATGAATAATTAAAAGATTTTAAAATTATTAAATTGCTAACGCCTCTCAGAAGGCGGAACTGTCAATTATTATCAATAGGGGGACTAATGTCATTTGATATTTTAACAAAATAATTTTGACGTTTTCAAATCAATTTTCTTTCTCGATACTTGTATCTTAGTATTTATTGTTATAGTCGTAGATAAAGTATAGTATTCAACTTGCGGTAATGGTCATAACTCACTTGATGAATTACAGCACTCGCCTGCGGCTCGTGCTGCAAACTTCATCTGCGTGAGTTATGACCTGCATTGCCGCTCGTTAAATAATATACTATTATTGTTTATTTTTATTAATTAACTAATGTATTTAAATGTTTTAAATTTAAAACATCTAAAACTCCAATAGATCAATACTAATTGATATTTGTCATACATCCAATAAATTAGTAAATTTAAATATAAATTGAAATAGTTTATTATTACTACTATGATTACGGTAAATAATCATTATTTTGCCGTGTAGTGATGTCATGTCTTGTGTGCTGACTTTAGAAGACAAAATAATAAAGCCATCAAGAATATATTATACATCTGATAGGTGATATGGTACAGCTGACGTTATCTGGTGATGTATTGCTCATGTAGCAGTTAAAGCAGCAATTCCTTCAAAGGTTAACGAAACAAAATCTATATTAACAGTCTGTCAGAATATTTTAGACAGCCTCTACTCGCAAATATGACTACAGAAATTATTATTGACATTGTTAAATAATTGCAATTGTTATACTCAGGTTCTCTAAATTTCATTAAAATTAGTTTTTTCATTTAAGTGATACCTACAAGTTCATAATATTTCTATATACATACACATTTGGTAAGACATACTGTGATAATGTAATGAAATGAAGAGTTATTTTATAATTACGTATTGTGCCTTCTCGTATATGCATGACATACTACTTAAATCTGATTAGTACTGATGAAGATGGATTCATAGTATAATTGGAGACACTTACTATTCCCCTTTATTCCATTTAACATATGTACATTTTTTATACAGTTTAAATAACTTAATTAAATTTATGCGATAGACTTAGGCTTCAAACCAATACAACGTAAATAAATAATATAGAAATTTCTAATAAAATAGTGAGTAAGCTAACAGTAAACTGTCGTATAGATCTATTGAAATTCGACTGCATTTATTACCAATTTATGAGTGCTGTAATGTATCTTACTAAATATTATTGTTTTATTGCATATTCAAAAACTGATATTTGCTAAACTTTTGGACTTCTGGACGTTCTGAGTAGACATCTTATTAAATCTGTATTGGCGAGTGAAATAACTAAGAACTAATGTTAAAAGTTGAAACTAGATTTCATTACGAATACGTTAGTTCAAAAGAAATCGCAAAATTAATTTTAAAGAGTGCCATTATTATTGCAATCGATTTTACATAATTATAGGCACAATCACGGTACAATAATATAAGGTTAAACCGGAATCTTTCTGTCAAGTGGCAGTATAATAAACTTTTTTTAAATAATTGTATATCCTGCATGTACTTCCTAGAATAGAAAAAATAATAATAAATTTTTCAACTAATGTTCACGTATATATTTGCAAGACTTCTTGCCGTAACAATATTTCTTGTCTTGCCTCGCAACATTTTTTTTAAATCTTGTCTTTTCTTGCAATTCGAGCTGTCAAGTTTTGCCTTGTCTTACGAGACCAAGAAAAAGCAAGGCAAGATTGCCAACACTAACTACAATATTAATAAATATTTTTATTTTGGATCATAGGAGTTAGATGCAGTTATATTAATTTTAAAGTTGATTTCCAATAATATAGTAAAAACGTGAAAATTAGTGGATATATTTATTACAGCTTGATTGATTTAAAACCGGTGCCACAGAAAATATGGTCTGACTAACAGTTTTTATTGTAATTTTGGTTATTGAAATAGATAATCCTTATAAAAGAAAAAAACCATTGAAATTCCCATGAACATTCAATTAACTTTTCTTTGTCAATTATACTTAAATACGAGTATTTAAAATCACACTAACAGAAAACTGTTATAGCTTTTATAATCAATCCTTCCATCATCTAAACTTCAAACACGTACGCAGAGACTCAGACAAGACATTCTTTCACAGAGCGTCATCAGTGGCGTCGAGGTCGTGATGTCAGTGTTGGTCAGTGTATTTCACTAAATTGCCGACATGCTGGTATATTTGTTTTCTACCGTTACATTTGAATAATTATATACAAAAAGTTGAATCCAAGAAAATTAAGAACATGTCCAAATCACCCATGATCAGTTTTAATCAGCTTCAAACTACGTTAACCGACTTTTAAAATGCACAGACATGTTCTATGCATATACTATTCTCTAAATTTCTAGCCTTAAGTAAAGATGACCTTCACCCTTAAAATCTTAAATGGAAAATGGTATTGTGCATGTCCATCAATTTAAAGGAGATTCAATTATCTTATTAAGGCTATCAAGTTTTTTAATTCTGGAAAATCAGTAATAGAGAAACTAAAGGTGAAAAGTTCAGATCATAAAATTCACTTACGACCTCATTTACCACTAATATTATTTTATTAGATGTTGTCCACCACCAACTTCCATGCAGTAGTAGGGACGCTGCTAAAAATGTTTTCTAATATTATAGAACATTTGTGGAGTAATAAGTTTACACTCATGTATGATGTGTTGCCGTAAGTTTTGTAATGGTCATATATATTTGTTTTAAAAAAGTCGGTCCCACAGAAGAAAGTTAACCTTCATAATTGTCGTTACTGGTCGGACAATAATCCAAGAATATCTCGTGAGGTTATGTACCTCAGCGTTTAGAAAAATTCAACATTTTAACAGGATATTGTGGAAATTCGCATTGTTGGTCCTTTTTTACCTGGAAATTAAACACTTAAAATGCATTTGTATCTGTCGAATAACATCATTAAATCTTATTTAACTGACAAAGGATAAATAAAGTAGAGATGGTGAACCAGATGGGATGGTGAATTGCAACAATTTTGGCATCTTGTCACAGATGCCGCATGCACTAATAAAGATGTTATTAGTCTAGTACGATGTATGTCCCTGTTTTAGCCGAGTTCCTTGGAACTAATTTAGCTTTTGTCGTTCTACGAGTAAGAGCCTTTTATAAGAAATGTCAGTAATAAGCAAAATTTTCTTAGTACAGGTGTTCACCATCTCTACCATAGCAAAAGGGACATAAACCATCAGTAGCATCAAGGACTGCGTCATCCCAACCCTGCTGTTCAAAAACCACAGAAGTGGCTGTCTCTACCGCCACTACTAATCGACTACTAACGATCAAGAACTATGTCATCCCAAACTTGTTGAAAGACCACAGATACAGCCAGGAAAAACGAAAATTTTAATGATGATACCAATAGCTATCGATGACACAGTAACATTAGTCGTCAGTAACATCAGGGAAAATGCTGGATAACATTTCATGCGTTTCTGTCGTTGTTAAAATTGAAACGAATAAATAAATGTCAGGAATTTGGCAATCGTCCTTAACACTGAAAAGACTTGTTTAATCTATAAAGCAACGGATCCGGCAAAAAGGAAAGAAATTGACACAAGAAACTTAATGTGTAACAAAAAAATCAAGCAAATCCAATTCAACGACAAAGACGTTGATTCTGAACAATATTGCTGTGTTAACTGTGAAAAAGATAACAAAGATGTGCAAAGTGTAATTTATGGCTGCACGAGGATTGCAGTATATATGAAGACGTTTGCAATATGTGTGTAAAGAACAGAAAGCATAAACTGGTTTAAAAGGTGAATATTACATTCACAATTTCACCCTGAAGTGTAGTGAAGTACTGGAAAAAATAATATTTTTTTATTGTATTTGTAAGTTTCTTTTTAGATAATGCTGAACATAATCCTAATATAGTTTACATTGCAAAATAAATTTTTCTTTCGTTAAACGCAAATAAGTAAACAACTTATATGCGCTTTAAATTACATATATTCATCATTTTCTCCCGATTTACCCTACTGGAACAATACAATACTGCTACCATAGCGAAAACTTAATTTTTCTACAAGACGAGGATCCACATTATACGAAGACATATTTCCCAAAATTTTGGAAAAGATTGGAAGAGAGAGAGACGTTCCCTGGGGAAATCTGGATTTGATCTATAATAGTTTTCCGGGCTGTACCGTGACTTAAGTAACTGGTCGCTACCAGTAACATAATTAAAGTGCACATTTCCATTCTTAGCTAGGATTCTTGAACCTACCCTTGTTGTTCTCGGGTTAGATTCAGTCGTAACAAAGCTTGTGCTGTCATCACTGAAGATGTCGAAGGTGAAATACGGCAAAACATTTACAAGCATAAGATACGACGTCTCGGATAACCATCACTTTCCAAAGAGCGGTTCCGACCATTGTAGCCGTAATATCAACAAGAGGAGCCTAAATCAATATATGACCGGGCCCAGGCGAACTGACAGCCAACTTCCACATAGCTTAACCCGAGGGCAATTAGGGCAAATCAAAGAATCTTAACTAAGACTAGAGATACGAACGTTAATTCCGAGATAAATTCTATTACTGGCACCGACCAATTACCTAGGTCCCGAATAACAACCCAGAAAATCAGTATAGATGAAATAACACCGGCCTACTAGATTTAGGTATCTTCGTACACTTTTATCTGTGAGCCATTTAACGACAGAAATCAAACTTCAGCGCCTTCAAATTCTGGGGATGAGATTTTTTTAATAAAAGTCGTGTAACTTCTTTTTAACTGACTGCCTACAGTCGAATAAATGTTACTACAAACAACTGTATACCATAATCTAAGTATAAGAAGACAAAAATTAATTTTAGTTTTTAAAAGACTGTTGCAGGTTCACACTCAATTACTTCATAAACTGAAATTGTCAATGTTGAGGCTTCGTCGGTTAAATTGCAGCGGTCGTGCTTTTTCTAGTATGTTCCTTTGCCCGTTTGCAGTGACTCACCATGCGTGGCTGCACTCTACAGCACAAATGACGTAGTCGGACATAGTCGTCAACTGTTTCATAGAAATTATGCCAAATGTCAAATATCTGTTAAGGTGTACGTTTCTGTTTACAACTCATTTTTATAAATTGATACAACCTAAAATAATAACTATTGTGTTTTTATATTGAAAATTGAGAAGTAGCAGTCAGCCTTGTGTGAAATATTGGAAATGTATCAACTCGGGTATCAGCGCCGCAAATTTTAATGTTTTAAAATAGTAAATAAAAAATACGTTCATTTTCGCAAACCAAATTAAATAAGTAGGTTCCATTAAAAGATCATTTATGTTGCTTTCCCACTTTTTGCCTTACACATACTATGTAAACTAATCATGCCATCAATGATTCGAAAGAAGACAATGAAAACCAATTGGTAACCGGCCCCATGTAAAGGAAACTCGATCTTCGTTACGCGGCTCTGACCGACCGGTCAACACGCATCTGCCCAGCCACCTATAACTGAAGACCGGGAAAGAGTAATGACACTTTCCAAACAATAATTGGATTCCGAGTAGGACGAAGAGGTTTGTTTCGTGCGAATATCGCGTTAAAGGCGAGCGTGTGGATGTTTATTCCACATAATGGGTGTCGTGACATATTACGGCCAAGGTGTCCGCAGTTAATTTAATTAATTATGTACAATTTCATTGTTTCAGTTTCTGAGCGTTTTCTTTTTATAAGATCCTTCAAGAGAATAAGTTCATGAAAATGTTCCGCATTCGTCTACATTTAAAAATAAACCTAGTAATTTTAACGCTCCACAGAATTTTTTATCGTAAGTAGATACCTACTTACGTAATGAAAAAATGAGGGGGTAACCACTGGGATCAAAATTGTGTCAAGATTTCGCAAAATAAAGATTTCCAGCGGATTTCGCGGTATTCCAGACAATTTCAAGGAGTTTCAAAGGATTTCGCATTTGATAAATATTACATTGAAAATTACTATAGGTACTTATACAAGGTGCCTGTAAAAATTTGAGAAAAAACTACATATTCCAGGGACCAAAACAGGATTGACCTAAATCAAGTTACCTTAGTCCAAAATTTTATCATTTCCGAGATACAAGG
The DNA here is from genome assembly GCA_037114965.1 of Monochamus alternatus. Taxonomy (NCBI): domain Eukaryota; kingdom Metazoa; phylum Arthropoda; class Insecta; order Coleoptera; family Cerambycidae; genus Monochamus; species Monochamus alternatus. Next base: position 28,288,579 of record CM073429.1, read on the forward strand.
TGTCGAACTTTTTTAGTTTTTTCTCGGTAATGTTCTTTGGATATGATTTTAAGGTTCTATTTCATAAACATAAACCCATTGTCTTCTTCAATTAAGTACTATCAAATTTTAGACTAAGGTAAATTGGGTTAAATTATCATATCCTGGCTCAAGGAACATGTAGAATTGTTGTCCTGATGTTTTAGAGAAGTCTGTATTGGATGTACAGGTACCCAAAAAATTATGACGATTTAAATGCATGTGAAGTACTGTAACTGGCGCCTTCTATAGTTGACAGCAAATCCGCGTACAAATCTGAATTTCTCGTGCCAGAAAATTCCTCTGTACCAAGTTTGAAGTACTTACTACAATTTATATGAAGTCAGTGGTCGCGCGGTTTAAATCGTCAGTACTTGAATCGAAGTGAGTAGATCGGTGTGGGTTGGCGCCCCGCTGCCGGTAGACCGTATATAAACTGTATTCGTGGAGAGGATTGACACCCTCTCTGCGTATATGGTAGGGTGGAATAATGTTAACTTGAGTCAATGTGAGAGATTGATTAGGGTTGATATTTGACTACCCCCCTAATTAATCAGGTTTTCCAGGTTTCCCTCATTCCTGCACTGAATAGTGGTTAGGGCCTACCAACGTAAGTCGTTCCTGGGCGCAAATGCCGCCTGCTTAATAATAGTATGCCGCCCCCTCTCCCGCACAAGTCTCTGACTTCTGGGTTAATCCCTGTGATTAGAATGAGGGCAAGAGATATTATTATTATTATTGAGGAAAAACTGTGAGAGAAAAACTAGAATAAAATTGTAATTTCAACACCCTGTATCTCGGAAACTATACAATTCTGGACTAAAGTAACTTAATTTAGATTAACAAATTTTGGCCCTCCGATTATCTGGTAGTATGTTTTCCCGACCTTACGGATATATATCTTACGTATACAGGGTACGCAAGATATATACAAAATTTCAAAAACATCCTGATGTATTAACTCGACAGAAAACAATCTTCTAAGATTGCTCAGAATTGTGACATTGTTGGTCAATCGTAGTCATACTCTGTACAACAAGAAAAAAAACCGTAAAAAAAATATTCGATGCCAGTGAAGAAGGTGCCGCTGAAACTCTTAGATTGACTAAAAATGTGAAATTGACAGTTTCTTAGAAATAGCGATTTGGTTTGCTCTAAGTTTTGCACAATAGTTAAATTGCTTCACAAGGTGCAAAGTGCCGAAGTTAACCCTTGAGTTATCCCTCGACTTGCCCATCAATAAAATGAAACAAAAAAACATTAAAATTTAAAGACAAACAGCCTTCTAGTAGCTCTAAACAACTGTGATACGTATTGCGCACATAACAATGTGAGCTGGGACCTGCGTTATTCGCGTAATGGAAACGACGCTAACTATAATAACGTCTATGATGAACAGTATTGTCAGTCTTTATCGGTAAATTTACCTCCAGATGATGCGGAATTATGCGTGATTTCGCGCGATTTCCCGGAATTTCGCGTAATTTCTTGTGATTTCTCGTGATTTTTCGAAATTTCGCACGATTTTGTAAGGATTTTGCCTCGGATTTTGCAAGATTTGTGACAAAATTTCCATGAGTAGACTCCTCTCGGAGTGAAAATTTGTCGAAAATTATGTTACAAAATATCCTAATAGGCAAGCTGACATGAGTATCTTAATAATTATAGTCAAGATAGTAGTAAGTCATTTTTTAAACTCGTTCATAATTTGTAGCAGTCAACACAAAGAGAAATACTAGTCGTAATTTTTTTGTATAAAATTTAGTATTGGCACCTTCTCTTTTTCTTGATCTTGTCTTGGTTTCACAAGACAAGAAAAGACTTGACAACTCGAATTACAAAACAAAACAAGATTTAAAAAAGGAGTCTTGCGAGACAAGAAGCCTTACAACTATAAGAAGGGGTAACATTTAAATGATACTTTATTTAAAAAACATCCAGCATATGAAATCAAAATTTATTTAGTACAGTTCAGCTTATTATAAATTCACTGCCACTTGACTGAAACAGCTCCGATTCTGTTTCGCCTATTTCTTCTATACTTATGTAAATCTGGCCGTTTCTATACTGCCTAATGTCTACCAATCGACCACTGTCGACGATCCATCATATCGACAGTTAACTACTTGTGAACTACTGTTGCCCAATCAATCGTATGTTTCTCATTCATTTGTATGCAAGAGTCTTGCAATCTTGCAAGATCGAGTAAAGGAACTCTTGTCTTGTTTCGTAAGACAAGACTTTTTCAAGTTTTGCCAGCACTAATAGAATTGTATGTTGTTCCGCATATCTCGCAGAACATACCGATTACACAGCTTTAGTTTCGTTCGCGCGCTAGGTATTCCTTTAAGCAAATACGCAAGAACATATCAGAATGGTCGACTTCTGTTGATAATGACGCCATGACGGGAATTGTCCGAGTATATCTTTCCGCTATTTATTATTAAATTTTCAGTCTAACTACATTTTAGAAACATTTAAGGGATGGGTAAGGTAATGCTGGATATATAAAGAATAAAAACCGATAGGAATGATTTTGGTATCGTTATGTAGATTGCGTCCAACAGACGTGTCCATATGTTTCACGATTGGAGATGGGGAGATTGGGACAATGAAAAGGAAAATGGTTAACCTTCAGTTTGGTCATTAAAACTCTATCGGTGTAAATGCACTAAAAGTGAACTTGCGTGAAAACTAATTTCCAAGGCACAAAGGGTATGGGGTAAATTTGTTTAACATAGCGACAAATTAATATTTGGATTTCAGGTAGAATATTATGGATCATCCAGCATATAGTTCAGACTTAGTACCTACTAAGTGATTTTCATTTCTTAAAACATCTTATGCATTTCTTGAACGGAAAATGTTTGATTGTCTAAGTAAATAGTTTTTGTTTAAAATAATGTATAAATTCTGGATTATCTGGATGACTCTCTTATACAAACATTGCTACGTCCTCACACTGAACTTTGTAAAATATCTGCAACTTTGCTTTTGCAAATAATCCACGAGGCTATAACTGCTACTACATTCGACTTACTTGCCTACTTAGGCAATTTAAGAGTTGGTGCGAGAATTTTTGGTCACCACGATCAAGAACTCGTGATCTGTCCACGCATTGTGTGGTAGTTCTAATTTTTACAGTTAATGTGACATTAATCTCGAAGTCCCGTTTGTATTATTTTACATAATCCTAAGCATTAATTCTAAATTGCCCTCTAGATTGTTTCATAGCTATCTTCTCCGCGTGGCATAAACTTGCTTTTGATACCTCACACCTCCAAGAAGAATCCAATGACTGTGCGCAAAACAGTAAGACATTTTCCTATAATTTCTTTTAAACAAGAATTCTTTTATCCTCAAACACGCTTTGTCAATAGCGCGAAAACAATAACGAGTCTGCACGTGGAAAAAATACAGAACTCCCCGCGGATATCGCTAACTGTAAAGGAAATGTCAATGGCACATTGAGACGTATATGTAATGGTATGCCTTTTAAAGAGCTCGCGGAATATGACGTAGAACTCGCATTTCGAATCAGAGGCAAGTGGGACATGGCGGATAAAACAAATGAGTCAGAATTATAGCACGTCGCGAATTACCGCTCCAAAAAAATACAACCGGTTAGTGTTTTTGTGCTGTCCAAAACGACAATCACACTAAATCTTAATAGGAAATACCTGCGTTCCACATACGCAGATATCATATGTTTATGTTCTCGTTTATATCTTAAGGCTGCTGTTTTATGGACGAGATAATTACGTAGAAGCAAATCCACCCATGAGATGGCGTTCTTGTTTGTGTAATGTTGAATCATTTTCTTTAAGTTTTAGGGCGATGACAAACACTGCGGCGCAAGCGCTAGATAGACCCCTCGGATTAGTCGCGTCAAATTAGCATTTCACTTGCGCAGAGGTCCGATTGAGATGCGGTTTTCTGCAAAATGTTCAGGGAATTGTTTATAACAAAAGGTACATCTAACCTCTGTACGCTCGCAAATGTTTAATTGTTTATTTAACAAATGACCCATTTTTGTTGAACATATGGCAAATGTCACACACGATTCAACGAAAATGTCTGGAAAATGTTCTCTCGGGGGTTTTCGAGGTCCCTCTTTATCACTTTGGTGTTAGCTTTATTATTTATTGCTAAATTGTTGTAACTGGGCTAATTAACAAATTAAAAACTCCACCCCCGAAATCACTAGGGAACCGGATTTTTTTCCAGGATTTCTGGCTTATTAAGGCAAACCATCGGCACAAGATTTTTGTAAATATAATTGTTTATTGTTCGATTGTTGCAACCTCGCAAATTAATAAGTTGACGCCCGAAATCTCTAGAAAAACAGATTTTTTTTCAATAACTGTAGAATCATGGTGCGTGTGAAGTTAGCCCCCATTGTTCGATTTGTGTTGAAATTTTTATAGTGTTAGATTGTATATGAATTGTTCTGAAGTGCTCTATAAATTTAAATAATAGTTCTATGACGTTTAGTGATTTTTTTTTGTTTTAAATGTGGGGGGCCAACTTCACGCTGCCCCCCATTTATGAGTTCTGTCATATTTGTTGCTCGTTTTGGGATGTACTTCAATAGTTCTACAGTTCTATGTAATTTTTAGCAATAGTTCTGTACCATAACAGGTTTAAAAATCAACATGTAGTTATTAAGTAAAATAATTTCAAAGATTTTGGAAAAGGGAGTTCTGGCGAATATAAGAACAGTTCTGCAGTTCTAGAGCACCTAGATCCATGCGGTTTGCATGGAATAGTAGAACTATTGGTGCACAATGCAGAACTGTTCTTATTTTCGCAAGAATTCCTTTTTTCCAAATTTTTTAAAAATTCTTATATTAATTAAATTTAATATTTCCGAAATTAAAGCACCTAGATCGATGCGATTTGCATTGAATAGTGGGATTATTGGAATACAATACAATATCGCCGCTATTTTCAGAAGAGTATGTATTTTGGAAATCATTTTACTTAATAAATACATGTTGATTTTTAAACGTGTTATGGTATACAGAACTATTGCTAAAAATTACATAGAACTGTAGAACTATTGAAGTACATCCCAAAACGAGCAAAAAATATGACAGAACTCATAAATGGGGGGCTGCGTGAAGTTGGCACCCCATATTAAAAAAAAAATTTTCACTAAACGTCATAGAACTATTGCTTAAATTTATAGAGCACTTCGGAACTGTTCATATACAATCCAGCACTACAAAAATTTTAGCAAAAATCGAATATTGGGGGGCTAACTTCACACACACGCAGGATCATGAGAAGAACCATTGCTAGAAAATTATTGCAAATATGATCGTTTATTTTTCAATCGTTGCAACCTGGGTAATCAACAAATTAATAACTGTCAGACGAGAATTATTCATTTGTTAATTAGCCAGGTTGTAACAATTTAACAATAAATAATAAAGCTAACACCAAAGTGATAAAGGGACCTCGAAAACCCCCGAGAGAGCATCTTCCAGACATTTTCGTTGAATCGTGTGTGACATTTGCCATATGTTCAACAAAAATGGGTCATTTGTTAAATAAAAAATTAAAAATTTGCGAGCGTACAGATGTTAGATGTACCTTTTGTTATAAACAATTCCCTGAACATTTTGCAGAAAACCGCATCTCAATTGGACTTCTCCGCAAAAAGTTGTCCATTTTCACTTTTTTCATGCTAATTTGACGCGACTAATAGACCAAAGCACATACAGCGGTGTTTGCCGCCTCGTTTTTTGAAAACATCTTGGCCAATGATATAAATCATACGCCGAACTGTAAAAACCGCTGTGTGTGTCGTCCCCCATATTACAGTTTATACAGTTCGTCGAATGAAGGTTGCGGCTAAATGCGCAATGAACACCAATGAAATCCATTTGTACACGACGAAGTGGGAGGAAATCTATTTCTTGACAAATCACCGTGTCCCTTGAGCACGCGAATGTGCGCGGCTAAATGCGCAGTTGTCTTTTGGTCGTCTAAAAAAAAAATGAAATCTGGGACGTCGACATCAAAGGAGCCGACGTGAAGCGACGGACTGTAATAGACTGTGCCCATATATTGTGCCGATTCGGCTGCCGAGACAGCACAAACCTCTGAGTCTGTCATCGGCCTTAGACGAATAATGTATTGGTGAATATGGCTCCGCTTATAAAGATCATGAAAATTGAGCTATTTACCTCCCTAATAAGAAATGACATGCACAATTGACCAGCAGATGCGGATATCGATATTATTAGTAATTGAAAAACCTGTATAATGAATATAAACTAATTCTTTTACTCATAAATTCAGCTAGGAAATTATGCAAATTTTAAACTTAGAGCTGTCTCAAAAATAAAAAAATTCACTGATTTTCATCTACTGCGCTACTAATAATGACATAGGAAAAAAGTGGGACATAATAGTTTTATACAGAAATTATATAAGGTCTAATATGTGAAAAATGTATATATAAGAAACTACTATGAGAGTACTACATATTTTAAGTTGTGTAGGTATTACGTATCGTGTCAGAACAATCATACAGCCCTTAAAAACAAATTTAACGGAAAATTCTACTTTTGATGGAAGGAATTAATCTTGAATGTTTTTTTTCTTTCGCAACTCAGTTTGATACAATAGTAAGTAGTTTTTTTTCTTTGTCTTCAAGTATGACCGAGGGTATGACGTTCCTGAGCTGCGATAAAATAATCAATATACTGATTTCATAAAAGTAGCTTATGTAAAATGTGAAATTGTACCCAATATGTATGAAAATGCATGAAACAGACCTTTTATCAAAATGGTAATAATCAAAATCTCTTTTTTATTGAGCTTTTGAACTTTTTGATGGCGATGGTTTTACGATCATTACTTTTTGGTGTCTATAACGCAGCACCACAAAAAAAGTGGTCTGTTCGACGGATTAGAGCTATATATTCTTATGTATGTATTTTCACACACTGAATCCGAATCTAGGAACTAAAGAAAATACATGCTTCATCTTCCAAAAAATATTCCACAAATTCCTTGTTTCTGTGACGATAAACGGAGGAGTTGATTTGACTCGCATTTTTTTTCAAAAGTTCTGATTTAGTTACACTGTTACGGGCATTATTGGGTATTAAAGAGGTTGTCAAGTTAAGCTGACTGGATGGTCTGGTTCACTTGCATACCTATCTTTCGATTTGACCTTGAAATAATCTTGAAACTGACTCGATAGAGTTAAATGAATCGCGGATTCAGATTCAGCGACCCCAAAAAATACGATAGAATGGTCCACTTGCATATATCACTTTTACCTTGGCATGACCTTGAGTTTACATTTTTCTGAATGACCTCAAATCAGTTTAAACTTGGGTTATAAGTTGTCTAGGAATCAGAGAACCATTAGGTCTTGGATCAAGTGAATGCCCGCAATCACTAGTAAGTTGAAGTTGTGCTGAAATAACGTATTATAAATGTTGCCAGGATGTATCGAACTACCTATTAGCACTTTAATCTCGTCAGCCACATGAAGGATTACATCAACAAATGTGCAATGCAGATCGGTCAGTGCCTTCTGCGTTGTTTAACACCGAATAACTTTCTAGCCCGATTACTGAAGGTAGAGTTACGTGCATGCAACGTACTTACTTATTTATCTCAGGAGTGATACATCTTGTAGCAGACGGAAAAACACTGTTCATATTGGTTAGGAACTCTATTTTAATACATGCCTCCTCAGCAGATTTGTTTCTCATGGAATTCAATGACTTCCAGCTGATGATGTGATAAGTGTTTCAAATAAGATTATTATAGAATATTTTAAGTAAACTCCTCTGTAAAATCTATATTTATCATAAATTAGAAGTACCTAATATGTCATTTATGAATGCATGAGTCAACTATTGAGAACGATTCAAGGAGATTCAACAACTACAGTCTGTTTGGAAATGAAAGAGAGTAATCAAACCCCGAGATAAGAACCGACCATGGGCGTGGTAATATTTCGTTTCAAATAATTATCGGGTAACACTAATGCTAACAGGTAATGGGTGTACATTAGTATATTTTACTGGATACATCATAGGGCAGGAGTCAGTATATTGTGACAGATCAATCCAGTCTTAGAGCTGAATATACGAAAACGTGCTAGTGCAGTAAAGTAAAATTCGACTTGTGTTTAGTGACTATTGTGACAGTGGATATATTGTTTAGGTAAAATGTCAAGCTTATCAGATTACGTACCTACTAAACGCGTGAAAAGATGTGCGCTGTCTCAGAATGAGAAGATTATTATATTAAATGTATTTAATGCATGAACAAGACACTGCAAATCCCCCAAAATCATATACAGGGAGGTCAAAAGTCGTTATAGATGATTTCTTCAAAAACATCATTCGCAGAAAAGTACACTCGTTTTATTTTAAAAAAGAAATACCAATGCTAAACAAAATTTTAAGTGAACTTTCAGAGGACAACGATTTGCCAAAAATCAGTAGAAGCAAATTATGAGCTCGTAAGAGTTGAATTTTTGCTGGGAAAAGCAGAGCAGGAAGTCAGTTCTTATCGATAAAGATGAAATTATTTGTTGGCTACTTAAGATCAATTAGAAAATTCCGTGATGAAGGGAGAAATATTTATTATCTTGACGAAACTTGGGTCAACGAGGGATATACTGTAACAAAAGTATGGCAAGATAAAAATGTAAAAAGTTTTCGACAAGCATTTTTGTATGGACTTTCAACAGGGTTCAAGGCACCTTCAGGTAAAGGGAGAAGATTAATAGTGACACATATAGGTAGTGCCAGTGGTTTTGTAGATGGCGGTTTACTTTTATTTGAATCTAAAAATACAGGTGACTATCACGAAGACATGAACGCAGATGTTTTCGAGTATTTTACACAGATGTTGGATCTTATTCCTCCGGGGTCTGTAATTGTCATGGATAATGCCAGTTACCATTCACGGTAGACCGAGCGGACACCTACGACTGCTTGGAGAAAAGCCCATATAATTCAATGGTTATCCGGAAAAAACATTTCTTTTGAAACAAATATGGTGAAAAAGGAACTTTTGACACTTGTCAATCTTAATAAAGATCAGAAAATATATGTTATCGATGAAATGGCAACAAATCGCCAAATAACGGTACTACGGTTACCACCTTATCACTGTGAACTTAACCCAATCGAATGAGTCTGGGCGCAGGTAAAAGGAGATATAGCGCGAAATAATACGACGTTTAAATTAAGTGACATGAAAATTTTGTTAAAAAATTCCTTGGAACGGGTAACTGCAGATAACTGGCAAAGATGTATACATCATGTACAAAAAGAAGAGGAGAAAATGTGGGAACTCGATTATTTAATTGACGTTACTGTAGAACGTATCGTTATCAATCTATGAGACGAAGATAATTCATCAGAATATTTAGAGGATGAATTTTAATATACCTACTTTTTTATTTTCTTTATTGTACATTTATACAACACTACATTTACTCACCATAATTTGAATGTTCAAAATACATATATTTTTGTGTAGAACTCGGTGTGGAATAAAAGTCTATTCATTAAATTTAAATAAATATTTTGATGATAATAATATTGAATAATTTTGTTTGAATTACTAAAAACCCTCCTAACCCGGTTATGATGCTTAAAGTAGCCTCATGTTTTGAAATGCTGTTTTTATATTGTTTACTTATAAGAGAAATGGGCCGAGAAATTTAAGCGGCATAGACAAAGATGGATTGTCGGGGATTAAATTTTAGCCACCTGCTACAATTTAGTACAACCCGGTCACACAAAGTTTTTCTAAAAGTACACCTCATCTATACCGATAATACATAATATAAAAATATTAAATATAAGCACCAGTACTACATATATTTACGATTTAAATACATAATAAGCTTTTATTACTCTCTTTCATTTCTAAACTATAATAAAAAATACGTAAAAAGTTCGAAAAGATCTAAATTTCGAATTTATATGCGAATTAACAAGGCATCATAGAAACCGAAGTCAGTTTGTTCACTGCCCAGATATTAAAAGATTTATTAAAGATACAAGCCCGTATTGCCGTATTTTCCCACAGTAACAAACGTAAAGCAAACGACACATGTTTTATCTCTATACAAGGTGAATCTTACGAGGCACAGAGCAGTGATGTCTTATCTATGCAAAAATAATGCTATTCCAAAAATTATAGGTACTAGACATAAAGAGTGTTAAAGTTAAATTTTCTTTTCTATAGTGACACTTACAAATATAAATTTAATTGAACACAAGTTCCAAATATCAAATAAATGACAAATTATTTGATATTTGGAAAACTTATTAAACACAATGCAAATTTAAAATGCCGATATCCAGAGAACCATTACTATTAGCATCACTTGCAAGGTATACCTTTTTTATTTAAAAAACCTTATACCTAGGTACATGAATTTAAGATGAAAGTAAGAATTTGCTGACGGACAAACAGTTACAAGTCTTTAAACATATTGGGAGTAGATACCACAGGTGGCATACCCTGTAAGAGTAAGAGTCAAATTAGCAATTTGTCACGTAAAAAAGTATGTAAATTTTCGTTGAATTAAATTTATTTTTGCAAGTTATTAAAGAAGAAACGAAAAAGAGTATACTTAATTAACTTTAACATACTATATCTCGAATTACTTTTTGTAACAGCATAAATTTAGCCCAACTGCATTATTTTTACCATGAGAGTTCGCTATTGCTTTGTGTCTCATAACTTAAGGTCCACCCTGTATATTTAAATAAATATATAATAGAGACAGAAGTTCGTCAATAAATTGAAAAAAAAAAGAATTTGCATAGGAAAATGGGTATTCTTTTTGCAATGTGGCAATTATCATTTCAAAAATTTGGCAACACTGAGGACAGCAGTCAATTGTTCTTGGGATTGTTATCAAACCACTGCAATTCGTTATTATTGATAGACATTTCCTATTTCACTGTAATCTGTTCATTATTCAATGTAAAACCCCTACGCTGCGGTACACCCATGAATTCAGACGAACACTGTCAACTTTAGTTCTCATTTTTTAACTTTATAATTATTGTAAACCTGCCTTCACGCAGCTTTACATACGCAGTGATTTTCAAGGCCATCTGCTGATGACCTGAAGCTGTTAAATAATAACATTTAAATAATACACCCAAACAACATGCTCTTCACAATATTTAGATTATTTTTTATATACCAATAGACATGCACAAACTACTGCAATATCTAACAAGAGCACTCCCACAAAACAGTTTTTAAAATACTGGCGTAGAAATTTCATTAGACCTCTACTGATGAGTGAAACAGTTAAAAATCTCACTAAAAACTAATGTTTTAAGTTGCAATTAGATTTCATTGCCAATACGACAGCAGTTCAAATTAAGTCGCCAAATTTGTTTTACAACAGTACCATTATTATTGCAATAAGTAGATTGTACGTTACTAATTTGCATGCATTATGATTTTACCTATTTATTCTAACTAAATGTCAACAAAACATTTTGTTAGTTGAAAACAACCATAATCCTCGAGTATAAATTAAGAATGTATGTACATACACTCGCAGTTAACATAAAGGTCTCCAGCCTGAATCAAAATCATATTTTGCTTAAATTTATTTATTGAAATCGGTAAAAAAATATATGAATAACTATTTCGAAATTAATTTACCTTTCTAAAATATAATGTTTAACAAAATTGGACAGATAATTCTTTACTTTTTTTCATAATAAAAACTATAAAAAGTTTATTAGCGGATATGGCAAATTCGGGTTCATCTTAACATAAAATTATTAAGTGCGTAATTCTAAAACTTCTAAATAACTTCCCGAAAATTAAGTAGTCGAGTTTCTTGCTTTATCTATAAATGTGTGTTACCTCTAGTGGCATGATACTATAATTCGCAGTAAATGAACGCCTACTACCTACTAGCTGTCCAACGATGGCAGATTATAATGATCGATTAATTGGAAACGAATTTTTTTTACAAATAGCATTGGGAAGCAAATTCTTAGATTAAGATGTGGAGGCGAAAATGAATATGGAAATGATGAAAATATCTCGTTGGTATTTGTTTGTAAAAAGTGGGTAAGACGGGTTCAAAATTTTGTTGTAACGTCAGATATGTCAAAATATTTTATTAATTAAAACCTCAAATTAATTACATTAAATAACAATAGCGACGAAAGCAGTTGAATTTGCTGTATAAAATAAGTGTTATAAAATGTTATTTATTTCTTTCCGTTTTTTTTTTACAATTTTTGAACTGCTCCTTTTTAATTTTTCTTTATAAAATTGTATTTGTAAGAAGCCCCTGTACATTTTATTTTTTTTAGATAAGTTCTGGTGTTATTTTCTCAAAAAAAAAAGAATTCATTGGATTTGTTTTATCAATGACAGAACCACCACCTGTACATATTAAAATTTAATCATTAGAAAGTAGAGAACGAAATATGTAAAACATATATAAAATAAATATAATGAGAAAAAATTACATAACAATAATTCAAATGCTGACCTACCTCATATTTGGCAAAGCAACAAAGAAAGAACACATATGCGCACCCCGCATCCTTAACAGTAGGTGCGTTGGTAGCTGCGTGTGAAGTTGGCCCCCCAATGTTCGATTTTTGTAGTGAGGGATCGTATATGAATAATTCTGAAGTGCTCTATAAATTTAAACAATAGTTCTTTGATGTTTAGTGATTTTTTTTATACATATGGGGGGGACTAACTTCACGCAACCCCCCCTCATTTATGAATTTTGTCATATTTTCTGCTCGTTTTGGGATGTATTTCAATAGTTCTACAGTTCTTTGTAATTTTTAGTAATAGTTCTGTACTATAACAGGTTTAAAAACCATCATGTATCATGTAGTTATTAAGTAAAATAATTTCCAAAAATACGTGCCCTTATGAAAATAGCGGCGATGCTGTATTGTATTCCAATAATTCTACTATAGGACATCTGCAGGTGACGTCACGATTTTCAAGGTCGTTGTTTGGAGGATAAACAAAAGTATAACCTTATATTTATTCCAATTTATTATTAAATATTTGAGTGTTATTTGTATTATAAAATGCCTAATTATTGTATGGTAGTAAACTGTGGCAGTAATTCTGCAAGGGACAATGTTAGTTTCTTCAGAATTCGTTCTGAATTCGACAGACATAAACAATTTAACCAGTTAGCATCTGAGAGGCGAAAGGCTTGGATGAATAGTTGGAATACCAAAGAGCTGACCTTACAGAGTCCAAAATTAAATTTGGAAGAATATGTTCAAAACATAAAAGAGCAAAAATTATACATTTATTATACTATAGGGAAACCTGCAAATTTGCACGACCAAAATAATCGGGATTGGATCCCCACTGTGAATATGAGTTAAACATCTGGTACTTCATCAAAAGAATCAAGAAAAGATAGATATGAGGCGAAAATTATTAAATGAAGAAAAAAAGGTTTGAAAAAATAAATCATATCAATTTTCCGTGGCTGTGCAAACGCCACAGCAGGATATTGATTGTATTTAGTGGCAACCTATTTCAGGACTAAATTTTTATTTATTCTTATTCTGTGGATACGTACTTTTGGAAAACTTTGTTTAAAACTGGCACATTTTTTTTGTGAAAAGTTAATATTTTATATAAAATCTTGTAGAATGAGTACCATATCGGAGTATAATTTTTTAATTATAAATAAATATTTATTTTGTAGGTAATTTAGATTATTTGAAATGAAACTGTTTTAGCATGTTGTATATGCATACCTATATACATAATATGCGTACATTTTCGGTGAGAAAAATTACTTTCTAAGCCTTTAATATGCTTTAAGGGCGCCGTACTCTTGAAATAGTGTTTTGTACAAATACAAGTAATTTAAGAACTGAATAATATAGAATTTAGCAAATAACAAGAATGTTATCTCATGCCACCTGCGAATATTTAAATGTACCGAAGTAAAATCAATATATAACGTCAGAAAACGATCTATCCAGCAAATTTTTATGTACCTGCTGAAATCTTTCAAAATACGTATTTTTTAAAATAGATGTAAGTATTGTTATAACATAAACTTACATAGTTCTGCATATAAGATTGTTCACGTTTGTTGATAAGTATCTGAAAATAATTGTTAAAATGTGGGGTTAGAATAGCGAAATAATGTGTATCATACAAATGCTTTTTAAAAGTTATTATATTATTTGAGTATAGTTTAAACAGTAAAAGTGGATAAACAAAACATCAGTAATTTTATTTTTGATATTACTTTTGCTCTACTTGTTTTATTTTTCGAGATTTCAGTACTTAAAAAACCACAAATTTGATGTATGTGTATAAGCACTTTTATTATATAACAAATAATTTACAGTATTTGCATATAAAGTTTTAGGAAAATCTTCTTCATTATCAGATTGAATGTGTATGGATCTATTCCAATTTCACTTATTTTATGTCTATATCAGCACTTTCAGCATCTATGAGTTTTAGTGTATAATAATATTCACTATACATGATTATATAAATGAAGGAATATTGTAGCCACAAAAAAACGAAAAATAATAACAACAATAAACTATAACCAGAACACAACCACTTAAGATAACGTGAAAACACATAATAAATAAATAGTAATAAATACATTTGAGGTTATGATCGCTGTTTGTTTATCCTCCAAGCCAGTAGCCACGCCTACTTTGATCACGTGCCGCAGATGCTCTATTCCATGCAAACCGCATCGATCTAGTTGCTTTAATTTCGGAAATATCGAATTTAATTGACACGGATTTTTCAAAAATTTAAAAAAAGGGAGTTCTGGCGAAAATAGCAACAGTTATTAATTCAATGAAATAGTTCTACTATTCTATGAAAATCGCATCGATCTAGATGCTCTAGTTCCAGAGATATTGAATTTAAGCAATTAATATAAGGATTTAAAAAAAATGAGAATGGAAGTTCTGGCGACAATAAAAACAGTTCTGCATTGTGGACAAATAGCTCTACTACTTCATGAAAATCACATCGAGCTAGGTGCTCTAGTTCCGGAGATATCGAATAATAGCATTTTTCAACATTTTGAAAACGGGAGTTCTAGCGAAAATAGCAACAGTTTTGCATTGTGCACCAATAGTTCTACTATTACATGCAAATCGTATCAATTTAGGTGCTCTAGTTCCAGAGATAGAAAATTTAATTAATATAAGGATTTAAAAAAAAATAAAAAAAAGGAGTTCCGACGAAAATAGAAACAGTTCTGCATTGTCCACAAATAGTTCTATTATTCCATGCAAATCGCATCGATCTAGGTGCTCCAGTTCCGGAGATATTGAATTTAACTAATAATAGCATTTTTCGAAATTTTTCAGAGAACTATTGTTTAAATTTATAGAACACTTCAGAACTATTCATATACGATCCAGCACTACACAAGCACTTAACAAAAATCGAATATTGGGGGGGCCAACTTTACACGCACAGAGTAGTCGTATTTAAAATTTTAAAAAATCTAATATTTTGAGCTAGTGAGGGCTTTAGTAGCTTAAGAGCGACCTAATGTTATTGTCGAGGTTATTGTATTGTTAAGTTCAGGTGTATAAATAATTAAATGTGGGTGTTATTTATAATTAAAAATTACCCTTCGTTTTAGTGACAAATATATTATTAAATATTTTTTTATTTTATAATTATCTGCCTATCTAACTTAACAATAATTATAATAGAAGGTATTGTCTTTAACCGACAAACTGAGAAGATTGAATAATGACTAGTGTCGAAACAAGAGGATATTAATACTTTCTGAATCTAATGCGACATTGTGTGGGTAGATTGCTGTCGCTCCGGATTCCCTAAGACAATACGAGGAAATAAGATAATACTGGGAACAGAGAAAGCGATTATGATGTACACGAGACAGCTTGTCTCACTCGCACAACAAATTTTTACCAATGTAATTCGAACAATGCAAGACAAAGCTGACTTTTAACTTATATTTTAATCTCGACGAATTTTTCGAAACGATCATCATGGATATATTAATTTCATTAGATTTATGAATAATATGGAGCAATTTAAAAAAATTACACAAAAAACAAGAGTAACACAATTTTTTCTCGGATTTTGCCGAAGTATGCACTTATAAGTACATTGCAAAATAAGTAGGTTTTGCTTAATAAACGTATGTCCTAGAGCCACTCATTTTTGAGATAGAGGGAGTGTAAGATAATTTTAAAATATCAAATTTTGGGTTTAATTTTTACTTACAGATTTATTAAAATTTGACATAGGTACGTTTTTAGTAGTGCCGATCACGCTGGTGTTTTTAGTTTTTTTTCACAAAGTAGAAGACGTTTGTTGTATTTCCGCAGACATTTTATTCTCTAACATTTTTAAGATGAGTTTTCCCCTCGGTTTTCCCCTCAGTTTTCCCATTGTAAGCCTTGATATAGTATGTAAAATTTAATTTTACTTAAAAATTGCTATTAGTAAATTTATTAAAAATGCACTATTTTCGAGAAAAATGATGACAAGGAAATTTCTGTAATAAGTAGTTATGTTCCTACTTATTTATCAAGAAGTGTGTGTGTCAAACCCCCGGCCAAACCCCGATTTCTTCCATTAATATGTCGTATATATAAAGGAAATTCAGTTAAGTTGTTCTTTTAGAGAATATTGTAAAGATTTTATTCTGCTCTGTGTTTGTAATGCGCTACTACGTCTGTGGCTACTATCTTACTAAAAGAAACTTATACCAGCAGTGCAGATGTTAAGTTTTGGGGGAATGTTATCAAGAGTGATGTAGCAGTAATTATATGCTATTCCGAAAAAAATTCCTGAAAGAATAAAACAGAAACAAATTTTAACGTGATTACAATATTCACAAAGAACAAATTACTATGAAAATCAGAAAATAATATACCGTAATTTCTGTTATACACATACTTACTTAATGCTCGCTTGTTGTATATAACTGAAAGAGTTGACACATACACATTTGATAAATAAGTACTATTACAGGGACCGCCTGGTTGACTTTACCACTTGTTTGCATTTTTCTCGAAAACAATGCATTTTTAATAATTACTAATTTTAAACATTTTTTTCTATCTAAGTACATGCTCTCTTTTACGTAAAATTAAATTTTACATAACATTACAAGGCTTAGAATAGGAAAAACCTCGGGAAAAACCCAACTTAAAAAAGTTAGATAATAAAATGCCACCGAAAATGTTAGTAAATGCGACCTCTAGAGTTTAAAAAAAAACTAATATCACCAGCGTGTTGGATACCACCAAAAACGTAGGTACCTGTGTCAAATTTAAATCAAATACATTATTTTTTAAAATTATCTTACCTGTGTCTCAAATATAAATGGCTCTACGACATACGTTTATTAAACAAACCGCACTCATTTTTCAATGCTCTAGCAGCCCTAGTAATTTTGTCATGTCTTTTTTAAACACCCTGTAAGTAAGTACCTATTGTATTTCTTTTTATTTGGGTATTTGGCTATTTAAAATTTCAGTTAATAAACTCCACCTTTAAGTAGTACCTAAAACATGGATAACGTTAAGTTACTTTTACAAAAATAAAATAAACTTATGACCTTCCGCTTATGACTAGCTAAGATAGTATGGCTTGGACTAGGACTTGGGTTAGGTATTCAACTCGGTATTAAATTAGAATTTTTATACAATTTTGCCTCCAGAGATAAAAGATAAATTCTTTTCTTTCTTCATTTACCTAATTTATGTTAATTGTTTTGTGTTATAAATCATTTTTTTCTCTTCATTCTGCATCTATCGTATATTTACTTAATCCTTTAGGAAATAAGTCTACAGTAATAACTTTCTAAAACGGCAACCGAGTACGTACGTAGGTATACTTGCGGCAAGAATTTAGACGACTTACGTCATATGAACAAATGAGTAATTCATTATATTTTCATTACAATATTTAATAAACTAGAACCGAGAATAATAATAACTATATGTATGTATACTACCGCAGGGTGAACCTTAAATAAGTACAAATATTTTAACTACTGGTGTAGTTCGTCATATAGATTAGTCTAGTGAATGCTATTTTTAAAAATTTCTAATATTTACGGAGATATTAATTAAAAAAAAAATACCCACATTTTGAGGACCACTGTCATAACCAACCTAATGAACCATATCATTTGTTGCGAGGTTGCCATATCTCCTCTAATATAAATATTATGTTTCCTTTAACGTAATAGTAAAGTAATACGGTTAATTCTATTTTAAAAATACTTGTTTTAAGCATAAGTACAGTAAAATTGGGTATGTAGTATGATACGCAGCAATATTAACATAAATTTTAACTGCTTAACTGACCTTACTATAAACGATTAAAAATGAATTTTCGCAAGTTAAATACTACCATAAAGTATTTAGGAAGATATTACGTAATATTACTATGTCCAATGTTCAAAAATTATACATAAACGTGCACACAAGCTTACCTATTTGTTAAAAAATTAACTATTTAATCAGTAATCCACATTTCACAAATTAAATGTCATTGTACACTGTTAGAAAGAGATACAATTTCAAGACACAATTTCCTCAAGTTATTTTATGAAGAATAACGAAAAACTATGATTTTCACACAAGATATTAAATTGAATTTGTGAAAATCAGTTGGAGTGTAGTAAAAATAATTAACAAATTCTGGATAACTATGATTGTGAGTAGATAACCTGGTTAATATTTTCAATTTATTGGTGAGGTATAGAAATGACAAAGGGGAGGAGATGGCCATTAATATTTTCATAAATAAACATATTTCAATCATTCTTTGACATGTCTAAAAATTCTAGTGTAACACTGGCAACGCTGTTTAATTCACATCCACCATGACTCCCGGAACAGCGGTCCTCAACAAGTTTTGTATTGAAAAATCACGAAATTTATTTAAAATTTGACTTTTTATTCCTGATTTTTTTGTAAAAAGACTATGTATTATGTGTTCTACACAGTGAACTGTACTGCTGGTTAAAATATTTGTACTTATTTAAGGTTCACCCTGTATACACTAAATGTTTGCACTATATATTGCACTAAATTGCAAAAAATTGTTTTTAATGCGACCAACGGTGACCAAATATCGAAAATTACGTTGACAATAAAAACAATTGCGTAATGTCAAACGTCTGAATTCTTGCCGCGACTATACAGGGTGAATCTTAAATAAGTACAAATATTTTAACTGCTGGTGTAGTTCGTCATTTAAATCAGTCTAGTGAAAGCCATTTTTAAAAATTTCTAATATTTACGGAGATATTAATTTTTTTTAAAAATACCCACATTTTGAGGACCGCTGGCTGATTTTTCATCCAACAACGTAATGAAACATATGATTTGTTGCGAGGTTGCCATATCTCCTCCAATATAAATATTACGTTTCCTTTAACGTAATAGTTCTATTTTAAAAATACTTGTTTTAAGCATAAGTACAGTAAAATTGGGTATGTAGTATGATACGCAGCAATATTAACATAAATTTTAACATCTGAACTAACCTTACTATACTTCAACGATTAAAAATGAATTTCCGCAAGTTCAGTACTACCGTAAAATATTTAGGAAGATATTACGTGATATTACTATGTCCAATGTTCAAAAATTATACATAAACGTGCACACAAGCTTACCTGTTTGTTAAAAAATTAACCAGTAATCAGTAATCCACATTTCACAAGTTAAATGTCATTGTACACTGTTAGAAAGGGACACAAAACACAATTTCCTTAAGTTATTTTATGAAGAATAACGAAAAACTATGCACGCGTTTTTTATTTAAAATGGAAAAAATGTCAACTTTTAGCAAATTTTATTGCTATTTTCATGCATTATGTGGGGTTAACAAGTTTGACTTGGGCTTCCGATAATCTGTCATGACAGTCAATGACAGTTTGATAATAAAAAATAATATAAAATGTTACACTTGACAAAATTCGCTAAAAGTTGAGATTTTTTCTTCCTTGAAGCAAAGACATTTGTGTAATACTGGCAACACTGTGAACCACACGTTCAGTCTGCAGCACTATGACTCATAAAAGTATGAAGGGTCGGTCTAGGCCAGCGGTCCTCAACAAGTTTTCTACTGAAAAATTACGAAATTTATTTAAAATTTCACTTTTTTATTTCTGATTTTTTTGTAAAAAAAACTATTAATTATGTGTTCTACACACAAAACTATACTGCTGGTTAAAATATTTGTACTTATTTAAGATTCACCCTGTATATCCCCTGGTATGTATCTGGTACGAACAAATGAACAATTCATTATATTTTCATCAAAATATGTATAAAAAAAACTGCAACTTATAATAATAGAACTATATGCTACTATGTTTGCGCTATAAATTACACCAAATTACAAAAAAATAAAGTTTTTAACGGGAGAAACTATCGAATATTATGTTGACAATGAAAACAATTGTGTAACGACAGCGATGACGTAGTCTGAATTCTTGCCGCAACTATACAATGTGTCCCACTTTTCATGGAGCCACTCTGGTATCTCGCTCACCTCATATCCGAATACTTTGAAACTTTGGTGGTGAATATAGCTTTGGTGGAATCATTTCATACCAGTAAAATACACAATTCTGAACAAAAAATAAATAATACATTTTTAATAATACGCCTTTGATTATAATAAAATATGGCTACGTCTAAAGACGCACTCATAGGTGTATATTCACCACCAAAATTTCAAAGTATTTGAAGGTCAGGTGGGCGAGATACCCGAGCGACTCCATGACAAGTGGGACACATTGTAGATTCGTTCATAAATTGTTTAATTAAATAGGTTCCAATGCAATGCAAGATTTACTAGTCAACTCGAATCCTGCTTCATACCATTTCACTGCAATTTAAACACCATTATCTCTCCAAAGCTGCAGATAACATTCCGTCTACAACAAATAAATCTAACCAGTTTGGAAGACACAAGCACAAAAACAGTGACATTTTTGGTAGACTGGAACCTTTGTGTCCGAGTTTGTGTTGTTTACAATTCCTAGTATATACCTACCTAATACATTTGCTTTTACGATCAGGGTCACTGAGAAAGGTGTGTTTTAAAGTGCTAGACTAGAATGAAACTCCAGTACAGACGGCTGTCTCCGAGACTCACTATTCATTGTACAACTTTTAATCAAATAGGTACTTTAAACCCGAATTTAAATCTAAACGTATCAAAATTACTTTTTGGCCCGTGAAAATTTCTACGATTTAATAAGTATAAAAAAATATACATATATAAAATAATGCCAGTCTACAGCTAATTTATTTCTTTATGCCGGAAAATCTATGAACTTACCTAGGTTAGGAATTTATTCTCATATTTATTATTTTAAATTGTATTTTATAAATTAGATATTATACTTATAGACATGTATAGTGGCCACAAATAAAAGTTTCCAACCTAACACGTACATACCTTTACTACAATAAAGGGCTGAGCCGGTGGACTATTATAGGTACTATTAATAGGAATTTTGGGGCGTATCATTAGATCATTAACACGCGGTTAAACCGTCATAATTTAAACAAAATATGAAACTAATTCGGGCTAGAAACTTTTATGTTGCGACGTGTGTATAAATATATATGGCAATGATAGATTTTTCACAATATAACCAAGCGAGTTAGTCTAGCTATGATTTCCAGTTATCTTTTAATTGAAGATTTCCGTTTTTACGACCTTGAATACTAATATACGTACGCTTGATCCCCCTTGCATGGCACCAACGTTGAAGAAGAAATAAGTAGATACTTTTAGCTTTATTCGTATCTTGAAATTACAGTAATTTGCTAGAAAAATTGAGCTTAATAAGGTAACATTCAGTTTAATATGCGAATAGGTAATCCTCGAGCCTCGAGGTAATCCTACGTTTTATATTAACAACTATACGTAGGTACTATTATTAAGTTAAATAATATTTATTGCAAATGATATAACTTTCTTTACTGTATAGATAAGTAATATATCTAGGTACCTAATAATTTCAATAATACATCAAGTTCAGATTTTAAAAAACTAGCATCAATTAGTGCAATTAATTTAAATATCCAGGTAAATACTTACTATTTTAAATTCATACCTAACAAATAGCCTGGAGGAATCATGGCACTTATTAGAGCAAACAAGGATTTGACACAATAATCTTAACAAAGGAGCCAGAAATCTAAGGTAACCTATATATGATATGATGGAACCCTTTGTATGCTGAAATTGTAAGAATTTAGAAAGTCACCTTTCAGCGATGCATCTTGCATTTAAGACAAACGCCTGTCAAGTGTCAAACAGGGGACTCGTGTAAACTAAAATAAAAGAAAAAAAACACAGAGGCAAACTTACGCTTTCGTTCTGAGATGATCGTTTTTGTCGAGGCACACAAAATAACGTCAGTGTAATGCCTTTTGTCGCCTCGTATTAGGTAGGTACTCCACTCGAGCACTGTAGGTAGGTATACTATTAATCCAAGAAATGAACTTTTAAACTTGCACTAGTAGTTGGAGGTCTAAATCAAAACATTAAAACACAAAACAAAACAAAACACTGGCTACTTCGTAAGATTACATGTCAAAATTTAACGGCGGAACACATAAATGCGAAGTCGCAGCACAACAATCTCGTCCTCGTAAAGCTTTAGAACTAACTATATTTGCTGTCTCTCTCCTCTGTTCGTTCTTTACACTTCAGCCACGTTCCCTCACGAACACGGCCTCGTTGGGTACTCGATCCTCGATCGCTCCATGCTCCATGCAACAAACAGCAAACTAATCCACTCTACCTCTTCCCCTCCTATTGCCATGAATAAACAGTTGAATGGTAGAACAAGTCAGTGTCGTACTTAAAAAGGTCAGGGGCGTATACATCGGGAGACCAGAAAGTTTTCTTTAGACTAGAGATTATCTAAAAATTTTGAAATTGTTACCTAGCGACCTAATTAGGTGTTTACTACAACGGGTAATGGTAATTATTTACAATAGCTTAAAACTCTTCAATATTAACCAACTAATTCCTACCCCTATTTTCGAGGGCGCTGATCACGAATCCGAAGTCAGATTTCGGCGGTGATTGTTGATACATTACATTAGGTTGAATTGCAATATAACCCGCTGCTAGCTTCAGGTCATGACCTAACTTCAATCTAATATCATGTGTACATAGAGGTTACAATTTTTTTTTTTAGGAAACTAGAGTGGACCGCATAAAACTAATTTTAGATTCGTATTCAGTACCCTCGAAAATAGGGGGATATAAATTGTTTTTTATTAAGATTGGATAGGTTTCCGCTAATGTAAATAATTACCCTACAACGTAAAACTCTCAAGCGAACAAACTCCTGAGAGAATCCTGAATATGGATTAGGAATTAATTTTTTTTTATCGAGTTCTCGAGAAAAAAAAATCAAAATTAAATTAATAGTCTCAAGTATATACTCGTTTCAATAGTCTTCAGAACACTATACATACAGTTTCTCATGATGGAGATATTTTTTTGGTTGGCCAAGTCCTTAAGGGTATTATTGCAAATGACATCTAAAAACATAGAAATTGGGGGGTGCTTTGCCTCCCTCATTTTTTCTGACGTACGCCCATGGGCGAAGTTAGGAAGGAGGCTAAATATTTATGAACATCACGCATGTATTTTAAAACCAAAATTAAAAAAAAATATTTTCACAGTCCACCCGGGGCTTCAGCTCTTACAGATTTGTTGTCTTAACTTCGCCCACGTGTACGCCCATGAACAAGGTCTAATATAAATAATTTACCGAAGTTTAAAATGTCCTAACTGATTGTATAATGTGTCTCGAAAATGGGGCTAACCAGATTTACCATTTTACGCAAACAAATGTTTTTTACCTATGTAATTTCGTTTTCTTAAAAATAATAATAACAATAAATAGTTAAATGCATTTATGCAGTTATGCACTAAAATTTTATATAACAGTAATATTAACATCTTAATTCACTAATTCCATATTGTTTACTAATTACTCCACATATCCGCACTAAGATATGCATTATCGGGCTTTTCTAATTACTAAATATCTGATATTTTGAAAATCTGTGGCCTTTTCCCAAAACTATTCAGTTCTATTTGGGACGCTTTTTTTC
The DNA here is from genome assembly GCA_037114965.1 of Monochamus alternatus. Taxonomy (NCBI): domain Eukaryota; kingdom Metazoa; phylum Arthropoda; class Insecta; order Coleoptera; family Cerambycidae; genus Monochamus; species Monochamus alternatus. Next base: position 28,312,773 of record CM073429.1, read on the forward strand.
AGTCGATTAGAGCAGTAGCCAGGAGGACGCCGTATTAGGAATAAAACAAATTAAATCACGTTCGGAAAAAGAGAATTACTTGCTCATTTCTCTAATATTTAAAATTCCAAGATCATGTATATAGGGTGGTCACTTTTACGACACCCAGAAACGGTAATGCATACAGAACGAAAATAAACTTTGTCAATTTTCTGCCGCTATTTCAGGACGTACCTACGCCAAATATATTACTTTTCAGAACAATGAAAGGAATAAAAATGCGCATTTTTTTCTTAATTTAAAGTACTATATAGACATTACCGTTTCCGAGAACTCTATGCTGGATGTTGCGAAAGTGATCACCCTGTATATTAATTATGTTTTATTTACTCCTCTTTTTTTATAAAGCAAATTTAAAATATAGCAATATATTATACTCGCGTCAAGAATTCAGACGTTTTACGTCACGGCTGACGTTACGCATTTGTTTTTATTGTCAACGTAATTTTCGATATTTGGTCGCGCTAAAAACAATTATTTCTTGCAATTTAGTGCAATATATAATGCAAACTTTTAGTGTAGTATATAGTTTTATTACTATCAGTTGCAGTTTCTTAAATATTTTGATGAAAATTTTGTGAATTATTCATTTGTTCGTATGACGTAAGTCGTCTGAATTCTTGTCGCGAGTATATACAATTTGTACAAGTCTCCCCTCCCAAGACTCCATTTGACAAAGTTGGCTGGCTATGCCCCTGCAGATGATTATGATTTTTCATCGGTTCAGAATAAACATTGTCTTACATAAACCCACAAACTGAACTAAATTCTAGTGAACTAAAATTAGGAGAGCGTGGTGGCCACTAGTTGTTTATTTTCCAACTATCGATTTGGAAAAATTATTTTAGAAAACAGTCATTTAATCCTCTGAGTGGAAATACAGTTTTAATTTTTCTTAGTAAAAAAAATTACAAAGTTCAAAAACATTTGTTTGTACAGAAATAGTAAAGATAATAGCTATACTATATGTTCAGAAACATTTTGTATAAAATCAGTTATCAGATATTGAAAACATCGGTAAATTATCTACAAATTGTTCCATGGCTGTTTCTTTAGAATATGAAATTTAAAACAAGGCTCTGCGGCTATTTCTAACGTTGTATGACTTTCACGTATCGAAATTATCTTGAAAAAAAAGTTTTACCAGAAGTTATCAGAAGTGATAAAATAATGCAAATAAAATATTACGCTACGTCAAAAAAAATGGAAAGCACAAAGTACTCCCTTACCTATAGGCGTCGTTTATAATACCTTTAAGTATTTTATTAACCAGAAGGGGGTATATCTATTAAATTTCAAACTTATGTGTGGGAAATTGGCAGTTATTGCCAAAGGAACATTTTTAAAACTTCAGCAGTCTGTATATTTTAAGGCAAGTATTTTCGTATACAAGTAGTATAAATCGTCATATTTTGTCGCCAAAAATATGCATTTAATTAGATACTTCCCTTTACCTATTAATTAGTACATTTGTACATACATATAAAAATATCATTATAAACATAGTTTCTTAGAAATGTTGATAGAAATATATTTCATCAATTTTAAGGGAAAATGATGTAAGTACCTATATTTAATATTAATTATCATTATCATTTATGAGTTCCAATTCATTATCCATGCATCTTCATTTTATGATGTTATCCTGTGACATAATTAGTCGATCATCTTTGAAACATATACATCATTCATTATGTTTGAAATATAAGACTACTGCTACTATATTTTACGCCCTCCCTTTTTTTAAAACAATTATATTAATGGATTTTAGAATACATGCTTATAGGCAAATAATCTTATTTAACCTCAAAAATTCACTCTTAAATTGATTATAGTTAAATTTGAAACAGCCTGTCCTGCATAAAATAGCATTTATCAATATCGAAATACCATAGACATTTTACCATCAAAAGATGGTATTTTGACTGAAAATATATAGGGCGTTATAGTTTATAGTGACGAGATTTAAAACATAAAACAGGAAATCTACTTATTTATTACAGTAGCATGGACGTCTATTTTTTTAAAAATGACGTCACTGATTAAATGAATGTTGTATTATTAATTATTAACTGAATGCACTATTATCATTGCCTAAAAAATGGGTACCTAGGTACGTAAAGAATGAGAAGACAAGAAAAATGTATTTAAAATTTAGCCTCTGCTAAAAAGTGTAGCGATCAAATATACAGGGCGTCCGGAAATTATGCATCAAGACTTCAGGAGGTGATTCCTTACAAGAAATTAGGGTCACGAAGTCCTATAACAATTTTTCGAAAACTCAATATTAACAAAAATACAGGGTGCTAAAGTTAAAGTTTTATTTTCGATATTTGTAAATAACTTCTTAAGAAATCCAAATTTTACATATAATTTGTAAATTGGGTGTTTTTGCGGACGTGAAATTCTAATATGTTTCTAATTTTGACGTCACTAGTAGAGGGAGCCACTTAAGGCACATCATGTTTCTTTCAAATGACAGAACTTTTTTGCTGCTTAGTGTATCCATCTTACTATTGAAGCAATCGATTCTCCTATCTGTTTTTTCTGAAAAAGATATACCTTATTGAAGTCGTTAGGTGTAACAGTTTTCGAAATAATGTTATTTGAAATATTCAGTGCACCGAGTAAAAACTGTTTTGGTTCAGTTAAAGTGCCTTTTCTACTGAAAATACAGCAAAATGTTACTTGAAAAAGTTGTTCAGAACGGTAAATTATGGAGATGTGCAAAATTTTAAAAAAATCGGCCTGCTTTGATAAAATCTTTGTGCTTTGTTGAAAAATGGTTTCATCAAACCTCGCCGATCTTCTTGAAATTTTGCACGTCTCCATAATTTACGATTCTGAACATCTTAGTAATATTTTGCTGTATTTTCAGCAGAAAAGGCACTTTTCCTGAAACCAAAACAGTTTTTACTCGGTGCACTGAATATTTCAAATAACATTATTTCGAAAACTGTTACTCCTAACGACTTCAATAAGGTATACTTTTTTCAGACATAACAGGTAGGAGAATCGATTGCTTCAATAATCAGATGGATACACACTAAGCAGCAGTTTTTACTCGGTGCACTGAGTATTTCAAATAGGATTATTTAAAAAATGGTTACGTCTACCGACTTCAGCAAGGCATACCTTTTTCAAATAAAACAGGTAAGAGAATCGATTGTTTCGATAGTCAGATGGATACATTAAGATATATGCAAATAAGTTCTGTCATTTGAAAGAAACATGATGTGCCATAAGTGGCGTCCTCTACTAGTGACGTCAAAAATAGAAACATATTTGAATTTCTCGTCCACAAAAACCCCCGATTTACAAATTTTATGTAAATATTTGGATTTCTTAAGAAGTTATTTACAAATATCGAAAATAAAATTTTAACTACACCCTGTATCTCCGTTAATATTGAGTTTTCGAAGAATTGTTATAGGACTTTGTGACCTTAATTTTTTGTGAGGAATTACTTCCCGAAGTCTTGACGCATAATTTCCGGACACCCTGTATATCTTTGACACAGGCTGGCATGAAATTAGGTAGGAATGTACATACATAGCATTCTCAAATGACTAATATTGAAAAAATGTAACTGCTTTCTGGAATAGGTAAACAAAGAATATCTTGATTAGATGTTAAGAATATTCCTCTATTCCTCAACACAACAATCAACGTGGTGTATGAACGGTTGCATATACGAGTGTGTAGTATAAATGGGTTAAATTTAATTGTTGATATTATATAGTGTGGACCAAAAAAAATACAACAAATTCAGTAACCCAGAAATTAATAAATCGATTGTCCAAAAAATTTGACAAGTATATTATGAAATTTTTAATTGATCAAAGCAAAATACAGTTTGATTTTTATAATGTATTTAAATTGTAGAACCAATAACTGCTTCTTGGTAATATTTGGAATAAAAAGTTATATCAAAAAGTTCAACCTAACCTTACGTATTTTTTATGAAAATTAACTACCACTATTCGCAAAAAATTCTAAATATGAACGTCAGTCTATAAAACACTACAACAAAAATCAACCTAATATTTTATGTAATCTGATTTAGGTCAGTCGAGCTAACTTAACATTGTTTAACACAAAAGTATCAATGGGAATCGGCCTTTATAGGGTCTTTTAACCTTAATGCCGATTTCCATTTAGTGGCTTTTAGCAGGGTTTTGATCCCGAGGTTTTATGAAAACGCATCAGCTGTTTTCAATGTCGATGCATATATACATTTGTGAGTTTTTCCAAGGGTTTTGTAAATGGGTCAAAACTAGTTATTTTTTATGTCTATGTAATAATTCAAACCGTTTTATTATTTTGTATTTATTTATGAACACAGAATATTTTTATGAAAAACTGAATAACATAAAAATTATCGTCAGAGCCGCGCCAACCCGGGGGTGCAAGGGGTGCGTGGCAGCCGAGCACCACGATTCAGGGGACGGCAAATGACTGTTGGTTAGTAGCAGACGTCAGTTAAGCTAAACTGCACACTCCCTGTTAAAATATATCTCTTCCCTTTTTTTACTTTTTTTTGTCAGTTAGATCAGATTCTCTTACTATAAATAAGTACTTTCTAAGATCTTAATTGACTTGTTAAAGTGCGAGGTTCACTCAAAGCCAACTTATTTTTGGTAATTGTATGTGCTTTGCTTTGAACCCTTTTCAAGTGGCGCTCCTATAGAATCTTGTTCTCTGCAACCCTTACCTCATGTGCTGATCCATGTGCTGTGAATTAGTCACTCTCTATTATTTTCTACCTCGGGTAATTAATTGACAAGAAAAAAACTTATATATATTAACCCAGAAATGGCCCTCCTAGTAGTTTTAGAATATTTATTCAATAATTGCTTAATAAATGTATTCTCCAACGTGTCCATAGCTTTGAGAATATTATTAACCATACCTGTAACGGTAGCCTCTGGCGAGATATCTTTCTCAAAATTAAAGATAATAAAAAATTACTTAGCGTTCTAGCGTGACACAAGATAGACTTTCTCATTTAGCTAAAATAAGTATCGAAAATCAAATGTCAAAAAACCTAGATATATCTGACTTGGTTGAGGAATTTGTAAAAAGAGAGGCCCGAAAAATTATTTTTTGAATGACAAGATACCTACTATTAAATGATAAGTCAGTAATACTGATATATGAGCATCATTTTATATGTTCTTGTTAATTTTACACATGTATTTTATATTATAAATACATTTAGTTTTGTGTTACTAACAATATTTAAGTTTCTATTCTTAGTTCTTGTTTTTTTAAATATTGTTTGTTTTCTGTAAATTGTTGAATAAAAATACATTTATTTTTATTATTATTAATGTATAATTCCATATTTATTTTATTGCTCCATTATTTGATGATTAACCTAGAATACTGTTAAACAATATGAGAGGAATTCGCGAATAGTGTCTAGGGTCTTGTTCGTTAAAAATCCATTCATAAAAACCCTAAACACTATGCATGAATTCCATACGAATCACGCATCGTGCATCGCGAATCACGAATTCACGCATAGTCTGTAGCGGGCATTATTCTACGATGAGAAGGACATGGCACAAGTTTACCCTAATAGGCCCTAATGCAGATCATGCAGCGACATAAACTTTTGAAGACCCAACAAATAACATTTGTCGAATCGTATATTCACCCCTATCATCTACATCCTGTTCAGCAGATTTAACTTTTGGATTATACCCATATCAATTTTTGTAGGTGGTTTTTGCAACCATATGAAAATCAAGTAAATTTTCCTGTTTATGTTTGCGCAACAGGTGTAGCAACATTTCCCAGTACATTAGTTCCGCAGGGTTCTGTCTTGGGACCAGTTCTATTTTTGGTATATACAGCCGACCTCTCGCTAAAGCTAAAGTCGCAGCATGCACTGTATGCCGATGATACAAAGATATTTGGGAATGCACTGCAAGACCAACAGAACCTACAAGATGATATTATTTCCATCGAGCACTGGTGCAACGATTGGCTCATCCCACTGAATTTAGATAAGTGTACTGTTATACATATCGGTAGAAATAATCCCAAGTTTAGATATACTTTCAATCAAGGTCAATCTTTAAACACTGTTGTTAGCCAGAATGATTTAGGTGTACTAATTAATTCCAGTCTCACTTGGTCTGAACATATATCCGCCATTGTGAAAAAAGCCAATTCCATATCTTATCTTTTAAATAAGTGTTTCCAGAGCTCAAATGATCAAGTCTATTTAAAATTATATAAATCATATATCCGTCCGCATCTGGAATACTGCGTAAACATATGGTCTCCTTACCTAGTGAAAGATATGAAACTCATAGAAGGAGTGCAGAGAAGATTTACGAAATGGATCCCCAAATTCAGATCACTTCCATATCATCGTCGTTTGGATAGTTTGAAAATTACTTGTACTAATATGAGACGTATGCGTGGTGATCTTATTCAAGTATACAAGATTCTAAAAAATCAGTACAATTTAACTTTTGTGGATTTATTTGAGTTAAATCTGGATGAACGTTTACGTGGTCATCAATTTAAATTGTCGAAAGAAAACTTTAAAACATCTTTACGTCAACACTTCTTTTCAAACAGAGTGTTCTATCACTGGAATAGCCTCCCTTCGTCTGTTGTTACTGCTCCATCGGTCAACTCCTTCAAAAACAGATTGGATGCGTGGATGACATCGCAATTCGTGCAGTGAGTGCGCGTCTAGTGTATTTTTCGTGTGCGGTTTAAGGCCTGTCACGCTAGTGATCTATGATTAATTTGTAATGTGATTTTAGTTTTCTGTTGATGTATTTTGTTTTTGTTTTCTTTTGTATTTGTTTATGTATTTAGTCTTACCCTACAAGCTGTTAACTGTCATTTTGTATATTTTATTGGACTAATAGGCTTTGCCTCTGTCCTTGCTATTATGTAATAATAATAATAATAATAATTAGTGATAAATTTGCATATATTATATGGGCCTATAAAAATAAACATATGCGACTAGGAAAAATCATTTTCAGCATTAGTTCCCAGTAAATGTTTGGGCTGCTCGCTATTTTTTTCAAGGACGATTAAATGGGTCAATGTATGCTGATTTTTTGGAGAACCAATTGCCTAAATTATTAGACTATGTGGCATTACAGTTACGGGAGCGTATGTGGTTTCTTCAAGATGGGGCTCCTTCACACTCCAGTAAGGACACTTTTAAATGAATTGTTTCCACAGCGATGGATTGGGTTCTTCGCCGTGGCCACCGCAATCTCCCGATTTGACTCCAATGGACTTTTATTTTTGGGATCACATTATATCACTGGTTTACAGTGCGTCCATTGCCACAGTGGAGGAATTCCAACACCTAATACTTGAGGTTGTTGATACAATTAAGGGGAGTCCTGAAATCTGGGAAAATGTTGGCCAGGTACGTCGGTGCTATGCCTCTGTCCGCGTTCATGGAGGTCAATTACAACATTTTCTGTAAGAATGGTAAGTTTTTATTTAATTTTATGCCTCGCCATTTTAGTGGTTATGGGTGTTGTGTTGCCATTACTAATGTTTTGTGTTTACAAATGTCTGTCTACAAATAATCTACTTTAGAGTTTAGAGACCAAAAGGTCTTAAAACTTGTCATTTGGCAACGTTCCCCATCTGCTTAGGTAGCTATTCTATCAATAAGTTCAAGAACATGTTGCATTGCATAAAGTATAAGGTAAGTTAAGTGGGTGGTGATGAGCCATCGCCGTCTAAACGGATTTGGCACGTGCGAGTTCATAAAATTGTCAGTTCAGATAACGATCAAATCATTTTATAATGTAAAGGCAAAACGAATATTTGCAGCGATATCCTGTCAAAAATCACTAGAATATTTCCAAAGCTTGGTGTAAAGACCTTATTTCTGTAACATATATATCTGTAGTTTATTTATGGAAGCATCCTCTTGAGTTTATGTTGTGGTTGTGTTTTCTAAAATCTGAAAAACAAAAATAACACTGAAACAAACCCCAAAACTCCTGTTTCCATCAAGCGGACTACATTTTGTTCGAGTTTTGTTTTTGTTTTCGGTCCTATTCCACTAGTTATCGCGAGGAAGTCAGAACACATTTTTTCAATATAGTTACGGCAAGAATTCAGACGACTTATTACGTCATACGAACAAATGAATAATTAATATTTTTATCAAAATATTTAAGCAACTGCAACTGAGAATAATAAAACTACGGTACTTACTACACTAAATGTTTGCACTGTATATTGCACTAAATTACAAAATATGATTGTTTTTAACACGACAAATTATCGAAAATTATGTTAACAGCCTGCAAGGGGGACAAAGCCCTCCCCCCAGTTGATATTTTTACTGAGGTCGTATAAGAAGTTTACTATCTAGCTCAAATATTTTAAAATAGTTACATTGTTGAAAAGTCACAGCAAGCGGTTACAAGGTTAGGTACTATAATATAGCGGCGACAAGAATTCAGACGACTTACGTCATAAGAACAAGTGAATAATTCATTACATTTTCATCAAAATATTTAAGAAACTGTAAAATGAGAATAATAAAACTATGTACTACACTAAATGTTTTCACTAGATATAATCTATATTACACTAAATTATAAAAATTGAACTGTCGGAAATTGTGTCGACAATAAAAACAATCGCGTAACGTCAGCTATGACGTGACGTAAGTCGTCTGAATTCTTGCCGCAACTATAACCAACCAACAAGTTTACAGAAGATTTTTTTTATTCTTGATTGTGACTGGTGTATGCTGAAGTCCTTGGGAAAAATGTAAGTGTATATGTTGCACAAAATACTGGAATTTGGACAATGCCCGAAAAAAGTATGCGAAACTAGTTCTGCCCTCCGAAAAATACTCGAAATTATACATTTAAACGGTTGCTGCCTATTACAAAATACAAAGAACTAGTTCTGGGCATTATAAATTGTTCAAAACTACATTGTACATTTTGAAATGACCAGAACTACTAATTCTATTCATTTTCTGAAAGTTAAATTAATGAACAAATTAAAAGTAGGGTTATGTCTTTATTATCATCAGTCATCACATTTTCTGAACTTAGAACTAGTTTTGCATATCTTTTCGAGTATCGTGTGTATTATAATCTTCAGAAAATGAAGAGAACTAGTTCTGATTATTTAAAAATGCTCAAAACTAGTTTTGAACAATAAATAATGCTCAGAACTAGTTCTCCATATTTTGCAATTTGTCGAAAGCCGGTTAAACGTAAAATTTCGGGTATGGGAACTTTTCTGAGCTCACAGCTAGTTTTGCATACTTTTTTCGGACATTGTCCGAATTCGAGTATCGTGTGTAACATATGTAAGGTTAAATCGTTTACTTGGTTAGTTAGTTAAGTTTGTATACTATCCTATACTGTTTGTATACTAAACGAAAATAGAAAACACAACACTTCCGCTTCCACTAAACAGATACGAGTTTCAAAACACATCGAAACCATTTGATTTCCGAGCGGGACCCGAAAAACAAAACTCCAACTGTCGCAAAACACGCCAGTCTTAAAGAAGGTTGCAAAAAGTAACAGTTTCGGTTTATTCGACACGAGTTTGTGTTTTGTTTTGTCCGTTTAGTGGAAAACCACCTTAACACTACCGCTTTGGCTTTTTAGCCTCTAAACATGCTCTAAAATTTCTGAACTAGGTTGAACCAGTCCTAGGCCTGGATAAAACCCAAATTTTAATGTCTCATGCCTAAAAACTATTTTTTATGCAAGTTTTATGTATTATCTAGTTATTGAAAAGTTATTGAAAAAAAAAAAATAAATAAAATTGTACACTTTGTATCTTGGAGGCAATCAATTTTTGGACTAAGGTAACTTAGATTAGATTAGATTACAGATAATTTGCCTCTTGATGTGATAACCTATTTTTCTTGGACATTTTAGAGATACTCTTAACCCTGTGTGTTATAGTTATTGAGTTCAGAAAAGACTAGAGGAAATGTAAATTACACTCTCTGCTAGAAAACATCTAATATTTACAATTATAATACCCGGTATGCTCATCTTATAAATAACCGGGTTCTCTGAAGCTAATTCGCTGAACATAAATTGTTTTTACGTATTGCCACGTACCTAATTTTAAAAACATGAATGTTACTTCTTTTAAATATAAATTTAAAGAATACTTTCTAGGTCATTGTTCTTACTATGCTGATGAATTTATCCGAACATTTTATGGTGAGTTTATAAAAAATTCTTAACCCTAACTTAGTCCTAACTTAGGCATAGCCTTAATCGTAATCATAGTCTTAATATTAATCCTAATTTTTAGACACTGTTTATAAATATTTAGTCGTAATTTAACCTTTATTTTGTCTCCAAGTCAATTATCGACGCCGTAGAAGGTATGTTGAAGGAAATGGAGAACTCTTCCGCATATGTACTTATTTGGTCTTAGCCTTAGTCCTAAGAAGTTAAAAAATTGAAACTTTCAAGGTCAGGTCTTAAGACCTCCTTAGGACTAAGACTAAGTTACGACTTTTATAAACGTGCACATGGAAATATGGGCATTTAACTTCTTAGGGTAAAGACTAAGGCTAAGTTAGGACTAAGTTAGGATTAAGACTTTTTTATAAACTCACCAAAAAAGGTCTTAAGACCTCCTTTGGACTAAGACTAAATTACGATTTTTATAAACGTGCACACGGAAATATATACATTTAACTTCTTAGGGTAAAGATTAAGGCTAAGTTAGGGTTAAGACTTTTTTATAAACTCACCATTAGATCTTTGTGGCAGCTCACTGCACACTACAAGACTGTATTAGTTAACTGTACTTTTGGTTGTTATTTATTTTTAAATTTACTTTTGTAATAATTTTGACTTGCTGCAAACATAGGTATTTAATTTAAGTATGTGATCAAATAACAATAAACATGGCCATGTCTTAAAAACTTCTTATATGTTCTTTACTTTTATATTTTAGTCAATGTCTTGGTTTTGCAATAATAATGACACTCAAAAGAGTTTTAGAACTTGAAGTTCTGAGTAGAAATTTCATTATATTGGTAATTGAAACAACTAACATCTAACGTTAAAAGTTGAAAGTAGATTACATTACGAATATGCCAGCAGTTCAAATGAAATCGCAAAATTAATTTTAAAGACTGTCATTATTATTGCAAATGATTGTACATGCTTTTGCAATAATAATGACACTCCATCAAAACAGTTGTTGAACGTCTGGAAGTTCTGAGTAGAAATATTAAATCTCTATTGGTGAGTGAAACAACTAATGTTAAAATTTGAAAGTAGATTTCATATAAATACGTCAGCAGCTAAAAAAAAACAAAATTGATTTTAATGAGTACCATTATATTGCAAACGATTATACCTACTTTTAAATACATGAATTTCACTTATTTTAAATATAAATTTAAAAAATACTTTCTGGATCATTGTTGTTGAATTTGTCGAACATTTTAGATATTTGTGACTGCTCACTACAACACCCCCAACTAGCAAAATGGAACTTTAAAAGAAGCGAATTATTTTATAACTATCGAATAGCGTTGTTTAATGAACAATTTGATTTTATAGAACAAATAATTTTCAGTTCTTTAAAATTTTTATAAAAGTATTCAAAATTTCAATTTTGGTACACAATATCAGCTATAGTAGTCAAAAGCTATTTTGTGGTGGTGTCTACTCCTTGGCTAAATTTTATCGTATAAAGTTCTAATCTACACTAAAATATTTTTTTGTGCTTCTATGTGGAATAAAATCGTTTTATTACAAGTGGCCATGTTTAAATGAATATTTGTTGGATGAGCGACTGTCGCCATTATGTAAAATTAGTTGAAAGCCTTTTTAAAATTATATCTAAAACATAATTTTACTATTTTTGAAAGATTATTTTATAACAAGATCATTAAAATTATGCTTTTTTTAATTTATATAATTGTATAATTAAATTTAATATTTTTTTTTAATTTATTTTTTATAATTTTAAGGGAAATATGGTCTAAACTAAAGCGCATAATTTCTTTTTCACAAATATATCTATAGTTTATCAATAAAATTTACGGTGCAATAAAATTTTCGTTGTTGAAACACGTGATTGTTGGAATGATAATATTGTAAGTATTATACCTATCTACCATTTACACAAATGATCGCCATTGAGTTTAGGCTACCCCGTTTTTAAAAATAAACACAAATAATTATGAATCTGCAATACACACCAATCTTAAAATGATTTGGTTTTAATATTCTTCACTAAAAAATATAATGTTTCTCTAAATAATACCAAAATACAGTCTACAAAACGTTTTTATAGTTGCTGTATAAAATTGTTTTTTCTACGTTCATGCAAAAAAAACATAAATGTCATATTTTCCTACACTTAGTGTCATCTAAATAAAACATTTTTTAGTTTTTGCATGAACGTAGAAAAAATATTGTATGCAACTCGTACAAAAAGTGCTTAATGCACTCAACGTGTTGTCTTACTTTTTGTACTTGTTGCATAAATAACTATTAAAACTGCTGTATACATTTTTTATAGAACTGTTACATTACCAAAGTGTTTTATAAATGTAGGTCCTTTTCGATTCTATCAGTATCGTATAAATTGTAACCACGTTAAATGAATTTGAAGCTCCTATAAAATTTATTTTATAGTAATTTATACAATCTTTATAAAATTAATTTTGCTAGTTGCGCTGTGTTAGTTTTAATTATATTCTTGATCGTCTTTAATAATAAGTATACTTTGTATCTTTTTTGACTTCTTTTTTATTATTAACATTTATTTCTTAATATATCTTCTTGTTCGATTTTCAACTTTTCTTTTGTAACAATTTTGACGTGCTGCAAACATATTTATTTAATGTAACGTGATCAAATAACAATAAACATAAACAAACATGTCCAAGACTTAAAAACTTGCACACGATGTTCTTTACTTTTATATTTTACTGTTTGCAATAAAATAGAATCGTACTACAAATGCATGTTGATTACTCGTCATTCGACGTCAATAACAGAGGATCAAGTTACTTAATGCCGTGACATATTAAAACATATTAATCATTGTCATCTATATCGACAGTGCAATGTTTCCAATTTTAGCTCGGCAAAACTAAAATTATTTTCCCATATACAACCGCAGAAATTCCTACCAGGAAACAATCCCCTTATTTCAAAACTGGCGCCGATCGTCTACGAGTGCTAAGTCGTGAATTTGCAGGAAACTCGCGTAGTGCGCCTCGTTCCGCGGGTTTATATTTAGCAGGAATCTAACGCCCGAGCTTCAGAATTACCGCAACAGTGAAGTTGTAGCGAACGAACGATTTGTCAAAACGACATAAACTCAGTGATTTTTATTCGAAAATGAAAGTGCAGTTCACGACGATTTTGGTCCTGGCCGTTCTCTCAATTGCAGCAGGACTACCTGGTAAGCATTGCTTCTATTAAAATGATTTGTTTCTCGATTGACAAAAATACTATTTGTTATGTTTATGATATGTTATTGTCTTTATTTGGTAATTAATATGCCAGTTATAGAAGAACTGAGACACAAATATGCCTGCTTGCTTCTATTGATTGATTATATTAATTTAATGGATGATTACTTGATTTGCTAGGTCTGCAATTAACAGTATGAAAACTATTTTCTAATGCCTTAAAGTTTGCTGTAATAACATTTTCAGGGTAGGTATACAAGTGAACTTGTTGAGAAATTGACCTGTTGATATTTCAGTCTATATAATTATTATGCATGCTATATTACTTGATACCTGAATATTAAAATCTAGTTCTATTTAAACTCGTAGGTACACTGTAACTTTTTTTATTATTATTTGATTCACTAATGTATATACTTAATAAAAAACTTTGCATTTTTTGTATTCTCTTATACGACTCTGATGTTTATTTTAGAAGTAAACATAACACTTGTGTTGGTTAAACATTTAGATGAACAAATTTTGTTAGATTCCACTATTTTCCTGTATTTTGACGAAATAAAGAATCACATTTCAGAATTTAACTGAATTTTGGTTGGAAATTATTATAAAATTGATAATACCCTTCTTTACGCAAAGGTAGGTACCTATACAAAACGCAAATTAAAAGAATTATATACGTACCGTCTACGGTTATACGAAAATTCTATGACACATCGACACAAGATGATTTTCTTAGAAATTATCTCCGCTAAATCCGTGTTCAACATTCCTAAAAGTTGTAATTTTTAATGTAAAAGATTTGTGCCGCATTTAACATTATTACTTATGTAAAATCAAATATGTCAACTTTTTCAAAAGTTTACTCCATTTGAAAGTTAATGTCCTACATACTTTTACTATTTCTTGGGCAAGATTTTTTCTTGGTTTAAAAAATATTTGAAAATAAATTAACAATGAGGGCATTCAAGCAAAGGAACCAAACATTTTAATTGAATTGGCACATTTTCAAGTAAGCTAGGAAGTTAGCAGACTTCCAGACTGAAACGAATAACATATTAATGTGATATTTTCTGATATTAGGAAATGTGTCCTGTAATTTGACAATCAAAATAATAATTTAATATACATACCTAATTTAATTTAATATACAGGTATTTATGTTTATAATGTCTACTAGTAGCTACTAAGGCCACTGTGTCGCCTAACGATAATAAACAAGAGAAAATTTATAGGCGTAGCTATTTCATTTTTTATGTTTTATAACTATATGTGACAATTATATATACAGGATTAACTATGACTAAGTACAAATATTTTATGAGGGGTAGAGAATTAACGAAATCATCCTTCAAAAAATGTCCAGCTATTTATAATGCAAAAAGAAATTTTTCGAAACTATATTAAACCCCTATTTATCGACGACTATAGGCACCCGTCCGCCGCGATGTTATTTTTTTGACACATTTGACGTTTGGAAAGTACGGCAACCAGCAACACAATTACGGCGGACGGAAGGCTAAATTTAAAACTTTAGACAAGATTTTATAATTAAAGACTGCCGCGGATGCATTCGAAGTTCTATATTATCTATATTGGCTTGATTTTCTTAGAGTTAATGGGCATTTTATTTAACTGTACGCGATGTGTGCGTTTTGTTGTTAGTGGGTAATCTTGTAATGCGGGAAAATGTAGTATTGACAGTTTGGAGCAAAAGAACGAAAAATAAATGCAAAATATTGCAGCTAGCCGGATTAACTGTTACCTATCAGGTATTATTATAAAATATAAGAAGAATGTTATCTTGGTCGTTTCTACATTTGGAAATGTTATGTAAAAACATGTAAAAAAACTATTGCAGTTGACAGATATAAGCCATCTCGGACGAAGATTATCATAGATGCCAATTTTCCGGAAGACAGGAGAGTTTTGTCCCATTTTTTAAACAGAGAGAATTCCAAAATAATTTTTGTCTTTTATGAGGCCTGTCTGAGCACTTGGTTAACATTTTTATACTCAGTGGTAGTTAACCAGAAACAATTATTGAAATATTGTTACGAAAAAAATTCACCCAATTTGGAGTAAAGATAAACTTTATTATCTAAACCAGAGAAAAAAGAAACAACACGTTTTATTATAAAAATGTTTAAGTTTATATCTGCTTAAATAAATGAAGCAGTGTAATACCAAAGAAAATGGGGCGAAATTGTTTGTTTCTCTGTTCCTGAACCCTGAATTATAGTTAGAGGGAGGGAATGTACATAAATTGAGTTAGCATGCCATTTTTTCTCATCAAATTCAAACACATTTTTCTCTTTTTGTCCTGATAATTACATTTTAATGTGAATTTAACACAACTGCCACCAAGTAAGGGCACTTCTATAGTAAAAGTAAGGACAAAAGGATACAGGACACAGAATGCTTGTGGTAAGGACTGTTCTTCGGAAATCATTTTGTCTTGCAAAAAAATTTTAAAACCTGTGCAATTTTTCATTAAAAAATAATAATGTTTACATTCTAATTACACGAGCTTTATGTAAAATTGATTCGTTAGCAACTGTATTTTAATCACAGACCTAAAAACAATATTTTACCAATTATTCTTATCTTTTAAGGTGCTACACGAGCATGACCTTACAATCAAAACAAATACCCATGAATATTTAAAAATATGGTGCCTATGGAAATATTATTTGTACTGAAATTTACTTCTTGTGTTCATTGTGTAGGTATATACCGGATTTGCCAAAATTGTAAATAAGAGAAGCACGTAATATGGACTATAGGTTATCGTAATTACAATAAAAACATGAGACATGTATGATACTATGAATATCGTTTTACCAAAGTTCATAGTTTTTTTATACTCATTTCATTAGTTAACAAAAGTTAACTCAAACATAATACTAAAAATAGAATTCTAAGCAAAGAAGAAATTTATTAAGACTGTAGTTTCCATTAGCCACACAGACTTTGGCTCGTCTCTTAAGAATTATGCGTTACCAGTCTTTATTGCAGAAATTAACATTTTCCTGTTTTTCCATATGTTGCCTTATTGATGCGTAACCAAATGATGAGCAAACACAATTACTAAAAAAATTACGCACATACGTGGGGGTACTAGAATTAATAATATTTGTCGGAAATTCTTGATCGCTGAAGGTGACTCATTGAAATCATATTTTAAAATAATTCCTGCATTTACGTCAAGACCAGGTAGCAAAGCAGCTGTGTCACGTGGATCCTTTATGGTTCATATATGTGCTTGAATTTTGCGGCTTCGCATTTTATTGCAGTAAACACATATTATTCTAGTTTATAGTAAATAGAGACGTTGAGACGTGGGACTAAAAAGTGATATTTTTTAGAATAATTCCATTGATCTAATCGATTACTATTTCATTTTGCTAATTTTCACTTGTGATATACAGTATGTTCAAACTTCACATCTATAATTATATTTTTTTATTCGTAATTACTGTATAGGATAAATTAATTCTAATTTTCATCTCCACACTAAGAAAAATTGAATAATAAGTTAAACGGTACTTTATTTGAAAAATCTTCTGTACAATCTTGAATACGCAGCATAATTTTATAGATTTTTTTTATATATTTTGACAGCAAAATTCATGAATTTTTCAGTTAGACAAATTAAAAAGAAATAAAATTAATTTCAAACTGATTTTTATCAAGTGTATTGAGTTAATTTAAATAATTGTCAATTGATAATTTATATAAATATCTATGTCGGTGAAAATGAATGATTAATGTTATAAAATGCATAGAAGTAAAGCCTCATTTCTTTAGAAAAACAATCAAATATTTAATAAATAATTTAATAAACAATAAAGTTATTTAATCAAAGAATAATCAAGTAGAAACGAAAGAAGGCAGTTTGAAATTGACAGTTCAGCCTAGGAATTTTTGCGTATGGTGGTAACCATACAAGTCATTAAATTGATATTTAGTGATTTTCCGGGTTGTTATGCCATGATCCTGGTAACTGGTCGCAGCCAGTAACAGAATTAAAGTGCACATCCCTAGTTATAGCTGGGATGGTTTGACCTGATCTTGTTGTTCACAGGCCAGGATCTGTGGGGGTAGACCCGCTTCAAAGTACCTAAATGAAAGATTATAAAAGAAAAAATACTACCGATTTGCACGTGTCAAAAAAGAATATCTTCAGTAGTTAAGTTATTGAGTCTGTTTTTCTTGTTTTGTTTGTCAACCTTCACCATTTTTGTTGGTCGAATATTGGTACACCCTGTTAAATTATGCCATGAAGGTGATTTATAATTTTTATTATGTGCATGTATTCGTATTTAAACGTTACCTACATTACTTACTAATAGTCCAGCGAAAATAGCGGAAATTTTTAGGCACAGCAGATATCGAGATGCGGTTTTTTGCATTGTGTTCAGGAAGGTGCCAGGAAAAAAGTCTATATTGTCTGGTTTAGCCATTTTTTGAAAAATGTCTTCTGGACCGGGAAATACATTTATTTCATACTGTACTGTAATGAGTTCGGAAAATGTTTATTTCCCGGACTGCTTTAAAAAAACACAATATTCACATTTTTTAAAGATTCGCAGGATTCATCTTTTTGGAGATATCCAAGAAGTACGCCAAAAGAATATTCTCATTCAGGTCGTTTTCCACCTTATAGGTTTTTTTGCACACGTTGAAGAGATTATATTCCTTCTCATAACGAGCAGAAGACTTCGTAGGCACCAATTTATTGGTTACTTCAGCACATTTCAGCTCGATTTCTTCCATTTTTTACAAAAATTATCACAAAATACGCACGGGATGACAAACTGTCGAATTTGTTATTTTTGTTTTTACATCACTAAGCTAAATCAAAAGCTATGCGATAAAATAAGAATCGAAACCACGGTAACACCTACATACAGGCAAGTTATGTAAAATGAAACATTAAAATTTAATTTTTAATACAACACAGTATGACATAAAACGTTGTACGATACACGGCCGTGAAATGTCATTAAAGTACTCGTCTAGAAATTCCTGACTCGGCTCCTTCGTCGCCTCGTCCGTAAACATCTAGACTTGTACTTTAATATACCATTTCCCGGCCATGTAACGTAAATAACTATTGCATCATTACTTGTACCATTATAGGAACGACTGGAAACTCGGAAAAATCGCTCGGAAATCGTTACTCGGGGGTTTTCGGGGCTGCCGAACTCGATTCTGGCATTAAAATTACCCGGGGGCGCTCGGGGGCGGCTCTGCGGGGGTATCCGGAGGGTCATTCTGGGGGGGAAATTGCATAGTCCGACGGAAGCGCTCCAAACTCGTTACTCGGGGTTTTTCGGAGATGCCGAATTCAATTCTAGCATTAGATTTCCCCGGGGGCGCTTGGGAGTGGCTCTGTGGGATGATTGGGGGGGGAAATGGTAGCGTCCATTAAAATCACACCAAAATCGATACTCGGGGGTTTTCGGGGATGCCGAATTTAATTCTGGCATTATAATTACCCGGGAGTATGAATAATAAAAAATTTGATTGAATATTAAATAAATAAATTACACATATTATAAATACAGAAGTTTTTTGTGCCTCGAAACTGGATTTTAAAAAGGCGCCAAAGCTATAAAGAGAGTAGAGTATCGTTACCACGGGGACCGGTGCGAACATAAATATTCTGTATCGACTGAAGAGAAAAAATATGGGTCCAGTTCCAGAAGAAGAGTTTCAACAAGATGTTTAATATTTAAGTTAAAAATTTAAGTTTATAATGAATAATTCAACATTAATAAAACCTCCTATTCGTTATTTGAATAAAGTATTATTTTCATAATGTGATTTTTCACTTTCTCCTTTACCATTTCCCACAGAGCCACCCCTGAGCGCCCCCGGGGAAGTCTAATGCCGGAATTGAATTCGGCATCCCCGAAAACCCCCGAGTACCGATTTTGGAGTGATTTTCATGAACGTTGCCATTCCCCCCCCCACAGTCATCCCCGCGCACCCCAACAGAGCCACTCCCGTGCATCCCCGGGTAATTCTAATGCCAGAATCGAGTTCAACAGCCCCGAAAACCCCCCGAGTAACGATTTCCGAGCGATTTTTCCGAGTTTCCAGTCGTTGGTGCATGCAAGTAATGATGCAATTGAAAAATGCATTTTCCGGCCCAGAAGCCATTTTTCAAAAAATGGCTAAACCAGACGATATAGACTTTTTTCCTGGGACCTTCCTGAACACAATGCAGAAAACCGCATCTCGATATCTGCTGTTCCTAAAAATTTCCGCTATTCCGGTCGATTTTGATCTAAATGTCTTGGACTATAAGGTACTCTACTCATTACTACTTCAATTTGCAAATATATGCATCAAAATCTTGTCATATACGAGTATGTGACATCTCAAAGATAATCTTATAAAATTCACTTCTCAAAATAAAAGTGGACTGTACTTTTATGTTTATCACTTTGCCACTTTTATACTGAGAAGAGATTTGTTTATTTATTTTTGTTATTGTGTTTTGATTAAATTCAAACGTTTCCGATTTAAATGCGTAAAATTTATATTCACCACATTGTTCACAGTAGAAACACTATAAAAGGAATTGCATATTTTATTTGCTACATATTTTACATTGTTTATTTACATGATTTCTTGTTATTTTAAAGTTTACGGTCTGCTTTATAAAAATAAATATTAATAATAATTTTTAATAGTTTAATCTGTGTAAATTTTTCGGCTATGAGTCATAAGATTTATATGCTAATTGAATGTTTTTTTGGAAATGTCATCACATCATGGCACTAATCCGATATTTCGAAAACCTAAAGAGATATCAAAATTGTATAAAAAAGATTGTGTACATAGTACATAAATGGCAAATAAGTAGCAATAAGAGAAATAGTATGTAGATACATATTACTTTTCACTCACACGAACTATGGAAGATGATGTGTTTTGGAATTGACGAGCAGTGTACATCAAATACATTCATATACAGTAAAAAATAACATTTATATAAAATCATTTATGAGTAAAACTATTTTGGTGTTGAATTTAAATACCTAATTTAATATTTTAACAAAAAAAAAAATTAGTTTATCAGCATAACTTTTTTATTAGATAGTTGGTTAGTGAAAACCCAACGAAATGTAATTGATAATAGCTCAATGTTGTGTTTGTAGCAACACATTATTTAGTAAACGAACTCAAAAATTTTATTCAATGTATGCATAAAAGATTTATTAACAGCTAGCAAATAACTGGGTGAACATTACTCAACGAATTGTATTTTTACTGCAATACAATCGCGTGTAAATATATTTCTTCGCACAATCCTTCTGTAATATGCACTTACTATCATTGTTGACACATTCTGTAAGTTGAATATTACAACACTGTGGCTTGTTTTCATAGAAATCAGAAAAATAATAGTGTTGTTTGAGTTCATAACAGCATTAATGCGGTAAGTAAAAATCAGTACTTAATTCTTTCCACCAACAAATGCTGGGCTCATTTATTGTAAAAATTAAAGTTACAATTTGTACAATTCTTAAACGTAATAGTTTGTCCCTCGTTTTTATCTATTGCTTTTACAGTAATTGAATTTTCTGTATTACTTATTGAGTTAGATATGTTAGGATTAGAATAAACTTCAGTAGTTCTGTCTTCAAACACTGGAGTCGAATTCATTGTCACTGCCGCTGTTGGTATGTAAAATCTGATCAGCAAACTCTATTTTCTTTGTTAAAGACTCTGCAACATATTCTTCAGGGACACCTGAAGACCTAAAATTACATTTTCTGCTAGTCAAATAATACATTAATGTTATCACAAAAACCTCCAGCCCCCATGACGTTTGAGTGCCATAGCATCAACTACAGTATTTGCTAACAAAATCGCCGACGTCCTTCTAAAAGCATGTCCAGTATAGGATTTTGGATCTTGCAGTTTTAAATATTCGGTAATTTTTTGTGGTATTTGTCCCAATGTATTTATACCCACAAGTTAATTTACACATTTTCCCTGACGATCCGAGTAGAAAAATTAACGAGACTTAGTCTCCTTAGGTTTAAAGAGACTTTTTTATTGGCCTTGTCAGTGATTGTGAAAATTCGACTAATATGTGTTTTGGTATCAGGCACTTTAACAGTGACAACTGAACCTTCATCCGTAATGTCATCAACTGCCATCTTCATAAGTTCATCACGCCTAAGAGCCCCAGCGACTCCTATTATCATCACTGCTTTCATCATAATATAGGTTTCATCGGGGCTTCCAGCAAGAATTTATTCATCGCTTCTCTGGTAAATACCTTTAATTTTTTCGCATGATGTCCAATATTTTTCTTCTTTAGAAATGCTACTAACTTCTTAAATTGCGATATATCGACACCATTATTTAAGTTGATCGTACTTTTAAGCATATAGTACTCTGCCCATAAGCTTCCCGGAGCAATCCTAAATTTCTCTGAACAAAATAAGCCAGCAAAGTTGTTTCTGATATCTCCGTTTTCTTTTCATTCAACCATTTCCTGAAGGCATCATAGACTTTTTCATACCTCACCTTTGATTTTGTGGGAATTAATGACCCACAATCTATTTGATACGATTCTTCAATGTCCGAATCTACCTCTGAATCGTCTTTATCAGCCATTATAAGCACAGTTTTAACAACAAAACACAAAATTGTTCAAACTTCAAATTATTTTTTTGGTTTCCAACAAAATAAATTCAAAACACGCTAGATAGGCCACGCAGCAATCAAAATATTTTTTTAATTATTTTATTTGATAATTGTGCGAAAAACGTTATACACTATACGGTTGTTAAGTGGCTAACAGAATATCCCACTTACCAACCTAATAGTGTAATATACTATAACAACCAGTTGAGTTGATTTTATGTGAAAATTTTCGGTGATAACTTATGTGGGTAATCTCACAAGAAAAGAAATCAACTTAAATCAGAAAAGCATGCACATTTTCCATTATCCATTACATTCTATTTATCTGTAGCTCTTTAAAATACAAATTTTTAAAAATTTAAAAAATTTGTATTTTAAACGCAGTAATAAATATAAAGTTGGAAACAATATTTTCACTACCCAGTTATCCAAAGGAATCTAATACGAAATGAGTTCCATTTATTACAAATTGTAATACTTTTGTCTATTGAAAAATGCGTTTAGGTTCAAATATCGCAGTAACCAATACTCTTTTAGTTATTTATACAAGTACAAAATGTAAGTGTTTATTAAACACTTTTTGTACGAGTTGCATACAATATTTTTTCTACGTTCATGCAAAAACCAAAAAAGTTTTATTTAGATGACACTAAGTCTAGGAAAATATGACGTCGATTTGAACGTTTATGTTTGTAATGACGACAAAGCGCTGTAGTAGAATGACGAATGAATGCAATAAACATTTTATTGCACTAGTGCAATAAAGAACCACTTTTCCACTAAATATAGCTCAATAAAGTTTTGTTTTTTGCATGAACGTAGAAAAAGAAAATTAATAAAATTTGAAAGTACCAGTCATATCTTTAAATGACAGCACTATCTATACAATTTTTAAGAGCACTATTATATGTAGGTAGATGTATGTATACTATACATTTTTTACAGAATCGAGATATCTGTTTTGATTTTAGAGATATCATATTATACATTTCCAAATGGGACAAGTGAACAGTTGATAAGGTTTTTTTTTGCAAAGTATTTTTGGGCATTCATCATTTTATTAATAATTGCTAGGTATTATATGATCATTAATAATTTGCAATTTTAGTAATTATATTCCATACTTAATTTTGTTGCTATTTATTTGGATAGGTATTTTACTATGCAATTTATAACAAATTTGTTGTTTATCTATAATAAATTACAGTTTTTAGGCAAATTAAGATCATTAAGTACTTCAAACATGTTATTTTCATTATTTAATGTCATTACTGGAAAATTGCTAGAACTAGGTATAATGTTTTATATACACTGCGTATTCTGTCATTTACATCTCAATAAAAATAATGCTTTATTTCCGGAAAAAGTAAAGTCGGTGCATCATCTAAAGTCGAAATAGACCTATAGGAAACTTCGAACAGCAACCACATATGGGCAATATGCAAAAACTTGCATATTGCCCACATATATATTCCAAATTTTCTAGGTCTATTTCGACTTTAGGCAATCTTTATCTATGCTTATTTTAAAAGGTATACATAAAAATACTAGTAAGAAAAGGTGTTCGAAATAAAGAGATGGTCAAATTACAGTGCCCTACAGCGATATTGACTTTCCATTAATTAAGTTTTTATCATTCATTAAGTTCCTATTATAATGTTTTAAATTTATTCATAAAATAATTGTAGTGAATATGATACATTCTTCAAGATTTATTAATGCGCCATTTTTACGTGAATAAAGAAATGTTATTATGTTAACTATTTAAGACATATTTAATTGTTGAATTAACTGTAATGTATCGAAAGCTGTAACTTAGTAACGTGGCAAGGTGCATAGGCCTTGTACGGGGTTATTTAAAAAATATATATATTTGTTTATATTATATGTAATTTCTAAACTAATGTTTTAAAAATAAATGTGTCAATGTACTCCACTAACCGATTCGATATATGTATACCAACATACATTGCTGGTGATCAGTAGGTACCGTAGATATGTTAAGGTTTACGGTACATTTGCTAGTGGCTTTCAGTATTAAACGAGTCCATTCAGATACTACAGAAAACCTTTAAAAGCTGTTTTACACGCACCAATTTATTGAACAGTAAATTCACGGTTTATTTGTCAAGAAATTAATCAATTTCACAATTTATTGAAAACTGTTTTTCATATTTCAATATTTGGAACAATTTATTTATCAGTTTCATTGCTACCAGTCTTAAACATAGTGAACGAAAATTCAAATATTTTGTACTCAAACCCACGATCATACAGCCAGGATAACACAAAATACAACTACATATCTTTAAATTTGTCCAATAAAGCAGAACACGTTCTAAATTCACAATTTATTGATACATTATTTATTGAAATCAATAAATTTTAATCCAATTTATTTCTGTTTTTTACTCCATAAAATAAAGTGAATTTCAACTTCAAATTATTTGTCAATAAATTGATATGTGTAAAATAGCTGTAACCACTGTTGGTGAAAAAATGTTCTATGGATTCAAGGGCTGGTAAAAAGACTATGGACTTGATTTTTCAAAATACAAATGCGTTAAGAATTTTGATCATGTTACTTGCAATATTACACAGATAAAATTCTGGGAATTTGACCAAAATAATTTTAAAAAATCACCCTTCGATTTTATTTTTGAACAAATATGGTAAAGAATTCCTTGTTTTAGATTATCTATTTTACAATTTTCCCTTCGATTTGGTATATTAATGACTTTCTTTAGGCAGACGGAATGTACCTATTATTCAAAATAATCTACAGGGTAATTACGATTTTTTCTTATTTTTGCTCAACACATGTAAAATATTTTGATGGAATACTATACTCTGTATCAATATACAATGCATTGAATAGTTCTGATACGGTATTGTTGGTATTCAACTATATATATATATATATATATATATATATATTTGTTATTAGGATCTGACTATTTTTTAGTTTGTTTCACACAAAAAATACAGTGACCAACAAAAAAACCAGACCACCCAACATTTTGCAAGAGTTTATTACATACCTATTTTATATTTATCCATTGATTTAGAGAATTTCTTCATAAAGTTGTAGGAATACTTCATGAGTTTACAATAGGCTTGATAATTTTAGAAAAATATTGATGATGCCGTCTGAGATATATATACCGCAAAGCAATATTTTCTGCATTAAATCTAAAACGCCCTGTACCTATAGAGTTAGGAAGAAGGTCTACAACTGTAAAATGTCTGATGGCTAAAACCCATTTTCATGCGTAACAAATATTTTTTGAATCTTCTCGATATATGTCATACTTCTATATTCTATATTCTAATTATATCTATATAATCACCATCCAAATAATATATTGCAACTGTTCTATACGAAAAACTGAATAATCAATTTTCCATAATATTCACTCTGCAGTAATATGAAAGAAAAACATTGTTAATATATGTAATCATTTTTAGATTTTGGAAAACATCTACTTTAATATTTCCAGCATGTCGAAAGCAAACCTATGATAATAAAATCGCATATTCCAATAAAGTTTCGCAACTTATTCTAAATCGACCGTTCTACCTGTGTGGTCAGCAGACGAGAGGGACAATCAAAAACCTATTAGGTAATCGGATATTATCGTTGCACCCACACACAATAGTTGTCAGCACATTTCCGCTCTAGAAAAATTGATGTCAATAATAATATTTTTACCACTTTCATTTAATTGTTTGATGCGGAACTATAATTAAACGCGAATAATACAAAGTGTCCGAAATACAAGTGGCAATATTGAAAGGGCTTCTTTCTATTTAGACCATAAGCAACAAAAAACTCTTATAAAGAAAATGTCTAATACTAATAGTTTTTCTACAAATATATTTCAAAAATAAAAATACAACAATAAAATTCAAAACTGCGTTCCGTCATTACAAACTAAAACCCTTTTTCTACGGTCATGTAAAAAACAAAACTTTAATTAACTATATTTAGTGGAAAAAGTGGTTCTTTATTGCACTAATGAATAAACTGTTTATTGCACTCATCTGTCATTCTACTACAGCGTTTTGTCATCATGACAAACATAAACGTTCAAATTGACGTCGTATTTACCTACACTTAGTGTCATCTAAATAAAACATTGGTTTTTGCATGAACGTAGAAAAAATAGTGTATGCAACTCGTACAAAAAGTGTTTATTGCACTCCTGTCGGTCTCGTTGGACAATTTCACGTCACGTGCAATAAACATTTACTTTTTGTACTTGTTGTATAAATAACTATTAATGTAATTTGTTCATTGTATCAATATAAATGCCTTTAAACTGATTACAATTCGTTACTAGTTGTTGTTAACCTCAAATTAGAGCATAGTTGCAACGTACATACTTTTTTATACTTACCTGCTGTTTGGTTGATGTTTGAGGAGCTCCAAATCAAAACGCAACTTTCGAAAAACTTCTGGTTCCGAAGTATTTATGACATTTGACGTCAAGTCATGATAATGGTTCAAACCGAAAAGTAATATTTTATTCTTAAAAATAGCTCCAAAAAATAGAATTGAAATTGGAATCAAAACGCAAGTTTGAAGTTTTGATGGTTGTTTCAAAATGCAATATTATTTGTATTCGAAATATAACGTTGTTTTTGATATAATATTCTGTAGGTACACTATATTCAAACGTTTACTACAAAGTGTCTTATTTAAATATGCAGCTAGTTAAACAATAACAAAAACCGGAAAATTCTATAAAAAAAAATAAATATAAAGAAAATCCTGCTTTAAGAAACATTAAATAATCCAAGACATTGAATCCCTTCTAAAATAATTACCATGAAGAAAATTAGTGGGATATAGAAAAACTCCAATAGTACCTACAAAAATGTATTATAGTAACCAAACACAGTATAGCAAAAGCAGATGATAGAGAAAATGAAAATAAAGAGTGAAGAGCAATGTGATAGCATGGAAAAAGATGATAGATCGAAGATTTACAGTTTAGCCTATGAAAATAGCTATTTATGATATACGTGTTAAAAGTAAGATTTTATTTTGTGAGTGAAGATGATAATCACTTTTAACACGTATATCATACACTATTTTTTCTACAAAACAATCGGAAGAACTTTAAACTCAATAAAAATAAAAAATCAAAAAATACCATACAGATCGCAATGTTTATGAACCAAAATTTTCGTAGCAACCAGTGCTGTTGTTAGTTACGGAAAAAACGCAAAAATATGCACAGCATTTTCTAGTAATATTATAAGTATAATGAATAATCTCGATAATGAGTGTAACGAATCCATCCCTCCTGAAATCGAAGAAGCCGCCAGTCGAGCAACATTGGAATTATTGCCGGCGAAATCAAAGGAACAGTACGAAATCGCTTTCGGACGCTTTTCGGAATGGTGCAACATTAAAAAGATCCCTGGGAAATGTAACGAAAGTGTTTTACTGGCATATTTTGAGGAAAAAGCCAAGATATGGAAATCGTCAACGCTGTGGTCAAATTATTCCATGATCAAAACTATGTTAAAAATGAAGCAAGATCAAGATATAAGCCAAACATTATAAACTTATTGCTTTTTTAAAACGGAAGGGAGAAAGATTTCAAGCAAAAAAGTCAAAAGTTTTGACGAAGACGCATATCGACAAATTTCTCACAGAAGCAGAAGACGAAAAGTATCTGATGATGAAAGTCGCAGCAATAGTGGGTGTCTTCGGGGCGTATCGCCGGGAGGAATTGTGTCAGATGACCATCGACAATATCGAATATTTGGGCACTTCGGTTGTTGTGACCATACCAGATACTAAAACGAAAGTGCCTCGGACTTTCAGTGTTATTGGTGAATTCTATTTAAACTTTTTTAGAAAGTATATGATACTCCGGCCACCCAACGCTGACCATAGACGACTTTTTCTTAAATATATGAAGAATACATGTGTGAAGAATCCAGTCGGAATTAACATGTTTGGTAAAATGTCTGCTGACATTGCAGAGTTCTTGAATCTACCAAATCCTCAACTCTACACCGGACACTATTTTCGTCGTTCATCGGCGACATTGTTAGCAGATTCTGGTGCAAATCTTACTACCATCGAGAGACATGGAGGATGGAAATCTTCGACGGTAGCTGAAGGCTACATTGAAAATTCACCGGAACAGAAGAAGGAAATTGCGTGCCAAATACTTCCTACTGCTGCAACTACTAGCAAGACCACCAGTATTACCAGTAGTATTTCTACAGAAAATAGATGTGTCACACATGTTGACAGTAAAACCAACTTAAGTATGATGACTCCGTAGGGAATTACAATTTCAAATTGTTTTAATTTTACTATAAATGTTAATAGTAATAACTAGTTGAAATGTTGGTTTGTACTTATTTAAAATAAAAAATTGTTCATGTGTTTGTTAATACGTTTTATTAATTTTCAAAACAAAATTTAAATAAACTTTGTAACTTACTTTTAACACGCGTGTCAAAAAATGACATTTTTAACATCAAAAATGACAATTAAAAAGCCCACTTTTAACAGTTTTGTAGAAAAAAATATTTAAAAAAGAGTAAAAATGTTTAAATAAATAGTTTGTATATGGTTACTTGTGGAAATTATAAAGATTTTCGTTCAAAAATATTTTGTCTATCATGACATCGAAAAAATGTCCGGAAATAATTCAGCTCTGGGGAAATTATGAGTAAAAATTAATTAGTAATCACCAAAAATTTTCAGGGATGGGTAAAATTGCAAAGAACCATGAAACTTTTTTCCTAATTTTTTTCTTCTATGCAGATTGTTTTCCGATCTGAATACACAATTGAAAAATAAAGATTTTTTAAATAAAAATTAAGCCTCTTGCCATTTTTGATGGGATATATTTTTATAGATTAAAAGAAAAATTTTACTAATCGATTCTACTATTAGGTATATCCAATTTAGTGTCCAAAATCTGCTCAAATATTATATCTAATAATTATTTATAATATTAAAACAAAAGAATGCAACTGATCATTGCCAACTCTTTTATAACTGCCTATTACCATTTTAATATTCTCGTCTTGTCCCCCATTGTGATTATGACGCAACTCAAGACTCCAACTGATAACAACTATTACAGAAAAGATAGATTGCTTTAACCGAGTTGTTCTCATGTTAAGTCAATTAAATGTGGCAAATGGCATGCTATGGCATCACTGGGAAGTTCCCAAAGGCTAGGTACTTGATATTCAAAACTTAACGCACTCAGAGCCGTACTGCCTGTAAGTGTTTAGATAAACATTGTGTCACAACAAATTCTATTTTATAAAAATTAAATAATGAGAATATAATAATAATAATAGCTTTATTGCCCAACAGAGATCCATTTACAGGGCAAAACTTAAAAATACATTACATAACGTGCTCTAAATAATAATAGTAAATAAAAAAAAATAAAATAAAATAAAATCTACACTTGGTCTAGAATACACACAAGAGAAAAATGGGTATGTATAAAAGATGTATAAAAATTATATATTATAATTCATTAGAATAGGTTCTTATTGCATTAACCAACAACGATTTCAATGTACAATTGTGAATATGACACGAACAGCAGTATTTATTGAAATTTGTACACATAACATGAATAGGTGACTTCAGTAAAATATTAGTTCTAGGTTTGTTACATCTGAATGTTATATTAGATCTGGAATTATAACTTGGTACCAAAAATTTAATATCTCCAAGTATATCAGAACAATCAATTTGAGTATGTATTATTTTATAGAGAAAACTTCATGATGTACAAATTCTTCTTAATTCTAAGCTACAGGTGTTAAACCGGGAAAGCAAATAAGAATAATTTATTCCTCTTTCAGGATATACTCCATCAATTTTATATGACAAATATTTCAAAAATTTTCTCTGTACCTTTTCAATACCAGATTTCTGATTATTATAAAATGGATACCAAATTAAAGTAGCATATTCCAGCTTAGAACGAACATATGAAAAGAAAAGTGTTTTTAAAGCATGAACATTGGTGAAATTATTGCAGTTTCTAACAATAAATCCATACAATTGCATAGCCTCACTTGATTTCATTGCTATGTGATCATCAAAAGTAAGCTTTACATCAAAAACTACACCTAAATCTTTATGAGTGTTGCACCGAGATAATATATCACTGCCAGTACTATAATCAAATTGAATTGGAGAAAGTTTCCTTGTATAGCTGAGCACTTTACATTTTGATATATTTAGTTTATTTTTGAAATGAAACAAAGAACGTAATTACTTATTAATAAGTGTCCAAATTTTGACTAGACTCTCCTCTCTCTTCGGCGAAGCTCTTGAATTCGAACTATTACATTTTTACAGAAAGTCTAGGTTTTCTCAAAAATTTTGTAATGCAGCTCCACACACATGTAAAGCTTCATTCACATAAGATTAGTGCGGTTGCATTGGTACTGCAGAAAAGTTATTAAAAAGGGCGCCGTATTCTTGAAATAGTGTTTTCTACAAAATACAAATAATTTTAGACATTTAATAACGGAATAATCTAGGGTTTAGCAAATAATAGGAATGTTAACTCATCCCACCTGCAAATATTCAAAGATACTGAAGTAAAACGGCGAGAAATACGGGTGACTTTTGTAACGTTCAGATAAACGCATTTGTAGTGCAGTTGTATGGCAGAAGCTAAAAGCATTTTAGCTTTTACCAATCCTTTTCCAACAATCATACAAGGACCAATCAGAAAACTGCTTTTTTGACAGTGAACAGAAGATTCACATTTTTGCAGGTTAAGTTTTTAAATTAGATTCTAATTTAGATATTGAGTTTAGAATTGATTTGTTTCTAAAAAAATGGATGAAGAGGACTGTTTGGTTTAGAAACAGTTACTTTTGCTGGTCTTATTCGCAGCGACGTCAATATGTATGAAAACTATACATGCAAAAAAAAATGCAAAGAAGAACTCGGAGATGGTGGGTGCGACCTATTAACCGCAGATAGCACATGCAAGGTGATTTCTATAATTTATATAAAGAAATGCGAAATGAGAATGCCGATTATTTTTTCATTTCACCCGAATGACAGTTGCAGTGTTTGATGACTTGCTAAAATTAGTGGGGCCTCATTTAACCCACAGTATACTAGTATACTGTTATTTAACCAAACATTCAAATAGACCATCTATTCCTGCAGATTGTAGGCTTATATTTTATCTAGGGTAGGCTTTTAATTACTATTCGGCAAATTATAAAAACCAACAATTTCCGTAGATAGGAACGTAGTTGACAAAACATAAACATAACCTCTCTGAAGGTCAAGACTCTTGAGTTTTTGCATTTCGCCAACTTACAGCGGAAAAATTCCCCAACTTCTTAAGTCTACAGTAATTTTATGTAAACAGAGTAAATAATATTTAACACCATACAATTACAATACAACAGTACAACTGCAGCGCCATTGCACTAACGTTTATCTGAACGTTACTTTACACGTCCGTGCATAAGAAAACAGTTGATTCCAAATAAGGACAGCAAATAGTGGGGTATTGTCTGTAGCTATTTATTTGTGGTATTTTTGTTACTTTTTTGTTTAATTAGTTATTACTGCCACTGAAGTATAAAAATATTAATAAGTAACTCCTTGCGCCCAGTGGATCAGTCAATGGGTAGGTGATACAAATTAAGTTTTGCCTAAAAAAAACAAAATATCTCATACTGAGAAAATAGATATTTCACACTTTAGTTAAAGTTTCGAAAATATCTATGTTTTCGTTGTCATATTTGAATTTAATAGGCTTTAACGTCCATATATAAATTAATTCTTCTCCGAAAGTTCCGACGAACCCTAACGAATATGCTATTCTTTGATTCTGAAAAAGTCGCGTTTAAAGTCAATTTTATCATAATTACGTTCTGTTCAAATTTATAAACATGTTCTAAGTCATTATAAAAAAGTCTTTAAACTAAAAAAAATGTTATTAGAAGAAATTCATGAAAGAGAATTGGGAGTTTTCGAAACAAAGTTATAGGGTTTTGTGACATTAATCCGGACACCCTGCATTTCTTAGGTAACAAGAACGACAAGGAGAAAAGTTTATATAAAACCACTGAAATGTAATTTTATATTATGACTGGAATGCGCTAAAAGCTGCGCGAATGGATTATTCATGATCAGCGCCATATTTTGTTTTGTGCCTCTAGCAATGGCGAACCAGTAGGGGCTTAGCTGATTGTGAATTGAAATGAAATTGAATTCTCAGAGAATAACAGTAACTAAATACAAGATAAAAGAAGAAACCACACTGTACGCCAATGACGTGTTTACAAACAAAATAAATGGGAAATTAAGGACACAATTCATATCGTACATGCAGATGGTTGTCTCTCTCGCACCCACATACATAACCAATGAAGTATGTCTTTGATGAGTGTCATGTGCCTCCTTTTGTCTGCTCCTAGGATTGGTACCTTTATTTGGATGCGCAAATGGACTAAACGCATTCCATATCGTACATTTCAGTGTATAAAACTCGATTCGTATTTATGGAACGTCAAAAACCAGCAACATTATAAAATTTGACGCGCATTCATTCTATTTGTCAGTTATGACATTCACCTTTAAATACAGAGTGTTATATTGTGTACATATATTTGTATTTTAAATCGTATCAAAATTTAACTAACGAAATTTATCTATTTTGCCAATTATTCTGGATAAGCAAGAAGCGACTTAGCGACTTATAATATTAAGTATATTATAAAGTTATAGTCATACATGTTACGTCTGTATCATTCAACGGAGTCGACTGATTCAATATTCCAATGATAAAGAACTTATACTACATTTATCTGACCGTGTCCTTGTATAAATAGAGGAAAAATGTACAACATATACCAAAATTTTGAAGTGACGTTGCTGGACTTTGGCGCTACGTTGATGGTTCGTAGGTATGTATATGAGTCATTCTTAAGTTGTTCGTAATTATTTATGTATTACTATATAAATATATTTAAATAAATGCTATCTACTTAATATCAAGTACCTACATACAATAAATGATACATGTTTTGATAGATACTAATGGCATTATGGAAAACAATAATTACTTCGCAGACTATGCCCCGATCAGTATTGAACAGCCTTGACATCTTGGACGCTAAATTCTAGAATATTCTCGCTAATTTTGCAGTTTTTGGCGACAGTAAAACATTTGAATATACTCGCGACAAGAATTCAGACGACTTACGTGATACGAACAAATGAATAATTCATCATTATATTTTCATCAAAATAAGAAACTGCAACTGATAGTAATAAAAATATATACTATACTAAAAGTTTACATTATATATTGCACTAAATTGCAAAAATGGATTGTTTTTAACGCGATCAAATATCGAAAATTACGTTGACAATAAAAACAAATGTGTAACGTCAGCCGTGACGTAAGACGTCTGAATTCTTGACGCGAGTATATATTTATATGAAGCTCAGTACTTTGTCTTGAGCTACATAATAATGATAAATATATAGTAAAAATAATTTAACCTTGACAAAATAATTTTCAAAATAAATAAGAAAAAATTCCTTGGACATGTATTAGCGCCATGATATATGAAATCCGACATATTTCTGTATTTAACGGATAAGTTATATTCATTTTGATACTTAGTATCAAGGTAGGTACGCCAGAATTATCTAACTCCATAAAGGAAGTCAACTAGTAGAAACTAGTAAAAATTGATCTGAAATATCCGGATGCGATTAAAAAGTTGCCATTTGTCTTCAACGTATCCACTGGAAATTTTAGTTTGCCTCTGGGCTAAACTTTTTTGTCTAGTTAACTAAAGTCAAGTGTTTTTGAGTTTAGGTTTCTGTTTTATTGATAATTTTGTTGTTTGACATTATTTATTTGAGGTAAAATTTAATAATTTGAATATATGTTTATAAAGAAGCATAAACGAAATTAATAAATCATATGTCTTTTGCATCATTGAAATAATTATGTTGGATTGCATCTATAGACCAATAATATGTATATGAAGTGGATATAGAAAAGGGGAACTAAATATATTAAACATTTTTGAAAAAGGAAAATTAATACGTTAAAGAAAATTAAAAGAAACCGCAATTATATTAGTACATATTGAAAGGGTATCGAATTATTCCGTGAACTTGAATTTCCATTGGTCGCAAATACTGAAAGACCTATAAAATTAATATATGCTTATCTATTCTGCGTAAGCAGCTAAATAAACAAACAAAGTGTATAAACTGTCATATTTATTTAAACGCGAACGTCAGTTCTGAGAACGAAAAAATATTGATTTTGGGAGTTTAATGAGAAGATGAATGTTTATAATTTTTAGTTATTTATTTTCCACTCTGAGGTCTTTGATTAAACAAAAATAATTCTCTACCGGATATGTTTGATGCAAGTGTTTAACACTGAACACCAATCTGAAGTCAGAAATAGAAATTGCACATTAAAAATCATATCATAGCGCTACAAAACTCATTTTACCAGACATTACGAGAGAACCCTACCTGGAAAAACAAACTCTATTGCTCCATAACCCCATAACCAGGGCTTAGAAGTCTATATGTATAACCACATGACTTTAAAAAGACAAAGTTTCCATAGAAACGATCCAAAACTACAAAACCCAAGATGTGTAGGCTTCTAATACCCGTAAATTTAAAAATATCTCAATTTACAATAACTTACTTATGTAGAAATCACATTTGCAATGTTCGATTGGTTTTTTTCTAAAAATTAATTTGAAGGGCCTTTTATGGAAAACGAAATTCCATGAAGCAACTACTCTGAGGACTAATGCCGCGACCAGCATTGAGTTACACCTGAAAAAACCTATAGCAAACATCCAACAAATAGGCTCATGTATAACTTTCGTGGAACTTAAAATCAAAACAAGTTATTGGGTGGCCATTCGCATCAATATATACAGGGTGTCCGGAAAGTAATGGGACCCAGCTCAAATATAACTTCCTGTGATCAAATAGAACCGATTTAGATAAACTTAGCTTAGTCCAAAAGTGCCTCATTTAGAAGTTACAGGGATTCAAAAAAAATTGTTTTCTTGTTATAGTCATAATTAAGAAACGAAATTCCAATCATGTTGAAATTTGGTACAGTTATATTTTAGATAAGTATAAGCATTGCGGAGGATCAAGTAGTGCTGCATATCGTAGGAGGCGCTTTTGGCAGTTTTTTGTAACTCTTTTTTGTCGTATCTTTTTTGTCCTATTCTGATACGCTTGACGGAAAATTATGATGAAGAAATTGTCGAGGTATGTTTTCAAATTTTGACAAAATAATGCTAATAATTTTAAATTAATTACACATTACAATTACACTTTACACAACTACATAACGATAATTATTAACTCAGTACAACAATTAATATTAATCGGACAGGCTTTTAATCAAATTTAAGCGTATAAACGTTAGTTTGACAAGTGGTAACTTGATCGAATTAGAAAATTTATTTCTATTTCAATGTGCGGAAATTTTAAAACGTGTTTTTACCAAATACGGTGCATTGTATTAACATGGAACAGGTATAGCTTTTCTACGCAAAATTAATGATAATTTTCAGTCAAGCGTATCAGAATAGGACCAATAAAAAAGATACAATAAAAATTAATTGCAGAAAAAACTGCCAAAAGCGCCCTCTACGATATGCAGCACTACTTACTCCTTCACAATGCTTGTACTTATCTGAAACATTACTGTACCAAATTTGAACATGATAGGATGTTTCGTTTCTTAATTATGCCCATAACAAGAAAACAATTTTTTTCTTTGAAGCCCTGTATCTTCTAAGTGAAGCACTTTTAGACTGAGCTAAGTTTGTCTAAATCGGTTATATTTGATCACTCTGTATATTTGCCGACAATTGCAGTAGCGTAAATTTACCAGATGATTTTGCTCTGACTGATTAAAAATTACACGATTTGGTTAACAAATTGATAAAGAAAATTACATAACTCTCTGTC
Source organism: Monochamus alternatus (assembly GCA_037114965.1). Taxonomy (NCBI): domain Eukaryota; kingdom Metazoa; phylum Arthropoda; class Insecta; order Coleoptera; family Cerambycidae; genus Monochamus; species Monochamus alternatus. Next base: position 28,348,952 of record CM073429.1, read on the forward strand.
TTGATCCGGTTCTGGAAGCTCCAAAATTCCCGTCATAAATATTCCAATAGCGTCTGTCTAAAAGTATTTGCTCGCCCAGCATAGCGTATTGGTTACTGAAAATAATTTTGTTTACTTTGAATTTCGGATATTCATAATTAATTATCACAATCAAAGAGGAAATGGCACAATTCTTTCACAACCAGGATGTAATTTATCACGAAGTATGCAAAGTTTATGCCATACTTCATGCTAGGTACCCTTTATTTTTATTTAACAGTGTCAATAGTTACCAAAAAGATATATAAAAAAATAAAAACCAAATTAAATCAAGAATACTAAATTTTAAATTCGCTATTAAAGAAACGTTATTTATGTATTATTATTTTTTAAATAACGAGCGTTCAAATAAAAACTGTGAAGGTCATATTTCAAAGAAAAAATATACATTTTCTGGCAACGTATGACTTAGATCATTAACCTTAAAACGATAATGTCGTACGGGTGTCCCCGCGAAATAAATGGTGCCCCAATGCTTTATAATGTCAATATTTGCATAATCATTGAACTGGCATTCGTCTACTCATTGAAAAAGTTAAACAATTTCATTATTTCCCAAATTCCCATTAATTAGTATCATTCTAAAAAAGTTGCAGTTTTCCAAGTGTTTGCAATTAATGGAGCAGTGGTACATACAATATTTTGGACATTTAAATGGTTTAAAGATTTATAAACATGTTGGTGTGCCGGAGGTTTACAAAAGGATAAAACCAACTTTTCTCATAATTTCGTATCTTGCTATGCATTAGGTAGATGACGCAAACAAATTGCAACTAGAAGCGATATGTTGTATAACTGACATTATATTCACTCTTTAAAGCCGTAAAAAAATTGGTTTTATTTCTCTAGTGAAATAAAGTCTTATTTCAGTCTTACTAAAATAGAAGAATAATTAATACAAATCATTTAAATTTATTGAAAAACTACTTATTAACATTAACATTGACATTTACAGTAATTTTGACTTCCTTGTAGCTAGATATCTTAACTCAATCTTTGGAAGTTACAGTGTCTGATAATATCTGTTTGTTTGGAATAGCTTTTTTATACTTCAACGTCTTCAATGTAACTTTCTGCTGCTGATGTAGACCTCCACCCACCGTGCCGTTTGTTCGTTGTAATATCAGCACCCTTATTCGCTAACAAAGTTGTTGAAGTACGTCATATACAGCGATCCGTGTAGGTTTTCGCAAGAAAGCAATTATTGAGAGTACTGTTCCTATTATATGAATTCAGGTTGTAAATTGCGTGGTACATTTCATTCATCGTAAGAAGATTCTGCGGTGTGGCAATTCGTTTGGACGTAACGATATATATTTTTAACTTGAAATAATTCAAAATTTATACCTAAAAAATTAAAATAAAGCTTTAAGCCGGTAACGAACGGAGTTATAATATATATCTGATACATTACAAAAATATCGCTTGTGATTAAAATGTATATAACGCTACGCCTTGACGTTATACTATATATTTGTATCTATGCGATTTACTTGTCCGTACAAAATATATCTCATTGCAAAGATATATATACTCGCTCACCGTCCGTTACCGGCTTTAAGCTAGTTACGGATGGTGGGCGATAATATAATATATATTTATTTCTTTGTAATGAGATTACAGGGTGTTAAAAAAGAGTGTAAACTATTTAAGGAGGTAATAGTATGAACCAAAATAAGCAGAAAAGTCTCAATAAACATGGGTCCGCAAAGCAACGGTTGCGGAGATATGGAATGTTTTATGTTAACAGTACGTATTTGACAGTTGTTCTCAGTTCGCTATGGTTGGTTTCTCTAACGCAGAATTAACAGACATGCATTTCATGTATGGTCGTACTAATGGGAACGCCACCGAAGCGCGACGTCTTTATGTTGACGCTTATCCAAATCGCCAGATTCCTTCACAACGCATGTTTGGAAGAATTCACCAAAGGTTGCGTGATACCGGTTCCTTGAGCAAACAGTGCCATTTATCCGGAAGACCAAGGTCGGTATCCACTCCTAGAGCAGAAGAAGAAATTCTAGCATTGGTAGAGCAGAATCCAGGTACGAGTGTGCGGAGAATATCAACCGAGGTAGGAATTACTGGTCCTCTTGTTTGGATAATCCTTCACGAGCAACTGCTTTATCCATACCATGTGCAACGAGTACAGGCCTTAAATCCAATAAATGATCATCAAGCACGTTTGGCTTTTTGCCGTTGGTTTTTACGTCATGATGCTGATGAAGACCCTCATTTTCTTGCAAACATTCTTTTTACTGATGAGGCCGGGTTCACAAGAAATGGAGTGTTTAATTTTCAGAATACGCATATTTGGGCCGACGAAAATCCTCATGCTCTAATAGAATCTGGACATCAGGCACGTTTTTTATTAAACATTTGGATGGATATTGTAGGTGACAGACTGCAAAACACACTATTTGAGTTTTTGGAAGACATTTCGTTGAATCAGAGGCGACAAATGTGGTTCCAGCATGATGGTGCTCCAGCTCATTTTTCCATGACAGTTAGAGAGCATTTACACCAAACTTTTCCACATAGATGGGTAGGAAGGGTCGTACCTGTTTTATGACCTCCAAGATCACCTGATTTGAACCCTCTAGATTTTTTTGTTTGGGGATATTTCAAGACATTAGTGTATGGTACTCCTGTAAATAGCCTGGAAGAGCTGCAGCGAATTAATCAAAAGTGTCAAGAAATCCAAACTAAGGAGGGCGTTTTCGAAAGAGTTCGAATATCGTTGTGACGAAGATGCCGTGCCTGCTTGGAAGTGGACGGAGGGCACTTTGAACATCTTCTGTAACTTTCTTTTTTGTTTGTTAAAAGCTTCCTTTGTCGGTTTATTCCTAATAAAATAAAATGTTTGAAAAACGAATAGTGGTCCATATCTCCGCAACCGTTACTTTGCGGATCCATGTTCATTAAAACTTTTCTGCTTATTTTGGTTCATACTATTACCTCCTGGAATATTTTACATTCTTTTTTAACATCCTGTATTTCTACAGACAAGTAAACCGCATGGATATAAATATATTATAGCGTCAGTGCGTTATGCATTTTAATCACAAGTAATATTTTTGTAATATATCAGATATATATTACAAAAATATCGCTTGTGATTAAAACGCATAGAACGCTACGCATTGACGCTATAGTCCGTTACCGGCTTTAGAGTTATTTTAATAATCTGAATCAATAGCTCTTCCAATCTAACACATTTGCTTTCTGTACTTCATTATACCTTGTAGAGACACACTACAAGAAAACCATCAATCTACCGTATTTTGACAGGTCTATATTCACGTTAATTTTGAAAGTAGTCTTTAACTTTGTCCCCACTGATGAAACCGCTTACTTTTCGTTGGCATTCAAAAAAATACAAGCTTAACTTCCTCATTGACTACTTGCCGTTTTTCTCTTCAATTGTTAAATTCTGTAAATTCTTTTTTGTTAAAGTTCTTTTAACAATAAACGTAGAGTTGCTTCTTAAATTTCTGCAGATATTTTTTGACGAATAAGAGAAATACTCTCAAAATCTTCAATAAAACTATAACAATCCATCATAGCAACCGGCGCGTCTCATCATGACACTCCCAAACGCTCTCGCTTTTAAACATTCTTATGTAAATAAAACGCTGTCTAAAACGCTCTTCCAGTAAATAACTATTAATATTTCTACCATATTGATTTAAAAGCGGTTGGACTATACCATGTATTTGCTGTAAAATTCAACTAGTCCGTTTTTTTCAGACCACTTTCTACCCAAGAAATACTCATGAGTTTGTGAAAATCACATTATGCTTAATCTGAAACTCAATGTATGAAGTACTTATATGTCAGACAATACCTTGTTTTGCACAGGAAATGCGGAAACAATTTTTTCGGGAATATGCAACCAGAAGTACAATACCCTCGTCACTAGTCCTCGATATTTTAATTAAACTTTTCATTCGTCGAATGGCGTGACATTAATTATGGGGATTAATGAATATGCTCCACTAATTATTGTTCTTCTCGACACCCACAGCTTCCGTGTGATTCGATCAATAAATTCGCCATTTTGAACCAAAAACAGTTTTCTAACAGCCAGTATCTGATGAAAACTCAACTAACTCAATGTAGTGTCAAGAGCAAAATGACAATCTGATTAGTTGCTTCAGGTCTTTGGTTACGAAAGAATCGTGAATATCAAACCTTTCTTTTAGATACACACGCAGACATCTTATGGAAGACATATTTTGTAGCACCCAGTTATTTAAAAGTTTTAAAGTTTTATTAAAACACACACATACCAAAAGTGTCACTTTAAATAATTAACACTGACATCTTACGTTGCTTGCAATGTGAATATACAATGTTTTCTAAGGAGTACTAGGTTTTGGTTGATCTTTGTAATATTGTTTTAAACATTTAGCAATAATTTAGTTACAACTGATTTATATAAACTTTGGAATTGTTTACTTTGCAGATGCGTCCAAATAAAATATTTATGTACTGGAACTTCCTTTATCAACAACTTTGTCGCTGAAAAAAAAACTAGTTCTATATAACAACACTCCTTGAAAAAGAAGCTGGCCTCACCTTGTTATTTACAAAACGCTAGTATGTATAATATATTGTACACTTCTGTGGTTTCATATGATAGAAATTACGAAACATGACAGAAATAGGTGACAATGCATAAAACCCTTATAAATATTTAAGCAAATTATTGTAAAATATGTACAATCTATTGCAACAATAATGGCACCGCCAGAAACCAGTTCTTGAACTACTGGAATTTCAGAGCAAAAATTTCTTTAGGAAGGTGGAAACAACTAAGGACTATAATATTGAAACTTAATAATAATAATAATAATAATAATAGTCTTTATTTAATAATAGTCTTTAACAAAAAATAAGGTATACAAAGAGTAAGAGGGTAATGAATAACTATTACATATAAGCAACAACACCCAAAAGCTATTATTAAAAAGGCGGAGTTCAACTGCTCAAAGAATGAGCGCGTTGTTCTTCCACTCAACCTCATATTTACAAAATAAGAGATTAGCAGTTAAAATGAGTTGGATACATATAACACAACATAAATCTTAGCAAAATCACAAAGGTAAAATAATTAAAATCACAATTTAAAAAACAAATTGGTCATAGATTTAAAGTTACATTAAAACAAAATATTACCTGATGTAATTAACTTACGCACTTTAGTTTTAAATGTGGGCAATGACAAGGCTTCAAATTCCTTAGGCATAAAATTATAATATTTTGCAATTTGATATGAAAAACAGCGTTTAAAAAGTGTCGACTTATGTAACGGTATAGAGAGCAAGGAAGTATTTCTAGTGCAAACATTATGTATTTCTCCTTGATAGATAATTTTTCTATATAAATATTCAGGCGTTTTATTTTTAACAATATTGTAGTAGAACACACAACAATGCAGAACTCTGCGTTCCTTCATATTAAGCCAGTTAATGTCCATAATTTTTTTGCTAACCGAGATATGTTTACCAAACAACATTCTAATACAACAGTTCTGCATCATCTGTATTCTAGAGGAATCATGAAACGTCAGACAAGAATTATACAACACATCACCAAAATTAAAATGTGACAATACTAGAGAGTCACATAACATTTTCTTTGTTTTAAAGTTCAAGACATTCTTGTTGCCGTAAATTATTTTCAAACTACAAAATGCTCTTTTTATACACATATTGATATGTTGTGAAAACCTTAGGGATGAGTCCAAAATAATACCCAAGTTCTTGGCGGACTCATGGATATCTATTCTTGTATTATCGATACAAATGTTTAGTCCATGTTTTACAACTTCCAATTTATTTTTAGGTCCAAATACAATAACTTTAGATTTATTAGGATTCAACGTCAAACAATGATTCTTGGAAGCATTAAACAGACAATGTAAATCATTATTTATAACATTACTTGCATTGGGTAACTGTGACAATTTAAAAGAAAACATGAGTTGTGTGTCATCAGCATAGCAGTGCACCTTGCAAGTTTGTACACTCTTTATTAAATTAGTTGTATAAATACAAAAGAGAAGTGGGCCCAAAATTGAACCTTGAGGTACACCATTAATTACACTTAATGCTTCCGAATAAACATTTTTCAGTTTGACAATTTGTTTCCTATTTCTGAGATAGTTACCGATCAAATTTACAGAAGTTTGACTGAAACCCATATAATGCAAAATTGCCAGAAGCAACCGATGATTAATTCGATCAAATGCCTTTGAGTAATCTAATAAGACTAGCGCACTAAATTCGCCCTTATCAGAACTCGATAAAATATCATCAGTTACTTTCAGCAATGCTGTAGTACAGCTATGTAACGGTCTAAAACCAGACTGATTAAGAGGCAATAAAGAATGAGTTTGTAGAAATAGTCTAATCTGTTTGTCCATTACTCTTTCTAAAATTTTGGACATAGTTGGGAGAATACTAATTGGTCTCAGATCTTGTAGACTACTCGGTAAGCTAGTTTTAGGTAAAGGCACGACATATGCTATTTTCCATGCATCAGGAAAAGTATTTGTCTCCAAACAATAATTCATAATATGCACCAAATACGGTAAAATGTACGGACAAACAAGTTGAATAGTTTTGATATTTATTCCATCAAATCCGACCGAATTGGATCGTAAAGAACTAATTATGTTTAATATTTCTATTTCATCAGTCAATTTAAAGGAGAATGGTGTAAGTTCACCGTTTATCAAATTAGTTTTATAAAATTCTAATGTTTCAGCATCGGGAATATAGGGAGACTTTGAAGAATTAACAAAAAATTCATTAATAGCATCAATATCATTCGATAAATTATTAGGCACTTCCACCGTATTTGGTTTCCAAGACACTCCATTGTTCTTTAAAATTTTCCAGACATTATTTTTTCCTTCACCTGCTAACATGTGATTTAAATACGCCTTTTTTTCATTAATGATGGCTTTATTTGTTACATTTCTAATTTGTTTATAGTATTCATAATGACTTTTATTTTTACTATTTTTAAACTTCAAGTAAGCTTTATTTTTTAACTTTATCATAAACCTTAAATTATCCGTTAACCAAGGGGATCTTTTCTTATTTGTCCTGATGATTCTCACAGGTGCATGTTTATTCAGTAGTTCCAACAAGAATTCATTCAAAATATTCAGCTTATCATTTATATCTTCAGTGTAAAAAATGTCGTCAAAAGATATTAATTTCAAGTCATTTTCAAAATAATTTAAATTAAAATTTCTCATGTCCCTATAATAATAAATTCTAGGAGAAGGTTTTCTCTGAAGCAGTGATACACTGCAAGATACCAATTTATGATCCGATTTTATACGAAAGTAGATTTCATTACGAACTACGCCAATAATTCGAAATAAATCGCCAAATTTGTTTTAAAGAGTGGCATTGTTTTGCAATAGATTGCACATTGTTACTCTTTTTTTAACAGTATGAAAAATGTACTGGAATAGCATGCAATGTATATGTAAGTTGTTAAGATTTAGCAGCGATTTATATTGTGAATATTTTAATACTATGCATGCGAATATCTAAAAAATGGCAAATACGTAAATTCAAGGGAGGCCAGGGCCCCTGCAGAGCCTAACCCGAGAACAACAAGGGCAGGTAAAAGAATCCCGGCTAACGCTAGACATGTGCATTTTAACTGTGTTTCTGGCAGCGACCAGTTACCGAGGTCACGGCATAACAACCAAGAAAATCACTATGTATCAAATACTAACATATATTCATATTCATATCCCTGGCATACTTTTTGTATTTTATGTGAGTTTAACTTATACTAACATAAAAAGTATTATTCCAAAATATCTTGTTTTTAACGTGTAGGAACAAATGAATGGCTAATTTTACACGGTTTCATAGTCAATTAAGCAATGCCATGCTCTTTTTTTGTAACATGAAACATACAGCTTATTCAATGTAGTAGAGCAGAAACATGACATGCAGCGATTTTTAGTATAAACTTACCTTTTTTTATTTTTTTAATGAATTCAGTATTTACCAATTTTTGTATGCAATATTTAATCTAGACCTTAGCAAATGGTAGGAATGTTAACTCATGCCACCTGCGAATTTTCAAAGATACCCAAGTAAAACGAATAAATAACGAGAAAAAGTGATCTAACCAACAAATTTTTAGATACAGAAATGTATGGAATTACATACTTTAAATTTAAAAGTAGATGTGAATTTTGTTGCAACATAAACTTACGTAGTATTACATACAGGGTGATTCTTAACCAATACGCATAAACTTATAGGACAAATAATGACGAATAGTGAACAAAAAAATGTATTTCAGTTATGGAGACACCGATTTATTTCAAGTGAAAATAAAAGAACGTGAATTTCATAAAATTGAAAATGCATTTAGTGTGATATCCTAAATTACGCTGCAATTGCTCTAGTGCTTATGCCAAGCGAAATTCACAATTTGTCCAGGCCTAATAACTCCCTCGTGTTGCCCAGGCCTCTGCCGCAAATTGCCAGTTTCTCTACTTCTAAAGGCTTCACGTCTCGGATGATATCATTGGGGAAACCTTTGGGCATAAAAATGAGTTGCAGCCAATGAATTTTGATGTGTTTGTTTTCTAGAATTCCTACGCTTCTTTTCGAATATACTCTTTCTCTGATGATGCCAAAAGACACCATATGGCCGGAGGGGTCATATTTCTCTGTTAACCGAAATTGTTTGAGCGGAAACAATAAATTATTTGTTTGAGTGACCCTTTGGCGACAAACTAACCTTTTACTTACATCTTTAAACTCATTACAAATGATGGCCAGAATGTCTGATGGTCTCCTTGCTAAACCGACAACTCGCTTTGGCTGTGTTACAAAAATTAGAAAACATAGCTATGGAAATAGCTTGTTCTCTTGAACAAGTCTAGTTTGCTACAATTTGCTTGAATCTTGAGTGAATTTTCTTTTTCCTGTTGAAACAATCATCGATAGTAAATCAAATTTTAAATCTAAGCAGGGTCCAAGTGTCCTCTTTTCGGGAGGAGAATCCCTCTTAACGACGTTGAGTTCTCATCGAAATGTCATTCTTTTCCACTATAATGATATTGTGAATACAAAATCGTTGCCAAATACAAAAAAAAAATGGTAAAATAGCTATTTAGTCCCAAAATTATCAAACCATAATGCACTCTGAACACTGAAACCATAGTTTATGTTCATTTTATTTGTTTTGTTCATATAACATAGTTTTATTTCATTGATTTAATAATATACAGGGTTAACTATAATTAAGTACAAATAAAGAGGAGATGGAGAAAAATAAAAATTAACGGAATCGACCGTTAAAAAATTTCCATACTTAATTATAAAGCGAAAATTTTTTCAGCCACGGGGTTAGGTATTTATTTGGCACGTTTGACGTTTGAAAAGTAGTGCAACCAGCAGCTTAACTACGATAGTCAGACGATTAAAAAATGGTAAAATTCGTTGTTATCGGACAATATTTTGACTGCCGATAACTTTATTATCTATTAGTATTTCTTTCGTTCGAGTTTCTTAGAATCAGTGGGCATTTTATTTAACTGCACGTGGAATATGTGTTTTTTTGTTAGTGTAATAAACGTGTAAAAAAAATGTAATTTTGACAATGGAACGAAAGAACTAAAAACGAATGGGAATAAATACTGCACCTAGCCGGATTAACTGTTACCAATGAGGTAATGAAGAAATTCTCAGCATTCTCACTCATTTGTTGGGTAGATTTTGCAAATTTTTTTCACTCTTGTTGACAAATAAACAAATGCATGTCATAGAACCCGAGAGTTACATTTTTTCTCGTGGATTAAAGCCTTGTTAATTCCCTTATATAATTAATAACTATTAATGGTAGTAGTTAACCCTGTATATGTATAATTTTTAGTGTTAAAATTTTGTATCCCCTTCATACTAGTCCGGAAGAAGCTTCTCCCTTTGCTCGTGGAAAACTGGGCAAAATGAATTTAAGGTAATCAATCTATTAGGGTTTAAAATTGTTTCTTATACTTGTTTTCATGACGCACTGATTAATTTAAAAATAATTTTAAAAATGTTACGTTGTTGATGATAACACAACAGTGCTGATTAACCGCTCATTCATTATCGCAAGTTAAATACCTAACAGCCGTGACGAGTAAGCATCAACAAAGTGGATCTTCCAATGGTCAACCTTTCACGATAAAAAATAAAACAGTAATTATAATTGTGCCGTCCACTTTGTCCAATTACATTATAAACTGACCTCGGTAAAAATAATTTATATTTAATAACAGCAATCATGAGTAGTGCTGCGCGTATTTCGCTATTTTACTGGGAATTTCTAGAATCGCATATTTGTGTGCTATGTGCATACAACCTATTGCGGCTGGACTTCTGAGAAAAATGCTCTGCGTGGATATTATTTTTAGTATTTACCGTGGACCTTAAGTTATATGTACATGAATCATAAGCGGATCTAAGCTAAGTCATTCATAAGATATTACAAAAATTTATTCATAGATGTAGGTCTAGACTCTAGAGCATTGGTTTCCAATTTTTTTTTTCTCGTAGACCACGTACCAATTTTTTCTGTTTTGGTAGCCCCCAAAAAGTTTTTAAAAAATTTACTTCAGAGATAATTTGTATATGTTAATCATCATGAAAAATATTATGTAAGTAATACATAAGTATCTACTGTATGTGAATTATCCAGTTCATAAGAAGCCAAAATTTGGTCACGACCTGTTTAAACGGGAATCTCGGGAGATTTATGACTCATGTAACCTCCCCCCCCCTCCCAATTTTCGGTTTCGCTGATGACTTTAGGAACCATTGGTCTAAGGTTATTCTAATATCCATTGTATTTTTGCTCCTGTCCTTGGTATTCACATAGAATGTGCTAAATTGTGAGTTAATGCTTAGTAATTTATCGGTTAAAAATTGAAAATATCATTTAAAAATTGATGTCGGATGATGAAGATATAAACAAGAAAATATATAGGTGAATGAGGAAAGCCATAATGAAATAGTTACTAGAAAACTTTTTTGATGAAAAATATCTCGTAATTTTTAAATTTTACTGTACATATAAAATCAAAATATTACACATAAATGTTCCATTATTTTGAATACCCATGTTATGCTATGGTTGAATTAATATTAAAACAAGCTTCCCAGAAGTATGAAATATAGTCCAATTTAGAATTTCGATGACTGATTCACACGAAACCACGTGATCGGAAATGAGGGACAGGAAAACAAAATTAACAGTGATACTCTAGTGTTCACTAAAAATAAATCAACGTTCGAAATTTTTCAACGACTCTTCAGTGCCTTTTATTAATATTCTATAGTTAATCCTCTTCAGATAACCATATTATGCTACTGCTGTCATTTCTTCAACGCCGAAAAAGAAAAACATGTGAAGTGGCAATTTAACTCACAAAATCAATTTTTTTGGACAGAAAAAATTATTCAAAAGTTCAACAATACATAGTGCGTTTCATTAAAAAATATATTATTTCTTAGCCTGCTTTTATTCGTGTTTCATCCATGTAATGGGCACATCTCTCTTCTCCATACTACAATGCCGTGTTTTTTAACAAGCATGCTTTTACGATTTTGTTTCAAATATCGAAAATTGACACTTGAGTACAAATTGTTCTATGATGTTAAGAAACAGGAATATTTAAACGTTGTTCAATGAATAAAATAAGGTTCAATAAATGCAATTTTAATACTGAATAGTGATAGAGAACACAACACACAAAAGTTATTAAAACATATCGGATAAAAATAATAGTTTTCTTATATTGTATTCAATTTTGTACATTTGTTTACATTTTGTTTTATGGCAGAAGTTTAAAGTTTTTAGTATTAAAACTAAGTAATAATAGTTGTTCCAACAATAATTCAACAATGAAAATTTAATTGTTACAGCACATTATTTATTATTATATTTTTTCATTAAACGTACTGCACCATGAAAAACTAAGGTAATTAAAAATTATAAATAGATGCAACTTCTAGAAAAACCATGAATAACACCAGCCACGATTCGATAAGTTATTTAATGTTTATGACGCTTCGTAAAAGATTCATTCCAATTTATCATTCTCATTTAAGTGTTGTATCTATTTAAATGAAATGAAAAGTACACTAACTATCTGAAATTTTTATTTGACGGAGTCTAAACATTTATTGTAATTAGGAATTGCTTGCCCGCAGTATTGTCTAAACTTTTTTGGTTTTCCATCTTTTATTTATGTTGAAAATCATAACATATTATTTTTATGTAATGCGTAGGTGCATATTTCGAAATTCTCTTCGAAAAGAAGCAGGAAAATAGAAATTTTCAAGGATGCATTATTAAAGTAGTTAGCAGGTCCTATGCATATGTCAAATATGTTTTGGTTCCGATAGCAAACATATTCTAGAACGATTCAAAATAGCTGAGCATTTCATTATCGAGAACTATAAGTTGAGCATGCAACTGGATGAACTGTTAATGGGATAATTCGAACCCAAAACAAGCCTATAACATGCTAGTTCAAGATCTCTCATTCTATAATCCAGGCTAGATGTTTGTCAATATTAATAGGTACAGAGAAATGGATTTGAACTTCGGTATCAATATGTTTAGTTCAGTTCTGTTCTTCGCATTTGTCGAAAGTATCAATTTTTATGTAAATCATAATTAAAAATGTTAACGTTCACATGATAGAAAAAACTTAAAGGAAACAGCACAACAACGATAAGATCTTTTTTAAAACTGTCACAAAAACGTTATTAAATAATCAATAGAGAATTTACCTAAAATTAATGTATTAATGATAAAAAATTTCTACTTCGATCAATCAAATTTTATAATTAAATGCATTACTACCATGGATACACAAAATTATCAATGAAGAATTTAATTTTATGTTTCTAAGGTGGAAGTACCTACAGCAAAATATAATCATTCAATTTTCTGGAAAACCATTACCCCCAAGAGTTTGTAACAGTAGTACCTTTTTTGTGTGTACGCAGTTTTTGAGAATTATATTCTCGGTAAAAATAATACCCCCAAAACAATTATTGAAAAAACAACCCCCAACCCTTACAAATACTACCCTCTTCGATTTTCATTTTTTGAAATCATTACATTTAGAGGCAAAATGTATACAGGTACTATAATTTTTGTATTTTGTTTTCTTATTTTTAAATTTACCCTTTTATGGCCTCTCTTATTATGCATTTGGGGACCTATACTCATCTTAATTTTTTTCCTACTTTTATGAGTAGTTACTAACACCCCATCCCCCCTTCCACAGCTTTTTCCAGCACTTCAATGACACCCTGTATATCATTAACAGTTAGAGTATCTGCATAATACACTTTAGTAATTTGTAACGTGACAAATATCATATGTGCAACTGGTGCAAATGTGGTCATAAGGCGCATATGAAAATAGGACATCCTTATTGAAAGATCCTATACACCGCGGAATTTTAATTTGTGAAAGGTATTAACATTCACGAATAATAATTGAGGAATTATCAAGAATGTATTGGCCAAATAAATAGTAAATAAAAAGTATGTATGTTGTTTAACCAGTAACTAAAAAAAATCCAATTTTTATATATTATTATATAGTATTAAGTAAATTAATATCAAGTGCCCATTTTTTAATCAAATTGGCAAGTAAAATATTAACTATTATGTACTTAGTTTAAATTTTTGTTTAAAATTATTGTATTGTTTAATCATATGCAGCCATATTTTTTTAATTAATATAACAATTATAATGCCTAATCTGACGATTAAATAATAGTATATTATTTAACGAACGGTCATAACTCACGCAGATGAAGCTTGCAGCACGAGCCGCAGGCGAGTGCTGTAATTCATCGAGTGAGTTATGACCATTATTACCGCAAGTTGAATACTATACTTTATCTACGACTATAACAATAAATACTAATGACGATTTCGATTTATATGCACTGAGAATGTGTAGTGCGCACTGATATAAAGCAAAGTTTGATGCGAGTGCTATTAAATTTTGCCCGGAATACTCCGAGCATGCAACTAAATCGAATACGCATCAGATTTTAGTGCACACTACATTACCGCATTATTTGATAAAACGTTACCAAAATTAAAAAGTATATGGATCTATAAACGCTTAAATTGAAAAAATAGGCACTAAATGCAGAAGAAAAACAGAAGTATCAATTGATTATAATAAACTACTATAAAAATGCAAGAATGTATGCGTTTCTGCTGTTATAGTTTTTTTTCTAAATTTGTTTTTTGGATAAACACTGTTTTCTCAAAATCGTCAATTATAATAATGTACACCAGTTTTTCTGCTTAATCATTTTTTTTAACTAAAGACAAAACAAGTAGTACAAACACTAATTAAATAAGTTTAATTATTATTGATTTGCTACATCTTCCGATGCACTACTAATTCCATAAAAATGTATTTCCTTTTATTTTGTTCTATATAACTATTATTAATAACATATTCCTCTCCAGATAAACTATCTGATGAAGAAAATAAGTTATTCAGAAGAATTACATTCAAAAAATCTTATACTACCACCACATTAAACTTGCACTCCACTATTGAACTGACTATTTTCTCAGGGCAAGAATATTTGCATTTTCACCGAATTCAGTGCGAACTGACTTCTAAACCGAACACTTTCCACCAGCAGAGTGCGCACTCAAAATGTAAATCGAACACAGAAGTTGGATACAGTGCGCACTCAGTGCAAAAGTGCATGTAAATCGAAATCGTCATAAGATACAAGTATCGAGAAAGAAAATTGGTTTGAAAACGTCAAAATTATTTTGTTAAAATATCAAATGACATTAGTTCCCTCAATGATAATAATTGACAGTTCCGCCTACTGAGAGGCGTTGGCAATTTAATAATTTTAAAATCTTTTGATTATTCATTCCTTTCCACTTGTTAAAAATTCTTTCCATTTTACACCAATGGAACGTATTTATCGGCTTAAAAATTTTCAAGAATTTACTGCGTACACTATTTACATACCGAATTATCATTGTAGAAGCCCAGCGGGAGTTATAATAACTCACTATAAAAACTCACGTTATTTGTTTATTGATACTATTAATTGCTCAAAAGCAGTTGAATAATTAATATATAAATTAATAGGAGTAGATAAACTAGTTTGTGTTTAAATAATGTAGATTATGTCAGTTAATCCGGTATAGGCGGAAACCGACTATGATATGATGTAGCTAATAATAACAACGACGTCTAAATTTTTACCGCAAACAAAATTTAATTTTGTATCTAAATATTTGCTATTTGTAATAAAATTTAAAGAGCTTCTATTAATAAGGCATGTTTGAATGTACAATCTATTGCAATAATAATGGCACTCCCTCAGAACAGTTTTTGAGCTATGTACTGGAAGTTCTGAGTAGAAATTTCAGTACATCTCTATTAGCGAATGAAACAACTAAGAATTAATGTTAATAGTTGAAAGTAGATTTCATTACGAATACGCCAGCACTCAAAAACAAGTCGCTAAATTCATTTTAAAGGGTGTCATTATTATTGCAATAGATTTTATCTACACTTAGTCTGACAAAAAATGTTTTTATTGTAGACATGCATTTGGAAACAGTTTATGATGCGGAGTTTAAGTAAAGTAAGTGTTTTTTTTAAGTGTAGGCATAATCTAAACCTTCACATGCCATAGTTTTAAACACAAATTTAATTATATTAATTCTCTTTTTGAAATGTAGTTAAATTTTGACTAATTGTTAAGATAGAGCACTAAATGAATTACAAAAAAAAGTTAAATTATCAATA
This sequence comes from Monochamus alternatus, assembly GCA_037114965.1. Lineage (NCBI taxonomy): Eukaryota > Metazoa > Arthropoda > Insecta > Coleoptera > Cerambycidae > Monochamus > Monochamus alternatus. The sequence goes on from CM073429.1 coordinate 28,364,852, forward strand.
TGTCAAACTACTTGTAAAACAATAACAAATCATACTAAATATTAAAGAAATAAAACGAATTGTTTGGGCTTGGGTACTTCGACTGGCTTATGTTAACTTGAAATAAACTATAACTTTTCATTAATTTGAATAGTATTTGGAAAACCACATAACAAAAATTAACTAAAGAAATAATTTCAACAAACTTGAAACAGCGGGCAAGTGTGATATACATTTCAGTTCAGATAAACTTCATTCACCGGACTGTACAGTAACAGGCAATGTTAAAAAAATTCTAAGAGCTACTGTAAAATTAAGAAAACATGAAATTAAATCATTTTTGCTAACATTTCGAAGGAGAACACTACTCTAAATAAAAAAAAATAATTGGTCTAAAAATCTTACTTTAATTGTTGATTTATCCCAATAATAGGCTTTTTCCTTTTTCTTGTTTCAGAGAATTCTGGTAACACATCCATCTCTTTAGCAAGTAACGAAGCAGAATTAATAAAACTATCAAAACTATCATCTAAATGACTGAATTTTTTCTACCAATGAACTGTATTTTTTGTTTTCGTGGGATCATTTATTAGATCAAATGAAACAAACATCACAGATAGTTTTTAAATTTTGTTGCAATGTTCTTATTCCATTTAAGGTGGCCGTATTTCTCGCCGTAAAATGATCAAATTTGTGATGTTTTTTAGGCACTGAAATCTTGAAAAATAAAACACGTAGAACAAAAGTAATATCAAAAATAAAATTACTGATGTTCTGTTTATCCACTTTTACTATTTAAACTCTCTTCAAATAATATAATAACTTTTAAAATGCATTTATATAACACACATTATTTCGCTATTCTAGCCCCACATTTTAACAATAATTTTCACATACTTATAAACAAAAGTGAACAATCTTATATGCTGATCTATGTAAGTTTATGTTATACGTATTTTGAAAGATTTCAGTACCTACAAATTTGCTGGATAGATTGCTTTATGACGTTATATATTGATTTTACTTCGGTACCTTTGAATATTCGCCAGTGGCATGAGATAACATTGTTGTTATTTGCTAAACTCTATATTATTCAGTTCTTAAATGTCTAAAAACTTTTTACATGTTTTTTTGAAAATATTCCACCTAAGTATGGAGAACTAGAAAAATAAACATGTATTTCCTGAACTATATCATAAAGCCTAAGATTTTACTAGTATTTTATGCTGTATCAAACAACTAAATTTAATGTGTGGGCAGCACCAATATTATGCTTATGCAGTCCTATATTTTTTCCTCTCATGTTCGGACCCATAACCTTGACCACGAATAGCAACATCTAAGTCTATCCTAGGCAATAATTTATCTAGCAAAAATGTACTTAATTACTCTCCACTGGAATCAGTAATTCGAAAAAAACTATAAAAACACATATTTTAGCTTTATCATGCTACTTGTTGTTAGCAAATATTATTATAAATTTTACGGCTGAACGGCCGCCTCTCGATTTAGCCGCTCGCGTGTGGAGCACGTGCTACACCCCCGCAAAGAACGCCCTGGTTTTTAAGTTCATAGAAATTCTGAATTTTCTAGTCAGTGTATACATATATCTATTCGTATAGTCAATCCCATCAATAACAAGTTTTAGATTGCACAACACGTGCAACATTGGGTTTTCGAATATTTGTTTATTTTATCAACATGACAGACAATGTTGGTACAAAAAAAAATAATATATTTATGCCGTCATCTTTTGGGTCACAAAGTCAGTTAGTTCAGGTTCAATAAATAAAAATTTGTAAATAAATCGATAATAGAGTTTTTCATGGTTACTTGGAAAATTATAATTATACATACATTGACATAGTTGTTCACCTTGGTGCAAAGTCGTTTTAGGTCATAGATGAGTTGTGCGTATTCGATCTTCAAACACACACCACTGCTGATGTTTTTATAAGGAAAAATTTTTTACACCATTTTCAACTTGTAATTAGAAAGCAGTAAACTGAAATCTATAACGATATTTGTCATTAAATGTTACTCATTCGTGGCGTTTATCGTTTACAACGTTTACTGTATCAGTAGATCATTTGAAGAATAAGTAATGTTATTGATAAATGAAGTTTTCCAAAATTTAAAAAAGAACTTCTGTTTATGATATTTTCTCAATGCAATCTTAATCACACCTAGACTAACCCCTAATCATAGTATTTTTTCACGCTATCTTCTTTAAATTATATCAAATTATACTTAATTGTTGTTGAATGATAAATTCTCACAAGACGATGTATCCAGGTACTTTTTTATTTAATTGGGTATTTCCACCACCCTGAAAAATGTTTATTAAATCTGTGATCTGTGGTTGGTTTCTTCAAGGAAGCAACCTAATCTAACCTACAGTGTGTCTGCGTTTTCGTGTGAACGAAAATTCTTCTTAATTCTTAAATTCAAGTCAGCTGGTGGAATCAACCGGGACTATTTTTTTATAGGTAGGGTCTTGTAAGATTACCATTTAACAACAAACTATTGGTTTGTCGCAAATACCCGCCCTTCTACGATTTATATGGGTCCATTTTTGAGAAAACCATGTCACCGTAGTATTATTCTACGTCTCCCAAAATAATGATGAAAAAATATTTATTGGTAATTCTTCAACGCCTATAAAACGCATTCATAAAAACAAAATGCAAAATAAAAATCAAAAACAGCTGAAGTAACAAGAATAAGAATTATTAATTAGATGCCTGAATGTCTTCTACAGTAAATTTTTTTATAAAAATAACGCTTAATCACAGTAACAATAACAATTTTTCTGTTTGTGGGATAATTATTTTTCATTTTATTGACTTCAATCAAATCTCATTTTAAAGAGATACATGTGTTACAACATTTTGCAGTCGTTGTGGAGTAATTTCTAAACACGCTTTTTATAAAAAAATATCTCGCCCGTTAAAGGAGTACGCCATGACGATAAGCGATATTTATTATATGATGGCAGTTCATTTGTTCTTTATAAATGCTATTAATAATGTCACGGAATTTGCCCCACTCACACCCAAATCGACGACTGTGGTACCGCGAATTACTAAGATTGCCCCGATCGCCCCTACACGATTCTGTTAAACAAACAAAATGCCGTGGATCGAGACGGGACTAGAAAATTTGAGAAACGACGAGAAGCGTTCGAGAGATGCTAGAAAATAGATCTAGAGATGCTAGAATATACCTGGAATATTCGTTGGGTCTATAAAAGAAAAATAAACGGCCGATTAAGTTAGTCTTGTATAAGTCTTGTATTACAGTCTGAATTGAAGTGTTTAGTTGGAGATATCAAAGTGATTTAGATAGCGATTAATTAAATAAGTCTTTAGTTGAGTTCTAATTAGTGTTCAGTAGTGTACTGAGTATAGTTAATAAAGAAGTAATTAATTAACGGATTGTTTTTCTGGAAGTAAGAAAATTCGGATTGGGAAATCCGTGACAATAATTATTGTCTCCAGGGTTTAAAAATGGTAAAATAATGGCAGATAAATTCACATTACAAAAAATTAAATTAAATGGACAAAAATTATGCCACAAACAGAAAATGTATATTGTTTCTGTTCTTAATAGTTATTTGTATATTTTTTACTGTAGAAAACATTCAGAAATATAATTAAATGCTTGTTCTTGCTACTTCCGCTAAATATTTTTGATTTTATAGCATCCCAGTCGCACATTTTATCTTGTATTTTTTTTTATTTTATGGGTGCCTAGTAAGCAATATATATTTTTTCCTTGAATTTGGTACTTAACTATTTTGGGAAACGTATAGAATAATAATACGGTGTTCTGTTGTCGATAAAAGAATCCCTAACGTGATTGTCTTTAAAATGGACCCATATGAGAAATCGTAGATGGCCAGGCGTTTGCCTATCTCTCCTCTATCCATAAAAAATTAATCCCGATTGATTATATCAGCCAACTTGAATTTAAGGAGATGCTAACATGAAAACCCAAACATATATGTATATATGTAATCATATTTCAAAATACATATTATTATGAAGTGCAAATTCCAAATTATTTGCCCTACTCTATTTAAACAATAAACAAAAGATTCCGTTAATGGAAATTTATAATTGCGATATTAATTTTTCTTTAGTTTTATTGGGTTTTTTCCACACTTCTGAAAAAATAAAGATTAATTAAATAAGCCCTTGCGCCAAACGGATCAGTCAAGGGTTATTTTTCAAACTAAGTTTGCCTAACCAAAAAATCTCACACTGAAGCAGATAAGTAAAAAATAACAAAAATCACATCACTATCGCTCACTTCCGTATTTTTGACGTTTCGAAAATTTCTCTGTTTTCGTTTTCAAAATAGTAATAAAAATATTAAACCTATGTCAAGTTTGACAGTTTAAAATTTGTTTATCTGCTTCCATAAAGATGTTAAATAATTTTTATTTTATTGTTACTTCTTCTTGATACAACTGTAGCCAACAATGATCGATGTTTACTGAACAGTTTGATACACACTTATCTCCGTTCAACAAAATAATCGCAGTCTCTTTTAATTTTCTTTTTGTTGCCTTATCTTAGTTCTCTAAAATTTTTGCCGAACCCCATTGAATTAAATGACCGTTTTCCCAAGCATGTTCGCAAATTTTGGATTTTTCAAATTCCCGTCTTTTTATATAATTTATATGTTCCTCAACTCTAACATTCATAGTCCGAGACGTTTCTCCAACATAATGTTTATTGCATTCACAAGGTACACTGTAGATGCAATTTTTTGAATTTTGTATATCATTGGACGCGTTTTAGACAAAAAAAAAACATATTTCCAACTAAACAATGAATTTTATCAACAAAATTTCGGAATGGCAATGGGCTCATCATTATCACCCATTTTAAGTAATATTTTTATGGATTTTTTTTTGAAGAAAATTATATTCAAAATATAAATAAAAAACCAACTATCTGGAGATATGGAGATATGTAGATGACATTTTTGCAATTTGGCCTTTTACTGTTACAGAATTAAATGAATTTTTAAATGATATTTTTAGATGTTTTAATTAAAAAACACGAAAATTCTGTAGAAAGAAGTGTTTATAGAAAACAAACTCACACCAATAGATATTTAAATTTTAGATCTAACCATCATCACATTATTATTGAGAAATGTGTTGTTAAATGTTTATATGATAGAGCAAAATTAATTTCATCAAACAATTACATTTTTAATAACGAACTAAAATGTATTAAAAATGTTTTAATAAATAATGAATACCCTCCAAATGTTGTTGATAGAATATTCAAAAATATTACAAATAAAACGAACACTTTAAGACAAACAAAAGAAACTAATCATACAATAAAAATTCCATACATTCCTATATTATCAGAAAAGTTAAGAAGAATCGGTAATAAATTTAATATTCGAATAGTTTTTCAGACAACTTTACTTTACGATCATTTTTGTCTAAAACGCGTCCAAAAAAGGATATACAAAATTCAAAAAATTGCATCTACAGTATACCTTGTGAATGCAATAAACATTGTGTTGGAGAAACGTCTCGACCTATGAATGTTAGAGTTGAGGAACATAAAAATTATATAAAGACGGGAATTTCAAAAATCCAAAATTTGCGAACATGCTTGGGAAAACGGTCATTTAATTCAATGAGGTTCAGCAAAAAAATTAGAGAAGGAAGATAACGTAACAAAAAGAAAATTAAAATAGACCGCGATTATTTTGTTGAACGGAGATAAGTGTTCAGTAAACATCTATCATTGTTGGCTACAGTTGTATCAAGAAGAAGTAAGTAACAATAAAATAAAAATCATTTAACATTTCTATGGAAGCAGATAAACAAATTTTAAATTGTCAAATTTGACATACGTTTAATATTTTTATTACTATTTTGAAAATGAAAACAGAGAGATTTTCGAAACGTCAAAAATACGGAAGTGCGCAATAGTGATAGTGATTTTTGTTATTTTTTACTTATTTGCTTTTCTCAGTGTGAGATTTTTTGGTTAGGCAAACTTAGTTTCAAAAATAACCCTTGACTGATCCGTTTGCCGCAAGGGCTTATTTAATTAATCTTTATTTTTTCAGAAGTGTGGCAAAAACCCAATAAAACTAAAGAAAAACTAAAATTATGCCACAAATAAATAGCTTCAGAAAATGCCATATTAATAATTTTAAAATGTTTTTTTTTCAGCTCCATCTCCTAGAGACATCAGTGATGAGGTAGAGATAGTACCTTTGGAACACAATCCTTATGGAGACCAACCTATTGTTGACACGGGAGTCATCGGGTACGGACCCTTTTCAAATCCTTTCAGTGGCCTTTTGGAAAATCTTGAAGGTATGTGATTAGTGTCAATTGCAGATGGTGCCTTATTATTGCGAAAATGTATTATTATTATTTCTATTAGTATTATTTAAATATTTCAACGGTTTTCTTCCGATTGCTATTTTAACCCTTATTGTTCTTAACGTTTCATTAGCTATTTTGCCTATAGAGAATTCTTAGAAATATTGAAGGTATGATGTTCAGAAACAAATTGGTATACTCGCGGCAAGAATTCAGACGTCTTACGTCATGGCTGACATTAAGCAATTGTTTTCATTGTGAACATAATTTTTGATAATTGGACGCGTTAAAAACAATCATTTTTTACAATTTAGTGCAATATATGATGCAAACATTTAGTGTAGTAAGTACTATAGTTTTATTATTCTCAGTTGCAGTTGCTTAAATATTTTCATGGAAATATAATGAATTATTCATTTGTTCGTGTGACGTAAGTCGTCTGAATTCTTGCTGCAACTATAGCTTACTTGTATAATAAAATAAACGGATTTAATGCATTATTACTTTCTAGTCACGAGCCTTCAAACAACTTTTTTAATTTCTGATATTTCTAACTGCATCTATGCTCATCTTCGATTATCCCAAAACATCTACTTATATTTTAATCAAATATTATTAAAAATAACTTGACACTTCTCACAAATACATTAAATAAGTTTTTGAAAGTCAATAATTTTTCATAAAGAAGTTGCTGCCCTTTAAATATAACTAATTCGGTTCAGAACACTCTGTGCATTAAAATAAAACTAGGAATGAATCAAAATTAGTTAAGCACATATTTCTGTATTCAACATTATGCTACTTTTGAAAATTGAAAAACAATTATTAAACCCAAAGAAGTCGGTCAAGAGTTACTTTTATGAAGTTAATTTTGCCTGAGAGAAAATGTCATACTGGAGAAAGTAGGTAAATACAAAATATATCGCAGTATTTTGATGTATTTTCCCATTATAAAATTGAGGAGTTTGGTACAAGAAGAGGATAAGTCAATAATTTTAATTTTTTAGGAGCAAAACTAATCGTAAAAATACTCGTGATTTCCTCTTCTCTATTTGATAGAGTTGTATTAGTTTTCTGATAAAAATAAAACCTGTGGTATACCTACTTAAAAAGGCAAATATTTTATTTGATACAAGAAGTTAATATAGAATTTCCAGAGATAATTAGTCTATGATTTTCACTTCATATTGAAGTGTAGAAGTAATATGATATATTTTCAAAGTTTTGTTTTTCAAGTAAAGTGCCATGTTAGATAAGGGTATACAGGGTGATCACTTTTACGACGTGCAATACAGGAATCTTGAAAACGTTAATATACAGGCTGTATCACATAAGAGGGCCACTCCTATGTATCTCGCTTAATATGCGAGATACGTCAATTGTTTTTGTTGCATTTTTGGAGGCCTTCATGCTCGTAAAAACAAATTTGAGATCCATGGCCAACTTTATGAGTAATAACAAAAAAACCTATAAAGTGCCCAAACTTTAAGGTTGTCTAACTTTTTTATTTTAAGAGATAGAGAAAACTTATTGGTAATAAATTTTTATTGCAAAATTGATATCTTCCACCTAATATAAACAGATTTTTGAAATATCGTATGTGGTTCGCTGCGCCCTCTAGGCGGATAACCCCTCATAACTTTTTCATTTTTAATGTAAATGTTATGAAATTTGGTACCCTTGTATTGTTCATCATAAACATTCCAATGAAAGAAAAAAATCTGCGCCATCGAGATTCCAAAATTTGTGTAGCCAACTTTTGATTTTCTTGTCATTGAAGAATAAGACGAATTTCCATCTCCATTGGAAAGCTTATCATGAACAAAATAAGGATACCATATTTTATAACATTTACTTAAAAAATAAAAAAGTTATGAAAGGAAAAAATAAACTTTCCAGTATTTCAGGAACTACACAAAATATCTCATATATCTTTTCAGAAAATTGAAAAGTATAAAAATACTAACCTTTTCCTAATTCCACTCTGTATATGTACAAGGTGCAACAGGAGTAAATAATCAAAATGTATGAGCTTGTAAAACAACGCGAAAAATTATGAAAACCTTACATTTTTGTCAGTGGCGGCTTCTAAGGGAGATACTGTCTCTTAAAGGGGTATAACCTTGGAAACAGTTTTTAATGCGTATGCACCCTAGGTATATTACCGTTTCCCATATCCCTGCACTAGGCCTATATACTGGGCATCGTAAAAGTGACCACCCATAGACTGCCAGTACATATTTATATTTTGTGTATCTTAAAAACGGCGGAGCATTGAAACATATATTTTTTAAATGAAAGTTAACTGTTTTCTTTTAATTTAGCAAGGTAAATTTCTGAAACAAAAATGTTCCAGTAGCAGATTGACTATATTCGATTATATCAGACGATTTTACTGCCCTTTATGTCGTCATCTCGTAAATAAACATGTCCTGTTTGGTGAAAAACGGAGTAAATCATAATGACTTATTACCGTCTGGCACAAAATTTCTTGCAGGGATTAGTCAAATGGGCCTAATTTCGTTGTTTGTGGGTTTTGCACTAAACATATCTCAATTTTGACAAAACTGGTTGGTTGGTTGAAATTTAGTTTATTTGTCGTTAACAAGGAGTGGAACTTTTCTTGAATACATATTTATAAAGAATCAAGCAGATCCTTGTAAACTTGATGTCAATAATATATTGTATTAACTAAATAACATTTAAATTTGAAATTATTGCTTCCTATAAATGGTTAGAGATAATTAAATTAATCAAATTAATACATTCCATCTTTTATTACCTTATTTTCCACCTCCAGCTAAGCATTTTCCACGTAGTATGCTCGAAAAATAGACATTCGTCATTATCAATTAATTTCCTTCGGAACTATTTTCAATTAAATTATAGTCATAAGTCTAAATATGCGAGTACGAGGGTGTAAGTAGGTGCATTTTTATTACATGTGTAAAGTAGAAATGTAGGCGTCCTATTTATAAACAAATACCGCATTGAGGAAGTCCACAGTTCGAATAGTAATGATGCCTGCTCGATTGTGTAATTGTTGTACAGGTATTGTGCATTATGTTTTAAATGTGACTTACATGATCGTCCAGTAGCTGAATAGAAGAATTTATTCGAAGTTAGCAATAGTGCTGGTATAGTTAAAACATAAATATACAGTTACACGAAAGAAATATTCATGATTCGGCTGCAAGTTTTGTCAAATTTTGCACCAATATTATTTGAATGTGTGCCAATTGTAAAATAAAAGTGGTATTTTCATATTTTTAAACAAAATGTAACACGACTTAAAGCTGAATTTAATTTTTCTACAATTATGTATGGACAACGTTTTTTCCAATTTTTACTGACTTGTAAAAAAATATTGTCATTTAAAGAAGCTATTTTATTTTATTGTTCCAAACAGAAATTTATATTAAATTCTCCATTCTATGAAAATTATAGTTTAAGTATAGGAAGTACGGAAATTACCATTCATTTTATTATTATTTTTTATAACAGAATTAAAAGGGATCAAATATTTACTAACGTGCATTTAAATGAAAATAAAGTTTTGGAGATTAAAATTGAATCTGTATAACAAAAGCAACAAGTGCTTTTTGTGTTGAGGAATTTATCATTTGCTCAACAAGTCCTTTACACCCCCTATTGATATTGTCATCAGTCATCATTGATAACCAACTCTTATGCAGAATTTTGATACTTGTATTTTCTGAAGATGCAGCCATTTATTTCAATTTTCTCAATCTGTATGTAGGGTGAAAACGAAAAAAGTACGCATGCCTTAAAGTAGGTAGTTGATGTGGTATTTTGAGTTTTGATTATTATGATTGAAAAACAATTAAAATTTACTGAAGATTTATTGTGTCAAGTCATGTTTATCACGTCATGGTACTTAATTAATTGCTAAGTACTCTTAAATGTAAACCTATGACTATGCATATTGATAATTAAAAACAATCAATATTTGTTTTTTGATGAAACTGTAAAAGGTATATAATATATTTTACAGTTTCCTCAGAAAAATAAATATATGATTTTTTTAGTTGCTTAAGAACATTCTGATGTGACTGTTAGGTATTTGCCTTTTTGTAATTAAAAATTAGGTGAGTACTTTTACGCTGTTTAATTTTATTTATTATTCTATTAGGATAGCCTGTTACAAAAAAACGTATTTTTCTTATAAATAATAAACAGCTTTAGTATTACTGTTCATATTATCTTATACTTTAATTACTTTTAATATATTTTATTTTACAATTAGTAAATCTATAGTGTTGCTGTTGATAAAAGCTCAAGTTCATTGCCCATTCTATAACTTACCTATCATAAATAATTTCGATAAAATTCACTGAACTGAACGAGTGTCATTTTTCTCAGTAAAAATTATATTCATTTTATTTTTAACTCTTTTGTTTTGTATCATTTGATCCCTATTTATAATATAGCGATGGTGACTTTTTATTGATGCAGAACTAATCAATGACGTTAATTATTCGAATTTGCAGAACTCATAGCGTTTTTATTGAATTCAAAATTTATTCTTTTTCAATGAACAAATACATGAAGTAATCAAGGATATATATTAAGGATATCTCCATTGCTTTTGGGTTTATCTATTCTTTTCTATTCCACACCTGCAGAAATTTGTTGGCTTGGAAGTGAAGAAATTCACCGAGCCAATTCTTAAGTACAACGTTTTTCTTCGAAGATTGTTTGCTAGATGCGGAAAAGATAGAAATTTAATGAAGGTCAGTAGAATACCGCGGATATGGAATAACCTCATCCCAACTGAGGGCAGACGTTATCGAATTGCAAAATCGGTCGATGAAGCCTTTCTTCTTGAATTGCGGACAAGACGATTGAATTGGTGGCAATAAACCCCAGCGGTGATGGTTACATTAGTTGGAAACAATTAGTAGTAGTTGACCCTTTTGGTTCCACTAAAAGTACATCAGTTATAATCTTCCTGAAAGTTTATGTCAAAATAAAAATCGTTTTTGTCCTGTAAAGGTGTTCATCCACTGAGGAAAAGCAATGCGAAAAGAAGGAAAGCGTAATTTTGATCCTATGTGGGCGCATTGTGACATCGATGGAAGAAAAATTACCACGTGGCTTTTGATGCTTATCAATGTGGGCACATAAAAGCTCATCGTATTTTTCCGTTCTGTCGCTTCTCCTCAGTAGTCGTTATATGTATAGTAGCATCCGATGCCGTAATACCTCTTCCACATTTAAACAATATCTGCGCAAATTTACAAGTTCGAGGATTATTCAATTCAACAGAGTAATCTGTATGATTTTAAAACAACATATGTCTAACAAATTCGTTTCCGATATATAATGTTACCCATGACAATCGCGAACGCTGCTAACAAAAATTAATTAAGGATCAAAATATAACAGTGCTATTGCAAATGACTCCTCATGAAAATATCAAGTAATAAATATCAAGTATAAAGCGACTATACAGCTCTCTGCAGAGTTTTTGGTCAGTTACTCAGGAATAAATAAACATACAAGTCTTCAAATATGTAATTGGACACTGGAATTTATTGATGTTATATATAAAACAGCTCTTCAGGCCTAGAGGGCCCATGACTTTATGTACTTCTTTTTTCCATTGTCCTTTACCACAAACTCTTTCTTTCCAATTCGCGATGTAGCATTCTTGCATATCCTTCATAACTTCTACCTTCCATCTTGCTTTAGGTCTTTCACGACTCTTCCTACCTCTTATGCATTCATGCATTCTGGTAATGTGCCCTAGCCATCTTAATCTTTGACCTTTCAAAACTCCTATAATGTGCAGTTCTTTCAATAGCTCCATTAACTCTTCATTACTTCTCCTCTCCCAAATTCCTTGTACTTGTTTGCCGCCATAAATTTTTCTTTCCCACAATCTTAACATCCGCTCCAAGGGTACCTATCTCACAAATTGTTGGCCGAATGTTCTGTAAACTTTTACTTTGAGTCCTGCTGATACATTGCATTTTTTATAAATCTTTTTTGGTCATGTACACACCTATTCCCAGTTATAATTATTTGTTAAATTTCCCTTCTTACATCAGGTTCTTTATTAAATTGCACCCCTAAGTATGTAAAATACTCGACCTCCTCAAATACATATGTTTTACCGTTCTTGTTTTTTATTTCCAGCTTTCCCTGTTGATTATAATCTTCATCTGTTCATATCATATAATTCGTTATATTTTCATCTATTTGTAAACCTATTATTAGTGTCTGTTTTTCTAATTTCAAAATACATTCTTGTAACTCCTTCCTAGATCTGGTGAGTATTGCCTCATCATCTGCAAAAACTAAACACTGATGCAGCTTATGATAGGTTTACTAAACTAGCTCTAATTAAGTATACTATATGCCTTTCGTATTTGTATATCTAACACACAACTAAATAATGTTGATAGGGGATCACCTTGCCTTAGTCCTTCCTTTACTTTAAAAACATCACTTACTTTATCTTTATATCGTGCTCTATGTCGGTGTCTTTCGGTTTTTATTGAATCATTTTAACAATCTTATCATTCAGATTTTTCACTGCTGTATACAGTTATTTACTTTTTATTCGATCGTAAGCCTGCTTGAAATCTTTAAATATTATGTTTCTTTTATATGTTCGGAACTCTCTGCTTAGATTTCCCTAACTGTAAAAATTTGGTGTAGATCGTATGTCCGCACTGATACTCTCCTATTTTTTTTCCATTACTTCTGTTAATTTATTCTTTATATGTGAAAATAAAATTTTATAAGCAACATTCAACAGGGCTATTCCACGGTATAGAGCATTGCATTTTATTATATTTCTTGAATAGTGGCACGAGTATGGCTTCATTCTAGTTCTTTGGCATTTTCTCGTGTACCCAAATTTAATTATATTATCTAATATATTGCTCCAAGGTATTAGGTACAATCATTTGCGATAATAATGGCACTCTTTAAAATAAATTTTGCGATCTCTTTTGAACTGCTGATGTATTTGTACTGAAATCTGAAAACTTCTTTTAATTAGTCATTAGTTGTTTCACTCACCAATAGAGATTTAATAAAACTTCTACTCAGAACATCCAGAAGTTCAAAAACTGTTCTGAAGGAGTGTCATTATTATTGCAAAAGCATGTACCCTGTGCATTTACTGACAGTATACGACCAAATTTCATATTTTTTTATTTATATCAATATAACTACAAACTTAGAGCGCTTATAGACGAGGAAGACATGTCTGCGAGAAGACTCATTGAACGTTAGCTATATAGCGACTTTATGCGTCTTCTGAAAGAACGGCTCCATAAAAGTCAGCGTACAACGAGTCTCCTCACAAACAGTTTGCCCATCTGAAAGAGCTTTTAGTGATTTATACTTTTCAGGTATCATGACAAGGATGAGGCAACAAATGGATACCCTTCTAAGGCGAATACCAACAATCAGAAGCAATTCGACAGAACAAATTCCCGATTTTCCCATCGGTGTAGATCTTCCAGCATTTGGTGACATTGATTTGAGCAAAGGAAACACTACATCAGTTACAAAGGTAATTACAAAATACAGCAATAATAAATTGAATTATTGTTAAGAATTATAATAGGTATTATAGTAGGTACGTACCTATTTATAAATTCAAATGAAATTAATTAAATAATTTCAATGTAGATTTTAATTAAATTAAAATTCTTTTTCTCCAGTTTTTATATTTTTTATTTGCTTAGATGTGGATGCCATTATATTTAAATTTTTCTCAATGTAAAATATATTTAGTAATTTATAGGAATTATACAGTATTATTTCTTACTATATTTAAAAGATTCTAGACACCATCCTTTTCCATAAGTTTGCTGTAGCACACCAGTTAGAGTTCTTCATATATTCAGAGCTTCCGGTTTTGTTTTCCCCAAGGCAGTGCAAACGCTAATATACCTTAATACATAAGTTTCCCTTGCTTAATAGAAATAATGAAATAATCCAGCAGCCCATTGTCATTCACATGTTTCGTGTGAGTCTATATGCCCATGAATATTGTTAACAGTCTTGCTATTTTACATTTATTGATTTAAATACTTTGGTTGAGTTGATCTGCCATTAACTGCTTGGTCTTTTTAAGAACTTCTTGGCTTTTCTTCACCCAGCATTTACACTCTATATTTCATCCATTCTTGCATGAGTGTTTTATTACTCATTAGTTTAGTAGCCTTCTCATTACTTTGATATTTATCATGCCTTGTTATCTAAGATATATATACAGTTTAAACTTTCGAGCTTTACCAAAGCATCCAAACAATCTGGATTTGGTCAGCTTTACACGTTTTTTAACATTTCCCTTATTAACTTTTGCGTGGAAGACTCTACGACAAGTGATCGTAGACGTAACGTAAACAAGAATAAAATGATTACTGCCAGCATTCTTTTCACTGATATATTTTTTGGTATATTGCAGGTCATAGATGGGCACAAGGTGGTAATTAATGAGACAGAATACAAAAAAGAAGATGATTTTGGAGGTGCCTTCTTCAAGGTGCGCATAATCGATGTAAGACCAGACAGCAGTGAATTGACCACCAACACAGACGCAGAAGTAATTACCACACCACCATCGATCCCAGATAGAGAATCGATAGAAAACAGCATCGAGAATGAGATCATTAAAAACGATGAGGTTGGTACTAAAGGTGCTCCAGAAAAATTGCAAGCAGCATGAGTTTTACATAATTTAAATATACAATACCTTTTCCTACCTATAAATAATAAATAATCAGTAATATATAATTATTAACCCGATCTACTATCCAACATCTAATAATTATTACTGCTTATATAATATCTAATTATATTATTTTACTATTATATAGTTTTAATTAGGAACGGTATACAGTAATGTTTTTGTAATAGTTGAAAATTCTTGTTAATAAAGTATTTTGTTCTTAAAAAGAATAATATTACTCATATAGTTACAAAATCGCGTTTCCACTACTTTTCATTTTCTTTCAATCGTTTCATGAAATATATAAAACTTCTATTTCCTTTATCGTTTTCATATGTATTTTTATTATTTTAATTTATGCTTACTAACATTTTAACCTCCTTCAACATTGAAAATACAGCATGTGCACTTTAATAAATCAAAGCAAACGAATTCGATATGTACCAGTTAATGTTAATTTTAAAGTTTAACATGCGGTCTAAAGGCTACCAGTTGTAATATAAATGGTTCTATTATTTCAATCCTTATTTTTCATTTTCTTAGTGTTTGCACTGTACTTGATATTTTTAATTTCAGTAAAATTCTTAAAATATATTTTAATTACGGTATTACTAAAAATTAACTAATAACAAATATTTAAATTCTTAAGTTCAGGGTGCCCAGAAACTATTTGTATTTTTTTTAAACACTCTGCATTTAGGTTGACTTGTCCTCATGGATGCAAAATTTGCCAAAATTCTCGCGAATTTCACAGATTTTCGTTTAAATTATTAATGCAATATTCATCATTTTGTGGGATTAGTAAATTTAACTTGAGCTTCTGACAGTCTATCATAACAGTCAATGACAGTTTTATGATGAAAATGATAGAAAATATTGCAGTTGTCAAAATTGGCCAAAAGTTGAGACTTTTCTCGCCATTAAATAATTCGCGCAAATTTTCGCGAAATTCGCTTCCATGTGGACAAGGCTTTATGGTGACTGCCCATTAGAATATTTCAGAGACTACTGCGATTTGAATTTTGAAATTTGGACTCTTGTTTGCGGGAGAGTGCTCTCTTTAAATAAAATAATGCCATTTTTATGGCATTCTTATTAAGATTATTTTTTGAAATAAATGTTAAATGAAAATAATAAAGTAGAACTTTATACATAAGCATCATTATTTACCAGCTACAGTAATCAGATCAGATAAATAGATTTTTATTTAGCACTTATACCATCGGCATGATCTGTCATTTACACTAAATTACTAAAATAAAAACAGCAATGCACAAGCTTAAGATGTACCTTTCGTATTTAATAGCAGTTTTAAAATACTACACCAAGTGTTTCATTTTTCTGGTTATATTTTATCAATTTCAACAGAATAGAATACCCTGAATTTTTCTTGCCTCAAGTTGTGTAAAATTAAATTCCGTATCTCTGATATTAGAATTTAAACTCTTTTAGGATTTTTGGATTTTTTTCTGGTTTCTTGTTAAATTGCATCATGTTATAATCGTGATTGTAAATTCTTACTTAAACAATTGCGTGCACATTAATTTATGTTATTTTAATAAAATTTTTAGATTACATTTTTTAAATTCTGTAATATTACTGTTAAATTTTATTTGCAATAGAAGAAACTTTATAAGTAATAGGAAAAATATTGCAAAACTAACTAACTAACAAACTAATTTAAATTTGAACAAAAAAATATTTAAAATATCTATTGGCATTGGTAAAATGAATTACTGGAAAAATGGAATTTTTGGTGTAGTACCTATTTTAGAACTGTCATAAAATGCACAAAGTGCAACACCATAAAATTTCATGGTATACCAAAAATTCAAAAAAGTTATCGAGATTCGTACAAACCTCGTCATCTATCTTTTTTTTAATGTCAAATAACGTCGAAACAGCTGTGTTCAAAATGAGTTTCGTTTAAAATACGCAATTTGATGCCGACTTATCCGCTACAGCCGCAAGTATTACAAGAATGACATTAATTTATTTTAATAGAGCACTCCAGAACATATATTTCAAATGGAAGTAATCTCTGAAAAAATCTAATAGGCCGCCACTGTAAAACACTATATATATCTTTTAATTCTATTTGAAATCATTCAGAATAAATTCAATCATGAAAAAATGAATTGAAAATATCAGAATGTTAAGATCAAGAGAACCAGAGTTGTAAAAAATACTTTACCAAAATGTATTTTCAATGGTCTCTCCATTATGCTTTCTACTCTTTTTTTTGTTACCTTTGCACTTTTCATTTCCATGCACTTATTTTTCTATCAGGCCCGCCATGTCGACAACATCGAGACTTTCGACGAGGTAGACAACCGTCCTTTCCAAAAATTCAAGTATTCCACCAATCTGGACTCAGAATGGAACAATGTCGAATCCATCGAGACATTAGAAGATAACTCTATAACCCCCAACAACTACCCACGGAAGCCTATTGATCTGTCTGATGATATACGAGTAAACCAAATCTTAGCCGATTCTGGCGCACCCATCAATCCCGATGCCGAGTTCATTTACGACATCAGAGAACCTCAAAATTTGAGACAGACGGGGGGCAGATTTATAAACCCTAGATAAAAGTTTCATGGATGATGTCCGGAGAGTGTATTATTTATTTTAACTGTGTGTGCCAACTTTAACATTACTTTCGGAAAAATTGTTCTAAAGTTGAAAGCCGCTGTGATATCAAATTTCATTTTTCTTAATGCTACGGGCCTCCATGTCCATATTTTTTTTACCAAAGAAAGCAAAATATTGCATTTTTCTAATTTATTTTGTTGTATCAATTATACCTTTAGTTCAATGATTATTTATTTGCTAAAATCAAAATAAACGTGTAAATGACCAAATATTAGTTTTACCAAACTAAAAAAAAATTTTTACTGTTCAGACTCATGAAATAAAAAATTGAACATAAATTGTCTTTCATTATCACCTGCTTAGAATAAGTGTTTTCTAGAATAGAAATTATTGTTGTAATAATATAGAGTGTTACTATGCCAAAGTACAAATATTGCAAAAAAAAGGATAGAGAAAAATAAGAATGAACAGAATCAATTTTTTTTTTCCTCAACCTCTATTTATCGACGCCCATGACTACTTGCAGGCACGAATCTAAATTTCACATAAGTATGTCCAAAGGCACAACGCCGCATTGGCATGTGTATCAATTTATCCTGCATTTTTATTTGCAAAATGCAGATTATTTATTTGACAAGAAACATGCAGAGCATGGTTTATATGTAGACACTTAAGCAAAAAATATGTTAGAAATTTGCAGTGTTCAAATTGGCTTAATATTTTTAATTTCTTTGTTCTACAAGAAATTCACTTCAACAGCACCCAATTTTTGTGTTTATGACAATCAAAATGTCAGACATTATCCTGAACCTTAGCTATGCAACTATCAACACAACAATGTCATAAGCTTGCCAGCTGTAGTAAGGAAATATTTTTATTTTTTCTGTTGTCAAAATTGCCAAACCATCTCATCGGCAGAAGTAGTACACAGCACAAAGAATAATTAATAATGACAAATGTGTATATTTCGTCACAAACATTCTTTAATTTATATAATATTTTTAGATATTATCTTCCTTCGACAATGTTATAGTATTTGTTTGAAATAGATATACTTATTTTTAATACAGCTTTGCTTCAATAATGCTAATTATTGTAGTAGTAACAATTTGAAATATCTGCTGAAATTGATACCGCGCGATGCTGTTTGTGGATGATCCTACCTGACCTATGAGTTGTTTTGGCAGTGTACAACGACAAAATATATAGACTATGTTGTTATTTATCTTGAAAATATTTACTTAGTAGTATTTAGTAGCGAAATTACTATTAACTTGGATATTTAATTATATATAAAATATTAACAGCTACGCAACTGGGACAGGTAAGTAGGTACGTGTACGTCAATTTAATATACAGTGATTCAGATCTTAAAAAAAAATTGTTGGATGTACAGGGACATTTAAAAAGGGCAGTTCAAAAATGATTTAAAAGGAAACTGGTCCACTGTAAAACCTGATAAGGCGGCAAAGCATGCAATCAGCAACTGGACAAAAAATGGAAAGAATTCCCGAGGAAAAAAATAAATAACATTTTATAACACTTATTTAATACATCAAATTCAACTGCTTTTGCAGCTATTGTTATATTAATAATTAATAGAATTAATTTGTGATTTTAATAAAATATAATTTGACGTAGCTGATATTACAACAACATTTTGAGCCCATTTTACCCAATTTCTACAAACTGACACAAATGTTTCTGTTTCTTGTCTGTCTTGAATTCGTAAGTTATTGGCAGCAACTATGATACGCGTAAATCTCATCAATAGTAGGTATCCACTTTGGTGCGAAACACTTCATTTTTTAAATATCTCCACAAAAATAAATCTAAATAATTCAGGAGATCATGGTGACCATCCCTTGGTATTAATGCTTGGACACACTGTACATTTGGGTATGATACGCCACACTGCATACGCCATGGATGTAACGGACCTCCATCTCGTCCACGATTCAGTTTCAAATTTCCCTTGCATTGGACTACACTTGCACTCACTGCACACGGTTGTAAAAGTAGCTGAATCTGGTACATGTTTACTGGGAAACTGTTCTGCTAAAGCATTTTCACTTCACCATAAACTAAAATTCGGATATTTGAAATCACCTGGCTAGAGACTACACTAGCCCTGCGATGTAGATTGAAAATACTAGACCTTCAATAATTTTTTACTCGGAAACTATAAGGATTTTACAAACATTTTTTTATGATATTGACTCCATTTTTCAAGACGCATCTTTTCCCAAATTTTTTTAGATAAGTTCTAAATCACCCTGTATTTATTATAAAAAAAAAATTCTCAAATATTTTAGTACAATAAGCCAGTAATTCTTGAACGAATCATTATAACCATCAAATATTGTTTGGAAGGTGAATCTTTAGTAGGACTTTTCCTTTTAGATCTCAAAAAATTAAGCAAAATCTTCAAATAGTTATTTGATATAATAGGTAGGTATTGGTTTACCGGATCATTATGCTATGCTCAGTAACTGGTTGCTATTAGTAGTAACAGTAACAGAATTTAAGGCTAGGCAAGCACAGAGCGGGGTCGGGTACTGATAAATTGTACTCGAGTACTGGGTACTTCCAATAACTTAAGAATGAGTACAGAGTACCGAGTACTTTACTGATTGCACATGCTGTCGAGTATACTCTGAGTACCAGTACTCGAATTTCAGTACTTTTACTTCAAATTGTATATAGCAAGTCCATAAATAATTAATGAATATTATCTACCTATTGGGTTCTCTCCGCGTGTTGCATTATACCTTCACCCCCTTTTGCACCCTATAAAAAACCATGCACTATCAAATCAATAACTTTTGTAGGCAGTTTTCAATTTATAAACAAAATTAACAAAGCAGTTTATCAGAAACGTCTTTATTAATTTTAATAAATATTAAATAATTAAAACAATTAGTAGTGGCAGTACCTAATCACTAGTTATCTCTGTTCGCTTTCATAATAACCAATTTTTTAAAGTCATCATTGGTCAGGACATTTCGCCACGGACTGTTTACAATTATGGCAAATGAAAACAACCGCTGCACTGGCGCAGAGGAAGGTATAATCATGTATTGTACATCAAAAACATTTTTTTAATAATTGGATAATCATTCAGGGAATTGAAACTACTCTTTTTCTCAGAAATTTATATAATTCAAGTTCTATTTTGGAAATTTTCACTGCTTCATTTTCACCATCTTCTTCATAGTGTCCATAGAAATAAGTTCGTATTTTTTAGATTATACGAACACAATTTAAACTTAGGATGGGCAATTAATTGCAGATAGCATTTCCCGATGCCAAATTGAATATTTCTGAGAATGTCTCCAAGCTTTTCATACACGTTTTCAAAAGAAGTTCACCGCTCAAACTCAGTTTTTGAAGCTTCAACTTCTCCCATTTAATCCTCAACGACAGCAGACTCAAATTTTTCATATTAAACCATTAAAAAAGAGATGGTAACTTTGATTTTTCGCTCATAATCTGCAAAACCGAGTAGCAATATGAATTCCATCTTGTTTACACCTGGGTAACCCAAGTATGACCCAAGACCTCTTTGATGATTTCAATCGTCTTGGGTATCCCAGCTTTCGTCCATAAGATGTAACATTTAGAAAAAGCTTAGGTTTGTCTCGTTCTGATAGCAACATTTAACTGAATTGCATTCTTGTGATTAAATTTATAGTGTCAGTCACACAAATAACATGGACGGAAAGTATTATCCTGCTCTTACTCTTAACTGAATACAATAATACCGATAGTGATAAATATGGGGGCTCAAGCCTTCAAGAAAACAAAACGGACAGCAGCCAGTGTGAGGTTCTAATGATTTATGAAGCCGTTGAAGGTTGTTGATGAGGCATGTATTGGACAAGCGCAGAGAAGTTCAAACTTGAGTAATGCATTGCATAATAAGGTACTCGAAAAGATGTACTCCCATAAGCAACACGGGTATTGGATACTTTTACCCGATATGTACGGATAGGAGTACTTTATTGAAAATGTACCGGGTATGAAGTACCAGAAATGTATTAAAATACAGTATTCGTACTTGAGTACTGCTCAGTTCCGTGTGCACGAGATTTTCTGAAAAATAAGAAAACTGCAACTACTCGTATATGTTATTAAATAATCTTAGTAATGTATGTATGGGGCACTTACTACAAAATCTTTCTAAAGTGTTCTGAATTTTAGAGATGTGTATTTAAAAAATGATACCTAACAAATTATAGAAATATATTTTGCTTATGTTTATTACTTCACAAAATATAATTCTTATTGTGGTCCCACTGCTGGAACATTCTGAAAAAATATATCTCAATGTCAAATAAAATACAATAGAAACTTATTTTAAATTTATTTTATATAAATACAAGTTATTCATCTTGTACAACTGTAGTCTTTTCTGAGACATACAATCCATCCAAAAATTTACGAATATCTTTGTCTTTCACAGTAGTGGACTGCTGGATAAGAGCAGCTGATCTTGAAACATCTTCCAGTGAATTTCCTTCAATGATCAGCTCATCCTTTTGTTTTTGGGAGTTTGTAACAGTCACACCAGGTGCCATCTTTACCCTAAAATTAAATTTCCATTTAAAATGAAAAATAATGGTTAAATAACAAAATTATAGGATATGTACAATAATCTAATATTGAATGAAAGATATATCACATGAAAAATTAATTCTCATTAAATTTTATAAGCAAAGTAATTCATACATGATTGTTTGGAAATTGACCAGAGAATATAATAGTTTTGAATCGCCAATGTAAACAAATTTCATTTGAATACAGATATACTTGCACAATAAATTGCACATGCATTAAATGGTAAATTTTAAATTCATATAAAATTTGTGTTCCACATTAGAAATGTAGCAATGGTGGAAATTCATCAACATGACCAATACATATATCATTGTAAATAATATTTTTCCGCACAATGTAGGTTTGTTTAAACAATTATGTTGGGCTGAAAATTGATGTATTGAAATAAACAACTTCTTAAAAAATAATGGCAAAATAAATGGCAGATATTTCAAGTGGAGTTAATAATCTTCATAATTATCCTGACCTAGTAAGGGTAAAACTCCTAAATGGTTTTTCAAATAAAGACGGCACCGAAACTGGCACAATTAGAGAAATTACTAACTTCTGCTAGCCTGTTTTTTTTTTTAATGTAATAATTAAGAACCTCTGGAAGAGTTTACTTTGCATGCAAATAAACATTGGCAATACAATATTTACATTTAGATGGATAGATACCTACATGTGATTTTAAATTAAATACAATTTTTTTTAATGCATGAGGGTCAAAAAAGTTCAACGGTGTGTATTACATACACACCGTTGTAATAAATTCATCATTGAGAATTTCAAATGGACCATCTTTATGAAATCTTCGATATGTACCAATATTTATTATTTCATCCATATGAAGAAGGTTACAAGACATTACAATTTTTAATACTAAGACAAGTGGGTATTCCCTTTACATATAAAATACAGCATTTATGCTCTAACCAGTGACAAATAGTAAACGTAATTATTCATACATAGAATCATTTTCCAAACACAAAATCAATTTAAGAATACAGTTTTGGAAGTTATTTGAAAATTCACATTTTCAATAATTCAAGAAATACAGTCCTGGTCACTTTTGGTCATTTTTAAATTTCAATACAAAATAGATACATATAATGGTTATATATAAAGAAGAAAACAATATTTTTTTTTTGTATTTAATAAAAAGTATAAAAATATAAGCAAAACTGATAAGGTAGACAGACTAGAAAAGAATTTTCTTTTCACAAAAATTGTTATGGAGGGATCATAATTAAATGTAAATAATTTAGGTGATTATTCCTTAGACCAGTGTAAGCAGACGATCTTATAAACAAGTTTGTAAATATTACTTTTTCTGATACTGGGAGTGATTTTATAAAAATATAATAACGTAAATATCTACGTTAATAGGTCAATGAATCTCGATCTACTAAAACTTAAAGATCAGTAAAAATTCACAGAATCTACTATAATATATATCCAATAAAAAAATATTTAATGCGCCTGAATTGTAACAAATTTTCACAAAGTAGTTAGTTTCACACAATATTATTAATACCTAAATATATAAAAAAACTATACAGGGTGATCTACGAGTAGTGTAGCAAACTTAACTAAGTAGCAAGTAGATTATTGAACACTAATAGCACTTAGCTTTATAAACTTGTCCTAATTTTTTGCCTTAAAGAAAATAGGGTGCTGAAGGTTAATAATTTAATTGTTTTCACAGCACAACTTTTAAGACACAAAAGCCTCTTTTTTCAATTTACATATGAAGCTACATATGCACAAGCTAAAAACAATTCAACAAAGGTCCCTTATTAAAATAAATTGTTACACCACTAGATTGATAAAAAAAATTGTCAGTTTTTTAAGTACCTGCATCTTATTAGGTATACCAATTTATCGAAACCTTACAAGTAATGAGTTGTTCTTAGACAAATACAATAACACTTGTGTGGAGAATATTTTTGAACTTAGAAATAGTCTAGAGATAGGCCACTGATAAGTTTCCATATTGGAAAGTTTCCGAGAAAAAAAGAATCCTATTCAGAGAACATTTCCAAGAAATGTTCCTGGGAAGATTTCAGGAAGTTTCCAGGAAATATTTCTGTATTATTTTGAATTTCCTGCCAAATTATAACTAATACATAACAACAACATAACCTTAAGAATTATGTTGTATTGAAGTTATTTTCCTGGAGCACGTTGCATTTCTTTATTGTCATTCTCGGGTAATACGTATGACACAATTTACTCGAGACTTCTTAAATATGAGAAAGGAACAGTTAAGTTAAAGTTAAAAGTGATACCAGAAGTAGAAGTAAGCATTGTGACCCAACCTGATTTTAATAGGAATAAAAAAACATTTACTTCAGATATGAATATTAGAAGGTGTAAACTTGGTGAAATGGAAGAAAACAAGTATAATTGCTCAAATAGGATGATAGGATCAACAGGATTTATTATTTGAAGTTCCTCCCTAATGCACATGACGAGTAAACTTTCTCGGTCGTTATCACTAACGGAAAATTACCAATTTGGTGTAAATTCTAGGGTAAATTGTTCTTAGTATAGGAACGACTTCTCTATACCTGATAAATTCTCGATAAGAAAAAGAACATGCTTCTGGAAAGTTCCCAAGGAAATATTCCCCGAGATTATTCACGGGAAACATTTGGCAACATTTCCGAAATATATTTTGGGAATATTTCCAAAAAATAATCTTCCCAGGAATTTTCAATCTCTAATAAAATACCCGGCCACTTGTATATCGCTGTAGGCACTACACCAATTAAATTTGTCATGATAGCCGTAACTCACCCTGTATTTCTCTAAAGAGAGGAGATATGCATTTATATTTTTGATAATGTGGCAGCTTTTACGTAAGCACTTTGAATATGATGGCAAATTCTAAATTTATTTTGATTTGGACAATGCGCATTTTAAATAACTACATCAGACAGTCTGAAGTTACTGTATGTGATTTCACTATACATTTATACTGGGATGAGTTAGTGCCTGTGTTTACATTTTTGTCGAGTTGTTAACCTATAAAATCGGTTACAGGTACTATTGACATTTATGATAATGGTTAGAAAATGAACTAATTATAAATTATAATCCTTACTAAAATAAATGTTTAAGATCCTAAATTGAAAAGAATTATTTAAAAAAATCTGCTTACCTCCTGATATATTTTTCTCCCAAGAAGTTCCTAATTTCAATAACGGAGTTGTTTTCTGTAGTAACACAGTTAATAGGGAAATGGGCATACACTGCCCTCATCTTGTATTGGTATCCCTTCGTAACTCCTTTCAACATATTCTCTACATGTGAGCACACAGTTCTGACGGCAGCCAATTCTTTTTTGGTACCAAACCATTTTTCTACTTTAAGTAGTCTGGGAGTTACCATACGGATGTCCAAAGCCAAATGTTTAAAGGAACGTTTTAGAACTCCTCTTGGTCCCTTTACTGTAATTAACCGAGACTTAGCAGTCACAGTAATCCCTTCTGGGATTTTCACTGTTTGATTAGTTACTATTTGCTTCATTGTCGAACTAAAATAATATGCAAAAGTTAAGTAATATTAAAACGTAATTAAATCTAAATTATTAATAATGCAACTTATACAAAGCTGTACAACTAATAAAAATATGTGCGACATAACCTACAAAAATGTTTTGGCAACGAATTTCACAAGATTTTTGGTAAATACTGTGTTAGAAGCTCGTAAAATAACTTTTTACTTTCAAAATGCTTCGTTAATATCACAAATATATCACATTTTTGCAGATGATCTCAGATTTTTAGTTTTTGCAAAATAAATACCAACCTTTAACGTTGACACAAGAAAGCGGAAGAGAAAGGAAGTTTATAGCTGAATTTGATTCGTCGTCTCTAGATGGCTAGATGATAATGCCGCGAAATTTGAAATTATATTTGAAGAGTAAACATTGCTCATTTCCTTAGTAAGTTAGTTTTATTTTGGGTTGATATTTTTATCGAAATTATTTTTTAAATAAAATAATCTTTATTTTAAACTTCTAACGTATTTTAAATTTTTTAATAAACACGTATTATTTTAGGAATCCGAGATGATTTAAAGTTGTATTTTAGAAAGAATAAAGTTAAAGTCGCAAACACAATATTGTTCATTTTATACAATTGTTATAACACCGTACGAAAACCAAAGATACAAGCTTGTTTCTCCTCTGCAAAAACATAATAAATGTTTTTCGATTTTTTCAACAGTCACAAGGACCGTCATATACAACGTGTCTTTTTTTTAATTTTCAGTTCATTATAATTTTTCTTATATGTATGTATGTGTGCGGTCGATAAAAATGAACATATTTTTGCGCGATTTTTCTTTTTTTATTATAAATCACGAGCTATTGCAACACGTTTGAAAAAACGTAATAGATATCTACATATATACCTAGTTTATTTACAGAAAAAAAAACATAGCATAGTAGGTATTAAGTAAGTTAAGTATTCCAAGAAATTACTCAAGAGTTTAAAAAAGTTTTAAAAAATACGAAAAAATTAAAAAATATTGGTCAAAAAATATTTAGAATTATGAATTATATGTATCTAGGTATACGTTTTAGGAAGAAATATTTAAAAGAATACAATAAAAAAACAATGAAAAACAAACATTATGCATTTATCAAAACACTTCTTAGAGCCTGATAAATACATAATGCATATATTGATTTTCATATACACGGAAGATAATTTTCATATTGAACCGCATTTTTTATAATTTTACTATAAGGCCTAATGTGATAAATATAATTAGATGTTTTATTTACTAATGAGGCTACCAGACTTAATTGCAATTAGATAATCAGTATGCAATCTCTTCTTAAATAATAACCAGTGCAAATACATTTAAGAATTGCGTAACTAAATTCTCTAGATTCACAACTTCGTTGGGAAATTCGATGAATATGGATGGATGGAGACTGCTATAGAACTGAATTTACTGAATTAAACATTATTGTCGATTGCACATTCAAAAAAGTTAAAAATGATTTGTCCAATTAATTGTACCAGAGATATACTATTAAATTGGTAATTTTTGTAATAATATAGTGTTGGACCCATACAGCTTTTCAGGGAAGAAAATAAATAATATATGAAATGAAAAAATCAAATAGAGGCTACTTTCCCTGAAATCTCAAATGGGGGTGATATACAGAGTGAGCCATGTGAAAGCATGGCATCTTTCTAAGTTTTATTTTGTGGCCAATTTAAAAGATTTTTTTCTTTATGGCAAAAGTTCTCTTTATGACGATAAAAATCATTACCTAAAAATCTGTGTGTTCCACACTTTATTATCCACTATTTTCAAAAAATAATAGTATACTTACCACTAGTATAATTGGAAGTTGGTAAAATGTTTAATTTAGTAAATTCACTTCTACAGTCGTCTCTGTAGTTTAGATTTGAAATAATCCCTTTAAACTGTCTCTGTCAAGTGGATCACTCTATTTGCAAAATATTTTTTCCCATCCCATAACCAACTGATAACTGTATGAATTTGATCAACAAAAAATTTGTTTAGTGTCTTCCGTCTTCTTACTCCCTAGAATTCTTTTTAATATCCTCCTTTCCCACCTTAAAAGGTTCTCTCTTGATTACTTATTGAGGTCTCAAAATTGTTTTATACATTCTAAATTTTACCCCTCTGGATAAATTTCTTGATTGCATTAAGTGGTTGACTGCTGCTGAACTGCCGACTGTTTGCTTTTATTATTCTCCTATTAATTTCTTGCTCCTCATCTCCAGTTAGCTGTTATTAGCGCCCCCCCCATATACATATTCTTGAACTTCTTCAAACTTCATCTCTCCATGCTCTGTTCTCAATTTGAAATTGGTATCTTTTTTTGTTCTCCTATTCTCAAAAGCTTACGTTTCTCTTGATTTATCTGCAATCCCACTTTACATGCTTCTTCCAAAAGTTTTCACATTACTTCTTCTAATTCCCTACTATCTCTAGCAATAATGGCCATGTCATCTACATAACTTACTATTTGGTGACTTTTGAAAAATATGCGTCCTTCTCTGTTCAACTGACTATCCTTATGATCTTTTCTAATACTAAATTAAAAAGACGTGTTGAAAGTGGGTCTCAGTTCTGTGTAGTAAAACTTTCCGAACATTCACCTTTTATTCGTACTTTGCTTTTAGTATTTTCTAAGGTCATTTTAAATAACCTAATCAGTTTGGTTGGTATCCCAAATTGGTTCAATATTTTACTTAGTTTATTCTTTTTGACCTAATCATATGCTTTCCTGAAGTCCACAAATAAGACCATTGTTTTTATCCCATATTCATAGCATGCAGTCAGGATCTCCTTCTCCCTCTTTTAAAATTTGTATAATCATAGCATCTCTCCAATCTTCAGGCATACATTCTCTTCTTCAAATCTTTCGGATCATTTCGTATATTCTTTGTCTTAAATCCTCTCCTGCGTACTTAATGTTCTCTGCTGTTAATTCATTTTTCCCTGGACTTGTGTTATTCTTTAAAGCTTCTATAATTATGTATATTTCCTTTTTTGTAGGTTCTTCTACTTCCTCTTTCCTTACCGTTCTCATCTCCTCCTAGTCTTCTCCTTCCCTTTCGCTCTCTTCATTCAACATATCTGCAAAGTATTGCCTCCATCTTTCTCTCACTTCTGTTTCCTCTCCAATTAAATTGCCACTTTCATCCTTCACATATATTACTTCCTCCTTTCTGTTTTTTATCGTTCTGTAAAAGTTACGTATTTCTTTTCTCTTATAATGATGCGCTATTTAATCTATTTCTTAACCTGTTCTTGCTCTCTTCTTTTGTCTAAACACTTTCTTTACCTTTTGTTTTTGTTCCCTGTATATTTCCTTATCCTCCTCTTGTACTGACTGAAGTGTTTTTTTTTATTTACTATCTTAAAACATTAAAATACACGGCACTGATACCGTTTCAATACTTCACACAAAGCTTTCGTGTCTAAATATTTTACATTTTTCAGAAAACTGCATACATACGTATTAATTTGGACTGCTACTCTTGCATTATCACCATAAAAACACAATACTTATTATTTTAGGTTATATTAATTTATAAATTTAAAAATGAGACGTAAACAGAAATGTACACCTTAACTTGACATTTGTCATAATTTCTATGAAACAATTGACGACTATGTCTGACCACGTCATTTGTGCTGTAGAGTGCTGCCATATGCAGTGAGTCACAGCAAACGGGCCGACGATAATTGCATTAAATCAATCAATACTTGTCAATAAACCAAAGCTCAATCAAAATATAAATAGTCATATAATACACAGCGAATATCAAGACATTCCAGTGAACAATAGCATTTTTAGGTTATTTCATCATATACCTGAAATATAATTTATTTGGGTACAGTTCAGAAAAACATAGTGCAGTTCTGGTGCACATGTATGATCTAATTGAAATACGAGGCACGTATCCTTTATGTGCACCGTGCCTATCTGGATGCGGTTTTAGAAATTGATACATGTTTTCTTTTTTCATTCGTTTGTTTATATTTAATAATTTTAGGTTATGTTGTTTATAGTGGCGGCAAGAATTCAGACGACTTACTTCATACAAACAAATAAATAATTTTCAACAAAATATTTAAGAAACTGCTACTGAGAATAATACAATTATATATTACATTAAATGTTTGGACTAAATTGCAAAAAATGATTGTTTTTAACCCAATCAAATATTGAAAATTATGTTGACAATAAAAACAATTGCGTAACGTCATCCGTGACATAGTCATTTGAATTGTTGCCGCAACTATATTTTCATTTTTGTAAATATTTGGTGGTCTAGTAATAATTTCGACTGCACCACTTAAAAACAATTTTTCAAAATAAAAAATTTCATATCAAAAACAAAAGACAGTGGCAATGAAATAAAAAGTGAGGTTAGAATACATTGTACAGATTGACACTCTTGTTTTGATAGTTTAAAATGCCTATTTTCTTAGGCTGTTAAATTAAATCACTTTGAACTACCGTGTTAAAATTTGCTCTGGTAAGTCCATTACTCACATTTCAATAAATAAGAACAACCTATTTCCAAAAGAGAAAATTTATTTGAACACAACAAAAAACAATAAAAAAATCTTTTTTATTATTCATTAACAATCGTCGAACTCCTGTTTTTCTACCTTAACAAAAGGTATCTCATTTCTTCTCTCCTCAACGTCCAAGTTCTCACTCTTCTTAACTATATCACTTTTATTGTCACTCGTGGCATTTGTGTCCGTCACTACTGTCACATTTTTAATATCAATTTCTTCCAGCTCCCTCTTGATCTTCTCCCTCGCTCGTTTAACATTTGGTGGTAGGTCATTCTGACGTTTGAACTCGGGGAAAAACTTGGGGTGGCGTTCACGGATATGCTTGTATAACGCTTTATTTAAAGAGAAGCGTTTGTCGCAGATACTGCAACCGAATGGTTTGTCGCCTGTATGAATTCGTTGATGCTCTTTGGCCGTTGTGCTGAAAGTAAACAATTATTAAAATATTACAAGTACATTTTAGATTAGATTTGTTTATTAATATCGAGAGGCAGATCTGAATCTTATTAAAACCACAAACATGTTGTTCATATGTGTTGCTGTGAATAATTTGATCTTATTTATGTGTGACCCAACCGCCAAAAATCTAGAGAGTAACTCATGTTATAAACCCGCTCACAATTTATAGCAGTGGACACAAAGAAACATACATGCAGCTCGTATATTTTTCCTATAAAATCGGGTACCGCATATCTCGGAGAGCATACCCAATTACACAGTTTCTGCTGCAGCAAATATGCATGTGCCAGATTGAAAAAGTTAGCCTTCTATTGATTGTGACAAATTAATGGATCCACCTGTTCCATTTCCAGTGCTACCATGGGTGGATATATCTTTCAGATGGGCAAAATTTCGGGTATATCTTTCCGCTAATTTAATTATGAATGTAACTAATTTATTAATGATTTTGTGTTCTTAAAAATAGAGAATAATTCAAGTTCTACAGCGTATTCTCAAAATCGTAAACTTTAACAAGTGAAGAATATCGGATGATGATGTCTTATACATGAGGGGTTAGTCAAAATATGAGTGTATATGATATTGAAATATGTATTCATTAAAGCCGGTCCCAGACGATGTGTCCAACGTTGATTCAAATGTTGGTTCCAATGTTGGTGCCAACATTGGACACAATTTGCGTCATAAAAATGTAAGTGTCTCCTACATAATGGGTTGAACTTTTGTTGCAACATTGTAAACACATATGGGGCCAACGTTTGTCAGTCTCATATTTATACTGCAGATTCAGAGAACAGTAAAAAATGGAATATGTGCGCTCCTGAATTGCGTCAAACCCACTATCGCTTATGTGGGTGTGTGACGAAAGATGCTTTCAACGCTGGAAACTCCTTTGATGTGGTTCAGATCTACCGACAGAAGCCTGAATGTGGCATGTAGCCAACGTTGGTTTGCAAAATTGGAGATTTTCCCTTCATAAATAATTAAAACAGAAGTTGCAAAATTCGTGCAAAAATCCGTGAATTTCACATCACTTTTATTATCTATCGCCTCAAAATTGGCAAAAACTGTTATATCACTGTTTCTACTAAAAATAATGGATGTTATGTAATGCAATTATTTTTGTAATTTTTGTATATTGTTTATATCTGATCGCCTATGCTCCTCGCATCCTTCGCCCGTCGCGCCTATTACAAGCTAGCAATGAGTCTCTAGATATTTGGGGGTTATGGAATAGTAGTTTGTTATAGATAAATCATAAAAATTACCAATTTCTTGATTAAAATTTTTAATAGAGTAATAAAATCAGAGTAGCAAGTATAATCTCAATAACTCAGTACTCAGATTCAAGACGAAAGGGTATTTTATTTTGTAATTTTACTGCATTTATTGCTGTCAATATGGTAGCAAGAATCTGAAAACATTTGAAACGCATTTATAGACGTACCGGTGTAAGTTTGGCGACTGGCTATATTTCAAAAACTTGGAAAATAATATTGATAACAAAAAGTAGCCTCGAGAAGTCTATTAAAATTGTTTGCTGTTGTCGAATGTTATTGTTATATGGACTCTCTTATTAGCATCTTAATTTTTTTTTTTTTTTGACAAATAATACCTTCACTTGATTTTATAGAGAAATTTCCATTTTTCAATTTGGATTTAAAAACACGCTATGTAGTGACAAAATTTGAAAGTTGAATGCAAGAAACTTCTTGGGGTCACTTTTATGGGAATATTTGTTTGCCAAAAGCTGCGGGACAAATAGTTTCTGAGAAACATTCACTCACATATCTTAGCTGAACACTTGGTGCAGGGCACTAACATATCAAGCAAGTGACATTGCTAAAGAAAAGATAGTACCAATTTGTAATAACTAATCGTGATTTCAACTACAAAACATGATTTGTAGAAAAACGGGACATCTACATCGTACAAATGGACTTACCTGTGTGCAAAAAATTTGCCACAAACATTACAAGGGAAAGGTTTCTCTCCAGTATGAGTCCTTTTATGTCGGTTTAAATTTTCTAAAGTTAGGAAGCCTTTGCCACATTCCTGACACGAGAATGGTTTTTCGCCTGTATGCGTCATCATGTGTCGCTTCAGGTTCTGCTGAGATGGAAAGGCTCTCATGCATAATTCACAACTGTAAGGCCTGATACCTAAAAATCAAAATGTGTTCTAAATTATCTGACTATTTTTTAACACAAATTGAATCAACTGATCCATTTTAGCTTTAGTACATTCGGAAAAAATTAAAAGGAAACTGTTTATGCTGTATAGTTATGTTTGTTGTAGGTTGTGGTATAGTGTATAGTATAACAAGAAGTGCTAGAGAGTTCCAGATCTTTTAGTTGTGTTTGATCCAGGGATTCTGCCATGTCAATTTTTTATATTTTTCAGATCAGTATTTCTACAGATAACGATCAATGCAGTTCCCACTGACACATCCCGTATAGTGAATTTCTTATACAATTTATTTTATAAAAAAATTGATAAATGTAAAATAAATGTTCTATAAGTAAAATAAAGATTATTTTGTTTAGAGGTAAATATTAGGTATGTAAGTTACAAATATTATGAAAAGACCTGAAAAGGGAAATATCTTCGAGATAATGATGTACCTAAAAATAAACTTACCCGTATGAGAATTAATATGTCTTCTCAAATGACTCGCATTGCAAAACGCTTTATCACACAAATTGCACTTGAACTCCCTAATGCCTCCATGCATCTTTAAGTGGAAATTTAAGGAAAACATATGCTTATAAGTCTTTCCACAGATAGTACAGGGAAATGGATTAGATGTTGTACCATCATGAGTGTCCATATGAGCCAATAGTTGTTTTGTGCTTTTCATTATTTTGTTACAAACTGGACATGCAACAGACCTCTTAGTAACCTTGTCATCTTCATGAGATTTTCTGTGTTTCCTCAGTCTTGCCTTCGTCTTGAAAGCACTATTACAGAAGTCACAAACAAATGGTCGATCGCCTATAAAATATTAAGTAGACAATATTTAAATACTAATCAATGAAAGTTACAAATTAGTTATACATGAGTTTGGCAGTAATTATAATGAAAAAACTGTTTTATAGTTGGCATACCAAGATATCCAAATAGCTTCAAGTATAAAATAAAACAACATAATCAAGCCTAGTAAGTTTTGGCCTCGGTTTTAGCTAACGAACTAAACATGAAACTTTTATCTTGTAATATTACACTACTTAAATATCAAATAAATGATAAGATTAATAAATTTTTTAACTTTGTCAATTAATTGATCAAGTGGCTTCGTCAAGTCAATTGACAAATGTAATACTAAAACTTGGACGTCAAATAAATTAATGAAGAACTTCGTCAAGTTAGTGACGACTTAAAACTTGTTCTAATTTTTCGTCAATTTTTACTTTAATTCACGAATACCAACCTAAAATAAATGTAAATATTTAACCAGTAACTGAGCAGCAGCAATAATAAATGCAATGGAAGCTTTTTTAACTGTTTCTCATTTTTTTTGCCTTAATAGTATATTATGCAACGTACATGATCGTGATCATGATGGTTATTA
Organism: Monochamus alternatus; assembly: GCA_037114965.1. NCBI lineage: Eukaryota > Metazoa > Arthropoda > Insecta > Coleoptera > Cerambycidae > Monochamus > Monochamus alternatus. The sequence continues at coordinate 28,399,238 of CM073429.1, forward strand.
ATACACGAGCATTAACCGGGATACGAAACGAGCCGAAGGCGAAACGAGCCGAAGGCGAGTTTCGTATGGTTTATGCGAGTGTATTAATAACCATTAGATGAGAGTTGCATACGCTATTTTTTCTACACCCGATAAATAATCAAAAACCATAAATTTTATATTTTTATTGAACACAATAGGTAACAGTAACGTCAAATGCACAGCATGCTTGATTGAAAAATTATGGGTTTCTATTGATTAAAAATCTGTATTGTAATGGGTATCATTATGAAACGGATTATGGGCATATAAGTGCATTGTTATACGGGTGTAGAAAAAATATAATTAGTAAAGTTACTTTTCATTTTTAACAGTTTTTGTTTCGTATACAAATGGGAATCATATAACATTAAAAGTTAAAATTACTTTTAGGTTGGTATGGGTGACATCTGATAGCAAAGAAACTTGACAAAGCCCTGAATATGTGTAAAACCAAAGTGCGACCTTGAAGAAATTGATGAATTAATTCATCAATTTCTTCGACAATAAATTGTTAGCATAATGCCCACTTAATGGGTTTACTAGGTTGTTTAATTTTCAATTATTCTTATGGCCTGATTTCGTATGTGAGATGAACGCAGCGACTTCCAGGAAGATCAATTAGTCAATAGTCTAGCAGCGAATTGCAGGCAGTTTCAGTACAACTTGTACCAAAATTGCCACTAACATGAGTGACAAAAAATGCAGCCGAGACTGTTGCCTCTAGACGCTCAAGCAAAATCATTTCGAAACATGCGATAGACACTGCAGCTGCTACAAGCGTTGGACACATGCATCCATCGTACATGCAAAACAAGGCCTTTATTCAACGCTGAACAACAGAAATACTTTTTAAAACTAATTTCACAAAATGTTAGACCTTCTGATGCACTTTTTAAATTTATTTGTGTATTTTTCTCACAAAAAATTAAATATTTAATCTTTTTGCCTTTATATTAGATAAACCCTGTCAAAAAATGAAAGCTTAATTAAATCATTGTGCATTTTCACCACAAAACAAAAACAAAATTGGTTAGAAAAAAATTGGATAAATGTGGTTTTAGAGAAAAAAACATTTTCAAAACTAATCACACTCAACTTTATACTCCTTTTAACACTGTTAAAAGTATTTATAAACATCGTTAAAACATAAATTATTAAATAGTTCATAAAGTAATAGAAATATATTTTTTCAAATTTATGGAAAATCCATATATATAATATTTTCATTTACAAGTTCGAATTTATCATCTACCATTTACATTTCATGACATCACCAGGCCAAGACTGGAGCGGAAGACAACTGGGTCGGCTTAATATGAAGTACACACATATTTTTATTGTATATTTTTTATTGCCTGTATAGGTCAAGCCATGCCACTGGCCCTTGCCATGTTTGACAAGACGAATCACGGGGACTCGGGTCACAAAACAAAACTCCCTGCAACTTGAACGTGAATTTGAATGTTTCTATAGTCAGTTTATAGTTCACTTCATACTTATGATAGTAGACATAAAAAATGTCAAACCCTGCTGACAAGTGTGATACGGCGAGAGTATAGCAACAATTTTTAAATGTAGAAAATAAATGTTGTAACAGTTAATTTATTTCACCAAATCATAATGCTGTTATGAAGTACACTCATCCAGATAAATTTAATACAAAATCAGAAATAGAGTGGTATTAATCAATAATTACATATGTTGTCATACAATATTCAATTTAAAAGTTGCTACAATTTAACCTAGATGGATGGAGTCTTGTTTCACCAGACTGAACCCTGTGTTACCAATATGTCACAATATTCCCTAAATGATGAATAATTGCTAAATTGAGTTAAACTAATTTATTCAGGCAGTTACGTTAGTTAAATTCTGAAAATATAATAATGCTAAATGTGCATAAGTTTATTTAAAAGATAACTGCATTATTCACTTCATTCTTGAAATTATTAGTAGTACAATACTAACTCGCCGAAACATTTGGCAGCACAGCTGAGCAAGAGTTATTTATTTCTGTAATATATATTAAAACAACTATATGTTGTACTGGTCTGGTCATAACGTGAAGCTAAGATACATTGTATTAATAGTCTGTGTTGTCTATTTATTCATTTAAAAAGCGAATCAAATCCTGGATATTGTCTCAACGTGTGCCCTAATTTATTGTTAAATGCAGTAAATTTATAAGTTATATTTAGGCTTAAGTAATTTATGTTGTCAATTTTTCATTTTTGTCTAGCTTACCATTGTTCTTGGTTGGTTACATAGAAGAGCGGCGGATAGCCGAACGGTGCCAACCTTTTTTCTTACATATCCCTATATTAGTATGACATTATAGGCAAAAAATATACTATTTTATTATTATTATTATTATTATTATTATTATTATTATTATTATAATAGATGACTGAAAATATCATAATACAGTGTAATTAAATATAAAATGGACATTAATAGTAATACACATAACTATAAAGGCGGAGCTAAAAAAATTAAAAAAAAAACAACGAAAGGCATACTAAATATGTATTATTATGTATTTTACAATTTTGTTGTGTTGTGACCATTTACCAAAGTCATTGTTTATTTATATTTATTTACTGGTATATTAATATTTCTTTTCATGCCTGCTGCCATGAGAATCTGAAAATAATGATGCTTGGGTTGTTATGAATATGTCTGAAAATATCTAGCATTAATCAAATAAAAAAATGTCAAAGCTTTGACCTTTTAGTTTTTATTTGGTATGAAGTGAAATATAAAATGTATGCACCACGGGAGATACTAGAATGATTATGCCCTTAGGCGACTTGCTAGGCCGCAACCTGTCACCTGCCGGCATAATCATTCCCGTATCTCCCTTGGTACATAAATAACTACTTTAGCTTTTGTACCGTTGACAAATGAACAAATATATAATTTAATATAATTGCCGTTTATAACACAAAATGTGTAAAAAATAAAATTATTGTTATTTGTAGTATCTACTCATCACAGCTATATAAAAATCAGGTAGGATGGAGCCAGTCAAAAAATTTGACCGAAAGCAGAATGGGATCCGGTCTAGGCCTGGATGTCACTTGTCAAAATAAATACGTGCTATAATTGCAACTAGAGATGTGGAAAATTTTTGATTAAATAACGAATAGTTTTATGTTCAGTTTTACGGTATGGTAAATAATTATCAAAATGTTTAATGTAATGTTAATAACAGACAATGGTTTCATGACTTACCAGAATGAGTTTTCATATGATCTTCCAAATGAGCAAATTGTGTAAACTTTCTCTGACAAGTATTGCACTCATATCGCCTTTCGCCTGTATGAATCCGCATATGTTTACTTAGATTACCATTAACTGAAAACTTTTTTCCACAAACTTTACATGCATAGGGTTGTTCCCCAGTATGTTTTCTAGAATGAACAGTCAGCTGTGTATTATCTCTAAATTGTTTTTCACATCCACAACACTTATAACATTTTTCATGTAACCTTCTTGATTTAAAATGTATTTCTAGTTCAAAGTCGGCTGTAAATTTTTGTTTACAAATTCTGCAGGTAAATGAATCTTCATTCTCATCACTTGACGAATCCTCAGATTCTGTGTTTTCTTGTACTTCGTCACTTATTTCATGGGTAATTTTAGAGTGAGAAATATTTTCATAATTTGTATCTGCTTCATTTAAATTTTCAGAAGAACTGTCATGTAAAATGTGAACAGTTTCATTATCTTTTGAAGGATATTTCATAAAAGTATTTACACTACCTTCCTTTACATCTGCATCACCTTGTAAACTAACAAACTCTGGTTTATCTTGTAAAAAAGTGTCATCTTCCAGTTTAATATTAATGTCGGGAATTACACTTTTCAAAGCGGCTACACTGTCAGTTTCATCCTCTGGTTCTTCTTTTATATAAACATCATTTTTTAAAGCCATTTTAACTATTAAAGTAGGTTAGGGGTTAGGTTTTTTTTATAAAAATTATCCTATATGGTTATATGAACATATTCTGTGACATAAATTACTGAATATAACACTATGCAGTAACGTAACATATTTTTCACTGTAAGATAAACAGCATTTTTAAACTACGATCACGAAAAGTGAAATACGAATGAAAATCTGACAGTAAAAAAATATTACAAATACACACACACATAAATGACAATGACCAAAACACTGGCATATAAAAAATAAAAATATCGTGTTTGACAGAGGTTTGACATATATATTAAAGTTGTTTTCCTTTCAATAGACGGTACAAGCAGGATTCCTGTTACTTCATCTTATCCATAGACCATAATCTTATCTAACCATATTTCTTAGAGGCTATTTTGCGGTTAAAATTTTAGGCCTAGTTTAAAATAGTAATGTTTCCACCACACAATTATTAAGTTTCATTTGTAAGGTCTACCTAAAAAGCCAATATTCATAATTTTTCGGTTTCTTGCACAAGTTGTTAGCTTCATGACTATTTCTTAATCTCAAAAGTGTGACACTTCACTCTCACTGTTCTGACTTTATGTTGTTCTGCTAAGTTCTGTTTTCGAATTAGTAGGATTTATAATGGAAATAATTCCCAAAGAAAAACACTATTGGCAAATTTTAGCAATGAAGAAAAAGTATTACTAATTAACATAATAGCAAATTATAAAAGTACGGTGGAGAATAAAAAACCGATAATGTCCCTACAAGAAAAATGATAGCAGGTCAATTTAACTCACTGTCGCCAAATAATATTCACAGAACAGCAGAATCATTAAAAAAGTTTTTGAAAACAAAAAAAAGGAAGTCCGTTTTATTAGCGATACAGAATTATTACTAAAGATTAAGAATAAATGTATTTTTTTTGTAATTTTATCAGTGATTCTTTTTAAGAGCTTACATATTACTTGAAATTCAAGATCTTCTTCGATTAAGGTCAAAATGTGCAGCTGTTTCTTTATACAGCCGGTATCTTCTAAAAAAGTTATCCATCGTATGGAAATGATCACTTCTCTCGTACACTTTTCGAGGAAGCCCATACTCTATTATTTTTAATATATGTAAATCATTATTAAATATATCATTTTTCATCATAGTTTATTATTTTTTGTTTATTTTTCAGTGGAAAAATAATAAAACCAAATTATTAAATTAGGTTATGTAGAACCTTTAAGTATCGTTAAAAAAGATAAGCCTAGAATTTCGAGGGCTTATACCCAGCTAACACTGATATGCTCGAAAAGTTAAGGCCGACTATTGAAATTTAAGTACTTCAAGTAATGCGGTTTATAGTCGTTTTAAAACTACTAGGATCCGTGAATTTTTACTGACAATTTTCACAACTGCAAAATTTGTATTTTAGAAGCAGTTATGTTTAGCGGAATTTTGAATGCCTTTGTATTACATTGAATTATTATTGGACAAGCGCTCAAAAAAATCAGGTTAGGTGGGGAATAGGAACATTTATCATTTATTCAATAACAGTTTACAATATGCAAATTTGTGTTTTGGTAGAACTGTTATCCCATTGCGCGGTCTATGATTGCGCCACACTGTCGTCAATCGTCATTTCCTTGTCAGTCTTTATGAGCCACAAAGGCGTAGATAAAATAATATATGTTTTATAATCTGTGCATTTGTTCACATTTGTCATCCTTTCTCCATTCGTTTATTAGTTATAAAGTGATTAATAATGTCGCAAATAAATGATGGGTAAGTAATCATTGTTTTTATTTTGTTGCTTTTGTAGAAAACTGATGGAAAAATTGTTTATTCTAGTTAGATCTTAAGTATGCCATTAGTCATTAGTCTTAGTTTACGTTGTAGAGTGTGGTATTCTAACTTAAATTAAAACATGAATCGCACGATTTGTAGACGTAGAAGTGAAAAACAGAAAAGACGATTAGTGAAAAAAAAAGTTTTACAAAACATGAACTTGATTGACTTAGAATGTAATACTTCTAATAGAAATAATAAAGGTCCTATAATTTCTGAACCATCTAATATAAATATTGAGGAGCCGACGAGTTCTCATTTTTCTTGGGCAAACCAAATAAAGATGTCTCAGGTACAGATTCCTGAAAAGTTGGACGAAAATGAGTACTCTGTTTCCATCCCAACAAATTCAACGACTGAATCAGAATATTGCTTTGTACGGTCTCCATTTAACGTAAATTCACTTCAACAAAAAGAAATAAGCTTAGAAAAAGCAAGTAAAAGTTCAGTTGATTCGCTTACTTTTTTGTGAAATTGGGGAAAAAAAATAAAATATCTCATGTTGCTATGTCAGAGTTACTCAAGTGGCTTAAAGACGAAGGATGTTGTTATAAAAATTTGCCAAAGGATGCTAGAACTTTATATCAAACGCCAAAGTCTAGTGAAATAGAAACATTTGACAACGGAAAGTTTTATTATTTTGGTTTAAAAAATGGATTATCAAAAATTGATTTTGGAAATAATTGCAAGGAAATAAATTTATATTTTAACGTAGATGGGCTTCCATTACATAAAAGCACGAAGCAACAATTTTGGCCTATTTTGTGCAGAGTTGATCATTTTAAATCTGAGCGACCATTTATAGTTGCACTGTTTTAGGTGAAAAAAAGCCTCCTCTAGATTATTACTTTCATAAGTTTATAGATGAACTAAAAATAATTATGGAATTTGGTTTTACTGTAAAAAATAAACATATTGAAGTAAATGTAAAAGCATTCTGTTCAGTGATTATAAAGGTAGCATTTTTATTGTTGGTTACCAACTAAATATTATCAAGTCATTACTAGATTATCCTACATCCAGCACATTGCTTGGTAAATATGAAGTGAGCATTAATGAACATTTTCAAGTGATGTATGAAACTGACAATATTTTACACAAAGGCGTTTTAATATCTACTCCTGATGGTACTTCTATTTGCTTTCCTTTATTGCATGTTATGGATTAAATATGGGTTATGAACATTAACTTATTTAATTGGTAAGAAATTATTATTAGTAACTTTTAGTGAGGTTTTATTTGTTTGTCGGAATACTTATTATACAACTACATGCAATATATATTTGCAATAATTATATTTTGATTTATGAAAAATATATATTTTTATTTTATGGATTGTATTTTCTGTAGGTATGTATGTAGGTAGGTACGTACCTACTCGTTTTCCTTATATTTCAGAGAATATATTGTGGTAGAATTTAAGGAAGAAGAAGATTGTGGTCAACTTGCAATGGCTGTTGTATCCAGCACATGGATTGTTACTGATAATGGCTCTGATAATTATTATTGTTATTGGCCTCAATATATAAATAAAGCTAAACTTAGCAAATTAGTAGTAGAACACACAGAAATTGATTTAGAGAAATGCAGTAGATGTCCAATAAATATAAAGTATAGATCAAGTAAGCAATGTCTATTATATGTTATTTTATTTTGGAAATAACTAAAAGATAACACTTAATTGCTTCCCTTTTGCAACAAAATTCACTTTATTCTCATATGTGACGTCACTGCTCAGTTAATGGTCCATTCCTTTTAGTTCTTAAAATGAGCGTCAACTGAGATCAATTTATTCACTTTATACTCATTTAGTATGACATCAATTAACTGAAGTGAGTATACTCACAACACATCAAGCTCAGACTCAGTTGTTTGCAAAAGGAAAGCAACTAATATAACACTTTTACTGTCCTGTCAAATAGGCAATATCTCTAATAATTTTTTAAATTAATTAAATAAGTAGTAATTATGAATCGTATATAAATCGAGGTATAAATGTTACATTAGTTAAACACTTAGTTTTTGATTCATTTTTTATTGAACACTAAATGTTATTTACTGTGAAAAAACGATAATTTATGATAATTATTTGTAGGAGTTTATACCCATGCCTGTGATAAAATGAAGATGTTAGAAATACAATCTAGTGTAAGCCAATCTGATCCAGATGACTGTACTCAAAGCACTCATCGGAGACGATCCAAAAAAAATCCACATTACGAAGATTTTCATATCGATAATGATTCGTCAGATTCTTATGAAAATATACCACCTGCACCTAAAGTTATTCCTGTGAAAACATTTAATGTACCCTCTCAAAAGGGAAAAAATTATTCAAATTTGGAATCTCAAGCATATAATATACAGAATAATATTATTGAAGAAGTGAGGAGACCTGAGAGTGTCAGTTCATGTCCTGCATCTGCTATTTCTGTTGGAAATAGTTCAGGGAAAACAACTTATATTTGCTCAGGATGTAAAAAAAATGAAGGTAATTTTTTTTAATGAGAATAATACTGCATGCCCAAAGTCCTCTTAGAGGCATAATATCCAGGACTGATAAATTAAGTTGATATTTGGTTCACTAGTTTCAGATATAAGATAAAAATAAGTAGTTATTTATGTTAATATCTGGCAAATACATTTTTATAGTACGAGTAAGATGTTTCCGGAAAGGCGATTAGCCGAATTTGGAATTTCTAAACGAGTACTGGAAAAAGTTTACCGGACGTGTGACGTGCAACTTTTTATTTCATACTGTATCGTAAAAGATACTTTTATACACTTGATTTTAGTCCGGAAAATACCTTTTTTCGGTATTGAGTACTGTAATAAAAAAATTTACAGGATTAGTCCTGTAAAATCAAGTATGTAAAAATGTGAAATTTTTTCCTATGGTACCCTTTCCAGGCTCATTTCTTTGTTTTATTTTATCTGTCGATTTATGTTTTGATTTTTAACTGCATGTTCACATGAAAAGAAAAATCTTATTATTAGCTAGCTTTTAAAATATCTACATCTGTTTATATATGATTTACTCAAATTTCAGATATACTCAATAACCTAATGGGCAAAATCGAAAGTATTGGTGAAGACATAAAGTTTTTAATGTTGGCACAAGGTGTAACTGATAGCGCAACATCAAGAACATTAACACCTATACAGCCTTGCTGCTCAAAAGAAGAGTTGGAGCAATTGAATGATTCTTTAACAAGTGATGAGAAATTTCAGTCACTGGTGAGTGTACTTTTTGTTATTTTGTAAGTTTAATAATTTTTTCAGTATTTATTGACTGTTACTCCTTTATCGTCTTAATTATTTTGTAGGTTTTATTAAGACTTGATTTATTTTTCAGTGTACCTATTATTAATATTTTTAAGAATACAAAACTGTTTTAATTTTTTAGTGTGTGACGCTTCAAACTGTTGGGGGAAAAGATACAATTGACACAATAAGAAGAATCCTACACAGGATGGTTTCAAATAATCTTGCCATAAGATACAATTGGACTGGGCGAAATAATAAAAATAACTTTTGTGTACTTAAAAATGTAATAAATTTGATCCTTGGTAAGTGTTTAAAATATATTCATGTACAGGGCGGTCACACGAAAATTGTCGCCTCCCCATTTTTCTTCTTTATTATTCAAGATACGAAAGAAGTAAAAGAATAAAAGTTATATGAACTTTTAAATATTATTTTGTATGTTCAAAAGTTCAATTCAACCGTTGGAAAGGTCATCAAAAGAGCTTTTCAAAAATATATTTGTACATGATACTTATCTTTTATGTTTTTTTAGATATGACAGGTATATTATTCAACTTCAAGTTTAAAAAAATAATTGTCAATTTGTTAAAAATTGCATTTTTATTAAAAAAGTCATATTCTTCAAAACGATGCATGCTTCATGACTTGTAATAAGTCATGAAGTTACTATGGTAATATTGCGTTTTAATAATAAAGATGCAATATCTCAAAAACCGAAATAGATAATTATCATGTATAATATTTTTTTGAAAATATAGATCTATATCTATCTCATTTTACCTCGTATAGTTAACAAGAGCCTCTAAAAATATCCAAATTTGTCCACCTTGTACAGAGATATTACTTACATTTTTGTATTTAAACATTTTTATAATTTATTAACTTTTAGTTGCAGTTAGAAAAAACCCATTTTCAAAAGGAGCTACGCAACAACAGGTTGAAGATATTATTAAACTGTGGCTAAGAAATGCAAATGACAGGGAGGGTGGACGAGGGACAAGAACGGACAAATAAAAAGATGTTTTTTTTTTTTTTTGTTTAATAACTTTGGAAACCTTTTTATTTTTTTTTATAATAAATTTTTATTTTAATAAAATATATTTATTTAAAAATGTTACTTAGTTTTTTATTTTGGGAATTGCAGTTTAGCAGAATTCTGTGTTTAATTAAATTTCAATAATCGATAGATTGTGAAGAATCAATCTCTTCCAAAGTAAGTATACTGATGTGAATATTGATTATAATTGAAGTTACAGGTTATAGGAGCCAACAGAACAGCAATTTTTTTCAAAATAATATATAAACTGAATTTATAAAATCAATTTTATTTATATTTTAAAGTCGACCTTTATTTCAGTACTTTTAATAAATTTTCATGTGAAATGGTAAAATTAAATATTTTCCATTAATTTTTGTTTCGTGATTAAAATTTGTATCTTTTAAATTGGAAACAGAATGTTTAAAAAAAATTTAAAAAACAAGTTTTCTATAATTTTTTCCCCTATTTTTCTATAATATCTATAAAGCCGTTATTTGTTTTGAGGGACATAATTTTTTTTATTGAAAATTAATGTCATGAACCCTGTAGATATTAAATTTAAATAAAATTGCTATAGTTTTGTAATTTGCCGTTTCCAAAGTATATTGTAAACGGAACATATCGAATATTTTTAATATGAATGTTTAATATGTAAATAGTACCCTGCTATTTAGTCATAATATTTTCTCCTAATTTAGACCCTAATTTACAAGATTAAGAAGTAGTTATGGAAGGAGAATAGAAGGGGTTATGTGAAATATGAAAAATTAAAATTCAATTGTTTTACAGGTGCTTGTGCCCTACTTGAAAAGATTAATCCATAGATTAAAATAAAGTACTCTCCCTTCATCTTAGATGAATACTTTATAAGCATTAATTTGACACTTGCTTGTTAAATAAATGAAGTGTTTATTAAGCAGTACTAAAATACTTATAATCGCAGTATAAGCATCTGATGGCCGGCATCTGGCCAGCTGGACACCGGTGCGCTTTTTTAGCAATAATTGGAAGTACTTCTCCGACACATCAATTGCCTGAAAGAGTGTGCTTATTAAGTGCTTATCCAACTATTTTTGTTATCTGGGTATTTAAGAAGGTTTAAGACATTTTATGTCGGGTTTAGTAAACGATGGAAGGCAAATTGTATTTTTAAGGTTACTTAAAGCGTAAGCGTAGCTTAAAACAAACGGTGGAAATGGCCATAAGGCTGGATTCAAAGCCTACTCAAAGTGCATAAAATTATTAAAATTTAAAGCTATATGCAATTTTGCTTATAAGTCTATGGCGATAACCATAGGCCGTATGACTTAATTTGTAGTAGGCGCATTTATAATACACATAACATAATCCGTACGCAAGCGCAAGAGGTGAAGAACTATCAGTTAAGTAAAAATTTAAATATATATGTTAAACATTTAATTTCTGTCCGTTTTTCATTACAGGTGAGTATTAGACATATGTATGTAGTAAATATTAATTATATGTTAAAAACGTAAAAAAAATTACTGAACACAAAACAGAATCTCTGGTAGCACGTTTCCACAATCCAATTCTGTGACGAAATTACATCCGAATTTATTCAATTATGCATGATTTTAACCGATTCCGTAGCGATAGAAACATAAGAAGTAAAAATGAACCATTTCTTTACGTCATACGGATATATTACGGTGTCTATGACTGGTCATAATATGTATTTCCCTATCTGCTGTTCACATAGCAGCTGGAAACTGTTTCAAATCGTCCGACGCACACGTAGTTTATTTATAATCACAGAATAAATATATATAAATAAAAAAATATAATGCCTCCATAAGTTTGAAAATCCATTGTTTTAGTTGCAATGCGCACGTTTCGGACGACTGGAAACTGGACTGGACTGGACACAACCTAGAAAAAATATAGACCGCGTGATATAGGTCACGTGACAAGTGCCGCGTTTTCTAGGGACCTAAGGTCCAGTAAACGGATATTTTATTTGCTTTATGTTGGCGGTTTTACAAATATGATGGCTGCATTGCAATATGAAATTAACCAACTTGCTGTCATTTTAAATGTCATTAAAGAATGTGACATGAATGTGACCAATCACAGTAAACAAATGAACTTCACGCTACAATACAAACAACGTAAATTGGCATAAAAACCAAGTTTTAGCGCTTCTGGACCTTTTAGAGCAGCCATGAATTTGCGGTCGCGGCCAATATGACACTGGCCCAGTCTATATTTTTTCTAGGTTTGTGGGTTATAGCATTAGGTTTTGTCTATGGTTATAGCACACTGCTTATGTTTTGTTTACTATAAATCCAGCGTTATTGGCGAAAATCAAAAAGTGGCTGACATCTGTTGATAAATTTTCGAACAAATTACTTGGATAATAGAAGGTGAAGTTTTGTGTTTTTTAATGTTTTTATATATTTTTCCCTCATAAATAGTACAGAACAGTTTGAAAACAGTATAATTTTATTTTGAATGTAGAAAAATGCAGAATCTGCATGAGACAATTTGATATATTTTTTGTAATTTTGCAAACGTTATTAATATATTAGTATAAAAAGTGTACAAAATTGCAAAATATACGCAAGAATATTTGCACAAAATCTCGGAAAATCGGTGCTGTTCTCCAGTCCCTCTCTTACTGTATTTTTAATATTTCCCTGGATATATTTCCCGTACACCTGATACCGAAGTCTGTCTAAATTGAAAATCCTAAAACCGATAAGAAAACACGTGTAAAAGTATTTGTAGAAAACATATAGAGGATTTTATGCCAGATAATTATAACAAGATTATGCTGTGAATTATTTAAGAACCGTTTCACACACACAAGAATTATAGCAAAAATTAATCTCCTAATTTTGCTAAAAATTTTCGTGAAACTTTTTAGCTGTTTTATACATATAATAATAATTTAATGAAAATTTTTATTCGTAAAAATATAGAACATGTTCTATAGAACTTGTTTTATATTTTTATGACTATAAATGAGAAAATGCGGCAGAATCTGCGCAAATCTCCAGTTTGGCAATTTGGGAAGTAACGTAGACAGTTGAAATATACATACAAACTTTAATTAAAATTCTTAGGAAAAATTTGCCCATTATTATCGTTATAATTTTCGGAAGAAATCTCTTGTGTGTAAAACGGTTCTAAGGATGGTTTTTAAATCTGTATTAAACATTATACTGCCAGTTTCCACTATATTTAATAATGTAGATATTTCATCATGGGGTGGCTGTGGCTGATGAACTAAAGCAGACGTCTATAAACACAGTATTTTGATGCTTTTAACAGCTTCACATTCTAACCCCACAAAAAATATATACTCGCATAAAAAGTTCTCATGCACCTTCTTTCAGAGGTTGCACAAGATCCCCCAAGTAGTCCAATATCGAACCGAATATCAGAATCTGAAAGGTTACGAGCATAGTAGGAATTTGTCTTACGTTAAAGTTAAAATAATCCTTTTGATAAGTCCTAAAATACACTTTCTCCTAAAATTACAGCATAAAACACAACATCCCTGGCAATTAAAAGCGCCATTTGTAAACAAATTGTTGTTCACCCCTATTTCCGACAGTAAAAATGGACCGCATTAGTGTGACATTAGAGTAGTATGCAACCCACGGTATGTGTTCTGTCATAATAAATTACATTTCAATCCACTGTTATTGTAATGATCTTTATGGAGCTTATGTTTAAGGGTCAAATTATGAGACTGAAACAGAGATATTTGAATTTTATTTATTTCTCTGTAAATAGGTCTGTTCAAGCATAGTCGGCTAAATCGCATCAGCCGTGCTTTTTCTAGCCTCTTTCATGTTTCATTGCCAGTTTGCAGCGACTCATGCGCGTGCGGCAGTACTCACTACAGCACAAATGACGTAGTCAGACATAGTCGTTAATTGTTTTTATAGAAATTATGACAAATGGCAAATATCTGTTAAGGTATACGTTTCTGTTTACATATCATTTTTAAATTGACACAACCTAAAATAATAAGTTTTGTATTTTTATAGTGAAAGTGTAGGAGCAGCAGTCCATTATTAATACGTATGTATCTATAATTTGTGAAAAATGTAAAATATTTATACACAAATTATTGTAATGGTATCAGTGCCGCATATTTTATTGTTTTAAAATAGTAGATAAAAAATACGTAAATTTTTGCATACCAAATTAAATAAGTAAGTTCTATTAAATGATAATAAGTTATTACAGTCTCAATATCCAATGTCAAATTCTGACATTTATGGCCTAATGTGTATGTTTTCAAATACTAACATTGGTATCGCCACACTACAGCATATTACAGAATTTTAGATTGAAATTCAATTGATACGGCAGAAGTATTACCACAGTTTATAAAGCATAGTTAGTCAACCTAGGATAATCTGTACTATTTTGAAGAAATTTGCCTCAAGGGTTGTCTAAAGTGGTTGTCTAATTTCACACGTTCATAAATAACTAATATATCTATGGTTTATACTAGATGGTGCCATTAATTTTTTGAGGTCATTTCGGATTTCATGACATTTGACATTTCAGAAAAAAATCCATTATTAAAAAATCGATAGGGCCCACCCTCTTTACATTTGAAAAAATGCGTTTTTAAGGATATACAATAAATCAAAATTTTTAGTGGTAATAACTAAAAAAAAATACAAAATTATTCAAATTTAGAATTTTTCCCATAATTACAAACAAAAAGTTAGTAGTTAGTCATTAAATCCTAGGTTGACTAACTATACTTTTATAAACACTGGTTTCACATACTAATTTGGTTGCGAATCATGTGATACATAACTTGAATTACATTACTTTATATAGGCATTTTAAAATTTTAGACGTATTGTCAGGGTCACAAACCTAGCAAAATATAAACGGTGCCAGCGGCAAATTGCCGATGACCGTTAATTCATGGCCACCCTAAATGGTCCAGAATCGCTAAAACTTGCTTTTTATGCCAATTTACAATGGTTGTACTGTAGCGTGAAGTCATTTGTTTACTGTGATTGGTTACAATCTTTAATGACATTCAAAATGACAGCAAGTTAGTTAATTTCATATTGCAATGCAGCCATCATATTTGCAGAACTACAACATAAAGCAAATAAAATATACATTTTTTGGAACCTATCACGTGACCTATATAACGGAACAGCGCCGTCTATATTTTTTACGGTCAGGTTGCTCTCCGACAACGTCATTGATGACGTGCTAATAATAATATTAACATAGCCACACCTCTAGTTATGTTTTGTGGCCACACCTACGTAACTACCGAGCCGTAAAGAAACCATTCTTTGCTAAACTGCGCTGTGTTATAGAGCCGACTCGATTTAGGTTAGCAGACGATGGTACGTCAACGCTAGAATCACTGACGTCACTTTCGTGACAAATCAAGCGAACAAGCTATCCCCGTGTACTCTCAAATGATGTTCTGTGCATTCATCTTTAATGTGTAATCTGTAGTTCTATTCAAATATTTTGTTTTGAGGTTATTATAAAAGTCATCTGATTTGAGGGATTTGAGAAATGTCAAAGTTAAAGAATTCCACAATCTAAAACATTTTTTGCAAATATAAAATAGATCTAGGACATGTTTCCCGTTATCGTAAAAGAAGCAATGTATTGCATTTTAATAATATAAGATTATAAGTTATTAAAACCCGAGTTCTTGGGAAATTTTGTAAAGCATGGATATAATTGAAATTAGTGATCCACACCAAATTACTTTAATGGTTAAACAAGAAGATTGTGAAGTAACTGTAGATGATTGCCATTTAAATATATTGGAAGTTAAAGAAGAGACTGAAAATACAAGTGTAAATTTTGAAAAAGTGTTTTTGCCAGAGATATGTGATGATGTTTCAATGGAAACTCCTTTTTTTGATTATAATAAATATAATAGAAAGTGTGAGCTAACTGAAGAGGTTAAATCTAGTGTTTCTACTGCATCATATCCTAAGGAGAATATAAATCAAAATGTAAATACTTGTTATCAATATAAACAAACGGTACATGAAAGATATCGTGAAGAACAAATAACTTTTAACCAAATTTGCAAATCTAATTATAAATATGATGTATACGAAAATAACCCACGATTTAATAAACATAATTCAGGAGAGAATAGTGATAATTCCAATTTACAGTTTATAAGCATGCATCAAGATGCTAAAGTGGTACAACCTCCTGCTCAGTTCCAAGAAAACAATGGACATTATATACATAATATTTCTCCTAACACTAATGTAGGCTGTAAAGAAATTATGCAACCAATCAGGAATAATGGCCAATATTCTACAACTAAAAGGCGCCTTGATGCAGATGAAGACTGTAAATACAAATGTCACCTATGCAAAAGACCCAGGGCATTCTATACTCTAGAAGCAGTTAATAACCATCTAAAGTTTGAACATATTTGTGTCTTCAGTAATAGTAAGTTAAAAGACATAAATTCTTTGGTTAAAGATAAGAATTACATTATCAGTTCAGATCTTGTGCAAAAGTTAGAGTGAAAAAGTACCTATCATGTTTTCAAAATAAAAAAAGAAACAGAATAATTTTCGTTGAAATGTTTTTGACTAAATTAAATAGGTATGAAATGAATTTGACTAGATATTTTAGGTATTGTCAAGTTACGTAAGCGGTTACATTTGTGAGCTGTCATTAAAGTTATAAAGAGTGAAGTTAAAAACAAATTTGTGTCTAGTTCAGTGTTCAGTTGGTTATGCAATATCGAAAACATTAGTGAAATTGATATAGTGATGGATAAAAAACTTTATTTTTGATAATTCTTGAAATTGTAAATAAGGAAGAAATATAGGTATCTACAGTTTCCTTTGACCTATTTATATTACTACCTAATTACTAATCACAAAAGTTACTTAATTCTGTTTTTATAGTAGTGTCTGACACTACTCGTTTCCTTTATTACTTCACTACTTTTAAATTCATTTCATTGCCCTTTAAACCTGGAAATATGCATATTTATATTGTGTGTAAATAATTGACAATATGCATAAAATATATGCTAATTCATCATGGGAAGAGCAACTATGCTCTTCTCGGTTACAACTAGCAATTTTACTATACTATATTATGATGTATATTGCCTCAAATATCTTTTATATCTCTATTACAACTACTATTACTATTATACTACAAAATCCATGAAGTATTTGCCTTTCGTTGTAATATCTACTTCCTTCGGGGAGTACATGCTTCTGAAATGAAATATAGTTGTGGCAAGAATTCAAACGACTTACACGTTACAATTGTTTTTATTGCCAACATAATTTTCAATATTTAATCTTCTTAAATCACTAATTTTTTGCAATTTAGTGCAAACATTTAGGGCAGTATCTCACATAGTATATAATTTTATTATTCTCAGTTGCAGTTTCATAAATATTTTGATGAAAATATGGCGATTTATTCTTGTTGTTTGTATGACGTAAGTCGTCTGAATTCTTGCCGCAACTATAGTTAAGTAGTAGTACTTACTTTAATGCCAAAATTAATTTCTTATTAATATCTTAAATGTACATTTAAATACTTAGAAGAAAACGCTAAAGTAAATAGTTTTTCATGAAGTAGTACCTAATTTTGTACAAGGTTATTCGTTATATTTAGGTTACCCTTTATTATCATTATTATTAGAGGTACAAAATAATGATTTGAATACAAGTTGTAGGGCTGTAACTGAACTCTTTTAATGAGTTAATGGAAGTAAAGTGGGGTGCGGAAGTTGAGGGGTACAAGAAACAAGAATATATTTTTTAATGGAATGCCTTCTGTATTCTTTTGAATTATTCTTAATTTCTGATTTCAAAAATATGACCTTTAATCTTTTTCGAATTATTGAAAGGAATCTCATGCCATATCTTTAAAATCAAAAATAGAGAATAATTAAAAAATTCGACAATAAATAATAAAAAAATATATTATTGGTTCTTGTACCCCTAAACTTCTGCACTCCAGTGCTTTCATTAACTTATTCAAGGTATAGAAATTTCTATGTAGCAACAAATTTTCTTGTTAATAAATAAAATAAATTATATTTTTGTTGATTTTGAGAAAAAAAAAAATATATAAAAATTACTCAGCTTAGGATAGGTTGTATGTTTCGGTATAGTATAAGATGCATATTTGATTTTATGGTATAGTAAAGTTTAAAGGATATTCTAAGCTGTACTTACCTTACAACAGATTGTTTGAAACTTGGCTCGACATAAACACTACTTATACAGTATCCACGATTTACTTCTGAGAGGAAAATGATTTATTTTTGTATTATTTGAGAAAAGCTATTTATCATGAGTTGTATTAGAATATTTAGATAAACTCAAATCGCTCAGAAGATATGACAATGAGAAGTAGTTTAAAATTTTATTAAAATCTTGTATACCTATGTTGATAATTATATTTTTAAATACTACATGTTGGAACCAACTAAAAAATCATTTGCCTACACACATTTGAAACTATTTTCAAATTGTCTTTGACAGTTTTTGTGTAATAAAGTGTTGGCAATATTATCAGTCATAGACTAGTTTCAAACTGTCAAAAATGTTAGTTCAACATCTTCTTACATGATGTTTACAGAAAATAAATTCTAATTTTTCTGATCGGACGACAGTTTGAAACCAGTCTGTATTTCCTGCTTGAACAGATCTAATTCCTTTAATTTCATTTTCCAGTCATTCATTATTCTGAAATTAGCCAGTACTTTCTTATGAAATACTTCCATAAACAAAAATCCATAATGTTCAAATCGGAATTCCAAGATCCCACTGCAAAGTACCTTCACCCAAATGTTAATATAGTCCAGTCATTTAAGGTTTTATCTGCGGAAAAATTCCTAGTGAGCTGAATTCTTGTATACACCTTTATTACGGCGTTGTAATGAAGATGTGAAAAATCGACATTGATATCGTGCCGGCTAAAAAAGTTGTAAAGGGCAAAAGGTCACGAAAATCAGTTTTTCGCAAATATCTCGCCACCTATCGCTCGGAGGTCAATAGAGGTCATTATAAAAATTGTTTGTCGTGAAATTATCTACAAAAAATGCCTCTTGCATTTTTCTGTAAAATTAACCGTTTTCGGAGTAAAGCGCTGAGAAAGCGACTATATTATGAGAATGCACTGGTTTCCTCACCACCTTCGAGGTAGAATGCAAGGCGCGTTTTTACATGGTTCCCCCGTAGGCATAATCCATATGTAATAAGAGGTTTTTTTATTGAAGAGTGGATAATTTTTTATTTGAATACTGAAAAATACAGAAGAAACAAACTTTAGCATATAATTTTTTTTTTGTCATTTATTGTCGATATCTTCAGTTTCTATATCGTTAACAATTGCTGACAAAACACCGAGTGGACTTATTCCTATATTTAAATCGACATCATCATTTTCATCATTGGTTGACTGGCCACGGCAATGTCCACAAACTTTTGAACATCTTAATCAAATTTTTTATGCATCCACATTTGCCGCCACAATTATAAAAGATTATGTTCAGTAGATCATCGGGTGCTGGTGGTAATACCGCAGTACTCAAATTGTTCGTATAATTATTAGACAATTACTATGAACATTTACAAAAGTCACAGTAGTTAAATATTCAATATTACCATCACCTCTAGCGATACTAGCATTTCTTAATGTTTGTAGACGAATATTTTTCATTAATGTTTTGAGAACAAAGAACCGAATTATATAGCATATGAAAAATTGCTCCCAATTATTTGACATGAAATGCTAGAAAAATGAGTGCATATGACAAGATAATTTTTATTTTGACGATCGGGTAGGTGGTTTTGCATAAAATAGACGCCCATATTTTTACATTTCACCCTTAAAATTCAGTAATAGTTGTTTAGAATAATAACAAATTTCTTTTTTTTACCAAAAAAAGTTTTTTCTGATAGTATTGGTATATTGCAAAAATAAATACTGTATTAGAAATAGATAAATATATTTTATTTTATTAAATGATATAATTTCTTGTGTGTCTTTTTGCGACTAACGGTGTCTGTCTGACCCTTTTTATAGCACATTGTTGGCAAGTCAATTCTCGAATAAATACTGCCCATGCGTACGTACATGCACAATTTCCAACAGATATAATTGCGATCTGTAAAAAGTGTGTTTTTTTTCTAAATTAACATAATACGGATCACATAATATTATTCTCCCTGAAAATGTAAAACCAATCTGAGCCTGTCCTTGACTCGGTGGCGTAATGTACATCCCCACAGACCCCGTGGGAGGTGGGCCCAAGCCTAAGCGCAAACAATCTACCACCATAAAAGAAAAAATATATAAAAATCAGATGTTAAAATTAAAGAATGAATTTAAATAACTGATCAGATTAATGGCAGCAGTGTGAGATCAGAGGCTTTAGACTTGTCTAGTGGAGTTCCGCAGGGCAGTACGCTCGGTCCACTACTTTTCCTTATTTTTATTAACTCTATTCAGTCAATTATTAATAACAACTCGTTGTTAATAAACTATGCAGACGATACTAGTTTCATTGTAAAAAGTAAATATTTTTTCCCTGACATCGTAGATGAAGGAAACAACATTATTAAATCTATGGAAAAGTGGTGTACAAATAATGGGCAAATTCTAAATCAAGAGAAAACTGATATAATCCTATTTAAAACAAATCATGGACTAGACACTCCAAACATATCGATGTCAATAATCACAGAATACAATTTTCTACATCAATTAAATGCCTAGGCATCCATATAGATGAAACTTTACGATTTGAAGAACATATTACATACATCAATAAACAGTTAAGCAAAACGTGCTTTGGGTTAAGAATCCTCTCAAAATATAGTAATATAAATATAACTAAAATTATCTACTACTCAAGCTTCTATTCAAGAATTCGTTTAGGGATTATCATATGGGGTAATAGCCATTATGCCAGAAGCACATTCAAAATACAAAAGAGAGCAATACGTATTATTAAAAAATTATCTCCCACAGATTCCTGCAGAGGACACTTTAAAAACCTAAATCTGCTCTCACTTAGTGGCATACATATATATGAAAGCATTAAGTTCCTCTATAATAATAAAGATAATTTTCAAGCAGACATAATGCCTGGTCCGTATGATACAAGACACGGCCAACAATACAGTTATCCCATGCATAGACTATCACTAACTGAAAGTAGCCCGTATTATACCTGTATAAAACTTTATAATCACCTCCCAAATAACTAAAAAAAAATAAAAATTCTTTTAATGAAGTTAAAACAGATCTATTCAATTTACTATGTGAACTGGAGCCATACAGTATAGCGGATTATTGTAATTAGAAGTGTCAATTATTATGTATTTGTTTGTATCTGAAATGGGTCAAATTAGTCGTAAGGCCTTAGTGTATAAACCTATATTTGTGTAAAATAATGCATCTGTGTAATCTGTGTATCATGTTTCTATCTTTTTTTGACTAGCCTGTACAATTCTTATTTGTAACAAGTGCAATAAATTATTATTATTATTATTAAAATCAAAAGACTGTATTTTTGTACTGCGGACATTGTTTGAAATAAATTTGATTATTTATTTATTAGTTTACTTTAAACAAATGGCGTCAATAAAATGGTCAAGGAACTTGCAAATTATTTAATAACAACAAAACAATGTTTATTGTTGGGTCAGCTGGTGTCATCACCTCGTCGTAATTTCGTACATTTTTTATAATATAGTATAAGTGTACCCTTAAATATCTACCTGTAGATGTATGTACAAGAACGAACAAAATTGATGTCAGCATTTTGCATATTACATTTTATCATATTGCGGGGGGCCATATGATTTTGTGTTAAGCCGCTGCCTTGGCCGCAGAGTAGCAAATTTTGTTTTATTTTGTGCACCCAAAATTTAAACTTTTCGCGAAGGGTTGTCACACTTTAGACCCGAAAATATACAGGCAATCCTATATATTCTTAAAACGCAGACTATGAACTTTCTATTGATATATATTTTATTGAATTAAACTAATTTGTAGTTCACCTCCATAATTAATGCCTCTAGGACCCGGCTTTGATTAGCCAACCTAACCAATTTGTATTAGGATGCATATGAAATGCATGTTTAAATGCAATTCTTTCTATTAACATTTGGGTGAAGATACTTTGCAGTGGGATCTTGGACTAAAAAGGTTAGGTTTGTAGAATTTTATCGATTTGTTCTAAAGTTAACAAATCATTAATGAAAAGTTGAATGAAAATTTTTGCATTGTTTGAAATTGGCAAAATCTAACCAATCAAATGCGAAAAGGCTAAATAAAATATTTCTGGTTTTGTGAGTGGCCTTCAAAAATTAAACTAATTTAATTAATAACTTCATAACCCCTTTCCCTTTACTCTGAATACTATATACGTATAGGTAAGTATGTTTAAGAATATGAATAGAAAGTGCTTGTCTCGCCGATTAAACATACAGAAATTAATTTTATTAATCTAAATTGTATAATTGCTAAAATACTGATTTATAAACTTTTTCCATTGCCATTTTCGTGTCTGTTACTTAGAAAATGTACAATCGTTTGCAATAATAATGATACTCTTTAAAATGAATTTTGCAATTTCTATAGAATTGCTGATGTATTTGTAATGAAAATTACTTTTAACATTAGTTCTTACTTGTTTCACACACTATTAGTGATTTAATAAAATTTCTACTCAGAACTTGGAGAAGTTTAAAAACCATTTCATTATTATTGCAAAAGTCATTTTACAATCCAAAAGTTTATTTCGCTTTACGCAATTTTCTTGAATTTAGTGCAATGCTGCTAATGTCTGAAAGGTATTTGCTCATGTTCATAGAAATTTCTCATCAACAGAATGCAGTTTAATTTTGTAATGCTTTGTATAAATTTTACATAAGTACCTACCTAGGTACTTTATTTAATTACATTGACGTTTTACGAAGAATTATTTAATTTACACAGTATATAGACAGGTAATTCATTTCCATGGTAAAAATATATATAAGTTCAAATTATACATGCATTAAATGAATAACTACATTTTAATTTTACAAGTATTAGTAAATTTACATATCATGTAATAAAAATAGATATAATTTTTACATGTATTATCTGTTTAATTATGTATACTAAAATTTTATAGAGCAATATTAATTTTATAGGTCGTAAATAAAATTACCACGATAGTTATGTGCATAAAAGAGCCAATGATAATCATGGTAAATTTACATAAATATATTTTTTTCAATGTACTGTTAAATATAATTTTAGATTGAAGAGAGTTCTATAAACTGAATTTACATTTAGATTTCGCAGCAAAACCGTTGTACGTATTGAGTATAATTTATTTCTGTTTCTTCTCACTTATATTCATAACGCTCTATAAGACACAACTTCCGCTTTCAGTCCTAATTGATTTATCTCCGGCTCGTTGACGCTCGAATTTTTGCAGCTAATGGCGTAATTCATAGCAGCTTATGGACAACACGGCTTATCAGATTTGTTGTCGTTCAGCCTCCAGATGAGACCGTATCGATAAAGGCAATTCTTTCTGGTTTTATAGTAATTGGGCCAGTCTTCCGTCAGTATAACCTCTCCTGGTATAAAGAATCATTGCCCACGTGGAGGTAGCAGATCTAATTTATGGGTTATTTATACCTGCACAAAAAAAATGGTTAACGGTACAAGCCTATATGAACTTTTCATTCAAATGATTAATATCTCGCGGAGGTGGTTACCTCATATACCTTATTTTTTAAATACCCCATAAAGAAAGTCAAGGGGTGTTAGGTCTGGTGACTTTTCGGGCTACTGAATAGGTCCATTAATCCCAATCAATTTTTCTGAGAAAAGGTTATGTAATTATTACTGCATAATCCTGGCCTTATGGGGTGGAGCTTCATCGTGCTGAAACCATAGGTTTTTCCTTAGCTCCAAAGGCACATTCTTCAAAAAAGCAGGAAGTTCTTTTTCTAGGAAATTTATGTAACTCACGCTGTGACCGATAATGCCGCATCATACATGTATTCCAAACTGGCCTTAGTTTTGGACAAGGTTTACAATGTGGAAATTTTCAATGAACCAGGAGTGTTCGTTACGAGTAAAAAAATTATTGATAATCTATCCACATTCCCCTTTTTAAATTTTCCATTCGGTTTTCTATAATTTCCATTAAGAAAAAAACAAGACATATGGACAATATCAACATCAATTCTACCTAGAGATTTCTTTTTGATTGGCATTACCAAATTTACTTGTTCCAGAAAATTGTTGAACTTTATGGTACGAACAGAAAAGTTTCTTGAACTTGAAAACAATCAGTTGACCGTAATTTTAGATCTCAGATTTCGTCTTCTTAGTGCATACTGAGGGACTGTAAAATGGCTTTAATGAAACAGAAATAACAATAGAAAAAGTTTATGAATAGGCTTTAATTGTGAAATGAAAAACAGGTACATAACTGAAGTTTTATTTTCATTTAAAAAAATATTTATACTTAGTTTAAATCACACACAATCATTCTCTCACCTAAACTTAAAAATCACATTTCATATAATCTGTATGAACACATAGTAGTGCTGCTTTATAAAAGCAGTTCCTTTGGAATTGTCAAAGCAACATAGTGTTGCTACTCCTAACATTACTTTCTTCTATTACGATTACTTTTTATTTGAACACTCAGTGCAAAATAAGCAACAAATCTTATAAGTGTAGTTAAACTAATTAGAAAAATCACAGCCATGGAATAACTGGCATGTTCCATGTCCATCTGATCCAAAAACTTCTCTGGATAGACAAAGTGGCAGTAGTCCGCATTGCAAGGGAGTTTACCTCGATCGTAACCAAACACTGATAAGACCAGCCCTTCCAATCCATACTTGAGAAACGAGATATGGAAAAGCCAACGCATATATGGATGGGAGTCATTTAGCTGGACGAAGAACCCAGAGAATATTGTGAAGGGTAAGAAGCAAAATGGACCAAAGATTACACCATTCTGCAAAAGAAAGAAAATGCAAAAAATTGATTAGTTTTATAAAACTTCACAAATAAAGTGACCAGATGTTTGTCATTATTAATATATAGGTATTGGATTTTAAGTCTCAGCTCTGATAACTGGCCCATACACCAAATACGATGATGCAAAATTATCACATTACATTTGCATGAAAAGCCAAAGTACGTAAGCATATGTGATATGTGAGCATTGTGTCCCTAAATTTATGGCTCTGTCAAGTTTAGGCACGACACGAGGTGGCATGAAGACATTCAAGCGAGCTTAATTTTGCACGTCAGGGTGTCTATTCTCGAATGTTCGCAGAGCAATACGTATGCAAATTGGATGCTTCTACCTTCTTCTTAAAACGGTAATTAAGAAAAACAGAACCATGCAATTCGCATATGGATTACTCTTCGAAAGTCAACCCCCCCAGGTCGCACGTGTAATTCACTGTGTATATCAGTCTGACAGTTTTTAAATAGTTTTTGGATAAATATTTTTCCCTTAATGTACAATGGCTTTACGACACCAAGAGGAGATTATGCAAGATTTTATCAGTACCTATCAGAGATTCATTCTGAAAGGTTCAAAGTAAAAATATATGGATAAAAATAATACGAAAGAGATTCAGATGTACGAATATGATATACCTGTCTTCGAATGGAATACTCTTATAAAATTGAAATGACATGACTGTAGAAAATTTTAAACCTACCACCAATAGCTAGAAATCTTAACTTTGACAACTTCTCTTCAACTACTAGATGTCTAGATTTTATACAATGTTTATGGTCTAGGTACTAGATTCAATATAAACGTTTTCATCTTCACATGAATAGTTTCTGTATTCATGGACTTATTCTAACCGAAATTCACTTAACAAATTTATATAGAGTACTTTTCACTGTTCATAAGTCAAGTTTTCATCCATTTCGACCTCTTTCTCTCTTTTCTGTATATTACTTATAACTGTAACAGCAGTGGCAATTAAACATAAATCAATTTATCGAGTGACATGCATTATAACACCAGTCGCTATGGAAAACTGAAGCTAACTCAGGTAAACCACATACGTGTGTGTGTGTACTAATTTTTGTTTTATATTTGCACGCATCAGTGTATGGGTCTGTATAAAAAAAAGGCACCGCAATGCATTATTCTTGTCCAACCGTCCATCATTTGGACACTAAAAATATGGCCACTTTACTCACAAATGCTTCGGTGACAATACAAACTAGAAATAATTTTTTTAATCATTTAAATTCTGATAAAATGAAACAATTTTCTTTCTCAAGATATTGCATTTTTCAGTTTTGGCAGCCAAACCAAAGTTACAGTCTTTTTATTTCCAAACAATATTTTCTATCTCTTCTTCCCCTTATCTGACCAGTTACATTAAAAAACCAGTTTTATTTGTCTGTAGTCACCAATAAAGCGTATTGTGTCATCTTGCAACTGAGAAAATTTAAAAACAATTTCTCACCTTTATATCCATACAAGCTCCAATCAATAATCCCCAGCTTTGAGCAACTAGTGAAATTAATATACACATAAACAAGAACAAAACTATCCTGTATGCATCTACGGGTTGTGTTGTGAGAAAATAAGTAACCAGTGCATATATTAATGTAGCAACCATCTGAAAAAAAAACAATGTCATAATACAAAATGAAAAAATGGTTTAATTTTAATCTTACTTGTACAGGTATATCAGCTAGTGAGATGGCCAAATAATACGACTTCAGCGAGTACCATTTATTAAACAACTCTTTTGTTAGAATTGGCAATTCTAATGGAACTGAAAAGAGAACTAAGGTTTAACAATTCTATCATCATTATTTGAAAGTCCTACTTTCTACAACTGATGTGTAACATTTTTTTTACTCTTTTATACCCATGATTCAATTAAAATTATTATGTACTATGTTAAAAGTATGTTTAGTTGTTCTAATATATATACAGGGTGTTTTATTCGGAAATGTACATACGTTAATTTAATAGTGAATGCAGGATATCTAGGAGGTCTCAAAAAACCTGTTGTAATTGTTATTACCGAGATACAGGGCGTTTTACCGATTATGGCTATACCTTTAACTTGCCATAAAAGGTGAACCACTCTGTATAATCAAGTGAAAATTGGTACGGGTAGTCTTACTTACTTCACTCAATCCATTAAAGTCATAGGTGAAACAGAAACAACACTCTGTATGTAGAATTTTGAAAAATGTGTTCAAGTATTTGAATAGAGAAGAAATAATAGTTTATGGTGAATTTGTTGTAGTTGGCACATTTAAAATTCCTTGTTTGATTGTTCTGTCAAATATCTGTCTGTGAGATATTTATTCATGCAAAACTAGTTAACCTACTTTTATCATCAAATTAATTCTATGTACAGGGTGTTGTTTTTGAAAATAAACAAAATAAAAAAAATTGTGCCACCAGATCTACATTTCTGTTTCGTTTATAACCTTAGGGATTGAGTAAAGTAAGAAGAGTATCCCTACTGACTATCATTTGATTATACATAGTCGTTCGCCTTTTATGGCAAGTTAAAGAAATAGCCAAAACCTGTAAAATACCCTGTATCTTGGTAATGACAATGGTTAGACCCTTCAACAGCAGGTTTTTTGAAAGCATCCTAGATGTTTTGTATTCACTGTTAACGCATATACATTTCCTAATGAAACACCCTGTATATACAGGGTCCTTCAAAATTAGTTGAGGAAACAATTAATTCTTTAGACGATTTTAGAGGAAGTGTTTCATGTAAAAAAAATTGTAGCATCCCTAAGAAGTTACAATCCTTTAAAAGTTAGTGCAGAAATCAAGTTTCCATGTTTTTTAAGTGTCAAAACATCAGGTAAACTTATCGTAAGAATGATAAAAAGCAATTTGAATAAACTGGTAGTAACGGCTGACAGCTAAAATGACAGGAATCTACTACAGACAGTATCGTTCGGAGAATCATAGATGCCGGTTTTTATTTTTATTTTATTTGTACGAAAATCAGAAGATATTTTATAACTTGTGTAGATAAAAAACGGTTTTGTATTGAATAGGGCTAATCAAAGAAGATTTTCTGTTCAAAATTTTTAAGTATGACAATATTCTGATAATAAACAAGGGGTGTATTATTTTATCCTCTTACTGTGAGGTCACAACAAGTGAAATAGGTCAGGAAAGTGACATTTTAGCACAACTGCATTTATGGCGTGTTTAATTTGGGCCGGTTTTAAAATAGCCAATGGCAACTTGTCTTCAATACCCACTTTTAAAGAACTTTTTAGGGAATACTAAAATTATTATTATTTTTAAAATACTTACAAGTAGTGATGACACAGTTGAACGCTGTCAGCATGAGGAACATAACGGAGAAGAACATAAAATTAAAATTGTTTAAGACATTAGACGCATCTTGCCCTATACCTTGATATAAGATTCCTATAAATAAAGCTATGCCTATATGCGTGCCTAATCTGGCATATGCTAAGGTTCGATCTCTAGTGAGTATTAAGAATGTTCTAGTTAGTAAAACACGCAGCTGGTTGCAAAATGAGGTTGGATATGATCCATAACAACACTTATTGGACACTTCTTTATGTTTTTGTTTGTCTATTCTGGGAAATATTATGGGGGGTGCGGTAGTTGGCGTTATACGACCTGCATGCATCGCTTTACCTAAAAAAAATAAATTATCGTCAGTAGGGTAAAGGTACCTCATGCACAGAGACATCGTGTTTCATTTTTCATGGAGCCACTCTTGCAATCTACTTATTTTTATGCAATTGTTCTGAATTTTTGGCAGTTTATACATACTTAGTAACTATTTTGAAGCCAGCTGTTACATAGGATCAAAAAAGGGACCAGTTTTTCGAAAAATTAGCTTCTTTTACCCTAAGTTTTTTTTTACATTCTCATCTTTGTTAACTTTAAAACCAATACAGTTAGAACAGTTTAATGTTACTTCTTTTTTTATTGATATTAATAACAACATTATGGAAATAATTATTTCTGTACCTAGAGAGATACAAGAAAGAAAAGCAAGTCGCCTAAGGGCATAATCATCTTAGTATCTCCCGCGCGGCATACAACGTTTTATATTTCACTTCATACGAAATAAAAACTATAAAAGGTCATAGCTTTGGCGTTTCTTGATTTGGGGTTATGACCATAAACAAGGAAACTGTTATCCTTGTCTGTGGTTATGACTGATGCTAGATATTTTCAAATATATAATAACCCAAGCATCATTATTTCTCATGGTATTGAGTAATCAACGACAAAAAATTGACACATTTTTTCGAGAGTATTAAAGGTTGGTTAATTTTCCTAATGCAATTCAATGTTTTATCCACGACCACAACCAAAACCGGTCAATTGGGATAGTGAAAGGCGTATGAGAGCCGGTAAAAAATTATGGTTTTGAAAAACGTTACATTTCACAAATGTATTTCAATCAAGAATATTAATTATCAGAAACTCCTTATCGAGTGAATTTAAATAATCCCGATCAAAATGACAAGATTGTTCTTGAGATAAATGTTAATTGTTAATAATACTAATAATAATAATAATTCTAAATATGCTATAAAATCGAAGCGTGGTATTATGCATTCTAATCCACTAATGTGTTAAAAGGTCTTTAATCCACGGAAACAGACGTATTAAACCTTCTTAATAGATACAAAATTTTTTGTGATCACAAAAAAATTTTTAAGGTAGGTTTGGTATCGAGGGGTATCTAATAAGAACCCAATAAAAATATAATTTTTTAAAATTATCGCTGTTATTTTTCGAAAAACTGGTTCCTTTTTTTGATCCCACGAGCAACGCTTATGACTAAATTAACATCTCACAGTGTTAAAATAGTTACTTTATTATAAGTATGCACTTGTATAAGTGTACACAAATTCAGAACAATTGAATAACAATTAAGCGAGTTAAAAGGGTGGCTCCATATAATGTGAAACAGTGAATATTTTAAGATAAACGTTCATGTATAATCATCATGTTTGTAATCGAATTTTCATTGCAAATCTTCTCTTGCAACTTTACCACAAGTGTGGAGAGGATCCCGTAACCTCGTATCAGAACATGAGTGTTTACGTTGAGGTTTACAGCTTTCCTATCAGTTGTCGCTATTTCCGCATCAAATCTCTTCCAAACACAACTGATCGGACTGCACACATCTTGTACAAAGAGTTAAAAGGGAATTTTACCTGCCGATATATGCTACACATATCACAACTACTTTGTGTGCAAACTGCAAAGTGTTGGTAGGGCCGTGTCGTGCTTGCTATAATGCAGAGAGGCAGCCGCATAAGGCGGCACCGTAAGGGGCGGCATAAACAGCGCAATTAAAAACACAGCTTGAGCCATTCAATAACCACAAGTTTTTTATATATTGCTTTTCTATACAGGGTGTTTCATAATATACAGTATGCGCCAAAAGTATGGAATAAATTCAATAAAAACGAAACAATTATTTTTTGGGAAAAATCCTTGAACAGGTCGATTTTTAATTTAAAAAATATATATATTAGCGTAAAATGCGATTTTCAAATGTCATTTGTTTTCGAGTAATGACGTCATAGATTTTTTTTAAATGGCAACACTATTTTTTTTCCTTGATTCTGAAAGGTCGTTTAATTCTCTATCAGACAGTACTAAAATTTTGCCCTCTTACATAGGAAAGTTTTCGAGTAAATGACGATTGAATGTTAGAAAACGTAAATTTTATCCATAAAAAAGTAACAATTCTGAGGTATGTAAAATAAAATACAATTGATTAAATTTTATACTTAAATTAAATGTTCGAATTGCCATCCACCAACTTCTTGACAATGCGCAAGTCTGTGAAGAAATTCTTCTTGCACATTATGAATGATTTCTGGGGTAACTCTGCGTATTTCGTCCCGAATGCGATTTTGAAGTTCTTCTAAATTACGTGGTTTATTAATGTACACTTTTGACAAGTATCCCCATAAAAAATAGTCAAGAGGTGTAAGATCTGGCGATCTTGCAGGCCATTCTATCGGTCCGTGTCTGCCGATCCACCTTCCAGGAAAACAGTTATCCAAAAAATCTCGTACAGAGCGCGCATAGTGCGGAGGTGCACCGTCTTGCTGAAACCATATGGTATCATCAGGAATGTCATTATCGTTAGGAAAAATTACTGCAAGGGCTGAAACAAAGTCATTTTCTAGAAACTCTAAATATCTTTGTCCTGTAAGGGTTTCTTCAAAGAAGAAAGGCCCTACTATTCTGTCGTCAACTATTCCAACCCACACATTTAATTTCTGAGGGTGTTGGGTATGTGCCTCTGCCATCCAATGAGGGTTTTCCCGACTCCAATATCTGCAAGTTTGACGGTTTACTGTACCATTCAGACAAAATGCAGCTTCATCTGAAAAAAGTATTTGCCGGTGTAAATTTCTATTTCCTTGACATAAATACATTAGAATTTCGCAAAAGTGTAAGCGGCGATCGGGATGATCTTCATTGAGTTCCTGCACAAGTTGAATTTTGTAGGGATGATATTTTTCCTTCCTCAAGATACGTAGCACTGTGCTGTGACTAGTGTCATTGTTTAATGCAACCAATCGTGAAGAATTATGAGGATTATCCACCATACTTAACAAAATGTTCTGTTTCTGATTTTCATTAATGCTTGGACGTCCAAGTTTTGGAATATTTACAATATTGCCAGTTTCTCTAAATTTAGACTCTACCTTACTGACTGTTGATTGGCTGATAGGGCGATCTGGATATTTTTCATTAAATAACGTTTTTGCTTTATTTTAATCGATTTACGTTTTCTAACATTCAATCGTCATTTACTCGAAAACTTTCCTATGTAAGAGGACAAAATTTTAGTACTGTCTGATAGAGAATTAAACGATCTTTCAGAATCAAGGAAAAAAATATGGTGTTGCCATTAAAAAAAATCGATGACGTCATTACTCGAAAACAAATGACATTTGAAAATCGCATTTTACGCTAAAATATGTATTTTTTAAATTAAAAGTCGACCTGTTCGAGGATTTTTCCCAAAAAATAATTGTTTCGTTTTTATTGAATTTATTCCATACTTTTGGCGCATACTGTATGCGCAAGATATGATAGCTCTTTAGTTTTATTGGGTTTTTGCCACACTTCTGAAAAATAATAAAAATTAATTAAATAAGCCCTTGCGCCAAACGGAACAGTCAAGGGTTATTTTTGAAACTAAGTTTGCCTAACCAAAAAATCTCCCAATGAAAAAAGCAGATAAGTAAAAATAACAAAAATCACATCACTATCGCGCACTTCCGTAATATTGACGTTTCGAAAAACTCTCTGTTTTTGTTTTCAAAATAGTAGTAAAAATTTTAAACTGTCAAACTTGACCCCGATCTCCCGAACTTAATTGTTTAGATTTTTTCTTTTGGGGCCATCTCAAAACCCTAGTCTACGCTACTCCAGTTGAAAATGTTGATCAATTAAGAAAACGCATTGTTGCATCTTGCGACATAATTCGGAACACTCCGGAAATTTTCTTGCATGTTAGACAGTCAATGCGTCGAAGAATTGCTGCGTGCATTGAAGCTAACGGAGGACATTTCCAACATTTAATTTAACTGTGTACGATTTTTTAAAAAATTTTACAACTATGAAATTAACGTTTGGTTTTGTTACTTATTTTAACGATTAAAAATTTTATTTAAAAAATTGACCATGCTTTTCAACATAAAAGTAGATTTTTCTCGAAAACGGTCAACTTTAGAGCTTATGACCAAGAGTACATTTTTTGTGTAGAAAACATTGGCGGTTCAAATTGGCGTCTCAAAACCGTACTTTTTCCAATGGCGTAGAAGTTGGGGAGAAAAACACCCACTTCCCCTTCAAAATCTTCACCAATTATGACATTGAAAACAAATTTTTCTCGCACAGAACATAGTAGTAAATGCTTACAAAAGCTGTTTTCTGTACGATAAACGGTTCCGGAGATATTCGCAAAAAACGAATTTTTTTTTACAATTTCAACACCCTTTATTTAGAAAATTGTGCATTTTAGAGAGTAAGTTAATACAAACTTTTTTCAAATTTTTGGATGAGCTATCACATCCTGAAGTCCTGCGCATAATATATTATGAAACACCCTGTATAGTAGGTTTATGATATTCCGAATTGATGTACATGTATACACAGTGATTCAGAACTTATCTAAAAAAATCTTTGAATGTACCGGGGACTTTTACAACTCTTTTGCCGCTACTGTTATTAATTATTAATAGAATTAATTTGTGGTTTGAATTATTAAAATAGTTTGTCATACCTGATGTTACACAATATTTTGGGCCTGTCTTACCGTTTCTACAAACACAAATGTTTCTGCTTGTTGTCCATTTTGAACTTGTAAATTATTGGCAGCAGCTATGATAAGTTTGCGTAAATCACCAATAGTCCACTTCGATGCAATATACTTCATTTTTTAAATAGCCCCACAAAAATAAGTCCAAATGATTTAAAGTCAGAAGATCGTAGCGGCCACGATTCGGTTGCAAATTTCCCGTGTCACGTCTGCGTTTGCATACACTTGCACTCACTGCACACCACTGTAAAAGTAGCTGCATTTGGAATATGTTTACTGGGAAATCGTTCTGCTAAAGCAGTTTCACTTCATCATAAATTAAGATACCCATCAACTGTGAATTGCTATATGTAAGCCATTTTTAATATTTGAAAAACTGATGTAAATACTTGCATCACAAAAAAGTTGATACGATGAGTAATCGGATATTTGAACTCACCTGGTTTAGAGACTGCAGTAGCCCAACGATGTAAAGGTTGAAACTACTAGAACTTCAATATTTTTTTTCCCGGAAACTATAAGGATTTTACAAAATTTTTTTACGATATTAACTCCCTTTTTCATGACGCATCTGTTCCCAATTTTTTTAGATAAGTTCTGAATCACCTTCTATATTGTATTGCAATTTGTATTCCAATACTATTTTGGCTGGAGAATTTTATTATTATCACTTCCTGTTTCTGCAGTTAGTAAAGAAAGCAGTTTTTCCAAATTAAAACTAATAAAACACTATTTCAGAAGTTTAATAAGCTAAGTAAATGTCATTCATTTCTATTTGCTGCCATTCAAGATTACAAATTTCCAATTAGGAGGATAAAACTGCTGTAGTATTGATTATTTTCAAAACAAATAGTATCCGTGCAGTTTTTTTTAAATCATAGCCGAAGCTTTTTTTAAAGACTGACTTTGTATGCAAATTTCAAACCATTGGTTTTATAAGCTTCATCTAAATCTAATGGTCAAACTCACAATCTAATCGTTATAGCATCAGTCGTACATTTCAGGATTGTAGGTATCTACATTGTTTCCTTAACACATTTTTAAAAATACATGTTTTTTGAAAATTCTTATATGTATATTAAGCTGTATGTTAGGTACTTTCTCTCCTGCAGTCGTCTCGACAATTGGTCTTTTCTTTTCGCCGTATTTTTATGTCGTCTTTTTTGTTCTTACTAATAATTAATATTCTCTTATAAAAAAGCTCCCCATTGAAAATTGCAAAATATTTCCGCGAGAGCCATAAGCAATAGAAGAGATATAAAAAGATAATTCAAAGTAAGATTTCACTTTTGGCGACAAATTTTAACGTTTATTATTATTATTTGTTCATCTATTTAATACATTTATTGTTATTGCTATTGTTATTCTATTAAAACAAGCATAAGTAGCAAAGTGCCTCTTTTCCTAATACTAGAAAAAGATTCAGATAAAGAACCTTCTTAGATCTGGCGGTGTTCATCGCAATGCTTGACATTTCTGGTGTCCTACAAACGTCAAAAGTTCTAGGAAAATCAACAATTAGACTGACTCTCTTGATTTGGTCTTGTACATTTGGAATAAAAAAGTATTATATTAAAAAGTTCGCTATTTACGTAGACACAATTCACAAAAAGGACCAAAATATGAAACCGGTCCGTTTAAATTATAAAACATATAGGATACGACTGGCGTACTCCATTTGGCATTCCTTGAAAAGCTTAAAACACTACAACAAAAAACAACCCAAATATTTTATGCAATCTTGTTTAGGTCAGTCAGACTAACATTGTTTAAAAATAAAAACCTATGTAAATATCTCGTGGTTTGTTTTTTATCGTTAACAGATCAGTATTCACTAAAACATCAAATGGTAACCATTTACAAAATAAGTTACGTATAAGAAGTTTTTTGACCTAGTGTATTGGTGGAACACCTATACTATACCTGTGTCCGCCCTCAATTCAACATTTTCTGTAAGAATGGCTTCACCTTTTTAGTGGTTATGGATGTTGTATTTTGTGTACTATCTACAAATAATCTACTTAAAGCCTTGTGCCGATGGACGCGAAATTCGTGAATATAGATGCAAATTATTTAATGGCGGCAAAACTTTAACGAATTTCACCAACAATAAAATTTTCTATCATTTTTGTCATAAAACTGCCATAGTAGATTGCCAGAAGCTCAAGCGAAACTTACTGATCCCACATAATGATGAAAACAGCAATAATATTACTGTTTTGCGAAATTCGCTAAAAGCTGAGACTTTCCCGCCATTAATAATTTATATTAAAAACTGCAAAATTCGGGTGCATATTCGCCAGTTTCGTCCTTGAGGACAAGGCTTTAAAGTTTAAGACAACATTCACTACCGAGATAAATAAATATAAATGACACTTTTGTTTAAATCTTTATTTTAGTTAGTTTGTGACTTTTTCTTGAAAATCACCAAAAAGTAAAAAAAAAAACTCTTGCCATTTGGCAACGCTCGTCTATGCTGTTTATGCAAATAATCAGTACAAGAACTTATTAAGCACATAAAATACATATAACCTCCAGCACCGTACTCGGGACAATTTTTCGTTGCAAAAATTGAAATATAATTTACATGAGAATACGTAAAAATAGAACATTACTTTTTTATTACAAATGTTGTCAAGAAGCTACCCTGTAATTTGTATACATTATAAATGCCAGACCTTGTATATCTAATGGCGAGATTTACTCGAAATATATGGCGTCTGTTTACACAAAGATCGGCTAATGCCAGTTTAAACGTCAGTGGAAACAACTTGCTTATCTTTGTAGCAAAAACTTAAGGGCTAAAATACAATATGCCACTTTACTTTCTTAACGGTTACTTGCAATTTATGGCGAGCAATTAGTATACTGTTTAAGTTCGCCCATATTACTCCTTTATATTCAGTTCAGTTCACCAGACTTAATTTAAGTTACCGAAAAATGTCCCATAAATTTTCTTGGCTAACGTGAAAAGGTAGTTGATTGATTTTCCCGAGTCAGATTATCGTACCGAGAGTTTATATATTCAGGGTAGCATTCCATTATATAATATTACACAATCATCAACTAAACGTAATGCATTTGATTTACCATTTTTTTTGTAGGTTATATGTTAACGCGGCTATTCTGGATCCACCCCTGATTTTTACGGCATGTAGGTTCAATATATTGCAAAAATAATGGCACTTGCACTTAATTTGGTGATTTATTTCGAATTACTGACGTATTTGTAATAAAATCAACTTTCAACATTAGTTTTTAGTTGTTCCATTCACCAAAACATGTAATGAATTTCTATTCAGAACTTCCAGTGGTAGTTTGAAAATTAATTTGAGGGAGTGCCATTGTTATTGCAATAACACACCATAGTAAGGTTTAGTCCACTAAAAACATATAGGTTTATATATTTTTAACGACTTACTTATATGTTCAAGAGCTTCGAGTTGTATCGAATTCCTTTGCTTTTTCCTCCAATCTTGACAAAGTCCATTTTCTGATTTGACTGATAAAATATCTGTATAATCACCATATTCTCCTGAGGCTACTTCAAGAACTGAAATATGTGAAGATAATAATGCAAAACGGTGAACAAAACACTTTCGTATAACTTACGGTAATCAGCTGGATTATGATACGGTGGGCATCTCAAGTCCGATTCTTCTAAATATGGTAATAATCCTTTCACTGATCCTTGATATAAACATTTTCCATTAGCCAACACGTACAAATGGTCAAACATCTCGAAAAGCATTGCACTAGGTTGATGTATCGTACAAATTATTGTTTGTCCTGTAGAAGCGAGTTGCTTCAGTAGCATTATGCATTGTTTTGACGTTAAACTATCTAATCCACTGAAATAAGTTTTTATTTATTTCTGAATACGAATAGCGTTCCTAGTAATATAGGATGTAAGCGCGACAAATTTTTGGGATAAGGAAAAGTGGAACACATTTTTTTCAATTGTTACTCAAGAACTGCGTTGAAGCCTTTAACTTTGCTATGGTGGTGTTCTTTCTGCATACAAAAAATCACTAGTAGCATCGAAATTAGGAGCGATATGGGGACATAGGAAATCTTCATTTTATCATGAAGATATGCTGACTATACCTCACCACAATACAACTCTCTTAGAAAAATCGCCATATTACTCCGGCATTAGTTTCTTTAATAGACTGTCTAATGCGATCAAAAACACCAACAACTTTATCAAATTTATATCGAATCTTAAACAGTTTTTATTGGAAAAATGTGTTTATTCTTACAATGAATTTTAATCTTTGTTTTCTGTCTACTATGTTTTATATGTATTCTTTTACATTATCTTCTAATTATTGTAAGAATTGTATGACGTTCACATCTGTTTTATAACAGCCTAAGTGATTAAATAAATAAATAAATAAATAAATAGATTTGGATAGGCTGATTTCAGTAAAAATTTGTTGTATTGAAACTGACAGCGACGATATAGTGCGTTTGACTTCGTTGAAAAAAAAAAAAACAAACAAATATGAACAAGTTGCCTTTATGATAAAAATGTCAATTTAATATATATTTTTTTAAGTACCTATTCATTGTTTTTAATTTGCTACAGAGACTACCACAAAAGTACGCGACTCTGGTTAGGACATATTTTTGGGAAAATGTTACCTTTGTTTTCGTGTTCCGAAAAAATTAAAAAGCTGTGTAGGTTTTCCAAATGTTACTACATCCAGTATATCAGTTTATATTTTGGAAACTAGGATATATGCTGTGGTTTAAATATCCAAAGCTTGAAACTAGTTTACGAAAATAGTTGAGGAAAATTGAACAGTGCATTCTTCAGCCGTTCTAAAATGAGAGTTAGAATGAAGCTTGGCTATTTCAAAACCGGTTCAAATTAAAAACTCCCAATTTTTTCATTAATGCAACTGTGTTTAATCATTGTCTGCTAAATCGCAGCAGCCAAAAAAAATTCTTTCACCACATTTTTCAATTTGTAAAGATTCTGATAATAAACATAGAAGGAATGTATTATTTAATCCTTTTCCTGTGAAGTGACAACGAGTGGAATAGGTCAAGACAGTGACATTTTACTACAACTGCATCAATGCAAAAATTGGAGTTTTCAATTTCAATCGGTTTTAAAATATCCATGAAAGCTTGATTTCCAATATTCACTTTTAAAGAGCTGTAATTTCTTAGGGAAGGCGAGAATATTTTTTTATATAAAACACTTCGTCGGTTAAAGAATCCACTGTTTAATTTGTGCAACTATTTTTTAAACATCCTGTACATCCAGAAGATTGAAAAATACTAATTATACAGGGTGTCCCTAAAAGGTCTTTACAACGCTCCACCCGATATAGTGCGGCTCAAAAAAAGTCGATTTAGATAAACTTACCTTAGTTCAAAGTTGCCCCGTTTAGGCGCTGTACAACCCTAAAGTTGCAATTTTGAAATTATTTTTTTATACAAATTTAAAACGCTTTATGCGATTTTGCTAAAATTTGGTAAGTTGACCCTGCTCTATAGAACAATAAACCCCATATCAAAATTATCAGTAATCGACTTATTTTGAGCCGCACTGTATCTGATGGAGCGTTGTAAAGACCTGTTAGGGACACTCTATATATTGATGATAACAAAGCGCCATCTTTAATTTTCAATCTAAAAATTACTGACAGTTGAATGACCTCTGAAGTTATAATTAATGAGTATATGGTAAATATAATGGATGAAAACTGTTTGTGCGAATACGATTCTAATAGCATTAATTTACATTTAACAATAACATAAACACTTGTTTTATATTTATTAATAAACTATCGAAGGCTAAGAAAAACTTTCCTCAAATAACCTACACCAACGCTAGTGTACCTTGTCACAACAGAACACTATGCGAAAAAGTAAGACTTAACACTTTAACACAATAAGCATTTGTAAATAAGGATAAACAGTATATTTAAAGTTATGTATATAATGGTACCACTTTTCTTTCAATAGCAAACATATTTTATTCAATAAAGTAACACAATTAAATAAAAAACAAACTAAACATGGAACTCTTACTGTATACTATTGCACTAGGTAAACACACACTTAATTAGTCGGAAATCGGAGATGTTCAATTTTCACTAATTTTTAGTTGGACTATACCCAGATAGCAGTATATTATGTATTTTCAACCAAAGCATAGCTTATTTTATTAAGAACATTGAAGTTATTAAAAAGTTACCTTGTTGGTTCATCGAAGAACATAACCTGTGGATTTTTTAGTAATTCCAGAGCTATAGACAGTCTTTTCTTCTGACCTCCAGAAAGAGCACCTGTCCTTGATTTTCGATGCTCCCACAAACTTATAGATTCTAGAATCTCCTTTATCTAAAATCCAAAAAATAAGTAAATGGAAACTATATTGATTGTATTAATTTTACTCTATTGCGTTTCTCTTTGGAAGAATATGTACTATTCATTTTAAGATTGGCTGCTAGAGTCATAGATTCCTGAACTGTGAGAAGAGACTGAAGATTGTCGTCTTGCATTATGTAACAAGATTTCTTCCTAAATATGTTCTCATCTCGAATTTCATCGTTTATTAATCTTTGACCTGATACTCCAGTGTTTCTGCAAACAAATAAAAATGATGCATTTTAACAACTATAATAGGGTGTCCGGAAATACATGCAATATAGAGCAGGAGTACTTCTCTAACGACAAAATAATGCAATGTTGCCAAACTTATCTTAGACAAAAGTTGTTAGTTAAAAAGATACAGGTTCTCAAATTTAAAATTTTATTTTCGATATTTGTAAATAACTTTTTAAAACATCCAAATATTTGCATATGTTTTGGAGACCGAATGTTTTTGGGGGCAAGAAATTTAAATTTGTTTCTATTCTTGACGTCACTAGTACCACTTATGGCACATTATGCTTCTTTTAAATGACAGAACTTTTTTGCGGCCTAGTCGATTCTCCTAAATTTTTTATCTGAAAACCTTCTTGAAGTCGTTACGAGTAATCGGTTTTGAAATAATCGTATTTGAAATATTCAGTATACCCAATGGTTTCATCGAAGCACACAGATTTCATTAAACCGATCTTCTTGTAATTTTGCAGGTCGTCATACTTTACCATTTTGAATAACTTTTCAAGTAATATTTTGCAGTATTTCCAGCGGAAAAGGCTCTTTACCTGAAACCAAAACGGTTTCTACTCGGTGTACTGAATATTTCAAATAGGATTTTTTCATAAAGTTTTACTCCTAACGACTTCAACAAAGTATACCTTTTTCAAATAAAAAAGGTAGGAGCATTGACTATTTCATTAGTCAGATGGATACACTAAGCTGCAAAAAACTTCTGTCATTTAAATAAAGCATGATATGTCAAAAGTGGCGTACTAGTGACGTCAAAATTAGAAACAGATTTGAATTTCTCACTCCTAAAAACCCCTTCATCTTCAAAATGTGTCCAAATATTTGGGTTTTTAAAAAAGTTATTTACAAATAGCGAAAATCAAAATTTAACTTTGACACTATATATTTTTAAACATTAACTTTTGACTAGATAAGATAAGTGTGGCAACATCGCATTATTTTGTCGTCAAGGATCTTGCTCTATGTTACACGTATTTCCGGACACCCTGTACAGTTTCAATTTCATTATGAATAGAAAATTTAAATTAGGTACCTGCTTTATTATTTCAGGTAACTTCCGTAATATTGGATTATGGTTATACAATTTATGCGAATGTGTGATTTGAATGACATATTAATCATAGTACTGTCTAATAATTTTCTATTGGAACAATAAGAACAAAACACTCATTGGATTTGTTAAATTTTAAAAAAGAAACTGGATAGTTTTATTAACTGCCATCCTGAAAGCTAGGTAAACACATTCTTGTAATTATGTTTATTTATTTCAACTGCACAAACAAAACAACAAATAAAATAGAAAACATCGTCTTTTATTGCCAAGAGGTTGAATTCGCTGAAATAGATTCAGCATACCTCCAACAGATATGTTGTTTTCTGATAAAAATAAGTACTTATACTTCAACACATTTCTACGACGTCTGCTATTTGAGATATAAGGCACTTAAGGCAATAAATTAATATGTTACTGATTTTTCGCTTTTTATTTTTTAATTGTTTAGTAATATTTAATGCTGCTGATGCAAATGTAGTGCTTTTATATCTTTGTTTTTAAAAGCTGACATGTGTTAATTATAAATAAATAATTTATTCGTTTAATTTTGAACTAAGTAAAATTATTTCACTTAAATAAATTAGCCTTGGTTAGTTTTAAGTAAAAATAAAAAATATACTAGTTGAAAGTAAAAATCCGAATTATTTTCACGATAAAAGCGATATTTTGTTATTGCATGCTAAATAGGGACAATAATTTGAATTTTGCGGCTTGTTTCGGATAATTTTATTTAAACTTTAGTATATTTAATGCTTAAAATGTTTTACTTACATTTCTATTTTAATTGATATATACTGTCACAATAGTTTTCAAATGATAAATCAACTCATAATGTGTTCCTACTTAACAATTTCAAAAGTAAACAAAAAATACTTCATATAAATAAAAAAATTGTTTGCGTAATAAACATAAAAAATATAAATTTAATATATTAATCCCTATAAAAATTAAAAAAATAACGATACATATACATACATATAAAAATACAATAATACGCCTTAGAGTTTAACCTCAAATTTTTAAAATACAAAATCTAATAATTATAATTACTTTTAAAATATACACAATATTATTACCAGCACCAAATTAAAACATGGAATAGCTGATGCACTGAGCCTCTACTAAGAAGATTCTTTTTCATATGTTTGTATATTTTTGAAGCTAAATAGTAGTAGGTTATATGGGGCTTTCGTAGTGTACATTTTTGGCACCATAAAAAACTTTCCCTTGGTTCTTACACTATAAGAATAATCAGCGTTAAACTGCTGAATTGCTGAATAAAACAATAACCGAATATCTAGAATATTTAGGTAACTCTTTGTACAAAATATCAAGTCATTTTTAAAATCCAATTTTAAGCCTGATTTACACGTAATGTTGTGCCGTCAGTCTTGCATGCAGTGGCATAGCCAGAAATTTGACATTTGGGTTCAGTGAACAAAGTATTTCAAACTAGATTTTTTCAATAAAAAAAATAAATAATTTTTAATAAATTGAAACAATAAAAAGTAAATAAAAAAACAATTTCATCATAAACATGTAAATAATAAACAGGTACGAACAATATTTGTTACAAAAATGACAAAAATAAGATTAGAACTTAGTAGCAGGTCCTAATGTAAGATTTCCGTAGATCTAGTTCACTGACCGCGTTGCTAAATCTTGGAGAATAGAGTGATTGCAGGTTTGTAGTGAGACATTACCTATATGACCCAACCAACCCAACCCATGGGGGGTTCTGGGTTGTATATTTGTAATTTGACCACCGATCGTTGATCGTTCAGTCTCGACGTTCAATATCGGAGTTTGCTTACAACGGCACTATTTCATGACTCGCGTGGTATCGTAATTTAGAGACATATATAACATACAATGCTTTTGAGATTACAGACAAATTTAGATTTTATAACATTTATAGGTAAGCATTTGAATATAGGTCATATACATAATTATAAATTTAGGTGTGAAAATATTGTATTAAATTAACAAAAAAAGTAATATTTAAAATAAATTATAAATATTTAAAAATTCGCGCTTAAAAACAAAATTTTAGAAATTTGGTCTAATTTTAATCAGAACTTTTTTTTGTTACCCTGCTTTAGAAAATAGTCTATCGCAAGACACCGAACTAGCCATTCTATACCTATAGATGATCCGACTGAAACCGGTCATTGAGTCACATCTCCGATACCGTCTACGTCCAATCGTCAGCTGCAATTTTTCATTTAACTCAGTGAACTACTGAATAAGTATAGGACTGAATTTGACACTCGCCTGAATTACATTGTTAAATTTTTTGGAATCAACGTTGTTTTTAGTTCACAGGGAATGATTCAGTCCGACAAGAAGGAATGATTCATTTCATTCAGTGAAGTGAATAGTTCGTTTGTACTAATTCGTTCGCGAACTACCCATCTCTATCAGTCATTCCTAAATTGTCATTGAGGAAGAACTGTTAGTTACGATAATTATTGCACTATGCTCTAAAATTGAGGAAAGACTAAAGTCGTCTCAGGAGTGGTTACTGAAGAGAAGGATATTCTCCCATGTGAACCTTCTCCGAGAATTACAACAGGAATCAGATGATTGGCGTAATTAATTACGTATGGACATAGGCACGTATCACGTACTTGCAAACTACAGGGGCTTTATTTTTTAAAACAAAAGATTCACCAGAAAAATTTACCTGTCACATTTCT
Organism: Monochamus alternatus; assembly: GCA_037114965.1. NCBI lineage: Eukaryota > Metazoa > Arthropoda > Insecta > Coleoptera > Cerambycidae > Monochamus > Monochamus alternatus. The sequence goes on from CM073429.1 coordinate 28,443,090, forward strand.
CTTGAAAACTAAAGTACCTATTCCTGATCGTTGTAATTCTGCAGAGAATTTAATTTATGCCATATGAAGAAGATATATTTGCAATAATTGACCAATCAAGTCAGTTAAGTTTCATTATGAGCGACCCTGATGTGTGGTCACTTGATTTGAATTGAATTATGTTCTGCTTAAATGTAACCAAAGATATGTGAAGTGCATTTCAATTCGAAGAAAATATATTTGAAAAAACAGAAAATATTAATTAGTAGTTATGATGACCAATTTGCAGCCAAAGCGAGCGTTCTCATGTCAGAAGCGCAGACAAAAATAAATTAGTAAGTATGCTTAGAAGTAATGAAAGAGCAAAATTCTCGTCTACTTTCACTCATGTGAAATAACAATTTGAAGTTAGGTACCCAAGGTTAAGATATTTAAGCCACCAATGTAACTATTTGTAGTTAATATGTATAACCTTAGAATTCATCACATCAACTAAAAATTACCACAACGCCCACGAGCATGAGATGAGATTTGGACAAAGCACCAATTCCTACGACAGAACCCTACAGGATTATTTCTCTAGATATTTGGAAAAAATATTCCACAAGATCAATTTAAAATGTGAAAATTTTTCGAAACTTTTAGTTTGATTTGTGAAAACATATTGATAAAATACGTTATTTTCCGTTAAATTTTGGTAGTTTGGAAAGGAGTGACATCAATATTAGGTTTTGCGGAAATATGAAGTAGCTAGCAGCTATTAGATGTAACTTTGCTACATTTCACATACTCATGGTCCGTTCTGTCAGGTTAGACAGACATAAGAGAGCCAGGGTTATTCGTCGATTATCTCATCTATGGCTTATTGGTGAGAGCTATTAAACTCGAATGTTTGTCCGCAGAGTAGTTGTTTCCCGAAATTCCGTTTTAGAAAAATTCAAATTTTTATTCGTTGAGATTTAAAAAAAAATCACTGAAATTGATCAATTAATATATGTAGAAATTGCCACTTGTTTAAATTCTCTTAAATCAGCAAATCTTTAAAGTGTCCCCAATAACCATTGCATAACTTGTTCAAATTCATCAATTGCATTTTGAATAATATCTGGTGGTATATTTCGAAATTATTCTCTGATATGATTTTCCTTCAATCCTTCGGTATTGGTCGGGTCTGGTAACATACACATTACTTTTGAGATAACCCCACAAAAAAATCTAATGATAGTCAGTCAAAGAAGCGTGGTGACTATCGAACCGGCCCTTTTTTGTATATTCATCGTTTTAGGAAAATTTGGAGAGACACCATCTTGTTGGAACCGGACATCACCTACAGTGCTCATTAGAGATAGGAAAAACTTCAGTGGAATCAACTCAAAACGCAAAAAAGCCAAATAAATGTCGCCTTGCCAACCATATTGCACTCCATAAGTAGTAAGGTTCCACTATGCGATTTCGACTACTCTAAGTAATCTAATATTTTACCGGTTCCGTTGAAGCAAAAAAATATCTTTGAAATAAATGTTTAATTTTCTTTCAGAACTAAAACCTTCCGTTTGTGTCATTTGCCCATAGTTCTTGTAGGACGTTAACTTTGTAAAGATGATGCTTTCGAGACTTGTGCGTTTTGCGAACTGAGGACTTCGACAAATTGATTGACCACAGATTCAATGGATGACTGACGATTTTCAGTAACGGCAAGTATCACATTTTGACAATCCTTTTCACTTACCATTCTTATCTTTCTGATCCAGGTAAAATCTTTTATACTTCTCGATACTTTAATTACTGTTGGTTAACTGGTCATATATCTAATTTTGACTACGGTTTTTATCTGTTTTTTTTTCTTAAATGGATAACCATTTTTTCAAAACAATTTTACTACGAACGTGAATATTATTATTTTATTTTTAAGGAAAATGGGTTAAAATTAAGTACGGAACAATAAAGATTAATAAACAAATAGGTACAGGGTCAATGGGAAAAACGATAGATTCAACTGTAACTTTGCTACGGGAAACTGAAACGTGTATTTCTTAACTAATTTTTCACAAGGATTTAAATTTTTTTTATAAAATAATCGCACTATAGTTTTGTATTCTTTATAATATAAAATACAGCTTTAAATTGGAATTATTTAATCACCAATATCTCACAAGCAGTAAAAGATAACTCATGATATATTTATATTAATTTAATCAGGATTTTGTATTTTTTCAATTATTATTTTTTTTTTTTTGATAAAAAATTGAAATTCTTGTGAAAAGTTACTCAAGTTAAATTTTTCTGATATTCTAGGGTATAGCTGAATCTAACGTTTTCGCGTGATCATTCTGTACAGGAGATACTATGGAATAATCAAGCCATAAGGATGAGGAGACACAGAGCTTAGCCCGAGAACAACAAAGGCAGGTCAAAGAATTTCTACTAAGGCTAGGGATGTGCACTTTAATTATGTTATTGTCTGCGACCAGTTACCTAGGTCATGGCATAACAACCCGGAAAACCATTATAAACAGCATCAGCCCTGTAAACCTCAAAACCACTATAAATTCCCTGTATATTGGTTTCTTTCGAATAGCAAGTACCGAATTTGTAAATTTTAGGCATAATTACTACATCATCTATTTCAATTTTTTATTTCACTTTAAAAAAGCAATCCTTAAATGCAGGTATACATATATTAATCCTGTCAGAATTTTGCGGTAGGTTGTAGCTAGCTAATAATATGTCAATATGTACAACAGAATTGTTTTTTTTTTATTTAATAAAATTCAGATGGAGCTAGAACTGTTTCCTTACAATATCTAGATATTTCCGTATAAAAAAACTTTTATTTGATGAAAATATAAACAGTTTATAAAATTATGTATTTTGATTTGTTTAATAACCTTAAATTAACATAAAACATTGATTTAATTTCACTCAGTTCAACTGGATGTATAGTTCTGTGTTTAGTTCAAATTATCTGAAATGATTTGAAGCATATTTATTAAAAGATTTCCTGTTATTAGTTAAAGTGGTGCGATAACTTTATCCTGAAGTACATCAGGCCTTAATTTCAGCGATTTCGATATAATGGAATATATAAATTATATATCTAATCGAATAACGTTTCATAATTTTGTAGACGATAATACACCTAGTCTAGAAAATTTAAAATTGATTAGTGATTACAAATTACACTTAACTATTATATGTCCCAGAGACGCGCTATAAAAGTTTCAGGGAACTGTTTCGAAACTGGCGTCATCTTTTTACGAATTGTTTGCTTGTATCAATCATTTAATGCAATAGTTACATATACTTACCTAATATTTTCCACCCAGGTTTTCTTCGTTTTGATGTAAAAACTAAAAATATGCTCGGAGTAGTCAATTTTTTTTCGAGGGGGACATATTTTATCGATATGATTATTCTCTAAATTTCTGCCTCTAAACGGGAGTGACGTTTGCCCTTAAAATCTTAAATTCATTAATTCATTTAAGAACCGAACAATTTAGAGTTTAGCAAATAACAGGAATGTTATCTCATGCCACCTGCGAATATTTAAAGGTACCGAAGTAAAACGAATATTTATATAACCAATAAATTTTTAGATACAGAAATCTTTCGAAATACGTATTTTGTTAAATTTAACTGTAGATAGATGTAGGTATTTTTATAACATAAACTTACATAGTTGTACATTTAAGATTGTTCACTTTTATTCATAAGTATCTGAAAATAATTGTTAAACGCGTTTAAAAAGTTTGTATTTTATTTGAGGAGAATTGAAATAGTAAAAGTGGGAAATAAAACATCAAGAATTTTATTTTTATATTACTTTTGTTCTACGTGTTTTATTTTTCGAAATTTCTGTACAGAAAACACCACAAATTTGATCATTTTACGGCAAGAAATACAGCGACTTTAATTATGTTTTCAATGTCATTTTAATAATGGATGATCATTTCTCGAATAATTAGCCAACTTGTAATTTTTATTCGAACTATTCAAGAGGACTTCAGTGTAGCAGAGGAGAAGCTTGATCTTATTCCTCTCCATGGTATAACTAAGGGTACGGATATTTTTGAAGCTGGAATAAAGTGGTATTAGACTATGGGGATTCAATTGTTCCTGTATTGTCACTATGATAGGAACTGATATTGGATTTACAGGACTCTTAAAACAAAACAATATTTCAACTGTCCTGTGATACACTGCATTGTTCACCAAGAGGCCTTATGTGGAAAGTTCTTACGTTAAATGAATGCCATGAAAGTAGTTGTTAAAATAATTAATAATATAATAATGACAATTATAGTGAATGAATATAATTAAAAGTGAAGTCCGACACTACAGAATTGGAAAATCAAATTTTAAATACATAATTTCTATCAGATATTGAATTTTTAACAGATCTGGAATCTAAACTTAACGAATTAAACATGAAATTACAAAAAAGCAGCTGAATATTGCCAATTTATATGGTGACATAAGATTTAAAAATTAAATTAAGCTTTTCAAACCTTCTCAAGTTAAACACGACTTATGTTTTTCCAAGCTGTAAAGAGCACTATGAGAAAATTCCATATTTATCTCATATACAATACATTGACGGAATTGCAGAAGAATTCGAAAACAGATATACCGACTTTAAATCGAAGGAGAAATTCAATTTTTAATCAGTCACTTAGATACCATTGTCGAGAACGTATGCAGAACATACCTTCAACTGGAATTGTATGTCTTACAGTCCCTTTGGACCAGGAAAGAACCGAAATAGCATTGGACTTTTTAACTTAGGTTTTATGATGGGCTCAATGCTGGAAAGCACGTATCTCTGCGAAAGCAGCTTTTGCGACATTAAATTTAAGTCAAAATATAGGTGCTCCCTGTCTGATAAGTCACTTAATCAGTTGTTTCGTTTGTCAGCAACAAATATTAATGTTACTATTGATACACTGATTAGTGAAAACCCGACATCCCTAACCTTTTTACTACAATATTTTTGTAATGTTACTGATGAACTAACCAGTTTTTTGTATTGCTTCGAATGGATGAAAAGCTTATCGAGCAACTGGTACGAAATTTTCATCAACTGCATGATAATTATGTTCAGATCACTTTGTTTGATCGTCTACTAACTCCTTTTTATGGTCTACGGACGGATATGTGTAAACTGGCATCAGTGATCGATCACAAATAACACTACCGCATTTGCGCCCAGCAACGACTTATGTTGGTAGGCCTTAACCACCATTCAGTTCAGGAATGAGGAAAACCTGGAAAAACTCATTAATTAGAGGGGTAGTCAAATGTCGACCGGTATCAATGTCGCACATTGACCCAATCTAACATTCTTCTATGCTACCATACCCGCAGAGAGGGTACCAATCCTCTCCACGAATATAGCTGATATACGGTCTACCAGTTGTTTGGCTCGAACTCACACAGATCTAGCCACATCGATTCAAGTACAAGTATATTTACCCTTCAAAATAGGAGTTGACGAGTCCAAGCATTTTTTGTATACTCTGTATCAAAACGAAGAAGGCAAGTGGAGTTTTTACTACCTGCCTTAGATTCTAAAAAAAAAATCGGCCGAAAAATAAAGCAATAATTACAAGCTCGGCTTGTGTCAAATTTTAGCGCGATCTAATACCGTATTTTATGTTTTTATTTATTTGCTCTTCAGTGTAAAATTGAAGTTAAATAGCAATAATTTTACATTTTCTACATGGATAGGAAAATATACAAGTACGAAAAAAAATACTGACTGTATAAGGGATATCATAATAATAATTTCAGATAATAAAATAATTATTTTCATAAATGAAATAATCTTGTATAAAATACATTAATATTAACAGAACAGGAAATTATTATTACGTTGGACGTGTTCCCCTTGGCTCACTAAGTACATGCTTCATGAAATAAGTGCGAATTATATAGCGCGCTTTTCGGTGCTCATGCACTGAGAACCAACACGTTTCTATGAACGGCTTTTTGTCAAAGCATCGACCCCGTTCATTTAGGTGCATGTGCACCGAAGGAACTCGCACCGAGCTAGCATTTCGGTGCAGGTGTACTAAAAGTACTCGACGTGAACAGTAGTTGTTACATAGCTAATTTCCGTGAATTCATTCCGGTACAAGGAACAAAAAACTTCACTGCGGTGTTTCGATATCTTAATGATACTCGATAAATACCTCATGTAATAATGATGTTCTGTAAATATTTCAACTAAACTTTATTTAAACATACAGGGTTCGCCGAATTGCATAAACGTCTCAAGGTAAACAAATGAAAATTAACCTAGATAATATTTCACTTTTTATTTTTTATAGACAAAATAATAATAACTATGAACTAGAATCATTCAGAGGCGGGTAAAATTGGGTTTAAGTAAAATTATGCCTCATCTTTATTAACGTAACTTATTATGAGAAATTTCTTCATACAAACACTGTTGTATTTAATTATCGATTAATAAAATATAATAGGTATATTCAGGTTTTACTTTCTTGGTCTGAACAACCATCGTCTGAAAACACACACCCCTGCTTTATCTAATCTGTTATATTGCCATGTTGCAGTGACTCTCCATAGGTGATAGCACACTACAGAACTCGTGTGTCTATGAATCAGTAATTTGATGTTTCTTAAGAGTCCGTTCTCTGTACACTCCTCGGGTAGCGCTCCGGGGTCGGGTGCACGGGCGTTACGGCTAGAGGCGGAGATTATTGCTCTCCCACTACAATGACTTTACAAATTCTAGATTGAACTATGATTGTGAGTAGAGAATCTGGTTTATATTTTCACTTTATTGGTGAGGTGTATGAATGGCAGTTAATATTTTCATAAATTAACATATTTCAATCATTCTTTGACATGTCGAAAAATTATAGTTAACATTCTTGAAGCCTATTCGAAGACATTAGTGCAACACTGGCAACGCTGTGGAATTCTCATCCACCATGACTCTTAAATATATTGGAATCGTAGTCGGATCAGCGGTCCTCAACAAGTTTTCAATTGAAAAATCACGAAATTTATTTAAAATTTGACTTTTTTATTTCTGATATTTTTGTAAAAAAATCTGTTTATTGTGTTCTACACAGTAAACTGGACTACTGGTTAAAATATTCGTACTTATTTAAATTTCACTTTGTATGTATCGCTTGATGCAGCTTACCGTCTAACAGTAAATAGCAGTAGAGCTGCTGCGACACTGAATTACGCTGAACACAAGTAATCACCGATAAAAATTCCTGTCGTTTCCATAACTACGTGCAGTTTTGATTGTTAACATTTTTTGACATAAGCTTTCAAATTTTCAATCAGTTTAGTTTGAAAGTTGAGTTTAATTTATTTTTCATTTCTCTTCGTCGTAAACTACCCAAAATTAGTGAGAAGTCTCTCAATGATGTTCCGTCATAGATAGTGGATGCCGCTAATGATAAGTAATGCATTAATTCCTGCAAAATCAAGAATTCGCTATGAAGAGAGCTTGTTGCCTTCGACCAATGGCACATGGAGAAGAGGCATTTTTGGCATATTTCCATGATATTGCAAAACGTAACTCTTCGTCAACTCTATGATCGAAGTATTCGATGTTGAAACTATGCTTCAAAATAAAGAAGGACATTGATATTCGAAAATACCTCAAACTAACGGCATATTTGAAGAAATCAAATATTGGTTACAAGCCAAGAAAATCAAAGGTATTAGAAAGAAAGAAATTAGAAAATTTTCTCTTAAATGTCCCAGACAACGTATATCTTATGACCAAAGTAGCTACGATATTTAGATGGAATTACCGGTGCCTCTCGCCGCTAAGATCTAGCAAATATGACGATCCACGATACAGAAGACAAAGGAAATGTGCTTATTATAACGAAACACGAAAACCAATGTTTGAAGAAAATTTGTAATGAACAAAGAAGAAACAATTACATATGCCGATGTCTATCGAAGTTATGCTATTTTGCGTCCTAGAGATGCCCCTCACTATCGATTTTTCTTATTATATAAAGGGTATAAATGTACTAAGCAATGTGTGGGTACCAACAGCTTCGGAAAAATGCCAACTAACATCGCTGTTACTTAAGCTTCATTTACGTAAGATTAGTGCGGTTGCATTGGTACTGCAGAAAAGTTATTAAAAAGGGCGCCGTATTCTTGAAACAGTGTTTTCTACAAAATACAAATAATTTTAGACATTTAATAACTGAATAATCTAGGGTTTAGCAAATAATAGGAATGTTAACTCATCCTACCTGCAAATATTCAAAGATACTGAAGTAAAACGGCGAGAAATACGGGTGACTTTTGTAACATTCAGATAAACTTAACAGTAACGCCTTTGTGCTGCAGTTGTATGGCAGAAGCTAAAAGCATGTTAGCTTTTACCAATCCTTTTCCAACAATCATACAAGCACCAATCAGAAAACTGCTTTTTTGACAGTAAACAGAAGATTCACATTTTTGCAGGTTAAGTTTTTAAATTAGATTCTAATTTAGATATTTAATTTAGAATTGATTTGTTTCTAAAAAAATGGATGAAGAGGAGTGTTTGGTTTAGAAATAGTTACTTTTGCTGCTCTTATTCGCAGCGACGTCAATATGTATAAAAACTATACATGCAAAAAAAATGAAAAGAAGAACTCGGAGATGGTGGGTGCGACCTATTAACCGCCACATGCAAGGTGATTTCTATAATTTATATAAAGAAATGCGAAATGAGAATGCCGATTATTTTTTCATTTCACCCGAATGACAGTGGCAGTGTTTGATGACTTGCAGAAATTAGTGGGGCCTCATTTAACCCACAGTATACTAGTATACTGTGATTTAACCAAACATTCAAATAGACCAGCTATTCCTGCAGATTGTAGGCTTCTTTTAATTACTATTCGGCAAATGATAAAAACCAACAATTTCCGTAGATAGGGACGTAGTTGACAAAACATAAACATAACCTCTCTGAAGGTCATGAATCTTGAGTTTTTGCATGTCGCCAACTTACAGCGGAAAAATTCCCCAACATCTTAAGTCTACAGTAATTTTATGTAAACAGAGTAAATAATATTTAACACCATACAATTACAATACAACAGTACAACTGCAGTGCCATTGCACTAACGTTTATCTGAACGTTACTTTAGGCTTCCCAAACCCCAAAGCGTACACGGGACATTGTTTTCAACGCTTTTCTGCCACATTATTAGCCAACTCCGGGTCCAATATTACAAACATAAAACGGCATGGTGGGTGGAAGTCCATAGCGGTAGCTGAGTCATACATTGGATAAAAACAGTTTACAGCATTTTCAAAGCATCAAATCCCTGATCAGAACTTCAAGAGAATCGTGCTGAAGCACTTAGTACAGTAACAGTTCGTGACTCAAGAACAGCATCTATCAGCTATTCCCTCATCACTGAAGTTAGCTTCTAACTCCAGTGATCTTGTAGTACATACTTTGTCAACAGTAATTTCCACGACTGAAGAACATTCTCAAGCCGCTATTACCTCAGTACTGAATTTACAAAATGCCACAAATTGTACATTTAATATCAATGTTTTTCATTAATATATTCTATTAGTTTAAATAACTATTTAATAATTACTTCTTAATGTTATAAATTGGTAATAAAAATAAACTGTTTCGCCTGATTATAATTGTCATGATTGTAGGAAAAATATTGTACCTAACATTTCAGAGAACGCACTACTATCATAAACACCCTATGTAGTAGAATAGAGGCTTCGTGTTAATTATATGTGGATTTCCGCTAAAAAACTGACCACTGTGAGTTGCGATGCAAGATACAAACATGATATCCTCCTATGTTCAACGATGCATAAATTTTATTAGTTACGTAGATATTATGAAAATTTGGTAATTTATACTTATTAGACAATATTTTAAATTAATTCGTAAGAAATTTGTATGAGTACTCTTGCAAAAAAAAACTAATATTTTGTATAAACAAATATCAAACGAAATGTCTTCGCGAAATAAATTGAAATTTCAGCAATTCGACATTGAGATTCGGCGTCCAAAGAAAATTTGTCAATAGGACGACAAAAATAAAGGCAATTAAAAAAAAAACATGAAAAGTAATTAAAAAATTAATCAGAAGTGATAACATTTTCTGATTTTATGAGTTGATACCCCCGTGCGGACGCCCATGTAAATATCTCTGCCATTTAGAGACTAAAGACAATGTGGTCTACTTTAAAATAATCGAGTAATGATAAAGTATAATACCGTTATTTTTATCTTCAAGTTAAATGAACAAACTTTTATAAACAACCTTATCTACAAAATATATGATTTTGGATTAAAGTATATACATATCTGCTTTAAATTCTAAAACACCTGTTGTCTAGTACTAAATGAAAAACTATTAACATGGCGATAAAAAACAATGTCTTATCAGATCAAGGAAAAAGATTGTGAAATTGATATTTGTTTATATCAGTCATTCAGAAAAAAAGATAAAATTATGTTGCGATAATTTATAATTATCTATTACTTGGCTCCATACTTGGGAATATTCGTCAATATTAGCTAGTGAACATTCATGCTTCCGGTCCCTCAATAATATCAATCTATATACAGTGTGACAATTTGAAAACTTACAATGGCTATATCTGAGGAATAAAAAAGATTTCAAAAATCCCTCGAAACCGTTTCTGCATTATGGAGGGGGAATCCTGCCCTATTGATATGTGCCCTTAGCACCCAGCAACCCCAACTTGGAAATCTTAAATGGAACTGCCCCACTTGTGATTAAAGCTCTTACCATTGCAAATACAACGGTGTGTAGCTTTTTGAAAATGGTTCAGATTTGAAGTTATGAGCAAAATCGAAAAAGTTACATAAATGGTAACTGACGCACTGATCGCTATTAATAAAGTTTTTAATGTTCCGAGATGTCTTTTAAATAAGAACGAACATGTCTTTTGGTGAAATAAATAAAACAGTCAATTTCATAAAGAAATTATTTATTAGGCTGCTTAAAATGCTCGCCATTCATCGCCATATAGTAATAAAGACGGTATTCAAAGTCTTCGCGAACTTTCCTAAATGTTTTCTTCGTGATAATTCTGCACTTAGATGTTATACGATTTTGAAGATCTTGAAGGTTTAGTGGCGCCGTTTTATAAATTTTTGTTTGGTGTCTCCTAAAATTCCGTCCCACACATTTATTTTTTGGGTGTAGAGTATGGCCTTCTTTAAATACATGGAGATTTTCATCAGACCAATAACGACAATTTTGCTTGTTGACATACCCATTTAAAAAAGTGCATTCATCAGAAAAACAAATATTTTTTACGAGATTTGGTGTCCTGCTAATAAATTCTGTCATTATTTTATAAAACTGCATTCTTCTATCCCTGTCATCTGTTTCCAATTCTTGTACTATTTGTAGTTTATACGGATGAAATTTATGCGGTTTTGTTACCTTGTGAATCGACTCAATGGAAATTCCAGTTTGGTTCGAACGTTCCGGATTGAAATCGTTGGATCTGCCGCAAACTCTCCCAATACTTCAATTTGGACTGCCTCGTCCAAAATTCTAGTTGTCCTAAACTTTTGGCTGTATATCTTTCGTTAAAACAGTTACAGTTGAATTTGCTCATGACTTCGGTGCGACACGATGTGTTTATTTCTGTGTAATTTGTGAGTAAAGAGTAAAAAAAAATAATTGTGCCTAAATCAGAGTGCCGAGTACTGAGACAGTTATAAACTATATTGTGTTGTATAAAAGAAATCTGACTGATTGTAGTTAGTGTAACAATTATTGTTCGGTTAACCTTTTCTCTTGGCTAACGTGGCATATTTAGCAAACTCTGTAAAGTTTTATTCGACTTCCAGTGGCGTCCTGGGCCTTAACACAGTGTCTGATTTATTTAGCATATACTGGTATGCCCATTTATCATGCCAGAAATGTCGAAGTGTGTTTGCTGTAACTCTATTACTGACACAGATAAGCTGGTCGCATGCTGAGTCTGTAAGAAAACATTGAACCATGCATGTGTGGATATTTCGCTATCGGAAGTGAGAATCATCAAGTCGAAAAAATCTCTGAATTGGTCTTGCCGCGATTGTCTGCAGGTAACTAATGATATTAATGATTTGAGATCTGTTGTCATAGAATTAAAGGCCGAACTAGCTAACTTTAAGCCTTTGGTTGAGCAAAATGCTAATAAATCGTTGATGCCAAGTGAATATGAAGACATTCAAGAAGTTCATGAACGTGATAAACGTAAATGTAATGTTATTCTCTACAATATTGCTGAAATTGCAGATGAAACCAAGACAAATAGAATAGCCCATGATAAAGCAAAGATTGATGAAGTTTTGAGCTACCTATCAGTTGATGCTGAAGTTAAGAATATTTATCGGCTGGGAAGATTTGATCCATCGAAGACAATCGCACGTCCTATTAAAATCACTTTTGACCAAGAATCTACAGTTTATAAGGTATTAAAGAAGGCGATTAATTTGAAGAGTAACACCGATCTTAAATATGTAAACATTTCTTCTGATCGTACTCCAAGGCAAATGACGTATTTCAAACAACTTAAATCTGAACTTGAAAACAGACGAAGAAATGGCGAAGCTAATCTAAAGATAAAGTACCTACAGGGCGTTCCAAAAATTATAACTTTAAACTAAGCAAACCCAGCAGTGAATCTCCTTTGGATTATTCGTGTTATTTTCAAAACGTACATGGTCTAAGATCTAAGGTCGGTGAATTTTTTCCATCTGTAAGTGACGCTGAATATAAGACTATTGGACTAGTGGAAACCTGGCTTTCAGATGAAATAAGTAATAGTGAATATTTTCCACCCTGTTATAATGTAATGCGCTGTGATAGAAACTTTCAAGACACGCATTTATCTAGGGGAGGGGGTATGTTGTTGGCTGTCGACAAACTGTATTGCTATCGAATCAGTTGATGTATCCTATATAAGGAATTTGCTAGGGAACATAGAAATTGTAGGTTGTAAATGTTTTTTAAATAGTTTCTATGTACTATATGTTTATGTAATTTACATGCCGCCCTCAGGTTTGACAAATGACTTTGAATTATTTTTTGATATATTTGGGCAAGCAATAGTCAACCAGAGCAATGTCCTAATTATGGGTGATTTTAATGTAACTCACTTTAATAATGAAATGATGTTAAGTGTCAATTAATTAATGATTTCATAAACTTTACTAACTTGCATCAGGTAAACAATGTAACCAATGTTAATAATCGCTTATTGGATCTTGTACTAACCGGTATAGAAGTTACCGTAGGCCCCGCCATTAATTAAGGAGGACATCCATCATCCTGCACTTTTTATATCTCTAGTAGCTAAAGTTGATCGCTTCATAAAATTTCCTTCTAACAGTGGTACAAAAAATTATAATTTTCGACTAGCTAACTTTCCCATGTTGTATGAAACCTTATATAATGTGGACTGGTCATTTCTTAATAGATTTGAAGATGTCAATGTGGCATGTGAAAACTTTTACAATAAACTGTATTCTATTTTTGATCTTTATGTCCCTGTTTATAAAAATAGAAAATTGTTGCATCCCATATGGTACACCACTGAATTGAGGAGAAATATAAAGTTAAAAAACTACTATAGAAATAAGTATCGCAGAACAAAAAACAATAATTATTTGCTGAATTTCCGACGTCTAAGAAAAATAACAAAAACTCAGATATCTCAGGCCTACAAAAACTGATGGCTGATTGTAAACAATTTTGGGCATTTGTTCACGATTGCCTGGATGCATTATAAAAATCAAGTTCTTTATGATTCCCCTCAAAAAATAGTTTTTCACAATATTTTAGCAGTGTTTTTCTTCCAGATAATTTTGATTCTTCCACATATAGTAGTAAATTTAACAACTTACCTTATATTAACGTTGAACACCTCTCTGAGAATGTGATACTTAATTCAATTTCTAAATTAAAAAACAAATTAACAGCCGGTCATGATTTAGTTCCCATTTTTTTAGTTAAAGACTGCTCACGTGTATTAGTGACTCCGTTGTCAATTTTATTTAACTTAGCTCTTCGAACTTTGCAATTTCCCGATTGTTGGAAATTGGGAAGATTTTGTCCTGTCTTTAAGAGTGGTGATTCTGGTGATGTGGCTAACTATAGACCCATTTCCATTTTACCTAACTTTTCCAAGGTTTTTGAGAGATCCATATACGATTTCATTTATGTGTCCATTAAAAATGCATTATCTCCTTATCAACATGGCTTCATAAATAAACGTTCAACTATAACTAATTTATCTTTTGTTACACAGAATATAGCTGAGGTACTAGATTCCAAAGGTCAGATGGATGTGATCTATATGGACTTTTCGAAGGCCTTTGACACTATCAACCATAGTATTATATTACTGAGACTAGCTGAATATGGATTTTCTAATAATTTAATTCAATTCTTGTCAACTTATTTAAGAGGACGGTCGTACTACGTTGCCTTCAATGGATTTCAATTTCATAAATTTGAGGCCACTTCTGGTGTTCCTCAAGGGTCCAACTTTGGACCTCTTATATTTTTGTTATTCATCGATGATCTTACTAAAGCAATTGAATGTCCCAAACTCCTTTTTGCTGATGATTTAAAAATCTATTACAAAATTAATAACACTGATGATTGTCACTTTTTACAGTCCCAAATAAATATTATTGAAAATTGGTGTGATACTTTTAAACTTATGTTAAATATCTCTAAATGTAAAGTAGTTAACTATACGCGAAAAAAATATCCTATCTTATATAACTACTCGTTAAATAATGTTATTTTAGAGAGGAAGCGTACAATAAAAGATTTAGGTATTCTATTTGATTCAAATTTGAGTTTTTCGTAGCATATACAAAATATATCGAAATCGTCGTATAAAAGCTTATGGTTTATTATGAGGAATTGTAACTCTTTTACTAATATCGATGCATTAACAACGCTATATATTTCATTAGTACGTTCTAAACTGGAATATGGTTCTTTAATCTGGTACCCTTATATACCAAAATCATTCTTTATCGCTTGAAGTTTCTATCTTTTAAAAAAGATGGTATATATCCCTAACGAGGTTATAATCACGAGTTATTATTATCAAGGTTCAATATTCCGTTGTTAAAATTTAGGCGTATTCTAAACAGCATACTATTTTAATTTAATTTATTTAACAATAATATTGATTGTATATCTTTACTGGAATGTTTTAATTATAGAGTTCCTGGTTTTAACTCTAGGCTAGTTGAAACGTTTTATTTACCGTCAGCTAGTACCAACACTCTTTAAAAGTCGCCAGTGTATGTTATGTCTCACAATTTTAATATTATTTCGGAGCAATGTGATATAAATTTTTCATCTATCAACTCTGTGAGACAGGCTGTAGAGGAGAGGTTTCAACAATTTTAATTTAGTTAGTTATTACTAGTTTATTTATGCTATTTTACTATATATCTTTTTTACATTTATGTACGTGTATTATTACTATTGTATGTATTTACTCGCATTTTATTTATTTTATTGTTTCTTTTTATGATCTGTATTATTATTTTTGTCCTGTAAATGGAATTTTCTGTTGGGCAATAAAGTTTGACTATGAATTGAATTTAAAACATTGAACCGTTTGTCGGGCACATTAATTAATTGCACCATAAAGTAAAACAATTTGAATTTTTCTTCTACAGAATAAACTATTTTTAATCTACTACAATTGATGTCTACGCGATATTAATATGGAAGCAAAAATTAACAATGGCGAAAGAATAATATCACAAAAACAATGATTTAGTAAAAAAAAGTTGTAAAAAACCGCCGTAAAAAAGTCCTTAAAGAAAGGTAGCATACGAAAAATTGTTTTTTCTCAAATATCGAAATGCATAACATTTAGAAATAAAAATTCGTTTTTTGCTCATAATGTCTTCAAATCTGAACCAATTTCAAAAACCGATACACCGTTGTATTCCCAAAGACAAGAGCTTTGAAATGATGCATTACAAGTGCGGCAGTTCTATTTAAGATTTTCAAGTTGGGGCTGCTGGCTAAGGGGATGAACAGATCAACAGGGCAGAATTGCCAAAAAAGGTCAGTTTACAAATGAACAACCTGCATAATTACTACTGCTTCGTTTACACATTTACAACTGAAATACATTTAATACCCTTGATGACAAAGAAAATTCATTTTTCTACGACGGAGAGTATGTTTATGCTTGTAACAGTGATTTTGTTGTAAAAATTATAAATATTTTTCTATTTTTTGTTTGTAATATTATTAAGACCTACGGATGAGAAAGAAAACTCGTCTGAGTTATAGTTGTTTGATATCAGCATGAAAGTCAATCTTGTATTATCTGTGCCAAATACAGTTCTGGATATACAAAAATTGCTTAAGTCTTATGAAAGATAAGATGATTGTCAGTATTTAGTGTAGGGTAATTAAGATAGAGAATTATAGTCTAACAAGTGAACAAAATTTAAGTAAGCCTTGTTACACAATTATGGTGGATAATAAAAAGAATTTTAATAACTACATATTCTTTTTGCCAAAATGAATTGTTTCTGTTGTCTCCTGTTCTTGTTGTCGAATTGTTCCATTGTATCTTTTTTATTTATTTTTCAATTAATTTCAAATCTGTTACATATAAATAAACAAAGTTGAATATATTTATGTACAAGAATTTCTTTTATTATCAATCATGGCCTTCAGATAGCGAATGGAATAACGAAATTGTTGAAAAAAACGTATTAGGTCTTAGCTTTACCAAAACATGCCATTTAGAAAAAATTTTCGGAAATGTTACGAATTTAATCTAGTATAAAGTTTCAGGATTTATTTATAAAAATATTACAATAAAAAAATATTGGAAATCAAACATGACAAATTCAAACAAAACAACTTAAATACTCATTTGATTCATACATAGTGATTTTCCGGGTTGTTATGCCGTGACCTCGGTAACTGGTCGCTGCCAGAAACAGAATTAAAATAATAATAATAATCGTCTTTATTCATTCCATACAAACCAATTAATTACAACGTATGATACACACTATAAATAATAGGAATGAAAGGTGAAGTTCAGCTAATAGCTGTTTTTCAACTTAACCTTAACATACTACTGCAAATTATTTTATGTCTCTAGGTTTCCTAATATAATTGTACAAGTGTTATTCATCATACACTGTCCCTCCAAGCAAAGGAGATAAAAAGTACTTAAAAATGTAACTCTCCCACAAGTGGTTTTAACCTTTTCTTAAAATTAACCAATGCCACATTTTTGATATCGTTAGATAGCTGATTATATGTTTGGGAACTAACAGGATATTTTTGTTGCGCGAAGATCGACTAAAGTTAATATTTCCAAGTTTAATAACTTGTTTAAACAAGTAACTAGGTACACCGGTGCTAAGTATCTTATGCGTAAAACATATAAAATGATATTTGAACATATCAGTAATTTTTAACCACTCAGCATCTTTATACCTGTGACTTATGTGGTCAAATTTTCTGATACCATAAGAAAAAAGCAAACATGAATTTTGCAATCTCTTGAGTCTGGATATATCATTTTGCAATAAGTTAGGACCATACACGGCATCACAATATGATAATTTAGAAATAATTAAAGCTTCGCATAACTGTAGTTTCAGATTTTGATTTAAAACGTGTCTGTGTGGGTACAATTGCCGTAAAATATTATAACATGACTTTAACAATTGATGTATATGTTTGGTAAAACGCAGATCTGAATCGAACCAAAGCCCTAAATTTTTGCATTAACTAATTACATCTAAATTAATGTTGTCTAAAATAATTTGTAAGGACTGTTTCGCTACTAATCTTCTTTGTTTAGGCCCAAATGACATGTGACTTGTTCGGATTTAACTTTAATCTATGTTCGAGGGATAACTCGTGAAGCGAACTTAAATCTTCATTAATTTTTCTATTAACGTCTACGAGTTCATCCAAATTAAAACCTGTATATAATTGAGTATCGTCCGCATAGTGATGTATTTTACAAAAAGAGACTGAATTATAAAAATCGGAAATATATATAGAAAATAACAAGGGGCCTAAGATGGATCCCTGTGGCACTCCGCACTGAACAGGTAAAAGGTCAGATATTTTAGACTTTAAGCTCACCCTTTGAGTTCTACGATGGAGATAACTTTCAATGAGAGCAACAGAACGTAAGTTGAACCCAAAAAAGTTTAATTTCTGGCATAACAATTTATGGTCTAAAGTATCGAACGCTTTGCTGAAGTCTAATAAAACTAAACAGGTGATTTTACAATTATCAGTATTACGAAGTATATCATCGACTACATGAGATAAAGCCGTAACAGTGCTGTGATTTGATCTAAACCCTGATTGAATTGGAGGAACAATATTTTGCGCAAAAACATATTCAGTAATCTGTTGGTGTATAGCCATTTCTAAGATCTTTGACATAACCGGCAATATACTTATAGGATCTAAATGGCAAAATTCCGAAGGGTTCGATGTTTTTGCAAGCGGTAAAATAGTGGAATGCTTCCAAGCCGATGGAAACGTAGAAGTAATAATTGCTGTATTAATTATATGTGTCATATGATTGATTAAATATGAGCTTTTAACTTAAGCATTTTAACTGAAATGCCGTCAAGGCCTACTGAATTTGTTTAAATTTTATAAATAAATCTTAAAATGGCGACACTATCGATATTTTTAATAGTAAAAGATTTATTATTAGGAGAACTTTTATATTTATTTTCAGAAATCTGACGTAGTTCTTCGTTAATATTTGCACTGGTAATAAAGTACGAATTGATTTCATCAACGTTACCTATAGAATCCGGTATATCAACTTGACAATTTTTAATTTTTACAATATTCATAGCTCTGAGCAGCTTCCATGTGTTTTTACCATCTCGATTTCTGAAAGTGAAATCCATGTAGGCTCGTTTCTCTCTCCGAATTGCCCCTGTAGTATAATTACGTAAATCCTTATAATAATAAAAGTCCGTTTGAAGCTTAGTTTTCTTATATTTTTTAAAAGTATTGTTACGTAAATTAATCATATGTTTTATATTTGCAGTCAGCCAGGGTGCATGTGGTTTAGAAACTCGTACTGTGCTTAAGGGAGCATGCATATCGAATAGACGTAAAACATTATCATTAAAAAAAGTTAACATATCATCAACATTGTTCAATGCGTACAAATGATCCCAATCAGTTCTATATAAATCATAAGCAAAGAACTGCTCGTTAAAATTTTTGAAATCCCTATATGTAACAAATTTAATATAAATGTCCATCCCTAGCATTAGCCGGATTATTTTACCTGCCCCGGTTGTTCTCGAGCTAGGCTCTGTGGGGACAGACCCCTATTGGTATCTCTGGGCCCGCCCATATATCGATTCCGGCTCCTACTGTTGGTATTGCGATTCAGTCACGGAGCTTTTGTGGAGTCACCACTGAAAATGTCGACAGTGAAGAAAGGCGAAACGTTTGGAAGCATGAGATGCGACCAGTTATAGCGGCGGCTACGGGACACCTCGGAAAACCACCATTATCCGAGGAACGGTTCCGACCGTAGGAGTCATAATACCAAAAATAGGACCCGGAATCAATATATGGGCGGGCCCAGAGATACCGATAGCGGATCTGTTCCCACAGAGCCTAGCCCGAGAACAACCAGGCTGGTAAAAGAATCTCAACTAATGCTAGGGATGTGCACTTTAATTCTGTTTCAGCAACGACCAGTTACCGAAATTACGGCATAACAATCAGGAAAATCACTATGTGTCAAATGATAGCACCGGCCGTAAGAGTCCGTCGCGCGCTTAAAATAAACCGATTTTTTACGCTCGGTCCATAACACTTATTCAGGCAACGAATAAACATAGCGGTCCAAATGTAATATTTTTTCAAAATTAGTTTTTAATTATTTAAATTTAATGAGTAAACTGTGCAAGAAATCGTCATATTTACAATTTATTTACTTAAAAATAAAGGCTTAAATCGAAAATTGGTTACACGAGGGAAGTGAGTCTGTCTTTTAGCTTTGCAACGATACCAAATCGAATATATCGAATTGATAAAAATTACTCAAAATTCTATGCTAAATGCCGAACGTCTATAACTTCAGAAACGAATATATTTTAAATGCTGGAACCACGTGTGTTTCACTCAGTGGGATGGGCTTAGAGATTGGTAAATGCGGGCAGGACCGGAGTTCAAAGAAATACATAGTCACTTATAACCTATACGTTCTCAGTTGAGACAGTATTGAATTAATCGATCTTATGGAGTTCGATGCAGATTCTTTTGTTGGCGGTGTGTAAACCTTTCTTCTAGAATAAATTTTTTCGTTTAGACCAACAGTTCCGGAAATATAAGAAGTTCTACTAGAATTCCTTAGGTATGCAATTTTTACATTGCAAACAATGTAATTTTTTCGTAAGTTCCAAATTGAACAAAATTCTCCGCAAATTAAATACGTATTTTCCATATCAAAATAACAAAGAACATAAAACACTGAAATAAATGTAGTCACTATATTTATTTTATACAAAAATTTACCTGTTCTCAAATCTTTGTTCTTCTAATTTTAAAGAGGGTAATGCCATAAATATATTCAACACAATTATAATATGTACAATAAAAATGTTTTTCTCATTATGGAAAATATAGATATTTTTAACTCGTCGAATGAATGCGCTGTCCTATTTCTGAAAACATCTTCTGCATCACAAGTATGCACACGGCGCACAATGTTAATTTCTTCTGAAAAGTGTAACACCGTAAACTGTTTTTTAAAAATGTTGTTTTTATAGTTTTGACTACATTTGCTCGATATAACTACATATCAATAGTAAATAATTAATATAAGTTTGTAATGCACAAATTTTCTGGGCCGACTTTGGAACGTTTTTAAAAATTGGTGTGTACCGTGAGCAGTACCGTAGTTTTTTATATAAGCTGTAAAAAAACTACGAACATAAGTAAAATGTCGATTTACAAGCGCGATGTAACGAAAAACGTAATAATTGTCAAATAATGTCTCAAGCATCGATAATTTGATTTTATTTTTATAAAATGCGGCCCTACTAAAAAAAGTTGTACAAGTACTTAAAAACAAAACGGCATAATTGCTAGCCGATTTTACTCCACTAAATCTAAATATGCTAAATACGTCCACCATAAAGTCATTGTAGTGGGAGAGCAATAATCTCCGCCTCCAGCCGTAACGCCCGTGCACCCGACCCCGGAGCGCTACCTGAGGAGTGTACAGAGAACGGACTCTTAAAACCACTATTCTCATCCACCATCAAACATTATGTGTTTATCAAGTCGCTTCTTAGGATTTTTCTAAGCTTTCCTCAACTATTGAGAGGTAGTTTCTTGGTATGCCGAGGAAGCAATAACAGTATTAACTACTCTAGGTAAAACCATATTCCTCAATAAAATGGAAATCATAAAAATAAAAAAGTGTAATGTTAGATAGTGGATTAATGAAAGCTAATTATGTTATTTTTGTTCATTTTTGTAATTTCTTTATTATAGTAATACAACATAATCCTGACGATGGGTAAATGCCTTTATCAAATTGAAAACTAAATATAAGATATGACAACTAGGCTTACTATATTTTTTCAAAAAGTTTATTTTTTTATTCAATCTTTAAAAAAAAATTAAAATAAAATATGGGGGTGTGTAAGTGAAGCGGGACACACTGGAATAGTTTCCGAAATGCTCTGTTGAACAATAGAGATCGCGTTTTTTTTTGTAATTTAAATGTATTTGGTTTCTCTTGGTGTGACTACAATAATTATATTTTTCAAAGTATAATTGGTTAAAGAATTTTTTAAGTATAATGATTATTAATTTTTACTATTACAACTCGACTTTACTTCTATTTTATTACAATATCTATTATTTATTTCATTATTTTCCGGAGTCATTTGCCACCGAGAACTGGAACATTACAGTATCTGATACCGTAATGTGTGTTCCCCAGCAACAGTGTTTAATATTTTGCTTAACTTTATTTATGTTGGAATTATATCAATACTGTTAAGCATTTAGGTATGTTCCTGCAGCAGTTGGAAACGGTTAGAAAACTATGAGAAATGTCCGTCCAAGTACTTCTTACGTTGAATTCACTGTATCTCGTTCTCAACTTAATGACAGTTTCAAACCGTTTCCAACTGCTGCAGGAACAAACCTTATGTTCTGGATTGATTATCAGGTTGCTTATTCAGATTTATTTAAAATCTCCTCCGAAACTTCCGTAATACTAAACAATGAAAAAATGTAATTATTTTATTTTACAGTCACAAGCAAATGATTGCCAATAAATATTTTCTATATGCTCTGAAACTATTTATTTGTGGCATAATTTTAGTTTTTCTTTAGTTTAATTGGGTTTTTGCCACGCTTCTGGAAAAAATTTACGTAGTTAGTTTATTTACTTACGTACCAGTAGAGAAAACACTAAATACCATTAAAAATAAACTGGAAAAATTTGGCAAACAGAACAAAATTAAACGTAGGACGTATAATGGAATTACTAAGTCTATGTATAAAGACAACATATTTTCAACTAAACAATGAATTTTATCAATAAAATTTCGGAATGGCAAAGGGTTCATCATTATCACCAATTTTAAGTAATATTTTTATGGATTTTTTTGAAGAAAACTATATTCAAAATATAAATAAAAAACCTACTATCTGGTGGAGATATGTAGATGACATTTTTGCAATTTGGCCTATTACTATCACAGAATTACATGAATTTTTAAATGAAATTAACAATATAGAACCAACAATAAAATTCACTTTAGAAATAGAAAATAATAATATGCTACAATTTTTAGATGTTTTAATTTAAAAAATGGAAATTCTCTAGAAACAAGCGTTTATAAAAAAAACTCACACCAATAGATATTTAAATTTTAGATCTAACCATCACATTGGCATTAAGAAAGGTGTTGTTAAATGTTTATTTGACAGAGCAAAATTAATTTTATCAAACAACGCAATTTTTAATAACGAACTAAAATTTATTAAAAATGTTTTAATAAATAATGAATACTCTCCAAATTTTGTTGATAGAACATTAAAATATATTATAGATAAAGCGAACACTTTACGACAAATAAGAGAAACTAATTATACAATAAAAATTCCATACATTCCTATATTATCAGAAAAAGTAAGAAGAATCGGTAATAAATTTGATATTCGAACAGTTTTTCAGACAACTAATACTTTACGATCATTTTTGTCTAAAACACGTCCAAAAAATGATACAAAATTTAAAAAATTGCATCTACAGTATACCTTGTGAATGCAATAAACATTATGTTGGAGAAACCTGTCGGCCTATAAATGTTAGAGTTGAGGAACATAAAAATTATATAAAAAACGGGAATTTGAAAATTCAAAAATTTGCGAACACGCTTGGGAAAACGGTCATTTAATTCAACGGGATTCGGCAAAAAATTTTGGAGAAGGAAAATATTGCAACAAAAAGAAAATCAAAAAAGTCCGCGATTATTTTGTTGAACGGAGAAAAGTCTGTGTCAAACTGTTCTGTAAACATTGACCATTGTTGGCTACAGTTGTATCAAGAAGAAGTAAGTAACAATAAAATAAAAATCATTTAACATCTATGGAAGCAGATAAACTCATTTTAAATTGTCAAACTTGATATACTTTCAATACATTTGCTTTTTTGAGAACGAAAACAGAGAACGAAAGGTCAAAAATACGGAAGTGCGCGATAGTAATACCAGTTTTGTTATTTTTTACTTATCTGCTTTTTCAGTGTCAGATTTTTTGGTTAGGCACACTTAGTTTCAAAAATAACCCTGAACTGATCCGTTTCGCGCAAAGGCTTATTTAATTAATATTTATTTTTATAGAAATGTGGCAAATCCCAATCAAACTAAAGAAAAAATGCTTTCTAATGTTAATAATTACATGCATGTTTACATTAATTTTCAAAAGGATTATAAAAACAGTATGAAATAAAATATTATAGATATATGTCCATTAGATATTGTTATAGTATTCGTTTATATTAGGTAAATAACACGTACTGTAATAAGTCACCTACCAGACTTATAACGTAAATTACTAACAACACAAAAATAGAACCACGGTTAGAGAAGAAAACAACACAAAAAGTTAATTTTACCGATATTATATACTTACGTGTATCCTGCAAGTATATTCATGAGGCAGGTTTTTCCCGAACCCGAAGGACCCATAATGGCGGTCAATTCTCCTCCAGAGAACTCCCCATTAACGTGGTCCAAAAGTTTCCGAGTTTCTGAAATAAATAAAGACAATAAAGCAAATTATTCAGACTTAATATTGTCTAACTTATAATATAGTTCAGGCTTGAATTCTTACCAATTCGTTTATCAAAACACAAAAAAGTGTAGTCTAACGACTACAATGTATTGAACCGTAACTATATATATTATCATAATTAATGTATTTTTATTTACGGTGGAACGTTAAAATGTACTTTATGAACAAGTATTCTAGACCTTGGGATGTAAAATTCGCGAATAGTCGCGCGAATTATTTAATAGAGAGCATTGGCGCATCATGAGGTAGGAGGGGGCACAAAATGTAGATTGTTGGGAAAGCGTTGGGTTGTTGTTTGTTTCCTCAAATAAGATGAGCCCCGCCCCTTGATTGTGCCAATGAGGAAAAGACCGACTGGAATATTTTCACCATAAAACTGTCATTGACAGCGAATATCCGTAAATTTTGCCTCCATAAGAACAAAGCTTTTGTAAAATTATCATGCGCGAGTTCTTATATATTCTACGGATCTGCGGAAATTTAAATCACTATAGTCAACCGCAAAATGGTTGATAGTTGAACTCATTTGACTCTGGAATTTCCCATTAACTTGGAAATGTATGTTTTATCGTTTACCTCTATTCGTTTAGAAGTTAAAACTTGTTGAAGAGCTTCTATTATAGTCGCAGAAATAATACGCGTGGTGACTGTTTTCGTAATTGTGGCGGCTCACTCGTTTCTGTACGCCCTGTATAAACTTAGTTACATCTATCTATTTATATATTTTTTTTAGATTTGTGTGTAAATTTGAATGTTTACTTTCAAGTGATAAATATATATATCGTGTTTTGTAAATATTTGGTAGGTAGACAATTACGCTCACATTCGCTCTGGTTCTACGGCGACAATTTAGCTGATATTTCCAAGCCAATTATACTAAACTACCCATCTTACATCTCGTGTAGATAGTAACTGAGTGTGTAATTAATACCTAGCATCAAAACTGTCTCAGACTCATCAGTGCTTCACGAATTGCTGAGATAATATGACCAAGTGGAACACCTAAATATGTTAAACCATGCTTCCAGGTACCATATCATCACAACCCCTGGACCACCAGTGGCACAGCAACCACGCTGTTTAGCAGCAGACAAACTCCAAATTGCAAAGAGGGAATTCGAAGCTATGATCTACCTAGGTATTGTGCGGCCACCGCACAGCTCATGGGCGTTTTCTCCACATAGACCTTCTGCGGGCATTCAAACACCTTTTCGGCTCTTCGAGTTCCACCTTTGAATTACGTGATGCAGCCCAAACCTTCCAAAGATTTATTAGTAAGGTTCTACAAGGCTTGCATTTTTGCTTTGCCTACATAGATGACATTCTAATGGTATCAACTGTTCAAACGCCTAAAGAGGTTCGGTGTAATCATCAGTTCAACCAAGTGCGATATTTAGTCAGCAGAAGTAAAGTTTCTTGAGTCTTTAGTGACCGAAGCTGGTACCAGTCCATTACTCGAAAAGGTGGAGATAATCGTGTCATATTCTTGATCAGATACCGTCAAAAAGCTCCGACAATTTTGGATCTGCTGAACTTCTATAAAAGATTTTTACTCAAAGCTTTGAAGCGTTCAAAAACAGCATTATTCAAGCGACCCTTCTAGCTCATCCAGAACCCAGTGCACGCTTAGCAATTTTAGTGACGCATCAAATTATAGTAGCAATTTGTCAAAGACACATGGTTGAAAGACAGTCATTCATCATACAGACAATAAACCGATTGCTTTGCCTAGCAACAGAAAAAACAGCAGTATTTTTCACGCCAGTTTCATCACCTGAACTTTATTGGTTAAGACAACGTCGTTGCCAACACCCTATCTCGCGTTGCAGAACTAGAGCACACCCCCGACTTTGGATCCTTGGTAAACTCCCAGCAAAACGGTGAAGAGCTTCAAAATTTTCTGAAGGAAGAGTCTGCTTTACGTCTTAAGCTAATACACATCTCAGGTACTAAATCATCACTTCTGTGTTATAACAATACGGATGTAGGGCGTCCCTTCACCACAGAATTATTTCACCAAGCAGCATTTCACTGTCTGTCTCACCCAGGAGCTAGAAGAACCATCAAATTCGCGACTCAATGTTTTGTGTGGGCTTAAATTAAAACAGACTGCAGAAAATTGGTTCATAATTGTCTACAGTGGCAATAATCAATGGTCTCTCATCACGCTGCCGCACCTATGTACCTTTACGCCACCATCAGCCATATTCACATTGATATTGTTCCCCTATCACCATAATATCCATCATGCTCAAATAATATTGCTATAATAATTTAAATTATTTAATTTATTATTTAGGTGAAATTTGTTTATGACTGTAGGTATTCTGCAGGAAGAAAACTTAAGTATTTCTAGCAGGCTTAATTTATAGGGAGGTTCCTCTAGCAAAACTTAAGGCTCTGTACAAAAGTACTCTTGAAAGTACTTTTAGCAGGACAGTGACCTGTACGCTGTATCATTAAAAAGGTGAATACAATGCAGCAACGCGGCAATAATCCCCCGAGGATAACGCTTTTTTTATCTGCTTTTTGCAGTAAAAAGAAAAGGTACTAGTTCCAAGTTAAATTTTCGTTAATCAGTTCCGCTTTAGTTTTCATTTCAAAAATATGCTTCCTTTGTTATTTAGATTTCCTCGCTGAATATTTGCCAGTGTGTGTTTGTCGCCCACACAAACACAACTTGGTTGGACAGATTTCAGTTGAAACTGAAATCTTTGTCAAGCTCATCGTTGCGCTCGCCATTTGTTGCTGTGTGTGTGGTACGCACCAATTTATAGTAGAATTTGATAAATTATTTATCAAATACGGAGTTTACTATATTTAAAAAAATTCCTAAAAATAAAAACAGAATGAAGTAGATTTCGTTACTGAATTTATTAATATTATGTACAGGGTATTACGGAAATAGTTGAGGATAATGAAATAGTGAATTTTGTAATCGATTTTAGTGGGGATTTTTCATGTAAAAAAATTAATTTTAGCATCCCCTAAGGAAGTTAGAACCCTTTAAAATAAGTCGAGTCGAGATCAAGTTTCTATTGCTGTTATACTTATAGCAGTATCAAAACACCGGCTAAACTGATGTTTTGTAAGAAATCGTAACAATGAGAAAAATCAGTTGAATAAACTGGTAATAACTAAAATGACAGGAACTTATTACAAAAAGTATCATTCGGAGAATCATAGGATTGAGATGCTGTCCTTATTTATTTATTTTTGTACGAAAACTAGAAAATATTTCGGAATTTACGTAGTCAAAAAAGTTTTGTTTTGAACAGATTTATCAAAAAATAAATAAATAAATAAATAAAATAAATAACTAAAATTCTTTAAAATTTTGCAGTACGAAAAAATTCTGATAAACACAAGAGGCATATTATTTCATCTCCTTGCTGTGAGATGGCAACGAGTGGAATAAGTCAAGAAAATAACATTAATTGAACACAAATGCATCCATGCAAAAATTGCAGCATTTACTTTGAAGCGTTTGTAAAATAGCTCATGGAAACTTGATTGCAATCCAATACCCATGTTTAAAGAGATGTAACTTCTTAGGGGAGGCTAGAATATTTTTTTATATAAAACACCCCCTCTAAAATCGCCTGTTTCATTTTCTAGAAAATGCCAACAGACTTATAAAAAACAAGGTTATACACATTTAATTACCTAATTTATTAAAACATATATAAACAATTTCTAATAATGTTTTGAATGCATGTTATCATCTATTCTTAAACACAGCCTCATAAAAAAAAGTGTTCGGACTTGTGGGTTGGACATACGTATTCCCATGTATTTTTCGACGCTGAATCCGATCCCGAGCTCAGAAATGGCCATCCACGTCTGGAATTGGCCTCAGCGGCCAAAAATGGCCTCTATAGGGCCTGAAAAATGGATTCCGGGATGAGGCGGGGTTGAAGATGCATTCTAAAGCCAAATCCGGATTTGTGGCCGAAAAGTTTATGGCCAACTTGAAATTGCCTGTTTGGGACCGGGAAAATGACCCCTTAGGGGCAGGAAAATCGTGTTTCGGACGTCGCAATCGCAACAGTGGTACTTTTATGCACAGATTAAACAAGAATAGATAGCCCACTCTATCCTTGTTGAAGACGGAACAGAGTGTTTGCTGCGCCATCTAACATTTCTGCACAGAACTTTTCTGAAGTAGGCAATATAGTAACTATAAATTGCTTTATTTATGGGTGTATATCCGTACTAAATAATAATTTATTATTATTTAAAATGTTAACAAATTTAATACAAAATAGTCAGAGTAATGTGGAAACATTAACCTGACTATTTATGTATCAAATTTGTTAACATTAAAGTGGAATTACATTATTTGTTAAAAAAAAACCTCAAAATTCATGACACTTTTATTTAAAACAATTTCTGATAAATGAAAATCATTGTAACAAATAAAATACACATTATAAAAGTATAAAGTTGCGGCAAAAATTCACACGACTTACGGCATACGAAGATAATTCATTATATTTTCATCAAAATATTTAAGAAACTGCAACTGCGAATAATAAAACTATATTATACTACACTAAATGTTTGCACTATATATTACAATAAATTTCAAAATATGATTGTTTTTAACACGACAAACTATCGAAAATTATGTTGACAATAAATTGTGTGTGCAAGTGGTATACAGTTACATATGTTTTTGTAATTTTTTTTTCATAAAACACAACTAATATCTTTCTTTGTTTCTAGTTTTTTTTTATAAAAAATTAGCCTAATTTAGATCCTGAAATCCTTTTTTTTTAATAATTATTACATACTTACGTTGGATTTTTTTACGTTACTTGAACCCAAATTTAGTTTTTCGTCTTGACGACCCTGCAGCAACATATTGCGATGGTTCAGGAAATTCACAATTATCATTGGAGGGTTTGGTAGATATTTTGATGTTTTATACAACTGGCTCCTTCTACTTATTATACACTTTACTAGGAATTCTAATTGGCCCCACAGTGCTTTCAGATATTAAGATAATTTATTTTAAAAACATAGTCGCCAAAGTATCTAGAATACAAATGTACCAAGTTAAAATTAATATAGTTATAGGGACACAGAATACATGTTTTTATATTTTGTACTCATAATATATTCATACATAAAAAAAACTCAAGTGTGGTGGTATTAAGACCGCCGTGCGAAGATCTCTCGACACAAACGACCGCATGAGGGTCTAGTGTATATTTTTGTATTTATTTTAAATAAATTTCAGAGTAGTTAATGTAGATTTTTCTACAGCTAAGAAATACAGACTTGTTCGGAAATAGTTCTACTTACAGGTAGGTGGCGGGAGCGCTGCTACACATATTGCTATTTAAATGAACCGGGTGGCCCAAATATAGTAAAAGCATTGTTGTTTAAATGAAACCTGGATTGCGATGTATGTTTGTGCTGTTATAATAATTGCATTAAATAATTAATATATAGCAATGTACTATAATGAACAAAAAATATTTATCACAATTATATAAAACACAGACTAGAGGTAATGACAATTTAAATTGTTCTAGATATATGTGTTTAGTTATCACCAATAACATAACTATATTTACTAAAACACCTGCAATTGCATAAAATTACAGATCAATTTAGAGCTTTGATAAATCGTAAATCATTATGTCTTAAGTTCTACATAGTCAAGTGTTCTACCAACGTTGACGGAATAAATGTTCTGTATAAACTTTGCTTCTAGCGAACACCCTGTTCAATCAAGGGGGTTTCATTACATTACCACAACGTTTTTTTTTATTTTTAAATAAATAGCTTGTTTTGATGTACAAATTTTTGACTGAGGTATACGAGTACGTATACACTATTTCAAGGCCGTTAAAATCATGTGACATTTGTTTTGATATAGCATCAGGGGAAGCAATCGCTAACTCATATTGAAAGTTTTTTCTTGACGAATTTTACGACTTTGATATTTTTGCTGTCTCAAATAGTTTTTCTTATAGTTGCGATAACCATTCAGGAGACTTGTCATGGCTGACGTTACACAATTGTTAATACTGTCAACATAATTTTCGATAGATTATCGTATTTCTTGCCCTAAAATGATCAAATTTGTGGTGTTTTAGGTACAAAAATCTCGAAAAATAAAACACGTAGAGCAAAAGTAATATCAAAAATAAAATTACTGATGTTTTGTTTATTCACTTTTACTATTTAAACTCTCCTCTAATAATATAATAATAATAATTTTAAAATGCATTTGTCTGACGCATATTATTTCGCTATTCTAACCCCACATTTTAACAATTATTTTCACTTATAAACAAAAGTGCACAATCTTATTTGCAGAACTATGTAAGTTTATGTTATAAGTGTTTCCATCTATTGTTGAATTTAAAAAATACGTATTTTGAAAGATTTCAGTACATAAAAATTTGCTGGATAGATCGCTCTCTGACGTTATTGATTTTACTTCGGTACCTTTGAATATTCGCCGGTGGCATGAGATAACATTCTTGTTATTTGCTAAACTCTATATTATTCAGTTCTTAAATATCTAAAATTACTTGTATTTGTAGAAATTTTTTTTTAAATTTAGTGTAGTATATAGTTTTGTTATTTTCAGTTGCAGTTTCATAAATATTTTGATGAAAATATAATGAATTATTCTTTTGTTCGTATGACTTAAGTCGTCTGAATTTTTACCTATATTTTAATTATTTAATTTTAACTATATTTAAACAATTTTGAACAAATAAAAATGCTCGTATTTCATTGTCATATAGTGAATTGACTATGGATTCTAAACACAAACGACACGGGGTAAATAACTAAAATTTGAATTTAAAAATTATTACTTTTTTAAATTATGTTATTGGAATTGGAACATTGAAAAACCATCATATTTTATTTCATATCTCCATATCGTTATCATACAATCGATTTGGACCGTCTCACACGACATCAAAGATATAACCAGTAACAGTTACTATTTTTAAAATTTATCACCTTATAACCTCAATAGGCATGGCCATAATGGAAAAATAATCATCTTATTATGATCCAGCAAATATTTATACGCGCACGGAACGCCCTGTTTAGCGTTCCTTAGTTGACCGCATTAAAGGACACCTGCAAACGCAGAATAATAAAATCACGGTCTATACGGGACTAACATTTGGATCTCCACACATGTTCATATGTAGACAAGGATAAAATATTGAACATTTTTCGATCAGTCTTATTTTTGATTTCTATATAGCCGATACTGTTTTGTGTTATAAATTATTGTGAACTAATATTGTGGATTGCGATTATTTAGAAGTCAGCAAGCTTTTCCAAACTTTTTTGTGACTATTATTTAAAATGCCTAGAAATGTCGCCAAACGTGCAAAGCGCAGTAAAGCTGCGAAACAAGCGAAGCTTAGCTGGCAGGGCGGCAGAAATAATATAAATAGGTAAGTACGTATTATTAATTAAAGGTGTATTAGATATATAGCTATGATCTTTTACAAAAGACATATATATTTTCTAGATTTGACGAACAAAATGTCGGATATGAAAAAAATTTGGACACAGATGATATGTTAATACACATAATAATAATAACTCTACCCCTCATTCTAATCACGAAGATTAGCCCAGAATTCGGGAGACTTGTGCGGGAGAGGGGGCGGTATATTATTAAGCAGGCCGCATTTGCGTCCAGGAATGACTTACGTAGACGCTAACCACCATTCAGTGTATGAATAAGGGAAACTTGGAAAACTTCATTAATTAGACGAATGGTCAAACGCCAACAGGTATCAATCTTTCACATTGATCCAATCCAACGTTCTTCCACCTTAGCATACCCGCAGAGGATGTCAAACGTCTCCGCAAATGTAGCTGATCTATTGGTTACTGGCCTGCGGTGGGTGGAAAACACTATTCAAGTTCTAATGCCTTGCACCGCTCGACCACCGGCCGATAGATCGACCGATAATATTTATTCATGTATTTAATTTCTCAGATGAAGAAAACTCATACCATTCACATAAGATCTCGTAACACTTGAATTAAATAAATTCTAGAATTGAAGCGCTTATTTGATTTTCCCCATGTGAATATTGTGAATAAATTATAATCATCATGAGAACATATAACATAATTTACCCAAGCCAAGAGTGAAAATTAATTAAAACGATTGATTTAGTGTTATTTCAAAATATAGCGTAATTAAATGAAATATGTATTGTTGGTACATATAAAAATATATTTTTTATTACAAATCAATATTTTCTTGCGGATAGGTTTAAGTTAAGATTATAATTTTTTGTGTGTGTTATTTTAATTCTAAACAACTTTAATTAATTTTGTATTATTCTTGATAATTTTCAGATATCTTTATTTTCCCAACATCTTGTAGATATATGTATATACATAAGTATCATTTCAGATTAAAGCAGGCTGATTTATTCATAAATTGAAATTGTGAAATAACTTCATTTGTAACTTTTTTGAATAACAATTTGTTGTACTGTAAAAAATAAATAGTATACTTTTGCTAAGTTTAAATTTTTAAAATTTATACTTTAAAAATAAGCAACTAAAAAGTAAAAAACTAAATTAAATTGAAAAGACACGAAATTACAAAAAGCCAAGTTCTGTATTGTTTTTTGAAGAAATACATTTTCATAATTGATTATAAGTTCTACTTTGGATTATTACAAAAATATATTTTAGTTTCACATTATGAGGCAACAACGTAAAAAAACAAAACTATATAGGTACTAATAAAAAATACCTGCCGGAATCCCAAAAAATATATTATTTTACTTCTAGAGGTGCAAGGCGGTCAAGTCTAACTTTTTTAACCTGATATCAGAAGTTTGGAGTAATATTTATAAGGTTAGGTAAATAATTTCAGTTATATTAAGTATTGTACATATTTTTATGTCTGTTGTATTTTCATAAATTTAGAAAAATGTCTTTGTTATTTCACACCGTTAATTGCTAATAATAAATAACGAAATAAGTATCAATTTGTTAAGTGTTTTTATTTGTCTTCTTTCCTGGTTAAAATAATTTAGTGACAAAAACCGAAAAAAAAATTTGCGGCAACTTTATTCATGCGAAAAGTTATGTACATATTAAATATCTCCCCGTAAAAATTAATTGCAGTTAGAGTCGGACTTGAGACTATGAGATAGTACTTTTAAAAATAAGTAGGTTTTTTGTTGTAAATATTCTACTAAAAAAGCTCACTCACTCTCTTTGAAATACAGAGTACCGAAATTAAAAAAAAATATTTTTATGTGTACAATCGTTTACAACAATAATGACACCCTTATTTTTAATGAAATCTACTTTCAACTTTTAACATTGATTCATAGTTGTTTCACTCACCAATAGAGATTTAATGAAATTTCTACTTAGAAATTCAAAAACGGTTTCGAGGGAATGTCATTATTATTGCAAACGCATGTACATATTTTTCTAATGGAAATTTTTAACTAACTTAACCGATTTTGAAAACAGTTATTTAAACCATTCATGGTTTCTTATTATTTTGTATTTTTTACTAAAAATGCTTAGGCTTGTGTGTAATTTATATAAGAATTTAATCTCAAAAATAGTAGTATATTATTCAACGACCATATAATGACGGCTGTTAAATTCACAAGGCACGCGCCGTAGGCAAGTGTTGTAAATCACTATATAGAACAATATACTTTGTCCACGACTATTGACAGTAGATATTTTAGCAAACTATTTACTGAAAGAAAGTACAATATTTTGACATTCATAACATGTACTTGACACTTTCAGGTTTGACATTCGTTGCTCCCTTGATAAATTAAAATAAGCAAATAAAACTTTATTTAGTAAACTTCTACCATTATTCCAAATGTTAATATAGCTGTAACTGGTATTTGACTCACACAGGAGGTTAAGATTTAATTGTTAACGCCGGATATTTTTTGTTTTGTTAGTTCATTCCCGGTACTGCCACTAAAGAATTGTTGACAACAAAGTGGATAATAATCATTAATCATAAGTAAATAATGATTATACACTGCTATAGTGCATTATATACATAATTATACTTAAAGAAATAGGCGATTAATGTATACATTATACAGTATGCGCCAAAAGTATGGAATAAATTCAATGAAAACGAAACAATTATTTTTTGGGAAAAATCCTCGAACAGTTCGATTTTTAATTTAAAAAATACATATTTTTGCGTAAAATGCGATTTTCAAATGTCATTTGTTTTGGAGTAATGACGTCATCGATTTTTTTTAAATGGCAACACCATATTTTTTTCCTTGATTCTGAAAGATCGTTTAATTCTCTATCAGACAGTACTAAAATTTTGCCCTCTTACATAGGAAAGTTTTCGAGTAAATGACGATTGAATGTTAGAAAACGTAAATCAATTAAAATAAAGGCACACACCCAACACCCTCAGAAATTAAATGTGTGGGCTGGAATAGTTGACGACAGAATAGTAGGGCCTTTCTTCTTTGAAGGAACCCTTACAGGACAAATATATTTAGAGTTTCTAGAAAATGACCTTGTTCCAGCCCTTGCAGAAATTTTTCCTAACGATAATGACCCTGACATTCCTGACGATACCATATGGTTTCAGCAAGACGGTGCATCTCCGCACTATGCGCGCCCTGTACGAGATTTTTTAGACAACTGTTTTCCTGGGAGGTGGATCGGCAGACACGGACCGATAGAATGGCCTGCAAGATCGTCAGATCTTACACCTCTTGACTATTTTTTATGGGGATACTTGAAGTCAAAAGTGTACATTAATAAACCACGTAATTTAGCAGAACTTCAAAATCGCATTCGGGACGACATACGCAGAGTTACCCCAGAAATCATTCATAATGTGCAAGAAGAATTTCTTCACAGACTTGCGCATTGTCAAGAAGTTGGTGGATGGCAATTCGAACAATTAATTTAAGTATAAAATTTAATCAATTGTATTTTATTTTACATACCTCAGAATTGTTACTTCTTTATGGATAAAATTTACGTTTTCTAACATTCAATCGTCATTTACTCGAAAACTTTCCTATGTAAGAGGGCAAAATTTTATTTAGTACTGTCTGATAGAGAATTAAACGATCTTTCAGAATCAAGGAAAAAAATATGGTGTTGCCATTTAAAAAAAAAATCGATGACGTCATTACTCGAAAACAAATGACATTTGAAAATCGCATTTTACGCTAAAATATGTATTTTTTAAATTAAAAATCGACCTATTCGAGGATTTTTCCCAAAAAATAATTGTTTCGTTTTTATTGAATTTATTCCATACTTTTGGCGCATACTGTATAGTAGTACATAGTAGTATAGTATAAAATTAGCGGGGTTACTGGGCGTTCTTATGGATTTCTTCTAACTTTTTTCCGAGTCTAGCGTTTTCTCTAATTTTGTACACGCATCACTGTGTTCCTTTGTATCCACGTTCTTAATTTGACGCATATCCTCCAACACCAAAGGACCTAAAATGTACTTGGCCTTCAAATAATAACTTTGTTTAAAATTTTTAAAAATTTCATAGCATATATGTAAATTAAAGGTCGTCAAAAAAACCTATAAATAAGGGTCTTTTATATCACGTTAAAATTAGCTGTTTTAGAGAAAAAACGACTTCATTCAAACATTCAAGTGCGCTAAATGAACAACCGTTCACTGCAACTCATTTTCAAAATTAATAAAACACGCCTTGAAAACGAGAACGTGGATACAAAGGCACATTAGTACGTGTACAAAATTGGAGAAAAACGGTAGACTCAGAAAAAAGTTGGAGAAACTCAGTACTCACAAAAAAGTTATTAGATAATATTTTTTGACACTGTAACCCTGCTAATTTTGAGTTTGAGAAGGTTTTATGGCATTAATTTTTCGTATAGAATCACCCACCGCAATATTGATGCATCATTTCTGGACACCCTGTATATAAGCAAAAAGAATTCACAGAGGTTTATAAAATTCGGCATACCATTCTTTTACAGCCGGTGTACGTGTCTGCTCCCGGTTGTCACAATTTGACCTACATTAAAAATATTCTGGTCATAAAAACATCCTAGGTATATTGTCTACGTAAAAATCAAATATAAAAACCTAGCTGTATCTAGGTATGTGTATGCCTCCGCTGCAGCTGCCGGAACATACCTACGTAGCTATACAGTCATACACATCATCACTTTAGCTCGCACCGTTTACCGTTTTCTATATCAACGTGACGCATGACGTAAGAAAACAACATAAAAGTGATTGTATAATATCTACATGAACTAGTAATTTTTGTAGACAGGATAAATGTTTTGACAATTGACAGGACAATAAGTAGAAACCATAAAGGTACCTACCTATCTAGTAAAACTAAATTATAATGAATATAGGTATTTCTACAACGAACTAATTAGGTACCTTGCTTCCTTTATTTTTTTTATTGAAACAATGTAAAACTACAATACGTATACGTATGTATGAAATATAGTTTAAATATTTTCATTAATTTGGGAAATAAACATGTCACGTTTTCATGAAAAGGGTTTGACGTTTCTCTGACTTGCCCTGTATTAGCAAATATAAATAATAAAAATGATTCAATAATGTGTGACAAATACACACAGACACACATACCTACATAAACATAATAAATAGGTAAGTTACGTACAAGTATTTTAATTAGCACCAGATATATTTTTTTCAGTTGTATGTAAATCATTTGTTTAAAATAGACCATATAAGTATAGAAATATATTATAATAAATGTTACTATTAAAAACTGAAGTCACAGTATAATTGTGCTGAAATATCTATATAACCGGAACTATTAAAATCTTGTAAATTAAAAATAGTTTTCAGGCCACTATGTATAAAATAGTATTTATCATTTTACAGTTATCTGTAACTAAAACTTTTAAAGAGTAGGTTAAGCAGCGGAGGCGCCATCTTTGAGGTACATGTCAAACATCAGTTTTCTACGATTTGGTAATAAACATCGCTAGAAATATTCGAAATCGGCAGACATGTTGATATAATTGTCAAATAAAAATTTTGCGCTTAATTTTTACACATATGGCTTGATTTGAAGCAACAATATTTTCAGAACTTGTTTCTTGTCCCGTAACTTAGGTAATGAGAACTTTTCATCGCGATCTGTGACAACAAATCTGGCAATGTTTACCGAATAGAAATACTTGTATTTTATTTTCTAAAGCATAATTTGATTTGAAATTTCTTCATTACCTATTCTGATCTTTTATCTAATAGCACAAGTCAGTTTTATGATTGTAAAAGTTATACGTAAGACGAAAATTATGCTTGAAATTAGGTCTACACTGTCCGACACTTTGAACGCTCCTCTTAATATGATGGCATTTGTTGCAACCACATTTATAAATTTATGCACATTTGACTTAATATACCTACCGAGAAAATTGAAAATCTTGTAGATATATTGTCCGAAAAGAAAAATTAGGTATAGTTTTCCACTTTTATCAAATCAGACATCATAATAATGATTAGCACAATAATAAATTACGTACTTTCTAATTCTTGATTCAGGAACTGTTAATAACCAATCACTACCAATACATTCATCCACATGCTTCTCACCTCTATACACTTGTAGGCAGTGAAAAACTAAAAACAAATAAAATGATGTTATATTTATAGAATAATCTAAAACTATTAAAATAACTTATCGTCTTCAAATTTTATCTTGACAGTCAGGCACACAACAGTTAGTTTCCTTTCCATCACTACAGTTTTTTCAATTTAATATTCAAAATTTAGTTGTTACGGACCTAATACAACATATATTATGCAATGTATGAAATGAATATTATAAGTAAATATATATATTTTTAAGTTACAAGGGCACCTACATTGGATAGGACAACAAAGACAAAAACAAATCATCCAAACAAGTTATAAAAGTTAATTTGAAAATTCGACTGATCCGCTATCCACCGAATCCGAACCAAATGCATTATTGTCAGATTGTGATAGAGAATTGCTTTAAATTAATTATAAACATTTTAGTTACGACTTTAAGCAACAATATTAAATACCTATTTCTGTTCAATTTTAAAAAATACTTATATAATTAAGTATTTATACGTACCTGTCAAAAAATATGTATTTATTTTTCTCATTTTTATTATACATTAACATAAAATTCAACTATAAAAACATGAAATTTATTCTTTTTGAAAAATAATGTTTCATTCGTCTTTCCATACATTTTATATATGTAACTTTCGAATAAAATATCTTCTATATGTACAAAGTAGAAATAAATAAACATATTATTTATTTTCAATTATTGTATAAAATTTACGTTTCTTAACACATGTTTGCATTTGTATTAGAACAAAATTTTTAATTTAATGTTATTATACGTTATTTGAAGCTCATTATCAATAAAAAAATTCAAAATGTCGTAGATCTTAATAATTGTGGGAAATATGGCATCGTTACTTTCCTAGGATGAATTAAATAATTTAGTACAAATATAATATGTGGTGTAAAACTATACTAATTTGAAGCAGAAATCATAGATGGCGCCTCCATGAGTTTCACCCCCCTGCTTTTATGTACTTTTAAATTCTGGAACTCAGACTGTGCTTGAAAAGTTTATGGCAAACTGGAATTCCCTGTTGGGACCGGGAAAATACATCCACAAGTCCGAACACTTTTTTTTTGTGGGGCTGTGTAATTTTTATAGACGTTTGGATTTGACGTTCTTAATTTATTTAATTAAATCTAAATCTGGTACATCTCTTTGCTGCAACCAGTTCTTGAACCACATTTTCTTTTTAAACTTTTCACAGTTTTTTTCAATAAAGACAAGAGCTAATTACTGTTTTTTTAATAACATAATAATGACAAACTCAATTGGTTCCATGATTCCAATGACAAACTGAATGTTGCCATGCGTTTGATACATAGTAATTTTCCGGGTTGTTATGGGGACAGACCCGCTATATCTCTGGGCCCGCCTATTTATTGATTCCGGCTCCTATTGTTGGTATTACGACTCCTACTGGTGGTGACTCCGCAAAAATTTCGCCGCGACTGACTGAAGATGCAGACAGTGAAGAGCAGCGAAACGTCTGAAAGCATGGGATGCGACCAGTTACAGAGGCGACTACGGTACGTCTCCGAAGAACAGTTCCGACCATAGTAGTCGTAATACCGACAATAGGAGCCAAAATTAATATATGTTTAAGTACTAGCCAAAGCGCCCGGCAACCACATTTCGTTGCATATACATTACACGAAGAACGTATGTAAATCCAGTTTAAAATTTCAACAGTTTGACAACTCTCATAAACTATAAATGTGGAAGTGAAAATTAAAAATATTAAAAACTTTAATAAACATAATTGCGATCAAACTGTACATGAGCATGAAACAACGAAAATGTATCTTGACTTCCATGTTCTATTTTTAGACGTTAATAAATTAATTTGTCCCAATTGCTAAATGCGGTCAAAAAGTTGAACGATGACAATAATCAGACTGTGTCTAAAAGTATAGAACGTTAACGTTTTTTTCTTAAACATTAAAAGTGAGAACATTTTATATACGTTTTAATTGTTGTATAAGGTAATACTGAGTAAAGCCTTGTCTTCATGGACGCCAAATTCAAGTCTCAGCTTTCAGCAAATTTCATCAACTGTAACATTTTCTATCATTTCAATCATAAAACTGTCATTGACTGTCATGGCAGATTATCAGAAGCTCAAGACAAATTTACTATGGTCCATTTAAAAACAATTCATTTTAAAGGGCCTACATAATATGCATGCATATTTCAATAATATTTGTTTAATTTAATTCACCCAACGGAAAAAACCCAATTACACGATGAATAATACAATACAAATTAAAGTTAAAACAAAAATAATTACATACAACATTAATCTGTAAAATAACAGAAATTAGTGTATGTATATGCATAAAGGACAGTGACAAAACACGGATTAACTATAACTATGAAAATAGCAAAGAATGGAACATAACAATTGAAAACAGATTAAAACAAATATAAAAAAGCAACCCTAGTTCTAACAACAGAATACTCTTTTAATATCCATAAGAGAAGTATTGAATAAATCCAGACTATTCTCCAGATTATCATAATTAACTAGCATTTGGTGTATGTACTGTAGCATATTAGTGCTGCTATTTTGTCGAGTACGCTGTAATTTATTTTCGATGAAAGTTTCGAATATGTTTTTAAAGGATTGTTAAAATCATAACTTTTAAGTAGAAAATTACACAGTAGACTTTTATGTATGAAAAATTCCTTAATTTACATTCGATAGCCATAGAAAAGTGTATTCTACAGGGATGGCCAGAAGTATGGAATAAAATTAATATCTTTTGAATAAGTGTTTTTTTTTAAACGCCTAAATACGTTAATTAATCTTAATTTTTTTCCATCTTTCAGTTATATAATAATAATAATAATAATATCTCTATCCCTCATTCTCATCAAAGGGATTAGCCCAGAAGTCGGAGACTTGTGCGGGAGAGGGGGCGGCATATTTTTATTAAGCAGGCCGCATTTGCGCCCAGGAACGACTTACGTTGGTAGGCCCTAACCACTATTGAGTGTAGGAATGAGGGGATTTAATTTTTAAGAAATTTGATGATTTGGATATTTAGTAATGAAAAGTTAAAAATAATGATAATGTTTTATCATTTATTATAGCATTTTATCGTATGTGAAAAGAGTGTTAAAAATCACTGTTAAAAATGTTCACACTTATTTATAATAGTAAATCTGTAAGATACATGAAATGCAAAAGAGCAATGAAATTATTTCAAGATCAATAGCTTTGCGGTCAATAAACCTTCTACATTTCAGTTATTTTATACAGTTTTAACCACAAAACATAACGTTTTAAGATTGCCAAGTCAAAAATGAACGATAATCCTACTCACTCAACTGCTCAACTAAAACCCAATAATTTCCTTACATTGTGACTAATCTGTTGACACTACTATCCCATCCGAAAGCCATTTGGGTAATTTTAGTGAAATCAACTAGTAAAAGCCCGTAAAGTTAACCTGAAATATGTGGGTGTGACCAAAAGTTGCCATTTGCCTTTAACTTAACAACTGAAAATTTTAGTTTGGTCCTGGAGCAAACTTTTGTGTCTAGTTGAAAGCCACTCAACGAATGGAAGCAACAAATGTCTCACAGTTTGCTACAAATTTACTGTAGCTGCAACTCTTTGAGAGGTTAGGTTTCTGTTTTATTAGTAAATACCATATTTAGATATTAAAAATATTGTTTTAATGTTTTTCCACATCTTATTGAAATACAAAATTACAGCAATTCGAAAAAAATCATGTATAAATGGACAAATCTTTACATATTCAATTTTTAACTCGAACAGATCATTTCTTGTCTGTTTTTACATTATTACCACTTTTAGTTCTTGTAATCTTAGTAAAAAATCGTAAGATATTTAATTTCTGCAAGCCCTCGTTGGCGTTTATTGATGTGTTAACATAACAGGTCGACATCGAGTTGAACTGTGAGCTGTAAACGACCAAGACTGTAAGCGGTCAGTGACAGTTACATAATGATTTGAAAATATTTATTTTCAGCGTAAATATGCATTTAGATTTTTTTTAATCGCGTATTCGCATTATACTCATTATTCCTTATCTCCTCCTAAATTAATGACATTATGACTGACTCACCCTGTATAGCTGTTCCTTACAGGAAGAGACATGCGTAACTTGTGGAAATTCTTCACAAACTTCGGCAGATGTTATGCGTTTCGAAAATAAAGGCAACAATGCTATAATGGTTGTGAACGGAAATGAAGTTCAATGTACAAAAAACGAAATGTCTATTACTATAAATATAAATGTCAATGAGCAAATAAATTAAATTCGATTTATTATAGGTTTATTACTTTTTTCATTATTCTACTAGTAAAATAAAGTTACTTTGTTCCACTAGTGAAACAAAGTAACTTTATTCCACTTTAGACGGTTCATATGTGTAGATAAAAGTCCGGTTATAAAGTGATTGTGGATAAAATATTTCAAAATCATATTTTTCAAAATATAATTCCAACTGTTAACATGGTTTATCCGAGGGTTTATCTCTTAAATCGTCAATATTGTATTAAGGGTGCCGTATTCTTGAAATAGTGTTTTCAATAAAACCAAATAATTTTAGACATTTAAGAATTGAATAATATAGAGCTCAGTAAATAACAGCAATGTTATCTCATTCCACCTGCGAATGCTCAAAGGTATCGAAGTAAAATGAATATATAACTACAAGAAGCGGTCTAACCAACAAATATTTAGATACAGAAATCTTATAAAATACGTATTTTTGTCAATTTAACTGAAGATGTAAATATTGTTATAACTAAACATGGTTGTACATATAAGATTATTCACTTTTGTTCATAAGTATGAAAATAATAGAATAGCAAAACAGTGTGAGTCTTACCAACGCTTTTTAAGATATTATTTTATTTGAGGAGAAATTTTTTTTAATAGTAAACCTAAAAACACCACATAACAAATGTGATGGCGATCTTAAGCCTTAAGGCACAATAGTCATATTTTTTATCTCTACGAGATTTCCATTTTGAATGATTCACCAAAGTAAAGCTAAACTGTAATGCTGAATACATGGTTCCCCATTGACAGACAGTTGTAGGTTTTTTAAATAATCTAGCTTCAGACAATAATGTAGACTTGTATATCTAATTGGCATAGTGAACAATATGCTTATATTTTTTTATACTAGGTATCTCTAAAAATAGTTATGAATTGCGGTATCATTAAACACGTCGTTTATATAGGGTGTCTTTCAAAGGTAGAAATAAAACACTAGCACAAATTTCTGAGGCTAAATATGATGATCTAACCCGATTTATCTTAGTCCAAAAGTTCTCTTCTGCAATATACACCGAAATTATGAACAGATCTTCAATTCTCATCCTAAAAAAACCTTAAGTACCAAATTTCATACGAATCATTCTTATATATTTACAAAAAAAAAAGTTTAAAATAATTTTTTTGGCACCCTGTATTTTGGAAATGTACACAACACATATATTCTATTTGTTTTGGGTCCAAGAAATATGTCGCGCTGCATTGCTTTTTTCGACATGTTTTTTTCGACATGTTTTACGTATTGGATTTCGGCGGAAACTAATAAATAATTTGTCTGGGCATCTTATTTTTGTACTGGGTCATTTGGGTGCAATACAATATCTAAATTTTGATTCTTTTCTTTTAG
Organism: Monochamus alternatus; assembly: GCA_037114965.1. NCBI lineage: Eukaryota > Metazoa > Arthropoda > Insecta > Coleoptera > Cerambycidae > Monochamus > Monochamus alternatus. The sequence continues at coordinate 28,486,761 of CM073429.1, forward strand.
TGTCTAATAACACCTTCAATATTTTAAATAAAAACTACACTCCTAACGATGCAGAGTGGGCAAGGAACACGGAAACTTGGCAAACATTCTGAAACTTTGGTGTTTTTCGTCCTAAAACTGGGAAAAATAGTAAAACAATTCTCAGCTGAAAACGGACCCATTTTTTCACTGGTGAACAATTTTTTAAATTCTGTTGGAGAATTTAATTTCAAATTGGTGGAAATAAAGTGCGTATTTTCTATTGCACTGAGCCCACTTTATTAAAAAGTATCAAAAATGTGCTTATGAAATTTGCTGACATCTTTTGGTGAACATCCAATACAATTTGCAATGTAATTCTTAATTTCCTCGAATATTCCTCGTAATGCAGAAGAGGCTGATTTCTTGATAATATTAAATAATTCCATCTTAGTTGGAAGGATTGTATTCTTTGAGTCAAGTATTTCATTTAACAAAAAAGCCGCAAATTGGCGCAACTTTTTTTTTCACGATACTGCCATTGGGATAACAGACAACCCACTGATACTTCGATCTTGACTTCAATCGACTTCACTCACAATTAAATTATTGTTTTATATAATAAAAGCATGATTATTATAAGATTTTTGTTTACTTACTGAAAGTAGTGGGTTCCATCTCCAAACTTATTTTTAAAACTATTTTTAATTGTCTACACTCTCATTTCTTCAGCGTTTATTTGTCGCGTAGTTAGTTTCATTTTTCGAATTTTTGCCAGCCTGACATATCGTTCAGCAGCTGGAAGGTGTTTAGAGAAACATCACGTCTAAACGATAAGAAGATTCCCAGGATAGTAAGCAAGAACGTAAAATAACAGGCAATCAGATTTTGTCTCCCGTAGCTTAAGATCGAAATTATTATTGTATTGTTAGTCAATATATGTATTTACCTACATTATAAGTTCAATTATTTCTTTAAGAAACTATCAAATTTTGGACTAAGGCATATAATTGAGCTAGATCCTCATATTTAAGCCTCAGGAATTTTTGCTAGTATTTTGTACAGACCTTTTAGATACACCCTGTGTACGCAATTTTCAACGGTTTCATAACAGTTTTCAGAGTTAGGCAAGTTATACAAGTTTTCTTTAGAGTGCATAACAGTATACATGCTGACAAGTCATTTAGAATAAAATTTTGCGCACATTATAGCTGTAGGGACCTCGCACACTTGTCCAGTGCGGACCAGTATGTTGGTGAACTTGGGTTGGAGCTAGTGAAGTTTCTGCCACCGCCACGTTTTGGGTAGATTTTCTTTGTACACAATAATTATTTTACTAAAACTCCGATTCTTCGTCCATAAGATGCCAACCTCAAGTAAAATAACTTTAGTATAGACATTTTACTGCAGGTAACAAAGAAATTAAATAATATATTAAGAATATTATTTTAACATGAAAAATCATTCTATAATAAAATCTGTCCATCTTTTTAAAGAATAAAAGATATTTTGGTAAAACAAATTAACTTATTTACGGCTTAATACTTTATTTATTTTTCTTTATTATAAGAATAAAACTAGAGTCATTCTCCGTGGTTAAAACAAGGTTATCTCTTAAATACCATGATAAGTTACACTTAAAATGAGCACTGATATATCACGTATCGCTAAGGTAGTCTTAAATAGTTGTAATCTGGGAAAAGATTAGTAGAGAAGTAAAAATTAAATCCACGTGTGCACTAAGATCGTGCCGTTTGTATGTTTGCCATAAAAATTTCTAAATTAAAAAAATGAATCTGGAAATAAATTGAAATTATACATTATTTACACTATACAGAGTGACTCACAAATGGTGATAAAAAATATAATCTTTGGCGAATTTTATGTGGGGGTGTAAAGTTATTATCTAGGACGCTTCGTTAAAAAATGCAGGGTGTTAAACTTTAACATTATTTCGATATATTTTTTTCTTAAAATTTATAACATTATAACATAAAATATCTTATTAGAATAAGATATTTCCATATCAAACTTGCACAATATTTAACTTGGAGCACTGCTACGTGTATTGTTTCGTAATTTATTGTTAGCAGGAAGCACAGATTAAATGTAAAAAGCACGAAGAACAACGAAGACTGAAAAGTCATGAAGAAATCAAATTTTATATTTAGTACGGATCCAGCAGTTATTGAAGTTAATATGTTTTTAATGTAAACTGATATGTAGTATGTATTACTTTAACGTCTCAAAAAGCAATTTTGATTAATTATTCTGTTTAGTTGGATCCCTCTTTGTATCAAGTTCTGACAAACACATATATTGCTGTAATTACCTAAATACGTAATAAACAATTTCAAATTGAAATACGAAAATAAAACTACTTTTATTTTATTATTATACCTAGATATTTGAAATACACAATTTTATTTTATCAGAATTTAAAAAAAATCTATAATTAATTTGCTTCATTTAACAACACTACAAGTTAATATGAATAAGACAATAAAATATACATTACAATTGTACAATATGGTACAATATGTATTGTTTTTTAGGGCCTACATTATGATGAAGTGAAAGAACAGCTGTAGCTGATAATATGTAAATATAAAATATGTGATAATAATATTAAAATATCATAAATGTATGCTATAACTTAATAATGTCGTTTACATTTACCTGGAGACGACACACGTGCACATGAGTACACATATAGTGCATCTAATTGCAATAATAAATATTACAACCCTATTGCAATAAAAAATTACAGATACATTGTGAATTCTAGTTTATTCATATCAAAGAATATGAGTTAGGGCATCTTAGAAACTAGATTTCTTTCTTGAATAAACCGTCTATAAAGTAATCTACACTACCAACTGTAATTAGTTTAATATGTAGCCCAAATGGTCACTACAATCTGATGAGTCATACACTGTGCCAACCTTTTGTACCGAATCTTATTACTGCACAAATGCTCCACAATGTTATAGAACTGTTTGAGCAAAGTTTTTAATACTACATGGACGTTGGTGGTGAGTATTTTCAACATCTAACAGCAAAGTAAAATCAGTAGTAAATGATCTAAATTTTCCAAATTTAATTTCTCGAGAACTAATCATCCAAAATTTAAAAACTAGATCACATGACCTGGACCTCATATTCAATATACAGGTTGATTCAAGATTTTTATTAAAAAATGTGAATGTACTTTTACTTTACAAACACAATTCCGTAAAAATAAAATCAATTCAGTTCAAAATTTATAATTAATTGATTGATAAACTAATTGCTAATTAAAACAGAATGGATAATTTTAAATTTTATAAAATAAGAAATACTTATGAATTGAGAAAATAATATGGCATTAAAATCTGTAATACAATTCTCTTATCAACCAAAAAATAATAGTATTGTTTAGTAATAGTAATAATGAATGATCAACATAATAACTTTTTACCTAAATAACATTAAATAAAATAATTTATTAATTACTATCTACTAATTTAACAAACGTTCTACTTGCCCACCCTCCTCATTAACACATGTACGTGCCCTTTTAAGTAGCGAAAACCTTATATTTTGAAAGATATTCTCTTTTTATTTTAATTAGCAAATATTCATTCAGTAAGTATTACGATTTGCTAAGTTGGCAAAGTATTGTAATAACAGGTATATCCACAAAATTTTAGTTTCACTTGAAAATGGTAGTGATAGATTTATGGGCACTACAAATTGCCGTTTTTCTCCAAAACGAGGCATTTAAACAAAAAATTACAAAAAAGGTAAAATGATCAGAAGAAAATTCTACGTTTGATATTTCAAGAAAAAGCTGCATAGGCGTACTTATAAATAATAATTGGAGGGAATAAAGGGTAGTGCATCCCTCAGTTACCTCCGCCCTTCAATTTTTTTCACCAAAATTACACGATAAGTATGCCGCAATAAGATAAAAGTACGTGCAAAATTTCAAGTGTGTATCTTAGAAATACAATAGGATTATTAGAAAAAATTGTTTTTTAAAATGTAACTTTAACACTCTGTATATTGAAACAGAGACGTCCAAATAAAAAATGTCATAAGGAAAGTCGCATTATTTTTGTCCAAAGAATATGTGGTTAATGGTATGGCCTTCTATTTTGGGACACCCTGTATATATATATGAAACTTACGTGCCATGATCACGAGTGAAGAAAATTACTTAATTTGTATGAATTATTTAATAAGCGCTGAAACACTAAAGGCATTTGTCGATCAGATTACAGAATAAAAATACCTTCAGGGTCGGGGCATCCAATAAGTTAATAGGACCAATTACAGATTACCGACAAAAGTTGAAGTTCATCATTCATCAGTGTGTCTGACCTTATAACTCTTGTATTTAAATAGCAAATATGTGGGTCGCCCAAATGCACCACCCATTATGTTGATACAACACTAGATTGATTTCAAGTTTAATACTTTACAATTTGTAAACAGCCTAGTTGTATAGACTGTGAAATCAGAGTGCTTCTAAGGGGTTACTGAATATCTTGTCAGATCTAAATATAGCTAATAGAATATGCTATATGCTTATATTTAGCCATAAGGTTCATCATTTAAATTTTAGTTTTCTTAATTTAGATCAGTTACTAGTTTCCTGGTGCTATAATTTATCACGTACAGCATTCATGAATAAGTTTGAACGTGGAAATATTTTTGTAGTGTTTCTTGAAAAGTTTTGTCTTTGCCATTTTATTTTTCTACTTTTCTGACGTTTTGTCGTTTTTCTCCAAACTGGAGCATTTACAAGAGAGATAAAATGATTAGAAGGAGATTCTACGTTTGATATTTCAAGTAAAAGTTGTATAGGTGTACTTAGAAATAATTGCAGGAGATAAAGGGCGATTTTATTCACCAAAATTACATGATAAGTATCCCGGAATAAGATAAAAGTACGTAAAAAAATATATTTCAAGTGTGTATCTTACAAAACAATGGGATTATTAACAAAAATAGTTTTTTTAAAATGTAACTTTAACACCCTGTATATTGAAACATGGACGCCCAAATAAATGGCATAAGGAAGGTCGCATTATTTTTGTCCAAAGAATATAGTATGGCTTTCTATTTTGGGACATCCTGTATATACCTAGATTTGTGTACAGAGTGAACCTTAAGTAAGTACAAATATTTTAACTGTAGGTATAGTTCGTCATACAGATGAGTCTAGTGAAAGTGATTTTGAATACCGCTGACCAGATAGACTACTGAACATGGGCGAAGTTAGGGGGGTCTTGGGGGGAGCTTAGCCCCCCCCCCCGAAAATCAAATTAGACCCCCCAAAAATATTCGTAAACAACTCACACACATTTCAGAACCGAAATTAAAACACAGTCCACCCAGGGCTTTCGCCTTCCCCAGATTTCATTACCAAACCTCGCCCATGCACTGATGTAACCTAATAAAACAAACCACTGAAGGCGAGCTTGCCATATCATCTGTAAGATAAATAATTTTTTAACGTAAATTCAATTGTTGCCATTGTTTCTAATTTAAAAACACTTGTTTTTAACAATAAGTAAAGTAAAATTATCATAAACGATTAATGTATGAATTTCCGCAACTTTGCTCAATGATACCAACAAATATTCATAAACGAGCATAAAAGCTCACCTACTTACTGAAAAACTAACTATTTAAACCGTTATCCATATTTCACAAGTTAATACCATTGTACACTGTTAGAAAGATTATCACAAATTATCTCCTTAAATTGTTTTCTGAAGAATAACAAAAAACTATGATTTTCACACAGCATCTTAGGGTTAATTTTCGTCACATAACCTCAAATAACGTGTCAGTGTTAACCATTTCGTACTTCGTAGTTTCGTAGTGGGTGAAACAGATTTTAAAAATAAACACAAAATATGAAATAACATAATATAACTAGCTTGATGTATGCGTTCAATGTCAAGAGAAGGCAATGTAAAATATTTAAAAGCAGAGTTAATCGCATGCAAAAAAGGAACTGGTGTCGTAGGCACAGATAACAGGTAGGTGTCACAAGCAATAGGCGAATTGTTCCGCACAAGCCCCATCCTCTAGGATTGATAGAGGTTATGTTGATGTTGATACCAATGCAATAGCACTGGTATGGTTCAGGGCAAAGGAATAAGCTGTGGCAAAGGCAAGTGGAAACAAAACATGTAGTATTTGTGGAAAGGGATTTGATAATTTCAATACACGTAAATAGAATGTTAGTATGAGATAGTTTTGTATCTTCTGAAACCGAACAAAGCTAATGGTTTCTTTAAGTAATACACTGCTTGACGCATTTGTTTTAAGAGTTGCGGTACTAACGTATGAAACGTATTTAAACCGTCTTATTATTTTCACGGGCAGTGCTTTTCTCTTGTCTTGTGTATTTAATTAATATTTTTCGTTGGTTGGTTGGTTGACATGCTAAAAGCATATTTGTTAAGTAGTGATAATAAGTGATAGTGATAACGATCAAATATTGTGATAAATCAGTTGGAGTGTAGTAAAAATGGATAACAACCAAATTCTAGATTGAACTATGATTGTGAGTAGAGAATCTGATTTATATTTTTAATTTATTGGTGATGTATAGGAATGGCAAAGGGGAGGAGATGTCAGTTAATATTAACATATATATATATAAATTAACATATTTCAATGATTCATTGACATATCTAAAAAATGTAGTTAACATTATTGAAAACTATTCGAAGACATTAGTGTAACACTGGCAACGCTGTGAAATTCTCATTCACCATGACTCTTTAAAATATTAGTTCGGAATCGGATGAGCGGTCCTCAACAAGTTATCGGTTGAAAAATCACGAAATTTATTTAAAATTTGACTTTTTTTTCCTGATTTTTTTTGTAAAAAGTCTATTAATTATGCGTTCTACACAGTGAACTATAGATACTGCAGGTTAAAATATTTGTACATATTTAAGGTTCACCCTGTATAGTTATGAAAACCTAAGAAATTTTCCTAAAACTTTTGTCCTTAACTTAAATACAATTATGGAAACCAAAATATAAAAAAATCATTTTTTATATCGATTATACTCGATGTCTTATTATTATAGTCGGAGAAACTTGTGGCTGCTCGATTATGTTATGTATGATTTATCAATATACCTATTTATCAAGACGTGTCTCTTAGATTTTCCCAGAACTATCTGTATTATATCTTAATTGCATTAGGTTAATATACACATAATGCCTGCGGATAGGATTAATCAAAGCAAAACTCTTTATTAGGATAACATCATAAACCTTAATTTGGAATGAAATGATAAATTATGCGTTATATATAATATATGTTATCATTTTTCTTAAGTACAGAATAGACCAATAATTATAATAAATGGATAATTTTGAATGCATAATAAAGAATGTAAATAATTTTAGCTATATATGCTTCTTCCTGTAAATGATATAAAGCTTATACTTTATTAAACACTTGTAATAGGTATATATTATGGCATTGTTTAGTAAAATTATAATGCAGGTACGTAGTGTTTTATGAAAGAATTATAAATATATAAATGTATTTTATACATTTTATTAAAATATGAGACAATGATACAAGACAATGATTTTAATGATACTGAATAATTTCTAACTTTGCTAAACATACCTAACCTCACTTTAAACAACTGAGTATAAAATGAGACCAGTGAACAAGCTCTCGAGTTTATGCAGATAACATAAGAGGAGGAAACATTTCATAGTTTGAACTCACTTCTGAAAATTTGTAAATGCTAAATTATAAGTGAATCATAACGTCACATATAAAAATAATGTGTTTTTTGCAAAAGGGAAGTAGCTAAAATTGACATTTGATAATTATATTTTATTTGTATCGCATATGTTACAAATCGTGGTACAACTATTATTTCCGGTTATTACCGGAATTTTATATTTAAAATTTCGACGATGAAATAGTTGAAACTGAATCATCTACTGGTGGAGTGATTGCTGAAATAGAAGAAAATGGAATGGCATTTATAGACTCTACTAGGAAATAATTTTTTCGATATTTCAATTTTGTTATTGATGGAATCATCGACAAAACGCGTGGGAATTTCACTGGATGCCCATATCGTTCAATATCTTCTTTAGTTAAAATCATTTACTTTATTTTAGTTAAAAGTATTTGTTGCTATATAAAGGTCATTCTTTCGTTTGAAAAATGTAATTACCGGCACATTTTACTATATAATTTAACTAAAAACAACTTTTTTGGTATAGACCATTTTGCCCATAATGTATTCAGACTGAATCTAACATGTTTAATACGAGTATATAGAGAGAAATGTAAACCAGCAAAACATCTTCTGTAACTCAACAACACACTTTTTTTTTGTCTGCCAGATGAAGATCCTATATTCACGCTCATATCTTGAAGATGATTTTGGTAATAGACTAGAGGCTACGGTGATGGCTTCCTTAATAATTGCTTCGGACACATTCATTTTCACCAAAATAATAAATAGTGAAATAAACAACATATGTAGTCACGGTAGCGCTTCCAAAGCTTAAGGTCGCCGTATTTCTCGCCGTAAAATGATCAAATTTGTGGTTTTTTAGGTACTGGAATTTAGAAAAATAAAACACGTAGAGCAAAAGTAATATTAAAAATAAAATTACTGATGCTTTGTTTATCCACTTTTACTATTTAAACTCTCCTCAAATAATATAATAACTTTTAAATATGCATTTGTATGACACACATTATTTCGCTAACCTCACATTTTAACAATTATTTTCACATACTTATAAACAAAAGTGAACAATCGTATATGGGGAACTACGTAAGTATATGTTATAACAATGTTTACATCTATAGCTGAATTTAAAAAAATACATATATTGAAAGATTTCAGTACCTAAAAATTTGCTGGATAGATCACTTTCTGACGTTATACAGACTGTATCACATAAGAGCGCCACTCCCATGTATCTCGCTTAATATGCGAGACACGTCAAAAATCTTTAATTGTTTTTTGTTGCATTTTTGGAGGCCTTTATGCTCGCAAAAACAAATTTGAGATCTATGGCCAACTTTATGAGTAATAACAAAAAAACCTGTAAAGTGCCCAAACTTTAAGGCTGTCTAACTTTGTTATTTTAAGAGATAGAGAAAACTTATTGGAAATAAATTTTGATTGAAAAATTGATATCTTTCGCCTGATATAAACAGATTTTTGAAATATCGTATGTGGTTCGCTGCGCCCTCTAGACGGATAAAAATTTTTTTTATTGAAGCAGGCTATGGCCACAAAAAATTGCCTGTTTTGTCGTCTTCCATGCAATATACTACATGTTGCCCTTATCTTTCATATTTATTACATTTTTTTCAATTTTAGTTAAAAAAAAATGAACCTAAATATTTTCGTGTTGCTCAAGATAATGTAGAACCTGTTTTAAAGACGCCAATTGCAAAAAAGTAATAAACAGAATGTACTTTTTTATGCAGATTTTCTTATAATATTATTTTATTACATTGTCTGTGTCAAAATAATTTTAAAGACCCTATTGCTTCTAATGTGAATATCAATAAAATAATATTATAAGAAAATCTGTATTTTCCATATAAAAGTACATTCTGTTTATTATTTTTTTGCAGTTGAAGTCTTTAAAACAGGTTCTACATTATCTTGAGCAACACGAAAATATTTAGGTACATTTTTTTAAACTAAAATTGAAAAAAATGTAATAAATACAAAAGATAAGGGCAAAATGTAGTATATTGCATGAAAGACGAAAAAACAGGCAATCTTTTGTGGCCATAGCCTGCTTCAATAAAAAATTTTTTTATCCGCCTAGAGGGCGCAGCAAACCACATACGATATTTCAAAAATCTGTTTATATTAGGTAGAAGGTGTCAATTTTGCAATAAAAATGTATTACCAATAAGTTTTCTCTATCTCTTAAAATAAAAAAAGGCCTCCAAAAATGCAACAAAAAACAATTAAAGATTTTTGACGTATCTCGCATATTAAGCGAGATACATGGGAGTGGTCCTCTTATGTGATACAGCCTGTATATTGATTTTACTTCGGTCCCTTTGAATATTCGCAGATGGCACGAGATAACATTCTTGTTATTTGCTAAACTATATTATTCAGTTTTTAAATGTATAAAATTACTTGTATTGGTAGAAAACACTATTTCAAGAATACGGCGTCCTTAAGGCAAATTATTGAGTATTGTTTTATGTAATTGAAATTTGAATATCTATCTAATATATTTACAAATAAATAATAAATAAAATATATAACAATACATGCAAGATAATGGTTTTTACTGGCTCCAGAAGGTAACAGAGTCGCCAGTCATATACTAGTAAAAACCCTGTTACCATGCTATTTAACTATTTCACTGAATACAATTAGAATACAAAAAATGGATTTTGATAAAAAATCGATTTTCCTACATTAATTAATATATGGGTAAATATTGTGGGTGTAATTCAACGAAGGACGTGTCATTAGTCTGCAGAGTAATTAATTTCACACAATATTATTGATAATAAAAAATGTATAAAAAACTATTAAACTAATAACAAACAATCAATTCAATTTGTATCGGCATTGGTTATATAAGCTACTCTATCTAGTCAATGGTAGCGATTCAATTATCTTCTGCTGTTAAGTATCTTATAAATTTTCCTTAGTTTAAAATGAATATATTAAGACAACTTTATCGACTTAAGTTTAAAAATAAACATTCTTTACTTCAGAGTCCATTCGCACTGAAGATATATAGGTTGGTGAACTGGGTATCTTCTTCCACCATGGCAAATGTTGTAAATATAATTGAGATGCATAGTTTATTTGTTTCAATTTCAAAACGATACGAAATCACCTTTAACTGCAATTTATCTCTGAAAAGTATTGTGGAAACTACATTGAATAATAGCATCGACAGTTTTTTTCTTGTTGAAAATTAACTGTTTTCAGGACTAATGCAAATGATTAATAATCTAAAATTTATAAGTAGCTGATTACTCAATATTCAAAGATTACCATTTCCGTCAATGTCTAACATAAGGTTTTAAAAATAGTTAATAAAGCTCTATGCCACCAAAATTAATTTTGTACTTGAAAAAATAGTTTTATTAAAAATGACGGAAAGTTAATTTTGGTTGGTTGTTAAAGTTGTAATAACTCTTTCTCTTTAAAGTCGTATTTCTCGCTGTAAAATGATCGAATTTGTGGTGTTTATTTCAGAAATATATAAGACAAAAATAGTATCAAAAATAAAATTACACACATTATTTTGCTATTCTAACCCCACATTTGAACAACTATTCACATACTTATCCATAAAAATTAACAATTTTATATGTAATACTAAGTAAGTTTATGTTATAAAAATATTTATATATACAACTAAATTAAAAAATACGAATTTTGATAGATTTCTAACCTAAAAATTTCTTAGACCGCTTTTCCTCGTTACTTATTCGTTTTACTTCGGTATCTTTGAAAATAGGTGACTTGAGACATTACTTATTGGATTTGGACTTGACATTACTGTTATCTGCTAAGCCCTAGATTATTCAGTTATTAATTTAATATTATTAGAAGAATATGAAACCCTTAAAGAAATATTTTCAGTCAAATATTTCGGAAACAAGTAACTTTTCTGAAACTGTTTATAAGGGGTGCCCAATATGCTTAGAATAACGTTTATAATTTTTCGAAAACACCATATATAAAAAAATGTTCAGACAGTTTTTTTGAATCCTTTGGTATCCTGAACTTTGTTCCAAATCAGGAATTTCGGTGCTATTGCAACCAATTTGGTTTTTTTTAGTGGCACCATACTATATTTGGAATCGACTTATAATTTCCGCATTTTGCATGTATCGTCATTTAACAGATAAAGAAAGAATATACATTTTAGTAAAAGTCGAAATCGAAGCTTGTAACTTTTCAATAAACCCTAGTCCACCCAACCGAACCATCAACTTTTTTTCAACAGTTATTGCGTTTCCCTGTTATCACATTGTGTTGACATACGATGGCAGGGGGGAATCTTGACGAGAAATTGAGTGAACCAATTTATTAAAATACCATTGCACGGTGGTCGGTTTTGCATACGCACAATTGTGGATGGTGCACTCGGTCCTGCAGGGTCGAATACGTACGCTGATCTTATTTTGTTTGTGTTCTATTCATGTGAAGATGTAGCGAACAGAATAATATCACAGCATAGGTAGACCAGCAGTTTCACTCCATTGTCGGAACTTTGAACTGCTTTCAGTTTCTGCAGTGACCTCGAAATGTGAGTGCGATAGCACATCCGATAGAATTGACAGAATCGGTGATCAGGACCGGAATAAGAAATTTTTATTTGCGCGTGAAAGCGTAGTTATTCCACATGAAAGTTTACGTTATATCTATCCACATTATGTAATAATTCATTATACAGTTATAAATGGGCAATTCAACATGTATTATATGCTATCATTTACTGCTACTAACATACAGTGTGAACATTTTATTTACTTCTTTGGACTCTTTAAAAAAAGAGTTTAAAATATATATTATTGCACTACAAAACATTTTTATTTATTTACTTACTTTTTTTGTTATTAGTGATAATTACATTTTTTGGGATTTTTTTAAATTTAAAATTGACGTTTGAAGTTTAGTGGACAAATAATTTATTATGATTTTTTTTCGTCTTAAATGATCTACGTAAACCAGAAGACAAGTATTTTTCAGAACAGAGCAATTATGTTTACTTAACTTTGAAAATTGTTAAATTGGAGATAAAAGTGCAGTAAAATGTAAATATGGAAAAAATATGTTTTTTATTATTTTGTTTTGAGATTTACTGTCATTATAGTGACTACAAGAAATATGATCATCTACATAATTTGAAGATGAGCCGTCTTGTGCAGGAAACGTTGGAACGGCCTCTTTGCGTAATCTATTGCGCGAATTGTTAGAAAACATATTATTTTAAAAATGTATTTGACATAGTTTGTATTGTAACTATTACTAATCCTGAGCAGCTTGTCTAATAAATCTTCTCTATTAGAAGCCTCTGCACAGAACTTTGCTCTAAAGTAAAAATTTGTATTTGTGAATAATATAAATATGTATATTTTAAACTTCGCTTTCATGAGAAGTATTTATATTCCAATGTTATACTTAAGAAATAAGTTAATAGGTAAGGCAATAGCAGTAAAATGGTTTGTACAGTATATTATAGATTACTTATTACTTATTTATGTCTTTAGCAAATTTAAAGAAACTTAAATTACTATTTATAGACGATATATTTAAACATCTAACTGCTGCGCAGCGACTCGTTCCTCGATCAGACTCAAAATATTGCTTTAATACGGCTCTGTATAACCGATGTTCGTACTCCAAGAGTTGGATGTAAACTGAGATCTCTGCAGTTTGAAATGGATGCGCGAGCTGCTATGCGCGACTTATTATTTCGGCCCGAGTGTTTCTACTGGTCTCCCTATACTGTGATAATATCAAGCTCATATACATTTCTACAGTCTGGAAACTTTGGAAATTTTATTCTTTGTCTCACTGCTTTAGATTTAAGACAAGAGTTTATTCCTTTCTTTCTTTCAGAAAACACAATATAATAAAGTTCAATACAGTATAGGTTGTCCCAATTTCGTTATAATTAGATAGAATTCAGCGGCGTACTTTTAATTTCTCTACAGGGTGTTTCTTTTGAAATATGTCCCAAACATAGAATTTTTTAGCGGAACATCCTGTATAATTATACAAAAATGCATGGACAACTATGCACCACGCAACATCAGTTGACCCCCATGACCTTAGTACTCAGCTCCTCTTTGACGCCCTCCTGGCTACGGTCCTGCCTCTGTGTAAGCATTTTATATAGAATTTAATTTCAACGACTCTATTTTATAGTCTGTTTAGAAATGAAAGAGAGTAATAAAAGCTTATTATGTATGAAAATCGTAAATAAATGTAGTACTGGCGCTTATATTCGATATTTTTGTATTATGTATTATCGGTAATACATGAGGTGTACTTTTAAAAAAAACTTTGTGTGATCGAACCGTACTAAATTGTAGCAGGTAGCTAAAATTTAATCGCCGATAATCCGTCTCTGTCTATGCCGCTTCAATTTCTCGGTCCAGTAAGTAAACAATACAAAAACAGCATTTCAAAATATGAGGCTACTTTAAGCATCATAACCGGGTTAAGAGGGTTTTTAGTAATTCAAATAAAATTATTCAATTTTATTATCAAAATATTTATTTAAATTTAATGAATAGATTTTTATTCCACACAAAAATATATGTATTTTGAAAATTCAAATTATGGTGAGTAAATGTAGTGTTGTATAAATGTACAATAAAGAAAATAAAAAAGTAGGTATATTAAAATTCATCGTCTGAATATTCTGATGAAGTATCTTCGTCTCCTAGATTGATAACGATAGGTTCCACAGTAACGTCAGTTTAATTATCGAGTTCCCACATTTTCTCCTATTCTTTTTGTACATGATGTATACATCTTTGCCAGATACCTGCAGTTACTCGTTCCAAGGAATTTTTTAACAAAATTTTCACGTCACTTAATTTAAACGTCGTATTATTTCGCGCTACATCTCCTTTTATCTGCGTTCACACTAATTCGATTGGGTTAAATTCACAGTGATAAGGTGATAACCGTAGTACCGTTATTTGGCGACTTGTTGCCATTTCATCAATAACATATTTTTTCTGATCTTTATTAAGATTGACAAGTTTCAAAAGTTCCTTTTCACCATATTTGTTTCAAAAGAAATGTTTTTTTCCGGATAACCATTATATCGGCTTTCCTCCAAGCAGTAGTAGGCGTCCGCTCGGTCTGCCGTGAATGGTAACTGGTATTATCCATGACAATTACAGACCCCGGAGGAATAAGATCCAACATCTGTGTAAAATATTCTTCCAAAACATCTGAGTTCATGTCTTCGTGATAGTCACCTGTATTTTTAGATTCAAATAAAAGTAAACCGTCATCTACAAAACCACTGGCGCTACCTATATGTGTCACTATTAATCTTCGCCCTTTACCTGAAGGTGTCTTGAACCCTGTTGAAAGTCCATCCAAAAATGCTTGTCGAAAACTTTTTACATTTTTATCTTGCCATACTTCTGTTACAGTATATCCCTTGTTGACCCAAGTTTCGTCTAGATAATAAATATTGATAATAATTTTTTAATTGATCTTAAGTAGGATCTTCGCCAACAAATAATTTCATCTTTATCGATAAGAACTGACTTCCTGTTCTGCTTTTCCCAGCAAAAATTCAACTCTCGTAAGGCGGCCCATAATTTGCTTCTACTGATTTTTGGCAAATCGTTGTCCTCTGAAAGTTCACTTAAAATTTTGGTTAGCGTTGGTATTTCTTTTTTAAAATAAAATGAATGTACTTTTGTGCGAATGACATTTTTGATAAAATCATCTATAACGACTTTTGACCTCCCTGTAGATAATTTTGGGGGATTTACAGTAATTTATTCATTTTCTGCCTCCTTTAAAAGTCTGTAGATAGTCGGTTTTCCAATCCCTGTCATTTTGGAATACTTTTCCACGATGTCGTCAACACTGTTGGTAGGATTTTGGTGTTTCAATACATTAAATACATTTAATATAATAATCTTCTCATTCTGAGACAGCGTACATCTTTTCACGCGTTTAGCAGGTACGTAATCTGATAAGCTCGACATTTTACCCAAACAATATTATATCCACTGGCACAATAGTCACTAAACACAAGTCGAATTTTACTCTACTGCACTAGCACGTCTTCGTATATTCAGCTCTAAAACTGGATTGAACTGTCACAATACATTGGCTCCTGCCCTATGATGTATCCAGTAAAATATACTAATGTACACCCATTACCTGTTAGCATTAGTGTTACCCGATAATTACCTGAAACGAAATATTACCACGCCCATGGCCGGTTCTTATCTCGGGGTATTATTACTCTCTTTCATTTCCAAACAGACTATATCAATAAAGTTTGATTATACTAACTTATGAATACGATAGGTTTAACTTCAGACCTACATTCTACAAATTTGCTATTATCATTACGACTACAAATATTATAAAACAATTTTTCCAAACAAAAAGCAAATCTTGTTAGATTAGATAAGATTAATATTTCTAACAGATATCATTTTTGGAAAAATTAAAAAGAAGAACGATTTAAATTACTTGTTTAATAAGATTAAAATATATTAAAAATTTAACAAAAGTATAACAGATCTATGTAAGCGTATACCATTATTAGTATAGGTATATACAGAATGTCCACTGATAGATCTAACAATACCTGTGAACTTTTTTATTTGACATTTTTTCGAAAAAAGTAATTCTTTAAAAAAAGTGTTATTTGTTTTTAAATGCATATAGCTGTGAAAATGGCGTTGGAAAATACAGGGTGTTAAAGACATAAAAAAGTTACATTTTAAGGGCGCCGTATTCTTGAAATAGTGTTTTCTACAAATACAAGTAATTTTAGACATTTAAGAACTGAATAATATAGTGTTTAGCAAATAACAAGAATGTTATCTCATGTCACCTGCGAATATTCAAAGGTACCGAAGTCAAATCAAAATATAATGTCAGAAAGCGATCTATCCAGCAAATTTTTAGGTACTGAAATGTTTCAAAATACGTAATTTTTTAAATTCAACTATAGATGTAAACATTGTTATAACATAAACTTTCATAGTTCTGCATATAAGATTGTTGACTTTTGTTTATAAGTATGTGAAAATAATTGTTAAAATGTGGGGTTAGAATTGCGAAATAATGTGTGCCATATAAATGCATTTTAAAAGTTATTATATCATTTGAGGAGAGTTTAAATAGTAAAAGTGGATAAACAAAACATCAGTAATTTAATTTCTGATATTACTTTTGCTCTACGTGTTTTATTTTTCGACATTTATCTAAACAACACCACAAATTTGATCATTTTACGGCGAGAAATACGGCGACCTTAAAATATTAAAAATGTTATACGGAAAATTAGTTTTAATTCCAATATAACCTCAGATATGAATTAACATTGTATACAAAAATGTTTATTTTTGGTTTTATTAAAATTGAGCAGCATACAATTATGTAATGGGAACATGGAAGACGAACATAATAGAGTGATTCATGTTATAAACCCGTTCACCATTTAAAGCAGTCAACACAAAGATAAATGCATGCAACCCCTATAGTATTTATCGTATAACATTTAAGTACCGCGTACCTCTGAGGGTATACCCTATTGCACACCAGCAAATACGGATGCGCCAAATCGGAATATACGATTTCTGTTGGTAATCATGTTGTGATGTACCCCACTCACTGAAATGTACGATATGGAATGCGTTTAGTCCATTTGCCCATCCAAAATAAGGGTACCAACCCTAGGAGCAGACAAAAGGAGGCACATGATACTCATCAAAGACATACTTCATTGGTTATGTATGTGGGTGCGAGAGAGACAACCATCTGCACGTACGATATGAATTGTGTTCTTAATTTCCCATTATTTTGTTTGTAAACACGTCATTGGCGTACAGTGTGGTTTCTTCTTTTATCTTGTATCTCGTTAGTGCTATTCTTTGTGTATTTTAGTGGGTATTATTGTTGGAACAAGTCATGTTTTATAAGGGATTGTAAAATTAACCAACATATAGCACGAAATAATTCTCCATATCCAGAATTCAATTTCATTTCAATTCACAATCAGCTAAGTCCCTACTGCTTCGCCATTGCTAGAGGCACAAAACAAAATATGGCGCTGATCATGAATAATCCATTCGCGCAGCTTTTAGCGCTAGAATGGAGAGTAATTCAAGCTCTACAGCAGTGCAATAAAAAGTGGCAAAGAAGAACATACAACTGCAAAATGGACAATGGTGGGAACTCGTGGAAAAAAGAGATAGAGGTTGATGATACAAAATACACGAACAATTCATGGATGGTATTTTAAAAATGAGCTTCTGCCATTAAAAATAGTTATTATCTCATAGAATGAAACTTTGCCTAGAATATCTAGAAGAGTGCTTTTGCGAATTATGTGTGACATGAATTTTCGTTTTATAAAACGAAATAGAAAGAGTATGCTGATAGAAAAAGACGAAATAGAAAGAGTATGCTGATAGAAAAAGACGAAATAGTGATATGGCGAAGAAACTATTTAAGACAAATCTATTAGAAGGTCGAAGTCTGAATCGAAGAATATGTTTGATATACTTATACACTATATAAACACTGAAAGAGCATGGATAAATGAAGGTCATAAGGTGACAAAAGTATGACGCTGTTTTGTCTTTTATGTAACCATATGCGGTCGTGGTTGTATGAAAATCACCCTATAATAGCTTTGTTTGTCAGAATGATGCGCACTGCATCTAAAACAAAGCATTTTCAACATTATGTGGACATTATAAACGCAATGCGCGTGCGTCTGACGGTTGGAAACTATTCTATGAACAGGATAGCCGACGATTTGTGTTAACGTATGACCGTTATAGTGGCAGTGCTAGTAACCGGTAGTGTATTGTAGCGTGTGTGTAAATAATGCAGCGTATTATATGTAATAGTGTGATATTCGCAGAGTGCGCATCAGGTCGGTGAATGTGGGTGGTGGTAGGCCATCGCCGTTTAAAACCGTGGCATTCTATGAGTGAGTATAAACTTTTCAAAGTAAACTATTAGAGTACTAGATTCACTCAACATCACTTATTGTTTGGTAATTTTGTGTTCTTTGAACCCTTCTCAAGTGACACGCCTGTGAACTCTTGTCCCCTGCGACCGTCTCCTCCCGTACTCATCTAGGTGTTGTAAATCAATCATTCTCAATTATTTTGGATCTTGAGTATAAGTCAAACAACTTAAGTAACTAAAACTTTAAATATCCAACCGCTTTACATTTTCCTAACCTTTTCTTAAATTTTTCTTAAAATATCAACGTTATTTTGAAAATTTGTAGTGGTTCAATCGCTTTATTTTGACGTTAACAATCTGCCCTTAAGCTAGGTACCATTATTAATGACACCCTGTATACATACCCATACAATGTGTTTGCAGCTATAGTCACTATTTGTTAATATAAAATGTCGGGAAAATACCTACAAATAACACTTGTGGTTTGTATTGCTTAAGTATTAAGTATAATCGTTTCCGAGAATTAATGATTAAGTATTTCTAACATAGGTATTACTATTAAATAATATTTTTCAATACGTTATGATATCATAATATCAAAAACAAATCTATCGTTTATTAATATCATATGTCAGTAGATAATACCCATAAAAAAAGAAATGGGACTGGAGTTGAATCGGTAAGATAAGCATGCATGTATATGACGCTGTAATTTTATTTTGATCTAAGTAAACAATAACGAATACCTCACAACATCAAAAGTCTTATACAGGTTACAGACACACGCACATGTCTTGAGATACATACGCACGTACAGAAACGTGTGTACATATACGATTAAATAATCGCGCACATCGTGCCTGTATGGATCAGCACGGACCTGCAAAGGTTGCTCATGAAAGTTTTAATGTTATTATTTAATGCAGCACCTGCATGGACCGTCACCTGCAACGACCGTCACTGAAATTTCTATACTTGGCTGCGCTAGTTCAATGTAAGTTCTGTGCTTACAAAAATCAGGGGTTGGTTTGAAGCTGATAGAAATATTCGACCACTTAAGTGTTATCTTATGAATGTCGGGCACCCTCGCTTATCAGCAACCTGTATTTACTTACCTTAAACAAACTGCAAGTCTTTCGTCAGATGGACTCTACGAAATTTTGTGTTTTGATGCTGGAGGCAAGTACGATCCAAGAGAAGAAAACAATATTTTTTGTGACATACTGAAAAAAAAGATGAAATTCACCATACAGCTTTATCTTTTTATTGATACGGTAACCCAAAGCTCACAACTCATTTCATGGCTTCTTCCCCCTTCTCCTCTTCATACCACATCGTTAAAAGATTTGTTCCAAAACCCAATTCTAGAACCGTCCTGGAACGGTTTAGAAATTTTTGAAACCATTATATGCGCAGACGTTAACTTTGTATCGTCCTAATGTCGATACAAAAAACTGAATATTGATTTGTGATTGTTTAGTATCATAGATTTTATCAGCAAATAGGAACGCGTAAAATGAACTAAATACGTACTGCGCAAGTCAGTCCGACTATGTACCGATAGATTTTCCGAACTACATTCAACTGCTACCTACTTAAAAAGCTTCAAAACGTCTGCCGCACACATAACCTGCACAAAAAGTTGCTGGTCCGTGCAGGTCCGCGTAGGCATAATATGCGCGATCACGGGTAGCCAACTCGTATAGGAAAACCGGCAACAATCGTCTATGCAATATTCCTTCTCAAATCAGTAACCCTACCAACAAAAATCAGTGCTACCGGCTACCGGTAGAATGATATAAGGATGTTTTAAGCATTTATAGCTTTTTCTCTCATTATTAACTTATTGTAAAATTCAATATTCTTCATTATTTTGTATATATGTTTTGATTATTCAAAATTTCTTTTTACCTAAATACGTAGGTATACCCACAAGGTTTCAAAATCGAAATAACTATGTCATACCGAGATAGAAATTGAACGTTTGAAAATGTAGAAAATTTTAGTGGAAATGTGAGTATGTGCTAGTAAAAGTACCTACCTACTTTTTATACAAAATTGTGATCTTTAATAAATGCTTCATCACATTAATTTGTTATTATATTTCAGGAAGAGGAGTTTCAATAATGATATTTGTCAATATACATGGAGATTTGATTCGTTTAGTTATTGCTTTGTCGATCGGATCATCCCGAAGAAATATTTATGAAGACATTCAAGACAAATAAAATATATTCTTTGGATTTATAAGTAATGCAATGCCTGAAGTGTTTCTATTGATTCCATTATTTATTAGAGATTTTTGGTTTTTCGATCATATGAACCCGAAACCCGAATGAAGATTTAAGAAGACATTCGAGGCAAATATGCTCTGTATTGTATAGATTTTTAAATAATCGAAGTGAATCGAAGTGTGAAGTGTCTATATTGATTTTTTATTCAACCTCAAATTTCGTTGCTCTATACTGAAAATCTGTAGGCGAAATATGAACGAGAAAAAAAATTAGCTATGTAAATTTTTATCTTCGTTCATAAAATTGAAATATGGGATTGCTGCCAGAAATGTGTTTCATTAAGGTAAATTTCCTATATTAACTACGTTTGTAGAATTTAAAGAATACAGTAAATGAATTATAATTTGTTTTTTAAACATATATATTTTTATTCCATTTTTTCTTGTGATTTTATATAATTTCCCATTTTAAATACTGTGTCGCATTAAAAAAGTAAATATGTACAAATAGAATATTCGAAGTTCCCGCGGTCATTTTTAGTTCATCAATCCGACTATGCAAGTAGATGGCGCTGAACTGTCACAGTTGTTGCCAACCGTTAATAGGGATATTGGGTTTCTTCTTCTTTATATTTTGTGTGCGCGGTGTTTAAAGCCACGCACGCACCAGCCGGTAACGGTACGGTATGTATAAAGATTTTCGGTCAACCCGGCGCCTTCCGTTGCCGGCTAAGGCTACGTGCAGAGTGTCGCATTGAGCGGTGAATCGAGTAAAAAGCAAAGCGTAAAGAAGTGAACTTTCACAGTGGTTACGCTCAAAATGCATCGAAGGCAAAATGTTGCATTGCATAATGGATAATACGCCATTGTGCTTATTCATTATGCACGTTGCCGTTTAAATACAAGTGTTTGATTTCGCCGATCCACTTTGCTCTCTACACAATTCACCGCTCAATGCGTCACTCTGTACGTATACCCTAATGCACGCTGTTCCATTTAAAGATCTCACACATTATACGTGCACGGACCAGCACGAACCAGCACAGCACGGTAATGCAACCTACACGACTTCGCTCACTTGTCTAACACGGACCAGCAACTTTTAGTGTAAAGGTCCTGTATATGATATACATTTTGGAATTTTTAAGTAGTAGTTCAGTGTGCAACATGGTGTGTAGTTCGGAGGAAGAAATTATAATTTTAACGATGTTGTGTGATGAAGAGAAGGAGGAAAATCCAGGAAACACAACTGGTTCACCCTGAAAATAACTGAACTGGAGATAGATCACCGAAAATTTAACACTTTCAAAATGTCACAAAATAAATGTTATGAACTCTTGTATATTACCTATAACACTAAAACACAGAATTTTACAGATCAGTATCATCTGACGAAAAACGTAGAAAAACAAAGAAATAGAAGTTATTCATAAGCTAGGATATCCGAGACCTACGAAGTTGCACTAACAACACCATTGGAGGATCTGCGCAGGTAGGTTCGCATAAAGGAGAGAACGCACTATGTGGTCGCGATCTACATGCATCGCGGACTGCCGTGCAGAACTGATCACGGACTTTTACAAAATCTGTCACATATGTCATTCCCTAAGCGCGCGCTTCCAACTTATTACACTGTACTATTTAAATGTCAGAATATGTTTTGTGTAGGATGTATTTTTATTAGCTCTATTATTTGACACAGCTGGCCAAAATTCTCCAAAAAGTTTTCGAAAAGACCGCGACGCGAGTGAGTCCAGTTCGCGGCCTGCTAGTCAAACGTGTACATTTAAAAGCATTAGAAGATTCTATAATATACGAGTACGAGACTAGCCTGGTCCGCGGCGAGACGAGACCGCGACGGCCTAGCGCGGTCGTGCGGATCGTGCCGGCTAAGCATATACATTGCAGGTAATAATTGTAGTCTAACTGACACGACCTGCTCTGACAGTCGTTACGGATGACGGTATGTGCTGGTGCTGGTCTATTGAGCGTTACTCCATTAATAACAAGGGTACTTTCATGAACAGGCTTTTCTTATCCGTGCCATGTTGGTCCATGCAGGTGTAATGTGGGTGATCCTTTAAAATGCATTGGAAGAATATAATGTTGCCTATCTATACACAGAGATTATTTTCATATAATTTCGCTACTTAACATGTCGACGATGAGTGACAACGAACGAATGTCTTATTACATTAGTTTTTGTAGAAAAGTTCCTTAGAAAATTATCAAACTACATTTGATGGAATTCTCCTTTTTTCATTTATTTTTTGACATTTTACTTCACTTACGATAGCAAGCGGAGTGAAGTGAGTACAAATCTGTTAAGAGCAGCGTCACTCGAACTCTAGTGGATGCTAATTTTGTATACCAAAGAATATGACAAAAAAATGCTTTATAATTTATATTAAAGGCATCAATATGAACATTGTCTATCGACGCAACGAATTGAGTGCAGGTTTTGTCTTTATGACAGCGTTCGTCCATATCGTGCAAGAATTCAGAATACACTTCAAACAGGACACATCAGAAGATAGAAATAGCTCGAAATAGCTGCAACAAGCGAAAAAAAGATTTCCTTGCATGTGTGCATAGATATTGCAGATCGAGGCAATTAATTTGTTATGAATTTTGGACTGTAATTTTTGGAAAAAAAATTGATAAACAATAATAAAACATGTTTGAAGTATGAGTGAATCCGAAATAATAATAACTTCGGATATTAAGAATCCAACTGAAACAGCATTTTTTTGTATCCAAGAAATCGTACGAAATACGAAAATTAGCCTACTATCTATATGAAAATTGGTGTCAACACAAATAAGTACCCAGTATTTTCAAGAGAAAGTAAAGGCTCAAAGAGCTTAGCTACAAAAACGAAAGCCACTATAGAGTTTTTTGTGACTACTGGAGATATTGAGGAAATAAATATTTGAGACTATAAGAAAGTATGCAAAAACTTTGTCCAAATAATTTTAGTAATACAAAATTTTTGTTGCATATACAAACTAAAAATGTACAATCGTTTGCAATAACAATGACACTCTTTAAAATGAATGTTGCGATTTTATTT
Organism: Monochamus alternatus; assembly: GCA_037114965.1. Lineage (NCBI taxonomy): Eukaryota > Metazoa > Arthropoda > Insecta > Coleoptera > Cerambycidae > Monochamus > Monochamus alternatus. The sequence goes on from CM073429.1 coordinate 28,510,729, forward strand.
GACCTGCTGACGTATTTGTATTGAAATCTACATTCAATTTTTCAATTAGTACTTAGTTGTTTCACTCACAATAGAGATTTAATGAAATTTCTACTCAGAACATCCAGAAGGTCAAAAACAGTTTTGAAGGAGTGTTATTATTATTGCAGTGCAACCGAGTCGACAGGAATAAATATATCTTTCACCAGAAGTCACCAGAAAAAACATTACAATTTCTCTAAAACTACTCAACCCTGAACTGTAGTACTCGACACTGATTCAGATGAACTTTTACTGCCATTTTAGCAGTTAAAAACGAGAATCTGTTAATCATAAAGAGATATGGGATTTTTAAAGATTAATTTTCTTGCTATTGGCTGCAAAATATTTAATTAATACTTATAATAAAATTTATAAATATTGGGGGTTTTTCTATAATTTATTTGTCCCACTAGAAGGCCAAACCATGCTTCCTACTAGTGTGGGATATGTGGGAAAAGTAGCTATAGTAGTTCCCTACTACTATAATTGATAAAAATATGTTTAATTACAGTACATACCTATACAAATGACATTGCAAGTGTTTGTAACACAAGAATTGGCAGTAATTTCATGGGCCACTAGAAATTTTGGCAACCAGTATGTAAAAAATAAATTTCTAATAATTACAAAAACAAAACAAAACGTAGTTCTATAAATCACATACTATTCGAATTGAGTAGTTACTTTGGTTTCTATTTTCAAACAGAAAACAACAAAGCCGGAAAATTGTACACAAATATTTTTGGTGTGACACTTTCCTTAGGTATTAAAAATATATTGTAAATATTACTTCTCTGCTACTCTTGCCAATATTTATTAATTAAAGAAAAATTAAATCAACTCATCTACTTAGGGAATGATGATCGTTTATCATTTTTCGAATATAGCGTTTCTGTAAGAGAATAGAAATTGTGTACAGATAGAAATTTAGATGTCTATCTTGTTAAACAAAGGCTACAATATCTTGGACTTTGACCTCTCTATTACTCATTTTTAATAACAATCACGTATCTGAGAGAACATATAAAATTATATTTATTCTCTAAACTCGCACACGCACTATTTTTAAGTCGGTTTTTACTTACGAGTATTTAAACAATTGTATGTAACGGACATTACATTAGTGTAACTGTAACTGCCAGGTGTTGTGGGTGGGATTTTTTTCAGACTGGTACCTACTTAAAAAATGCCTTTATACTGTTAATTTTTAGGTTTATTTATTATCAGTGATATACACAAAATTTTCCATGGTTGGTTCAGACATCAAAAAATATATATGTAATTTTGACGGTTAGTGCAATAACTTATCAGTCAGCAAAAGTGGAAGTTGTTTTATAAATTTCAAATCCGGTTAAAAATACATGCATAGGAATACATGCTATACCGATACCAAATTTTTAATGTACATACTTATAACATACATTTTTCGTACGGTCAATGATCGATAAGCTTCTCTATTTTTATATTTATGACAGCTAATTTAAATTTCTGATAATTGATAATATAAAATCTCTCTTAGCTTTTTAATTTGTAAAAATATATTAAATTATAGATGATCTTATGATCTTAAATCTGTTTTTTAATGATACTTAGATATATTGAAAGACAAATAATTACATTGTTGTCTGTTAAGATAATTTAACATATTATTATCTATGTGCTATTTAAAATCAGATAATAGCTACCCCATTATATTTGAATAGTGCTCCTGCGTCATATGTAATTATAATTAATTAAAAAATTAGGTACTTTGGTCTGTTTTATATCTATTTTTTTAATTACAATTCTAAAACGTAGTCTAAAGTCCTTGTTGTTATTTGAATTACTAGTTTTTGAGATATACAGGGTGTTCCGCTTTGTTTGGAACAAATTGAAATGGTAGATAGAATAGGTAATTTTAAGAGGAAAACTGTATATGAACATGGCTCTTTCTCGATCAGTAGCGGAGTTACGCGGGGCTAAAGTTTCAAAAAAATAAATTTATTTTTTTTATTACCAAGTTCATATTACACACAGCGCCTCCAAATTTGATACATGTTCTGTTCAACTAGTCTCGGATATTATAAAGTTCATTTTTTAAAATAGTTATACAGGGTGATATTTTTCAAGGATCTGCTATTATGAAATCCTTCAGAAATTTGTTCTTGTACGCCCCTGGTAAAGTTTGAAACGTTTTTTTACTCTCTTAATTCATTGTCTAAATTTCGTTCCTCTTGACTTTTGAATGTATTCTTGTAAATTTTCTTGTAAAACGTTAATTTTCGTCTATTGAATCGAAAGTATCAGAAAGTATCATATTTGATTATTACGTACTATAATTTAAAAAAATAGTTATTTATGCAACAAGTACAAAAAGTAAGTAAAATTGTCCATCAGGTCGAGTAGGACAACACGTCGAGTGCAATAAACACTTTTTGTACGAGTTGCATACAATATTTTTTCTACGTTCATGCAAAAACCAAAAAATGTTTTATTAAGATGACACTATGTGTAGGAAAATATGAAGTCGATTTCAACGTTTATGTTTGTCATGATGACAAAACGCTATAGTAGCGTGACAGATGAATGCAATAAACATTTTATTGCACTAGTGTAATATAGAACCACTTTTTCCACTAAATGTAGTTCAATAAAGTTTTGCTTTTTGCATGAACGTAGAAAAAAATGAAGAATTTTATAAAATTACTATTTTAAGGGGAACCTCGCTGGAAACCAAATTTTAAGTGAAATTATTATTTATTTAAAATACCGACAGTTTACGCCTTCGATAGAGAAATTTGAAACATAGAAACAAATTGTTTAGATATTGACAAGCATCGTTTTCTAAAAATTCTTAACGTTATGTATTCAACTCGAAATTTCTTTATTTTAATTAACACATTTAATAAAAATACTTAAACCGGAACAAACATTGCAATATCAACAAACTTGCATTTCACTACCAACAAGTAACAGATTTAAGATATCGGTCCTGTAAAACTCTGTTTAGAAGCTTTCAAACCGTTTCAAACTTTACCAGGGACGTACAAGGAAAAATGAAGGGTTTGACGGTAGCAGATCCTTGAAAAAATATCACCCTGTATAACGATTTTAAAAAATGAACTTGTATAATATCCGAGACTAGTTGAACAATATATGTATCAAATTTGGAGACGCTGTGTGTAATACGAACTTGGTAATAAAAAAAATAAATTTATTTTTTTTAAACTTTAGCCCTCCGTATCTTTGCTACTGATCGAGAAAAAGACCCATGTTCATGTAAAGTTTTCCTTTTAAAATTGCTTATGCTATCTACCGTTTCAATTTGTTCCAAACAAACCGGAACACCCTGTATATTTAAAAAATTCATATATCATTTATTGAAATATGTAAATATGTCTCGACGTTTGACTAAATTTGTGAAACTTGGTCCAGTAAGAATCTGAGAAAAAAGGTAAATAAAAAAATACACATATTTATGTGCCAAATCAGTTATTGTTGCGTACATTATAATTCATATAAAATTCAGATTTCAATGACTTTTGACATTCACACATGCATCTTTGAGCAGAAACATACGTATTATTACATATGCAAATGGAAAATGAATGGTGCTGGTCCACCACCACCCACCTACCTGATGCGCACTCTGCGGATATCACACTTTAACTAGCACTGTCACTATAACAGTCACACATTAACACTATTCGTCTACTATTATATACACAGGGTGATTCAGAACTTATCTAAAAGAATTTGGGAACAGATGCGTCATGAAAAATGGAGTTAACATTGTAAAAAATATATAAAAACCGAATTATAGTTTCCGAGAAAAACATTATTGTAGTTTGAATCTTTACATCGCTGGGCTACTGTAATCTCTAGCCAGGCGATTTCAAATATCCGATTACTTATCGTATTAGCTTTTTTGTGATGCAAGTATTTACATTAGTTTTTCAAATATTAAAAATGACGTATGTCTATAACAACTCGCAGTTGATATATATCGTTTTAATTTATGGTAAAGTGACAACTTTTTAGCAGAACGATTTCCCGGTAAACATGTTCCAAATGCAGCTACTTTTACAACAGTGTGCAGTGTAGCCATACGCTAGCGTGACACGGGAAATTTTCAACCGAATCGTGGAAGAGATGGGGGTCCAGGGTGTATTGCAACAGTGTGGCGTATCATACACGAGGCTCAATTGTATCCGTATCCATATACAGCGTGTCCAAATATTAATACCAAGAGATTGGACGAGGAGTGCTAGTACCATGTCCGCCATGATATCCTGGCTTTAAGTCATTTGGACTTAGGGATATTTAAAAAATGAAGTATATTGCACCGAAGTGGATACTATTGATGATTTATGCAAAGGTATAATAGCTGCTGCCAATAAGTTACAAGTTCAAAACGAACAGGAAGCAGAAACATTTGTGTTTGTTGTAACTTTAGGTATGTCAAACTATTTTACTAATTAAAACCATACATTAATTATATTAATAATTACTAACAATATCGGCAAAAGCAGTTGAATTTCATTTTTAAACTGCTCTTTTTGATTTTATTTTTACAAAATTGTATTGTAAGAATCCCCTGTTCTTTTTTTAGATAAGTTTTGAATCACCCTGTATAGGGCGCCATTAACACTACAGCACCAGGTTCTATATGTAGCAAAACAGTGCCACACTTTTGTCATCGTATGGCCTTCATTTATCCATGTTATATCAGTGTAATATATTGTTGTTTTAGGTATCCACTATATTATTTCTTTGTTTAAACCTTACTAAACAGAATGATCCCGAATGATGTGAAAAAAAAAATATGGGACGAAATGGATAAGAGCAATATTTGACATCAATGAACCATGAATTGTCATCAAATGCCAAATGATAGTGAAAAATTACTAGATATCGATGTGTAAATTTGATACTTGAATATGGCAGGAAACTGTGCGTGTAGGGAGTGAACTTTATTTTTTTACTCAGAACATTCTAGATTCAACAATAAAGAATTGTTTTCAATCGAAAAAGTTAATCCCAAAAAAATGTAATGAAAAATATACAGAGGGTACTTTATTTCAACACCTTATAAGACTAGGAGAATAAAAAATACTCGACCAGCAGAAGTTTCATCAGGCTAAACATCTTGCCAAATTTCACTTTTTAATTTCAAACCGTCTGAGAGAAATCTCGGGAAAAACTAAATAGAACTTTAAATTTTTCATCCCTGTTAAGGGGTCGTAACTCCTTCAGTGAAGCTTATATAAAAAAAATATATATCAAGAAACCCTATTAAAATCGGTCGTATAATCTTACCCTCAATTTTTTGGCGCATTATTCGGGATCATCCTGTATATTTGAAGAATAGTTCAGAAAATATAAAAATTTAATTTCAATAGAGCAATTTATTTTAATAATTCAAAATCCATGGTATTGGCAAGTTATCAGTAGTAGTAGTTTTAGGCAATAATTCATTACATATTCATTATTATTATTATTATTTATATTGAAAATTTCAGTATTATGAAAATGTTAACACAAATTCTAGCACAAACCTAAACCGAAATACAATCGGAAAACAGTTCGTTTAAACTCGATTCTGGATACATTTCTTTGTTGACTTGTCCATCTTTATACACGTTTTATGTTTTGGACGGAACGAAAACATACTTCTGTCTCACTTCTAGAAACGCTAAACAGCTGATCGATGTCAATGCCTGCTTGAGGCGCTTTGCTTTGTTTACTATACCTTCAAACCATGCAATATCAATGTCATTTCCTTTTATACGAATGAGCATGCACTAAGGAAGAAAATAAATACAAATACCTAATCATTTATCAATAAGAGATTAAACTTAAATTATCAAATGACAACCACAGTAAGTTACAAGTAGTATTCAGCATTGTTCGAATTTTATTTCAAAACATTACTTTCTCTCCTCTCAATTCATTGTATTCAAAATTTAGAATAACTGAATTAATATCATGCACAAATAATAAATAAATAATTTAAGAGTAAATAATTTAGGTATATATAATTATAATTATAATCATATTGAAAATTATTACCTGTTATTTACAGATATTAAATAAAGCAAATAAATAAATAAAAATCAATTTTCATATGTAATAAAAATCTATATTTTATTATATTTATTTAAAAAGATGCAAAAGAGGATCTTTCGATGTTATTTAACTATTAGTTCTATTATGCGTTTTAAATTAAAACAAAAAAGAAAAAAATCACTTACTTCTTCTGAATAATCCCACTTTAACAGTGTAGGAAATGTCTTTGAAACCCACATGCACTGCACTGTCCGTAGACTGAACGAAATTGTTGACACAAGAATGCTCCGGTATGGTAAGCAGGTCAATCTTTTGAGAATCCGGGCGTCTTAATTTCAGTTTTGGCAGTGCGGGCGTAAAACTGGAAGAATCCATCGTCCTACAACCTGCACCTCACGCAAGCGACTGGCGAAGTGGCGATGGAGAATAACGACACCACGAGACCAGCGAGAATGAAAGTGGTATGGGTTCTACAGCCTCGCTGAAGTGTCCCCAAAATGGTCTCGGAATCACTGAGTCAGCAGCCAGCTGGTGTAAATTAATAATTATAACAATGCTTTTATCTAAAAAATAATCAGGTAGGGGTGATAACGTATTGCGATTTGTGTTTTAAGAATATGATAGCGTTTTATCTATCTGGTGATATAGTGGGCGTTTTGTGTAACAGAACTCTTCTTAAGGCTAAATCCCCCAGGATTCCTATTAGCGTAAAGCCAAACTATAATATTTTCTGCAACTGAATCATTTCTTTTAACTTTTAGAATAAGACGCTAAAAACATGACTACTCATAAACAATGAATTGTATAGATTCACTTTAAGATGTACGTATATATTTTTAAATTTATGAATGATATATAAAAAAACTACAGGAATATTCAATGGATATGCAAGTAAATAAACACTAGACTTTTGTTTTAAGTAAATTTAAAAGTATTATAAACAAGTTAAATGTATACAGGATGATTCAGAACTTAACTTCAGAATAAAAAATATGTTGTAAGGAGACTTACAAATACAATTTTGTAAAAATAAAATCAAAAAGAGCAGTTCAAAAATGATTTAAAAATACACTTCCGTTCGGCACTGGAAACTGGTCCACTGTAAAACCTGATGATAAGGCGTATAATCGGTGAGCGGACAAAAGATTGACGGAATTCCCAAATAAATAAATAAATAAATTACATTTTACAAAACCTATTTTTATACAGAAAATTCAACTACTTTTTCCGCTAGTGTTATTTATTATTAATGGAATTAATTTGTGGTTTTAGTTAGATAGACATACATACCTGATTTTACATTTTGGGCCCGTCAAAAACTCACACAAATATCTTGTCCGTTTTGAACTTGTAAGTTATTGGCAGCAGCTACGCATGCAGCATGCAGCATGATACGTTTGCGTAAATCATCAACAGTGTCCATTTCGGAGCAATATACTTATTTTTTTAAATATCTCCACAAGAATAAGTCTAAATAATTTAAACAATTTAAAGTCTGGAGATCATTGCAGCTACAGTACGGGTCCTTCTTGTCCAATCCCTTGGTACTAGTGCTTGGTCACGCTGTACATGGTACGGATATAATTGAGCCTCGTGTATGATACGCCACAATGCTGCAATACGCCGTGGTCGCTCTGGACCTCCATTCGGTTGCAAATTTCCCGTGTTACGCCAGCGTTTGCCTACACTTGCACTCATTGCACAGTGTTGTAAAAGTAGCTGCATTTGGAACATGTATACTGGGAAATCGTTTTGCTAAAGTATTTTCACTTCACCATAAATTAAAACGATATCCATCAACTGCGACTTGCTATAGACGTAAGTCATTTTTGATATTTGAAAAACTAATGTAAATAAACGAAGTATTATAAAATTAGTGACCTGTATCTTTTCCACTGTTATAAACACAAGAAAAAGTTATTTAGAACAAAAATTTGAAATGAAAAGAAGAAAAAATGGTATATTTCTGAGGAATAAAAATTTGAAACATCACGACGCCCAGCGTAGTCAATAGTCAGTCAAGACTCATTTCTTCAGTTAAATCGGTCACTCGTTACATCCAGGAGAGCACTACAATCAATCAAATACTATTTCACTCAAATGGCACTGTCCAGACAAACGTTACAGGAGTGTACCACGTCAAATTTGAACATACTTATATACAGGGTGTCTCTGATGTTTGGACAACTAAATTTGTATAGGTACTTTTACTAAATCTCAACTACTTTGTTGGGAATAACCGTAAACTAATATCATATCGGTCATTTCTGCATTAGTGTAAAATACGGCCGTATTGAAAAATTTTAGAATTAAATGATAATTTTTAAAATTAAACAATAAAATGTTGGTCAGATTGAACGTAACGTGCAGTAGCAGAATTACCTCCAGCGGCCATTCGCTACTCCATGCCGAACTAAAAAGCCACAGACACAAAGCGTTCTACATCGCAGAAGAAACTATTGAAAGCTAGCGATCTCTATCGCGATACGGCGATAACGATATGTTGTAAACACGGAATTCCCGGAAACAACTACTCCGCGGGCTAATGCCACGACCAGCTTTCCTCCTGAACAAACCGCTAGCAACAGCTAAAGTCATTCGTCGGCGACCCACCAGACATATACTGGTTTATGTCAAATCGATATTAAATCATCCCTAGAATTTGCTGCCTTCGTTTGTCGGTTTAGTTTCCGAACACGCTGTTGTATAATATCCCACAGATGTTCTATTGACTTATTTTGTTGCTCTTACTCAAAAGCAATGGAAAAACATAAACTTTCCTGACTTAAATATTAATTTGCAAAGTTATTACAATTACGAGTGTGTGTTTTATATTACAAAATTGTGCCATCTATCACTAAGAATATGTTCATACAAGGAAAAAATATTTTTTTATCTATTGTTTTAATTTTACCTTTGGAGTTAGGTCCATTTCAATATCCAAATTATCTCTTCACATAAATAAATTCTGTACTAAAACTTTGTAGTCTAAGTTTTTTTTCAATTCACACATCTAACTTTGCCATTACTGCTTTTCCTACCTCACCTCGAACTTACTTACAATTAGGTACACACAATTTTTTTTACAATATCTGTCGAGTAGACTTCTAGAGGTTTTGTCTAGTTTTATAATACTTTCGACTATAGAACTATGTATTTTAAATTCATTGTATAGTATTTCTTTCCTTTCATTCTTGAACGCACTGAATCATCTACCATTTGTGGAATTAACTCTTCTAACTTTTGAAAATTTTCTGCATAAAACGCTAGCGCACTAATCCATCTCGTCACAAAAGTTTCCATGGCATAGACTGAAGGCGTCAATACTTGAATCGATGCCGTAAAGCGGGTAAACTGTATATCCTCTATATTCGTGGAAAGGATTGGCACCCTCTCTGCGGGTATGGTAGGGCGGAAGAATGTTAGCTTAGGTCAATGTGAGAGATTGATATCGGTCGACATTGACTAATTAAAGAGGTTTTCTAGAATTTCCTCATTCCTGTACTGAATAGTGGTTAGGGCCTACCAACGTAAGTCGTTCCTGGGCGCAAATGCGGCCTGCTTAATAATAATATGCCGCCACCTCTCCTGCACAAGTCTTCGACTTCGGCTTTTGGGGGTACAGATATTATTATGAGATATTATTATTATTATCGTTACTGTTATTGTTCATACACTATAATTGTTTTAATAGATTGGTTTCCCTCAGGAATTGTATTAGTTTCCTTATATTGCCAATATTGTTGTCTAAACATGTCCTTAATTCTTCTTTTAATCCAATTCTTTGTCTGACTGCATTGTATTTCGTACATTCTATTAGGATATGTTTTATAGTTAGATATTGTTTGCATATTTCACACTTGGGACGCCTGGAATCTAAGATCATAAAACTGCTTGTAAGTCGGGTATGTCCAATTCGTAGTCTTGTGAGAGCTACTTGTTCTCTTCGTTTCAATTCGGTAGGTAATCTCCATTTTTCTATAGTGGGTTTGATTTCTTTGAGACGCATAGTGGTGTTGAGCCATTCAGATTGATTACATAACGTATTTATAGCGCTAAGTGAATCTGTGCATATGAGTGAGCTTACATGTGTTTGCGTCTCAAATGTATTGTACCGCTTTAAAAATAGCACATAATTCGGCTGTGTATATGGAAGCTTGTATCGGCAGAGACCATGTGTGTGTGGTTTCCAATGCATAAAATTCACATCCAACTCCATTAAGGGTTTTGGATCCATCCGTATATATTTTGATGCTGTGAAGACACCTTTTCTAGAATTGACAAGAATATGGAGACATAGGTTTCTGTTTATTTCTGTTTTTTTTTGTTAATGTTACATTCAAGATTTACTTCGGGTTGTGTGACTGTCCATGGGGGAACTACGGATTGGCCTTGAGAGAAAATGTAAGGTAAGTTTATATTAAATGAGTTAATCATCTTTTTATTTAAGCGAATGCTGACGGGTCAAGTAATAGTGTGTTCAAATATAATTCTTCTGAACTCATTGAACAATATTTCATAATTGGGGTGGTCTGGCTGAGAACGAATTTTTACTGCATAATTTAGTAGATATTAGTTTCTTCTTGCATGCAGAGGAAGGATTCCGGCTTCACAATTTAATGCCTCAAACGGACTCGTACGGAAGGCACCTAAATCACTTCTCAGTGCAATGCCTTGTATTGAGTCCAATTTTTTTTTTTACTCTTTCGTGCCGCTGCATATATTATGCATCCATAGTCGATTCTTAATAATACTAAAGTTTTGTATAATCTAATAAGAATTTCTTTGGCACATCCCCAATTTAAACTCGATAGCATTTTTATGATGTAAACGATTTTTCTACATTTTGTGATAAGTTCTTGAATATGCGGGTCCCAGTATAATTTTTTATCTAGCGTTAAACCTAGAAGTCTACAAAGTCTATAGTTGAGTTTCAGGATGAGGGTCTCAATGTAGAGTTCTTAAGTGGCAGAAATGAATGGCTTTTGTCTTTGAGCAAGAGAATTTAAATCCATATTTCATAGTATTATTAATCATGGTATTTATTGTGTTTTGAAGGACCTCCTCTATGTCATCAATGTCTCTTCCGGAGTAAAATACAGCTAAATCATCAACATACATACAATTCTGAACCGGTGCTTCTATACATTCAATGATGTTGTTTACTGCGACGATGAACAGAATTACACTTAAGGTTGATCTTTGTGGTACACCATTTTCAAGAGTTTGATTCTCTGAAACAATATCCTTCAATTTAATTTTAAAAGACCGATCATGAAGAAAGTTTTCAATGAATCGAGGCAGATTACTCCGAATTATCCCATGTATGTAGTTTTTTAAGAATACCATATCTCCACGTGGTATCATATACCTTTTCAAGGTCAAAGAAGATTACAACCAAATGCTTCCTGTTGGCAAAACTATACTATCTTCAATTTGTACTAGGTTGTCAATAGTGGACCGCCCTTTTCGAAAGTTTGATTGATATGGGTTAAGCAAATTTCTGGATTTTAGAAACCAAATTAGACGGTTACATATCATTTTTTCCATGATTTTTCCCAAACAACACGTGAGAGATATTGGTTTGTAGCTGTATGCTTTTGTGGGGTCTTTGTCTGGTTTGAGGATTGGAATGACGTGAGCTTCTTTCCACTGATTTGGATAATAACTTTAATTCCAAATTTTGTTGTAAAGATATAGTAGATTTCTCCTTTGAGTGTTAGGTAGGTGCTTGATAATTTCATAGGAGATTTTATCAGAGCCAGGAATATTACATGAGGATAATGCTTCCTCAAATTCATCCGAGGTGAAGAGTAAATTGTATGAAAGTTGCTCTAGACTATTAAAATTCAGAGGAATCTCGGATATGTTTTTTAAATCAATGAAAGTCCATTGTAATTTTCAGATGAGCTAACGTACTGAAAGTGCTCTGCCAAACCATTTGCGATCTCTAAAGTGTCACTGGTTTCGATGCCATTGATTGATAGTACAACAGGGGGTGAATTGAACTTACGTCCTATTCTACACCTTATTTTATGCCATACTTCTTGCGTAGGGGTATCTTGGAATATTGTTGATACATACCTCTCCCAAGAGGAACGTTTGCTTTGTATAATGATTTGTCTTGCTCTAGCTCTTAATTGTTTGATGTTAATTAGATTCTCAAGGGAGGGATGTCTTTTGAAAAGGTTAAAAGCACGTTTCTCAGCATTTGCTTTTGCAACTTCATTGTTCCACCACAAAATTCTTTTGCTCCTTTAATTATTACCTGATTTTGGAAAAGAAACTTCAGCTGCTCGAATAATTGCTTCAGTTATGACTTTGACTGAATTGTCGATGGTTTGTTTAGCGATTTGCACTGTTTCAAGTAAGTTTTAATATAGATTACAATTTACGCGATGAAATAACCATTTGCTGGAATAAAATAAAAGTTAGTTTCACACAATATTGTTAATAGAAAAAAAGTTAGTAATAATTATTAAAGACTATGATAAATAATGAATCAATCAGAAATCTTTTTCCTAGGTTTGCCTTTCGGCCACTCCGGTTAACGTTTTTTCTCTCTAGTATCCGCTACTTGAGCGGATACTAGAGCATAGAGATGTTTCATCTCCTGATTATTGAGAATGGTATTAGCCTCGTTTGCGTTTTTTAGGATAGTAATGAATAAATCATAATAAAGATAGTTATGTGTTTTTGAAAACAGTCGTGGATATAGCGTCTACTATTCTGGGTATAAGTTCCTCAATTAGTCCGGTATAATCTTGTTTAGATGTAGATGCTATTGCATTAGCATAACTGACATTTGGATTGGGTGTTGAAGATGTGGTTAACTTAACTTTTCTTTTGGCTTCACCATATGAGCTATTTTCTTCGACTTTTAGTACCTTGATGGCTGCCTTCTGTTTAAAAACAAGGCATTCACGGGATCGAGCAGAATGTAATCCATTGCAGTTTACGCAGACTATGGGTTGTGTGCAGGGTTCACCTTCATGCAAAGGTAAGCCGCAAATGCATACCTGTGGACTATTGCAACTAGCTGATCTATGGCCAAACTTTTGACATGTAAAGCAACGCATGGGAGATGGAATGTATATTCTTACTGGTAATACATAAAACGCAGCTTTGATATTTTTGGGTAGTACGGGAGTATCGAATGTGAGTACATGATTTGGGGTATCTATTAGTTGTCCATCTCTTTTTGTTTTTGTGCGTCTCACATCCAACACCCCTTGGTGTTTTAGACCTTCGAGAATATCTTCGGTGGAACAATTGAGTAAGTCGGGGCAATGTATTGAGGAAATACTAAATTGAAATCGCCTAATTTCTTAATTTCAGATAAGCGTCTTGACTGAGCTGCAGACACAGTTTCAATTAATAAGCCATCTTTAATTTTTCTAACCTGTTTGGCATCTCCTATTACACTGTATAAACTTTTGTGGATAATGAAGGGGTTCACCTGGGAGAAATCCCCTTCGTCTCTCTTCACGACCAGGAACCGGGGGGAGCGGACCACCAACCACAGCCATGTTCTGAGAGGTGGACGCCTCTATAGTAGTTTCATTAGTATCAGTCATTGCTGTCCCACGAGTAGCTCTGAAATATTCTCGACCATAGTAGAGCAGGCATGCCATGGAAGGGCTACATTACAACCGAAGGGCGCCATGTATCCGGAGGCAGCCGTTTGAGACTCCTGTAACGCGGAGCCATGCATCCCTCAGCATGGCAAACACCTTAAATTACGGATTTATTTTTCTGGTTCACTCCAGAAGATCCGCCGTGTTCTGTTTAAACACGGTCACCTCGGGACGTGTGTGGCTCTTCAAAACGCACGGACGATCTTGGGATAGCTTCCTCATGGGTTTACCATTCCCACTCAGCTATTCCCCTGGAGTCAGGGTTTGCAGATGACTCCTTGACCCCAATATTATTATTATTCTTCGTTGTTGTTATTGTTATTCTTATTTTTGTTAATATTATTAGTATTAGTATTAGTATTACTATTACTATTACTATTACTATTACTATTACTATTACTATTACTATTACTATTACTATTACTATTACTATTACTATTACTATTACTATTACTATTACTATTACTATTACTATTACTATTACTATTACTATTACTATTATTATTATTATTATTATTATTATTTTGTTTTATTTTTATAAGTTCCTTTGCTACAAACTAAATTTTACTTCAGTAACTTTTCCAATTATTACCCAAGTCGGATAGTTTACATAGAGTTGGGAAGTAAGAAAACATTTTTATATGTAAATGTAGAAATAGAGTAATTCTTTATAAAAACGTCTGCTGGTCTTGAAACTACTATTTTGAATGCCAAATTTGAGACTGCTATACAGAGTATATCAAAAATAACATTTTTAATTACATTTTTTCAAAATTGTGTTATTACACGAATTATGCAAAAACAAGATTTTTCCAAAGTAGTTAATTTCATAGTTTACTACCATATTCTCTCAACAAGTAAAAAATAATAATATCTCAATCTTAAAATAATTCGGTATATTTTTCCTATACATTGTGGTTACAAATACAAGAAATTTTATTAAAATAAAAGCTTTCCATTTATAAATGAGCTGTAAATACGCTAGAAAAACATTCAACAGTATTCTGGTTTAGGTCATTCTGAGTTTAGAAATGAAGAGTATATGCAAATTGTTTTGATTAAACGAATAGATTTTGTAATATGGGATTAAAATGAAATAATAATATAAGCTTTATCAAAGTAAAAAATCTCTAAGCAGATAACGTCATTTCTTCTTCAAGGTATTAGTGCGATAATTGCTTTGATAGCAGATAAAGTTAGATTGACAAATATTTACAGATGTCTATTCGGGGTATATAGTATATTACCACATCTGGATTCGACTAGTAAATATAAACTATTAAAACTGATAAACACATAAAGTTTGTATGTAAAAAGGTGATATTTCAGTTTTTTATGAATGTTGTTTTTTCACAAAGTTGAAAGTTATTTATTAGCTTTAAATCATTTATATCTTTGGACTTCAAATTCAACTACTTGCAAAATGATTTTTTTGAATTTTAGAATAATTCATAAACTGGGAAAGCTGTTTCTATCACATCAATTGAAGTAATACAAACGTGACACCATGTATACGTATGTATACATGGTGTAAATTGACGTGTTAGTTTAGGCAATATTAAATCCTGTTCGTTTTCAAATTGGCACCCTGTGGATAATATAAGAAAATTTAAATTATCTACAAAGTAAAGTTACATATATATATGTTACCACGTGCTCAGGAAGCCCTAAAAGACAATAAAAAAGTTATTCCAGAATTTTAGCTTGATATTTAAAAAATGGGGCAAAACCCTTTTTTCCTACGGAAAGTCGGCGCCTATGATGAGTATCGACTGAGATGGCTTATGGCTTAGATCCATAGTTGACATTACATCTGTCAACAACTACCATGCGGTCGTTTGCAGTGTTTCTAAATGCAGAAACGACAAAAATTGTTATAACATTCTTATTAGTAATAATACCTGATAGGCAGATAACAATTAATTCAGTTAGCTCCAGTATTTTGCATTCGTTTTTCATTATTTGGTTACAAACTGGTAAAACTACATTTTCACTCACTACCGATAAACACACTTCACGTAAGTACAGTTAGATACAATGCCTATCTATTATAACAAAATCGAAGAAAGGGATGAGTAGGTAGGTTCTAATAGATAACAGAAAACGTTTAACACCCGCGGCAGTCTTAAACAGGAATTAAATTATAACATGACAGCGGATGGACTCGACTGGACCGACTGCCGACTGTGGCCGACTGTTGCATGACAGTTGCTTGCTGGTTGCATACTCTGATTCTCGCATTGGCGGCGTTAAATAAGGATTTAATATAATAACGAAAATTTTTTTTTGCTTTATAAATAAGTTTGGAAATTTTGAAAGGAAATTCTGTTAATTCTTATTTTTTTCTATCCCTTCTTAGAATATTTGTACTTAGTCATAGTTAACCCTGTATATATACTACACTACACTAGGCAAGAAAAAGAAAACTCCTTATTTATATTCAAGCTTTCGAAGCCTGTATTGCTTCTTCATCAGGAAACTACGAAAACGTATAATAATCAAAATGTAAAAGGATAAGTTAAAGGGACTTATGAAAAAGATTGAGATTAATAAAAGTGCAATGGAACCATCCATCAGAACAGAAAACTTCAAAAAAACATCATCACAATGTCACAAGAAACCATTAAAACACTGGTACAAAACCGGGTTCACCAGTCAGGTGAACCTCTTCCGCTATATATTACATTTCCAATGTAAAAATTACAATGTATAAATCAATACAAATTATAGTGACGCAAATTTACGTTGGAATTTAGCATAATAGTTGCAAAATCACATAACATAATATGGAATTCTATCCATGTTTATTTCTGTAATATTACAGTGTACTTATTTCATTTATAAAATTATTATGTAATTTTATATAATTTTACGCTGGTCACAAATTACCAACGTAAAGTTATGTGAAATTATACAGACAAATTTTTATCAGTGTACCTATATAAGTAATTAAATTACATATTTTTATTTAAAAAATAGCCTTCTTTTAATCTTCACAGATTGTGTTCAAAATGCAATGAGACAAACATAATTATTTGATGTTTTTTCAAATAAAAATAATTTAAAAAATAAACAAGCTTACTTACCTAAAAAATAAACTACACTCATTAAGCCCCTTCTGATGGTGCTATCTTTCCTCGGAAATCAGCGAAATCCTTGTAAATTCCTTAAAATCGTCTAGAATTACGCGAAACCTCTTGGAAATCTCTATTTTGTGAAACCTTGCCGCAATTTTAATCCCAGTGGTTAAATAGCTTGCTTAATTTATTAAACAGGCAAGGGCTTATTTCAATGTTTTTTTCTCTCTAACAGTTTTTGCATAATCAATTATTATTTAGTAGGTAATTAACATACATTTTCCATAAAAACTTAATTTGGTTATGGAAAATGTGTTTATCTGGCAATAAATAAATTGGAAATAAATAAATAATGACCTCAGATTCGTTTCTCATTGTACAAACCTTAATGAAATCGTTGTGAAACTCCTAATTTGCAAAATGATATGAATTAGATACGTGTGAAAATGGTGCATATTTTAGGAAGGAACATTTTATTGATAGTTTCTGAACTATACAAAGTATTATTTCCTTTTTCATTATCAAATCAAATTTTTTATAACAACCAAATCGTACTTTTACAATAATTGCTACAATCGGTGAAATTTGACCTTAGGATCAATAAATTGCTGTTAAAAAAACTGTGTTTAAATGACACTAAATTTGTTTTTAATTGTTAAACTTTATGACACATACACCATGCCTAAAATGTAACGACGTTGTTTTTAATGGCACTATTTCATTCTCTTACGTGACATTTTATGAGTTTCTACAATGTATGCTGTGAATTTTTTTTCATGGCCACAGCTAATTTTTAAAGCACCCAAAAAAATTGGAGAAATACGCGCCTCCCAAAAAATTACTTTATAAAAACTTCATTGGCATTAATGATCACGCACATTATGCCTACACGGACTTGTAAAGGCTGCTCATGAAGGTTTCCATGTTATTTAATGGAACATACTAGACCAGGATCTGCATGAACCGTCATCAGCAGGACCGTCGTTGCAGGTTGTGCCGATGACCTGCAATTTCTATGCCAGGCCGCGCTAGCCCAACATAAGTTCTGTTAACACAAAAATCAGGGATTGGTTTCAAACTGTTAGAAATATTTATGTATTTATTTAATAATGATAAAGCTGAAGCACACAAGCTGTAGCCTAATTACATGCTTCTTACCTTACACAAAACAGAGCAGCAATTAAGTTAATATAAAAGATAATATCTAGTATAACATGAAAATTTATATACATACATATGGCACCACTAAATAATCAAAAAACTGCAGGGGACGGGCACAAATGAGAAAAATAAATCAATCTAAAATTGACTTCAACATTTTTGTAGATTTATAACGGCTGACATCATAGGTCGCGTTCATCACGAAGTAGCGATCACTGAGCGATTTGTTATCATTTTGGTTATGATCACTAAACCGGCTGAACGCGTTTCTATACGTTTGTGTACATTTTGTGACTGCTTTTTCATAAGCCAGTTTCATTTCTGACTCTGACATTTTAAAATGATCTAAAATTTGGTCTATACTTGCTTAAACATTAGGATTTAAATTATGTTGTTTTTTGTTTATGATCACTGATCACTTATCATGTATCAAAAAAATTTTAAGATACATAACATGGCCGCTGATAACTGAGCGCTCCCTTCATATTGCTTCGTTCAGCACACTGATCAGTGATCTCTCAAGTAACGATCAGTGCCATGAACGCGACCATAAACTCCAGAAGAAGAATATTAAGATACTTGTTACCAACTTAAGGAAACTTTAAAGACAGAGGGCGGGGAACGTACTCTGTGATCTGAGACATAGAATTGTAACTTAGATAGTAGATAAGGACTGTCCACAATACTATTTATAATTTTATGCAAAAACATTTGAATAATTTGGATCGGTCAGCAGTCGAGAGGTTTAAAGTGTCAGTACTTGAATCGAGTTGACCACATCGCTGTGAGTTCGACCCCTTCAGCCGGTAGACCGTATGTAAGCTTATTCGTGGAGAGGAATAATGTTGGCTTGGATCAATGTTAGAGATTGATACCGGTTGAGATTTTACTACCCCCTTAATCCCCCCCTCGGAGGGAGGAGTGGGAGCGAGGTGAAACTGACCTCCTGAAGGCGGATAGTTACTGGTACACTGATGGCTCTAAGACCCCGGAGGGCATTGGAGCTGGAGTGTATAGTTGCAACCCAAACACCAGGCTATCCGTAAGCCTGGGTAAATATGCGAGTATATTTCAGGCTGAAATTCATGCCATCGAACTGTGTGTGTGGAAGCTGGAAAAGCTTAGACTCAAACGCAGATCGATAAACGCAGCTTTAAAAGCACTTGGATCCTACCGGTGTAACTCAAGAACGGTATGGAACTGTCAAAAGGCTCTGGAGCGGTTAGGTACAAGCAACAGAGTAGGAGGCACTTCAACAAAGAGAGCTAAAAACTTGCTAGATAAATAGGCTTGACCTGAAAACTCTGGTTGTCCAATATACTGGGCACTGCCGGTTAAGGAGTCACATGCACAAGTTGGGGCTGGCTGAGGAGGCCGAGTGCCGATTGTGTTTAGAAAGTGACGAATCGGCAGAACATATTTTATGTCACTGTCCGGCTGGAGAACGGACCAGATCTTCTATATTTGGCAAAGTGCATCTCTTGCCAGAAGATCTGGATAGAATCTCACCCAACAAGGTTATTGGCTTCATAAAGAGGCTAAACCTGGTGGGTGAAATATAATAAGTATGTGAGCCACAATAGACCACAGGGTCGCAGTGGAGGGCTAGTTTTTGGCCCACTCACGTAGAACTAAGACTAAGACCCCCTTAATTAATGAGGTTTTCCAGGTTTCCCTCAATCCTGCACTGAATGGTAGTTAGGGCTTATGCCGCCCCCTCTCCCGCATAAGTCTTCGACTTCTGAGCTAATCCTTGTGATTAGAATGAAGGGTAGAGATATCAAACGGTGGATTGGTGCGATGTTTTTTATAATAAAGGTATTTTATAAATTTATTTTGAAGTTTCAATGGTTGGCTTGGACGACTGTTTGGATGGACTCTAAATGGCAGCACCATATTCTAAGCGAGAACGAACAAAGGTATTATATAAGTACTTTATGGTATCAATGTTTTTACAATCATAGGTTGCACACTTAATAAAACCTAACAGTTTATATGCTTCAGCAGTGATAGTTTGAATGCGATTATTACATTTTAATTTATTTCGAAAAGTAATACCTTAAGCTTTTACAATTAAACATCTAGTTAAATGGGTGTCTCATATCTATGTAAACTGTGTCCACTTGCCCGCCCATATCCAGGACCTGATTGACTTCATTAACAAATTTGGCAAGATTGGTTTCCATGGATCTCTTTTTACAAAACCCATGTTGATTAGGAGAAATATAGTACTGAAGATAGGCATGGAGCTTCTCATATAAAATATATTCATAAAGTTTGGCTACAGCATTTAAAATAGCAATTGGATTATAAATATTGTATAAACTTTTGTCATCTTTTTAATGAATTGGAGTAGGTTTAGTTTGCTTAAATTTAGTAGGGAATATACCTCTATTAATGGATTTTTGAAATAATAATAATGGATAAATTATGATTGAGGAACACATTTATCTAACATACTGTATATTAAGGAATAGAAATGGTCAACCGCTTGATCAACATTCTTGATTTGTCCAATAGTGTTCCAATCACATGATCTTAACAAACCAACTAAAAGCAGTAAGTTAGCTTTAGAAAAATTATAACCATTTTCAAGATTAAATGTAGAATCTTTGACAGTAGGTACTTATGCAACTCAACTACAGAAGTTAAAGCATGGTGTTGCCTGTCAGTACGTACGTACAAGTGGATGCAATTCTTCAGATACGCTTCATTTAAAACATCATTAAACGATTTGAGGTCATACAAAGATATAAGATTTGACATCGATAAAATAGTCTCACTTTTATCAAGAAATTTATACTTAGTATCATCAATAAAGGGCATATAAAAAGTATAAGAATTTATCTCTACTTGAAAAAAGTTCAACAAAATCCCTGTAGTATCCATTACTCGGTTGGAGCTTTATGCAGGTTGCATTTAAGATAACCTTATTTCCTAAATATAAGCTCTAATAAATAATGTTTCTAGATAAGTATCTAAATGGAGTACAGAAGATTTAAATTTCTTATTTACGGCAACCAACATTCCGCCTCCGCGCATTAATCCAGTCTCCAGGATACATCTGTTTTTTCTTTATACATTGTATCTAATATCAAAGATTTCCGCACTCTGAAAACCTTTATTAAGACACGTCTCAGTAAGGATTATAATATCATAAGATTCTGATAGAAAATCTTTATAAAAATCATTAGTTCTGGTAATAAATTAAGTTTCATACTTAAGAATTGAGTATATTACAAATTAAGGTATAAAGCTAACAAAAAATAAAATAAAATAAATACTCCTACTTAATATTATACACTAAGGCAAAAGCCGCAATTACTATGCAAGTCACATAATAACCTTAACCAATAGAAAAGAACCTCAGTCAAAAACAGCAGAGGCAAAAAGAAACGAAATGACGTACAATTAAGTTAGACCTACCACTACAATTAATTAACGGGCTCCAGATCGTCTTTGGATGAAATTTGTTTCCTCTTACCAGAAGAATTATAATATACAGGGTCGGAAAACGCTGATGGTCTATCTGAGTTTACACGAGAGCAACAAAGTAAAGTATAGAAATCCGTGCAATAGACAAAGATGACTATATTGACGACGTTTTATAAATTAGAATAACATCTGAGCAGTCGCTCCCACTTCTAACCGAGCGCATCCGATTGGCCTGCCAAGCCTCTGTCAGCTTCAGGCAGCTGGCAGCTTCAGTGCCGATGTTTCTATGTGCGGAGTAGGACGCATTTGCTTAAAACAAAGCAAATTCTTACGTACTTTTAACTATTTAGAATTATTTCTTAAACCTACCACCTAATGTGTATGAAAATAATTGCAATTATTTTCCGCTTTTGTATTTATTTAATAGCCGCTCTGGCAGAAAGTAATACTAAAACTCTAAAACATAAATAAACTTAAAACTTATTGCAGTAAAAACGAAAGAAAAAAAATAATGTTGATGTTTAACTAATAAGTTGTTCAAAAATGCCCCCCCTTTGTGCCTCGCAATATCCTAATCTATCATAGAATTCGGTTCTTACGTGTTATAGCATTTCAGGGGAAATATTATGTAGGACGTCTTCAATTCGGGCCTGTAAATTGACTAAACTACGTGGCTTATCATGTGAATGTCCGTAAATGGCTTGTTTTAAATGCCCCCACAGAAAGAAGTCGTTGGGCGATAAATCTGGCGATATGGGGGGCCATGGAATAGTGCCTCTTGTACTAATAAGATGCTGAGAGAATGTGGTTTCTAAATATGCTGTTACTCGACGTGCATTATGAGCAGGACAACCGTCTTGTTGAAACCACACATCCTCAAAGTTGATATTTAATGCTCGAACTGGTAAAGAAGTACAACTGTGAAACGGAAAGTGATGGAAACTCGCGGAAGGAAGATTGTATTTTTAAAATGAGTTTTCCAAATAAAAATTCTATTGCTATATCTTACAAGATGAAACTTAGTCCGTATAAATGAAATCGAAAAGAGTATACTCATAGAAAGGACGAAATAGTGATATGGCGAAGAAACTAATTAAAATAAATATTAAAAAATAAGAATCTGGATCGAAGAATATATTAAATTTTGACGAAACATGGGCGTATGAAGGTCATACGGAAAGCGGTACGATATGATATAATAAGTGTTAATGTGTGACCGTTATAGTGACAGTGCTAGTAACCAATAGTAAATAGTGTGTATGTATTCTAAAGCCTTTTGTCCTTTTCAATGCGGAATTCGCAAATATTTGCGCGATTTATTTAACGGTGGAAAAATCTCTATTTGTAACAAATGTTGTCAACTACCTATAACATTTTCTACCATTTTCATCATGAAACTGCCATGGTATATTATCAGAAGTTCAAAACAAACTTATTAACACCACATAATAATGAAAGGGGCATTAATATTTGTAGTGTTTGACAGTATCGCAAATTGCAATTGTGAAAAGTTCAGATTTTCCCGCCATAAATAATTAAAACAGAATTTGCAAAATTCGTGGAAAAATCCGCGAATTTCGCGTCCATGAGGGCAAGGCTTAAGTGTGTTATCTGCGGAGTGCGCATCAGGTAGGTGTAAGTGGGTGGTAGTGGGCAATCGCCGTCCATAAGAACAGGGACACACTTAAAGTAAATTGTTAATGTGCCGACGTCAACTTATTTTTGATAATTTTGTGTGCTTTAACTCTTCTCAAGTGGCACGCTTAGGTAATCATACCACCCTTATCCTTCCGTACTCATCTGTGTGTTGTGAGTTAGTCACGTTCTATTATTTTCGACCTTGGGTAATTGACAATATAAAAACTTTAGATTTTGAAATAATTCTTATAATTTTTATTATCATTCAAATTTAGTACGCCTATGAAATCTTGCTCCCCGCACGCTTCGACCGTCGCGCTGGTCAACAAGCTAGCGATTAGTCACTATCCACAATTTCGACCGCTGGTAAAATATCAGAATACCGGAGTTGGAGTTGCACAAGTAGCGACATCTCTTGCGAAAGCGAAAGGCAAAGATGGCGATTGGTCGCTGAGATATAAGTGAGAGTGGATTTTATTTGTTGAATGGCGAAATGGGCGGTGACTATTTAGATTTTAAAACGTCGTCAATATAGTCATCCTTGTCTATCGCACGGATTTCTATACTTTACTTTGTCGCTCTCATATAAACTCAGATAGACCATCAGCGTTTTCCGACCCTGTATATATATTTCCTCCATAGGTCCACACTTCAGAATATCGAAACTTCTTTTTAGTAAGCTCAAGCAAGTTGTAACGTTCGCTGGTAAGGTTCTCATAGATATGAACTTTAAACGCGAAACAAAATCAATACTGACTACTCATGATTAGCTCGATTTTTTTAGTATGAAGATATTATTAATATCAGCAACGCAGCATGGTACTTTTAGATCATTATTTTTAATTTCTAATGCTGTGTTAAGGACATCATCACTGTTACATTCAGGTAGACCAATAAATCGTAGGTAGTGAGTTATTATAGCGAGATTGTTGTAATTCTGCTTGCTTAGTCGTTAAAGATGAAATAGCTTCTTGATTCGACCAGTTAAGTGGTGAATGTGCCGCGGAACTGTCGGGCACCCTCATGTATCAATAACCTCTATTTAATTACCTTAAAAAAAGTGCTGTCGGCAAGGACGATCCAAGAACTCGTTTTTTTTTGTAACATTGGGAAATACTGAAAAAAATTTGTTCCCTCTCCAGTTCAGAAAAATAAATAATTAAATTCAAAACCAAAAACCCAAAACTTTCTCATTTTCCTGACTTCTTCCTCCTCGTTCTCTTCATACAACATCGTTAAAATAAAAAAATCTTCTTTCGAGCTACACTCAACTGCTACTTACAGATTTCAAAACATTTGCTACATATAACCTGCACAAAAAGTTGCTGGTCCGTGCTGGACAAGTGTGCGATGTCGTTCAGGTTCGCGTTGTGCTGGTCCGTACCACTGAAATGTACGATATGGAATGCGTTTAGTCCATTTGTGCATCCAAATAAAGATATCAACTCTAGGAGCAGACAAAAGGAGGCACATGAAACTCATCAAAGACATACTTCATTGGTTATGTATGTGGGTGCGAGAGAGACAACCTGCATCTGCACGTACGATATGAATTGTGTTCTTAATTTCCCATTATTTTGTTTGTAAACACGTCATTGGCGTACAGTGTGGTTTCTTCTTTTATCTTGTATCTCGTTAGTGCTATTCTTTGTGTATTTTAGTGGGTATTATTGTTGGAACAAGTCATGTTTTATAAGGGATTGTAAAATTAACCAACATATAGCACGAAATAATTCTCCATATCCAGAATTCAATTTCATTTCAATTCACAATCAGCTAAGTCCCTACTGCTTCGCCATTACTAGAGGCACAAAACAAAATATGGCGCTGATCATGAATAATCCATTCGCGCAGCTTCTAGCGCATTCCAATCATCATAATATAAAATTACTTCAGTGGTCCGTACAGGCATAATGTGCGCGATCTAAGGGTACAGACAGATTGGAAACGGGTTTCTCTCTGTTAGTTACAAATTTGTTAACTTTTTTAATAAAAGTGTTACGTTGTTACCAAAACTTTAAATTTGTTACTATTTGATGGTTTAGCTATTAATAAAAAATAATTATTCTGTAGTATGATCAAAAAATCATTTTTCTCCCACAAAAAGAGATGACGAAAATATTTCATTCGAATTCCGGATGCAATCAAAATGTATCTATGGTTGTAAGTAACGATATGTGGTCCATAGTGGTGTGGTTTTAGATTGGCTGCGTCGTAAGCCTTGTCCTCATGGACGTGAAATTGGTGAAGATTCGCGAGAATTATTTAATGGCGGGACATATATTCTATCATTTTTATCATAAAATTATCATTGACTGTCATGTTAGATTGTTAGAAGCTCAAGTTAAACTTAGTAATGATGAAATTAGCGATAATATTCATGTTTGCGAAATTCGCGAACAGTTGCCACTTTCCCGCCATTAATAATTTAAATCAAAATCTGCGAAATATTGAGAATTTTCTCTAATTTCGCGTCCATGAGGACAAGACTTAATGTGAAAACACTCGGTAGCTTACACTTTATCCAAGCAGAAAAATGGCACAGATAATGAAGTTTAAGTTGAGATAATATTTATAGAAGACATAAATAAACTGTTTGTTGGTTAGTAGTTTTTAAACGTCGAAAACAAGTCGACTAGTAGTGTAGTCGCAAAAAATACGCTTTGCTTGAAGTACTTGGTGACGTTAGATGCAGTCATTGATATTCATTCCGCGTTCACTTTT
The DNA here is from genome assembly GCA_037114965.1 of Monochamus alternatus. Lineage (NCBI taxonomy): Eukaryota > Metazoa > Arthropoda > Insecta > Coleoptera > Cerambycidae > Monochamus > Monochamus alternatus. Next base: position 28,536,470 of record CM073429.1, read on the forward strand.
CAGTGGTTTTCTGTTGTTTTTCTCTTTACTTCGTTAATTTTGGTTGCGATGTACTTTGGAATTGGCGGCATTGAAACCACCCACTTGAGAGACCAGTGATCAGTGGCAGAGATTGCGAGAGAGAAAGAAAGTCAGAGAAAGTAAAATATATTGTCTCTATTCTATGGTAGACACATCGACAAAATAGAAATAGATAAACCATAAAATTCCATGAAAGTGAGTTTTATTTCGACTCGTATTTTACCATAAGTATCATACAAATAAATATTTAAAAAAGCACAAAAACATTTGCGATTTCTTTAGGAAATTATTTTTGTCGTATTTTCATTCATCTTCATTTGAAACCCTTCTGTCTAAATTTTGACAACCTAATCTCAAAGGTTTAAGTTTCCATAGATTCATTCTTGTAACTTGCTCGCGTTTTTGAAGCTTATGTTACTTATAAAGTAACTATTTTGACACTACTTGACACTTTTTCGAAAAATTATATTAGCGATTTCTTTAGGAAATTACTTTTAACGGATTCTTTTTCAGCTTTATTAGAAACCCCTCTATACCAAATTTTGACAACCTACCTTCAGCGCTTTTTTATTATTCAATAAATATATCAAACATTTATGTTGCCGGTTTCAGACCCCTACCTCATGTGATACATGTTATTTAGAAAGTTTCATGATAAGATAAATAAGAACAAATAGTTATGTAATAATATCGTTATAGAAAAAAATATCTAACGCACTAATAAGTGTAGAAATTGTTGACAGATGGGATCCGATTTTAAAAAATTTTTGTAGAAAGTAAAATTTATCGAAAATGTTATACTAAGCTTAATGAAAAACAAGTAATAATAATAATAATAATAATAATAATAATAAATGGTTTATTGTGCACACATAATGAAATACAAAAACTTAAACTAAACAATGGTGGCAGTAGTATAGGTACACAAAAGGAGGAGGTTAGCCAAAGCTGTCTTACACCTCTCCTAAAATTTTAAATGCTAATAAATTATGCGTTTCGCGTATAAACATTGAGGAAAGAATAGCAAAAACAAAATAATAACTAATAAAATAATAACAGATAAAATAATTTCTAACAATAATCATAACATACGAGATGAAAATATGAACATCTCAAAATATTCCACAGCAATAGTAACATTTTTATATATAACTGATATACCTTATTTAAACAAGTCTCTCTAGTAGCTCCAATTTTAACTTTTTTTTTTTGTAGGATGATAAAGTAACAGACAAGTCTGTGTTAATTTGGTTAAGGTAAAATGGCACTAAATAGGAGAAGCATCCCTGGAAATGTGTTGTGGTATGCTGTGGAATATGAAACTTATTGTTTCTTATATTGACACTGTGAACGTCAGACCTTCGAGATATAATATCATAAAGATACAGTGGCTCCTTAGTATTTAACAATTTATACAAGAATATACTGTACAGATACTGAACTCTAAGTTTAATATTTAATTCGTTCGTAACACTAAACTGTTTGTCTAACTAATAATTTTAAAATTAACAGTGTGATGCTCATGTCTTGAATACTTTTAAAGATATTTCATTGAAATTTAGCACAAAGAGGTTTCCTTTTGAATCTCATATCGGACGCCTATGATTGAAATTCGATATTATTAGGGGTCTGAAAGTGACGACATAAATGCTTAAGGTATTTATTGAAAAGTAAATAATCGTTAACTGTAGGTTGCCTAAATTTGGTACAGAGAAGTTTCTAACGAAGCTGAATAAGAATCCATAAAAAATAATTATCTAAAAAAATCTCAATGATCCAATCAATTGATCCTTTTTTTTAATACCATGAGCAAGGCCTATGACTAAATTAACATAGTTTTACTACCTAAATCGCTAGTGGAATGTAAACAATTACATAAAAATATCACAGTACTAAGAGAAAAGTCAATATCTTGAGAATAATCTCATTATATTGAGAAAAAAACTCAAGATATTGAGAATAATCTCAATATATTGAGTTTTCTAAAAATGAAAAGTACCTATGTTTGACACCAGGGTGCTTTCGTATGTCTTGCCTCAAGATGTCTCGCTCCTTCTTGTCAGATCTTGCTTCGGTGTCGATGTTTGGGACACGAATCAAATGATTTTTTCAGCAAAACACGACCAGGCGAGATACATGTCTGCACTCCTGTATGCTCTCGAGTGATTACGGCTATGCATGATGGTATTGTTTCTATACGGGTCATTCCATTTGAAATCGTCTAAATGACAAAGCCGACCCATTTTAGATTTTGGTGTAACTATGAAAATCTCTTTTCTAACAACAAAATTTACACGATTTTGATTTTTACAAGCGCTTGTTTCCGCCTATTTAAATAAAGACTCTTAAAAATTGCTATTTTTAAGCCTCATTAATTTTTGCTGTCAAATTTTTCTGTTTGAAGATATTTGAATGATCAAGACGGAATTCAGAGTGGGAAAGATAGTAGTTTCAGTGTAAATAAAGATAATTGGCTCGGACGATCCCTTTGAATAATAGCAGCGTGCTGAAAATGTTTTTTAGTCATTTTTCGTGAATTTCAATCGACTTTAGCGTCTTAACTGTTGAGGGTTAAAAATTCATGCTCCGCGGGAATTAAGTATACATATCATAGACAAAATTCAGCCACAAGTTGACCTGAGTAGCCCACTCTTTATAGAAGAAAACTTTGCTTGAAGTTTTGAAATTTTTAAAAATCCCAATATTCAGGCTATGAAACGAGCGTGTTGACTGATACTCACAGAATCTACTGTTCTTACCTTCAACTTTAAATGACTATATCACTTGTTTTGTTATTTTCATGTTTAGTGTCTAGTAGTTTTTTTCTTATTTTTTTTCTATAAAAATTCCGTCTTATATATTTTTATGCATGGGTATAGAGGTAAGCTTATTTTTATTATTTGACTGTATTGAATTTAAAAGTAAGTATGCGTAAATTAAAAAAAGAAATTAGCAATATTATTAATTATTCATTATATTATTAACAATATAAGTATATTCGAGAAGTAAATTCGAGTTCATAAGTATTAATAAAATTACTAATGATTTAATTTCTGTCATTTTCCAATTTATATATTTTCTTGTAATTCGATGCCGTCGATTTGAAAAGTTGAATATAAAATAATTTTCTCGTTGAAAAATTGTTTACAGTTACTGTCATTTTCGATGATAATTACTTGCAGAAACAATTTTACACCCTAAATATCCATAACTTTATTAAAACTTGAAATATTTTTCATATTTATAATTATTATTAATCGTAAGTAATTTTAATTCATTAGTAAAAACGTCCAGATTTTTGCTGTAAAAAAACGGCTCGTACATGCACTAAACATGAAAATAACAAAACAAGTGATATAGTCATTTAAAGTTGAAAGTAAAAACAGTAGATTCTGTGAGTATCAGATTTTTATCTCGCAGTCAACACGCTCGTTTCATAGACTGAATATCGGGATTTTTAAAAATTTCAAAACTTCAAGTAAAGTTTTCTTCTATAAATAGTGGGCTACTCAGGTCAACTTGGTGCTGAATTTTGTCTATGATATGTATACTTAATTCCCGCGGAGCATGAATTTTTAACTCTCAACAGTTAAGACGCTGGAGTCGATTGAAATTCACGAAAAATGACTAAAAAACACTCATGTTCAGCACGCTATTATTCAAAGGGATGGTCCGAGCCAATTATCTTCATTTACACTGAAACTACTATCTGAATTCCGTCTTGATCATTCAAATATCTTCAAACAGAAAAATTTGACAGCAAAAATTAATAAAGCTTAAAAATAGCAATTTTTAAGAGTCTTTATTTAAATAGGCGGAAACAAGCGCTTGTAAAAATCAAACTCGTATAAATTTTGTTGGTTGGGACCGTAGAGTAGAGTTTTTTAAAGTTACACTAAAATCTAAAATGGGTCGGCAATAATTTTTTTTATTTTCAGACTATTTTATATGGAATGACTCATACCCAAGGTCCAAAATAATAGATAGTGATTCATTTGCAGCAGACATAGGACCTATATGAGCAGGTGAGGGTTACAGGAGAATGTTCCATAGGCGTGTCACTTGAGAGGAGTTCAAAGAACACAACATTACCAAAAGATAATTACATACATATATACACAATAGTGTGAGACATTTTTTAAATAAATAAATAAAAAAAGTCAATTTTTGAAATGGTTATTGGCTTTCCAGACAATCGATTTCCAATGGTATGGTGTTTTCCACAATATCTACATTTTTATTTTTAGTCAGGAAAGTATAATATTATTTTCATCAGTACTAGGACTAAAACAGTAGCATTTCTGCAGGCTGTAGGTGAAGCAGCTTTTATGTTACTTTTTTATTATTTTATTTATTATTTTACTTAAAGTTGCTATCCAATAGAAGATGTAGATACTGTGAAAGACATACCATTTAAACGATTTCCTAGAAAGCTAATAACAATTTCAAAAATTGACAAAAGAAATAAAAAAATATATACTATTCTGATGATTAATAATTTGAGAAATAAATAAATACCTTATTATAATAACTTATAAAGTAAAGAGCAGTAGCGACGGCAATTTCAGTAGCATCCGTCTTACCGTATTTACGAAATAAACACGATAACACGAGAGTGTAGATACAGCACTCATCCAGTACCTTAATAGTTATCACTGAGATGTCTCGCCGATACATTTCGGTAAGAGTGTGGATGCGGCATAAAATGTATGGACAACGCTTGACCACAAACTTCTGACTCAAAAATATGACAATTTAACTATCACCTCTGTTCAAATATTCATCCTTTCGGAGACATAGCCCTTTGGATGGAGGCGAGGAGAATAGAGCATTATTCAATGCTAACAAGTACAGCATTCCTAGAGAAGCTTGACATACAGGGTGGTTTTTATCCGGCGACAGCAGCAAATGTTGGTGACGTAGAAAGTTCCTATATTGCGTTAGCTTATTGCTATTCCTATTGAATAAAGCTCAACTTCACGTCTATTACCCTGGCGAGCCAACTTCAGCGGTCACCTTGAACAAGTGATGGATATTTTGTTAACTTGTAGCACCAATTTCAATTTTGTAATTTGTGCGATTTTGAAGAAGTGTCTAAAAATGAAAAATCAAATAGTCATTAGTCAAATTTCAATATTTATTTATTATTCATTTTTTGCATCAATAAAATAAATTTGGAAACTGTTCTTTACAAGAAGTTCATTTTTTTCTTTTTTGTATCCAGCTCACCATTTTTCCGAATACGGCACAAACTAAAAAATTTAAATTGATACTATAAGCATTAGTAATAAAATATATAACTATAATAATTATTTTAAAACAGCAACAAATTCATAACTGACTGTATGACCAATTTTATTTTATTTTTGAAAAAAGCATAATAAACTTCTCCATTCTAAATACATGCGAGTATGCTATTTACTTATAAGTTTATACCCAAAATGTTAAATACAATATTCCTGAGCTGAGAATATCTATTTGTTGCATTAATTTATTTCTCAGAAAAATATGAAATATGTAACAAAATATAGCAAAACAAAAATCACAAAATGAAGGGGCTATTTTGTATTATAGTAACCATATTGTAACCGCTTGTCATAACTTCTGAACAGTGTTATTATTTTAAAATCTTTGACCTAGGTAGTAAATATTTCTTATACGACCTTAGTAAAAAAACGTTGGGAATAGGGGATGCAAGCGCCTCCCCTGTCCTCGTTAAATCGGCGCCTATGGGCGACAGTGCTGGTTTTTTTAACCAGAAAAATTGTGTAATTATGCCACTGAAATTCTTTGTAAACATTTTTGAAAGTACAATTCAATCAGAACATATTTTCTCTATCATTAGATTTTAATTTGGCAGTGCCGTCTCATTGCTGTCATATCTGCTTCAGTCTCCGTTCAGTGGATTTTAAATAAGCCGGCGACGATACTTTTGTAATTTTACTGATGAACTGACCAGATTTTTCTATTGCTTAGAATGGATGAAAAGCTTATCCACTGGATCTGCTGTTCTTCCCAATCATATATCACAGGTATTTTTCTCTACAACTTTTCATCTTTGAAATTTGAATTACTAAATACTTAGAGGTATTTTTCTACCACTTCCAGAGTTTATATTTTCTACTAAATATGTCATCGTCCCTATTTTTTGCCGTGCTACTAGCGAAGAGGAAGATATTTTGGAAATTTTCTTTTCTTATTTATATTAGATATTCGACTAAAACATATTCACGGAAGACATTATACAGGGTTAACTATAATCTAAGTACAAACATGTTTACCAAAAAACAATCTGTGACCCAATAAACAATAAAATAATTATTGTAGAATTTTAGCGCAATGTTTATAAAATGAGGCAATAACCTTTTTTGTCCCGGAAATCGACGCCTATGATTGCTGTATTTCGAAATAGCTTCGAATTGTACGGTCACATTTCGCGGCGTTGATAATTGTAAAAAGCTGTAAAAATAAGCATTGTTATTAATAATAATACATAATAGATATCAGATGATCTCCAGTGTAGCAGAATTTTATATTCGTTCTTCATTCCGTCGTTGTAAACTGCCAAAACAACATTTTTACTCATTAGTCATTACATGTCTGTTAGCATTACCCACTAACAGCACAACATCATCACGCAGTGTTCTGTTGTTCAATTCAAGTTGGTATTTGAAATTTTTAAATAAAGTGGAATAAATTTGTATTTAAATAATGTCAAAAATTCTAGTATCTAAACAAAAATATTAAATAATTGCATATAATTACATTATTTACTAATAATACTTAAGCTGAAATGTAGCAGCTATTTTGTTTAGAATAATAAAAGTTGAAAATTGATAAATCTTTATATCTGCAACATTTTATAATAGGTACTCGTTCCTGATCTAACTTCGTCATATCTACTACCTGTATATACTTGCGTCAAGAATTGAGACGTCTTACGTCACGACTGACGTTATACATTTGTTTTTATTGTCAACGTAATTTTCGATATTTGGTCGTGTTAAAAACAATCATTTTTTGCAATTTAGTGCAATATATAATGTAAACTTTTAGTGTAGTATATAGTTTTATTACTATCAGTTGCAGTTTTTTTAAATATTTTAATGAAAATATAATAAATTATTCATTTGTTCGTCTGACGAAAGTCGTCTGAATTCTTGTCGCGAGTATATACCCGAATTAAGAGTAAAATTATCCGTTTTAATTTCAACGAGAAGCTCCGAAAGCGTAGAAGGACCATAGAATAAATTTTTTTGAATTTGATTTCAAACTCAGAATTCTGACTTTAAATTCAGAATTCTGATTTTAAACTTTGATTTCTGACTTTAAATTCAGAATTTTGACTAAACTCAAAATTCTGACATTAAACTCAGAATTCTGACTTTAAAATCAAAATTCTGACATAAAACTCAGAATTGTGACATTAAACTTAGAATTTTGACTACTGCGGAATATAATTGCTGATGTAGCATATAAAATATTAGCCACTTATATTAAAAAAAAATGGTAATGAAAATGGAAAATAAAACTGGAGAATATCAATGCGGCTTTACATAAAGAGAAGTATAGTAGACCAAGTTCTCACTCTGTGTGAAATTTAAGCTGAAAGTTTCGAATAAGGTGAACTAACTGTAGTTTTATTTATTGACTATAAACAAGCTTCTGACAAAATAAAAATAGATAACAATACAGTTTTGTAAGAATTGGAAATCAGCAAGAAGCATGGAAGATGATACACCTAACAATGAAAAAGACCTTTGGGATTAGGCAAGGAGATCCACTTATCAGTGTTATTTAGTTTAGTACTAGAAAAAGTCATAGATACAGGAGTTAATAGAGCAGGTATTATATCTATACAGAAGAAATACAACGGGACTAAAAGAAGCAATAAAGAGTAAAGATGAATCAGTTAAAAGAGGGCTATTTATTAAATTGAAATAAAATTATGGGAGAATATCAAAGAGACAATGTTTTAAGAATAAACACAAGGTAAAACATACATAGCTTTACAATTATAAACTATATTTGCTATGGAAAACCGAACGTAAAGGATGAAACTGAAGCCAAAATAATGCCAGGGAATAAATTTGTATCAGGACTGTGAAGAATACTGAGAAATAAAAATATTTCTAGGCAAACAAATATAAGACTATACAAAGCAGTGACCAATAGACGAATAGTGACATCCCAGTGAAACGTGTACGTTGAATAATGCAGAACAAACAAGACACTTGCAGTGTGCGAAAGAAAAATGTTGACGAATTTTTTAAAGGAAAAAGAACAGAAGGATATGTCAGAATGAGAAAATAAAAAGCTTGCATAAAAAGGTGAGAGTAAGCGGTAAAGCACAAAGGTGATTAGAACATATTGAGAGGGTGAGAGAAACAAGAACACCAAAAATACTAATGACACAAAGACTACTTGATCCTTCCACCGCTAACGTGATTTTTAGGTGCTATTTCTTTTGACTCTTTAGGACGATATTGTTTATATATATAATACTTTCAATTGAAAATAGAGCTTACATCATCCTATTTAACACCACATGTCCCAAATTTTATTTAAATTTTTTGTATCTTCACGCAGTACTATCGAGTTTGAGACATCCTGTACAATGATCACTTACGTAAATATTTCTTGTAAAATAATCCAAATTGGTCGAGATTGGTCAATATCTACGACATACATCAAAACACATAATGAACATAAAAATTAAGTTATTTAAAATTCACCAGTACCACCACCAGTACCAAGTACAAACATGTTTACCAAAAAACAATCTGTGACCCAATAAACAATAAAATAATTATTGTAGAATTTTAGCGCAATGTTTATAAAATGAGGCAATAACCTTTTTTGTCCCGGAAATCGACGCCTATGATTGCTGTATTTCGAAATAGCTTCGAATTGTACGGTCACATTTCGCGGCGTTGATAATTGTAAAAAGCTGTAAAAATAAGCATTGTTATTAATAATAATACATAATAGATATCAGATGATCTCCAGTGTAGCAGAATTTTATATTCGTTCTTCATTCCGTCGTTGTAAACTGCCAAAACAACATTTTTACTCATTAGTCATTACATGTCTGTTAGCATTACCCACTAACAGCACAACATCATCACGCAGTGTTCTGTTGTTCAATTCAAGTTGGTATTTGAAATTTTTAAATAAAGTGGAATAAATTTGTATTTAAATAATGTCAAAAATTCTAGTATCTAAACAAAAATATTAAATAATTGCATATAATTACATTATTTACTAATAATACTTAAGCTGAAATGTAGCAGCTATTTTGTTTAGAATAATAAAAGTTGAAAATTGATAAATCTTTATATCTGCAACATTTTATAATAGGTACTCGTTCCTGATCTAACTTCGTCATATCTACTACCTGTATATACTTGCGTCAAGAATTGAGACGTCTTACGTCACGACTGACGTTATACATTTGTTTTTATTGTCAACGTAATTTTCGATATTTGGTCGTGTTAAAAACAATCATTTTTTGCAATTTAGTGCAATATATAATGTAAACTTTTAGTGTAGTATATAGTTTTATTACTATCAGTTGCAGTTTTTTTAAATATTTTAATGAAAATATAATAAATTATTCATTTGTTCGTCTGACGAAAGTCGTCTGAATTCTTGTCGCGAGTATATACCTGAATTAAGAGTAAAATTATCCGTTTTAATTTCAACGAGAAGCTCCGAAAGCGTAGAAGGACCATAGAATAAATTTTTTTGAATTTGATTTCAAACTCAGAATTCTGACTTTAAATTCAGAATTCTGATTTTAAACTTTGATTTCTGACTTTAAATTCAGAATTTTGACTAAACTCAAAATTCTGACATTAAACTCAGAATTCTGACTTTAAAATCAAAATTCTGACATAAAACTCAGAATTGTGACATTAAACTTAGAATTTTGACTACTGCGGAATATAATTGCTGATGTAGCATATAAAATATTAGCCACTTATATTAAAAAAAAATGGTAATGAAAATGGAAAATAAAACTGGAGAATATCAATGCGGCTTTACATAAAGAGAAGTATAGTAGACCAAGTTCTCACTCTGTGTGAAATTTAAGCTGAAAGTTTCGAATAAGGTGAACTAACTGTAGTTTTATTTATTGACTATAAACAAGCTTCTGACAAAATAAAAATAGATAACAATACAGTTTTGTAAGAATTGGAAATCAGCAAGAAGCATGGAAGATGATACACCTAACAATGAAAAAGACCTTTGGGATTAGGCAAGGAGATCCACTTATCAGTGTTATTTAGTTTAGTACTAGAAAAAGTCATAGATACAGGAGTTAATAGAGCAGGTATTATATCTATACAGAAGAAATACAACGGGACTAAAAGAAGCAATAAAGAGTAAAGATGAATCAGTTAAAAGAGGGCTATTTATTAAATTGAAATAAAATTATGGGAGAATATCAAAGAGACAATGTTTTAAGAATAAACACAAGGTAAAACATACATAGCTTTACAATTATAAACTATATTTGCTATGGAAAACCGAACGTAAAGGATGAAACTGAAGCCAAAATAATGCCAGGGAATAAATTTGTATCAGGACTGTGAAGAATACTGAGAAATAAAAATATTTCTAGGCAAACAAATATAAGACTATACAAAGCAGTGACCAATAGACGAATAGTGACATCCCAGTGAAACGTGTACGTTGAATAATGCAGAACAAACAAGACACTTGCAGTGTGCGAAAGAAAAATGTTGACGAATTTTTTAAAGGAAAAAGAACAGAAGGATATGTCAGAATGAGAAAATAAAAAGCTTGCATAAAAAGGTGAGAGTAAGCGGTAAAGCACAAAGGTGATTAGAACATATTGAGAGGGTGAGAGAAACAAGAACACCAAAAATACTAATGACACAAAGACTACTTGATCCTTCCACCGCTAACGTGATTTTTAGGTGCTATTTCTTTTGACTCTTTAGGACGATATTGTTTATATATATAATACTTTCAATTGAAAATAGAGCTTACATCATCCTATTTAACACCACATGTCCCAAATTTTATTTAAATTTTTTGTATCTTCACGCAGTACTATCGAGTTTGAGACATCCTGTACAATGATCACTTACGTAAATATTTCTTGTAAAATAATCCAAATTGGTCGAGATTGGTCAATATCTACGACATACATCAAAACACATAATGAACATAAAAATTAAGTTATTTAAAATTCACCAGTACCACAGCTACAACAATCTATTTATTTTATGAATTTGACTTTCAGTCACACACTTCATCCTAAAAAATAGATTCAGATACAATAGTTAGCTAGATCATAGTTACATTTTATTCGATTAACCTGTCGTAAGAAAATTTGATCGGATTCTTAATTAGAAAACCTTATCACAGAATATGTTTTAGAATTCATCAATGAAAATATGTTCACAATAAAATCTAAAATATACAAAAATTAAATTTTATCCATTTCATTATTTTATAATTATTTATAATTCATTAATTAACATATGTTCAAGTACAAAATAATTTAAAATTACATTATATGGTGTGAATTTAAATTTCACATTAGGACGTAACCATCCGTCTACTTATTTTATAAATAATTTTAATTCTATCTAATTTTACAATGTTGTAAATTTCGAATTTCGAATTGCACACTACATTTACTTTCATTATTTCGTTTTGTATAAAAATAGCAATTAAAATACAATTATTAGTTGTTTTTGTCAAAAATTGATTTCACGTGTTTGTATTCATTACTGAATCCTTGAAACAAGTTAAGCATAAAGAATCAAAATTGTATTTCCCTGTTACACAGAGTGTTTACAGATGCAGGTTCCCAAATATGTAATTAGAAACACTGCAACAAACAGTAAGATGATTACGATAACAAGTTCAAAAATAATATTAAAAAAGTTGATAATGACTTCGTGTCGATACCTCCAATGTCCCCCGCCTATCATACGGGTCCATATTGATACGCAAATGTAGACATATCGGATTGTGCAAGGAACATCGAGGGACCGCTTTTAAAAGGTTTCTCAAGAAGACGCGTCGACTGATTTACTGATATACAATATGCGCCAAAAGTATGGAATAAATTCAATAAAAACGAAACAATTATTTTTTGGGAAAAATCCTCGAACAGGTCGATTTTTAATTTAAAAAATACATATTTTAGCGTAAAATGCGATTTTCAAATGCTATTTGTTTTCGAGTAGTGACGTCATCGATTTTTTTTTAAATGGCAACACCATATTTTTTTCCTTGATTCTGAAAGATCGTTTAATTCTCTATCAGACAGTACAAAAATTTTGCCCACTTACATAGGAAAGTTTTCTTTTACGTTGACTTAGCTTCAAACAAATTCACAACTTTGAAATCTTTACATTAACCTTACAGTCATTTGTTTTCGACTGTTCAATATAAACTGAACTGTGCAGTATCGACGCGTCCATGTATCCATTGTTACCATTGGTAGCAGTTTTACAAGACATAAAAATCCTTTTTACAAAAATATTTTAAATGGATTTATTATTGAAACCATCGGGCGTATAAAACAATTAATTTAATAGCGCACTAAATGCTCCTAAAATTGCATACCCTGCCTTCCTTGTTACCACTGTGAATTTTGGTTACGCGGCACTGTATTAGAAAGGTATTTTAAGCTAATATAAATCAAATCTCTTACAATTCCTATCAATGAAGTCATATGTATGTTCTCTGATACCAAACATCTAGGTATGCTAATGAACAATTCTATTAAAGCAAAGTTAGTAAGATAGATTTAGATTTCTTTAGATAATTATTGAATAGAGCTTTGTCTGTGGAATTGTTCATTAGCATTCCTAGATGTTTGGTATCAGAGAACATACATATGACTTCATTGATAGGAATTGTAGGAGATTTGATTTATATTAGCTTAAAATACCTTTCTAATACAGTAAAAAAAGTTCGATAGCCCTTTTGTGCAATTATAAGTGATGTGGATTTTTCTTCTTCTGACCAGTTGTTGGCCAAGGCAACTACTTCGAATTGTTTAAGGTGCTCCATGATGCCTTTCTGTCAAATGTTGGAGGCTTAATCCTTGCAGATTATATGAAACACTATTAACCTTAACAATCTCCTTCGCGCACCATTGCGACTGCAAGTTTGCAACCTTATGTTCTAACTTATTTAGACTTTCTTCTATGATTTGGACTTTAACAATTTCATTCTGTAACTCAGGCACACTTTTCTCCAGAACTTATAGTTTGTCTTGCACCTCACTTTTCAAATGACTAATTTCTCCTTCTATAATTTCCTCAAATTCATTAATTTAACTTTAACTTCTTATTGTTTTTTTTTTTGTAAACTGGTTTTCATTTCGTTTCTTAACTCTTCCTGTTTATTTTTCATTTCTTCTGAACTATTCTTCACATCCTCTTGACATTTCCTTTTTCAAATCTTCCACCATATCTTTCATCATTTCGTCTTGGTTATTCTTCATTGCATCCTTACTGTTTTTCATTTCTTTCTTTATGTCTTCTATCATATCTTCTTGGCTCTTTTTCATATCTCCAGTAATTGTTTGAATGTTTCCTCCATTTGTGTAGACTTAGCTTCAAACAAATTCACAATTGTCCAATCTTTACTTTGACGTTTCAGTCATTCGCTTTCGACTGCTCAATATAACCTGAACTGTGGCGGCGAAACCGATCTGCTTATATAAATTTTTAGGGTTCTCTTCTCGAACTTTCCGCGGTCTCGCGAACTAAATGGAATATGACCTGGAATGTTCTAGAAAACGTCAAAATATAGTTATTACAAAAATTATAAATTTTAACGCAAACAGTAACATAATTAACAAACTGATAAGGTAGCTTAGCTTCCATAACAATATTATTCTGCAAGCATTGGTATAACTCAGAAAGCATGACACTTTTCCTGATGAACATTATTATCATTTAGGCAAAAAGTATAAACTACACATCTGCGAATTGATTCTTAGATTTTGTTAATGGGATTAACGAAATGTGTAAGAAACAAGAGAAGTGTAGCGTTCTGCTATATGTTGCTTATTCATTCTGTGGTATGTTATAAGCTTCAAGCACCGTACTATTTAGTATGAATCTTGTTTAGTTTTTCTGTAATTGATTTTATCTGTAAGAAAATCCCAAAATATTATTATTTTTAAAAATTTCAGTTACTATCTTTCTAGACAACAGTAATAATAATTTTTACTGCCGTACTTATTACAGATTTCATATTTATACTTAGCTGCTAATAATTTCTATTTAGATTACCTATAATGGATTGTCTAATTTTGTCCGGCACTGTATGTTTAATCAGAAAATTTGATCAAGTCATTGTGAGAGCGTCCTACGCTTAGGTCGAAAGTCAAATAGATAATTTAACCATGTGAAATATCTGGGATAAGAATTAGTACAGATAAATTTTATCTCCTTACTTTCACAGGTTAAATTAATGTACGTTTTATTACATAGTATGTAATTATTTAATTTGAAATATATTCTTGCCTATAAAAACAAACGTGATTTTTTATTTGTTTAATATATCCCAAAGATATTCGACTTGAAATATTTAAGATATTTACAATGTGCAGTAAAATATCACCAAATAAAATACACTGAATTGCAATGATTCAAGTCTACTTAGGTGTACTTGCGATAACATTAGTTTTTTTTTAAGTTACTGCTTAGCAGAACTGGGTACTTGAATACATTTAATTCATTAGTAGTATTCAATAGAATATTTGTGTAGGTAATCAGTATTCAAGTATTGATTACTTTTATCTGATGGTATTCAGTATTCATCACGTTTAGATGTGTATTCAGGATTCAGTCCGTGTAAATCACATTCATGAGTAGCAAAATTATTTTATGAATTTAGGGTACTGGATTATTCATGCATCCTGAGAGTTGTGGTTATTCTTAACAAATTGCTAAATACGAGGATATAAATTTCAGTGCCTTTCATAGTTATAATAAGTATTACAATCTTATAATATACAAGAAGGAATAAGTAGGTTACAAAATCTAACAACAGAAGTAAGTTTGGACAGTTGGAATTCCCAGTTTGGGTCCGGGAAAATGGCCCATTGGGGCCGGAAAATCATATTTCGGACGTACCAATCGCAACAGTGGGATTTTTATGTACTAATTCCTGTAGCTTAGACTGTGCTTGACAGGTTTATGGCCATGTGAAATTCCCTGTTCGGGACCGGGAAAATGACCCTTAGGGGCCGGAAAATCGTGTTTTGTACGTTGAGACATTGGTACAAAAGAATATCGTGCAATAAAATAGAAGGAAATCATATACAAACAAAAATACCACTGACTACTTCCGAAAGTAAGAAGTAAGGATGGAAGGAAAGGTAGCAAAAGTAGGATATCAAAAACTCATAATAAATAATGAGGTTTGGAAATGGAATAATGATGCAAGCAGGTTAGAAAAAAAGGAAGCAAAAAAACTAGATATGTCACTTAACATAAAAGAAAGATGGATGGCAATGGACATGGTTATGAGAAAAGGAAACGACATAAATAGAACGAGGAACAGAAAGCAAAACATACAGAACGAAGCTAGAAGGACGAAGAGCGGGAAGACAGGAAAAGACGGAAAGCAAGAAGGCACAAATCAAGAAAGAGGAATGAGAATGGGAACATGGAATGTAAGACGGTTAAATGAGGAAGGATCATTAAAAATCCTAGAAAGAGAAGCAAGCAGATACAAAATGGACATAATAGCGATACAGGAGACGCATGTAAAGGAGACACATGGGAATTAGAAAATTATTTATTCTTTACGAGCGGTGGCGAAACAAGGCGATACGGAACAGCATTCTTAGTAAATAAAAATATGAGGAATAAAAATTCTAAATTTGAAGCAATTTCAGATAGGTTATGTATGATTAAAATCAGAGAAGAAATAAACATAGAGATATTAAATATATATGCACCAACAGAAGAAAAAATAGAAGAAGAAAAAGATGAGTTTTATGAGAAGCTAGAAGAAAATTATGGAAAGCTGAATAAAAACACAGTAAGAATGGTGGTAGGGGATGCAAACGCAAAAATAGGGAGAGAAAGGATGTATGAAAGTATAGTAGGGACAGAAAGTAAACACCTAGAGAGCAATGACAATGGGCGTAGGTTGATTGAATTTGCAGAAGAACAAAAAATTAAAATAAGGAGCACATTCTTTAAGAGAAAAGACATACATAAGGGTACCTGGACCTCTCCAGATGGAGCATATACGAATCAAATTGATCATGTTTGCATAGATGAGAATCACAGAAGCATAATAAAAAATGTTAGGTCATGCAGAGGGGCAGACATAGACTCGGATCACTATCTAGTGAGAATAGATTTGAAGATAAAAAAACCTATTAGAAGGAAAGGATTACAAAGGAAAAAAAGACAACTAGATATGGCGACATTATAAAATGAGAGAACCAAAAAGAATTATGAAGAAGAGATAAGGAAAGGTTTCCAAGAAAACATACAGATATTGGAAGCAAATATAAATGAAGAATGAATAAAGATCGAAAATGTCATACAAACAGCAAGTGAGAAAGTAATACCAAAACAAGAGTTTGCAGGGAGGAAAAGATGGTGGGATGAGGAGTGTATAAGAGAGGCGGAGAAAAGAAATAAGCTAAGAATTAAAGCACTTCAGTCAGTACAAGAGGAAGATAAAGAAAAATACAGGGAACAAAGACGAAAGGCGAAGAAAGTGTTTAGACAAAAGAAGAGAGCAGAACAGGTTAAGAAAATAGAGGAAATAGAGCAACATTATAAGAGGAAGGAAATACGTAACTTCTACAAAGAGATAAAAAAGGGAAAAAAGATAAAGAAAGAAGTAATATATGTGAGGGACGAAAGTGGAAATCTAATTGCAGAGGAAACAGAAGTGAGAGAAAGATGGAGGCAATACTTTACAAATATATTGAATGAAGAGAGTGTAAGGGAAGGAGAGGAGCACGAGGAGATGATACCGGGAAGGGAAGAGGAAGTGGATATACAAGAACCTACAAAAAAGGAAATAGATACAATTATAGAAGCTTTAAAGAATAACAAAAGTCCAGGAAAAAACAAGAATAACAGCAGAGAACATTAAGTACGCAGGAGAGGATTTAAGACAAAGAATATACGAATGATCTGGAGAAGAGAATGTATGCCTGAAGATTGGAGAGATGCTTTGATTATACCAATCTTAAAAAAGGGAGATGCAACAAACTGCAGAAACTATAGGGGTATATCATTGTTAGATGTAGGGTATAAAATTATGGCAACGTTAATAAAGCAGAGAATAGAACCTATAGCAGAACTACAAATAGGGGAGTATCAAGCAGGTTTTAGAAAAGGAAGGTCAACAACGGACCAAATCTTCATGGTGAAGGAAATTCTGACTACATGCTATGAGTATGGGATCAAAGCAATGGTTCTATTTGTGGAAGAAAGCATATGATTCGATCAAAAGGAATAAACTAAGTAAAATGTTGTAACAATTTGGGATACCAACCAAACTGATTAGGCTATTGAAAATGACTTTAGAAAATACCAAATCCAAAGTACGAATTAAAGGTCAATGTTCGGAAGGCTTTACTATTGATACAGGACTGAGACAAGGAGACCCACTCTCAACGCTTCTTTTTAATTTAGTACTAGAAAAGGTCATAAGAGGTAGTCAGTTGAACAGAGAAGGACACATATTGTTTAAAAGTCATCAAATTGTAAGTTATGCAGATGACGTGGCTATTATTGCTAGATAGTAGGGAATTAGAAGAAGTAACGAGAAAATTTGTGAAGGAAGCACGTAAAGTGGGATTGCAGATAAATCAAGAGAAAAGTAAGCTTTTGAGAATAGAAGAACAAAAAAAGGATACCAATTTTAAATTGAGAACAGAGCATGGAGAGATGGAGTTTGAGGAAGTTCAAGAATATGTATATTTGGGGGCGCTAATAACAGCTAACTGTGATGAGGAGCAAGAAATAAATAGGAGAATAATAAAAGCAAACAGAAGTTCGGCAGCAGTCAACCACTTATTGAAATAAAAAAAATTGTCCAGAGGAGTAAAATTTAGAATGTATAAAACAATTTTGAGACCGACAGCGCTGTATGGTAGGGAAACCTGGGTTCTCAATAAGAAGTCAAGAGAAAACCTTTTAAGGTGGGAAAGGAAAATCTTAAGGAGAATTCTAGGGGGTAAGAAGACGGAGGAAGGCTATGTAAGGAGAGGCACCAACAATAGACGAAATTGTAAAAGCCAGAAGAGTGCAGTGGCTAGAGCATCTAGAACGTATGGAAGATGAAAGGGCAGTTAAGAAAGTAGTAGGGAGTAAACCTAACTACAAGAAAAAAAGAGGTAGACCGAGGAAGCGATGAAGAGAGGCAGTGGCAATGGATCTAAGGTAGAAAAATGTAACGGATTGGAAAAGAAAGGCGAAGGACAGAATGGAATGGAGGAGAATAACACAGCTCTGGGCCTAAAAGGTCTGTAAACAGCTTTATATACTTCCGAAACCACAAATACCACTGTTGCGACTGGTATGTCCGAAATATGATTTTCCGGCCTCAATGGGCCATTTTCCCGGACCCAAACTGGGAATTTCAGCTGTCCAAAAACTTGTTGAGCATAATCTAAGGACCAGAATTGAAAAATACATGAAAATCCCACTTTTGGGGCTGGTACGTCCGAAATGTGATTTTCTGGCCCCAATGGGACATTTTGCCGCACCCAAACTGGGAATTTCAGCTGGCCAAAAACTTTTCACACTCAGTCTCAGGTCCAGAATTGAAAAACACACGAAAATACCACAGTCGCGACCGGGACGACCAAAACAGGATTTTCCCGCCCCAAGGGGTCATTTTCCCGGACCCAAACCCGGAATTTCAGTTGGCCATAAACTTTTCGAGCACAAATCCGGCTTTAGCTCCAAAATTCAGCGTCGACTTTGCCTTATCCCGGGAACCGCATTTCAGGCCATTTTCGGCCCCTGGGGCCAATTCCAGACGTGTAGGCCCAATTCTGAGCTCGGGATCGGATTCAGCGTCGAAAAATACATGGGAATACATATGTCACTCTCTTGTGTATGAACTTTTTTTTTGTGGGGCTGTGTTATCTATAGCTGAATATTATATCAAACATGATCACCAAAAGAACCATTCAAATCAGGGTGGCGGATGCGTTCATAAGAGAAATTGCTGCAAGGGGAAGTGTTCTATCACCATTGTTACGGAACTTAGTTCTGGACAGCCTTCTATGCCACCTCAAGTCGAAAATTGGCATCTATACCATCGCTTATGCAGATCTTACTATACAAATTAGTGAAAAATTCGAAGGAATCCTTTGCCAGAGAAGCAAACAGGCCTAACAACCATTGAAAAGTGGTGTGAGGACCATGCTCTGTCCATCAATTCCAGGAAGACTGAAATGGTTCTCTTCATGAGGAAGAGAAAAATGGGGCCAAAAAAGGCGCCAACTTTTCAAAACACTACGTTAATCTTTGCATTGGATGTGAAATACCTTGAAGTCACACTTAATGCAAAGCTAACATGGAATCTTTATTTGGAATGGATAGAAAAAAGGCGTCAAATGGAAAAGACTGAGGAATGAAACCAAAAGTGCTCATGTGGATATACACTGCTATTGTGAGACCAATGTTAGCCTACGGGGTCGTCGTCTGGTGGCCGAAAGAACAACAGACATCAGCTAAACAAAAGCTCTGCCAAGTACAAAGGTTTGCCTGCCCGAGTATAAACTGAAGCTATGTGAACAAGACCAACTTGCGTTTGACAGACCCTGTACGATACTTATCAGGAGTGAGAACATTGTCACAGACGGATCAAAAAGCAGCATGGGAATGTCACCAGGCACTGCTAGTGGCCTCAACCGATAACAGTATATCTGGGCTAAGGGATACGAAGGGTGCAGTTTTAGTAAAGAAGCTGATAAGCTGCCCAGGAGTGCATAGAGTCTCCATATTTTTTGATTTAGTATCTCCAGTATGCTTCCACGGTCAAATTTTGTCGGGATTAAAAAGAAAACACCTACAAAGAGTTTAGGAAACGGTAGAATGGAACTAATCGCTGTCAGTTTGCTAAGGAGTTTCTAGAGCACCCCTACAAGGATACAGTTAAAAAGTAACAAGTATCTGGCCATGTTTAGGACAAATTTTCGCTTGGTCACAAGTATTAAAGCTGGACATTGTCAGCTAATGAAATATCTTTACTATAGGCAGAAGTGTGAAACATCTCTTTGTAAGAGAGAACAAAAAAACTAGGCACTCTGTAAGTGCACCGTAGTCTTGTCAACAAGAAAATCCGTGTTGGGAGAATGTTGGCCTTCTATGCCCTACATTTGAGAGATCCTCTTGAGCGATGTCATCACCTTTTTCTCTTTAATAGGTTGGTTAGCAGCGCAAGTGAATCGATCTCCTATTCGGAGGAAGTAGGTGCAAGCGTCTCGATGGCGCTGCTATAGAAACCGCATCCACAACACCATATTCAGATATTCACACTCATATACCAGTTTATTTCCTCTTTTAGTAATTAGGAGTGTGTACTATTACATCGGGCATAATATTTTAAATTTATTTTTTTACGAAATAAGCCACTAATTTAAATATATCGCGTGCACCTAATATTTACGCGGGACACTACGCATCAACCGAACGCAACAAATATCTTTACAACATAAATTTGTTTACACCCCCAAATAATTAATTGAATGGATGAAAAAAAGCTGTATTTAGAAATTATTGTTATTATTATTCTCTTGATATTAGATTTGCATAACAGTGATACTCCAAATTTCTCAAAAGAAATTTGGAATAAGCAATCTGCAATAATAGGAATAAGTAATCTTCAAGGAACTGTAACCCCCTTAGAAGATCTTTATCTACTTTTTACCTTTCTTTTATTTTGCTGTAAAAATTTACAATTGAAATATGGATAGATATTACATACATATGTTTTGTGTTGCTAATTACGCAATCTGCATACTTTTTATAGTTATTATTGCACCATCTATTTATAAAATACTACACGTCATATAGTGACGAAAGAACTTTAATGAATATGTCTTAATTCAGTCGATAGATGGCGCTAGATGATAAGCAAGACTCTGACGAGGCTCTATTAACACGAGGCATTCGCGATGACACCATTTTGGTTCATTCTTGTCGGAAGTATGGACGTCGCCAATAAAAATGCAAATAAATTCTAATTTTTTTAGAAAAATAATGGTATGTTGTTCTTAAATAATATTATATATTGAAAGTTTTTGTATTCGAGATAAGAATGTTGTGTAAACTCTATAAAAAATTTAATTTTGGTAGCAAGTATAAAGAACCAAAATGGCTGCTGCTGCAGATGCTCCATCTTTACAGATCTTTAAGAGTTACAAAGTCGTTGCAATATACAACACAGTGTTCTAACAGTTTCCTCTTTTTTGTAATATTCAAAACTGATTAAACTAATTCTCTGGCGGATTGAATCATAACTAAGAAGTTTGTAGTAAAACGTAAAAAGGTCATTGACCCTACAACGTAAATAAAACGTTAGCTGTGTAGTAATTTGGATTCCTTATTTTTTTCTAAAACAGCTAACACTTTTTTTTAACAATTCAATTTTTTTATACAAATATATAAATACAATATTTCTAAACTTCATCGGAACGACTAAATTGGTGTTATATATTCCAAAATATATATCTCTCAGAATAAAAATTGTAAATATTAATTTATTTTTATTTGGTACTAATTACTTTGTTGCTATTCTCCTTTAATTATTTTTAGGTTACCTATACAACTCCTCTAGATTTTCATTGAGAACTCATAAAATGCATGCATCTAGAAATAGCTGACCTATATAACCCCAAAGTAGTGACTAGGCAATGACGTCATTGCCGTTGTCATGCCAACAGGTTAACAGCAATATTTAGATTTGATACCTTCATGTATTACATCGTTGGAGGTATTGTAAAACGTTTGCAGAAATCCTCCCTTAGGGCATTATTAAGTTTTTCTAGTTTTTATTTAGCCTTAAAATAGCTTAGTTGTAGTTGGAAAGAGGTCACATATAATATGCATTTCCGTCATGTGCCCCTTCTTAAAAAAATTAAAATTGGGTTTTGCTTTTTATTGACAGCACATTTTTCAAGGCATTTTTTCAGGATAGCTTATTAATATTGGCACCAGTTTGTTATTTCCATGTGTTAACTTATTATATATAGACGTTGTTCCTCACATTCAGCAAGCAATATTATTGAAGGCCTATACAAATTTGGGTTTCATCATGTGAAATTTTCTCAAATTTTTAACTTAAATGTCAGGCCAAAATTAGAATACGCAAACATTACCTATTTGAGAGCCTCAGTATGAGATTCATTTAATAACTTGGAAAGAATTTTAAAAATGTGTTAAATATCATAGATCGACGGTACTTATCTACCTCAGATGGAAAAACAGATTTAATTTAAAAGATACACACAAATAGAAATCAAGCAGTATAGCTTACGGATTCGACCCTATACAGAATACACGCTTACAAATGTGCACATGCAAAACCTGACCTATAGGCCCCCCTGACTAGCACTCTTATCGTCCAATAATATTTTAATAAGTCGGTCCACTTTACTTCTCGTCTAAAGTTTGTCTTCACCCAGCGTACTTCTTCTTGCCTACCCACTCAATCGATTGCGATTCTTCAGTTTGATACACTGTAATAGTAGAAGATTTTATCGAATATCTAACCCCCATTGTCTGTCGTACAGATGTCCAGATATCTTAAGCAATTCACCTATCACCTTCAGTGTTTCATATACTCAAGCTCGTTCTAATGCAATTTTTTATTTTATTACCCCACAATGTGGTAAATCTTGCCCTATTCACAGAATGCTTCTACCAATTATTTATTATTAATGGAAGTAATTATTATTATAAATCTTAGTACGGCCCTGGATAAAATGTCACTGTTCAACATCTATGACTAGAGGTTGCCTATCTAAAGGCCGAATCAGTGTTGACAGATGGTATAATTTTGGATAAATTTGTAAAATGAACAAATAAAGATATACCCTTTCGTACACTAATTAATTTTGAACTGGATTTTTTTTATGGAAATTTACACGACTTGTTAATAAAACCCTGCAAAGTTATACTTTATTGACATCTAACAATTTTTTTTATAGTTTCTTCATATCTAGACTAGAATCAATAAAAATAAATTGCGAAAGGTCGGCAAGGTTTAAAACACAAGCCTAAATTTCGTAAGAAATGCAGTTCAAAGTCAATATAAATGTGGACATTAATTAATAATTTTAATCAGTTTAAGAGAATACTGTGAAACTGTAAAAGTGAATTGGTTACTTCTCTGTTTAGCGCGAAGACATGCCTGACTGTCAATTTAGGTGAACAAATAGCACCTGACACCATATTTTTTATGTAATGTAAATTACGACTCACTCTTCTGTTACACCAATCAAAACAGCAAATCAAACACAACACAAATCCATAAACATAATAACATGACTTGATAATATGTATTTATATAATAAAATCCTGTCATAGCAAAAATAATTGGAATACTTATTAAAAGGCAGTTTTAATATAAATGTTCATAAATTCAGTATATGCTATTGTTTATAAAAGCCTATTTATATAACATTTTACTATGATACTCTACATTGGAATAAAGGGCATGATGTCGATTATGTATCAACCGAATAGGAAATTTATAGAAAAAGTTAAAACTAATTAAATCAGAAAGTTCTTTAGATTTTAGTGAGTTGAAAAAATATTGCTGGATACGAAATCAGTGCGCGTCCATAATACAGCCAGAACCGGCATTAACTTTTTGTAATTGTTTACAAAATATTTTCAATATTCGACTTCATCATCGATCTATGATTACCTAGTAGAAGAGATTAACACATAAAAATAAGAACTACTGCCCGTAAATGTGCCTTTTTGGCATTAGAGCTTTATAAGTTGCTAAAAATTGTTTGTTCTCAATACTGATTATGAATCTCTAAAGGTTTTTATGACGCAATGCTTATTCGTGGAAAACTTGAAAGAAAACGACGTGAGTTCATATAAATTACGTGTCGTTAGCAATTCACTTTTAACTTACAGAATCTTATTGTTAGAATTCGTGGTTACACCATCACGGAGACCCAGCACCCCACGTTGTTCCAAAACTTGTAACCTTTTTCTAAATACCTTTCCCATGCATAGGCGTAAAAACTAACCTTTCTATATTTATCAACTCCAAACCTAAGAAATTTTTCTATGCTTCCTAGGTCTACAACAGAAACTGAATTGTAGAATTAATAGTTTGGTTTTGCAGGTAGGTAATAATATACTGTATCGAATATTGGAATAAGTTCCTAAAACATTGTTTAATTTTGAAAAAGTTAAGGAATAAGATGCATGTTTGGAATTTAAATACAATTTTTTTTCCATATAGTGTGCGTATTTTTTGCCTCTGAAATAAAATATAGTGTGTGTTTTTAGGACTACAATCATACATTTTTTACAGATCTATCGTTTAGCTATTCCTGCAAAATTCACATTCAAAACAGCACGAACTAAAACGTAGCACGTCGTGTTCACGCACTAGACAGTCCGTGCTCGCTTTATAAACTGGAATGATTGACTCGCAACGACAGTTTAAACCACATGGTTAGAACTGGAACGAATGATTCTCGTATATCACTGAATCGCGTATCTACTCACTTGCAACAGAACCTCGTTGCGTAACTTTGTCTCGAACAGTCAAAGTAGGTTGTGATACGCGTTTCTTGTTGGTGAAATAGTTATCTCCGAACATAACTTGATTGCATCGTGAACATTTTGATGTTTCCATGTTGTGAAGTTCAGTTTATATTATATTTCTGATTATACTATTTCGACATTCATAGGTATTTATCTTACAAATTACCTTTGCCTACTGGTAAATAAATTAGTCATCACCACATATATTATAGATAGTTATAGTATTTCACTATTCTAGAACATTCACTAGAATTAATATTATGAATGCACTTACCAAAGGTCTGAATTTTATACCATAGAACAATACGCCACGTGTCAACATCTCTTTCAGGAAATGCGAGCTAAGACAAATGCATGACACACAGCCAAACCTCCAATACCAAATTGAATACCGACATACCTGCATTACATTAATTTAATCTGCTGCACATATATTCCTAAAGACGTCCTTCCTAGCTTAATTTGGGCTGGCCTACTACTCAGTTATACCTGTCATAAGCTGGTATAAGTTGAAATAAATGTATACATTTCGTTTTCATTTGCCTTCCAAAAACGATTGTACTATAGTAGGCTTGGTCAAAATTATACACCAAATCGATTTTCTCTTCCTGTGTTTCCTGTGTTATCAGTTCTATGAATAAATGGAAGGGGCAACAATGGGTTCATCCAAATATCTACATGGAAATCTTCGAAAAGCAAACCTTGGTCAACAGTTTCAATGTTTCAATAGCTTATGTCCAGATATATATTGACCGTGCATTCATCATCTAGCCTCATGAATAAATCAAAGTATAAAGATTTTTAGACCACATTAATGGAATATATTTGGACAACAGCTTGACCATGGAGTTGGAAGAAAACGGTTTTTTCCCTTCCTATGTCATTGGGGATAGAAGACTAGATGGAACATTAGGACACACTATTTACAGAAAGTTTACTTACACTGAAAGGTATTTAAATGCTGAGTCTCTCCACTACCCGACCCAGAAATAACGTATTTTCAACACTTGGTTAAATATACACAAGCGAGTAATTCCTACAGCAACGATAAAAAAAGATAACACGCCACTGGCGCTAGACCACTGCAACTAACTTTATTGGAACAACTATACGTTTGAATACATTGCATTTAACCGCTGATAATACAGGTTTATAGATTTCTCATAAATAGTCAAAAATAATACTTTTTAAGAGAAATGTATTATTCATGTGATAGTGTGTGGCGCCTCCACCATTTTCCATAAGGACCCTCATTAGAAAGTTACATCCAAAAGAAGATATATGAAAAATAAATTATTGCATTATAGATATAAGATGTAATTTTTAATTAAATAATATTTAGTAATAGTAACAGTAACTGTAACAAAAATAAAGTACAAACATATTCTTAAGAATAATTAGAGAAGGTTATGATATAACGGCAAACCAGAATGAATGGGAATATCCTGCCCCAAGCAAACAGCAGATTAAAGAAATAATAGGAGAATTAAAGAGCAACAAGAGCGCAGGTAATGATGGAATAGCAGCAGAATTATTAAAATATGGAGGAGAAAAGTTAACGGAACACATGCAAAAACTGATAGAGGAAATGTGGCAAAAAGAAGTGATTCCTAGCGAATGGAAACAAGCAATAATATGCCCAATATACAAAAAAGAAGACAAGAGCGAATGTCAAAATTACAGGGGTATTTCTCTGCTAAACGTGGCGTACAAAATATTGGCAATGTACTTAAAGAACATGTTGAAGAAGGAGGCAGAACAGGTGATAGGTGAATATCAATGCGGTTTTAGACAGGGGAGAAGTACAGTGGACCAAATCTTTGTATTAAGGGAGGTACAGGCTGAAAGCTATGAGCATGAAAAACAGGCAATGGTGCTTTTTATTGACTTTAGGCAGGCGAATGATAAAGTAAAAAAGAAGGAAATATACAAAGCATTGAACGAAATGGGTACTAATAGTAAATTAGTTAGAATGATAAATATAACGTTACAAGGAACAGAGAGTATGGTTAGGATAAATGCTGGACTATCGGAAAAATTTGAAATTAAACAGGGAGTTAGGCAAGGAGATCCACTATCGTCAATCCTGTTTAGCATAATACTAGAGAAGGCAATAAGGGAAGCAAAACTTAACAGAAGTGGACTTATACATAATAAAAGGCACCAGTCTCTAGCGTTCGCAGATTGTATTGCGATTATGGCGAGAAGTAAAGAAGAGCTAAAAAATGTAACAAGGATATTGGAAGAAGGAGCCAGAAAAATGGGACTATATATCAATGAGCAAAAAACAAAATTTATGGAATGGAGTAATGAGGGGTTTAGAGGGAAAAGTTTTTTGAGTGTCGTGTCTGAAGGGGGCAAAGAATATAAGTTTGAAGAAGTGGATAGATTTACCAACTTAGGGAATGAATTTACAAGGGTACCAGTTGTAAGCATAGATATCCAGGCGAGAATAATGGCAGGAAATCGGTGCCTAGGAGCATTAAATAGAATACTAAAGAATAAAAATATATTTAGAAAAGCAAAGGTGAAAATTTACAAAACAGCAATAAGACCGGTAGTGACGTATGCGTGTGAAACGTGGACTCTTAGCAAAGCGGATCAGGCAAGAGTACAAGTATGGGAGAGAAAAGTATTAAGGAAGATATATGGAGGAAATAAAGTAGGAGATAATTGGATAAGAAGAACAAATAACGAACTGAAGGATCTATATAAAGAAGTAAACATAATAGGAATTATTAAAGCACAAAGGTTACGACGGTTGGAGCACCTAGAAAGAATGAACGAAGTAAGAACGTCTAAATTAGTAATGAAAAAAGCAATAAGTGGAAGTAAGTGGAGAGGGCGGCCAAAAGCCAGATGGAAGTCGGAAGTAGAAAAGGATATAGAAACACTAAAAATTACCAGATGGAAATTGAAGACGAAAGATAGGAGAAAATGGTAGATCAAGCCATGGGCCAACTTGGCTCGCACTGCTAATTTATATATATGTATAATAGTAACAGTAACTATAACAAGTACAAACATATTCTTAAGGATAATTACAGACAATTTTCAGTTTGTATTATATTGTTATCAAAACAACAATTAAGCCTTTTAAATAGATTACATTTCGTGGCTTTTTGTATTACATCTCCTGTATGTATGCTAATCTTATATTTTGTTTCAATTGGTCGATATTATCTGACTTTTGCTTATAGACAACAAAAAATAATCCTGAGGGGTTAATCCGGGAATCTGAGTGACTACTGTATTGAACCATTCGGTCCTATCCAAACTATGACTACATGCACCATATAATTACAACCATAAAAGTTTTCTAATTTATAATGGAATATTTTCCAACAAACCTGCAAGTACTCTGTCTAAGAACTATAGAAACCTTTCACCTGTGAGAGTTTGTTCAAAACAACAAGAATCTACTAAATTCCGTCCAACTATAGCGCATCACAAATTTATTCCAAAATACTCTTGATTTTGGACTTCATCTATACGGATTTTCATCATCCCAATAATGAGTATTTTGGCGATTTGGTATACCGTTACTTAAGGAGTTAGTTTCGTTGGTCCAAAGGATATGACTATAGAAGTTATTTTCATCCTCAACAGTCACCACTATTTGAGTAATAAAATTTCATCTTCTATGACAGTCATCATGTGTTCGCATTTACACATTTTGTAATCATGAAAGCGAACACTTTTTATCAATTTCTGAATCATCGATTTAGAAATACGAAAAGCAACCGAAACCTGTCGAATTGAATTTTACGAATATATTAGTAACATGGTCATCATTTGCTATACTTTTTTTATATTTTATACTTTCTTGAAGATAAAGCATCTTCATTATTTCATAAAATTATTTCCAGTTGTGAAACGTTTTATGATCTGGTGTTACTCTTTCTGGATATCGGTCAGCGTAGAGTCTCCTTGCCAAATGTGAGTTTCTGTTTGCTTCTCTAAATACGAGTGAGATATCCACGTTTTCATTATAAGTAAACGTTATAAATTTTTAATGAAAGATTAGGTATTTTAAATATTAAACATACAACTTTATACTTAAAACAGACACAATTTTGTAAAAATAAAATCAAAAAGGGCACTTCAAAAATGATTTAAAAATACACGTCCGCACGGCACTGGAAACTGGTCCACTATGAAACCTAATAAGGCGTATTATCGTCGAAAGAAATAAATTACATTTTACAACACCTATTTTTATACAGCAAATTCAACTGCTTTTGTCGCGATTGTTATTAATTTTATGCTTTTAATTAGTAAAATATTTTGACATACCTTATGTACAACATTTTGGGTCCGTCTTACCCAGTTTCTACAAACTAACACAAATGTTTCTGCTTCTTGTCCGTTTTGAACTTGTAAGTTACGTTTGCGTAAAACATTAAATCATCAATCGTGTCCACTTTGGTGCCACATACCATTTTTTAAATATCCCCACAAAAATAAGTCCAAATGATTTAAAATCAGATCATTGCCATGGTATCGGTCCTTCTCGTCCAATCCCTTACTATTAATGCTTGGATACGCCGTACATGGTACGGATATAATTGAGCCTCGTGTATGATACGCCACACTGCTGCAATAGGCCGTGTACTCCCTGGACCTCCACCTCTTCCACGATTCGATTGCAAATTTCCCGTATAACTCCAGCGCTTGCACTACACTTGCACTCACTGCAAATCGTTGTAAAAGTAGCTGCATTTGGAACATGTTTACCGGGAAATCATTCTCCTAAAGCATTTTCACATCTCCATAATATAAAACGATATCTGGGCGATTCCATGTCAACTGTCGCAAGGTTGGCGCATCATGATTTTTCCCAAACCAAAACTATTTCATTCTGTTGTAGGTTGGAATACAAGTATTATCCCAAATTTTCAGCCAGATATACTACTCCTATAGTTTTTTACGGCCAATTTACGTTTTTTTCGCGTTTTTTGTTTTAGGTGACAAATTTTCTCTAAAACGTTACCAGAAACGCGTCGGAGGCTGGAAAAATTCTAGAAGACCTATAATCGATGTAAAATTGTCCAAGGAATCCATTCCCGCTCTCAGAAATGCGCCAAAAATTTTCCATTTGCCAGAAATCGCAAAAAAACAATTTTTTTAAAATTTACTGTATCTCGCGTGTGGAAATTTTTGAATTTTTCTACAGGCGCGTAAAATGTTCGTTTTTGAGTGTACTTTTAACTTTCCCGTGTGTATTTGTGTTTTAAGGGTTCAAACACTTGAAAAATGGCAGAAAATAGGCAAATCAGCCTGAAACGGTGCATTAAGCAAGAGAACCGAGTGGCAAAAGTTGAAAATATTCTTGTGGGTCTGAAGCTTAACCCTCGACGATGAAGTCAGATCATTTTCATTGAATACCAGACCATCTAGAGGTCTAATATTGCCACAGTCACTCAAAAATTGCAGCACGAAAGGTGTACGCGTATAAAGACATACCAATCAAGCTTACAGGTATTTACTCAATTCACGCGGTCTTGCACTTTATATGTGAAATGGAAAGTCAAATACAATAACCAGATTATTTCACTCAGCGAACTCTTAAAATTTTGTAGGGAAAATATAAAGTCTGTCTTTTGTCAGGAAGTACCCAGTCAAGAAGTCGCCTTGCTGCGAGAAACGCATATGAGAACGAGTAAGACTATTCCTGGAACAAGAGGTTATCACCAATTCTTTTTGCATAATGATCAGGTAATCAAATGCAAACATACCAGTTTGGTTGACCGGGAAAGTTATGAGATCTTGGCGATGTTGTCAATACGCAGCGTTTACCTTGTGATGTGTGATGACATGTGGCATCTAGGGCTAATAATGATTTCGGATGAAGTAAATTTAGAAGCAGAGTTTTCAGTACTTTTCTCCAATAAAGTGGGCCAAACTTATTCATTCCTGGATCCACCAGTATGCTTGACCGTTTCGTTTCCCCAAATACTCTGCGAAGTTAAGCTCAACGAGATAAAAGAGGCCCCGAACACATTCAAGTTGAACAGTGCTCAGCACAAAAAAATTGTGAAATACTTCGAGAAATTTATGGCGGGGGTAGTCTAAATACGAAAATAATTCATAATAGCAATAAAGAAAATTCCTCGAAAACTTAATGCCTATATTATTTTATAGATATGCAACTTTGTAATAAATTATATTTAGTTGTTTACTTTTTATATTATGTAGGAGTATTTTTTAAAAAAGGATTTATTACTTAATAAAAGGAAATGTTCAGTGTTGTCCTATAATATCCTAATCACTTGATTTTTCGTCATCCAGCGTCATTTGCCTTCATAGTTCCTCTATAACCGAGTCCAATATTGAACCTCTAGATCGTCAAGTATTCAATGAAAACAACCGTGCTGAATTCAAAAAATGCAAGACCGCGTGAATTGAACAAATACCTGTAAGCTTGATTGGTATGCCTTTATACGCGTACACCTTTCGTGCTGCAATTTTTGAGTGACTGTGGCAATATTAGACCTCTAGATGGTCTGGTATTCAATGAAAATGATCTGACTTCATCGTCGAGGGTTAAGCTTCAGACCCACAAGAATATTTTCAACTTTTGCCACTGGGTTCGCTTGCTTAATGCACCGTTTCAGGCTGATTTGTCTATTTTCTGCCATTTTTCAAGTGTCTGAACCCGTAAAACCCAAATACACACGGGAAAGTTAAAAGTACCTAAAAGTTCACTCAAAAACGAACATTTTGCGCGCCTGCAAAAAATTCAAAAATTTCCACACGCGAGATACAGTAAATTTAAGAAAAAAATGTTTTCTTGCGATTTCTGGAAAATGGAAAATTTTTGGCGCATTTTTGAGAGCGGGAATGGATTCCTTGGCTAATTTTACATCGATTATAAGTCTTATAGAATTTTTCCAGCCTCCGACGCGTTTCTGGTAACGTTCTAGAGAAAATTTGTCACCTAAAACGAAAAACGCGAAAAAAAAGAAAATTGGTCGTAAAAAACTCTAGGAGTAGTATTTCTGGCTGAAAATTTGGGATAATACTTGTATTCGAACCTTCAACAGAATGAAATAGTTTTGGTTTGGGAAAAAATCATGATGCACCAACCTTGCGACAGTTGACATGGAATCGCCCATCTATCGACTGCAAGTTGCTACAGACGTAAACCATTTTCGATATTTGAAAAACTAATGTAAATACTTGCATCACAAAAAAGTTAATATCATAAGGATTAAATTTACGCGTAAAAGATATTGTCACTTGCCTACTAAAAGTACACCCTGTACATAAAGTACGCAGTGTAAGAGTACGCATGCGTACAGGGATAATAGTCAGATTCTATAATACTATTTGAGCGAAATTAGCAGTGAAACCTCAAATGGTAAAGCAAAATATTGTTGATTATGCAACAAAAAAAATCAATATCTACTAAACCACCAAATGAACCATAAATTCGAATTATTCCTTCGTTTTAATTGTTAGTAAAGCTCTAAAAATGTCTGGTTCTCTGATTTGGAAATCCCAACAATTTAAGAATATTCCACCAATTATACTGCTATATAATTCTTTGTCGCGCAGTATTTTGAAATTTGGAAGTATTATTGGGACTCCTATTATAAGTGTCATATAGATCTCATCGAAAGAGTGCAAAAAAGATTGTAAAGTTTTTAATGTGTAAACTTAACATAAACCATGAAAATGTATCTTATATTACGAAACATAACCTATTAGGCGTAGAAACTTCGGAGCTTCGCAGAAATAATATAGATAAAATATTTATGTTCAAATTATTTAATGGTATGATAGATTGTCCATATTTGTTGAATTTATTCAAGTTAAATGTGCCCATGCATAATACAAGATCAAATGAATTTATTCATGTTCCACTTAGTAAAACGAATTATGGTCAGTTTAGTGCAATATCTAGATTAAGCAAACATTTTTTGCTTTGTAAGTTGAAACGTGGTTCGTTTACTTAGTAACAAAATAATAATAATAATAATAAAAATTGTCTAAATGTGTGTATTTTTTATTATTTATTTGTATTTTGTGTTTTCAATATTTTTCTTGTTTTTTTGTTTGGTGTTGTTGTAGGTTAACTATTTTGTTCTGTAATTGCATATGAATTTTGTGTATTTTTGGTGTAAATCTTAAATTTTATATTTTAATTATTTTTTTAACTTTAACTCTTTTGCCTGTACTAAATGGGTTGTTTACCTGTTTTACTTACTTATCAAATAAATAAGTAAAAATTAAATTTCTCTGGAATGGTTTTTATCCTGGGTACTATAACGCTCTAGACCTTTGGGTTACTTCCTCCCATAATGCTGAAAATTTCCGAAAAGCGATGAACCCCGATGTTTGGCCGGAGGGCGTGTGTGTTAACAGGTTTTTTCACCTACGAAGGAATACAAATGCGATTCAATGATGTTTACACCTGATATTCTTTTACTTAATGTGCAATGTTTGAATGCAGAAACCATTAATTCTTTAGAAATTGATATTGCAAACAATCCTTCATTAAAATTTTTATGTTTGACTGAGACTCATGACAGCTATGAATCCATTCATAGCAAAAATTTTATAAATTTTTCAGTTGCTAGTTTTTATTGTAGAACATTTTATCAAAAACGAGGTGTTGCAATTTATGCAAAATCTGATATGAATGTTAAAAAAATTGATTTAGATACATTTTGTGTGGAAAAACATTTTGAAGTCTGTGGGATTACATGGACAAATAAATCTAAAACTGTAATTATTTTAACCTGTTACAGATCTCCAAGTGGGGATCTAAATATATTTTTTGATATAATTTATAATATTTTAAATATGTTGTTTCGTTCAAATGTGTTATTTATTGTAAATGGCGATTTTAATGTAAATGCATCTCTGAATTCTGCAAATATTGCGGATTTTAAAAAATTGTGTGATATAGTGAAAGGTTTTAACTTGCATCCGATGATTAGGTGGCCCACGCGCGTTACATGTAGTACATCAACAATTATTGACCATCTGTTTACAAATATTTGGGAAAATGTAGTATGTGTGGACGATAATGTAATTTCTGACCATAGAACAATATATTTTGAGTTAACTAGCCCCCAGCTCATTGAAAATTTTGGCAGTTTCTATTTTAGACGGTTTTATAGTGAAGACTCGACACACAATTTTTATTTAGCTCTTTTCTCTGAAAATTGGGCTTATTTGTATGAATTGGCAGATATAGACGAAGCGTATGATTACTTTCAAAACGTATTTTTATATTATTTCAACATATACTTTCTATTACGTAGGTGTTATAAACAAAATAAGATCAATAGTAATTGGATAGATGAAGCTGTCAAAGTATATAGTAGAAAACTAAAAAATTTGTATCAATTGAAATGTAGATACCCTATTCTGGAAAATCAACATGGTTTTCGTGCTAATAGATCTGTACATACTGCTATATACGCTTTTTATGATAAGCTTATTGATTGTATCGACGCAGGCGAATGCCCTGTTGGGATTTTTTGTGATCTCAGCAGGGCATTTGACTGTGTTGATCATGACAAATTACAACAAAAGCTTCACGCTTATGGAATCCAAAATAAATCCTTATGTTGGATATCTTCTTTTCTAAAAGAAAGAAAACAGTATGTTAGTCTTTCAAGCACACATAATGGAACTGTAGATAAAGTAAATTCTAAGAATTCTGTAATTAGTATGGGTGTGCCACAGGGTTCTGTTCTTGGCCCCATTCTGTTTATATTATACACAAATGAAATTGGCACCTTGATACCTGATGGCTTTGTAACATTGTATGCAGATGACCAATCTCTGATTTTTTCTAATAAATCAGATTCTGTGCTCAAGGAAAATTGTAATAAATTGTTGAATATTTTGAATAATTGGTATTGTTTTTATAAACAACATTTAAATCAAGAAAAAACTAATTTTGTGCGATTTCATAATCGACAAAAAATATGTACAAATTTAGATATTCAAATTTCAGATAGGAACTGTCAGTTGTCAAGTAGTGAAAGGGTAAAATTTTTAGGAGTACTATTGGACGAGTGCCTCACCTGGAAACCACATTGTGAGCAGCTAATTTCAAAACTAAATTCTGTTAGTTACTTAATGAGAACTTTGAAACCAGTTATGACTATGGATCAACTTTTGCAAATATATCACGCGCAAGTCGGATCGAGGCTACGATATGGCATATGCCTATGGGGTAATTCAACCTTAACATCGGATGTTTTTATTGCACAAAAAAGAATTTTGAGGAGCATGTTAGGTCTTAGTAGTATTTCTTCATGTAGATGTGTTTTTTAAGATTTAAAACTTTTAACTGTTGTTTCAGTGCTTATTTATGAATTGTGTGTTTATGTTTTTAATAATAAGACTAAATTTTTTACGAATTTTGATAAACATGGAAGGAATACGCGACAAAATGGTAATTATCATATACCATACTGTAAATATAAAGTTGCCATAAATTCACCTAATTGTCTTGGACTTAGGGTATATAATTATTTGCCATATAATATTAAGCAAATTAATAACGTGATAAAATATAAACATGAACTGAAGTCTTATTTGACTGAGAAATGTTTTTATACGCTGGATGAATTGTTTGCAAATTAGATTTACTTTGTGACTATTCCTATACAGTTTGTTACTGTCTCTGAGGAAAATAAAGGTATTATTATTATTATTATTATTATTATTATTATTATTATTATTATTATTATTATTATTATTATTATTATTATTATTATTATTAAAAGACCTGCGGCGGCTGCACCAGCTTCAAAACTGCGTACCCGCCACACCCCAAGCTTATTGTCGCTATCATTACCTATATTTTGGAATTCAGATATGGGTAACTAACTTGCTTATCTTGGCATTTGTTCCTCGTCCCACTTAAGCCGACAATAAGTCAACGACTGCAGCAAATAAAATATCGAGCAAAATATCACTAATTGCGAGCCCAGCGTCCCGATATTTTAGAATGAAATTGCCCCACATCCGAATGACGTCATCGTGATGTCATTGATGTGGATGGTGGAATTGGGTCAAACAGGGTGCGATGCCCCGGTTAGCAGGTTCGAGGCCGCTGCACAGCTTCATTCTAGCTTTTAGACGAATAGCTATCCTAGCAAGCCCGGTGAGCCCCTCTCAACAGCCCCGCGCTCGCGTCCCCTGCCTGGCACGCTCCATCTCCCTGACGCCGTTTTATGAATCAAACGTCTATTTATATTTTCAATTATGGAAAATTCTGTACCCTAAGCCGGTTGCCGCTGGAAGCGTTATCTCGGCCCTGCTGCAGCCCTTTGACCTGAGTAGCGGATGGTATATTTAGTAACTGTAACACAACTAGATCTTGTGATAATTATGTTGCAAACATATTATTTTTTCGCCTACCATATGTGAAAATGAATCATATCAACCCTAAAATATGACCGAAAGTTATATTTATCATCCCTTGGGCTGTTAAAACACGATTTTGTAGTTTTTCACTGTCTAGACACCTATGACTGTCATTTGCGTACATTGACGTTTCAGATAAATTTTCATTAAACGTCAATGTAATCCAAAGTTTTAAATTAAGGGAACAAAACTATAAAATAAAAATACGTTCTGATTCTGAATCATTGTGATTGGGTGAATTTGAGAAAAAGAATAGTAATTCAGACAGTGACGAAGAACTTGCAATGTTTCTCTAAATGTGTTACCTACAAAGTCAAGACAACGGCACGAGAAGTACTATGAATTGTTTAATAACTGGAAAAAGAGTGAAAAAGCTAAAAACCTAACAGAAAATGTATTATTTGCTTATCTATCGGAAATACTATAGATTGTAAATGCAGGTACGCTATGGTCTAAATTTTCAATGCTGAAAAGCACGTTTAAACTCAAGGAAAATATTAATTTTGATAATTTTCATAAAGGTCGAGTATTTTTGAAACGGAATTCTGTAAATTACCTGTCCAATAAGTCCAAAACTTTGACTCAAGAACAATGCATTAAGTTTTTTAAGGAAGCAGATGATTTTGAATATCTTATGATAAAGGTAAAGAAATAAATTAAGATAAACTAATTTCGTTTTTTTATTAACGTTAAATTGTAGATTTCTCTCATGATGGGGCTATACGGAGCTCGTCGCCGAAATGAATTATTAAATATGAAGCTTGATTATTACAGTTCCAGAAATAAAAAACAATATTACAAGGACGTTATAATATACAACAAATATATTTCCCTTAGACATACCCATACTCCTCACAATCGCCTATTCATTTATTACAAGAATAATAAATGTACAGTACAACCGATTGGAAAAAAGACATTCAGCAAAATTCCAGGAAAAATAGCCACTTCTTTGAAACTGCCTGAACCTACTACATACACAGGACATTGCTTCCGCCGTAGCTGTACAATCCTTCTAGTTAATTGTGGGAGTGATTTGGTAACTCTTAAAAAGCATGGAGGTTGGCGTTGGCGTTTTGCAGTTGCAGAAGGATATATCAACGACTGCTTATCGAATAAGATAAACATTTCTCAAAAAATCCTGACAAACCAATAAGCAGAAAATATTCACAGAATATTTTAATATTCGCAGAAAAAACATAACTGCAGTGTTAAATAATTACGACCAAATAAATGAATAAATGAGCTTTAGCAGCCTGAGGCTATTAGCTGCACGAGCGAGCGAGGCGAAGCGAGGGCGACTAATAGCTATGCATCGTTCTTGAGTTAAAATTTTGGACTTTTTGGACAGGTAATTTACAGAATTCCGTTTCAAAAATGCTCGAACTTTATGAAAATTACCAAAACGAATATTTTCCTTGACTTTAAAAATGCTTTTCAACAGAAGTTGAGAACATAGTGTACCTGCATTTACAATCTTTGATCTTTCCGATCGATAGATAAGCGAGTAATACGGTTACTGTTTGGTTTTTTGCTTTTTTACTTTTTTTCCAGTCGTTAAACAGTTCACAGTACTTTTCGTACCGCTGTCTTGACTTTGTAGGTAACAAATTTAGAGAACATTGCTAGTCAAAGGTGTCTAGACAGTGGAAAACTATAAAATCGTGTTGTTACAACTTTTTTATAAGACTGCCTTGCAAAAGAGGGTTTTGCACACGGAAAACACGCTCTGAAAACGGTATTTTGCACACGGCTATGTCATCTTTGTACACGCCTCTCCAGATTGTGATTTTTGTTTGATGTCACCCAAATTATGCCCGCCACAATTTTAATCAATTCTGGCTCAAATCTGCTTGCCCTCAAACGCCATGGAGGGTGGAAATCCAGTACAGTTGCCGAAGGCTACGTTGATGACTGTTTGAGAAATAAAATGGAAGTTTCGAAAAAGATAGACTCTTCAGTGTCTTCTGCTGCCACAGAACCAGAACAACGATCGCCTACTGGAATACAACAAGAAAACAACGACCGCACGCTCAAAAACTGCACTAAAAACACAACACCAAAAATATTCTCTATTACTGAAAACAAAGTGCACAGTAATACTGCTTTTCCCAGCGTAACCTTGAAGGAATGTTCAAATGTTACCATAAATATTAAATATTAGTTTCTTTTGTTAATGCATCAGCAATTTTCTTAATAAAAACGAGTTAAATTAAAAGTTATATTTAATTTATTTTATTAATGCGTTGGCAATTTTAGTAATAAAAACGATTTAAATTAAAATTTGATTTTTGTGATCTTTGCAGTCGTATAAAAAGTATCGTGAAAAACTCGTTTGAAAACCACTTTGCACACTCGCTCGACTTGTGCAATATGTCTCGCTCGTGTGCAAAGAGTCGTTTTCAAACCTTGTTGTTCAATATACTATAGCAGCCCAGTATACAGGGCATCCGCAATATGAGTGTATGATAAATTGTACTAAAAGAAACATAACTGATTTAACTTTTTTTTCTCTGACCATCGATAATATAACAAACAGGATTTGGATATGTGACAACGTCGCACACTTGCGATGTCAGGTGTTTCTACATAATAATCACAACTGTCCTAAATATGTCTTACCTCACAGCACAGAATATGGTTTGGAATAGTTCTAATAAGTGTTTAAATTAAAAATAATATAATAAACTGATTTATTGTAAATTTTAATTAGTTTACATCGGTAACATGATATCTAGAAAAATCACTTTGCAAAAGTTATACAGGATAATTCAGAACTTATCTAAGAAACGCATTTTCAATGTACAGGGGACTCTTACATATACAATTTTATAAAGAAAAAATCAAAAAGGGCAGTTCGAAAATGATTTAAAAATACGCCACTGGAAACTGATGGTCCACTGTCATTGTAAAACCAGATAAGGCAAAGCATATAATAAAATGCATAAATAATCGATAGTAGGTATCCACTTCGGTATGACACACTTCATTTTTTAAATATCCCCACAGAAAGAATTCCAAATCAGTCAGGAGATCGTGGCGGCCAATCCTTTGATATTAATCCTTGGACACACTGTACACGGTACGGATCTAATTGAGCCTCGTGTATGATACGCCTCACTGCTGCAATACACCGTGAATGTCCTGGACTTCCATCTCTTTCACGATTTGGATTCAAATTACACTTGCACTCACTGCACACCGCGATAAAAGTAGCTGTATTTGGCACATATTTACCGGAAAATCGTTCTGCTAAGGCATTTTCACATCCCCATAAACTAAAACGGTAATCATTAACTCCGAGTTGCTATACACGTAAACAATTACGCATCTATTCCCAATTTTTTTTTGATAAATACTGAATAACCTTGTATAGCAGGTTATACTCGTAGATTGCTAATTTGGTAATATATACACACATCTAAGTAGGCTTGTGACAACAAAAATACTAAAATCATACTTGGAATTGAAGCAGTAAATAACATCCTTTATGCCATGAACTGTCATCTAGGTGCATTAAAAAAACACATTAACGCTATCTTATTGAATGCATCAGCTGCCAAATGTGGTAAATTTTTAGTTTTAAGCTCGATTTTAAAATTTTTACATGCTCTATTACATAATAATGCCTATTAATTGTTCTGCAATGTAGCAACTGATTTTATTATAAAAATTATTATACAACACATATGTATTTGTTTTAGATAAAAATATGTTAAGCCGCTTATTCACTTGTAACAGAACCTTGTCGCGAATCCCGTCGCGTGGCTTCAAAACGATCGTGTAGACGGGACCTTGTAACCCCGTCGTGTTACTTCACAGCGAACATGGCTGTTCGCAGTATTTCCATCACTTATGGATATTCCTGCGTCGCATCAAGTATATGTACTATTTGTGAGGTATTTGAGTTTTTTTTGTGTTTCGTCTTATCAAGAGGTATATCTTTTCATAGGTATGGGAATGTGGGGCAGATATCTAAGGGAGAAAATTGATAATACGTATATTTTTATTTTAGACAAGACGTAATAATAAGAAATCAAATATTTATTCTAGGGACTACTATACAGTGTAACTAAATATTATTTACAATGTTTTGGTAATTTAAAAAAAAAAATAATAATTTTAATAACAGAATACGGTTTTGCCCCTACCCTCGGGGCATGACCGTATGTGTAATGAGGCAAAACCGTATACTATGACTAGACATATAAAATATTTATAAAGACTTGCGCCTGCAGGATCTACATTCAAACGCATCTAGTTCTTCATCTGGAAGTCCGGTACAGCTCTCATCTCAGTCCGTTTTTTAGATTCATAATAGCGTTCACGACAATATATACATAGGGCGTTAGCCGCATCATCTTCTTCGGAACTTGAATCTTCTTTATTTTGCTTCCTGCTGTGTCTTCATTTTTGTATCGCTTTTCCTCTTCACCGCTCGAATGGCAGTTGATTTCTGGATTTTGTTGTTCTACTCGGCTCGGCTCTACCAGTTTTTATATGGCGATTCCATAATAACCGCCGTTTTCCCACGTCTTCTGGTAGAAATTGCCCTAAATGCGTGTAGAATGGGTAATATTGATTGGGGTGTTACGGAAAATATATTATTTCGATCATGTGCAAATTTTAGTTGACATGAGTTTGGTTTTTGTGTTTCAGGTGGCTGAGAAAGAATTTGTTGTTGTGGCGTAATTGGTCTCAGTACTGGACTTATGTGCTCTAAATGATTTGTGGTTTGAGTAGATTTTCCTGGTTGTGGAGTAATTGGTCTTTGTAAAGTATATTCAAGATTTTCAGAGAAAACTGTATTGAATTTGCCAGTCCTTTAACTGCAGCATTGGGTATTACAGTACCTTGCTTAACTCTGTTCATTCTATCTTGAAGTGTGGATTTGGGTACATTGAAAGACAGAGAAGCTTTTAAATATCCCATCTGGCCACTAGACACCGCATCGAGAGCTTTCTCCATATCAACTGGACCCCACGACTGACGATCTGTATTTCTAACGTATGTGTGCGCCATGAAAACCTGTAAATTAAGTATTATCTAATAATTAAGTAAATTAAACCGTATACTCATAGATGGGGCACAACCGTATAGTGTACGGTTACCCCTTACGGTTTTGCCCCAGGGCACATGTTTTATTTGATTGAGTAATTACTTCACATTGGTAATGGGATATAATTAAAACTATATACAGATTGATAGAAACTGAGTCCAGTAACAAAGCTAGCTAATTAGAAACAACATAAAATTTGTACATACCTGTTTGTAGAATCAATAAAATTGAAACAATATTAGATGATGAAATATCCTAACCTGCCAAAATAGTAACAAAGGAGATACTAAATACGACTATCGTTTGATTTCTCATATCTTCATGGTCAAACTAAAGCATGCGCATTATATAATTTCGACTGGTGCACTTTTACAAAATTTTAAATGCACTATACGATTTTGCTTAGCTGTACGGTTTTGCCCCATGTTCCCCTACTCTTTCAATGTAGAACAGACAGTTGTGTTCTATAACCTAAATATGCCTGTGATTTTTTTTATTTCACATTTTTATTTGTCTTGAAATGTACATAGCAACTGTCAAAATGGTGTTGAAAAATGCAGGGTGTTAAAAACAGAAAAAATGTAAAATTGTTTCAATATTTAAGAAGAAATTAAAAATGATATAGAGAAAAGTTGTATAAAAAAATGTTTTCTCATCATTTATTAGACGTCAAGAGGAAATTAATTAAATCTGCTAACAGTGTTAGAAAAAAGTATAAATTGATAAAGTATGGTTTAGCTGAAGCATAGTAAGCAATTATTAGTAAATTATTTAGGCTTATATCCGATCCTTTTCAATATCTAAAAAAAATTCTAAACACAGTGAACATACAAAAACCCTCTAAAATCATCCTCGTATTTCAGTACAAAGAAGTGAGACTGACCAACCTAAAATAAATTTTTACAGCCGCTTAGTATTCAGATACTGATTTACAAGAAAATCTGAACATAAGTAATTACGATTCGAGAGCTTCTAATGCATACTTTGCAATATGTTAAATTACCCTGCAAATACTTGCGTGAATTTTATTTAAGGAGCGAAGTGAAATTAATGAAGTACATATACCATCCAAAATTTGATGTTGCAGAAGAAAAGTGGAGTATATAATATAGGTAATAAGGATTT
The DNA here is from genome assembly GCA_037114965.1 of Monochamus alternatus. Lineage (NCBI taxonomy): Eukaryota > Metazoa > Arthropoda > Insecta > Coleoptera > Cerambycidae > Monochamus > Monochamus alternatus. The sequence continues at coordinate 28,578,863 of CM073429.1, forward strand.
CCAAATTATGAATGAAGAGTATTCAAGATAATAATGAATTTCTTCCCTCCGGGAGTCTGTGAGTTGATTTAAAAAAAGTTCGAAAATTTCAGAAAAAATGATACGGAATATTATAAACATATTGCATTACTCTCTCATGTATGTATCCTTTTTGATGATTTTGGTTTAATCAAATTAATCAGCAAATCAAAATCAGCTGAAGACAGCCTTGTAAATTTTTTGTAAAGACCATTGATATGTTTTAATTTTAAATCAGCCATTAAGTTACAACTACTGTACTTCATTCTTCTAGAATACAAACATGTCTGCCACCATCTTTTTTGCCTTTTGGTTTTTGTTGCATATTGGATGTTCAAGACGCAATGAATCATGATCTATTTCGACCCTGTTCGCGGTGAAGTGACGTATCGAGGTTCGCTGTCATGAGATGCGACAGAGTTGGCGACGAACGTTCGCGTGAGTACGCGACTTTACGCTTCATTGCTTTTTGCCACAAATTCTTGTGTTTGGATTCCAGGATAAACTCATAAATAATTTATATGAGCATTTTATCATTGTACTGGACTACTTTTATTTTGTCCATCAAATTATTTTAAAGGATTAATAGTCTTCAGAAAATTATATTTTTTTCAGATCGCACTAAAATGACAAACTCATTCAGAATATGTAATAAATAAAAAATACTAAATGACTCCTCGACTTCCGCGACATCCTCTAATTCTGGTCACCTATACGCATCCCCATTGTCATGGTAACCATGGTAAATAAGACCGATCAGCTTCTTGCTTGCTTATGCATTGTACGAAAACTGTAGTCACGCTGCATTGCAGTGAAGGCACTGTTTTTATATATATATTTTGAGGAAACTTTTAGCGTCCTACTTTTTAATATGTTGTGCTTTGCATAAAAAAATATATTTTTTCAAATTACTGATACACTCTGTAATTCAAAAATTCTAGGACCCTTATTAAAGAAAGTTCTAGTTCAGTATTACCATGTCTTTTTGAAACACCTTGTATATTCGGTAGATACCCTATTAACACTGAAGTAACAATTCTTGAGATACTTTTCTTAATAATAATAATGTAATTATAGAACAGCAAAGCTTGTCTGGGACACCCACAACTGAAGATGTTGGTATTTTTAAGGCTACATATCATTAAACTTAGGAGAAAATATTACCTACTGATATTTTAGCTTCTTTGAAGTTTACTGAAACTGCCTTGTGTAGGTGGAGAATTCATAGGACTGATTGTGCTTACAAGTATAATATATAACAATTTTACCAATATTTATAGGACTTCCTAATAATAAGTAATTAAACTGTTGCAACAACTTTTATGTACAGGGTGTAACACTAATGTATTCCTCGTACATTTTTTTGTTCTTAAAGCATTCATTTTAGACAGGCATGAGGTTCTGTTGAAATTCTCAAAAATAATATTTTTGTTGTTCAAGGTTCAAGGTCGAGAAGCCGTCGAAACCATAATTGCATATCTATTTGGCCGATCAAAAATTTGTTGTACGTACGACAGATTGCATAGTGTGTTTTGACTGTTTTGACGCTGTATGTGGTTTCGACTTATTGAAACGATTTCGATTTCAACCGTCGATTGGTGACATGTTGCTATGACTTAAAATATTAATAATATTTAAAAAGTTTTGAGTTTGTTGAATATCATTGTGAACCATACTCCGTTGACAGCATGACCTTCTTGATAAGGTGTCAATCTTCATCTTAGATTGAGGATTCCTCGGGATCCAATACACTACGTCATTCGAACCTGACATGACGGTATAAGGGCCTGCCCACGATTTCTGCAGCTTCGTAAAATTACCCTTCCTTTTTTTTTGGGTTATACAGCCAAACTTTCTCATTCTCTTAGAAAACCGTTATTGTTGGCACACAAGTCGTATCTAGTCTTCACTCTATCGCTTTCAATTTTCAGTTTTTCTTGTATCTTCATGTTCTGTCTTTATTCGATCAGATGGCTGAGATAATCATCTAAGTTTTCGTTGTATTGCGGTCGGTGTATAATTTAGATCTATTGGTAGTCGCAATTCCGTGCCAAAAATGACGCTAGCTGATGTTTTACCCGTGGTCTCATGAATTGCTGCACGGCAAGCCAATAAAAAAGGAGAATGGCAGGTATCCCAATTGGTCTGTTTCTCGTTGGCGGCCGTTCTCAAGAAGTTCTCAATGGTGCGATTGATTCGTTTCACCATTCCGTCTAACTGCAGGTGAAGAGGTGTAGTCCTGGTTTTGTGGATGTTTAGAAATCCACAAATATTCTGAAGTACTTTAGATTCGATATTCTGTCCTTGGTCGGAATGGATTTCTCTCCATAACTGCAAATCCAATTTTCAAATTAAACCTCGGCTATGGTAATTGCTTCTTGATCGGGCAAGGAATATAATTCTGGCCACTTCCTCTCCTCCTTTCTCTCTAACCTTATTCAAAGTTTTATTTATTCCAAAGTGTCCACCACCGAGTCCACTATGCAGTGCTTAAAGAACTTCTGGAATTCTTTCCTGGGGTAGTAATCTTTGATAAATCTTTCCTTTGCCGTCGGGGGTTTCCCAGACACTTTTTAACAGGCCGTTCTCGATCGGGTCTGAACATTTTTGTACCTGGTCCCTCCAGTATGCTTCCGTTGTCAGCATTTGTTGAAATTATCAAAGGAGACACCCACAAAGAGTTTATGAAACGTTGGGATGAAACAAATGGCTGTCAATTTGCTAAGGAGTTACTGGAGTACCTTTGCAAGGATACAGCCAAAAAGTACCTGGCTATGTCTAGGACAAATCTTCGTCTGGTAACAGGTATTCAAACTGGACATTGCTGGCTAAGGAAGCACCTCTATTATGAGGAAGTGCGAAACACCTCTTTGTAGGGGTTGCGAACAGGAAGACGAGACAATATTTCATGCACTCTGTGAGTGCACTGCCATCTCATCAATAAGAGAGTCCGTGTTGGGAGAGCGATGGTTTTCTATGGCCTACATAGATCCCCCTGGGCAACGTCACCACCTTTTCCTCCTTATTAGGCTGGTTGGCGGCTCAGGTGGACTGACCTCCTAATGGGAGGAGGTACAAGGGGTCCAATGGGCTACCCTCCCCTTAATTCCAGAATTCCAGAAATTAGTTTATAGATTATGGAATATGAGTGAATTTTAACTAATTTCACGAATTCCATAATAGTGCATTATAATCGAATTTCATACGTTTTTTTGTAATCGAACTGTGGGTTTTAAAAGTTAAATTTTTTCTAATTTTGAAATTATTTTTTGAGCAACCGTAGAATGTTCGCATGTGACTGCTATAGCATTGTGTACACCACAGACAAAGAGATTTTTTTCTAAAAATATGTAAAAACAAATTGGATAGGTTTTCTCAATGGATGCGAGTTAGTAATATGGAAACTGGGGAAATGCATACCGAGAAAACTTTACTTGCATATTTCTTTGACCAGGTAAATGAATTACATTAATGTTTATGGCTGTAATTAATAAAGAAATTAATTATACCTTATTTTATTAATCAAAGACGTATAAAGAAGGCATTATGGTGTATGTATTCGAAATTAAAATGTATGTTACGAATAAAAAATGACATTGAGATTACTAAATTTTCTAATCTTACTGCATTTTTGAAGAACCGCTCGGTTGATTAATTACCGGAGAAAAGTCGAGTATTTTCAGAGGAACGGTTAATGGATTTTCTACCCCATATCCAGATGACAAATATCTGCTTATGAAAGTCTGTTATACATTTATTACAATACGGGTAAATGTACCTGTAACCCTATTGGTATTAATACATTTAGTCTGATTCCCCGAAATATCTAAACATTGCTAATGCTGATCAGTATACGGGTCATTCATTTCGGCGAATATCCGCTACCATTTTAGAAAATAGTGGTGCTGATATTAGAATTATTAAGAGGCATGGGGATTGGAAGAGTGACGCTGAAGGATATGTAGTAGAACTACAACTACAACTAAAAAATAAAAACAAAATTGCCAGGACACTGGGATCTTAAAGTCACGTAGAAAACGTGAATAAACAAATTTGTATTACATCTACGAGTGCGTGCTCTTGAAACTAGTTCAGGAATTTCTATATTTGGAAATTCAAACCGTAGTATCACGACTTAGTGGCATACAAATATAAATAAAAATATGTAATAGATTTTTTTATTTAATTTCGCATAATAGTATACTTAAATAATAAATTAAATAATTTAACGATATTTGAGCATATTGGACAGTATAATACTAACTGCTGCCATATAATAAGTAACACATATTGTCCTAAAATTTTTACTTTTTATTTACTGTAAAATATATAGATATTTTAAGTATACACTAAAACTCGAAAATAAATGTTTATTATTAAAACATATTTCATTATAACATAACAAATCAATTATAACCTCGATTGTAACATTCCAAACTTAGAAACTCTTCAAGAGTTGTCGTTTTGGCTATTTAATACAGCAGCTAAGACTGACACACGCTACCCCATGAGTATCATTTCTGCGACTGGAATGGAACATCGTTATACCTTTAAACCTCTGAAACCTCTAAACAACAATTATTCTAGAATGTAACGGGAGATTTAGATTTCAGTATATTTAAATATTCCCATTATCACCAGTAGCGTTGAACCTCTATGGTATTCTTCTCTTACTTGCAATAAAAATAGTACGACTGTCTTAATTGTAAAAAAAACGTAAGATAATTTAAGTTTTAATTATTTTTACAAATAATTATTCTTTGAAATTTCGCATTTCGCAGTTTGTGCATATTCAGGTATATTTGTATCAAAATCTGAAGGAAACTTGGAAATCTATTCTAACATTGACGTGCTAAAGTAATTTTTGAAAAGTATACTATTTGTACACAGTGGTTTTTAGGCTTTCACGACCGGTGCTATCATCAGAATTAATAGTCTAAGATCCCACTATAAAACGATCTTCACCGAGCTGGTTAATGGATGAAAAGTATTTTATATCCAATTAAATATGTCAACAAATATATTGCAAATGGGTTGTCTAAAAAATTCAGTCCAGAATATGATTAATTAACAATTAATTTTTTTAACATTTTACTGGTTTGGTTAATAGACAAATTCCATACCAATCGAAAGTATGAAGCCCATAGAATATGCAAACGTTAAGTTGACTATTTTTTTTTCCGTCACAACTCTTGGGTAGAAAGATATAAACAGGTATATCGATACTAGTAACTTGCACCGCTGTGGTTAATAAATTAAAGTTAAATTAAAATAAATATTATTTCATTACGAACACGGTGGTATAGGGTTGTCTGCGAAAAATCAGTCCTGAATTCCGGTTGTCGAGTTTTAAAAAGTGAAATATTGCTGCGAGTGAATACGTGCGACAGAGAGGTCGCAGCGAACCATTCCATGCAATAGAAGAGTACACAGCATTGCAGCTGTGTGTAGTTCGTCCATACCGAAAATGAAGATGATCCGTTTAACCGTTTCTCCAAAAAATCGAATAAAGTTCGGGGGCGGCTGTATTATTATTAATTTGCCCCTAGAAACCCCTAACGCTCTTTAATGACCCAAAACATTTGCGACCCTACTAATGATATGTCTAACGTTTGCATATTCTATGGGTTTCATACTTTCGATTGGTATGGAATTTGTCTATTAACCAAACCAGTGAAATGTTTAAATAAAAAAAAAAATTAATTGTTAATTAATCATATTCTGGACTGAAATTTTTTAGACAATCCATTTGCAATATATTTATTGACATATTTAATTGGATATAAAATACTTTTCATCCATTAACCAGCTCGGTGAAGGTCGTTTTATAGTGGGATCCTATACTCTAAAGTGTACATCCCTAGTATTAGCTAGGAGTATTTTACCTACCCTGGTTGTTCTTGGACTAGGATCTCTGGGGACAGACCCGATATCGGTATCACTAGGCCCGCCCGAGTTCGAGGAACGGTTCCAACCGTAGTAGTCGTAATACCAACAATAGGAGCCGAAATCAGTATATGGGCGTTCCCAGAGATAACGTGTCTGTCCCCACAGAGCCTAGTCCGAGAACAAGGGCAGGTAAAAGAATCCCAGCTAATGCTAGGGATGTGCACTTTAATTCTATTTCTCGCAGCGACCAGTTACCTGATCACTGCATAACAACCCGGAAAATCACTATATATCAAATAATAATAATTGTATATGTCAATCAGTTAGAAAATATTACTAAAGCATAATAGGCATCACTATTAGGGTTTTCAACTGTCGGGACGTCTCGAATTTCAGGGTACTCCCAACTCACCCTGTAAAAACCTTTTGCGGGGCGGTAATTGTCCCACAAATTCGTTGAAGAAGAAAAATATTTTAAAACGAAACAATGTTAGAGAAAACGTTCAAGACACGTTTTTTTCAGGTTTTTTTTTTGGTTGTCAATCAGATAATCAAAAGCGTCCCTTTGTCTTGTCTGAAATTGTTAGCTTCGAGAACCCAGAATTAGATATTTTAGTTGACAAGCCTACTCACCATGCACAAACTACTAGTGCAAAGATATTTTTAAAGAACGGTTATCATCGTCTGCTAAATCGTGAATTATACATATACCTTATGTATATTATATCTTTTGATATTATAATTATAGAATTCCAGATCCAGCTTAGCTTTAGTGTGAACTATACCTCTGTGCCGCTTACTTTGAATAAAAGTTATTTACAACGATCTCGATCGGTACATACTTAATTGGCGCAGTCGGTAGGATCTATAAACAAGTCTCGTGAGTGATATCCTCGGTGTACTTCTGTACTTTGTTGAAGATCCAGGACCTGTCCAGCTCGCAGGTGAAATTTATTGGAAGCGGAACTTCAAGTGGTTGGTTAACTTGACGCCGAGATCCCTGGACCGTCGCCGACGATTCAAAGTAAGTTCCTTTTGTGTTTTTTCATTCCTTTCCTCGCTAAGTTGATATAAACTGATTTTTTATATACTTGTGCGGCGAAAAGACATTTTGATTTACACTTGCCTGTGTATATTCAAAAGTAGTTAGGATTAGATTTTAAAGTGTTTTAAGAAATTTATGAATTTAATTGTTCTGAATTTTTGAGTCAACTCTTCTACGATTAGAGCCTGTGTACGACTGTTTTTAGACAATTTTATTATTTTTTCTCTGTCCAAAGTGCTGTCTTTTGTTGAGTGACTATTCGAACAATTTATTTATTAGTTAACTCGACTGAAATTGAAGTGTTTCTTCAGATGTCAAAAGAGAGTATTTCTCAAGCTAGATTACGAGTAGGAAATCCATACCAGGTCTCTGTCGGTGTTGGACTCTCCGTAAATCAAAACGAAATAGAGAGTTTAGTAAACCAGTTGTCAAATACCTTTAATAGTAACGAAAATATGACTACTAATTTTAATATTAACGAAGCTAAAGCATTTTTAGATGTGATACCAATTTTTAATGACTAAACTTTTTGTAAATTATGCGATGAATTAATTAGGATTTTTAATATCCCCGAAAGACCCGATCGTATGGTATATTTACATGCGGGACTTAGATCTAAAATTACAGGCCAAGCCGAAACTATTTTGAACCAACGTTTAGAAATTCAAACTTGGACGCAAATTAAAAATTTATTGCAGCAAAATTTCGGAGATTATAGAGATCTCCCATGCCTTCAGCAAGATTTAATTCACATGCGGTATAATACGAAAAATGAAACTTTGCAAGAATTCTCAAACGGAATTCAAAACCTTAGGTCAATCTTATCTCAAAAGTTAGTTAACTTAAACATCACAGCTGTTGAAAAACAAGCTTACCAAGATATTTACGCTAGACTTGCACTCGACACGTACGTCGCGAATTTACCAGATAACTTGCATACAGTGATGTGTACAGCGGATAAAACTACATTAGAAGACGCAATATCATTTGTAAACAGAGAACTAGAATTTAACCAGTATAAAGAACAACTTAAAAAAATATTTCTTATTCCCAATCGCCGTCAGTCCCACCTAAAATTCCCCAACGAAACCATAATCCATATATGAATTTTAAGTCTAATCAAAATGTTAAACCTAATTTCCAAAATCAAAATTTTTCAAGACCGCCTCTTCCACCAAGAAATCCAAATTTTAATAAAAATTTCAATCAAAACTATAACCTAAATCAACAAGCTTCGGGAACTCAAAATCAAAATTATAGACCAAATCATCCCACTCCAATATCAGTAGTTCAATTATTTGTAAATCAAACACATAATACTAGAAGTAATCATCAAAATTTCAGGCAAAACCAACAAAATTTTAAGACAGAAACCAACTAGACAAAATTTTTCAAGAAGCAATGAAAATTTTAATATTGAAGAACAAAATTTTGATCCAAATTTCGACCCTAATCAAAAATACCAAGATTGAAATATACCTTTAGAACAAAATTATGAAACAGACTATAACAATGATAATTTTACTCAAAATTGTAATCAAGATTTTTATGAAAATAACCAAAATTTTCCTTTAACCCTTCCTCAAGACGACCGAACGTAGTAGAAAATAATATTGAATTAGCTGCCCAGTTACCATATATAGAAATTTTGCAACATCCTTATCCCTCTTTAAAACTTTTAATAGATACAGGCGCTTCATATTCTATGTTAATTCAAACCAAAATTTAGAAATATTATCTTATGATTTTCATAACTATTTCGACGGATTACCATGACCATAAATTTAACATGATAACTGACTTACCTAATAACAGATTTATAGGCCAAAATTCTAATATTCACCTTTATTTACGAGATCCCTATGACATAACAAGACGAGTAACTCTTGCCCCAAATGAATATTTAAAACCGACTATTCCTGTAGAAGAAAATTTTGGCGATATTTTAACATTTATCCTTTTCAAAATCTAAATAATTTAATAATTAGAGAAACAACAGAACATTTTTGTAAAGAAGAAAAACAACATTTAATACCTCTTTGCAAACATTTTCATGTTTTTTATTTTTCTGGCGATTCTTTGACTTTTACTAATCAAGTTAAACATCAAATGAAATCTAAAGACGAAATTCCTGTTCATACAAAGACATACAGATATTCAGAAGTATATAAACAAGAAGTAAGGGCACAGATCAATCTATGTTACAAAATAATATTATTCGAACTTCAACTAGGGCGATTACAATATTTCACTACCCTTGACCTAGCATCCGGTTTCCATCAAATAGAAATGTCCCCAGAATCAATCCCAAAAACCGCTTTTAACAGTAACAATGGACGAATTTCTCCGAGTTCCTTTTGGCCTAAAAAATGCACTTGCCACTTTTCAAAGAGTCATGGAAAATGTTCTTAGAGATTTACAAAATAAAATTTGCCTCGTATATATGGACGACATTGTAATTTTTAGCACTTCCCTTCAGGAACAAAATTTAAGACTAGTATTTGAAACTTTAAGAAAAGCAAATCTGAAAATTTAATTAGACAAATCTGAATTTTTAAAAAGAGAAACCACAATTCAATAATGCTCCATGCCTAAAACACCTAAAGTGTAAAATCATTTCTTGAACTTGTAGGATTTTATCGAAAATTTATAAATAATTTTGCAAAAATAACAAAACCTCTAACTCGGTGTTTAAAAAAAGGAAATAAAATTGGACACCCCTGAATTTTTAGAATCAATAAATTTATGTAAAAATATTTTATCTAATTAACCCCTTTTAGCCTTTTCAGATTTTTCAAAAACTTTTGTATTAACCACCGACGCATCTAACTTTGCGATCAAGGCTGTCTTATCTCAAAACGGTCATCCAATTTCATATGCTAGAAGAACTTTAAACCCAGCAGAAATAAATTATTCAACAATTGAAAAAGAATTATTAGCGATTGTTTGGGTAACCAAATATTTCAGGTCTTATTTATACGGAAGAAAATTTATAATAAACACGGACCATAAACCCCTTTAGTGGCTCTTCTCCTTAAAAAACCCTCAGTCTAGATTAGTCCGTTGGAGACTAAAATTAGAAGAATTTGAATATGAAGTAATAATATATAATAAATATATTAAAAGTAAAGAAAACAATGTTGCAGACGCATTATCCCGATTCCCTCCAGACATTAATATCCACCAACTTCAACCCTCTACTTCTCAAGCCTTAGACTTACCTATTCTAGATGACGGCACTCTCTCTATGTTAGTAAACGTGGCCTAACACATCTATAGACGAAGAATTACTTAATGATATTTTACGACAACTTCCAGAACTTTTTATATATTTTTAGGTATTAATAATATTGTGTGAAACTAACTACTCAGTGGACAAAAGCCCCAACCTGCGTTGAATTACACCCACAATATCTACCCATATATTCCTTATTATTAGCTTTTGTAACATTTTTTACTGTTTTAGAAAGGTATTTTAAGCTAATATAAATCAAATCTCCTACAATTCCTATCAATGAAGTTATATGTATGTTCTCTGATACCAAACATCTAGGTATGCTAATGAACAATTCCACAGACAAAGCTCTATTCAATAATTATCTAAAAAAATCTAATTTACTAACCTGCTAATGAAACACTCTATAAATATCTAACTTCAGTTTTTGGCAGTGGGAACACGACAAATTCAACCACAATAGATGAAATCTGACCTATTTCTGCATTTTTAGGATTGCTTCTTCAGGTGGTCTCTTTTAAGTTGAATCAAATATCTAACTATAAAAATTATCATAAAAATTAAAATTCGTAGGAATTGTAGGAGATTTGATTTATATTAGCTTAAAATACCTTTCTCAAACAGTAAAAAAACTTCCAGAACCTTCTCCACCAGTATAACATATTCCAGAACCTGACGACAACGAAACAATACATACTTCGATAGAAAACCCAGTAGCAGAATGACCGATCAACCAATAAACCAATTTAAATATAAAATATCTATCGCTCTAAATCAAAATCGTGTTCAACCTTATTGACACAGGCTAACCAGACCTTTTGATAAAAATTCATTTTTTATAGTATTTAATCCTCAAATTTCAGATGAAAATAAAATATTACGAAACTTTCTAAAACTAAAAGAAATACACGGTTTATATTTTTATGATCAATAAACTAGACAATGTTTTGAACGTTTAATAACAAAATTCTTTAATAATACAATTAAATTTAGAATCTCCACATTAAAAACTCAAGATGTAGAAAAACTAGAATCTCAAATCAGATTAATAATGAATCAACATGAAGTAAATACAGTACACAGAGGCATTGATACTGTTTATAATTTTTTAACAAAAACTCACTATTGACCTAATATGAAAGAAACTATAACTACCTATATGAATAATTGTGAAACATGTAATCGAGCAAAATATGACAGACACCCACAATATCCACCAATCCAAAAGACGGAAACGCCCACTAAACCTTTTGACATTGTACACATAGACATAGTATGCTTCGACAAAAATCAATTCTTAACTGTTTATGACACATTTTCAAAATTAGGACAAACCTATCCTATACCAAAGTTTACAGAATAAATATATAAGTTGTTTCACTTTTTGTCATGTAAATTTCACACTTAAGCATTTTTTATTCAAGCAGAGTTTCTGATAATACCAAAACTATATTGGCGCCAAAATTTGAAGAGGCTGAAGTTCAAACTGGTACACCGATAAGTGATAAAATCAGTAGCACCTAGAATTTTTATACAAAGGTCAAACTCAACTACGATGACATAATTCAACTACTGGAATCACGCTTATACACCGATGATCTCCAGTCACCACACCAGAAACAGTGACTCTCTGCTGTTTTCTTATCAACCTCCGCGAGAAGAGCATCGAAATTAAGAAACATTCCTGAGCCTTGATGCCAGATGAGGACTTCGCTGCCCCAGATATTTCAACATCAGAAGGAGCGACTACTGCCCACCTGGACCCTGGTCGCTTCACCCCGTGAGCTCCCTCTACGACGGGAGGAATTATACATATACCTCTTTTGATATTATGTACATATTTTGCTAATATTTTATTTCTTTGCTGTAACATATAGTTACGATATTAGTCATTTTATCTTCTGCTTAGATTTGCATTTATTTTCTTATATATCGAGTTTCAGATCCAGCTTAGCTTTAGTGTGAACTATACCTCTGTACTGCTTACTTTGAATAAACGTCGTTCGCTCTTATAAATGTATTAACTTATTTACAACGTTCTCGTTCGGTACATATTTAATTCGCGTCGTTTTTGTAATACTTGTCTTACGAATCACCTGAATTTCAATCTAGAATTCTGTAATGTGCTGTAGTGCGGCGACTCCGCTGTTAGTATTTGGAAATGCAGTGCTCTCGAATAGTAACGAATAAATTTATTATTTTTGAAATTGAGAAGTTTTCGAAAAAATCCCCTGGCACGTCGATTTTGTTTTTAAAAAAGGCACTTTTTGACATACGATCCACATTTGTGACGTCATCGTTGTTCAAGATATGACGTCATCGACAATTTTTTTAAATAGCATCCCCCAATTTTGACCATGCCATTTGAAAGAGCACATATATACATCATGAAAAATTATGGTGTTACATCACAAAAATTTGAAGAAAATAATGTTTGAAGATTTTAAAATTTAATTGTCACAGTACTGAAAATGATAATGATTATGTAAAAAATCGACTTAATTAAATGTTCAAATTGTGCACCGCTGGCTGCCTGACAGTAGCCAAGACGATTAATAAATTCTTTTTGGACATTATCAATAACTTCAGGAGGTATACGATGTATTTCGTGAAGAATTCTTGCTTTTAAATCTTCTAAATTAACCGGTCTAGTAACGTATACTTTGCCTTTTAAAAAACCCCACAAGAATTGATCTAGAGGTGTCAAATCAGGCGATCTGGCTGGCCACTCAATCGGCCCCCTTTTCCCTATCCAAGATTCGGGAACAGCTCATCTAAATAAGCACGGACAGGTGTTGCATAATGGGGAGGTGCACATTATTGTGAAAATTAAATTTCAAAATCTTCAAACATTATTTTCTTGAAATTTTTGTATGTAACAATACATTTTTTCATGATGTAGAATGACACACTCTTTCAAATGGCATGGTCAAAATTGAGGGTTGCTATTTAAAAAAATTGTCAATGACGTCATATGTCGAACAACGATGACGTCACAAATATGGGTCGTATGTCAAAAAGAGCCTTTTTTAAAAACACGAAAACTTCTCAATTTCAAAAATATTGAATTTATTTGTTACTTTTCGAAAGCACTGTATATACCTACATCAGGCCATAAACGTCAGAATTTGACATTTGGTATTGACACTGTAATAACTTCTCTTTTAATAAAACCTGCTTATTTAATTTGATTTACAAAAATGTACGTATGTATTTTTTATCTATTTTAAAACATTAAAATACACGGAACTGAATACAGTTCCAAAACTTCACACAAAACTCATGTCTAAATATTTTACATTTTTCCTAAAACTGAGTACATACTTATTAATAATGGACTGATACTTCTGTATTTTCACCATAAGAACACAATACCTGTTATTTTAGGTTAAATCAATTCGTAAATTGAAAAGTGATTCCTTAACAGATATTTGACATTTGACATAATTTATATGACACATTAGATGACTATGTCCGACTACGTCATTTGTGCTGTAGTGTGCTGCCACGCGCGGTGAGTCACTGCAAACGGGCAATGGAACAGACTAGAAAAAGCATGGCTTTGCGATTTATAATAATATATAATAATAATAATATCTCTACCCCTCATTCTAATCACGAGGATTAGCCCAGAAGTCGAAAACTTGTGCGGGAGAGGGGGCGGCATATTATCATTAAGCAGGCCGCATTTGCGCCCAGGACCCTAACCACCATTCAATGCAGGAATGAGGGAAACCTGAATAACCTCACTAATTAGGGGGGTAGTCAAATGTCAACCGGTATCAATCTCTCACATTGACCCAAGCCAACATTCTTCCACCCTACCATACCCGCACAGAGGGTGCCAATCTCTCCTCGAATATAGCTTATATACGGTCTACCGGCCGCGGGGGTCGAACCCACAGCGATCTAGTCACCTCGATTCAAGTACTGACGCATTAAACCGCACGACCGCTGACCGATAACCGATTTAGTCGACGATATTTAAATACAATGCATTTTAAAAAAAACAATTCAAATTTTGTTCGAAATAATCAAAACTTCTGGTATCTTTGTTTTTTATTATTAAGGCAGTGGCGTACCATTTTTATTGTAAATAAAAGAATAGTGTCACAGGGTTTCTACACCACTGGTGATAATGGAAATATATAAACGTAGTGAATAATTAGACCTAGACCTAAAATTATTGTTGTTTTATCAAGAAGCGTTTCCAAGTAGAAAAAGAATATAGAAATTTTTGACAGCCTGTATCTCAGTAATGGGGAACTTCTAGATACAGATAGTTTTGGGTAAATCGCATTTATTTGGACTGTACAATCACCCCTTCTAAGGATGCCAGTGATACCTGAGACACCCTCTATAATAAGCACTACGTTGCGGTTCTATTTCTGATTTGATCATGTATTTGTTACTATCTATAGTAATTATGAAATAGCGGATACGTATCATATTAAACGAGGAAATTATTTTTCTAAAACTACAAAATTTCGAAACTGCACATTCTTTCATTTTTCTGTACGGCAAATGACCATTTTTAGTTATTCAGATAGTCAGGATACTGAGCTTTCTGAATGAGTATTTTTATTTCTTTGTTTTGCAACATTCCTCTCCCGTACTGAATTATGCGAAAGATAATTCTATTTCGTCGAATTTACATCTAATAGTTTCTCTGTATATTGAAATGTCAACACCGGCAATCGATCGATAATGGACATACATATTCGTATTAATTTTTATTCAGCAATTATGAATATATCTATGTTTCATAAAAATGCTTTACATGTATTGTATCAAAGCTGCAGCGTTGACGTTCGTCGTTAATTATAAACAAATAGGTACATTGATGCAAGTGCAGCTAGTGAACCCTGTATTGAACTGCAGGTCATAGACCTACAACATTCCACCCCTCGAATGACCTACTTCCCCAGTTTCAGTCAGTTTGCAACAAGTATTGACGCACTACCCCTTCCCATTTTTGGTCCTCATGACGTCAGTGGATATCCCTACCACTCCAAAAACAGGTTATGCACCTTAATTTTCTCTAATATTTGTCGCTATATTTAACATTGCGTTTGGTGCTTTACAAAAATTTAGAAATATCGAGTTGTGCATTATTCATAATTATAATGAAGACCAGTCTTTATATAAAATCTACATTGTGTAGTTTATGAGAAAAATATTTTGTAAATATCTGTCTGGAATAAATCTGAACTGAAAGAGAATATTATTCTTTCAATTACGGAAAGTTAGTCAAGTTCTAATATTTATATTGATGTCTCACATTTACTCAATATCCCATAATTTTGTGCACCCTGTATATAAAAACTAAGAAAGAAAAACAAGAATTGTAATTTACGGTGAAACAAAAACTTGTCAGTCATATAAATATATATGGGTGTCTTGCAAGTTGTACAATAATTTTAGGAGGTGATAGAATACGTGATTTTGAGTTAATTGAAACAAACACCAGGAGAGATAATAATATGGTAAGTTGAGCCGCTTAGGCCGAGCAGGAAGTAAGCAGACCACATATATCTCACCTGCACTTAGTTTATATGTGAACATACATATAAAGGAACAGCCAGTTCAATTGTCGGTCATCTCATCTATGGTATACCGATGAGGGCTAACAAGCCCGAAACCGGTCTATGTCTGGTGGTGTGTCCGACAAGGGTTCTTGGCTGTTCACACAGATACCGCAGGAGCAATTCAATGCCGGACAAGAATCCAAGAATATTTTGTTATCTAAAATAACTCAACGGTTGAGCAGCAATTCATATTGTCGGTTCATTTTGTTACTCTTGACCAGAGGATCGGTTGGGAAACCCCATTAATGCCATTTTAATTGACATATTTGAGCAAGGTGATAGTTACCGTACCGTAAACTTTTTTTTTCAACAGAATGGCGCTTCTCCAGACAATTTTTAAATGAAATCTTTAATGGTCCCATCTGGTATAATAAAATTTCATCTGAATTTATCAATATTATTTAAGAACTAATAAATTAAAGCATATTGCTATGCTTTATTTTTGTGTTTTTGTTGTTTGTTTGTTATTATTATATTGAGCACTATTCTTAAATTCTTGAAATGTCATTTACTTACCAGGATAGGTCTGTTCTGGACGCCTGTGTGTACACTTATAATATTTTTGATTGAAATTTAAAATTTTAATGTGTTTGTTTTCAAGAACTATTCGACGGAAAGTAGCTTCATGCTATTTGTTTTTTAGTTTTCTTGAATTCAATGACTGATATGTAAAAAAATTAAATTTAATATTAATCCAAAAACTGTTGGCATGAGACTTATTCCCAGTGTAGATACCAAACAGGTCATATATTTTTTTATTAATTTAAAAATTATGCTCTATTATTAATTGGAAATTTTGCCTCAGAAATATTTAAGATATGGAATTTTATGTGTTTTTTTTTCATTTATTATTTTATGAATGAACAATCAATTAATATTTCTACACTCATGTACAATTTTTATACTAAATACAGTGGTTTCCTTTACGTTGGTACAAAAATTTCTTTTTAAGTCAAATCAGTCCTTCCTTGATCCTTGCTCTCTATATGATTTTCCTGCTTTTTCCTGCCTGCCTATTTGTCTGCTGCTTATCTCGTACCTTGGTTTGATTGCTGTTTGGGTCTTGACTGAAGTCTGTTCCGTAGTTTTCTTTATTTCCCTTTTAAATCTTGGTTTTGGTTAAAATTTCCATGAGTTAATGTTTGTATAATATACTCCTTATTTAATACCAGACTCAACTACTTTCTTGATACTGATACTATTTCATTTTGATATACTTAACTTTCACTAATTTTTAACTGGCGTATACTCTATTTTACTTAATTTTTCATGTGGGAGCAAAATTTTAACGTGGCCTCCCCTATTTTATAAACTATCAACAACTTCTTTTATTTTATCATCACTAAGATACCATAATTTTGTACTGCACTCTTAAATCTAATTATGTAGAATTAAAGATTGATTCAGGGAACAACGTAGTATTGCTGAAAACATCGCCAGTTTAATTTCAGTAAATTAAGATTTTATAAAGTTGGTTTTGTTCTTGTTGGTTATGTTATGTACAAATATTGCTCCTTCGCATAGTTGAAGTTGGAAATTTTGAACTTCACTCGACTTCAACAACGAATACAATTAATTTCATTGGCTGAAAGTGACGTGACTTAGTGTTGCCGTCAACACTACGTTGTTCTCTGAAGCAGGTTTAATATTCAGACGACTTACGTCATACGAACAAATGAATAATTCATTACATTTTCATCAAAATATTTAAGGAACTGCAACTCATAGTAATAAAACTATATACTACACTAAAAGTTAGCATTATGTATTGCACTAAATTGCAAATAATGATTGTTTTTAACGCGACCAAATATCGAAAATTACGTTGACAATAAAAACAAATGTGTAACGTCAGCCGTGACGTAAGACGTCTGAATTCTTGACTCGAGTATACATACAATTTAGAATCGAACCAATGACATTCAAGCTATGATTTCATATAATTTAAATTCAACATTTTTAAATATCGCTATATATTTCTACAAACAAATTTTCGCTTTTACTTTCCCGTTATTGAATTTACACTAATATAATTTCGAATTTAGAAGTTTTGATCTCTAGTTGTCATTCAACAACTGTCATCTGAATGCAAATGATTTTAATCTGACATTTCATCCACATAACAGTGTTATGTGATTTCATCAACGTATTCTGTCACATGATACAATTAACTAATTGACTTATCTCTTCAAATACAAAATTGTTTGTATATTTTCATTTATTGCAGTATATTGCAAAAATTAGATTAATTTACTTAAAAACAAAGGAGATATTAATGCCCAAAGTTCCCTCCGCCTTCATTCAGTGCAGCGGGAGATGTGACGTCACAATATGCGTTTCTCGTTCAGTTTTTTGTGTTTTATTAATTTGTGCATATGCAATGCTAGTTTTGTCAAACGGACTTTTTATGCATGAGGTACATAAATATTTTTATATAGGTAGGTATTTACAAATATATTAAATATAATTTTACCATTTAATGCGTTTATCCATATTTATAAAAGTAATTTTTAAAACAACTCTTTTCATATGCATTTAGGATCGCGCTTTAGCGTGCAATTTCCAACTAAATTTAATAATGAAGCAGGTGAACTGCAGCATAAGTTTTCGCTTATGTACCTTTGATCAGATTATTGCGACCTTTAAAAATTTGCCTCATCCAATCGCGTTTAGCTGAATGTAGATCAAAGCTATGGACAAAGTTAATATACTCTTGGTAACAGCGTTCTCATAGGATGACCTTTTTGTTGGATCTAATTTAAATGTTCTCTATAATATTGTCGCATTGTTTTTCCCTATATTTGCTTAATTCAAGTAAATTATTTTCATTCTACCGGATGAAAGGGTCATGGCATCAATAATTCAATTGTACCTACAGATAATTAAAAAAAATAAAGGAGCTCGCCAATTTGATATTAATTATGGTTGATTGCTGAACTAATTATTTCATTACTAAAAAAAATATCAGTAAGTTTTCCGTAAGTACAAATTAATTAATTTTCTTTTTGAGTTGATCATATTTATGCCTTGTATTAAAATGAGATGATATAGTGTAACAAAATTATAAATAGCTGTAAAATTTACAGGGTGTATACTTTGGGGTAAATTTAATAAATGTTTACTTCTAACATATTGTTACGGAAGCTCACCTACCTTTTTAGTTTGTTAATTATGTTCCTGTTTACGTTAGAATTTATAATTTTTGTAATGTCTTTATTTTGACGTTTTCCAAAATTGTGGAGGCTATATTCTATTTGTTTCTCGACACATTCTCGCAGAAACTTCGAGAACTCTAAAAACCTATGTAAGCCAATCGGTTTCGCCATCACAGTCAGTTTGTATTGAGCAGTCGAAGGCTATTGACAAACGTCAAAGTAAAGCGTTGACATTTGTGAAATTTGTTCGAAGGATATTTCTTGTATAATCAAGAGTGATAATAAAGTTTGTTTAACTACGTTATGTGTTTCTACGCTAACCCAATTTAGAGGTTACATTGATGTCAGAAGTAGAATATTAAAACCATTGCTAAAGAACAAAGTGAAGACTCAGATTTTGGACCAATTTTCCAATGCAAGATAAAAAACATGGACAAACCCTCCTGGCTGGACACTTCTGATAAATCACCGTCTTTAAAAAGCTGGACGCTATGGAATTCTTTAACCATCGAGAAAGGCATATTAAAAAGAGTCTTGGAGAGTCCTGACGGCAAAGAAAAGATCTATCGAACAGTACTGATCCAGAAAATAATTCCAGAAGTGCTTCAAGTACTGCATAGTGGGGTTGGTGGTGGACACATTGGAGTAAATAAAACTTTTAATAAAGTTAGAGAGTGAATCTATTGGCTTGGCCGTCGGTCCGATGAGGAAGAATGGTGCCGACGTTGTGATACCTGCGCTTCTAGTAAGGGACCCAGGACTCGAAGCCGAGAACAGATGAAGCAGTACAATATTGGAGCTCCATTCGAGAGAATAGCTATTGACATCGCTATATTTTGGTAGTGATAGACTATTTCAGTAAGTGGCCAGAAATATACCCCTTACCTAATCAGCAGTCACTGTGGTCGAAGCTTTATTTGAAAACTGGATATGCCGTTATGGACTACCTAGAGAGATCCATTCCAACCAAGGAAGGAATTTCGAATATGAAGTATTTCAGAATGTCTGTGGGCTGCTAGGCATTCACAAAACCAGAACGACACCTCTTCACCCACAGTCAGATGAAATGGTGGAAAGATTTAATCGTACCATTGAAAACTTCGTGAGGATGGCCGCCAATGAAAAAAAAAACCAACTGGGATACCTGCCTTCCTCCATTTTTACTGGCTTACCGAGCAGCCATTCATGAGACCACGGGTAAAACACCAGCCAGCGTGATCTTCGGCACAGAATTGCGGCTACCCATAGATCTAATTATGAACCGACCACAACACGAGGAAAACTTAGACGATTATCTCAACCATCTGAAAAATCGAATAAAGATGGTACACGAAGAAGTACGAGAGAAGCTAAAAATTGAAAGTGACAGAATGAAGACAAGATACGACTTGCATGCCAACAGCAGCGGGTTTCAAGAGTGTGAGAAAGTGTGGCTGTATAACCCAAAAAGAAGCAAGGGTAAATCTCCAAAGCTGCAGAGATCGTGGGAAGGCCCTTATACCGTCGTGTCAAGATTGAATGACGTAGTGTATAGGATGCAGAGGATCCAAGCCAAGATGAAAATTGCCCATATCGATCGTTTGACACCTTATCAAGAAGGCCATGCAGACAATGGAGTAACCTGATCGAGGCGATCAGTTCAAGGAGGGGGGCAATGTTACGGAAGCTCACCCACCTTTTCAGTTTGTTAATTATGTTAGAATTTATAATGTTTGGAATACCTTTACTTTGACGTTTTCCAAAATCTTTGAGGCTATATTCTATTTGTTTCTCGACACGTTCTCGAGATCACAGAAACTTGATTGACGTGATTGACAAACGTCAAAGTAAAGCGTTGACAGTTGTGAAATTTGTCCAAAAGATATTTCTAGTATAATCAAGAGTGACAATATAGTTCGTTTGTCAACGTGACGTGTTTCTACGCTAACCCAATTTAGAGGTTACAATATTGTTCCTTCAATAAAATCCAACCAAAATGTTTGCACATTGGTTGGTTAGTTGGTCATAATTTATATTTATTCATTTATAATAACAGTACACAGTAACATCTATAATAACTGAACAATATGATTTTTTCCTAAAAGGATTGATTGATATCAATTTATTAACATATAGCAATTATGTGTCATTGATAGGCAGATTCATGTAGACGATGTTTATGTTGACATCAGTAAGGCTTTCGATAAAGTTAATCATAATATATTAATGGCAAAATTACTAAGAATTGGTGTTTGTCGTAATCTTTTCCGTTGGATAGCATCATTTATTTAATAGATCCCAAATTGCCATTGTTAATGGTTATTGCTAAAGCTTTTTATTTCACTTTAGGAGTTCCTCAAGGGTTTCATCCTGACTCACTGTGTTTCTTGATTTACATTAATGACATCGAAAGCTCATTGCAATTTTGTAAATCTCTATATGCGGATGATATAAAAATCACTATTCACTAAGGTTAATTCGTGTGGGAATTATTTATTGTTACAAAATGGTTTAGACAATTTTTCCAAATACTGGGTTAGTAATACCTTGCATCTTAATAAGTGTAATAAAATGATTGGTTTTATTACAAGAATAGAAAGATTTTAGGTCTGCTAGAGCTATAAATATTTTTGTATGTTATTAAATAATTTGATATATTTTTTTTTTGAGTTGTTGTCCATCTTTTCATGTACCAGTTAGGAATATACGTATTTTGTGTGTGTGTTTCCCTTTTTTATATTGTCCATTGTAGAATCAACTGAGGGCTAAATTCACCATTTCATTGAATATGTAGGAATTACGATAGATACTGTTTAAATATTGATATTTTTAATAATTCCAAAAGTCATTTTAAGTGTAACATAAAACGTATTAAGTCGCTTGTAAGCACACTCTGTACTTGTTTCTTGTTGCCCATGTTTATCTTATAATATTAATTTAAGCAGCATCAACTACTTTGTCAGTTTTTCACTAAATTGAAAATTCAAATTCCAGTAATAGACAATTCTGTACTCAGTTTTTAACATTCCATCCATTTTATCACAATTTCGTAATTTACGCCGTGTGGAAAAAAAATTGTTATGTTTACGTAACATGTTTTAAGCCATTTACAGTAGGTAGTTTGATAAACTAAATATCCTAATTTCTATACCAGGAAATGTGCCTCAGTCAAGAAGGCAGAATAGATTCGTCTTTCAAAATATTCACTCTAATGCATCTAATCTGTTTCCAAAAAAAAAAAAAAAAGTTTCGGTATAGTTTGTGCTCTACATTGAGTTCATTAAATGGATTTTCTATACGCTGACGCACCTGTTCCTCATTGTCAATAGCTTAGAAATACATCTTCTGTTTCATTGGACTTCACGTGTTAAAATTCGGATTCGGATTGGATTGAGGTCTGGCGACCGTGGAAGCCAGTTTAAGACAACATCATTTCCTTGGCCAATCCAGCGATTTGGGAAGTGCTCGTTTAACCAGGGATACACTCACGGTTGAAATAAGGAGGGGCGCCGTCGTGCATGTACCATAAGGAACCTCTTCTTACTAAAGGAATATCCTCTAAAAATTCATATAATCTAGTGGACAAAAATTTATGGTACATTGCTCCGGTTTAATTTCCAGGCATGATGTGATATCTAAATAGATTATTTCCTAATGTGACAACCCAAACATTTACTTTAAATGAATGCTGATAATGGGTTACATCGGATCTTCGGTTTGTCCGTCCAACAGCATCTAACAAAATTGTCTGCGTATCTATAATGATAGGGATACAATTGTTGTTCTCTCATTATCCTTCATACTGTCATATGAGACATGCTATTTTGAATTTGAAATTGATTTTACTGGAATACGCTCTCTATTGTAATTTAACAAGAATACCATTTTTATTTAAATACTTCGAGTTTCATTATTTTTGAGTCAGAAACTAGAGAAAATTTCCTGCAAAAAATATATCATTAAATTTGTCTCTGGGCCCTGCATTTTATCACACCTCTGTAGCAAATTCTGAAATGTATTTTATGAAATTTATTAAGCACGTCAAGGTTAGTACTTCACTAAAATTTCGTGACTTAATGTCAAACCGTTTTAATGTTACGCATTAAAAATTGTTTCCAAAGTTACCTCTGTAAGGGAGCGTAGCTCCCTTAGGAGCCGCCACTGACAAAAACTATACTAAGGTTTTAGTATTTTTTTGAGTAGTTTTAGAAGCTCTCAAATGTTTAATACCTACTACTGTATTACGAAATGACTATTGCAGATTATTATTCAACTAGCGCCTATTTTTGTATATATCAACGTTTTAGTTTCAAATCATACAAAAATTGCCAGGAAAAACCCTGCTAACAATGTTAACCTTAGTTGTATATGAGAAAGTCGTTAAAGAGGTATGACACGTTTACCATTTTCTTATTATAACAAGAAATATGTAATATACCCTTTTCCAAAACTAGTATCTCCGTACTCTTAATTTCCCACCCTATAACTTCAAGTCAATTGCTTCTCAGAATTATATAAATTTAGTTCATTAGCTATTTGAATAATGATATTTATAATTTTAATTCGGATTTTGATTTATGCTTGCTACTTTTGGGCTTGCGCCTCCACCATCGAGCCATAGTGCGCTGGTTTGGAACTTCAGAAACCGATTGGTGTCTCTAGAAATTCTTTAGTAACTTTTGATAGCTCTTCAACATACCGCAAAGGGATATGTAGAGGCTAATTGAAAATATAATATTTAAGTGTCAGGTTTGTTCTTAGATTTCCTTTAAAGTTGATTTTATTTAGTTATACTAGTCAATTTGTTACTTTAACGTTTCATCTACACATAATGACTCTGATTTTACACTGTTTCGAGTATCATAATGACTTACTTTATCCTATACGTGCTTTTTTAAATTTATTAACGCACTCGGTACGATAAAGACATTTTAATAGTTATTTATGCAACAAGTGCAAAAAGTAAGTGAAATTGACACGTCGAGTACAATAAGCACTTTTTGTACTAGTTGCATACAATATTTTTTCTACGTTCATGCAAAAACAAAAAAATGTTTTATTTAGATGACACTAACTGTAGGAAAATATGACGTCGATTTGAACGTTTATGTTTGTCATGATGACAAAACGCTGTATAGAATGACAGATGAATGCAATAAACATTGCACTGTTAAACCACTTTTTCCACTAAATATAGTTCAATAAAGTTCTTTTTTTTGCATGAATGTAGAAAAATTAAATTAAACGTCCAATAAATAAAGAAAAGTCTACTTGACAACTACACATTTTGAATAATGAACTTAAATTACCTTTACTGAAACCTACTTACTAAACAATATTTATAACCTGCGTACTAATTACTTATAATTAATCGTAAAAAGCTGTGCTGGACTGTTTCATATCCTGTTTTAAAGTTCAACCTTATTGTGACGCATTTAAATTATGAAATCTATAGATCTATCAACGAATCCAGTACGCTGCCTCAAAATCGGTTAAAAAGGAGGTTGAAGATCATCGAGAATAGTGCCTAGTATACGCATTTGAATTAGGCAGTTTAAGAAATCTTGCAGTCAGTTTTGGTACATTGCCAATATTATTTATACTGTGACGGCTCACATATTTCTGTACATCCTGTACAGGCAGGCACAAATTTGTAGTCAGTCAAAAATCATCGACTTATAGTGTAACATTGTGGGTGCTAACCAACCTCAAGAAAATAATAAATATTAGTACACAACACACTGTCCTTATTGAAGTCATACTCCTTACCAATAGATTGGTATAAATATTATTGGACCAGCCATACCGAAGAAAGAAGCGAACATAATCACAGTTTTCATTTCTTAGTTTGATGAATTTTATTACCAATTCTACTAAATTTAATCCATCAACATTTTCAAATGGTACAAAAAACTTCTAGACACCTGGAAGCATTCATCTTTCACATGTTCACGTGTTTTTCCCTCTAAAATGTGTCCGACAAACAAATAGTCAAAATAACTTAAAATAAATATTGTTATAAAACTGTTTTACTAAAAAACATTTAGTAAAAATCCAGCATCGTCCGCATTCATTAAAAATCTTGATATTTGCTTCTTTGTTAAGATCTTAAATTTTTTAGGTTTCTACTTCTGATTTTCGTTCCAGGCACACAATCAAATTTTATTTTTATAATTTTTGATATCGATATTGTTCTTCAGTGAAATTTATGTTCTTATTCTTGAGTAACATCACCAAGGAGATGAAGGCTTCTGTGTTTTGCATAGTTCATTGAAATATACTAATAATCCTTTCTCGTTAGATGTTAAATATCTTTTTTTCCCTACATATTTTATCACAACGACCAACTGCTTATTCGAATTTCTTTCGTGATTTCTTTAGTTCAATATTGGAAACAACTATTACTAGACTATTATGTGCATAGTAATACATTGGATATTAAAACTATCAATGATGATGATATAATATTAGCCATAAAAAAGTTAAAACCAAAGAAATCTATGGGTCCTGACAATATGCCGCCATATATATTTAAGGTTTGTAACAAATTACTTTTGAAGCCGTTAAAATTTATATTTAATTTAATTTTAGAAACTTCCACATATCCAGAGACAGAAACGAACAAAAATTTGTCCTATATTTAAGAATGGCGTCAAAAGTAAAATAGAAAACTATAGACCAGTAGCTCTAATTTGTGCACCTAGTAAAATATTTGGGTCAATACTATAAATAGAAAAATATATTTTCATGTTAATCCACTTATAAATGAAGTACAACATGGATTTATGTCAAATAAATCCACTGTTACTAATTTGATGTGTTTTGCACAAACTGTAATTAATGTAGTTGATAGCAACGATCAGGTTGATACTATGTTTACAGATTTCACTAAGGCGTTTGATTAAGTCAATCATGATATATTGTTGAAAAAATTATACGACTTTGTTTTTCTAATAATTTACTACAGTTATGTGTGTCTTATTTAAAAAATCGGCATCGGTATGTTATTTATAGAGGCGCGAAATCAATTAATTTTTTTACATTGTCAGGAGTACCACAGGGGTCCAATTTGGGGCCATTATTTTTTTTATGTATGGTAAATGACTTACCTGATGTTGTTCAATATTTACATTGTCAGTTGTTTGCAGACGATTTTAAAATTTATAAGAGAATTGAGTAATTGACTGATTGTTGCTTTTTACAAAATGATTTGGATAGTATATTTCAGTGGTCAGAACAGAATTGCTTATCTTTTAATGTAGCTAAATGTTTTTCTATTACTTTTTCTCGTAAAGTTAATAATGTCATTTTTGATGATAATATAAATAAGTCATTACTTACCAATAAGAAAACTATCAAAGACCTTGGTATATTGTTGGATTCTGAATTAAACTTTAATGATCATATAAATGAAACAGTATTAAAAGCTTATCATATGTTAGGGTTTATAATAAGAAATTCTTGTAATTTTCAGAACGAAAAAACATTTATTTGTTTATTGAACACTTATGTTAGAAGTATTTTAGAATATGCATCTATTATTTGGTCCCCTTTATATGAAACGTATAAAAATCGTATTGAGCAGGTTCAAAAGAAATTTCTCAGATATCTATATTATAGAAAATATGGCGTTTATCACTATGGCACACCTTATAATATATTGTTATGTGAATTTGATTTTAACAAATTAGAATTTAGGAGATTATATTCATCTGCATTATTTGTATTCAAGGTATTTAATAATAAAATTAATTGTATGTTTCTGTTAAATGAATTCAAGATATTAGTACCGCAATATTATAGTAGAAATTTAGATTTATTTTATGTTCCAAAATCACGAACAAATTTGGGGAAAAATTTGCCTGTGTATAGGTTATCTGAAATTATAAGTGATATGCAAGAAGTAGATATATTCTTTGATAAATTTTCACTTTTCAAAAGGAAAGTTAAAGACGATTTACAGCGGTTCTTTTGTTCCTGACAGATCTCATCTTTCTTTATGTATCTTTATTTTCTTTTTTATACTATATTACTTACTCCTAAAATTTGGTGTATAATATTTAAAACAACATAAGTGTTTGTAATTATTATTCTGTGTCTGTTACTGGGTTCTCACATAGAAATTATGATTTTTTTTGTTAATGATTGTAATCGATTATTGGATTATGTCTGTAGATTGCAATATTTGAATAAATAAATAAATAAATAAACACGGGAAGCTTCATTCTCAATATTTGATGGCAAATCATGGCTAGAATCCATATTTACACCTTTACAATTATTACATAAGTACCATAATATAAACTATACTAATTGTTATTACTAACTTTGACAATGGTAGATAAAATGTTGTACTCAATACGTAGGTTGCTACATTATTACTGCACGTCTATAATGCACTTATTGAGTAAATATCTATTACTTCCTTGTACTATTTTGGTTTGTTTTTTTTGGCACGAAATATTCAAATTTACTTTATCTTATCGTATCTATAAATGATCATTTCCCCACATTCCATTGCCTTTACAAAACTATAAAAATAATTGCAGCTATTTTTCCTAGTATGCTTCCAATTTGACCTAGTGTCATTTTATTATTTTCTAGTTTTTGTCAATTTATAACTGGCATGAACTTTCTCAGTCAAAGGTTATTTTTGAAACTAAGTTTGCCTAGCTAAAGAATCTTACACTGAAAAAAGCAGATAAGTAAAAAATAACAAAAAACATATCACTATCGTGCACTTCCGTATTTTTGAAGTTTCGAAAAACTCTGTTTTCGTGTTCAAAATAGGAAATATATTAAAAGTATGTCAAGTTTGACAGTTTAAAATTTGTTTATGTGCTTCCATAGAGATGTTAAATGATTTTTATTTTATTGTTACTTACTTCTTCTTGATACAACTGTAGCCAATAATGGTCAATGTTTACAGAACAGTTTGACACAGATTTTTCTCCGTTCAAGAAAACAATCGCGGACTCTTTTGATTTTCTTTTTGTTGCAATATTTTCCTTCTTCAAAATTTTTTGCCAAACCCCATTGAATCAAATGACCGTTTTCCCAAGCGGGTTCTCAAATTTTTGAGTTTTCAAATTCCGGTTTTTTATATAATTTTTATGTTCCTCAACTCTAACATTCATAGACCGACGCGTTTCTCCAACATAATGTTAATGAAGTTTCCGCGAAAATCATTAAAACTGTAACGTATTGTAACGTTCGACAACATTGCAGTGTCAGGCTGCTGGTGATAACGTAAAAGTAATATTAATCATAATGGTGCGTACAGCTAGTGCGATTCATTTTTCTCTAGTTTTTCGTTGATGTTTGTGAGTGTACATAAACAAAAATTGAACAATTTATAGTAACCATAACCAGCTGCATCGCATGTTAATTTACGGCGAATCTAGGCAAAACTCTCTGGCTAC
The DNA here is from genome assembly GCA_037114965.1 of Monochamus alternatus. NCBI lineage: Eukaryota > Metazoa > Arthropoda > Insecta > Coleoptera > Cerambycidae > Monochamus > Monochamus alternatus. The sequence continues at coordinate 28,607,194 of CM073429.1, forward strand.
GATACGTTTGTACGGTAAACGCTTCTTGCAAGAAACAGAAGTCATTTTAAACACTTGCAACTATTATCTATTCTGTGTTGTGAAAAGAGCTCTAAGAAAACCATTTACAATAAGTACATATGTTTAGGTGTACCTATTTGTAATTATTATGTATAAAACATAGGAATCCTAGGAATCCTAAGATAGTATATGTGCATATTCTAGACCTGTTTGCTGTCATAATTCTATTACCGTTGGTTAGAGGTAATATTCAGGATATAATATATATAGAACATTAAAAAATATTACAGATAAAACAAACACTTTAGGACAAAGAAACTAATCATGTGACCATCATGTGATATGATTTTTGTTATTTTTTTATTTATCTGCTTTTTTCAGTGTTCAGAGATTTTTTGGTTAGGCAAAGTTAGTTTCAAAAATAACCATTGACTGATTCGTTTGGCACAAGGGCTTATTTAATTAATCTTTATTTTTTCAGAAGTGTAGCAAAAACTCAATCAAACCAAAGAAAAAGCATGAATTTTGTGTCAATTTAACTATTTCTCCATCTATGATTTCTAAAATAACAATCATACTCATCATCATCGTATTAATGTGAAACATCTTTTAATGCTGGTAACTCATTAATGTTGAATAACTTGAAAGTAGTATCGAAGCTATTTTTTAGGAACAACGGTAAAATTACCACAAAATTATCTGGACCACAATTCCGCTCCACCAAGCCAGTCAATATCCTTTCTCCAGCTTTCATCTCGAGAGGGCTTGCCATGCACCTTCGTGGAGGGCTAGTGCGCCTATGCCGAACTGCTGAAAGGTCAAAGGGCGCGCTTTCAAATGTTTAACTTCCTTTTTGTTCAACTGGAAATGGTAATTTTCTCGGTGTTTTGTGCAGCTAATATCCATACAGCAATTCAACATTGTTTTGTAGTATGAGGTACAATGAAATGTACGTATGTAAATATTTATCATTTATTTCAGTAATATGTTTTAAGAAATTTTTAAAAAACAATAGCAAATAATTTTATACTAAATATATTATTGTAAGTATTACACAAGTTTACAAATTTGGGTCAACTTTTGGACCCGAGCAGATGAGGACGATTATTAATGTTATTTGATGCTCTGAACTCAGATCTTCAATCCGTGTGTCAAAATTGATTCTAGTTTTCGAGTTCGCATGGTGGCAGTACTGCGCTCTTATTACGGCTATCAGCTGACCACGATGCATCGAATATCTTTTGGAACTTGTTTTTGTACTGTGATTGTGCTTCGGAACGTGTGAAAATGCAGAGAAAACGTTACAGAGTCGATTCAAAGTGTTTTTGTTACGTTTGTGGATGTTATATGCTCGAAAAACGTGGAAAAATCATGACAAATGCATTATTTTGCAAAATTATTACAAGATTGGAGCTGGAATAATAATAATAATAATAATAAATAGTTAGACGAAGACCTGTCCGGAAGAGGGGACGGCATATTAGTATTAAGCAGGCCGCATTTGTGCCCAGGAACGACTTACATTGGTAAACCCTAACCACCATTCAGTGCAGGAATAAGGGAAACCTGGAAAACCTCATTAATTAGGTGGATAGTCAAACATCAACCGGTATCAATCTCTCACATTGAACCAAGCCAACATTCTTCCACCCTACCATACCCGCAGAGAGGGTGCCAATCCTCTCCACGAATATAGCTTATATACGGTCTACCGGCTGCGGGGGTCAAACCCACAGCGATCTAGTCACCTCGATTCAAGTACTAACGCCTTAAACCGCGCGACCACTGACCTATCTAATGTCTCTAAATGTCTCTCAAGACACATTTTCTGCATTCACATCTTGATTTTTCCCCACAAAACTTGGGCGACACGAGTGATGAGCATGGAGAGCGGCTACAACAAGATATAGCGAAAATCGAAAGGCGATATACTCGCGTCAAGAATTCAGACGTCTTACGTCACGGCTGACGTTACACATTTGTTTTTATTATCAACGTAATTTTCGATATTTGGTCGCGTTAAATACAAATATTTTTTCAATTTAGTGCAATATATAATGTAAACTTTTTGTGTAGTATATAGTTTTATTACTATCAGTTGCAGTTTCTTAAATATTTTGATGAGAATATAATGAATTATTCATTTGTTCGCATGACGTAAGTCGTCTGAATTCTTGTCGCGAGTATACCAAGGATTTTAGGAGGAAGGCATGATGACCGACTACTGTTGGACCCTAATGCGTGAAACAGATCCCAAGCAATATAAAAGATTCAGTTCAACCTCTACTCATTTCTGATTTATACTTTTTAATTCAATAAATGGCCGTTAATGGTAAAAAATAGTAAAATAATTAATTTATTGAATATTTCGAAAACTAGAACCAATTTAAAAAACGGGCTGCTGATTTGGATTCAGCCCCCAAATTTACCTTATAAACAGCTTTTGGTTGCTCAGGTCCAAAACCGTGTATACTTGTGTTAGGCATGCTATTAATTGCTTTAGATAGGAGGACTTTGTTTGAAAAATATTTGTCAATTGCCTAAATTTTCAGTGCCTGTTTTGTTTCTCAGAGTATATGCATGCTAAATCTGTTCTCCGCTTTCATTATAACAAACGGTATGGTCCAATTAGATGGTGGCTAATGATGCTATACCAGACATTGTCACCAAAATGACCTTGGTTATTTGTGGGATTGACAAAATGAGGGTTTTCTGTTGAGCAATAATGTTCGTTTCGGTCATTGTGCAGTTTGACTATTTCTTTGCTACAAGGAAATTAAAAGTACTTACTCCCGTATTCTAGGTCATATAAAACACTTTTAAATGTTTTATATGGTAGGGTTGACGAGTTTTCAATAATTTTTTATTAAAATTTATGTTGAAGCATTTGCACAAGAAAAAATGTAGTGGAATTGCCCCCACTAGTCATGTACAACACGTGAGTACTTTTAGTTTCGTTGCAGCAAAGAAGTAGTCAAACTGCAAAATTATCTTCGTTTCTTCTGTTAGGCAGGCCATTGCTTACAAACCGACTTTTATTTGTTTAGAGAATGTGATTAAAACTCACCGTCAGCAACTTCTGTGGGCACCATAATTCTTCTAAATTGTGTAACTTGTAGTCATGATATTTACTACTTATAATTCTTTGAACTGGGGACTTCAGGATTCAAATTTAATTCCCTGCTAGCTTTCCTAATTGACTGTTTTTAAAGTATTGTAATACCTAGGCTGTTGCATTATCAGTAGAAAATCCACTTTTTCTCGAATAGTCCTTTCTAATATAATTTATTTGTGATCAGAAAGTCAGTGTTCAGGATATCTTTCCTGATATATTCGCACGGTTCTTCTTATATTTTTTTGGACTTCATTGTAAATTAAGACTTTACCAACTTTTTCATCGTGCGTTATCATATTGATTGAAGTAAACTATTCAAAATAAGAACAAAAAAAATATTTCGATATTGACAGATTATGTGACAAATTGCTTCACAATAATCAAACTGTCTATTGTTTTCCATGGAGATCGAATGAAGTCATGGCTAATTCGGAGCTTGTTTTCACATATTTGCTTAAACAAAAGGGGATATCAAAAAAGTTTATTAATGAAAGTTTATCAGAGAAGCTTTGTCTTTTCCAATATGAAATGAAATAGGTATGTTCCTGGGAAAAATATATTTCATGACTTCATAACAAGCATTTCCTAAAGTTCAATATTTTTTGCTCGTATGCAAACCTAAGTCGATCTAATTGAAACTGAAACAAAATTTTTATTCGTTTTTTATTAGCCAATAGCAGCTTTGGAGCATTGAGTTTGAGATATACGGTACATGTAAATCTTGCTTTTTATTTCAATACATACAGGGTGTCCTGACATGATGCGTTAATATTCTGGGGAGGGACCTACGTGAAAAATTAATCCCATAAGACACTATAACTTTTTTTTCAAAAACTCAAAATTAGTGGGGTTACAAGGTATAAAAAAATTATACTCTTGTACTTTTTTGTGAATCTACTGATTTTTTCCAATTTTATACACGTATCATTAGTGTTTCTTTGTGTCCACGTTTCAAGGCATGCTTTGTTAATTTTGAAAATGAGTTCGAGTGAACGCCTTTTAATGTGACGCACGTGAATGTTTAAAGTCGCTTTTCTCGAAAAGTTGATATAACAACAGGACCCTCTTTAAAGATTTTTTGTCTGTCCAAATAAAAAATTTCTAGGTCATTATTTGAAGGCGAAAGACAGTTTAGGTTCTAGGCGTTAGAGGAAAAACAATAAATTAAGAACGTGGATACAAAGGAACACTAGTGATACGTGTACAAAATTTGGCAGACTCAAAAATGTTATTAGAAAAAACTCATAAAAAAATTTAGACGCCTCATAACCCCACTAATTTTGAGAAGAAATATTGGCGCATCATTTCCGGACACTCTCAGGAGTGCCTCAAGTATTACTGGCATCCTTGGAAGGGATGATTGTACAGTGAAAATAAATGAGATTTACTCAATATACCTATATCAAAAAGTTCACCGTTTTTGAGATACAGGGTGTCAGATTTCGAAATTACATAACTTTGAGCATAACTTTTCTGGTAATCTAATTCTGGTATTGTATGATAACTTTTCACATTGGAAGAGTTCGCAATGCCTGCTAACTCATCAAAAAAATAGAAGGGATTCCTCAGGAATACTATCCGGAGATGCAACTATTCCTTAACACTCTTCGTCTTGTAGCTCCTGTTAAATATTTAATTAAAATTAAACAATACGTATAAGCCCAAAAAGTCAAGAAGCCCATCCCTACCCACGGAAAGCGTCCAAAAGTCCGCACTTCATCCACAGAAGCGGGAACAACACAATAAAAAAATTCCTTCGACAGGACAAAAGGGGAGAACGTATCCCTGATTCTCTCCTGCAACTATTATTATGACTCCGCATGGCACGTGCTATTTGACAATCAATGTAATGACGTCAGCGCGAAGAGGACCAATTGCGGCGGAGATCCATTCACCGCGCCGATTACAGATTCATCTCCTGCTTCGGCTCTCCTGCGAACTTCAGTAGCGATCCGCACACTTCGAGTTTCAGCAGTGAGGTTTCAGACCTCACACAGTCAACCACGCGTTCACCTAACCTTTGTCTTATTGGCTATATAATAATTATTTGTGTTTGGCCATTATAGATTAATCCAGTGAACAGTGAATTAAATAGTATTGGAAATTTAGTTGACATTATATTTTTCAAAATTGTTTTTTTTTTGTTCTTCAAAATTGATTTCCCTCCCTTTTCGAACCAGTGATGGCATTGCTGATGGCTCTCTTTGTAAGTCGATTTTTTGCATGCCCATATGCCATATGTTACTTCAAATAAAAGTAGACCTGCGACTTTGTTCAATGTAAAGCTAAAGCATAGGTATATTTTATTTTTCTACAAAAACATTGCAATGCATGCTGTGTTATTTGAAAAAATGTGTGAATTGACAAATTATAGTTTTGTATAAGGTCATCTATGTTTTACTCTTTTCAGAAAGAAATTACAAGTAAAAGTTGAAATACTTTTCTGATTTTTTTAATGATATATTCAATATAGTTATGCTAACATTTCTATTTTCGTTTTTTTTTCTGAAAGAGGTAATTGTGAAAATGCAGGGTCATCTATTATATTTTCTTGTTGAAATAATTGAACAACTCTTAAATTGTTTCATAGTTCATATTTCTCATATTATTCTTATTTATCAAATTTTAAAATTCTCCAATTGGAAATTACATTCTTCTGTATCTTGCGAACTGTAGGAGCAATATATACACTGTGTTCCATGATGGAACCTATATTCATATTTTTTGCTGAAACAGGTGAATTAGTAAATATAAATTGACACGTATTTTGTATGTTTTTTTAGAAATGTTTGATACAGCTACAACATTACCGACATTCTTTAAAATAGAAGGCATCCATAAAATAAATTATATAACTAAAAATTTCCAAAACAGTTCGATTTTTGATTTTAATTTACTGTTGTTTCAAATAATAATTTAATATACAGGGTGACCTACCTTCAAGTTATGACATCATCATCGGTATTTTTTTATTGGAACACCCCATTTTTTTCCCATTTCCGGATTTCCCTTGCTGAGCTAATTCCAAAAATGTATCACAAGTTGCTTAAAATTGGTACAGGGTGGGCAACAATACCGTAATTATAAAAAAATACCATTACAAATTACAAGTTGTTTACAAATGAATAAATGTACTAAAAATTAAATGAAATTATGTATTGTTATTACAACTACTTTGATAAACTATTAAAAAAACACCCCAAACACGTTTATTAGTGATATTTGCGTGCCCAAACAGACTATCTTACGTCTCATCCATGATTTGGCTGAAGACGACGTGGGCCGAAGAACTGAATTCTGCGCATATATGATGCACCAAAATAATCCAAATAACAATTTCATTTCTAACGTTTTATTTTCCAATAAAGCAACGTTTTATTTCAAGGCATGTTAAAAGCACTCGTTATAGGTCTCAAAAAAATCCACATTGGATGCAATAATACCATAAGCAATGACCACCAAAGCACAATATATGGGTTGGTATTGTGAGAAATACAATTGTTGGACCATATTTTTTTATGAAAATTTGACAGGAGCATTGTATCTGAATTTAGTAACGTATAACTTTCTATTAAATTCTTATAAACGTCTTTGGTATTGTTGCCCACCCTGTACCAATTTGCAGCAACTTGCGAGTGTTCCATTTAAAAAAAACAGTGATGATATCATTACTCGAAGATAGGCCGCCCTGTATATTAAATTATTATTTGAAAAAACAGTAAATTAGAATAAAAAATCGATCTGTTTCAGGAACATTTAATAAAATTGTTTATTTAGCTAATAATGAATGTATGCGTTACTTTATGGACGCACTGTATATGGTTATACACCTACTTTTTTGACTTGCCAAAAAAAGGTAAAAAATTGTTTTTGTCACATTGAGTATTTTATATTTTCTGTATTTAAAAACCATACCTTATTATCGATCTTTTTCGTACAGTGTTTACTTTAAACCTTTGTCCCTCAAAAAAAATTAAATAATACTTAAACACCTCGATAAACACATAAAATCAAAATCAATTAGAAAAAAATAAACACACGAGTATTTGAAATGAATAAACTAGCAGATTCAGAATATTAAAGAACAAAAAGACAAGGTTGGGCATATTTCTTTCACTGTCATTTAAAAATACACACCTTTTCTACATGTTTTTACTTAATAATAAAAAATCTGGTGTAAAAATATAATAGATGGTATTGTACTTGAATGAATTTGTCTAGTCAGCAATTTATTATTTTTTTAATTAATTGACAATACTGTTTTATTAAATCGAAATATTAGTCAGTCATATTTAAAGATATGTATACACCTTGTATATACCTTGTGCGTATTTTATTATATATATAGGTATTATAATAAGTGTTATATTTAGGAATTAAAAAAATATATATATTAATTAACATTATACAAAAGTTATACACTCTTTATAGCACAATTAGTAAGGAAATTAGAAAAATCCAAAAAGACTGAACAGGCAAAGCGAAAGTCACAGAAAAACTGATATCAAGTTTATCACTTCCACATGCATTGTTTTTCTTTAATATACAGGGTAATAAATAAGTACGAAAAAAGAGGGGGTTATTCCCTGTGGAAATATAAAGGGGTCTTTCATAACAAAAATCTCATTTGAACAACCCCTGTGAAGATACAACTTCATAAAGAGGGTGTAAAAAAAGTAGTTTTTAATTTTTTTCTGAAATACCAAATAAGTGACATAAATGAACTCAAGTAGACATTTTCTGCTATCTAGAAGGCACTCAGTAAACGATTTGTTGATTTTCCCTTACGATTATAGAAAAAAGCCACCCCTAACTCTTGTGTCATACGTAACTTTTTTTTATTGCTACCTTACCATTTAAAAATTAATTTCAAATAACTTGATTCATTATAAACAAAAAAGGTATCTTATAATTTTTTCATATAGTTAAGAATTTCTGAGCAAAAAAAATATTTACCTAAAATCAATTACATGGCATGATGGGCATAGGGTACAAATTTAATCGAACTGTAATTTATCTAGTAGACATTTTGGTATAGCGACTTAATTGTTATAATGAACGCAACTTGATTTTATTAGATTCATGTATAATGGCTGAAGGTGATAATTTTCTGCATTTAATATGATTTCTATTAGTTTTTAATATTAACTTATTTTTTACATATGTAATAAAATTAAGTTGATTATAACAATTAAATTGTTATTACAAAATGTCAATTTGACAGCCACCTACTAGATAAATTACAGGTCGATTACATTTCTACCCTATGCCGATCATGCCATATAATTGAGTGCTCAGAAATCGTTCTTATTATGAAAAAATATAACAGACCTTTTTTGTTTAGAATGAATCAGGTTACCTAAAATGAATATTTGAATGGTGACGTAGCGGTAAGCAAAAAGTTACGTATGAAAAAAGTTTTAGGGGTGGCTTTTTCTACCCCTTACAACCCTAGTAGAAAATCAACAAATTGTTTAATGACTGCCTTCTCAGTAGCAGAAAATGTCTCCTTAATTTCATTTCTGTCACTTTTATGGTAGCTGTCAGAAAAAAAATAAAAGGGGATGTTCAAATGAAAATTTGAAATGAAAGGCTCACCTTATGCTTTCACAGGGAATCATTCCCAGAAGTTTTCACATTTATTTATTTACACCCTGTATATTCTGAGAGATGCAGATAGTTGGAAAACAAACAAAAAAGAAATAGAACCGCTTAACATATAATTTTGCAAACTTTTATTAATTTATCATTTCTTTTATTTATGTATTTATGTCACCACTATTAAAGGAGTAAATTATTGTTAATAATAATGAATTAAATGGAAATATGTACAATATGATGATACAATATTAACTTTACTGTTCCTAATTAGGAGATAATGTATTAAAGTAGGTAGTTATTTATATTTGTTGTAAATTTTATTCGAGTATTTGTAGGCCAGTAATCGATTGTAAATATCGTTTGGATTGTTCATTACCTATTTTTAAAAAAGCTCTAAACATCGTTTGCATTTATTCCAAATTATTAATCTGGTGCGCTCCAAGACTAATTAAGCTGAATACAAAGTGATTTATAATGACGCTTAATTTCATAGATATAAATGTATGACGAACCATTTGAGATACAAATATGGAACATCTGTTACCTACGCCCTAAGCACGATTTCACACAAGACGATATTATCGGTGTTGGTGTCGGTACTAGTATCGGACTGAGTTAGAAATACATGGCTTCATATGAAGATGTTAACACAGTCGGAACAGAATATCTGGTCGTCACTGATATCGATGTGCATGTCGAATGGTTCTGTAGACGCGAACGAATAATTTATCGTTTCTTTTTAAACCTGGTCTACACGTAATGTTTTGTTGTCAGTCTTGTACGATCTGGAAAACCGGACTAAATAAGATTGACACAAATCGTGCGATTACACTACTAAACTTCCGTTCAGTCTTTCGCTCAGACATTCCAAAAATGTCATAGAGGAGGAAGTGTTAGTGACGATAATTGCACTATTTGTCTAAAAATTGAAGAAAAAACTAAACTCTGCACGTCGTTCACGGTGGTTTCGGGAGTGGTTACTGAAGAGATTCTCCCATGTGAACCTTCTCCGAGGGAATTGGCGACATTACGTATGGACATAGACATGTACTGTAAATTAGTAACCCCAAAAATAAAAAAATAAGACACTGCCACTGTTTGTCTTGGTTTCTGTAATTCTTTGTATTTCACTTACCAGAATGAGGAACATTTTGGTACAATTCTATAAACTCCGTCAACAAACTTGTGAGGCCAGTCGTAAGCATGATGCCATTTTCTTTAGCCACTACATACTAGTTGCAACCTCTAGCGTGGTTAATAACAGATTGACAGGAGATTGAAATTTGAGAGATAAGACTGACTCACATCTACATGTGATAACTTGTCTATCGTCTTGCTTGTACACAAAGCTTCAGCTCATTCGTCTTTTGAGTTTGTGAAACTTCATGCAGTTCATGCAAAACTTCCAATTTGCCGTTTATACGTAACGTTTTGCTTGACAAATCTGGCATGATCTTTAAACAATTTAAAATACATACAAGTGTTGACACTGGCCAATAATGAAATGTCGGTACAGGTCAGTGCAGTAACTAAACTGTAGTCAAGTTAAATAATTCAATTCCTAGTGTCTGCTGGCTAGGTAGGTACACTGACTGACTGGCAAATGCGTTACATCTGCAGGGTCTACTAAAAAACACTCATTGTCGGTATCTGTAAACACTGTATTCTATATCAATACCGACACCGATAATATCGCCTGTGTGAAACTGTAGCGTTAAATGTTGGCATTTCATTGCATATTTTTTTACACCTAGTACTACTAAAGTTTTGACATAAGTTTGGTAGTACTAGATAGCGTAGCTTATATAACCAATGGTACTATTTATTACTATACCTTGGCTCATTACAGAGTCGGATTTCAAACGTTGAGTAGAAATGTAAAATGGGCCACGTCAAGCGGAATACGAGAAAAACGGAAATTTAGACCTAAAATAATTCAGTTAAAAAGTGTATTATTGGGCTTCTACGTATACATATAATTTTATGAATTTTTAGGTGAAAACATGGAATATTTTGGGTCTCTTTGAAACCGTTTTATTAAAGTTGTTCTATGTCCAGTTTAGGATGCTACTAATTTTTCTCCTAATTTGTGAGCTCGGCAGATCCAAGATTATCACAGTCTAATTTTCTATTGGACGCCACTCCTATGCCTATGACAACACCAATCTATTTCAAACAATAATCAAATAGATATTGTAGTGAAAAAAATGGAATGCTAGGCTCTTAATTTTTAAAAATAGCATAATTTTCTGACCAACTACTAACCATTACAGAAATCAAGTATTTTTTAATATTTACTACTTGATTCTTTACCATTACAACTTGACTTGATTTAAGTAGTAGTAGGTGAAAATACTCAAATATTATTTTCTAATACTTCAAAACAATTTCATATCTATTATATCAAACTTTTATACCCAAGTAGGATTTATATATTTATGATATTTTAGCTTATTCTAAATAAAGTTTTTGTCACCCTTGCAAATATTACTATAAACCGAAATACATAAAAGAAAAAATTAATTCCGTTGATAGCAGCAGCGTCTATGTAGTAATTGTCTGTTAATAAGAAATAAGCTAAAATATACCTCTGTTCTTAGCTTTTTATTTAGCAATAGAGAGTCAAGGGATTGCTCAAACAAGTTTTCAAAATAAATTTTCTCATAAAAATCACGGTTAAATTAAAAAGATTAAAAAATTAATTATCACAAATATTGTAACACTTGGTATGTTTGTTTCAATAGACTCAAAATCACGTATTCTATCACCTCCTAAAATTATTGTAACGACTTTCAAGACACTCTGTATATGAGTTACTACAAAACTGTTTGCAAAGGTAATTGTAGAATAGTATTTAATAACAAAACGGTAAACATTTTTTTTAAACAAACGCCTTTTTAACTGTTCTGTTTTATGTAAATTTGTATAAAACTATTTGATTTAATATTGAAAATACAGATTATACAATTTTTTTTGAAACTTTTGTTGTAACTTTATATTAAAATAATAAAATACTTATTTTATAAACACTTGACTTGATTTTATGAGTAACTGAAAAACTGGTTCACATCTTTAGAAATCGAGAAAGTAGAATAAAAAAGATAAATGTCTCTCTAATCTCAGCAAACATGTAGGCAGTAGTATGTATAACTTTTTCAATTGAGGTAAGTGGTGGTTGTGATCTAAATCTGTTTTGATTGGTTGTAGTACGCAAAGTAGAGGCTAGTGATAAAACACGACCAAGGATAACGTTGAAATTGGCTTACTACTGACGAAAAAGTCAATAACATGTACACACAAAGTGTGGGAGTTACGTATCTCTATAGCTTGTAATATATATACACGTGGGTTATTTCTAAAATCAAAAAATATCGATTCTAATGTTCTTTTGCAATCTTTTAATGATGACGTATTTCTAATAGTATTTATATAAAAAATAATTTTTTTCTTGATACGAGTGCTATCAGTCAGTGTATTCAATTGCGATAATTTCTTTTGATTTTCCCTAAGGAACCTTATTTCTTTGAAATATAATTAAGGATCAAATGTCCTAATATTTACTTAGTTAGATTACGTCAAATACCTCCCTTTCGAGTATTTTCTTTCTCTTACAGTCAACGTTACTTCTTCAATGAATGAAATGCACATTTTTTCTAAATTACGCATTACTCATCTTTAAATTACTCTTTTAAATATTTTAAATAACATTTTAAAATTTGTGTTGTTTATCAACACTTAACACTTTTAAATGGTCAAATTGTTCATATTTTTTTTTTCAATTGTATTTCTGAAGAAAGTTTATACACTTTGCGTAGGTATATAAATAATAAGTTATGTCTACGAATGGTTCAAATACAAAAATATGTCACTAATCTTAAAATACTGCAAAAGTAAACTGAAAGTGACTACCAGATTTAAAAAATATAATTATTGTATAGAGAAGTGAAAATTTTTTATATAATGTATCTCACTTCTCATTTTATACTTGTTCTGTTTTTAAGCTAAAATTTTCTTTTTAAATTTGTAATAATAACAATAATTTTGTATTTATTACATTAGTCATTCAATAATAATCTATATGATTATCTTCGTCACATACAGGGTGTTACATAACATGAACATTTTTTACTGTTTTAGAAAGGTATTTTAAGCTAATATATATCAAATCTCCTACAATTCCTATCAATGAAGTCGTATGTATGTTCTCTGATACCAAACATCTAGATATGCTAATGAACAATTCCACAGACAAATCTCTATTCAATAATTATCTAAAGAAATTAATCTATCCAAATTTACTAACCTGGTTTAATGAAAACATTCTATAGATATTTAACTTCTGACAGTGGGAAATCAACCACAATAGATGAGATCTATGTGATATTGTGAACATGAACCTTAAAAAGTCATAATAAGTTGAAGTAAGTAAATTGTAAAATTTATATACTCATATTCAATTTATAGGTATATAATAATCATAATAAAAATTTTAATTTATAATATTACGACAGATATATTCTTTGAACACTATGGATCTTGATGAAATGTTGGAAGCATTTGTTGTATTGGGTGATACGCAGGATGCTGAAGAGCAAGCCGAGGGAGAACGTCAAGTACTTCAAATGACAGATCCATTTAAGGTATCTGATGTAAAATCCATAGATAAATATTAATAAAATAACAACCACAGAAAATAATCAGCTGATAATTCTTGATTTTGATTGGTTATAATCTGAACGCAGCACCGGCAGTACTATAAAATTTGTGGGGACAAGTTCCTACCACGTTCCTATTCACATACGTTCAAGAATAGCTGTTTTATAACTGTGTTAAAATGAAGTGAATTTTGGGGGAAGTGATCTTATATTTTCTCATGAGAAGAGCTCAGTTCTCTCGATCTCGAGAATAACCGCCATTGACGTTCTCCCTCAGCTTGTTCTTCAGCATCCTGCAGATCACCCAATACAACAAATGCTTTCAACATTTCATCAAGATCCATAGTGTAACTTACTTACTTCAACTTATTATGACTTCTTACTTAATAGTTAAGGTTCTTGTTCACAATATCACATTATCTAAAAGTTGAGTTAGAAGCGCAATTTTCTCATGAGAACTTAAACTTCTCCTATAACATACCATGAGAAACAAGTTCTCCTACTATTCTGGGAAGTGAGTACTCCGTGGTTGTCAAGAATAGCATAGTTTTCAATTGCGGAGAACTCCGCCCCTTTCTCAGGAAAAAAACGTACCAGATTTCAAGAGTAGCCGTCTTGTAGTCTAGCGATGTAGAGATTGAAAATAATACAGTTTCAATAGTTTTTTGCTCGGAAACTATAAGGATTTTACAAAAACTTTTTTTACGATATTGACTCTTTTTTTCATGACGCATCTATTCCCAAATTTTTTTAGATAAGTTTTAAATCACCCTGTATAATGCTCAATACTTTTGTATTTATGTAAAAAAATGAATTGATTAAACATGAAAACATACCTTTAAACACGTCTACCAGATATTCGAATCCCCACGAAATTTTGAAATTTTCTACACATTCCATATTTCACTTAATAATAAACTCGCATTTATCTTAAAGTGTAAAACCACAATGCAATGGTCAAGAATCCACGGCGGAGTAAAAACGTAACAAGGGAAGGGCAGTGGAAGACGACACTCACGTCGTACATTCCTTTCTAGTTTCATGTTGAAAATTCTCAAAAGGTGACGAACACGCCGATTGGGAAAGGAGTAATCACGAGGTTATATTAAAACAATAACAAGGTGTAGTAACATTATATTTTGGTATCAATAAAAGATGTCTGCACTGACCTGCACAGACCAGCACGGACCAGCACATCACGGACCTGCAAACTTGCACGACTTCGCACACTTGTCCAACACGGACTAGCAACTTTTTGTACAGGTTATGTGTGTGGCAGACGTTTTCAAGTTTTTAAGTTGTAGTGGAGTGTAGCTTGGAAGAAGAAATTTTTATTTTAGCGATGTTGTATGAAGAGGAGGAGGGGGAAGAAGCCAGGAGAATAAGAAAGTTGTGGGTTCACCCTATCGATAAAAAGAGAAAGCGGTATGGTGAACTTAATCATTCATTCTCTGAACTGGAGAGAGATCAACAATATTTTTTCGAATGCCACAAAAAAAAATTCAACTTCTGGAGCACCTACAGCACCAAAATACAAGATTTTGCAGATCAGTGTCATCTGACGAAAGAATTCTAGTTTGTTTTAGGGAAGTAAATAGAGGTTGTTGATAAACGAAAGTGGCAGTTCTGTGACACATTCACAACTTGACTGGTCGAATATTTTTAACTGTTTGAAACCAATCCCTGAGTGTTGTGGTAACAAAATTTACGTTAGACTAGCGCAACCAAATATAAAAATTGCAGACCACTGATACGACCTGCAGTGACGGTCGTTGTAGGTGACAGTCCATGCAGGTGTTGGTCTAGTGTGCGATGCTCCACTAAATAACATGAGAACTTTTATGAGCAGGCTTTGCAGGTCCGTACTGTGCAGATACGTGCTGGTCCGTGCAGGCATAATGTACGCGATCTTTAAAACGTGAAATATTAGGTTTGTTCCTGCACACAATTCATGGCAAATCATTGACAGTCACAGATTTTTAAAGGAGGGACAGAACGGACATATCTGACAATTTGTACTAGATGCAAATTTCTTGCTGAAACAGTGGACTGTGGATTGAATGAATGACCTATCACGGCGATAGTAATATTCTGAGGTTCTGAACTTTAAAAACACTGATACACAGATTTTAAATTAAAGTTAAAGAAGTTAGGTTATAACAGAGACAGAGACAACTATCCATTAAAGTATAGATTAATGTTAGATGCCTAGTAAGAGTAAGCAGCTGATAGACTAATACGCATGCGCCGGACTATCGGTATACGAAGAAACCGTCAACTTTTTAAAATGTCAGCAAATTGGTCTTGATCTTACTGGAACAGTGAATTAGGAGTTTTTCAGTGGCTGATTAGATTTGACACACAACTGATACTTAAAATATCAGAGCCAACTTCTGGTTACTTCGTTATTTGTTGCAGAATGAATGCTGATATTGTTGACATAAGAAATATATTTTTTCTGCTTAAACTACTCATCTGTTCAAAATTCTGAAAGTATAAATAAAGTTTCTAAATAAAGTCAGCTACTAATAGAAAAAACTGAAAGTAATTATACAGGGGGTTAAAAAAATATGTGCTTATATTTGCATGATATATGATTTTTCTTATATTTCTATTGACTGCAAAAGATTTTAAATAATGTCAAAAAATGTCGGTTAGACTTATAACTGCGTAGCCCAAAAATGGTTAAAGTCGATAAAGTCGTTTTCGCGAAATTTGACGCTCGCTAGCGGCTAAGCGAAGCAATTTTGGAAATAAGTAAATTGGGCTAAACCGGCTTATTTTGACCTCAGGAGTTAGTGGTCTTCCGTTGTACACGTCTTTCCCGGACACCCTGTATTTCATTGTTCTCTTGCAAGCTTGAAACAGGTAACACTAGGATGCCTTTTTTAAATATGATGCTGTATCTAGTGTTAATTACTATTATTACAATTTTGTGTATCTTAATTTTAAGTTTTGTTTTGGTTTCTGCATTTTGCATCTGTTTAGTATTTCTCTTTCTTATTTCTAACATATTGTTTGTTTGTTAATTTTACTGTATATTTTCTTTGTATTTCTTTTATCTGTACAGTATGCGCCAAAAGTATGGAATAAATTCAATAAAAACGAAACAATTATTTTTTGGGAAAAATCCTCGAACAGGTCGATTTTTAATTTAAAAATACATATTTTAACATAAAATGCGATTTTCAAATGTCATTTGTTTTCGAGTAATGACGTCATCGATTTTTTTTTAAATGGCAACACCATATTTTTTTTCCTTGATTCTGAAAGATCGTTTAATTCTCTATCAGACAGTACTAAAATTTTGCCCTTTTACATAGGAAAGTTTTCGAGTAAATGACGATTGAATGTTAGAAAACGTAAATTTTATCCATAAAAAAGTAACAATTCTCAGGTATGTGAAAAATAAAACAAAGACGTTATCAAGTTTAGTTTTTCGAATTCCATAGTTCTTTTATGGATCACGTAGGTGAAAATCTTTGCAAAGTGTCATTGTCACACCGACTTTCTAATAAGTATTGTAAGCGACATAGAAATTATTATTCAATTTAAAGTATTATGGCACATTTAACTGTTACTCAAAGAACTGAAATTTTAATTCTTATCGGATGCGAGAATATGACTAGAGTTTAGCAGGAAGTTTGCGATTTATTTAATGAAAAATATCCAGATCGCCCTATCAGCCAATCAACAGTTAGTAAGGTAGAGTTTAAATTTAGAGAAACTGGCAATGTTGTAAATTTTCCAAAACCTGGACGTCCAAGCATTAATGAAAATCAGAAACAGAACATTTAGATAAGTATGGTGGATAATCTTCATAATTCTTCACGATTGGTTGCATTAAACAATGACACTAGTCAGAGCACAGTGCTACGTATCTTGAGGAAGGAAAAATATCATCCCTACAAAATTTAACTTGTGCAGGAACTCAATGAAGATGATCCCGATCGCCGCTTACACTTTTGCGAAATTCTAATGGATTTATGTCAATGAAATAGAAATTTACACCGGCAAATACTTTTTTCAGATGAGGCCACATTTTGTCTAAATGGTACAGTAAACCGTCAAACTTGCAGATACTGGAGTCGGGAAAATCCTCATTGGATGGCAGAGGCACATACCCAACACCCTCAGAAATTAAATGTGTGGGCTGGAATAGTTGACGACAGAATAGTAGTGCCTTTCTTCTTTGAAAGGAACCCTTACAGGACAAAGATATTTAGAGTTTCTAGAAAATGACTTTGTTCCAGCCCTTGCAGTAATTTTTCCTAACGATAATGACCCTGACATTCCTGACGATACCATATGGTTTCAGCAAGACGGTGCACCTCCGCATTATGCGCGCCTGTACGAGATTTTTTGGACAACTGTTTTCCTGGGAGGTGGATCGGCAGACGCGGACCGATAGAATGGCCTGCAAGATCGCCAGATCTTACACCTCTTGACTATTTTTTATGGGGATACTTGAAGTCAAAAGTGTACATTAATGAACCACGTAATTTAGAAGAACTTCAAAATCGCATTCGGGACGAAATACGCAGTTACCCCAGAAATCATTCATAATGTGCAACAAGAATTTCTTCACAGACTTGCTCATTGTCAAGAAGTTGGTGGATGGCAATTCGAACATGTAATTTAAGTATAAAATTTAATCAATTGTATTTTATTTCACATACCTCAGAATTGTTACTTTTTTATGGATAAAATTTACGTTTTCTAACATTCAATCGTCATTTACTCGAAAACTTTCCTATGTAAGAGGGCAAAATTTTAGTACTGTCTGATAGAGAATTAAACGGTCTTTCAGAATTAAGGAAAAAAATATGGTGTTGCCGTTTAAAAAAAAATCGATGACGTCATCACTCGAAAAAAAATGACATTTGAAAATCGCATTTTACGCTAAAATATGTATTTTTTAAATTAAAAATCGACCTGTTCGAGGATTTTTCCCAAAAAATAATTGTTTCGTTTTTATTGAATTTATTCCATACTTTTGGCCCATACTGTATATTTGTTTGTATGTGTTTCCCATTCTGTAATTGGTCATTCGCCTGTTGAATGGTGTAAAGTAAAATATAAATAAATAAAATAAAATATCAATTGTGCTTTACATGTAACCCAACATTTAGTTTTTATTAAAAAACCCAAAACGAAGTTTGCATGCCACTGTTTTACAGTGTTTACATGATAATATAGTATAATTAATAGTCTCTATATCATATTAAAAAAAATGCCTTATGCGTTTTCAAGATATTGCTAAAAACAGATATATTTTTACAACTTAATCATGCATGCTGTATCTCGGAAACATAACATTTTATTTGAACTACACTTCACTTCCCTTTTTCTATTGAACACCCTGTATATACAGCTATTATTATATCTTAGACTAAATAAGAGAATTCTAAAATTATTTATCAGTTTTGGCACCAGTAATAATAATAAAGTCGCAAATCAACTATTTTTTTCTTTAAATTCAGCGTTATTTTTTTCTATTAATACTAGAAAAAACGCAGAGCAATTTGTTTTTTTCATATCAACTAAGACTGTTACCTGCAAAGATAATATTTATTGTTTATTTAATTATTTGCATAATGTTGAAGCTTTACAGATATACATATATAGTACTATAAAGCATTTAGCATGTAAAAGACAGCAAAGTGAAGCCTACATCAAATAATTGCTCAGGTTATGTTGACGTTTGTTTATATCTACATATAGAATAAAGTGTACGTTA
Source organism: Monochamus alternatus (assembly GCA_037114965.1). Taxonomy (NCBI): domain Eukaryota; kingdom Metazoa; phylum Arthropoda; class Insecta; order Coleoptera; family Cerambycidae; genus Monochamus; species Monochamus alternatus. The sequence continues at coordinate 28,626,305 of CM073429.1, forward strand.
CACAGTCACTGTACATCATATCAATAATTAGAATTTCTGTGAACGATAGTATAGGGTCAAAACGTGATTCAGATAGATTCAGTCCTAGCTTCATTCTCTCCTACTATTTAAACTTTCATACAGTTTTACACGCGCTTATATCCTACAGGATCACTTGCACTCTTTGCAGTTGAATTCTTACTGGAACGCTTACATCCATACTGTGCATACTTCTAATAGTTATGGACAGTTGCAGACTGTTGCAGGAACAAATCTATTGTTATAAGAACGCGACATAATTACTTGTACCTGAAGATGTTATGTTTGTCATTATCGCTTTTCTTATGTCTGCTATAAAAAGTAGTTTAACAAACTTGTCTAATTAACTGACATTTCTCAGTGTATAATATCGAGAAAAGATACGCAAATGGCGTGATTTTAAAGTTAGCTTTATTCATTTTGAATGAGTAATTTTTAAAATGGATAATTTTGAAGTAGATATTCTACTTTCTACGGATAACCCATTGCTGTTCAGAACGTCTCTGGAGTAGCCTACCGCAATGCATACGTACCGAACGTAATCAAAATGTATATACAGTAGTAATTACGAAAACGTTCGCAGCCTTACTCCTGCGGAACAGGATATTAATAGAAAGGACGCTCAAATGGTGGTACACGGCATAAAAGATGTAAACACGCGCCGCGTTACGCACGACGCAACACGCATGCCTCTTCGAAGCGATCAAAAACAGTCTTAGGGTTGCCATGGAACAAGAAGCGGCGTATCTCTGCACTGAAGTGAGGCCAGAGGATCATCAGCATCCTCAGAATATTTCAATAGGTTCTGCCCCAAAAATCTTTAATTATTTTTTTTATCCTCTAGACCTTTCCGTATTACCCCTTTCTGTTGGAAATATATAATCTAAACAGAATTAAATATATAAACATTATTTGTAAATTTAAATTTAGTGAAAAATAAAAAAAATACTGAACGCTCTTAAACAGAACTAGTGAAATTGTTAGTGGCCAAAGATAAAGAAGGATAAAGATATTCAAGGAAGTTTTGGTAAGTTATTGCAATGTTATTTATAAAAATGATTACTTTGTTCCTAGAGACAAATGATACACCGTTATATTTCGATATTTTAACTGCACATAAGTAGAAAAATGTGCTAGGAAGTTAATTTTCCATTATTAATAATTTACTTATAAATTTTATATATGAGAATTAATGTACTCTAATGAATACTGCAAAATGTAAGTGCAACGTACATAAAAAAATCAGTAACAGATGTAATGCTTCCCAGAGCAGCATTTTAACAATGGTTATATTAGGTAAGTTTGAAATTGAGGTTAGAATTGGGTTAGGTCAGCTTAAATTAATTTGGTAATTGTGTGTTAAACCAAATAGATGTTTTTTTGATTCAAGAGGTTACATGATGTTTTAATAAATACTAATATATTTTTTACACGTACCATAAAACAATAGGACCTTAAATTAAATTATGGTGTCTAAAATCTCAGAAATAAGGATACCTGTTTTTCGTTTCAAAAAATATAACTGGTTACAAAAATATGTTTTAAATTTCGATAGAAACACGTTTACTAGTGTAACGTCGGCAGTGCGACACTCTGGCAACACGAAGCTATCCAGATACGAATCTGGATCAACGATGACGTCATGGGGCAGGGCGCAAGCTCCACACCCCCTAATGACCTACATTCTAAAAATAGAACGGCCCTGAGCTAATAATAGCGGCAAGACGAGACTGCGTCTAACAGAGATAACTGCAGGACGTTACCCTCTCTAAGAACCAACTCCTTAGTCCGGTAAAACAGGCGGTTAACCTAGAACGATTTCCTAGGCGAAGGACCTGCTTTGCCGCCATGCGTGTCCGCAGGAGGTCTGTTCGAGAGAAAATTCTGCGAACTTTAACATTTTTTAGGTATCATGTGTGTCCAGAAATCAAAGAACATATCGTTTTTCAATAAATACTATTATGGTAAGTTGAAGAAAACCAGATCACTTTTTAAAGTACGCAATTTACAAATTTAAATATTTATCTATTTATGCCTTACAGGCTGAAACCAAATTGAAAAGTACAATGAGAAGAAATAAGTCGTATACGTTTAGTAAAAAATAGTCATCGCATGACTATTGCTAAATTATTACGTATTAACAATATTGTGCGAAACTAACTACTCTGTGGACTTAAGCCCCAACCAGCATTGAATTACACCCACAATATCTACCCATATATTCTCTATTATTAGCTTTTGTAACATTTTTTACTGTATTAGAAAGGTATTTTAAGCTAATATATGTCAAATTGAAGTTAGATGTTTATAGAGTGTTTTCATTAAATCAGGTTAGTAAATTTAGATAGATTAATTTCTTTAGATATTCATTGAATAGAGATTTGTCTGTGGAATTGTTCATTAGCATACCTAGATGTTGACTTCATTGATAGGGTATCTCGAAAACTACAATATATGGCAGGATGCGGTTTCACAACACTAAGCTACTTTTTCGAGAAACTTAAGATGTCGCAATCAGAATTTTTTCGTTTTTCGGTTTCGAGATACAGGGCTAAATTTAAAAAAAAAATACTTTTATGAAATTCTTCGTATTTCAGAGAATAGCGAAGATCTCTAGTTGGTGAAAAATATGACTAAAACATACAACTGTTAAATAGAATGTCCTGTATATTTTTATGCAATTCAATAGCATTATTTATTTGCAGAAGCCTCTTTATATGGAAATTGTCAAAAAACAACAAATTAATAAAACTGCTGTTGGCCATGCAATAATTATAAAAATTGGTTCATGAACTCTACCCTAGTTACTTAAAGAAAAATTTGTACAAAATAAACAGTTATTTAAGCAATTAAGTTATACAATAAATAACTGATATTTTTTGTCATATCTAGCGGATCTTCAGCGCCTGATAAATAAAAATGATGGTTGCTATATCAACAATTATTATTTTTGTTTAAATTTTAAATATTAGTCAACTTTTATTAAGCAAATTAACAAATCTTAAGACTATACAAATTGTTCAAAATGTCCAGCCTCGGTATCGAATGCAAGCCTCATATCGGCGATCTAAAGTCACTCAACAGATGAGATTTAGTTCATTTCTTATCTGGTTAGCTGCATCCTAAATTCTTTCAAGTAACTGCCATATAAAATTCGGTGATACATGAAGATTATACTTGTTTTACATCGAACACTAATTGAATTATAGTGTTTTTTAGGCTTTCGCGACCCATGGTAATATTTGATACATAGCATGGGTCGTGAAAGAAAGATTACTTGTTATACGTCGAACACTAATAGAGCATTTACATTAACTCAGTGTCATTAAATTCCGCTAGGGGCGCTAGCGTCAAAGTTAGGTATTAATATTAATGTTCTATGGTCTAGTTTATGATTCGATTTTTTATTTGAATTTGTGTAAGTCAAATAGTGATTGTAAATCTAATTTGCATACGTATTATCAAAATATAACTTATAATAAATCAATAAAATGTTTGTAAACACACAAAAACAACAGGAAAAAAATCACTTGAAAATATATATTAAATTTTATTTATGTTATAACCTCACATAACCTTGTTTATCTGAATTTTACATTAGCAATTTGGAAAGAGACGTAATAAAACGTTAATTAACACAGAAATTGTTAACGTTGGAGTGCCTAAAAAATTTCCTGGTATTTCTTAATTTGAATCTCTTTGTTTTTAAAGAATTGAAATTGTATGTATTACGAATCGATAGAAAAATGGTTAGTTGTCCCTCAGATTGCAAAAATGTTGCATGTAATATGTCTAGTAAATAAAACTACATTAAATACCCAGTTTATGAAAAAATACGAATATATAAAAAAATCAGTGTTATAAATAATGTACATATGACATAAATAAATATGCAGTTTTTATTTGGTATTTTTATTACAGTACAAGTACAATACAGAATAAGTTGAAAACCCTGATAGGTGTTTTAAATGGTTTTTATTAAAAAATTTGAGTGATATTAGTTGTGGTCTTTTATAACTAATAACATTTTGAATCGCCATATCGAAAAATAACTTGCTACTACTAGATGCACTTGCTATACTCTCAGGATTACCGGCGTTATTATCATTCAAGTAATTTTCAATTTGAGGAATCGTATTGTCACATTTCTCAGTTTAGAAGTCTATGAATTCGTGTCAGATTTCTATTTTGTTTCCATCTGCAAGTTTGCCTACATTTTCATCTTGTTTTCGCCTTTTCAAGTACCGTTTCATGCGTTCAATATTGTTTACAATATTGGTGTCGTATTTTCGTGTACGGGTAAATATAATGCTGAAACAGCTGTTTTTTGAGAATTATCCATTGTCCTAAAAATAAGAATGAAACCTTATCAAATAATGAAAAATATACACCGAAAATAGATCATGAATGCTTGTACTTACCCATACTAGTAATAGTATAACAATCTTGCTGTAAAATGTTTTGAGCAGATCTTTGTGTACTGGGTTGGTTTCTTGCTGGATGCAATTGCTATTAACCATTTTTTTCAGCATTATTGGGGAACTTACGAAACATGAAATCTTTTTTTTATTAGCAACAGATAAACACTGCGGTACACAACAGTTATATGGCTATTTTTTTACATAAATTGAAACACAACAAAAATTAAATAACAAATATTTGTGAGGTTAGATTTAATACCTAACATTGATCGCAGCGCCGCCTACCGAGGTCACGGCATAACAACCCGGAAAATCACTATGTATCAAACTAATTGAGTTGTCAATGACAGCATTATTATTACTTTTCTTCATTTTGTACATTCACTTCAGTAGGACGAATGGTCTTTTTGGAGCGGAGTACCTCTTTCTCGTCTACTAAATAATGCATATGCTTGTGGACAGATTGATGTCTATTTGGGTATCTTCGTCGGTATTATCCGAACTTGACAGACAAGCAGGCACTCCCATTGCAATATCCATATTCAATGACAATATATGCATCTGCACACTCTTCAATTGTAAATAAATGCATTTTTTATTTAACACTTTAACGCTAAGTGTTAAATGAATACACAGAATGACACAAATAACGAATATTGTTATATCAACCATCATTTTTATTTATCAGGTTAGTTTAATTGAAATATGAAATTATATTTGTTTAAAATGTAACTTCTAAATAAGAATAAATCGGGCCAATGTTCGTATAAGGAAAAGTGTTTGACATTAATTAGCCCAGCTACTATCTGCCAATGCTTGTCATAGAGGTTATACAACACCCTGTATAATAATGTGTGTTAACAATAATATTCATGAATATTGGAAAAATGGAAACCCAAAATGAAAACATCTATTTATCCGTACTTTATAATTTATTGTTGACTATTTTCATGATTATATTTAAAATCTTCACCAAAGGGATACTGTCTAAATATTTTTTCAATATTAAATCATTTTCAACAGTATTTTTTTAGTGATATTGTCGATTAATTTTCTTATTAATTTTTATATTTGTTTTTGTTTATATTCAAATGATATTTAAATAAAAATCCTTAGGTATAAATTACTTAAGTGGCTAACATAGTCATGATTATTAAAGAGAAAATTATTTTTAGAATTATTAAAGTGAATTAATTCTTGGACTAATTTTGTATAATTGGATACCTATTTGTATAAAAATGCATTGCCAACTATGCACTACGCAATATTAGTTATTTTATTAATTAAAAGTATTTTTCAAATTCCAAAAATATAAAGTAGCAAGTATGAAAGAAATAACGCAATTATTGAACTACATGCAAATATACAGGGTGTATACTATTTTAAGAATTGTATGTTTGGGTTATATCTTCAAGGAGACACCCTGCAGAGAAATTACAAGTAGTCACTGAATTGTACGTAAAAAAGTTTATTAGAAATAATTTTCATATTTCTGATATTCCCTGAGATACGAACAGTTCCCTAAAAAGCCTTTATAATTTCGCTCTGTATCTCAAAAACGAAGTCAATGAAAATTGTGATTAGGTATTGGGCCATCCTGTATAATAAGTGCCTCAGAAATAACTAGGATTTACATGAGAAAAGAAATATAATTTTATATTAAATAGAAGAAAAGAAGAGCTCTAAACGCATCCTTTCAAGAAATCTGAATGCTGTTTAGTGAATACCGATGAGTAATTAGCAATAATTGTTAGTAAAATAGATAATATATATATTATTTTTTCTTGTTTAGTAAATATATATCTTCCACTAACCAAGATTTAAGAAGTTGGATACAGCCTTGTATCCATCAACATACACAGGGTGTTAACAATAAGTTAGGTCAAACTTCAACAATGTATTTTACTATTGAAAGTAATAATTGAAGCTTGTCATATAACAGTTTAAAATATACTACAGTAGCATAGTGAAGTTTTGAAGACGAAAGGGTACGCCACTAATTTTTGCAAAATGTATGATAATTTTAGAATTCTCTCACTGTTACTACTTTATGTGTATACTGAATATATTTAAACGAAAAATTGTTTTAAACAATCAGTAGCTGCACTTCTTTCAGCCACCAGCTTGCACTGGATGAGCCTGGCTAGACCAGTATCAGTGAAATGCGGCTTTAACAGTCTGTTTATTCCTTCAATGGAAGATATTCGTAGCATTTTGAGTCGAAGGTAGCCGCTGTAATAACATTTTTCCTTTTCAATGATACCACTGCTATTTCATACACATCTATTCTATACTATTACACACCAATGATGCCACTGCTATTTTATACACATCGACCACCACACCACAGTCTTAAGGAACATTTCTCGTATGTCAAATCTTTTCCTCAGGGGAGATCAAATCAGGTGAGTATAGAGGGTGAGGAAGAATTGTTATTTTCTGTGTAAAAGTCGCACACAACAAGTTCTGAATGAGCGAAAGCTCTGTGATGCAACGCTCATTCATCACTGCGCTAAAATTTAAGTCTATTTTTTCCTTTATTATAGGATGAATCAAATTTAAATAGTCCAACTTCTAAGAAAATACGTTACGTCATACCTATTATCTCACTTTCTAACAGGGTGATCAAGTTCGGAGAAAAAATCAAATTTACCCGGTTACTCAAAAATAATACGAACTACTAAAATTTTGAAGTTACTTATTATTTAGAGTGAATCATCCTTTTGAGAAAAATAGCTGGTGCGTCGCTGAACAGGGTAAAGAAAATATTAGATTTTTTTTAAATAACCAATCTCTTTACTACATAAATCGACTCTGGTAAAAAATTGTCTGTAGAAATGACAACTATACATTAAATGTAAAACTAAACAAATACATAAAATATCCAGGCAGACTGTCTTTAAAGCAACTACTGCCTAATGTCAAAGTAGAATCATTGTTAAACGTCATAATTATTGATTGCGGCAGCTGGTCGTAACATTTTCCAGATCGTCTGTTCAGATAATACTTATAAGGAAGCCACCGATAGAGCTACTCACTGCTAACTATTCTCGGAAATCTGCCGGTGTGGTGGGGAAGGCTAGCTTCATTAAACGTGCTATATCTACCTCAAATTGCTGTAGATTTTCTCCTTCGCAGAGAACTATGACTTTAGATTCGTAACCTCGAGTTTTAACTTAATTAAACTTCCATCTTATTCCACGGTTTGGACTTTAGAGACATCATTCTGTAACTTAGTAACACTTTTTTCTACGAGCCGGACTTTATCTTGGATCTCATTCCCCAATAAAGTAATTTCTTCTTCAACGGTTTCTTCAAACTCCTTGAGATCAATCTTAATTACATCTTCTAACTTTTTATTTCTTGATTATTTTTAATTTCTTCTAAAATGTTCCTCATTTCCTATTGACTGTTTTTCATTTCCTTTTTCAAATCTTACATCATTTCATATTGACTATTCTTCATTTCGTCTTGGCTATTCTTTATTTCATCCTGGCTGTTCTTCATTTTTTTTTAATTTTCTTCCATTTTATCTTGACTCTTCTTCATGTCTTCTTGGCTGTTTTTCATAGATTTCAGTAGATTTGACTCATGTAACTCTTCTTTGTGGTACTTATCCTTGAAATACTTCACGTAGAAAATTTTATTGTTACTTCTTGATTGCATAACAATTATAACAAATTCACAACTGCCAAATCTATACTTCTACGTCTGTCACGCGCTCGGCTTTCAAAATAAACTGAACTCATATCATAATAATATTAAATTTGACAAAACAAACAATAGTTATTTATAATGTGAGTGTTAAAAGTGCATTTTTAAGGAACGCATGTAAAAGTTCATTCACTACGCTCATTCTGCTATTTGCATCAGTGCCTTAAAAATACTTTTAACGCAAATATCATACAATATTTTTTCTACAAACAACATTAAAAAAAATTAACCCGGGTAAAAATAAGTTAAGTTTTAAATAGCATCGTAGGCACTATATCAAATTTTCGAAGTGTGCACTTGCCAATGATATATAGTAACCATGGTGGCAACCATTGTTGTATTCATCATTTAGAAAAGTTTGAAAGCTTTGGATTTATCACTTTTAAACGTTGTGTCTTTATGTCCTTAAAAAGTATAAAGAAAATATAGAAAAGAACAATTCATTTAAAGAAATCGATGAAGCGGCCAACCGAGCTACTTTGGACTTAGTACCAAGAAAATCCCGGATTCGATATGAAATTGCATACAATAAGTTTGTGAAGTGGTGTGAAGAAAAAGGCGTTCCTGGAAAATATACTGAAAATATATTCTTGGTCTATTTTGAGGAGAAATCGAAGGTTTGGTAATCTTCATCTCTGTGGTCTAATTATTCTATGATTAAAGCTATGTTACGAATAAATAGAGACGTAGATATCAGCAATCATTTTAAGCTCATTGCGTTTCTGAAACGTCAAGGAAAAGGTTATCAACACAAAAAATCAAAGATCTTGACCAGAAACCAAATTGAACAGTTTTTGAAGTGCGCACCGGATGGCGAGTATCTTATGATGAAAGTAGCTACTATTTTGGGAATATTTGGTGCCTGCCGTAGTGGGCACTTCCAATTCAATAATATTTAAGATATCAGATAGCAAAACCAAGGTTCCACGAAATTTCACTATCGTTGAAGAATTTCATTTGGATTTTTACTCTTCGTCCAGAAAATGCGGGACATCGGAGGCTTTTCCTAAAGTATGTGAAAGGCGTGTACGAAAAACCTTGTGGGAATAAATACGTTTGGAAAATTTTCTGCTGCTATTGTTAAATTTCTGCAACTTCTTTGTAAAATTGCTAGTTACAATTTGTGTAGTAGTAATTTGAGTTGACCTTGAACAGGGTGATTCAGAACTTATCTAAAAGAATTTGGGAATAGATGCGTCATGAAAAATGGAGTCGATATCGTAAATTTTTTTTATAAAATCCTTATAGTTTCAGAGTAAAACATTATTGAAGTTGTAGTATTTTCAAATTTTACATCGCTGGGCCACTGCAGTCTCTTGAATATTGAAATCCGATTACTTTTTATACGCACGAAAGTTTTTGTGACGCCTGTGTTTACATTAGTTTTTCAAGTGTCAAAAATGGCCAACGTGATAGTAGTAACTCGGAGTTGATGTATATCGATTTAATATATTACGCTGTGAAAATGCTTTAGCAGAACGATTTCCCGGTAAACATATGCCAAATAGGTAGATAGATAGGCAGTTTATTATAAACATTTTTTCAGAGCTACAATAATTGTACAAAAAAAGAGATTAATAAACTATAAAAATATTTATAAGAGTGTAGAAAGACACTGTGCATGAATTCACAAAATGAGTACCGATAAATTAAAACAGTAAAACAAGACGTGCTTGAGGAGAAAAAAATATACATATTTATAAATATATATGTATATAAACCTACCCATATATACACTGTAACAAATATTGAAATATAATTACACTTCTTATAAAATCTTAGATTAAAATTTTGCTTACGATTAATAATACTAATTTCCGTTCTCAATTTTCTTAACAAATATATTTTCAAATTGGATTTAAACTTATTATAAGGAAATTTAGTAACGCTAACAGGTAAAGAGTTTAATGCTCGCACACTAAGGTAAGTAAAATATCTTTGTCCTCAAGTACTCTTCATTTTAGGAATTTTCAATTTATTATTTAAATCTCCTATTGTTCTTTGCAGATTCACACTCTTAAAATTATGGTTAAATTGATAGAGAATACATTGATAAAAATATAGCTTTCTCATGTCCATTATATTAACATCCTTAACCTTAAACAATGAATCTGAAGGATAAGTAAATTCTTTAGATATTATTGTTTTTAAAATCTTTTTCTGCAAAGTTTCTAAATGTTTTAAATGTGTATCAAGAACACTGCCGCGACCCAAAATACCATATACTTTCATTTGCTTAATATCTAGAATATTTCTTAAAGTTACAAATAAAGAGTAATTTTCTGACTTTATTTCATACGTAATTAACATTATGATCCCATTTCAATTGTCCATCGATTAATATTCCTAAGTATTTGATGTAATTTACAGGTGAAAGTTTTAAAGATTCATCAATAACAATTTGATTAAATGGTGGAGCAGAAGATTCATAAAGGTAGAAAGGTAAATATTTTGTTTCTGTTAAATTCAACGTTAAAAGTTTATTACTGAAGTAATTTTTAATATTTTTTAGATCATCTTCTACTTTAAATTTCAAATTATCCCAACTAGCTGTGCTGAATAGAAAATAACGGTATCATCAGCATTACTTGTGATAGATCCACAAGTACATATATCAAATAAAGAATTAATGTACATTATAAACAAAACTGGTCCCAAAACTATTCCTTGTGGTACGCCACACGTGACTACCTCTGCATGACTTTTTACATTATTTATTTCTGTATATTGAAGTCTATTTGATAAATATGACTTCATTTAACTATTATTTCTAAAGCCGAAATTAGTCAATACAGATAACAGTTGATCGTGGCATACCGTATCCAAGGTTTTTTTTAAGTCTATAAATACTGCAAGACTTTTATTTCCGTCATCTAATGCTTTATATATTTTTCTTATGAGGCAATCAATAGCATCTTGAGTACATAAACCTTTTCGGAAACCAAACTGGAAATCTGATATTATTTTGTATTTTTCTAAACAGCTTATTATTCTGTACTTAATAACTTTTTCAAATATTTTGGCAATATTACTTATTAACTAAATAGGCTTATAGCTTGTTACCTCTTTTTAGGACAATTTTTATATATGGGTTTATTTATTCCCACCTTAAATGCAATTAGACATTCTTCTTCAAGTATCGATTTGTTAATAATTAGGGTATTGTAATTATATCAGAAAAATCTCTCTAAACTTGTGCAGTTAAACCATCTATACCTGGAGATTTAAAGTTATTGAAATGCAGCTACTTTTACCGCGGTGTGCAACCGATTAAAATAAAACTGGGTAGGTATATGAAAATATATTTATATCAAATAATACTGATTGTCACAATTTTGTTTCTGATAAAACTAAAACTTTTTAAAATGAATTCTCTCTTCTAAAATTTTAATAACTTATACCGTTTATCGCAAAAAATTCTATTCCTGCAATCATTTATAATAAAATGAGGAGAAGCACCATCGTGCATAAAGCACGGGTAAAATTGTTTCTAAAAATGTTTTCAGGGATACCCTGTATATTGGAATGACAAAAAACGTTTAGAATTTTTTGCTGCACTATAACGCAACTGCCACAAATAAAATATAACTGAGTAAAAACTAAAAAATCTTTGTTTATATTTATCAGTTGATCATGGCAAAAATATTTTGCACATATATGTGCAACTTCTATTTCACTGTTTTATTTGGCAAATTTCGTTTGAACTGTTTTCATCATGTAAATTCTCTTTGCGAGAGCATATAAATCATTCCCTAAATAATTGTATAGGTCCCACGTTTCATTATCAAAAAAATACCGTTTTAACTTTCACCAATTGCCACTCAATCACAGTTTTTAATTTTTAGAAAAATTGAATTCATCTAAAGTACAGTACGGAAGAACATTGTCAGCGATCGGAATGAATGGATAAATCAACAAGATTCTATATGTAAATTTTCCGAATGGCATAACAAAGTTGTAATATAAAATTCATTCACTGTAGAAATAGGAACTTGTTCCAATTATTTAATCTATTGAGGTCGGTAAGCGGTTTTACGCACAAGAAATAAACTTATGGTCAATAAGTATTTATAGTTTACTGGCCAATAAATTGATGTTTGTACAACATCTACTACGATTTGACCCATCTGACATAAACAGTTGAGTTGGATGAGCAAACTTATTTCAAACTTTCTTGAAGAGGGAGAGAGAATTGACCGACTAGTAACTACGAGAGATGTTATTCTAAACTTTTTCATTTCTATTAGTTTCCAAGTTATACTACAGAATCTCAGTAATCAATATATTTACTCGTTTTTTATTTTGTTGCTTCTGCCAAACTGTCAGTACAGAATTTTGATATTTTTAGATAGCTTCTCATATTTTCCTAGGAGAAAGTAGCCCAGAAAATTGATGAATAAAAATTACATCTTGATCTTATTTTATCTGAAAGATACAAGATATTTCTAATTTTTATATTATGTTATATTTTGTGTTCCGTCACTTTTTTTATGAATATTTTTTGGTAATTGATAAAAATATATATTTTGGTGTAAATATCCTGTATCCTTTATTACTTTAAATTGAGAAATTTTATACAGTGAAAAAATATATTAGATGTTCTATTGAAAATATATAATTTTGTACTAAGACTCGGAAATCGGAAGCTATAGAAAATTATTATGTGCCCCATTCTAAATTCATAAAAAAAATAAAATAAACTTCTTTATATATACCTCTCATAAAACAGGTAACGCAAAAATATCAAGATGCAGATTTTACTTTCAATGTTTGCTAAAATTGGACCCACGACGTCTCAACTAGGTTTTGTCTACCTTCTTTGGAAATACGACAAATCTCTCAACAGTGTTGGAATTGTACCATCCACTGGGGAAAATGGGTATTTTTAAATAAGTAGTAGGTTGTAGAATATTGAATGGAAAAATGGGATTAATTATTTATATAATTTACCGGGTGCGCTAAAACAATATAAAATTTCAAAAATGGTAAATCTTGTCTAAGACTATTTTTCAATTTTTCAAAACAAAAAAAAAATTACTAGGAAACACCGTTTCCTATAAAAATTGGGCTCATTAAAAGCTTTACGTAGTACAGAAGTTAAAAAATTAATTTTTTATTTCGATTTCTTCTATTATAGGTTTTAAAGCTGCATTGATATTTCCCAAGTACGTGCAGAAAGTCTCGGGACATATTTTATGGCTAAAATTGAGACAATTTTCGGAATTAAACACAGAGTTCTAAGATTACTATTGTCGAACTATAGAGTTTCCAAAATTTAAAAAGTACATAAAAAATTTATAATTTTAACAAATTTGGTATATACAGGGTGATTCAGGTTTTAATCTTGATAACTTCAGAAATCAATAGAACAGGTTAAAATAATGTTCATTTGTGATATAAACTTATTTCCTAAAACGCATCGTTTCCGAGAAAGAGGACGTTGAAGTAGGAATTTTTTTCTTGTTTTTCCCTCACAACTTTTGAGGCATTTTTCTGATTTAAGTGAAATTCGGAACACAAACACTCCTTATGATCATAAGCTTCATAAATTTGAACTACCTACCCCTCTTAGAAGTGTATTTTGTATGCTACTCCCATCTTACTTTATTTCAAAACTACAAAAAAAAAAAAATAATTTCAATAAAACATCTACACACCACTTTGACCTGATTAATTTCGAATCTTTTTCGTCTTCTGTTTTTTTTTTTGACGTTTGGTCTTGTTTCTAAGATATTGAAAGAAATTGGTGACAGTGTAGCGCACCAGTCGCGTAAATTTCACTTAACGTTATAGCAACCCATGAAAACAAAACTCAGTGATTTGTGTAAACTGACGTTTGTGAAAATCAGTGTCAAAAGTATTATTTAAAGAGCATGGTAGTGCTAAGAAAAAATTCCAAGAACGTTTACAAATGCTGAATATGCCGATATACATTATGTTTATGGTTTCTGTGATGAAAATTCCAACGCGTCAGTTCGAGAGTACCGAACAGGCTTCCCTAATAGAAGAATTCCAAATGCACAAGTTTTTGTAGATGTGCATCGTCGATTTTCGGAATATGGTTTGCGCCGCTACAATGATCATAATCGTAATGTACCGCCAAGAAATAATCAGCGAATTCTTAATCTTTTTGATATCGATAGAACTTTAAGCACACGCTGAGCAGCTCGGCAACTCCATTTATCTCAATCAAAAGTATTGAGAACACTCAAACAAGATCATCTCCAACCAGTTCAAGGTTTGTTGCCAGGAGATGCTGAAAAACGTTTAAATTTTTGTAGATTGGTTTTACATTCAACAGAAATTAATCCACAATTTCTGCATAAGGTTTTATGGACCGACGAAACTAATTTCACAAAAGCTGAAATTATGAATTACCACAACATTCACATTTGGAGTGAAGTCAATCCTCGATGTGTCAGACAATCTTCATGTCAGCAACAGTTTAGTGTAAATGGGTGGATAGGTGTTTTAAGTAATAACCTCTGTGGGCCGCATATTTTGCCTCCTCGTTTATATGGGGATTTATTTAATGAGTTTCTGCAAAACTCTCTCCCCGACGTGCTTGACGATGTCCCCTTAAATTTACGCCAAGGGAACTGAATGCAGTTGGGTGGTGCCCCTGTACATTACGGAAGGCAAGTACGGCAGTGGTTGGATGAGAATTATCCTCGTCCATGGATTGGACGGCAACCCAACAACCACCTAAATATGTGGATTCCTTGCGAAGAACCAGACCCTCTGCGCTCGCCAGATCTGAATCCTTTGGATTATTTTGTTTGGGGCCATCTAAAAGCAGTTGTGTATGATACGCCAGTACATACCCGTAAGGAATTGATCCAAAGGATAAGACATGCTCGTGATGACATAAAAAACAATCCTCTTCAAATAGCAGCTGCGGTTAATACACTAATTCGTCGATGCCAAAAATGTATTGAGGCTGGAGGAATGCACTTTGAACAATTTTTGAAATTTTTCTAGTAGTTGATAAGTTTGTTGTAAATCTTGTAATAAGTAGTTGTTACTAAATTTATGTTTGAGATTTTGACAATGATTTTCACAAACGTCAGTTTTTTTTTTGACAGCCGTCCGACAGTGTCCCCGGAAGCACCGCAGCCTATAGACTTATTGTACATCTCTCGACGAGCACAAACATCCATGGTACTACAGTGGGATTTGAACCCACACCGACATAGCCGATCCAGACTGGTTCCACGAGCAGTCGTCTCCCAGCCACCTCGGCTATCGCGGCGCCCAAAACGTCAGTTTACACAAATCACTGAGTTTTGTTCTCATGGGTTGCTATAACGTTAAATGAAATTTGCGCTACACTGTCACCAATTTCTTTGATTATCTCAGACACAAGACCAAACGTCGAAAAAAAACAGGAGACGAAAAAGCTTCAAAATTAATCAGGTCAAAGTGGTGGTGTTTTATTGAAATTAATTATTTTTTTGTAGTTTTGAAATAAAGTAAGAGGGGAATACAACATACAAAATACACTTCTAAGAGGGGTAGGTAGTTCAAACTTAAGAAGCTTATGTAAGATCATAAGGAGTGTTCAGAATTTCACTTAAATCGGATAAGTGGTTCAAAAGTTATGAGGGAAAAACGGGAAAAAAATCCTACTTCAACGTCCTCTTTCTTGGAAACGATGCGTTTTAGGAAATAAGTTTATATCACAAATGAACATTATTTTAACCTGTTCTATCGATTCCTGAAGTTATCAAGATTAAACCTGAATCACCCTGTATACATATACTCCTAGATACTAAAAGGTAGGTAAAAGTAGGTCTTCGTAATTGTCCAGTAGCTCTGGATAATATCGCAAGTCTTATTTCGCAAAAATATTTTACCAAGTATCTTTAATACTACAAACAAAATATGATTTAATATGCTCCATTGTATTTTCTTTTTTATTCCCACACATTTTTTCATATTTTTCATCGTTTAACGACAAAACTAATTTTCTTAAAATATGTATTTTATGATAGTTACTACATATTTTGAGATTACTTTAACTTGGAATAACCAAATTTGGTACATGACTTAGGTTTATTATTGGTATTCTTTGACTATGAGGTCAACTAAAATGAAATGCTACAAGATGTTCATTGAGGGTAAGTCACCCCTAATGACGGGCTCGACAGACAGCAAAGTTTTTCAATAACATCCGAGAACGTCCTAGTGTAATAAGGGTACAAGATAAAGGAAATATTTTGCAAACAGGTGAAGATGAATCGCAAATAAGTATCTACTAAACGTTTATCTCGGGAAACTGGATTATCAAGAACTTCTGTACACAGAATTCTTGAACCTAATTAATCTACTACTTCTACACATTCAAAAAGTGCAAGAGCTATTGCGTCAAGATTTGGATCCACGAGTGATCTTTGGCGAGCTTGTCTTGCATCAGGAAACTAATTTTCACAAGGAAATTCTTTTTGCTGATGAGGCTTGTTTCACTCGTAAAGGAATTACACATGTTCACAACTATGAATAAATAGAACGTTATAAGAAACGATCAACATTTATTAGACAGTTGAAATTTCGATTTTAGGCGAAGAGTGAATTTGGTTCAAAGAAAATGGTGCCCATTTTGAATAATTTCTTTAGTTTTAATTTTTTTTATTCATTTTATTATTTAGTTTTATTACTGTCAAATATTAAACACCAAACCTACTACTGAATTTTTGATTTCTTCTAATAAACACTATTAAAATCTTGTTTTAATTAATGCATTTTTTTACTGAAAACCTTAAAGTTTTTTAAAATTTAACAAGAGTAAAAAAGTGTTTAAAATTGAATTCTGTGCGAAACTTTATCATTGTTTTTAAATTCGATCAATAGAAAAAAGGATTGGTATAATTTTGAGTGGCATTCTCAATGAACACCTTATAGTATTTCAATTTACTTGAACTCATAGTCAAAGAAGACTAATAACAAACCTAAATCATGTACCAAAAAGAAGAAAAAATTAACTTGATTGAAACGATTTACTTTTTACAGTTTATAGCGCTAATATTTACAATATTTACGCTATTTCAAGTATCTACTCTCTGTATGATATTAATAAGATATTATCGTTGTTGTATCACCTACTATGTCTGGGTAATAGTTATAAAAGAAACGAATTATATCTATATTCTGTATAAGAAATGTACTTTCCATTATGTCACTAACAAACTTTTTTAAATTCCCAAACTTTTATCCATATTTCCCACAGATCATTCTAAACGCCCCGTCAAGCTATTCACGTCAATAAAGAAATATTTCAGCAAACATTGATTAACTGTGACGTCAAATCTAAACCAACGTAACATCGGGGCGAAGAAATTTTAATGAACGCAAAGACGCTCAACCTTAAGGCGTAGGTATATTCTGTAGTTACGTCAATACTACGTTTGATGGCAAACGAATTATTCGGATTAAAACCTTCCAAGAAAATGATTAACTGCGTTATTTTGTAGGTAGCATTGTCTTGATCGTGGACTTAGACATAAAATTTTTTTGAGATAGAATTTAAGGTAATTATTATAAATTAATTGCAAGAATTGACAACATTGCGGATATTTAGTCTTTATCAATACTATAAAAATAACATAAAAATAAAACAAATTCATCATACAGGAGAGGCCATTTAGTGTAATTTCTACTTCTGTCAAAATCAAAATTTTGATGATTGCATCATCTTTACAAATTAGTAATTTGTATCAAAACAGTAAAAATCAAGTATGTCAAAAACTCTAGATATTACTTTCATTTAAAATAAAATTTGTATTTCAGAACTGACAAAAATATTTTTGACTTAGTGGTGTACCATAAGTTTTAAGGTAACCAACGTACAATCGTTTGCAATAATAATGACACTCATTAAAATGAATTTTGAGATTTCTTTTGAACTTCTGATGTATTCGTAATGAACTATACTTTCAACTTTTAACATTAGTTCTTAGTTGTTTCACTCACCTTTAAGTGATTTAATAAAATTTCTACTTAGAATTTCCATAAGCTAATCTACATTCCCTTCCTTCCCCAAGTTAACCTTCCTACATTACTGCATCTTGTATCTCAAACTAAACATTTTAAAGGCAAATATTTGTTGTATCACTAAGAAAATATTCTTAAATTTCAATTCAGTAAGCGCTGTTTCATTTTTAATAGGTTGTATAATTTGAACATTTTTATTGCGTCAAGGAGAAATAATTTAGATTGTAGTTCCAACCAGGGTATCTTTAACCTTATTATTTCTACTTTTGGTAACTTATTTCTCACCCAAAAGCATTTTTCAAAAGTTTAAAAATGTGAAATGGTACGTTTATGCAACAAGTACAAAAAGTAAGTGTTTATTGAACGCCAACGAGGCCGTCAGGCCGAGTAGGACAACACGTCGAGTGCAATAAGCACTTTTTGTACGAGTTGCATACAATATTTTTTCTACGTTCATGCAAAAACCAAAAAATTATATTTAGATGACGCTATGTCTAGGAAAATGACGTGACGTTGATTTGAACGTTTATGTTTGTCATGATGACAAAACGCTGTAATAGAATGAGAGATGAACGCAATAAACATTTTATTGCACTAGTGCAATAAAGAACCACTTTTTCCACTAAATATAGTTCAGTTCAATAAAGTTTTGTTTTTTGCATGAACGTAGAAAAAATAAATTAAATATCTAGTTGTATTAGCACATGTATCTCTACATGCATGCTAATTCTATCATAAATTTAAGTTTTTTTATCCTAAAATAACAAACGTTTTATTTTCTACATATCTACAGGGTGTGATAAGTTAGTTCTTGATAATGGTTTTTAATTAGTTAATTTCCCAAATGCGTAGAGTTAAATTCATGTAATTTGACATAATGCTATAACTTTTTATGCTCTTTTTGCAATCAATACAATGTGTAAAACAAGGGGGTAGTCCTTCACAGATACCCCTCCTTTTGTGTATATTTTTTTGAGAATTTTATAGCAAAATTAAAAAAATATTTACATAAAAATAATACTCTTGTTGAAATTCGATATTATCTGGACGCATGCAAATCTCATTAAAAGTCTATGGAACTTGAAACATAGTCGGCTTTTAAATAAAAGAAAACAAACAAATATAAATTTTAATCAATACTTAAATCTATGGAAATATTTACTTCTTCTAATTTACATCACAAGGAAAGTGTCACTTTTCCTCCCGCGGATTGTTTGGCATCAAAAGGGTAAATCCAAGGGAAGAAAAGATAATCCCAAGAAATGTAAGTACCTGATTTTTTTCTGCTACCTATCTTGCGTAGGTATTATCAAAACAATTTTTTCTTTTTTTTATTGAGAACTAATTTTATTGAATTAGGAACATGGCAAATACACTCTACAAGTACATATTATTTTTTATTTAATAATAAATACTTTCAGTATGTTATATTAATATTAAACGTGCAGTCATGAGGAGTAATATGGATACCATGAATAGAAGAATGTGAAGCAATTGCAGCTTCGGTATGTAAAGTATTGTCGGTTCCTGCATTACTACAAGAACGCTGGTAATCCCTAGAGGGTTAGGTTGATTTTCATTAACATGTTCTGTATCATTTCCCATAAATTGACAGGCATCAATCTTTTTCTTTTTTACAAGAGAATCTTCTATATAGCTTTCAGCAATATTTGTTGATTTCCACCCGCTCTGCTGCGTTTACTGACAGAGTTGCTGATGTTCACCTAAAATTGTGTCTTCTATAATACAGTATGCCCCAAAAGTATGGAATAAATTCAATAAAAACGAAACAATTATTTTTTGGGAAAAATCCTCGAACAGGTCCATTTTTAATTTAAAAAATACATATTTTAGCGTAAAATGCGATTTTCTAATGTCATTTGTTTTCGAGGAATGACGTCATCGATTTTTTTTTAAATGGCAGCACCATATTTTTTTCCTTGATTCTGAAAGATCGTTTAATTCTCTATCAGACAGTACTAAAATTTTGCCCTCTTACATAGGAAAGTTTTCTAGTAAATGACGATTGAATGTTAGAAAACGTAAATTTTATCCATAAAAAAGTAACAATTCTGAGGTATGTAAAATAAAATACAATTGATTAAATTTTATACTTAAATTAAATGTTCGAATTGCCATCTACCAACTTCTTGACAATGAGCAAGTCTGTGAAGAAATTTTTCTTGCACATTATGAATGATTTCTGGGGTAACTCTGCATATTTCGTCCCGAATGCGATTTTGAAGTTCTAAATTACGTGGTTTATTAATGTACACTTTCTAGAAACTCTAAATATCTTTGTCCTGTAACGGTTCCTTCAAAGAAGAAAGGCCCTACTATTCTGTCGTCAACTATTCCAGCCCACACATTTAATTTCTGAGGGTGTTGGGTATGTGCCTCTGCCAGCCAATGAGGATTTTCCCGACTCCAATATCTACAAGTTTGATGGTTTACTGTACCATTCAGACAAAATGTGGCCTCATCTGAAAAAAGTATTTGCCGGTGTAAATTTCTATTTCCTTGACATAAATCCATTAGAATTTAGCAAAAGTGTAAGCGGCGATCGGGATCATCTTCATTGAGTTCCTGCACAAGTTGAATTTTGTAGGGATGATATTTTTCCTTCCTCAAGATATGTAGCACTGTGCTCTGACTAGTGTCATTGTTTAATGCAATCAATCGTG
The DNA here is from genome assembly GCA_037114965.1 of Monochamus alternatus. Taxonomy (NCBI): domain Eukaryota; kingdom Metazoa; phylum Arthropoda; class Insecta; order Coleoptera; family Cerambycidae; genus Monochamus; species Monochamus alternatus. The sequence continues at coordinate 28,647,132 of CM073429.1, forward strand.
AAAAATTATGAGGATTATCCACCATACTTATCAAAATGTTCTGTTTCTGATTTTCATTAATGCTTGGACGTCCAGGTTTTGGAATATTTACAACATTGCCAGTTTCTCTAAATTTAGACTCTACCTTACTGACTGTTGATTGGCTGATAGGGCGATTTGGATATTTTTCATTAAATAAATCGCAAACTTCCTGCTGAGTTCTAGTCATATTCCCGCATCCAATAAGAATTAAAATTTCAATTCTTTGAGTTAAATGTGCCATAATACTTTAAATTGAATAATAATTTCTATGTCGCTTACAATACTTATTAGAAAGTCGGTGTGACAATGACATTTTGCAAAGATTTGCACCTACGTGATCCATAAAAGAACTATGCAGTTCGAAAAACTAAACTTGATAACGTTTTTGCTTTATTTTAATTGATTTACGTTTTCTATCATTCAATCGTCATTTACTCGAAAACTTTCCTATGTAAGAGGGCAAAATTTTAGTACTGTCTGATAGAGAATTAAACGATCTTTCAGAATCAAGGAAAAAAATATGGTGTTGCCATTTAAAAAAAAATCGATAACGTCATTACTCGAAAACAAATGACATTTGAAAATCGCATTTTACGCTAAAATATATATTTTTTAAATTAAAAATCGACCTGTTCGAGGATTTTTCCCAAAAAATAATTGTTTCGTTTTTATTGAATTTATTCCATACTTTTGGGGCATACTGTATATGGGATTTGAAAGTTTTAGATATTCAGCTATTTTTGAGGTACTTTGAATATGGTATTCTTGGCAACTACTTGATTTACACATATTCCTACTTAAAGCATATAAAGAAACGCTTCTAGTCTAGTTTTCGACCAAAGACAGGCATATTTTCTGCAAAATTTGGACTATTATTTGTTGCAGCCGTTATGCTGAATGTACGCTCTTTATTTGCTTTTGAGTAGGAAATTTTCATTATTATAAGAGTTTCTTTATCTTCAATGTCAATGTCATTTTACCATCATTTTAAGAGGCTCATCATACTGACATGCTTCTAAAACTTCATTAACAAGAAATACCTTGTACAAACGAAAAATATGTCAAAAATTACATTAATTTAAGTACCTAGAACGTTATCTTGCAAATTTAGCATGAATATTTGGATAAAAGTGTTGATGCTTTTAATGATTGTCCTTTTATTGAAAAGTAAGCAAGTAAAACATTTTCTGAATGATTTCTTACTTTCTTGTCTTATATTAAATGTACTCTTTCATATCTACCTTTAGATTTCTGCGGATGTAAGTTTAATGCCGATATGTTGGTTTCTTCCATAATTTCAGGAGGAGTATTTGTAAAATCAGAATCACTTTTTCATTTTTCAAAACTAACTTTAACACAACCACGAACGTTATTTAATAAATAAATCGCAGTATTGTGTTTTACAATGTGTAAATATTGCGTGTGTCTAATTATTTTCCGGTAAATCTATTATTGAGTCTTAACATGCTAGGCTATTTTTTTAATGCTAAAGTAAAATTGGGTATGTGTAAATACACAACAAAAATTTGTTACGAATAATATTCATATCTAAATTTTATGATTATGCAAAATATGTAGTTCCATAGGTATACGGTCAATACTTTGGATCAATAAAAATAGGTTTCATATAAGTTTTCATTGTTGTGTTATGTATCTTCACTAATATTTAGTAATGAAAGAAGAAACTACTTTTCCTTCCTAGGGAGAAAAGGTAAGACTTTCCACCCGCAAATGAGGAAGAAAGTGTATAGTTTCCATGTAGGTAATAGAAAAGATATTTTACTACTCGTCATAATTTTCCAAATTAATGCATATAGGTTAAGAATCACTCTATATATCATGGTAAACAATATCTTTCTTCTGACATTAAGGAGTTGTGGGAAGGATAGCTTAAACAGCCACTTAGGCCGCATTGGGTCTCTTGTACTTCCTCCTATTAGTATCAACTCACATGAACTATTAACCAATTTATTAGAGAGAGAAAGGTGATAACATTGAGCAGAGAGATCTCTCTCTGATATATATACCATAGAACTCAGAGAGTGCAAAGATGTTTCGCACATCCTCATATAGTATAGATGCCTCCATAGCAAGCAGACAATGTTCAGTTTGAATACATGTGACCAGGCGAAGGCCGAGTACTTTTTGTCTGTATCCTTACAGAGCAACTCTAGGAACTCCTTCGCGAATTGACAGCTATTTTTCATATATTTTCAGGTATTAACAATATTGTGTGAAACTAACTACTCTGTGGGCTAAAGCCCCAACCAACGTTAAATTACACCCACAATATCTACCCATATATTCTTTATGATTAGTTTTTGTAACATTTTTTACTGTTTAAGAAAGGTATTTTAAGCTAATATATATCTAATCTCCTACAATTCCTATCAATGAAGTCATATGTATGTTCTCTGATACCAAACATCTAGGTATGCTATTAAACAATTCCACAGACAAAGCTCTATTCAATAATTATTTAAAGAAATTAATCTATCTAAATTTACTAACCTGGTTTAATGAAACACTCTATAGATATCTAACTTCTGACAGTGGGAACTCGATATTCAACCACAATAGATGAGATCTGACCTATTGCTTCATCAGGTGGCCTTCTTTAAGTTGAGTCAAATATCTAACTATAAAAATTATTATACATTTAATGTCAAAGAATTTTAATTTATTGGCAGGACTGCTGGTAAACCTTGAGGAAAATGAAATGAAAGGTGGTCATGTGGATATACACTGCCATTGTGACACCAACGTTAGCCTATGAAACTATTGTATGGTGGCTGAAAGTCCAACAGACGACAGCTAAACAAAATCTCAGCCAGGTACAAAAGATTGCCTACCTAAGCATAACTATGCTTATGAGACAGGTACGACACCCACCATAGCAATGGAGATGATGCTATGTCTGCCACCTTTTGATATTTATCTAAAAGAAGTAGCTGCGACAACTATGCTTCGCCACAAAAATACTGATATAGAATGTGGAGAAGTTAGGAGTCGTCTGCGGAATGGGGTCGACAGAAAGATGCCCCTTTTGCAGGTCGACACTGATAGTATTTATTCCAAGTTTGTGTTTGACAGACCCTACACGGTACTTATCAGGAATAAGGAGACCGCCAGCGAAGATATAATCAATATCTTCACATACAGATCAAGAATGAAGGAAGGTGCAGGATGTGGGTTTTATTCCAGATCCTTACATAATATTCAATATCAGTGGGTAATGTATAGGCATACTACCGTGGTACATACGGAATTAGCAGGTATAGACATAGTTGCCAAAGAAATTGCTCGTAGACATACAATGGTCAACGGGCACACACAGATAGTAGACAATCACTACTGATTGATCTTACGTAATCATAACATAACAACTAGATCAGTATGGGAATGCCATCAGGCACTGGTAGTGGCATCAACCAACAACAGCGTGTCTGTATGCTGGGTAAAGGGACACAATCGATGCAATGGCAATATAGTGACTGACAAGATGGCTAGAAGTGCATCGGGTCTCAATATTTTTGGACCCGGTCCCTCCAGTATGCTTCCGATGTCAGCATTTATTACATTTATCGAGGACACCCACAAAGAAGAAATATTGGCATGAAACAAATAACTATCAATTTGTTAAGGAGTTCCTAGAGTACCCCTGCAAGAATGCAATCAAAAAGTACCTGGCCATGTCTAGGATAAATCTTGGCCTAGTGACAGGTATTCAAACTGGGCGCTGTTAGCTAAGGAATCACCTCTGTTACATGAGAAAGTGTGAAAATCTCTTTGTAGGGGTTGCGAACAGGAAGACTAGACAGTATTCCCTGCATTCTGTGAGAGCAACCTCGTTACATTTTTCTCCTTATTAGCTTGGATGACGGCCTCAGGTGGATTGATCTCCTAATGGGAGGAGGTACAAGGGGCCCAATGGGGTTAATTCCACATTCCAGAATATTATTAATATGAAGAACACAGGTTAATTTAGCGTCAAAAGTAACTCCCAGATCTTTAAATTCAGTACAACATGTGACAGTCTCAGAACCAATGTTGTTCATGTAAGTCATAGAGTTAATTTTCCTTGTGCAAGCTATAATGAAACATTTAGAAATATTCAAAGGCAACCTGTTTCGAAGACACCATTCATTAACTACTAAATCATTTTGAAGTAAAATACAAGAATATGTATATAAAACAGATATGTACAGTTTGAAATCATCCGCATATAAAAGAACATCGGATCGAAGACAGTCACAGATATCATTAATGAACATATTGAATAATAGAAGACCAAGAATTGAACCCTGAGGTACCCCAGGTGTAGCAATAATTTCAATTGAAGTAAAACCACGATGTTGTACGCATAGAAATCTATTAGAAAGGTAAGATTCAAAGAATTATAAGAAGTTTATAGACAAACCGAAATAAGACAGCTTACGAAGGAGAATACTCTAGCCTATCAAAAGCCTTTGACATATATGTGTAGGCCATGTCAACCTGTCCACTGCTATCCAACGCATTAGAAATAAAATCAGTAATATAAACAAGATTAGTTTAAGTATATCTACTGGCCAAGAATCTATGTTGCTAGCTTGAAATTTATGATTTAACATGAAAGTAAAGTATATTGTGAATAACTTCAAACAACTTGCTCTAGTTCTCAACCAAATTTGTATGAACTTTTTTTAAGATAGGGCAGATCTTAGTTTTAGTCCACATAGATGGAAAAGCTGCAGTTTGAAGGGCCAAATTAAAAATAACATCAAGGGAGATGCCAACAAAATGCACAATCTTTTAGCAAAAAAGATGGAATCCCATCAGAATCTGTGGTTAACTTATTCTTAATTTTTTTAGAGCTTTTAAAACATCATGACCAGTAATTAAAGGAATATTCAACATAGGAATATTTCAATTCGAGTCTAAGTTAACTGCATCAAATGAAAATAATGGAATATAAGCTGATTGGATCATTGAATCTGGAATAGAAGATGTAGAAGTATTGTTATACATGGTGTCCCAAAATTTAAGAGCAATAGTAGATCCCTAACGACAAAATAATGAGATATTGCCAAACTTGTCTTAGTCAAAAGTTGATGAAAAAGATACAGTGTGTCAAAGTTTAAATTTTATTTTCGATATCTGTAAATAACTCAAATTTTTGCATATACCCTGAAGATCGAGTATTTTTGGAGGCGAGAAATTCAAATTTGTTTCTAATTTTGTCGTAGAGGGCGCCACTTATGGCACATCATGCTTCTTTTAAATGACAGAACTTGCAGCTTAGTGTATCCATCTGACTATTGAAACAGTCAATTCTTCTACCTTTTTTAATCCGAAAAAGGTATACCTTGTTGAAGTAGGAGCAACTGTTTTTGAAATAATTCTTTTTCAATTATTCAGTGCACCGAGTGGAAACAGTTTTGGTTTCAGGTAAAAAGCCTTTTCCGCTGAAAATACAGCAAAATATTACTTGAAAAAGTTATTTAGAATGCTAAGTAATGATGATGTGCAAAGTTTCAAGAAGATCGGTTCAATAATTTCCATATGCCATGTAGGTACGTAGCGTTTTTTAATAGCGATAAGTATGCAGCTAAATTAATTTTGAGTTAGATAATTAACGAATTCAGTCTAGTTTATCTAGTTATTTAGTCACAGGATCTCTACTATGCCTAGATATTTAATATTAGAGAGAATGCATTGATAGGAATAATTGTCGGAAAATTAACTTGATGTATAGTACAGTTCATATAGAAATAGTCAACCAGTGGTAAAGTTACTGAATAGCATTGTCAATTCAGAACCCTGATGTGAATGCAACTGAATATTTTGAAAATTAGATAAACTACTGGTCTACTATGTTATTCTAAATATTTCGATACAGCTATTAAGCACAGCTAATAAAATGGCGGGAAAAAATTAAAATTTTTAAAGATTTTTCATAATTGATAAAGTAGTAAGTAAAAATACAAAAATTGAATTTCATAAAGGTATTTATTGTTGAAGCAATCGCTAATGACATCCACGAATACACTCCCAAAGAAATACGTTTACTTACCACTCATCTTTACGTCAAACATTTTAACAGATTATTTAAATAAATGTGGTTTCACATTAATTTCAAAACTCCTATATCAAGAAAGGATGCATTCAACAACCTAAGTTTATAGAATTTATTTTCTAAAAATAGGATCTTTTATTAGATGTTAAAATCCTATCATAAATAAACTGATTTATCGTATATATGGCTTCTGTTGATGAGAATTTTAGTATTTTTTAAAAAATTAATTGAATTGACTTAATACAAAAGATTCAGTTGAAAAGAAAATCGTATAAAAACTGGATAAGTAAAAAAATAATTGATAGTAATATAGAATCATCAATTTCTTTTAATTGCTTCTTTGTTTATTTTAATATTTATTAAATGTATTTTAGAAAGAGGTTACTTGAAACGATACTACACTATTTGAATAGACTATTTTTTATTTAGAAGTAACTATTAATTATTAACTTTTATATCGGTCCAGGGCTGTAATCACTCTGGTCTTTTGAATCGCTTTGACTTAGACGATTTAGAATTACGTCGAAATGTATCATGATTCAATTTCTGTATAACCTTCTAAATAACAGAGTTGACTGCTCCATACTGTTGAGTAAAGTACACTTTCGATTACCACGTGACAATAGTAATACCAGGCAACAAATTTTATTTTATTGTTTTTCTCCTAGAACCAACTTATTAGCTAAGTCTCCATTTTTTTAATGGGTAATTTATACAATAGTATTGCTAAGGATTATGAAATAAATTTGGATGTTGAGGGAATATTTTCGGCTTCCAAGAGAATATTTTCACTTTCGCCTAGAATTTTCATACAGCCGTTCGTTTCTTGCTTTCATTAGTAGTTTTGATGTAGCCTTCAGCCTAACAATTGGCTAAAAGGGTGGTTGAAAATCGCTGAAAATAGTGTTCAGTATACGCATTTGAATTAGGCAGTTTAAAAAATAGTGCTATCAATTTTGGTACATTGCGAATAGTATTTACACCAATAGGTCGTTTGGTACATTTACATGATCGCAGTTTCCGTTCATTTGACATATTTTCTTATCAGTGCTACTAAATTCAAACCATCAATATTTCTAAATGTTACAAAAACAAACTCTTCAGACACTTTTGATTTGGTATTGGCTGTCATGACTTGGAAGCATAGTCCTTCATCTTTGACATGTTCTACAAGCAAATTTGTAAGTTCTTCCCGAGATGCGTCCGACAAACCAATAATCAAAATCACCTAAAATAAATATTAGTTATAAAACCTTTTTACTAAAGAGACATATCACAAATAGGTTTTTATAGGTTTGATGAAGTACATCATCGTCCGCATGCATTAAAAATCTGGATATTTCTCTATTTGGTAAAAACTTAGATTTTTTAGGTTTGCACCCTTCTTATTTTCGCATCAGGAATGTATCAAATGAAAGTGTTTTATTAATATCGACATCAAAGAGATGAAGGCGTCTGCGTTTTGCTTAGTTAGTTGAAATCGTTGAATTATACTAATAATTATTTCTCCTTAGTGCCTTTTCACACGGGCGCGCCACAGAATTAGCAGCGCCACGGTGGCGCGTAGTCGCCGACTCCCTCCGAAACGTCAACCATAAATTAGTGGCTCCACTCAGCGGCGCTGCACAGTGGCCCGTGTGAAAAGACTCTAAGTTATGTTAAATATCTTTTTTTCTCTGCACCATTTTTCATAGCGAATGTTTATTCTCTGACACGAATTCGGAAACAACATTGGGAGCTTTATTTTCAATATCTGATAGCAAATAATTCAATGATATCTATGTTTATGCTCATTGCTACGATAACTTTTTAATAGACGATTTTTACATTATGTACTAGAATATAAATTATGTATAAACTACTAATTTATGATTATATTAACCTCTACATCTGTAGATAAAGCTACATTACTATCGCACTTCAAATACATACGGTAAAAGTATACAGGAAGATCCTAATGTGAAATAAATTGAGGTTAGGTTGTACGGCCGATTTTAAGGAGTTACGACCCCTTAACAAGGAGTAATAAATTTATAGTTTTATTTAGTTTCTTTCAAACGCTTTGAAATTGAGAAGTGAACTTTGGCAAGGTATTTTGAGCTGATAAAACTTCTTCTGAACTAATATTTTTTATTCTCCTTCTCCAGTTTTAAGGCATTAAAATAATATACCCCATGTATATTATTCATCACATTTTTAGAGGATAACTAATTTAGAATGTTTTTTGTCTCTTGCAATTTTTTAATAAGTAGTACAGTTTTTTTTCCAATATCTAATTTACACATCAATATCTTGTAGGTTCCATCATTTTGCATTTGCTGACAGTTCATGGTTCTTTAATATCAAATATTGATATGTATTAAATATTTGGAACTAAATAAACTAACCACCTATTAGGAGGGAGTGAGGGTGATAAGTTTTATTTAATTTCAAATACATAGCAATATTTGATATCAAAGAATTATGAAGTATCATCGATTGCAAAATGATGGAAACCTACTAGATATTGATCTGTTAATTAGATATTTTATTTTTTTTACTCAAAAACTGTACTACTTATCAAAAAATTGCTAGTCACAAAAAACATTCTAAATTCAACGGGCATTCAAAAAAATTATTTTCAATCGAAAAGTTAACCCCCAAGAAAAATGTAATGAATAATATACAGGATTTACTTTATTTCAACGTCTTATGACAGAAGAAGTTTTATCAACTTAAATACCTTGCCAAATTTCACTTAATTTCAAAACGTTTGAAAGAAACTAAATAAAAGTACCGTCATTAAAATCGGTCGAACAATCTACCCTCAGTTTTTTGTACATTATTCGAGATCACCCTGTATATCCCACTTATTACGTAAATACCTATTACCTACAAAAGGTACGCACGCAATTTGAATCCTGTGGCTGCAAAAAGATATATTATACTAAACTAATGTTTAGGAATGATATTATTTTTAAATTTCATGAGATGATACGCGAGTCCATCGCTGAAATTTGTCATGTCATGAACTTTCAAGTACCCTGTAAAAAAGTCACCCTGTTATTCAATAAGTCTAATCAGCTTTGCCGTCTGGATGTATTCACATAATATTTACAACCTATCTACTGTCGAGGCCGTGTCACTGTGAAACAGATGATCCAATTAGAAGTAATCCCGCACCAGAGTCGACTCGTCAGGGGCTAAGAATGTTAACAGGAGCGGAACTCAAACAAAGGCAAACAACTGAAATTTGGACAGTTTCTGCCTTGGATGGGTTCGTTACTGTTAACTACATCTACAGTAAGTTGAAGCTACTATTCGTGACACAAGATAGAATGGAAGTAGTAAATGTAACTCCAGTACCGCTTGGCGAAAGTCTAGTAATATTTAAGGAGATATAACATTCTTCATTTAAAAGAAGTTGCAACGGAAGCATTCTAGACATTCAATAAATAAATGTTGTGAAATTTTGTTTATTAAAAAAAATAAATATAATGGCAGAGTAGTTAGTTTCACACAATATTGTTAATACCTAAATATATATAAAAAAACGATTACATAAAGGGTTAATATTTTTGATTATTTGTCATATTTAATTTGCAATTCATTGACAGGTTAAAATCACTTTTGATATTGTCGATATTTGATTTCAAATAATTTTAATTTATTGCTATAAAAATTTTCATAGTTAGATGTTTGACTCAACTTAAAAGAAGCCACCTGAAGAAGCAATCCTAAAAATGAAGAAATAAGTCAGATCTCATCTATTGCGGTTGAATTTTCAAGTTCCCACAGTATCAAAAGTGAACTTAGATCTTTATAGAATGTTTTCATTAAACCAGGTTAGTAAATTTAGCTTTTTTTTAGATAATTATAGAATAGAGCTTTGTCTATGGAATTGTTTATTACCATACCTAGATGTTTGGTATCAGAGAACATACACATGATTTCATTGATAGGAATTGTAGAAGATTTGATTTATATTTGCTTAAAATACCTTTCTAATACAGTAAAAAATAGTTTCAATAGTATTGAGGTATTTCATTAGATACCTGGATATATGTCAATTATTTATCAAATATGTTATACTAAACATTTAAAACAAAAAATGTGAGTATAGGCATGTGCATGATAGTATATAAGTAGAGGCAATGTAGAGTAATGTCGGTGGTTGCCGATACTGTTTTATATTTTTATTACAAATGTAATTTAGTACTACTCGCCAGCTCATAATTTCGCATATTCAAAAATTTATTGCAATATATTTATCAGAAATAACATTTAATGTCTAATAGTGACGTATAGTTATGATCATATTATAAAATCCGCACTACAGAAGACGTCACATACATACTATTTTTTACACTTTGTCAAAAATGTGTTATATTTCAATGTTGGCAATAGGGATTTTGTAAAAGAAACGTCACATGTCCTCAAAAGCACGTGATGAGAAAATAGAATAAACATTATTTAGAATACATTTTGCTTCATTTTAACCATTAAAAATAATAGTGAGAAGCATTTCTTATATAATGAAATTGATTTTATTAACACAAATTATATTTACTGCTATGTTTTTAAACAGTGGACATGTGACTTTTCTGTATGGTCTAAGGTGAAAGTGTAATAATAATTGTTATTTAAATTAGTTGTATTTCATAAATGTTACAAAAAAGTTCTGAACTTCTAAATTTAATCAGTAGCAGTTGACCAAAGAAAAATTAAATTGTAATATTCTTGATAAGCTTTTTCTAAAAATGTTGCAGATTTTCGTATATGTTTTGTGGATGAGCATTGATAATAACTTTTATCAATGGATAGGCGGGTTTAAATGATGATAGTATGATATTGTTTCATGTGTGTAATTCTCGGGAACTACCTTCTCTTTCTCTTTCCCTGGAAAATATTATTTTCCACTTTGCACAAACTACCACGCCAATTTGATAATAGGTTTGGTTGGCGCAAATGCATCATGGGACCTGTTTTGAGCAGGTTAGTCTGGTGGATTCCATCTGTCCAATCAGCCAACAAGCCAATAAGATGGGTGGATTTTATACCGCACCAAACTGCTGAATTTAAAAATAAGCATATGCCTAAATATTATATTTTGCAAAAATAGCATAATGTGACCTGTGCTTATTATCTATTAAACAATTCATAGTGTGCAGCAAAAGTCAAATAGGTCACATAATATGCTATTTGTTCGCAGGATGATGCGATAAAATGGATCTGTGGCTTATACCAATTCATTTATCCTTATGTATTATTGCGTTTAACAATTTTGTTGGAGGATTAAAAAATATTTACATGTATTTAGACATTTTTCAATATTTAAGAATCTGCAACTGATAATTATAAAACTATATACTACATTAATGTGCATTAATTAATTTAATTATTATTTGTATTAAATTACAAAGAATTATTTTTAACGTAAAAAAACTATCGTAGATTATATTGACAATAAAAACAATTGCGTAACGTCAACCATGACGTAAGTTGCCTGAATTCTTGCCGAAACTATTTTTTTTTTCACGATCATGTTATTTTTAACATTGACACTAACTTCGAATAAGAGCATATTCAAAAGTAATAAATCTACAGTGGCAAATACTTTGGTCAGTTGAATAAAAAATATTGTTTATATTTCTTACGCGAAATCAGTGTTTTATGGCGCTTCGAATGTTTTTTTGTCTCGACCTACGGTCTCGACCAAATATTCATATTCCCACGCGCCATTAAAGAAACAGATTTTGTGCACTTAATAAACAGAACTATTATTTTTCAAAAAACCGCTAATATATTTTTTGATTTTCAATATTCATGGAATATATAACTTTCATCAGTTGTATTATAATAATCTACACTGTAAAAAATTATTACACATTTTAACACAAAAGAACACAATACTGTGTTAATAAAGGTCCACACGGAATTCTGTATATTTTTACACATTTCTCTCTATGTAGCAGTGTGTTAAATTTTTAACACAATCCACTGTGTTAATATAACAAATGTCATGTGTAACTTTTACACATTTCTGTTATTTGTATCATTGAAAGTGTAGGCTTTACACATTAACATGTTGATATGGACGACTCACCTATCTTTTTAATTTGTTAATTATGTTCCTATTTACTTTCGAAATATTTTATATATATAAAGCTGTTTACAGGCCTTTTAGGCCCAGAGAAATAATTTTTAATAAATATAATTTTTGAAATACTTTAATTTTGACATTTTCTAGAGGTTCTGCCTATCGTCGAGAATGCATTGAATATAGCCTGGAATGTTCTATTAAACGCCAGAATATATGTATTAAGAATTATAATTTCAAAAGCAAACAGGAACATAATTAACAAGGCTTCCGTATCAATATAAAGAATTTTCCGAATTATAGTGTAATTACAAAATAAAATGTATTTTACATTTTATGATTTTATTAAAAAAATATAATTTTGTTCAAGTGAACAACAATCAAGTCTGCTAACAAAATATGTATGTATTAAAATTAACAGTATAATAGTACATATTCTAAGAAGGGACTAATAATGTTCTAGTAAATCATAAACAATGAAACAACAAACAAAGATTTATTTAGGCACTACATAATAGGAGTTTACGAAAATTAACTGGTAGTGATCTGAACATATAATTTTCTTTCTCTAAAATTACAAAAAAGTTAGATTACAGAGTAATCTAAAACGTCAGAGTAAACTCCTAATATTTGTAATAGTTATATTCTAATTAGTTCTTAGATTACAATTATCAGTAATATTTGTTATAGTTAGATAAGTACTTACCATTTTCCTTGATTAAACCTCAATTTAAATTTAAATATTCTCCATTTGAACACAGTGAACGAGAATTAACTGTACACAACACCGCTACATGACCAATATGGCGTAGTGACGTGTGTTGGATCAGCTGATATACTGCAGCTGCGCAGTTGTGTGTAGGGGTATAGAACACAATTAAGTTGTGTGCGTGTTAAGTTTACACAAAATGGTGTACTTTTAACACACAACTGGTAAATATTACACAAATTCAGTATATTTTATTATAATACTAGTAATTTTAACACATTTTGTGAAAAACGTAGAAAAAAGCCATAGTGTGTAAAACTATTAACACGGAATTTTTACACATACTAAATTACACACTGGAAAATCTCGCTTACATAGCAACCTTTTTTACAGTGTATAAACAAAAGCCATTTAAACAATAGTTATTCCATAGCTATATGTATCGCTGTTACACGTGGTGTTAAAAAGTTCACACAATGTGCTGACACTGTATCAGACGAAAGGCTTCACAATAATCCTGTAGAATATGTAAAATTAGACCTCACTTGAGGGGCTTCTCAGCACGGAAGGAAGGATATCCATCCGATATGTAGGTGGGTCCAGGCCCTTCCGCTTGAGAACCCTTCATTTTTACTGATAGGGGATCACGTCTGATATTGTTTAAAATAGGTACGAAAATAAACTATTTCTGATCAAACATACCCGTTTTCCGGAAGAAATGATTACAATCAGAATTTGATGCCCCTGTGTCAAAAAGTGACACAGAAAATTAGTTATTAAATAGATACATAGTCTGAGGAATGGCTTAATGAAAACATTGATAAAGAATTGATATTTCCTTAAAACTTGAAAATTTTATCATTAAGTATCGCAGAGCATAATATGACTTTGTTTGTTGAGCATTTCAGGAAAATAGAATTAATGTGAATTAGTTTAATAATTTTTAGGGAACTATAGTTATTTGTCAAATAAAGTTAGTAGGTTTAATATATTTGGTCATTGAAATGAACGCTCTTTTCTAATCAAGCTTATTTGGTGAATAGTAATTTGGTAGTTCAGTATATCGTGGACAATTTCAGTTATAATTGAAATTCTAAAGTAAAAATATATGATTGACAATTAATAATTTTATCTTTCTAATTGTTGTTTATGTACAACTTCCTACAATATCTAGATTAATATACTTATTCCAGCGATAGCTTAGTTTCACTATTCCTCAAAGTATATAATACTTGATTGAAAGATTAACTTCTTCTTGGAGAGTAAAATTATATATTCTTCATTTAAAAATAAAAATTACTTGAAATCAAGAAAACTGTAAACTTAATATGATATCAAGTTATTTTTGTTTAATCTTTAAACAATTGTTTTGAATTGAAATATTTGAAACAATATTAAATAATTTCAAATAAAGTAAATAATAACATTGCAGTACGATTAAATCAAACTAAAGTACATATAACTAGTATTTCAGTATTCTATTCCTTTCAAGAGCATGGGAGAAGTTAGGCGGGAACTTGTGGGAGATTTGCCCCTCTAAAAATGTTCATAAACATAACACACATATTTCAGCTCCGGGTGGACTGTGAAAATATGATGATCTAACTTCACCCATGTTCTAGAACAGTTACTACTGTTACTACTGTTACTACTCTGCCCACCCGCCGTATATAAATATAATTAAATAATACTCACTCAGTAGAAATACCTATACCAAACTGTCAAAGTCAGTCATTAGAGGCACATCAGACATATACCGCTTTTGAGCTTCTTAGCTCTCTTAAGTTTGTCATAGGAAGCGAGGCAACCGACGACTTATCCGACAAAAGGGTACCTCAGTGGACGTGGTGCAACATGTAACTACATCTTGTGGCCATATGCACATACAACTTTAATACAATTTGTAGTAAATAATCCTTCAATTGTACCTCTATAGTTTTAGTAATGATCACCACAAATTTTATATTAATATCATCTATAAATAATAAAATGTAAAAAATATTAACAACCACATATATCTAAATTTAATCCGCGTTTCCCTGCTCGTTTTATAAATAAACAAATCGTCGTGCAGAGGAATGAAATCCATAAGAAAATTTCTGTGCCCGCCAATTTGGATTACACTACCCGTACACAAATAACATATCCACAGGTAATTCACGATTCAATAAACTTAGGTCATTGTTATCACTGTGTTAGCAAATTACGTTCAACACAAAATGATGCAACGCACACATTACAAAAAACCAAAATTTTAACCATAACACGATTTTTTTTCTAACACGTATAATACGTTGGTTCAGTTGGAATGGAAGTTTAAGGTTAGTAAAAATATCCAAAGGATATTAAACAATGACAGTGCGCCATCGTGTCACATGTCGCTTGTCAATGACGCATCGAATAATATTCATGAAACAGCCATTAGGTTAGTGTTTTATTACAGAAATGGTTAAATTTGCAATAAATTTAAACACAGTTGTATCGGTGTTCAAACTAATTCAGGACAAAGTAAGGCCGCTAATAACTTCATAGAAAAATCGTTTAAAGCTTTGACCGTCGATTTTTAAGGACTCACTCAATTAAGAAAAACAATATGTGTCTAGTGTGTAAATTAAATATTGTCACCATAGTACCTAGGCCCTTTAAAAAAACTAAATATATACCTACTAATTGCTTTTTATTTTATAAATTTGCATGCACTAACAATCCTTTAAAATGTTTTATTATCTATTTACATACAAAACAAAGCCACTTTTACTAAAAATGTTTTAATACTTTCTCTTCTTATAAAACAAATCTATTCGTCGGTCTTTTAAATTTGCAAATTTATTTATAATTTCTTCATAAAATTGGGAATCGGCGCTAAGACTTTGCAATAGTTCTTTTTCTATAGCCATCATCGATAAGTTGTTTAAGCGCTCTTGTGTCATCGTATTTTTTAAGTAAGTCTTAATGCGCTTAAGGCACGAATAGTTTCGTTCTACTGAAACACTTATTGCAGGAATTGTTAAAACTAATCAAAATAATTTGTATGTTTCCGAAAATATCATTTTAAATTCCTTGTATAATATTTCTACCGTTTTATGAACTTCTAAATTATAAAATTATAATATTATTATATATTATATAATAACTATCGACGACGAGCCTATCGATAATATATATTTAAATTAGGTTCCTATTCTATGTTAAATTTAGTCTTACTTTGTAAGGAAGTTGTTTTACCACCGCGCTTACCACCTAATCTTCAGAATATTTAAGAAGTCACATTCAACTAATCAACCACTAACACTAACCACTGGAAATTCAAAATACATAAATAAAAGTGTTAACACTTGAACAATCTATTAATCGCGTCATACACGTAAATAATCTACAGTTCACAAGTTACCTACGGTCACTAGCCACTATCACACCGTCCATTTACCGTTGAACTAAAAACTTGAGGCGCCAGAAATCGGGCCTCAGTCTCGAGCGGGAATGGAGCGAAAAACATCGATTTTAACCGTCTCGCGTGGTGGGGGAAACCATAACGTATAGACACAGCCTATTATACAGTCTGGCGTCTTCACGTCGGCTCCTTTGATGTCGAGGTCCCAGATTTCGTTTTTTTAGACGACCAAAAGACGACTGCGCATTTAGCCGCGCACTTTCGTGCGCTCAAGAGGCACGCTGATTTGTCAAGAAATAGAATTTCTCCCCCTTCGTCGTGTACATATGAATTTCATTGGTGTAGTATAGACATGTGCGACGCAATTTGAGGCTCGGAAAATTCGGCCTCACTGTGGTGGGATTGGTGGGTGACCACGCGGGTAGAAACAGAAACGGCGGGATATTGAAATGTAAACCAAAGGTACGTTATAACATAGGAGGGCTAAGATTGAAGCAATTATTTTATTTCGTTACATTGATTTTTGATAAATGTAGTAGGCAATCGGATTGGAAATTATGGGGTATTAAAATATACAGTGAAAGCCAAATTTTACAGTAAGGCCCGGCCTCAGTTGCTTCATACGACGAGCCGCCACTACTTGAAACACTAATATACATACTTGTATTGTATGCCATAATTCAAACAAATAAAAACAATATGTTACATGTTTTAAAATAACGAACAAAATTTTTGGCATTAACTACTACATATTTTTTGGAATTCTTAGTTGTCTGAGCAATACGTATAGGTAATATTTATTACAACGTGATGTTTTCAACAGATTTTATTTGATTTTTTTCCTTAATGGAGAAAAGGATAAAGAAAAATTTAGACACACACACACTCCATTATTTAATCTTTGATAACATGTTCTCTTATAAAACTACTTCATATACAGGATAAGTCAAGTTTAAATAGTAAAACTTTAGGAATAGATTCCTTACGAAATTTTAAGAAAAAAATGTATACAGGGTTATTAAGTTTTGGAATGTCCAGTCTCTTTACTGCACAAAAAGACTGATAAAAAAATCGTCAGACGCACCGTTTTCCCGTAGAAATACTTTTATGACAACTGTACATCAAATGTAAAAGTACATACAAATAAGTACATAAAATATCCAATCATGCTGGCTTTGAAACAACTATTGCCTAATGTCAAAGTAGAATCAATGTTAAATGTGACAAATACGGTTTACGGTAGCTGGTTGTAATTGAATTTTATCACTGTAGGAGAACGAGGTAAAAGGTTTATTTTATTTACATTTTTACTGGAAATTTTATAAAAAAAACCTGTTATTGAAGTTCTATTATTTAAACTTAACTCGCCCTGTAGAGTTGATCAATTTTATAAATTTCAGGTGCAATCAAAAACTCTGTAATAGAAATAAAAAATTAATATCTATTTGTTGAAACAGTATAAAAAATCTGAGTTAGAAAGAATATCTCTTCACTTTGTCAACCTTTCCAGGCTGGAACGTCATTTAAAATAAGAAAAAAGCATCATTTTTACCTGTTATGATTGATCATAAAATCTTATGAATTTTACACATCACATTGCACATTGACAAAATTGTATACGGCATTATAAACATTGTCACACCGTCCAGAATTATTTTAAAAAAACTAGTACCACTTACAGGATAATTCACGGTTTCGCATGTTCTTTAGCTCATTTACCCCCCAAATTTAAAGGAAAAGATTCAATAAATAAGAACCACTAACTACTGGCTGATTTTTTTTGTGCATCTTTAGATACGATTCTTTGTTTTTCAAATGCCAGTTTTAAATACATGTCAAAAATAATTTAAATTCGACAAAAACTGAAAATATTATAAAGGAGTTACAGTGTTAAGGTCGCCATAAAATGATCAAAGGGCAATGTTAAAAATAGCCGATTTTTGCCCAGCTATCTGACGTATTTCTGGGCCATTTCTAATATTAATTAACAATAATCAATTGATTTTTTTATGATTTATGCGTACCCCCGGATAAGCCAAAAATCGGCTATTTTTAACATTGTCTTTTGTGGTGTTCTTAGGTACAGAAATTTTCAAAAATAAAACACGTTGAACAAAAGTAATATCAAAAATAAAGTTTATTCATTGTTAGATACTATTTAAATTTTCCTCAATTACTCGTTAAAATTTTGAAAATAGAATATTTGATTGTTATAAAATATGTTCCATCTTTTCGAGAAGTACATAATCCTCCTCATTTCTTTCGACCCAGTGTCCAAGGGGGCGGCAAGTCATATTCCAAGTAAAAAACCAACAAGAGATAAATTGTAGGTTGAATCGATAAATACAAGGTATTTACTACAATACTGCTTCATACTTATAAAACAATAGATGGAGGGGATGCTACCTTATATAGAGGGTGAAGCCTGTTAAAAACTTAGTTAGATATACATGTTGGTGCAGAAAATATAGTGTTGTGACGATAGACTCAAGTTCAATAGATAGGTTTTGGTTTACCTACATATCTATGCTTCCTATGAGGTAAGTATGACATACCTAATACACACTTTTCTAGCTTTTTTTATAAATTATTTACATAAATACAAACTGTAAAATAAATAGATATTACATTATTTATATTTCAAGTACCAAAATTTTATATTAAATATGATATTTTAACAACGTTTGAAATTACACTGGGCAAATAATTAGGTAGTTACGAATGTTTGAAAAACTAAATGAAAATAAGTGCTTCTTAAACCTTGAGATATTTTATGCTGCTGCTATGCTTATATAGAAAAAATAAAATTAATAAAAAGAGGCTAAAAATTTCTGGAAATTGTTTGAGTACTTCAGTCAACATTACTTTCCTCTTTAGCATCTTCACAATATTGATATTTATTTACTGGCAACAAATGAAATAATTTCATACGAAAATTACTTTTTTATTACTTTCTGCTTAAGTGGAGTTTTCGAAATTTACATAATACCATATCTATACAAGCTGATTCACGTCGATGGACAGTTAGAAATTTTCATGGTTGTAGTGATTATTATTTTCTGAAAATTTGACTCCCTGTATAATCGAATATGACCTCTTCAGTGAAAACTATTTTCAAGAATATGTCAAATTCAAATGGAATGGAATTTTTATTCGATTTTAAAATCCTCAATGTTATTTCAATGAAATGAAATAATCATTTTTTATCGCTTTGTTTGAAATTATTAGCTATATCGAATGCTATTGGAAGTTAAAGAAATAAGCTTTTTAAGAATGTTTTACAAGAGGCTTAATTTCATACATTTTCTAGTACAGAATTCTATTCTCTGCCGATCTGTATTACATTTCCCTATAGCTCTTACTCTTATCTTACTTTCTACGTAAATGAATTTTTGTTAAGAGTGCCGTTTTTATACACAAATTTTCAACGAATTTTATAGCTGTTTGTTGAAACAGACTAAAAAAAATCTGAGTAAGTTAGAAAGAATATCTTTTCATAGTGTCAATTATACAAGTTTTCTCCAGGTTGTATAACAGTTTTCAAGCTGACAAGTCATTTAGAATAAAGAAAAAGCACCACTTTCATATGTTACGCTTTATCATAAAATATCCTTAATTTTACATGTCAACTGCATATAGAAAATTGTATAGGAACATTATAAACATGATCAAATCCTGCAGAATTCCTTTCAGAAACTAGTAATACTTGAATTGATGTAAATGATTAAGTATTTTTCACGGTGTATGAAACACAGTGATAAGGAAGAATTCATGGTTTTTCATGTTCTCAAGCGTATTTTTTTCTTTAAAGCTAAAGGAAATGATTCTGTTTTAGCATTATATTTTAGTACTACGTTAATAAGAACCTCCACCTACTGGGTCGATCTTTAGATACGATTCTATGTGCCTGAAACGCCAGCCTTGTGCACTTTTGCCAAGATAGCTATGAAAATGACAGTAATTAGACCTATTACAATCATGTCTATGGGTTTTCAAACCCAACTGTGTCTGCACAATTATATCTACTTGACAAACAAGAAAATGATTATTCAAACGATGATGTTTTAAATCAATTTTTTATTCAAGAAGAAACTCAAAATTGTAGGCGAGATTTTTAATGAACACAATTATCACTAGTAATTGAAAAAATATACATACAATCATTATCAGTTTTTTCTAAATTTGGAACAATAACAATTATGTTTTCAGGGCGAATTTAAAAAAATACAAATCATGCATTTATGTTTTTTTAAAATTTATTTTATAGACGAATAAGGTAATGTCAAATCTGTTGAAGACGAACTTTGTGGAGATATGCAATTACGTTAATCTGATTATCTCGTTATCTACAACTGGGGTAATGGACTTCTATGTAAGTATGCTTTTAATTTTCCAAATTTAGAAAAATTTTATAATAATCATCTACATACTTTTCCAATTACTGGTGGTAATAATTGTGAACACCACTGTTAAAAATGCAACAAGTTCTGCCTACAGTTTTGAATAAAAAATGAATTTAAAACTTTTCATTTTAAAGTCATTGTTCATTGTTTTTCATTATAATTGTACATATAGCTTGGCAGATAATAGAATTCTGTATTAGAAAATATAAAATTATACATAGCGTTCCATTCAAAAAATAGTTTGGACGGTTTGAAATTAATAAAATTTGGCACTTCGGTTTTCAACATCTTGTATGAAATTAAGCCACCATCATCATCATCATTAGTTAATTAATTACTTTAACGTAGAATAATCAAATTTAGTACATAATTTAGGTTTATTATTGGTCTTCTTTGACTATGAGT
Organism: Monochamus alternatus; assembly: GCA_037114965.1. Taxonomy (NCBI): domain Eukaryota; kingdom Metazoa; phylum Arthropoda; class Insecta; order Coleoptera; family Cerambycidae; genus Monochamus; species Monochamus alternatus. The sequence goes on from CM073429.1 coordinate 28,668,198, forward strand.
TGAAGCAAATTGAAACACTACAAGGTGTTCATTGAGTGCATCACCGCTAAAGTTTAACCAAAATTTTTTTCCATTGATCGAATTTCAAAAGAATGATACTATCTCACGCAGAATTTAAATTCAAACACTTTTCTACTCTTGTTAAATTTTATAAAGAAAAAATGCATTAATTAAAACAAGATTTTAATAGTGTTTATTAGTAAAAATCAAAAAGTCGGTAGTAGGTTCTACAGGAAACTGTAGAAGAAATGTGGAAGAATATCGTAGGAGATTTCCAAATCCAGTAATTCCCCATAAAGAAACATTTTCTAATGCCGAAGACGTGCTCGAGAATAATTTTTCAATAATATTCGATAACGTCATAGTGAAATAAGAGATGAAGAAAATATTTAGCAAATAATCGAAGATGAACAGCAAATAAGCAAACGTTTTTTTCAAGAATCTGGATTATCAAGAATCTGGATTATCAAGAATTTACACACTTTTCTGTGTATATCTTTTTGATAATTGTATAGCAAAATTGAAAACTACGTATTTTTACATAAAAAAAGTACTCGTGTTGAAATTCGATTTCGGCAACAGTTTTCAAGAAAAATGGATTTTAATATTTGGGCACATGCTAAATCTCATTAAAAATCTATGGAAATTGAAACATAAGTTGGTTTTTAAATGAAATAAAAGGGACAATTTCGACATAAGTCAATACTTATATGAATGAATGTTTAGTTCTTAGTTTTTATAAACAAGTAATTCCACCTAATAAATTTTTGTAAACTTCTGAAACTAAAAATATTTTACTACATTTTTTAACTATTTGTCATTATTTGCCCTTAGCTATAATTTCCCAAGTTTATGCGTATAGGCTAAGAACCATAAAGACCGCTTGAATCGTTTCTGGAAGTCCAACTACAAAAGCACCCTGGCATCAAACATACTTTTTGTTTTTATAAAACTCAATATATTGAGATTATTCTCAATATCTTGACTTTTTTCTCAATATAATGAGATTATTCTCAATATCTTGACTTTTCTTCTCAATATAATGAGATTATTCTCAAGATATTGACTTTTTTCTCAATATATTGACTTTTCTCTTAGTACTGTGATATTTGTATGTATTTGTTTACATTCCACTAGCGATTTAGGTAGTAAAAGTATGTTAAATTAGTCATAGGAGATTTTTTTATGGATTCTTATTCAGCTTCGTTAGAAACTTCTCTATACCAAATTTAGGCAACCTACAGTTAACGATTATTTACTTTTCAATAAATACCTTAAGCATTTATGTCGTCACTTTCAGACCCCTAATAATATCGAATTTCAATTATAGGCGTCCGATATGAGATTCAAAAGGAAACCTCTTTGTGCTAAATTTGAATGAAATATCTTTACAAGTATTCAAGATATGAGCATCACACAAAATAAAGTTTTTTTTACGTTCGCTTATCTGTTAATTTTAAAATTATTACTTGTTTTTTATTAAGCTTAGTATCACATTCTCGATCAATTTTTCTTTCACTAAAAATTTTTTGAAATGGGATCTCATCTGTCAGAACAATTTTTACATTTATTAGTGTGTTAGATATTTTTTCTATAACGATATTATTACATAACTATTTGTTCTTATTTATCTTATCATGAAACTTTCTAAATAACATGTATCACATGAGGTAAGGGTCTGAAACTGGCGACATAAATGTTTGATATATTTATTGAAAAGTAAAGAGGCGCTGAAGATAGGTTGTCAAAATTTGGTATAGAGGGGTTTTTAATAATGCTCGAAAAGAATCCGTTAAAAGTAATTTCCTAAAGAAATCGCTAATATAATTTTTCGAAAAATTGACCCCCTTTTCAATTCTACGTGCGACGCCTATGACTAAATTAACATAGTGTCAAAATAATTACTTTATAAGTATACATCAGCTACGAAAAACTCAGAACAATCAGATAACAAGCAAGTCGCCCTTGTAAGCATGTTACAAGGAAGACTTTATGGAAAGTTAAACCTTTGAGATTAGGTTGCCAAAATTTAGACAGAAAGGTTTCAAATGAAAGTGAATAAGAATACGACAAAAATAAGAATAGCAAATGTTTTTCTCGACAAACTGGTCCCCTTTTTCGATTCTACGTGCAACGCCTATGACTAAACACGCTTTTACAACCTAAATCGCTAATGGAATGTAATTATCACAGCGCTAAGAGAAAAGTCAAGATATTGAGATTTTTCTCGTTATATTGAGAAAAAAGTCAATATCTTGAGAATAATCTCATTATATTGAGAAAAAAGTCAAGATATTGAGAATAATCTCAATATATTGAGCTTTCTAATAATAAAAAGTATGTTTGACACCAGGGTGCTTTCGTATCCAACTTATAGTTGTTAATGTTCATACTTGTTCTTTCTATTTCTTTTCCTCTTTACATAATTTTTTTTTCTTATGTGTATTATACCTTCAGGGTGAGTCAGAAAGAATGGGTCAACACTAAGCTGAAGATACTAAATACCAAAATATTATGTTTGAGCTCAGCATACCTTATACGAATGTCGTTGGTTTAAGGAATACAGGATGTTTAAGGTTTAAATTTTATTCTAAAATTTCTCAATAATTGAGAAAATTTTGATAGCACGACTCTGAAAATTGGTTGTGTGGGTATTTCGGTGTGAAAATTACGAATTTCAAACTTATTTTGACGTTACTCCTATTACGCAATTTTTGCCGTATTATTTAGGTAAATTAAAAGATATATTTTTTATCTGTTGAGCTATGCTTAAACAAGTTAAATATCTAAAAGGACGTTCAATTCTATATAAAAAATGTAATGTGTGTTTAGGTCGGTTTCTGAGTTATTTGCATTTAAAGTTTCAATGTATTTTGTGGTGATTTTCTTTCAGGCGCTGCTATTTCTTTTCTTAGTAGGCTTGTATCAAATTTTCATGTCAATAAATATTAGCATATTTTGCGGGCGTGCGATTTATTACTGGTGCAATTATTGAGAAATTTCAGAATAACATTTAAACCTTGAACTCCCTGTATTTCTTAAACCAGCGACATTTGTATAAGGCATGATGAGCTCAAACATAATATTTTGGTGCCTTCTTTGTGGTCATCCCCATAGGATTTTTCTTTGTCCAAATTGAATTGTAAGAATAATAATAATGATCAATTATTATTTCAGAAAATAAATTAAATTGATTATGTAACATTGGACACCAATAATTTTCTTTGCTGAAATATTCATTTGCCTACCTTAAATATAACTGAATTTTCTGTTCATTTATCTTAATATAGAAAAAAACTACAATAGCTAATCATACAAAAATTAAGTAAAATACTGCTGATGTACGCTGGTCAGGGCATTAGTGCTAAGTAGTTGGTTAAAACGATATCCTTATATTTTCATAGAATTCATTACTGGTCTTAGACGCAGTCTTAAAAAAATGTAAGCAAATATATTTCTTCACTGTAAAAATTATACAAGTTTTCTCCAGGGGTAGAAGAGTTTACAGGTTGCCAAGACGAAATTTGTATCTATTATATTTTATTATTACACTTTCTACTACTTTATACACCTGCTGTACACTAAGCAACATTATCACACTCTGCAGAATTCTTTAAAAACATTAACAAATGAATAGATATAAACTATGAAGTATTTGCAAATGCAATACAGTACGAAATGGTGCATCACTGTCCTTAAATGAGTAGCCATGTTTTCTAACGTGTTTTCCTCCAAAAGGAGATGATTTAGTTTTAACAAATCTAAACTTGTTGTAGTTTGGCTTTACAATAATAGGAATTCTAGGTGGATTTTCTTTTTATTGTTAAAGCTTTAATGCCTAATAAAAATATTAGAAAATATGTACCATTTAGAAAAAAAACTGATGATCATGAACTGTTGCTAATTCTGGAACTGCTATCCAAAAAGACGTCTTACCAATTAAAATGTCATCAAATCAACCCCTCTCTTAAAAACCTGTTTATTGCGGCCCACCAACTATATGTTTTGCGTTGCAACCTTCATTCTTGCTCTAAAAGTGGGCGGCTAACAATTTTCCTATATTCGTAAATATTTCTTATAGCCAGGTATGTGTAGGGTGTCTTCCTTATTACTTTCTTTATTACTTTTATTCGCTCATTTTTAAACAAAATATCCTTACAGATACTGAATAAAATACCATATCTACTTTTGGATTTTGATGCCAATTAACACCATTGATTCCAAGTTAAATAGATTCCGAAACAGTTTACCAATGATTACTTATTCATAAATAAAAAATAATTCAATCAATACATCGGAGCAAATCCATATTTATTGAAACCATCTGTTCGCCGGCAAATAATTATACCCCGCTGTTCTAGGTTTCTGGGTAACAGCAGATGTTTATACATTATTTAAAACGTATATAATATGGTACCTCCTCGATATTTCAACACGCAAAGAAGTCGCCACTTTGAACGATCCATAGTTTTAACTGTCAGCATACTAAACCTTTATAAATATTACAGTAACTTTCCTCTTTAAAATGAAAAGTATTTGCAGAGTTGACGTGTGCTATTATTTAACATATAATTTCGACCTTTACGAGGACGAAAAGCTGTAAATTATATTTAATAAAACTGTTGAAAATCTGCTTGCAGATTTCCAGAGTACCAAATGTGCGAGTTGTACACAAAATCAATCCCTTCGTGGAAAATCTTGAAATTATGATTCTTGAACATTTTTTATATAATAATAATTATCATTGTTATTATTACATTATCTTTGTTGGTTCCATGTAGTACCATAGTGTTACAGATGCTCACCTACCTTTTTAGTTTGTTAATTATGTTCTTATTTGCGTTAGAATTTATAATTAATTCTTGTTTATTTCAATATTGGAACTTTCTGGAAGAACACTTTAGCAGCTTGTTAAATTGAGTTTAACCTTAATTTCTTCTTCTAACTTGATATTGTTTTCTTGTAAATTGGTTTACATTTCGTTTTTTAATTCTTCCTGATTATGTTTCATTTCTTCTAGACTAATCTTTATTTCCTCGTGATTGTTTTTCATTTCCTTTTTCAAATCTCCCATCATTTCATCTTGGTTACTTTTCGTTTGATCTTGACAGTTCTTCATTTCTTTTAAATTGCCATTATTTGGTCTTGGCTGCTTTTCATTTCTTTCTTTAAGTCTTCCTTCATTTCTTCTTAACTCCATTTCATATCTTTCATTATTTCCATCAATTGCTTGAATGTCCCATTTCCGCCGTTCTTGATCTCGTCACTAGCATTCACTTGTCTACTCCAAACGTCTTATTTATGGAACGTCGCACTTCAGACACCAATGTAACCTCTTAGTCTTGAAATACGTTATGTAGAGGTACAAATTTTATTGTCAATTCTTCATTACACAGCAACTGTACTTCAAACGAATTCGCAACTGTCAATTCTTTACTTTGAACCACAGTATACTAAGCAATCAGTACGGAATCTTAGACAATTTATGAATGAAATACGTCTGGCAGTTTTTAAATACCCCCACTCTAGAAAAAGTCGCCAAGAATATGGCGGATCCCAGAGAACATACGAAAAAATAGCTAATAATTTGGCGTAACCAAAGTTGTTCGTAGTTTTAATATTTTTGCATTAATTCTTAATTAACTGTTGTAATCCAGTATAGTTTCATGTAAATTGAGGTTTTGGTCACATTTTGTCTTAATTTAGGTTTCTAGCAGATATAATTTGAATATAAAACCAGTATGAATTTAAATTTATTTAAAAAATTTGCGAAAACATAGAAACTAGGTCAGCTAGTAGTGTAGTTTTATTTTATATTTTGTAGTACTTTTGCCTTATTTTATGCCCCCTTTCATGTTTTAATTCTTCTTTAGGATTTGCTCAATTAAGCTATCATGTCTAACTTGGTCTCCCATATATAAAACTGTTTACAGGTCTTTTACGCCCAGAGCTGCGTTATGCGTTAGTTTTTTACAACACATTTATTTCCTCCCATAGTTTATTTATTATTTACTGGGTATAGTTCCACTAATAAATAATCACTAATATAAAAACACAAATAACTAAACACTCAACACGACATACAAAGCAGGAATATAAGTACAATAACGATAACGAGTGGATAACCATGTAATAATGCCTAAAATTCAAAAACCTAACTAACATACAGGAATTATAGTAATAACTGTCAGTCGCCAACAAGATGGCGGATTTTTGGAAGACGCGGGAAAGCTGAGTTTCCCTACTGATTGCTTAGTATACTGTGCTTTGAACGAATTAATGGGCAAGGTAGACTCGATATTGTTTCCAGAAATGCCATTAAATATTTATGCATAGGCAAGTATACATATCCTTACTACGAGCAGGCAGTTCATGAGTATGACATTCCCTAATAAGCTTATCGTAGATATAAGATGGTAAACAATACTTATGCAATAAAAAAAATTGATATACGGTACTTACAATATTTCTTCTAACTTAAGCCATTTAGATCGAGAAAAAGATGCAGATAGGTTTTCAAATTTTCAGATACAATCATTTTGTATTTTTTGAAGAGTGCATTTGTCTTTTGCCGTTAATGCTGGCAAGTAAACATCAAAATAAGAAGAAGCAGGATCAGTGAACCGCATAATAATAACTTTGTGTCAGTAGTCCTTACGCATAATATTTTCAATTTATTATACGATGAACTAAATTATTTATATGAATTATAAACCTAAGATTACTGTCTAAAGAGAGTCTTACAATTCTGAATTAATTAACTGGTTGCAAAATGTGGCTATTAATTTTTGTGGTAAATCGGGATTTTTAAGCAGAGTAATCTTATACCAGAAAGTGTGGTCTTTTCCATTTAATACAAGCTAGCAATAGACGCAATAGCTTTTAAATCATCATGAACAACCATTGCATCATTTTCGCGAAAAGAATAGTATAACTGTGTATTGTCTGCATATTGATGTATTTTGCAATATTCAAAATGTTCATAGTACAAAGGAAGAATAGTGTCGATCCATGAGGTACACTTTCCTAAATGAGTTATTTAAACAAATCCATTGACAACTGTTAGAAAGATAAAGATCTCTATCTTTATCTATAAGATAAAAAAAGAAATGGCATTATTACTAGCTCCAAAATTACTCAATTTTTTAATTAAAGTCTCATGATCCAAGGTATCAAACGCTTTACTAAAATGAAGCAACACTAAACAGATTTTGAAATTATTGTCAGTAGATCTCAATACATCATCTGTAACAATGCAGGGCAGTAACAGTGCTATGATATTTCCTAAATCCAGATTAACAAGAAGACAAGATATTGTTTTCATTCAGATATGATTTAATCTGCTCACAATCAATTCTTTTCACAATCTTAGAGAAGGCAGAGTACTTATAGGACGATAATCTGAGAAATTGTTGTTCTTTGACGGTATTACAAAGGCATTATTCCAAAGTATCGTGAAATATTCACTAATGGTTGGAAATACGTAAAGTAAGTAACATTTTTTGACAAATATTATCAGATACTTTTGCTTGAATTTTAATGTGATAGATAATTTTATCAATTTGGTCAGAAGTTACAGTAAATCACCATTCAAATTAGAGTACTATTCATTATATTTATTTAGCATTAATTCCACATTCAACATTTTTAAAGCTTGAGGGAATTCGTTGCGCACAAAATTATGTGGGCTTAAATTAGAGGACTCAGTAATATTTAAATACTTTAGCGTTTTCCAAAAAGTTTTAGATTCAGTAGTAAATTTTCAGTGTCAAAATGCTTTTTTCTCCTACCTAACTGAATGATTAACACGGTTGCGTAAATCTTTATAATAGTTGTAAAAGGTATTAGGTTTTTTGAACTTGCTTCCTTTTAAGATCTAAAATTTGAGATTCGGTGTAAGCAAGGACCAGGTTTTTTTGTAACGGAGTAATTGATTTTCTAGAAGAGTACGCCCTGTGATATAAAGAAAAACATTTTCCTGGTTTGCTATTCTCGCAGAAAGATTTTCCTCTATGGTGTGCAAGATATTTGCTTCAGTTTGTAAAATATGACGGATTTCTCCACGACCTGGCAATTGTTCCATATCGTGAGCTCTTTGTGTGAACTAAAGATTCTCTGTGAGGACGAAAAACTTGGTTCATACATACGAGCTGCTAAGGCTGAATCTTGATGAGCTCCTCCACAAATTAGCAGCAAAAGTCACAAATAGTAAACTATTACAACTATAAGCAGCCATAATGACATCAGTTTCAATCACACAGCTAACAGCTTATAGTTAAGTGCATCATTTGAAATTTATTATTTGAAATTAATGTTTTGGTAAATTTTTATTTTCAGTTAAACAGTTTTTAATTTGATAAACACTCACTTGCCAGAGGTAAATTGAACCAATACAAAAAAAATCAAAAAACTTTAATATTTGACAATTAAAAATATGTTATAGAAAAGTCCAAGTTGATAAATCTATTACAGTTTCTGAGAAAAAGAGGATATGATGTTTTTGGACAATAATGCTAAAGTCATATTATTGGAGCTTCAATATCGGTTAAATTAGGAATGATATTTCTTCTGCTGATTACAGTGGTCAAAACAGAGTCACGTTTTCATAAACGAGTATACTGTTTAACAACTACGACAAAGTCTCAGACATGTAATTATCGGTATTGAAGCGGACTACTGAAAGCAACTTAGTCAAGTATTTAAAATTTTTTAAGAGGTGTTGAGATTGCATGAAACAATAAGACAAAATTTTCAAGCATCTATATTATATAGAGTAAGTGTAGTGTAGTAAATAATGGTAAGTATATGTTTGACATTATTGTAAATTGTTTCCAGAGCCTTCTTTCATTTCTGTACTTATTAATTTTAATTTTAGAAAGGAAGTTAATAGTTTTTATATTCAATTTGAAATGTTCCATCCAATAATGTAAACATATACATATAGTGTTCATTAAAAAAAGTACACTTTTTTGAAATATTTTTGCAGAATAATTCAATAATGAATAATGTAGGAATAATGTCCATTTAATTTGGAACATATTGTCTGAAGCTATTTATTTGTGGCATAATTTTAGTTTTTCTTTAGTTTTCTTGGGTTTTTGCCACACTTCTATAAAAATAAACATTAATTAAATAAGCCCTTGCGCCAAACGGATCAGTCAAGGGTTATTTTTGAAACTAAGTTCGCCTAACCAAAAAATCTCACACTGAAAAAAGCAGATAAGTAAAAAATAACAAAAATCACATCACTATCGTGCACTTCCGTATTATTGACGTTTTCGAAAAACTCTCTCTGTTTTCGTTCTCAAAATAGTAGTAAAAATATTAAACGTACGTTAAGTTTGACAGTTTAATATATCTGTATTCCGTCGTTTCCACTATTCAGGTTAAAAAAAGAGAATATTTGAAATGAATTCTTAAAGTTTGGTATAACTATAAATTTTTTTAACATATGCATATTGCCCATTATTTATTTTTTTACACAATAATATTCAGCCATATATGAGAAATAATATTAATTATTGCAAAAGTTTACTCCATGCATATTTTTCAGTTGTAGTTATAAAGGTAACAATAGTTGTAAAATCACATTGCAAAATTACGAGGATTTTTTTAAGTAAGATTTTTTCAATGATTTTGATATTAATAATTAGTCTAGTTTCTCCTAAATTGTGAAAAAGGCGTAATCAGATTTGGATCATGATGATTTGTTTTTTGTAGATGCAAGTTGTATGCATTTTATTATTTCTTTTACATTGGTTAAATGTTTCGTATTGATCATTTCTTGTTATGAGTAAGTTCGGTCAAACATTGTAAAAAATATTTTTTATATTAAGCACAAAAATGTAAACATAATAACTGCAAAGTCACCATAAGCTGGGGAATTGGTATATTTTCATTATTTACCGAATGGTAGTTCCTGCTGGACTGTAGTTGCGACAAGGATTGAGACGACTTACTTCACACGAACAAATTAATAATTCATTATATTTTCATCAAAATATTTAAGAAACTGCAACTGAGACTAACAAAACTATGTACTACACTAAATATTTGTACTATATATTGCACTAAATTACAAAAAATGACATGTTTTGACATGAAATGACAAAACAAAATGTTTTTAATGTGATAAACTATCAAAAATTATGTTGGGCACCGTGACGTAAGTCGTTTGAATTATTGCTGCAACTGTGTAAGTTTGTAAATAAATTAAAAATATACCTATTTTAATTAGTTTCCGATTTTTTTAAATGTTTATACATTTTTTTATATCACATTGTATTAAAGAATTACTTTGTTAATTCTATTTAAAAATGCACAAAAAGGATTTTATACTGTCTTAAAATAGCTAATCTACAACTAAGCATATCTTACTGCAGAAGAACTTTTGGATGCATTTCAAAGGCGGATCAGAAACTCATTGCAGCTGCTGGACGCTGCACAAGAGACTTTTAAAACTCTTGTGCGTGTGACAGCGGCTATTGTGGGTATTCATTTTCTTCAGACTTCAGAAAACTAGATGATATGGTACTTATTATAATTCTGCAAGCAGCATAGCCAGATACACAAGAGGGTGTAGTATTTCCAAACAACTGAAGAAAGGTGTAAAAAAGGAAGTAACTTTAAGTTTGCTACTCATTTTTCTTCACTATAAAATCTACTAAATTTAAGTACTGTTTTTAATAAATTTTCCACACTAAAATCCGCTAAAAGTAAACAGTGGTTTAAACCTTAAATAAGTACAAATATTTTAACCAGCAGTACAGTTCACTGTGTAGAACACATAATTAATAGATTTTTTACAAAAAATCAAGAATATAAAAGTCAAATTTTAAATAAATTTCGTGATTTTTCATTCGAAAACTTGTTGAGGACCACTGATCCGACTCAGATACTAATATTTTTAAGAGCCATTGTGGATGAGAATTCCACAGCGTTGCCAGTGTTACACTAATGTCTTCGAATAGGTTTCAACAATGTTAACTAAATTTTTTAGACACGTCAAAGAATTATTGAAATATGTTAATTTATGAAAATATTAACTGCCATCCCTTTGCCATTCCTATACCTCACCAATTCAATTGAAAATATAAACCAGATTCTCTACTCACAATCAAGAATCTAGAATTTGGTTCTTATCCATTTTTACTACACTCCAACTGATTTATAGATATTGTTATATTTATCACTATCACTGATCATCACTATTTAACAAATATGCTTTTAGCATGTCAACTTTTTCACTGTTTGAATAATGCGCCATATTTTATTTAATCACACTGTATTTCACGAAAAATATTAATTAAACTCACAAACACTTACGAGAAAAACACTGCACGTGAAAATAATAAGACGATTTAAATACATTTTATACGTTAGTGCCGCAACTTTTAAAACAGATGTGTCAAGCAGTGCATTACTTAAAGAAACCATTAGCTTAGTTCGGTTTCAGAAGATGCAAAAGTATCTCATATTAACTTTCAATTTACGTGTATTGAAATTATCAAATCCGTTTCCACTTTTCTTTACCACAGCTTATTCCCTTGCCCTGGACCATACCATATAGTATACAGTGCACCGCTATCAACATAACCTCTACCAATCCTAGTGTATGGGGCTATTGCGCGGGACAATTCACCTACTGCTCGTGACATCTACCTGTTACCTGTGTCTACGACACCAGTTTCTTTTTTGCATTTTAAATACTTTACTTTGCCTTCTCTTGATATTAAACTCATATATCAAGCTAGTTATTTTGATATTCCATCTTTTGTGTTTATTTTTAAAATCTGTTTCACCTACTACAAAATTACGAAGTACGAAAATAATTTAAGGGGATAATTTGTGATAATCTTTCAAACAGTGTACAATGGCATTAACTTGTGGAATATGGATAGTTGGTTTTTCAGTAAGAAGGTGAACTTTTATGGATAATTTTTAGAATCATTGAGCAAAGTAACTTCCTAAACACTTTAATTGATAGTATCAAACTTTCGGAAATTCATATTTTAATCGTTTATGATAATTTTACTTTACTTATTGCTAAAAACAAGTGTTTTTAAATTAGAAACAACCGTAAAAATTGAATTTACATTAAAAAATTATTTACCTTACAGACCATATACCAACCTCGCCTTCAGTAAATCATATGGTTTATTCTATTAGGATTAGGTTACGTCAGTGGTCTATCTGGTCAGCGGTCCTCAAAATGTGGGTATTTAAAAAAAATATCCGTAAATATTTCAAATGTTTTCACTAGACTCATCTATATGACAAACTACACCTGCAGTTAAAATATTTGTAATTATTTAAGGTTCACCCTGTGTATAAGATAATTTAAAAATTAGGAATACTGACAAATAAGGAAAAATGTTAGTAAAGCTTTGAGAGTACAGGACTTAATAAATATAATGAGTTAAATATATTGTGAATTCGTTGTTAAAATTTAGATACGTTTATATTGTTACGGAAGCTCAGCTACCTGTTTAATTTGTTATGTTCCTGTCTGCGTTAGAATTAATAATTTTTGTACCTTTACTTTGACGTTTTCTAGAACATTTTAGGCCATATCCTATTGGATTCTCAACGCGAGTGATAAACGTCAAAGTAAAGTATTCACAGTTGTAAAATTTGTTTGAAGGATATTTGTTGTGTAATCAAGTGGTGACAATAAAGTTTGTTTTTCTACGTGACGTTTTTCAAGGCTAAGTCAACGTTCCTCCCCAAAACATTACAGAACCTCTACCAAATGAGACCTTTGTAGAGATATTGCAACTTGCAAATCTTTCTCCCGACCTTCGCCAAACACTTTCACGCCCATCAGGACAGTTGAGACTAATCTTGTTTCATTTGAGAATAAAACCTTCTTCTAATCATTAACAGTCCAGTGTTGATGATTTCTGGCAAAACGCAATCTTTGAACTATATGCTGCTTGGTAAGCAATGGCTTCTTTGCCGGTCTCCTGCTACTCAATCCAGCTTCATTTAAACGTCTTCTAATTGTCCGAGATGACACTAGAAGATTTCGAGTATTTGCGAGATCATTTTATATAACAGTTCCAGCGATTCTTCTGTTTCTAAGATCGGTTTGCCTAAGAAAACGTTCATACCTTAAATCGGTACATCGTTTTCGCCCTTCCCTTCGAGACTGAGATCCTGTCTCGTTAAATCGTATAACTATGCGGCTTATACTGGAATGATGGCGTCCTATCAGATCAGTAACATAACGCATCGAGTAACCCTCATACAAAGTTAATGCTCTTGCTGACTCTTCCACAGTTAAATGTCTTGGTCGATTCATTTTAGAATTAAATTTAAAACACTAGTCTACACACGATAAAACATGACACTATAAAAATAAAGGTATGCGATAATAAAGTTATAAAATACCGAAGTGGACCAAAACCGATGTATCTCCAGAGATAATGAAGTGAACAAAAAAAGAAGATGTTCAGGAAAGACGGTGCTACAGTTTAATTTCATCTGCGGTATGTTCTGGTTGGTAGTATACTGCACAGGGTGTTTCGAAATTTCTAGAGAAAAAGCAATAACGTTATTACACCCTGTATAAAACCGAAATCAACTTTTTATAAAAAATAATGAGGACATTCAAATTCCCAAGGAATCCACCTACAATTCAAAAAAATCATTCAAATCAGACCATCAGTTCAGAAATACAGCAGCATGGAATTTGATACCAATTTATATGTGGACATTTTGTTCAATATTATAAGCGTATGTGTGCGATCTTTCTTATGTGTCCTAAACGTTCTAAAGGTTTTACCGTTTATGAAAAAATCGCATTTTCAGTTAGAGTTTTATGTCAAGTAAGGTGTGAATTGTAGACAAAAGATATTACGTACCTAAATGAAACAATCTAAATATGATACTAAATAGTTTTAACAAGTTAAGATATTAATAAAAACCGATTTAAATTCATAATTTATTAAATAGTACAGAGTGGTATTAATTAAATTCATTTATAAGCAGATGCTCGAAATAGCTGCCCTCACTCAATACATTTTTTATATTGCAGACTTGTTATTGCAGACTGCATTTGAAACTTTATTAATAATTTTCTTGGAACCAGGCGACTAGTCCCACGAGTTGTTAGGCAGCATGGATGCCATATCTATATACGAGGAAAAATATTTCTGAGAAATTTATTACTTCCTTATATAGGTGCGTCTTCGTGCAAAAACGACATATTTTAACAGATATACTAGGAAAATATTAATATTCCTATTTATTTAGTCTTTCTATTTTTGTTATATATGGATGAGATATGCAATATAAGTCCAATTTTATAATATATGCCGATGATACGACCAGACTCATTTTAAGTAAAAGCGAGTATAATTGTTTACAAACTGCCAATCAACTAGCTTTTTGGTGTAGCACGAATTCTCTATATATTAACAGTAATTAGATTCATGAATATAATACTATAGATTTTATCATGTTGTCTCTTCTAAATCGCTACACCATTTAGGAATATTTTAATTACCTTCCTAGATTTGTAACACAATCGCAGATTTTTTTTTTTAATTAATCTTAAAATATTTTTATGTACAAATTGTTTTTTATACACTTGATAAATCCGAATTACGCGATAATTCAAAGAAATCGATTACTGTCATCCCACACCAAATACTCACCTTAAAAATGCCTTTCCCTATGGGCTAGTCAATGAATGACCGAAATGGATGTAGCGTGCATTGAGGGGGGGAACATTTTCTGATGCAGGAATATGTTTATTTATTTATTTATTTATTTATTTATTTATTCATTCATTCATTCATTCATTCATTCATTCATTCATTCATTCATTCATTCATTCATTCATTCATTCATTCATTCATTCATTCATTCATTCATTCATTCATTCATTCATTCATTCATTCATTCATTCATTCATTCATTCATTCATTCATTCATTCATTCATTCATTCATTCATTCATTCATTCATTCATTCATTCATTCATTCATTCATTCATTCATTCATTCATTCATTCATTCATTCATTCATTCATTCATTCATTCATTCATTCATTCATTCATTCATTCATTCATTCATTCATTCATTCATTCATTCATTCATTCATTCATTTATTTATTTATTTATTTATTTATTTAACAAATACACTACCCTACAGTGTACCACCAATTACAGGGTAGGAAAAATAAAATTTGCCAAAAACAGAAAACAGAACATATACAGTACACAAAATACATACATTATCAGATACAGTGAAAAAAGCAGTAAAAATAAACTAACACTTAACTGTACCAACGTAAATATGTGTAAATTAATAAAACTATCAAAATTTTGAGATTTTATTGAGACAGGTACAGTAGAAAATATCGAAGCCACCTTGCAATCTATTATAATTTTCACAAATCCGGTGAATAGGTGAATATTTAGTTGTATTAATTCTCGGCGTTGATGTGTAAAACAACATATTAAGCCTAGAGCCATGTCTCGGTATCCAGAAGTTAATCAAGTTAAGTATATGAGTGCAGTCAAATAAGTTATGCAATAGTTTATACAAAAATATTTGCTGAGCCATTACACGGCGGGCAGTCAGACTACTGATACTAAATCTGTGCCGTGAACTCTCGTAAGAATACCCAACAACTAGATAAACCCCGTCCTCCTTGTAACATAAAAGCTTCAGGAAGCGTCTTTGAATACGACACCAAATTAAAGAACAATATACTGAAATAATAGTTTTTTAACATGAGTGAAAGAAAAATCATTCATATTACGAATTACAAAACCCAACTTTCTAAATTCATCACAAGTGATATTTTGAATATGAGGTGTAAAGGATAATTTGCTAACAAATGTTACCCCAAGGTCACAAAATGTAAGTGATCTGGAAACAACAACATCATCCAATTTGTAATGGTATTCCATGGCGCTATTTTTAAGTGTAAAAGTGAAAACACTACATTTTTTTACATTCAGATCTAACTTGTTTGCAGAACACCACGCATTCAAACTATTAAGAGAACTCTGCATATTAATAAAATCATTAAAGCAGTCGATGCTGTTATATATTTTCATGTCATCTGCATACAGAAGACACTTAACATTTATATCCGTAACTATATCATAACAAAAGAATAAATTTGTTTTTTATTTTATAAAATTTAATAAGGAGAAAATGTAATAAATGAAACATCTTAACTGGACCTGTTGGGCCCGAAGGGTCCTACTTCTGGCTCCACCATTGATGTCAATTGCTGCACGAATTGCGTATCACCCTCGTTTTAGTCATCATTGTCCGCGAGAGATGTAGGATTGACGACGCTGTTTGAACAGTGATCTTGGCATTTTTGGCATAATCGAGAGCAACCGCTGCCTTTTTCAGCTGCAACTTCTACTGCTACAGTTTTTCATATATCTACAAAATATGAGGTCTATGGATGCTGCTTCGTTTTTTGTCATCACAGAAATTAGGATATTGCCGCTACTGCCTAACTCCACTGATCTAGAGGTACTTGGTTTCCAAGCCAGACTTGCACCTGGTGGAATGTGAGTGAGTGCTCTTAAGCAAGTAATGCGAAATCTCGTTTTATATTCAGTGTCGATTTTAAAAATGGATCGTACCTGAAAGTGTTCAGAGAGCTTATTTTTGCAGGGGAACCGTACCATTTCAGCATGCATATTCACCCAGTTTTCTCAACATTAGCATGCCAGGAGAAGGGATTGTGAAACACTTCAGCTGTTTTTGTATGTCAAGATGTTTTTGGTAAATTTTTACGAAAACAAGTTTATACTTCTGAAATGGCACACTAGTAGATTCACAGCTAGTGAATGTGTGGAGTAAATGTTGGTTTTGTACTTTTCCATCGCCGTTATTTCTTAACAGTTACAGGGTGATACATACTACCAAAATTTAAGATGATGAAATATATCATTTAACCTTGAAATAATGTAAATGGTATTACGACCAAAACGAGATACATACTTGGGCTAAATATTTCAGTGAGGTGCATATCACATTTTGTTCACACAAATCATTGTATATTAGTTTGATCTTTTCCGGGTTGTTGTGTAGCAATTCAGGTAACTGATCGCTGCTAATAAAGTGCACATCCTTAGCTTCGGCCGGGATTATTTAACTTGCCCTTGTTGTTCTGTGCGCATGTCCTCGCAGTATCGGAAGGTTCGCGCTCCAGCATCGACACTATTAGACCGCTGCTAGTATGAAAACAACAAGGGCAAGTCAAAGAATATCCCAGCAACGCTATTCATATGAACTTTAATATTGTTATCTAGATTTCGGCATAACAACCTCAAATACCACTATAGATCAAATAACAGTGCCAGCTTCATATAGCTATCATAAAGCTTCAAACCACCATATGCAAGGTGCCAGGACGCTAAACCAACAAACGAAGACAGCAGGGATATGATTAAATCGATTTGACATAATCGTCTTATCCAGAAATGCTTCCTAAAAGAGGTAGGGCTCTTTGAAGATTTTTTTAATTGTTCAGATCCTTGTTTATCTAGAAGGATCAAACTTAAATTATGTAGGACAGCCTTTGAATGTAAAAATTATTTTTTAATTGTATCATAGGCGTCACCTTTGGGAAGGTAAACTTATATTTTTAATAATATTTTTTATCGTAGATTTTTTGGTATTTTTAATATCAAAATCGAAAATTTCAGAGTGTTCTAGATTAAAAAGATATTCTTTTCTTGCTGCAAATGAGTTATGAGCTGTTCAACAGTGGAATCATTTTTCTTTCGTTTTGATTAAACTGAATTACAGGTAACATAAAGTGATTTGATATTACAGTCTTCTTCGAAAGTTATACTTTTTCTTATTTTTCCCTTAGTCTTTATGATTTATCTTTTAGCTTCTTATTTAATTGCCTCTCTAGATTGTTCAAACATATTTTGCATGTTTTCTATTAGGAGCTCTTGTATTTTTACATTTATATTAGATCTCATCTTAATTCCTATTAGTAGTGCAAACGGCATGTGTCGTGTAATCACGATGCAAATATCCTTCTTGCTTACCATTGTTTTTATTTGCTAGTTCACAGGGAACACATGTAGTAATTAAATTTTCTATTTTTCCATTCATTTTTGGTATAAAATAGTTTTCCTTCAATAAATCTTATGTCTTATTAATTAAAAATGCCCCTATTCATGGACCATCTTAATTATTTCTTTTTGCATCTGCTTCAGAATGATCACGATTTCTTCTCCGTTTAATATGTCTTCTTTCAATGCAGATAATCCTCATATGGTTTCTCTTTTAATAGTTCATTAATAACTTTAATTTCTTCATCTGCCTATTCTTAATGCAACCAAATCTGGATGAATTAATCATCAGAACAGAATATCTGTTCAAGGTATTTACATGACTACTACGTGAACGATGTCCTAAAAACTCAAATTCCCTAGAAGTTTGCAATATTACTATCAGCCTGTCTACACTTTCATATATGATAGTACGATACCTTTAATAATAAGATATCGGAACATGAAACTTAATAAATCGTTGCATAACAGCTGGAGAAGTGCACAATCTGAATAAAACTCACAAAAACTCAAAAACTTGAATTGGTCAGTGTTACAAACGCTGTATACATATTCACGGTTTTCTTCTTCAACTCTGACGCGGAAAAATAAAATTTATATGCTGAAGACACGAGCATCTTGCAACCGATCTAGTTAATCCCTTTTCAAAAATGAAACAGTACGTAAATCCTCTATTGAAAATAAGGACAACTTTCCGTATTTCCGGAAGTAGCCGAAATTTTTTCCTTTGAGACACCCATAAGTATCGGTCGGTCAGTGGTCGCGCGGTTTAAGGCTTCAGTACTTGAATCGAGGTGACTAGATCGGAGTTGGTTCGAACCCAGCTGTCGGTAGACCGTATATAAGCTATATTCGTGGAGAGGATTGGCACCCTCTCTGCGGGTATAGTAGGGTGGAATAATGTTAGCTTGGGTCAATGTGAGAGATTGATACCGGTTGATATTTGACTACCCCCTTAATTAATGAGGTTTTCCAGGTTTTCCTCATTCCTGCACTGAATAGTGGTTAGGGCCTACCAACGTAAGTCGCTCCTGGGCGCAAATGCGGCCTGCTTAATAATAATATGCCGCCCCCTCTCCCGCACAAGTCTCCGACTTCTGGGCTAATCCCTGTGATTAGAATGAGGGGTAGAGATATTATTATTATCTTAAATACCAAGTATAGCAATTTTAAATACCTATATATCTCACTTGGTTCTCTATCAAAATACAGCTTCACATTGACGCCTTCGAATCTGGTAAATTAAATGTTTATCGTTATTACTTTTTAGTATTACTAACATATACTACTTTTTCTGTCCTATTATACAGTATGCGCCAAAAGTATGGAATAAATTCAATAAAAACGAAACAATTATTTTTTGGGGAAAATCCTCGAACAGGTCGATTTTTAATTTAAAAAATACGTATTTTAGCGTAAAATGCGATTTTCAAATGTCATTTGTTTTCGAGTAATGACGTCATCGATTTTTTTTTAAATGGCAACACCATATTTTTTTCCTTGAAAGATTATTTAATTCTCTATCAGACAGTACTAAAATTTTGCCCTCTTACATAGGAAAGTTTTCGAGTAAATGATGATTGAATGTTAAAAGACGTAAATTTTATCCATAAAAAAGTACCAATTCTGAGGTATGTAAAATAAAATACAATTGATTAAATTTTATACTTAAATTAAATGTTCGAATTGCCATCCACCAACTTCTTGACAATGCGCAAGTCTGTGAAGAAATTCTTCTTGCACATTATGAATGATTTCTAGGGTAACTCTGCGTATTTCGTTTCGAATGCGATTTTGAACTTCTTCTAAATTACGTAGTTTATTAATGTACACTTTTGACTTCAAGTATCTCCATAAAAAATAGTCAAGAGGTGTAAGATCTGGCGATCTTGCAGGCCATTCTATCGGTCCGCTTCTGCCGATCCACCTCCCAGGAAAACAGTTGTCCAAAAAATCTCGTACAGGGCGCGCATAGTGCGGAGGTTCACCGTCTTGCTGAAGCCATATGGTATCGTCAGGAATCTCAGGGTCATTATCGTTAGGAAAAATTACTGCAAGGGCTGGAACAAAGTCATTTTCTAGAAACTCTAAATATCTTTGTCCTGTAAGGGTTCCTTCAAAGAAGAAAGGCCCTACTATTCTGTCGTCAACTATTCCAGCCCACACATTTAATTTCTGAGGGTGTTGGGTATGTGCCTCTGCCATCCAATGAGGATTTTCCCGACTCCAATATCTGCAAATTTGACGGTTTACTGTACCATTCAGACAAAATGTGGCCTCATCTGAAAAAAGTATTTGCCGGTGTAAATTTCTATTTCCTTGACATAAATCCATTAGAATTTCGCAAAAGTGTAAGCGGCGATCGGGATTATCTTCATTGAGTTCCTGCACAAGTTGAATTTTGTAGAGATGATATTTTTCCTTCCTCAAGATACGTAGCACTGTGCTCTGACTAGTGTCATTGTTTAATGCAACCAATCGTGAAGAATTATGAGGATTATCCACCATATTTATCAAAATGTTCTGTTTCTGATTTTCATTAATGCTTGGACGTCCAGGTTTTGGAATATTTACAACATTGTCAGTTTCTCTAAATTTAAACTGTACCTTACTGACTGTTGATTGGCTGATAGGGCGATCTGGATATTTTTCATTAAATAAATCGCAAACTTCCTGCTGAGTTCTAGTCATATTCCCGCATCCGATAAGAATTAAAATTTCAATTCTTTGAGTAACAGTTAAATGTGCCATAATACTTTAAATTCAATAATAATTTCTATGTCGCTTACAATACTTATTAGAAAGTGACAATGACACTTTGCAAAGATTTTCACCTACGTGATCCATAAAAGAACTACTGAATTCGAAAAACTAAACTTGATAACGTTTTTGCTTTATTTTAATTGATTTACGTTTTCTAACATTCAATCGTCATATACTCGAAAACTTTCCTATGTAAGAGGACAAAATTATAGTACTGTCTGATAGAGAATTAAAGGATCTTTCAGAATCAAGGAAAATAATATGGTGTTGCCATTTAAAAAAAAATCGATGACGTCATTACTCGAAAACAAATGACATTTGAAAATCGCATTTTACGCTAAAATAAGTATTTTTTAAATCAAAAATCGACCTGTTCGAGGATTTTTCCCAAAAAATAATTGTTTCGTTTTTATTGAATTTATTCCATACTTTTGGCGCATACTGTATAAGTATGCATATATCATATGGCTTGCTCGCAATAGACGTGTTGTGAAAGGCTCCAGTAATTTTGTCAGTTGCAATGGTTATATCTAACTGAAAATAGTTAAATAGTTAATAGTGCTAACTATTTCACATTTACCATTGGTTGTAACCTATGGTAATTTTCTCCAACTGCATTTTTCAGAAGATTTGTAATGAAAGTTTGATTTTCGGTTACAATTCTAGTCCGTCCGCGTTAATAAAGTAGTTATGGCGAGTAAACCGAATACACGTAGTGCTTTCAAAAGAAATTCTCTCATCTTGCGTGGTATGGATGAACACAGAAATGGTCAGACTGTGGAGTTTTCGTTAATCAACAAAACCTTACAAATGGAGTGTTCGTTAATGGAAATTGATAGTGCCTATCGAATTGGAAAACTTAATGCCGATGCCAACAAGCCGAGATCGATTAGGCTCAAATTCATATCGAATATCAAGAGGACTCAAGTATTTTTATCAAAAAAGCGACTAAAAAACATCGGCATTTTGATTTTTGAGGACCTTACCAGTTCTCAGCATTATCTTTGTACCGCAGTTAAATAAAAATATGGAAAACGCAAAGTGTGGACATCTGGAGGCAAAATGTGGGAAATACATACTTATTATAAACTCCATAGAAAATTTATGATTTATTATTGTTATTATTTATTACTCTGGTAGGACTATAAATACATATATTTGTTTTATTTTTTTTTCTTAAAAAAATGTTTTAATTTCTATTCTCTTCTTTCATATCTTATTTCATTTTTCTTTTTATACCTGCAAAATTTAAACTTTTTGTTACGCGTACATTAAAATTTTTGTTTGTGCCTTTACTTTAATTTGGAGAAACACACGAGCTTACTTTCTTTCAGCGTCTCAATACCAGAATAATTTAATTATGATTTGATGTAATAATACTTTGACGTACTGTAGCCTTTTCGCTTACGTTTATTAAACATTTTTGTTTTTTGTGGTACCAGGTATAAGTTAGTTTATTTTAGTATAAATTGTAGTTATGTTAGCCAGAAAATGTTTTTTTATTACCAGAACTGCAGAGGTTTACGGACATAAGGGAACATATGATGGTGAAGTTTGTAGCAATGTTTTATATGACGTATTTTGCTGTGATAGAAAGCTTGATGCTAATAAATCCAGACATGGAGGTGTATGCATTTTGTAAAGTCAAATAATATTAAAGCATTTAAAGTTAGTATGCAACACGCCCATTGTGAAATATTAGTGTTGCACTTCCTATATAAACACACAAAGTTTATTGTTCTTTATACAGGGTGTTAGGTAAACATGCGGCAAAAATTCAAGGGGTTATTCCTTGGCCTATTCTAAGAATATTTTGTTCTATGATGATTTTTGAAACACCCCTTTGTTTCGAAGATACAGGGTGAACAAAATTTGGGACAACCATATTCGATATTTATTTTGTTGAAATCATTAATGTAAATGATAGTATGGTGTACACCAATCAGTTTATTAAGTACAAAAAATTAATGAGTTTGCTCGTGATTTTTTAACAGTAACATACGGAGATCGCTGGATTGGTCGAGGTGCGCCACACGCATGGTCTGCTCGATCTCCAGACTTAAACCCTCTGGATTATTTCTTATGGGGCTATCTGCAGTCATGTTTACGCTACTCCAGTGGAGAATTTGGACGAATTGCGAAATCGGATAATTCCTGGGTGTAACTCAATTAGAAGCAACCTTGGTGTGTTTGAAAGAGCTCAGCACTCAATGACGAGAAGATTGAATGCTTGTATCCAGGCTGGAGGAAGTCATTTCGAACATTTATTGTAGATTGAGCAACTTTACATGTACTTTTTGATAATAAAATTTTGTTACTGTCGCAAATTTTGTTCACCCTGTGTCTTAGAAACAAAGGAGTTTTTCAGAAATCATCATAGGACAAAATATTCTTAGAATATGCCAAGGAATAACCCCTTGAATTTTTGCCGCATGTTTACCTAACACCCTGTATATGCCACCTAAATCTAAGCACGAGCATTATAATGAATGAAATGTACAGTTTTAATACTACCCAGTTTTCACCACTTCTGATACTGTTTTGACTAGTTAACCAGATTTCCTCTAAGAATAGTGTGGATTCCTTTGGATCTTTCAGTGTTTTTTTAAAATCCATAAAAAATATACAATGTGTCTCACTTTTGATGGAGCCACCCTGGTATCTCGCTCACCTAATATCCGAATACTTTGAAACCTTGGTGGTGAATATATACCTATAAAGTGAGTCTTTAGACGTAGCCATATTTGATTATAGTCAGAGGCGTCCGATTCTAAGAAAAAGGGGTCAATTTAAAAAAAACTATTAGCAATTTAAAAAAAAAACTAGTGAGATATTCTTAATCAGCACCTTTAGAAACCCCTTTGTACAAGATTATATCGTTGTGGGTTGAAAGGTGTTTGAGATATGAGCCGTCGAAAAACAATTTTTTTCATCTTAAAATAATTTGTATCTGTAAAACAGGCTCTCAAATGATAAAAATGTGTTCTTTATTTTTTGTTCAGAACAATGTATTGTACTGGTATGAAATGATTCTACAACAAAATAATATATTTTTTA
This sequence comes from Monochamus alternatus, assembly GCA_037114965.1. NCBI lineage: Eukaryota > Metazoa > Arthropoda > Insecta > Coleoptera > Cerambycidae > Monochamus > Monochamus alternatus. The sequence continues at coordinate 28,692,086 of CM073429.1, forward strand.
ATGAGGCAAAAATTCAAAATTTTCTAACAAATAATCTTCAATAAAAACCTAAGTAAACCATGAAAACCGAAGTTATTGCAAGTGTCAATGTATTCTTGAATGTAAATAAGTTAATACGTCAAAAATGTATGTACCTATGTACAAATTAGAATCTTTGCCTTATTAAAAAAATTATTATTTTATTGTAGAATCACTCATACCAGTACAATAAATTATTCTGAATAAAAAATAAAGAATACATTTTTTCCATTTGGGAGCCCGTTTTACAGATACAAGTTGAAATAAATTGTTTTTCGGCGGTTCATATCTCAAAACACCTTTGAACCCACAACGATGTAATCTTGTACTAGGGGGTTTCTAAAGGTGCTGATTAAAAATATCTTACTAGTTCTTATAAAAAAAAATCGTTAATACTTTTTTTAAATTGACCCCCTTTCTCCATTTTAGAATCGGACGCGTCTGACTATAATCAAATATGGCTACGTCTAATGACTCACTTTATAGGTATATATTCACCACTAAAGTATTCTGATATCAGGTGAACGAGATACCAGGGTGGCCCCATGAAGAGTGGAACACATTGTATATTCGATTGATAATCTATAATTATTTCTCTGTTTGTGTTATCTGATGTATATATGTTTAAATTCTGCTAGTTTTTAAGTACTTATACTGTACCTGTGCTATGATATATTACTATTTGCATTGTATTTTGCTATTACTTATGTACTTTCCATGTAATTAGGCAATGTCTGTTTAGAAGTAATAAATAAATAAATAACAAACTGACTCTTTCTGGTACAGGTATAGATATCTGGCGGTTTCGAAAACAATTACTTATTTTGATCCAAAGAACATGTAGAAATCGTGTATTGACCTTTTAGAGACATACTGAGTACTGACATATGGAGTTTTAAGTGCCAGTTATGATACCGACCCATATACCATACACGGTGATGCAAAACTCACATTTGCGCGCTAACTTATGGTACCATCTGTGTCCCAAATTTGATGGTTCTGTCAAGTCTATGTACGAAATGAAGAGCGAGCGAGTTTGATTTTGCACGTTAAGTCGCACGCAAGATTGACCTATATATGCTAGTGTGTCAGTTTTGATATTGTGCACTTAATGGACAAGAATGGCTTTACGACGCCAAGATTATATTATGCAAGATTTTATCAGTACCTATCAGAGGATTGATCATGCCTCATGCCCATCTGCAGGTAATACATTTATAATAGATGTATTCAGGAGTTCAAATTTATGAATTACATTTACTTATACCTGTCATATTTTAGCCAATCATAAAGTATTACGTATTTCAATTATGAAATATTAACGTTGTTAAGGAAATGTTTGTTGAAATCCCTATAAAATTTACCAGAATTGAATGGTAAGATATTTTACATTAATGCAGGATGTTAACGATAAGTTTGATCAAACTACTCCGCGGACTAAAGCCCCGACCAGCGTTGAATTACACCCACAATGACCAATGACCACCTATATATTCTTTATTATTAGCTTATGCAATATTTTTTTACTGTATTGGAAAGGTATTTTAAGTAGTTAGTTTCACACAATATTGTTACTACCTAAAAATATATGAAACAACGATTACATAAAGGATAAACAAAAATTTCATTAAATAAGTAGGTAATCGATTGACAGGTTAAAGTCAATTTTGACATTGTTGGTATTTAATTTAAAATAATTTTAATTTATTGGTATAATAATATTTATAGTTAGATATTTGACTTAACTTAAAGGAGGCCACCTGAAGAAGCAATCCTAAAAATGCAGAAATAGGTCAGATCTCATCTATTGTGGTTGAATTTTCGAGTTCCCACAGTTTCAAAAGTGAATATTTATAGAATGTTTTCATTAAGCCAGGTTAGTAAATTTAGCCAGATTAATTTTTATTTAAGATAATCATTGAATAGAGTTTTGTCTGTGGAATTGTTCATTAGCATACCTAGATGTTTGGTATCAGAGAACATACATATGACTTCATTGATAGGAATTGTAGGAGATTTAATTTATATTAGCTTAAAATACCTGCCCAATACAGTAAAGAAAATATTACAAAAGCCAATAATAAAGAATATATGGGTAGATATTGTGAGTGTCATGCCTTTAGTCGGGCAGTAGTTAGTTTTACACAATATTGTTAATACCTAAAAATATATGTTGTTTTACGTGTACCCGGATTGGTAGAACGTCCATTATTTCTCATATATATTAGTGGAAAGTGTCATCGAATGGTGGTCGGTATTCATAAAATGAGTGTCGCCTCGCAAGAGGTGGCAAAATTTTTGAAGCTGGACAACTGGAAAGAGTGGACACGCATTACGACGAACATTTGCTGCCCTTTAAGTTGACGGCGAAAAGACACGGAGGATGGAGATCGAGCACTGTGGCGGAAGACTACATTGAAGACTCACTTTTGAATAAAGAAAATATTGCGAAAAGAATACTGAAAGTTGATAGTGGTCATAATAAACTAAGCACCGTTCTCAATTCTGATTTTGCAACATCTGAAAATAATATAACGTGTTGGACTGTTTTGAGAATTACTTCAAGAATGAGGGTAGTGGCAGTTTCAGTGGTTTATTTAATTTTAATACTTGTTGAAACTGTGTATTTAATATCAATGTGGATAAATAAAAATTATTATAAATATTGTTGAATAAACTTTTATATATTAAAACTTGATTAATATTTTTAATCTAAGGATTAAAAGTTAGCTCTTACAATTAAATGGGAATGCTTTTGTTGATAAGATACCATTTTTTTTCTCAGTAAGGAATATGTCAACCTTAGAGATTCCTGACAGACAAGAAAATGTCATAGCTGAGCGGATGCAAAATTGCCACACAAAAAGACACTTTTAATCCGAATAAAACACTTTATTTTTTCTCCAAACAAAATCTCCTATTTAATTATTATTTGACTTTAGCGCCTAGGATTAAAATTGAATATTTTTGTTACTAAGATATCATTTTTTCCTCAGTAAGGAAAATATCAACCTTAGAGACTACTGACAGTCAGTTTTTTTTCAGTTCGGGTACTTTTTTCATGACACGTCACTTTTGACATTGACACTAACTTGAGATAAAAACGTAATGAAAAATAAACCTACTGTGGCAAATACTTTGAACAGTTGAACAAAATATATTGTTTCTATTTCGTGCGCGAATTCAGTGTTTTATGATTTTTTGTTTCGACTTACGGTTTCGACCAAAAATTCACACTCTCACGCACCGTTAAGTTAAAAGACACTTCTTTTGCGCACTTAATATAAAAATAACTATTATCGAATGACATGCATGATAACACCAGTCGCTATACAAAAGCTGAAGCTAACTTGCCATGTAAACCACATACGTGCGTGTCTGTTTGCTAAGTTTTACTTACATTTTTTGCTCGCGTGCATGCACGCATCAGTTTTGCGTCAGTGTGTATGGACCGATATAAAAAGTATCTATCACAATGCATTGTTTTTGTTCAACCGTCCGTCATTTGCGCACTACAAATATGATCACTTTAATATACATTCATGTGTTACGTAAAATTAAAAAAGTAAGTAGTATGTACTTTTCCTTTTATCCAATTTATACGTTATTTACGTGCGTATTGTATTTTTTGTATATTCAGTACGACACTTGCATATTTTCGTACTTTTGCGTAACTTATATACCTGCTGCTCTATAGAAAATGTTAAAAAGAGAAAATATATTTAGGTGTCACAGGTAGGCGTCATTATTATGTGCGGTGACGCCCGAATCCATCCAATCGCACAGACTATCAGCATCAACCCGCAACAATATTAACTATACAAAGAATGTCATTACAAAATATAAATGGAAAATGAATTTAACATGGATGAAAATGTTGATATTAAATGCTGAAAAGTGGCGATATAAATTTATGCAGTACGTTAGCAGCTTTCCAAACTAATAAACCCATCACAAAAATATAAAAATAATAGCAAGTTAATAATAAACAATTTGAAAATTTTGTTGATGTTAAAAGCTACCAATCCTTTTTTGGCTAGGGCGAAATTTGTTACTTAATATCAATGTAGTAATGCAATGAAAATAACGCTCAATGTCTGTTGTTGACAACACAGATGTTGACAAAGAACAAGGTTAGTATGGGCCATACAATATTAATATTGTCACCGGATTTGCCCCGCTCGCACCCAATTCGGCGACTGTGGTAGCGCAAAACGCTAGATTGCCCCGATCGCCCCTACGCAGTGCTGGTAAACAAACAAAATAATGCCGTGTATCGAGGCGTGACTAGAATATTAAGAATCGACGAGAATCTTTCTAGAAATGGATCTAGAGATGCTAGAAAATACCTGGAATATTCGTTTGGTCTATAAAAGAAGAATAAACGGCCGAGTTAGTCAGTCTTGAATTACAGTCTTGAATTTGAGTATTTAGTTGGAAATTTCCTGGAGATTCAGAGCGATTTAGATAGTGATTAATTAAATAGTGTTTAGTTGAGTTGTAATTGGTATTTAGTAGTGCACAGAGTAGTTAATAAACATCAGTAAAAATTAACTGTTTGTTTTTCTGGTAAAAGAAAAAGACGGATTGGGAAATCCGTGACAATATATTTGGTGGCAACTCCCGACATGTCAGTTAGAACCTTCTATATGCGTTCCAAAATATGGTATTCAGTATTTTTCTAATACGCTTTTCGTTATATGACACTTATCTAAAAAACTAAAATAACTGGGAATAGATGCGTAATGAAAAATGGTGTCACTATCGTAAAAAAATATTTGTAAAATCCTTATAATTTCTGAGTAAAAATTTATGAAGTTGTAGTACTTTCAACCTTTACATCGCTGAGGTACTGTAGTCTCCAACAAGGCGATTCCGAATATTAAAATCCCATTACTTATAGTAGGTATTAATGTTTTTGTGATTCGAGTATTTACATTTTAGTCCAAGCAACGAATGCTCAAAAAATGGTATAGAGAGAAATGCTTGGAACACAATTTTTGACTTCGTAACTTTGTTTGGACTAGTTAGGAGGTGAACATATCAAAAGTCCCCGCCCATAGCTCTTAAGCCGGGGGGGAGGGGGTGGTTTGAAAGTCTCATTTTTCGGTTTTTTGCTTATATCTCGGAAACTATATGTCCTACCTACATGACCATTCTATATAAAATGAAAGCTGATAGAATTTGGTAAGTTTTATTCTGTCAAGTTTATCGATATCTCATATAGTTTTCGAGATATCCGCTCTTGAAAGTCTGTAATATTGGAAAAAAAAAATTTCTTAACATTTTTGTTCTTTTTGACCGGAAAACTCTTCAACGATGCACCGAAAAACTAAATGCCATAGGGTTGTAGAGCATTAAATTCCTTTCAATAATTTATATTATTTTACTATTTTATCTATTTTCCTTCAAATGTTAAAGCAGTTTCACTGTTGAGTGCAAAATCTGAAGTCTTGCGATAACTGTCGATTAATAAATATATCAATTTCTCACCATTCGCGGTCAACGTATTGGCCGCAATATGCACCATTATGTATTGGACGTCTAAATTGCACAGATACTCATTTGAGAATATATACTTGTAGACCCGCTGATCAGGTTACTCACATGTAATTAAAGAAGATCTAGACTATTTTAATGGGAAAATATGTTGTATGACCATGTTTGTGCATATATGAGTGTATAATTTTACAAAACACAACCATCAAGTGAAAACGAAGTTTATTGACATAGAAAAGTGAATTAACATAAAATATTACACTAGGTACCATTCAGTCAATTTCTTGCTCTCTTGGGGTGAGAAGGACCTTGATCCTCGTCTTCGTTTTCATCTTCTTTTTTTCCATCATCTTCTCTATCGGACCCCTGTAGGGAAACGGTCACCTGTGGCTGGGAAATGATCTACCTCCTCAGATGTGTGAGTGGAAGATTGAGAACAACTGTCGGATGCCAGTGCACAGTGAGTTAGCAGCTGCACCGGACGAAATCCTGAAAACGATTTTCTGCCGATTCACGAAAGACTGTGTCAGCGCGAAGAGTGGCTGCAAAAAAGCAAACCTCAAATGTTCCCCAGCATGCCAAAATTGCCAAGCAAACTGCCTGAATGGGGTCCCTCAAGTTGACGCCGAAGATGAAGAGGAATAGGAGGATCCTCTGACCGTTTCCCTACAGGAGTCCGATGGAGAAGATGATAGAGAAAAAGAAGATGAAAATGAAGACGAGGATCAAGATCCTTCCCACCCCAAGAGAGCATTGATTGATTGATTGATTGACTGAATGGTACTTACTGTTGTAATGTTTTATGTTAATTCATTTTTCTTTGTCAATAAACTTCGTTTTCACTTAATGGTTGTATTTTGTAAAACTATCACAATGTCTTATAGACACTCATATATGCACAAACATGGTTATAGAAAAATATTTTCCCATTACAATGGTCTAGATCTTCTTTAATTAAGTGTGAGGAACCTGGTCAGCGATCCTACAAGTATATATTCTAAAATGAGTATCTGTCCTATTTAGACGTCCAGTACTGAAAATATGTACATAATGGTGCATATTGCGGCCAATACGTTGTCCGGGAATAGTGAGGAATTGATAGATTTATTAGTCGACAGTTATCGCAAAACTTCAGATTTTGCGCTCAACAGTGAAACTGCTTTAATATTTGAAGGAAAATAGATAAAATAAAGTAACATATATTATTGAAAGTAATTTAATGCTCTACAACCCTATGGCATTTAGTTTTTTGGTGCATCGTTGAAGAATTATCCGGTCAAAAAGAGCAAAAATGTGAAGACAAATTTTTTTTCCAAAATTACAGACTTTCAAGAGCGGATATCTCGAAAACTATATAAGATAGCGAAAAACTTGCCTGAATAAAACCAAATTTAATCAGCTTTCATTTTGTATAGAATGGTTATGTCGGTAGGACGCATAGTTTTCAAGATATAAGCAAAAAACCGAAAAATGGGACTTTCAAACCACCCCCCTCCCCCCGGCTTTAGGGCTATGGGCGGGGACTTTTGATATGTTCACCTCCTAACTAGTCCAAACAAAGTTACGAAGTTAAAAATTGTTTTCCAAGCATTTCCCTCTATATCTTTTCGTTGACTGGGCTAATTAGTTATTCAGGTGTCAAAATTGACTTACATGTATAGCAATCTCGGAGTTGATAGATATCGTTTTAATTTATGATGATGTGAAAATGCTTTAGAAGAACGATTTCCTGGTAAACATGTGCAAATGTATCTATTTTTACCGCGGTATGCAGTGCGTGCAAATGTAGTACAACGCGAGACTGACACGGGGAATTTGAAACCGAATCGCAAAAGAAATGGAGATCCAAGGCGTCCACGGTTTATTGCGGCAGCGCGGCTTATCATACACGAAGCTCAATTATTATATTTGTACCATGCACAGCGTGTCCAAACATTAATACTAATGGATTTGACGAGGAGGGCCGGTACCATATGGCCGCCACGACGTCTCTAAATCATTTGGACTTTTTTTGTGGAAATATTTAAACAGTGAAGAGTATCGCATCGTTTTGTAGAAACTGAGTAAGACGGCCCCAAAATTTTGTTATTGTAACATAGCAAGTATGTCAAATTAATTCTATTAATAGTTAATAACAATAGCGGCAAAAACAGTAGAATTTGCTGTATAAAATGGGTGTTGTAAAATGTAATTTATTTTTTTCCTTGGGATTTTTTTGTTCTAACGTCAAGTATACGCCTTGTCAGGTTTTACAGTGTCCAGTTTCCAGTGCCGTGCGAAAATGTATTTTTAAATCATTTTTGAACTGCTTTTTTGATTTTATTTTAACAGAATTGTATTTGTGAGAGTCCCCTGTACATTTTAATTTTTTCATAAATTGTGTGGTTGAGTAATAAAGAGTTAGGTATTATTGTCTGAAAGATTGTATTGTTAATACCCTTATAAGGTTGAAAATGCATTGTTTTAGTTGGAATGTGCATGCACCTGACGATTGAAAAACTGATTTTGGTGTTGTACGGACACCAACTATTGTCTCAGATAATAAAAATAAAATCCTGATAAATTATAATGTGTGTATAAGGTAGTTGAAGTAAGCAAATAATGAATTTCTACATTTTATTTCTAATTGCACTTGTGAAGTTATCACGTCGATTATGTCTAAGTGAAGTTATGTTATATGTAAATTTTTATTTCTGATATTTTTTTATTTGAAAATGTTCCCTACTTTGTGCATATTTTAACTACCTTCTGTGTATATTTTTAATATTTTCACTTATATACAGTATGCGCCAAAAGTATGGAATAAATTCAATAAAAACGAAACAATTATTTTTTGGGAAAAATCCTCGAACAGGTCGATTTTTAATTTAAAAAATACATATTTTAGCGTAAAATGCGATTTTCAAATGTCATTTGTTTTCGAGCAATGACGTCATCGATTTTTTTTTAAATGGCAACACCATATTTTTTTCCTTGATTCTGAAAGATCGTTTACTTCTCTATCAGACAGCACTAAAATTTTGCCCTCTTACATAGGAAAGTTTTCGAGTAAATGACGATTGAATGTTAGAAAACGTAAATCAATTAAAATAAAGCAAAAACGTTATCAAGTTTAGTTTTTCGAATTCCATAGTTCTTTTATGGATCACGTAGGTGAAAATCTTTGCAAGGTGTCATTGTCACACCGACTTTCTAATAAGTATTGTAAGCGACATAGAAATTATTATTCAATTTAAAATATTATGGCACATTTAACTGTTACTCAAAGAATTGAAATTTTAATTCTTATGGGATGCGGAAATATGACTAGAACTCAGCAGGAAGTTTGCGATTTATTTAATGAAAAATATCCAGATCGCCCTATCAGCCAATCAACAGTCAGTAAGGTAGAGTCTAAATTTAGAGAAACTGGCAATGTTGTAAATATTCCAAAACCTGGACGTCCAAGCATTAATGAAAATCAGAAACAGAACATTTTGATAAGTATGGTGGATAATCCTCATAATTCTTCACGATTGGTTGCATTAAACAATGACACTAGTCAGAACACAGTGCTACGTATCTTGAGGAAGGAAAAATATCATCCCTACAAAATTCAACTTGTGCAGGAACTCAATGAAGATGATCCCGATCGCCGCTTACACTTTTGCGAAATTCTAATGGATTTATGTCAAGGAAATAGAAATTTACCCCGGCAAATACTTTTTTCAGATGAGGCCACATTTTGTCTGAATGGTACAGTAAACCGTCAAACTTGCAGATATTGGAGTCGGGAAAATCCTCATTGGATGGCAGAGGCACATACCCAACACCCTCAGAAATTAAATGTGTGGGCTGGAATAGTTGACGACAGAATAGTAGGGCCTTTCTTCTTTGAAGGAACCCTTACAGGACAAAGATATTTAGAGTTTCTAGAAAATGACCTTGTTCCAGCCCTTGCAGTAATTTTTCCTAACGATAATGACCCTGACATTCCTGACGATACCATATGGTCTCAGGAAGACGGTGCACCTCCGCACTATGCGCGCCCTGTACGAGATTTTTTGGACAACTGTTTTCCTGGGAGGTGGATCGGCAGACGCGGACCGATAGAATGGCCTGCAAGATCGCCAGATCTTACACCTCTTGACTATTTTTTATGGGGATACTTGAAGTCAAAAGTGTACATTATAAATCATGTAATTTAGAAAAACTTCAAAATCGCATTCGGGACAAAATACGCAGAGTTGCCCCAGAAATCATTCATAATGTGCAAGAAGAATTTCTTTACAGACTTGCGCATTGTCAAGAAGTTGGTGGATGGCAATTCGAACATTTAATTTAAGTATAAAATTTAATCAATTGTATTTTATTTTACATACCTCAGAATTGTTACTTTTTTATGGATAAAATTTACGTTTTCTAACATTCAATCGTCATTTACTGGAAATCTTTCCTATGTAAGAGGGCAAAATTTTAGTACTGTCTGATAGAGAAGTAAACGATCTTTCAAAATCAAGGAAAAAAATATGGTGTTGCCATTTAAAAAAAAATCGATGACGTCATTGCTCGAAAACAAATGACATTTGAAAATCGCATTTTACGCTAAAATATGCATTTTTTAAATTAAAAATCGACCTGTTCGAGGATTTTTCCCAAAAAATAATTGTTTCGTTTTTATAGAATTTACTCCATAGTTTTGGCGCATACTGTATTTGGGTATCCCTAAACATATACCTTGACGAGAGTTTTGATTCTTCAATAAATTCTGCAATTTGTATATCGACCTGTCTACTTGAAACTAAAGCTGAATAAATAAATTTACGCCACTTGTTTACGCCGTTAATTTTATCTATTGAAATATTTAGTAGTACTAGTAGTATAGTTAGAAAGTCGTCGAAAAAGCTGTTAAGTCGAGCCTAAACGGCAGTTACCAAATTTTTGCGGCGCCGTAATATTTTTTTTCATATTGGTTACCGAGTGTTCGCGTTTGTTTTATAATTTTTAATTTAAATTTTCGCGGGTTGCGTGAACCCAGCAAAGCTTCGAAAAAAAGTGTGGGAAAAAAACCTGCCGAAAGAGGGCCAGAACAAATGCGCGCCAGTCTGTCTGAGTCTGAGTCTGCCAGAGAGTGTAATTCGAAAGAAAACGTGCTGTGACTCCCATAAAAGAAAACACCTTGTGCACAACCCTCTGACAACCTACCATTCGTGCCAGCGCCCTGAGGGAGGAAAAGGTAAGAAAACCTTAGGTCGCCGCTGTGATTATTAACTTTCCATTTTGTTACTCATTCGTGAATATTTTGGCCTTCGAGCCGCATTTGAAAGGCTCTATAAACATTTATACGGTCCATTTATACAATTCAATCGTGTTTGTGATTCCATTGTGCATAATATTGAACTTATAATATAATACATTGCAGTCGCACAGAACGAAAACGATTCATAGCTATACACGTGTTCTCGTTTTTTGCGCTTTACATTTCTCGGTGCTCGGCGATGCGCTGTGGCCACGTCCAGTAAAATTTCCATATACTTCAGGAATTTTACTTTCAGTATATAGATATTTACGTGTCTTATTGCTCTTTCGTGTGCATAAACAAAATTTGTCTGAATTCTACGTTTCGTGTGCTCGCGTTTTGAAATATTTCAAACCGTTTCTTTCGTGAATTTCGTGAAATTCATTTGTGAAATATGGCTACTAAGGCCATTGAGAACAAACGGCGTCATGTCTTTACCCGCGTAAAGGATTTGCTCAAGGCCGATCAGATGGCACTTGTTGATTCAAACAAAATTACGGATTTTGAACTTAGGTATGAAAGCTTAAATGAGTTGGTGGACAAATTCGAGTCGTTACAGATGGAAATGGTGTCGGTGGTGGATCCGGAAAATTTAAAAATACAGGATGATATACAAAGAGATTTGGACAATGTGCAATATTCGATTAGGGGTATTTATCGTGAGTTATTTCCACCCGGAAATCGTAGTCCGGTGGGTTCAGATAGAGGTTCAGTTCGTTCAATAGCATTTACGCAAGTTAGCCAAAACCATAATACTGATTCGTGTTTTAATGTTAAGCTCCCCAAGATCGAGGTACCCAAATTCAATGGAGATATGAATGATTGGCCCACATTTTACGACACTTATAAGAGACTCATTCACGAGAATGTTACGCTGTCGGATATTGAACGTTTTCAATACTTAATATCATATTTGTCTGTGGAACCATTGACTATCGTGAGAAAATTGCCGACTACTGGTGACAATTATTTAATCTCATTGCAATCGTTGGAGAAACGATATGAAGATAAATGGGTTTTATTAACGCGCTATTGGCAGGGCATATTCAATGTAGAACCGTTCAATGGAAACGCAGCTTCGAGTTTGCGAAATGTTTTGTCCGCATTTGCAGAAAATTTGGCAGCTATTGAAAAATTTATTATAGACATGTGGGACTTTACTAAATTAAATTGATTACTTCACAAGTTAGATAATAAAACAAAAAATGAATTCGAGATAAATTCTAGCGGGTCAACCATACCGAAATTCGAGGATTTATATTCTTTCTTACAAGAAAGGCGCGAGGCTTACGAAACAGTTATTCTAACCTCAAATGAAACTGTGTCATCAAAACAATCCAAATCAACTAGAAAACCGGTAAGCGCAGCTGCTTTCAATAAGCAACCAAACCCAGGATCCAACCAAAAACAAATTTCTGCGTTTGTGACTAATACGACCTCACCATGCATTAAATGTAAAAGGGATCACTTCGTTTCAAGGTGTAGCGAATTTCTAGCATTAAACACATATGATCGGCATTCATTCGCGATAGAACAAAAATTGTGTTTTAATTGTCTTTCCGTGTCTCATTCCAGTGCAAATTGTTCTTCAAAATTTTATTGTAGGCAGTGTAACAAGCGACATCACACGCTATTAGATTTCTATTCTGATCCTGTGTTCTCTGGAGTTACTTCAGATAAGTCGTCCAGTACAAATAAGGACCAGTCTAACATTAGTTCGGTGAGTGTAATGACTAACATCTTCTCATTCAAACATACTGTGTTGTTTGCCACGGCAGTTATCCAGGTACGGAGTGTTGATGGAAATTATCAAAAATGTCGTGCGCTCCTTGACTCGGCAAGCCAGGCGGCTTCATTACATCTGATTGCGCTAAGCGTTTGAATCTTCCCAACTCTATGGCATCCATATCAATTCAAGGTGTCAATCAAATGGACATTAGGGACACTAAAATGTATGGTAAAGCCACCTCATGAATCAGCTTTTGAAATTGAAATGATCGTGATACCAAGCATCTGTAACAACACTCCATCTTTTACAGGGTGTGTTCAGAAGGTGAAAACCATTAGTAATCTTGCTCTTGCTGATCCTGGCTATGGAGAGCCTGGGGCTGTAGATATTCTGTTGGGAGCTGATATCTATGCTTGTGTCTTGAAACCAGGTTTCATAAAAGGTAAACCAGGGGAACCAAGTGCCATCAATACAATATTCGGTTGGGTGTTAATCGGTCAAATATTAAACCCCTCTGATACTCTTGTACATTCATTTCACACTTCTATAAACGATGCATTACATGTAACATTGAGACAGTTCTGGGAATTAGAACAAATTCCATCAAAAGTCGTAAGTTCTCCCGAAGACGAGTTGTGCGAACAAATATTTGTGGCAACACATCGGCGTGATGCAACCGGCAGATATGTTGTTCATTTACCCTTTCCTGATGAGTGTCCCTCTCTAGGTGATTCTTATAGTTCAGCTTTACGCAGGTTCTTATCGTTGGAATGTAGGTTGGAAAAGGATCCTTCTCTGCATGAGTCCTATTCAAACTTCATGAATGACTACTTGGATCAAAGCCATATGGTAAAAGACATGGTTGATATTAAAAACCAAGGATCGAGTTACTTCATACCTCATCATTGTGTTATCAAAAATGATGGTAACACTCAAAAATTACGTGTTGTGTTTGACGCTTTGGCATAGTCATCAAATGATGTATCATTAAATGACATCCAACTAACAGGTCCCAAACTTCAAAAGGACATAGTTTCGTTACTTCTATCCTTTCGATTTCATGAATTTGTTTTTGTCGCAGATATTCGGTAGATGTATCGTCAAATCTTAGTGGTGGATTCCCAACAGCGATATCAAAAAATTCTGTGGAGATTTTCCAAGTCAGATCCCATCGAAGAATATCGTCTTCGAACCGTGACATACGGGGTATCCTCAAGTCCCTTTTTAGTAATTCGTTGTCTACAACAGGATGAAGGTGATAAATATCCATTAGCAGCTGAAGCTCTAAGTTCTAACATCTACGTGGATGACATCTTGGATGGTGCTAATACTGAAAAGGAAGCATGTGAGTTACAACAACTCATTTCGTTGTTAGGTAGTGCGGGATTTGAGTTACGCAAGTGGGCCAGCAATTGTCCAATGAGAGTAAGGCTACTCTCATCTGTTCCACTTTCACATCAACAACCCCAGTCATTGGACAAGAAATCCCCAGCCATGAAGGTGTTGGGATTGCAATGGTGTCCTATCACAGATTCTTTTTCTTATAGAGCCGAGTGTATTGATCGTCCGTGTACAAAATGAAATATACTGTCATAGGTCGCACGTATCTACGATCCATTGAGTTTCCTATCCCCATTGACTCTCTTTGTTAAATATTTGATACAATGTTTGTGGAGCCAAGGCATTGGATAGGATGATCCTCCTCCTTCAGAACTACTTACCCAGTGGTCTACCAGTCTGAATCATGGTGTTTGTCTACCATTACCATACCTCGTCGAATTGTCATGAACAATGTGATCCGGACCGAACTGCATGGGTTCTGTGATGCTTCTAATATTGCTTTCTCAGCTGTGGTATACTTACGTCAAATATCTTCGGTTAATGACAGTCCTGTCGTTATCTTTCTGTGTGCCAAGTCCAAAGTGGCTCCATTAAAGAGGGTGTCTGTCCCACGTCTGGAGCTATGTGCTGCCGTCTTACTTTCAGATCTTTTGAATTTTGTTATTCAAGAGTATTCTCAGCAACTTTTTATAGATGAGATATACGCTTGGTCAGATTCCATGGTAGCTTTGTCTTGGATACGTTCCTTTTCCCATCGTTGGAAGACGTTTGTGGTCAACCGTGTCAGTCACATTCAGGAAAAGGTTGCACCCAATCTTTGGCATCACATTACCGGGTCTGGCAACCCTGCTGATTGTGGATTGTTACCGAGAAAACTCATCTCACACGCGCTATGGTGGGCAGATCCTAAGTGGCTATCAAATTCTTCTGAGGTTTTACCCTCCGAGACATTTCAACTTCCAAACGACAATTCTTCAGAAGAAATTGCCTGCGAAGAACGCAAAGTAACTTTTTTGACTTCTATCGAACCCTCTGCTTGTGTAAATCAGTTATTGGAGAAATTTTCCTCTTTGGCTAAAATTCAACGGATTGTGGTGTATTGTCAACGATTTATTAGTCATCTCCAAAAACGACCCAGTGAAAACGGGACGTTTAACGATGTAGAATTGTACCGGGCATTAATGGTTATTGTTCAAGCTGTTCAAAAGGAGATCTTCAAAAGCGAATACATCGCCCTCAAGGGTGGTAACTTAGTGTCAAAACCTATACGAAAATTAGCACCCTTCATAGATTTAAATGATGTGATTCGAGTTGGGGGACGTCTACGTCACTCCTCCCTTTCATTCGACGCAAAACATGCAATGTTGTTGCCTCGTTCTCACCGACTCACCGAGTTGATTATCCTTCACTTCCATCGAACAAACTTACACGCCGGTACTCGCACCCTTCAATGTTTAATATCCCAACAGTTCTGGATCTTATCACTCCGACGGGCTATCCATCATGTATTGTCCAAGTGTAACCGATGTTCATGGGTGATTTGCCTCCAGCGAGAGTGTCACAAGTTAAACCTTTTTCTCATTGCGTTGTTGATCAAGGCCATGCATCTTAAGTTGGCGTCCGACCTATATTCAGATGCGTTTCTAGCCGCATTGCGTCGATTCATTGCCAGACGAGGTCGATGCGGAGATATAGTGACTGTGGCACTAACTTTGTGGGTGCAAATAAGTTACTTATTTCTTACATGCAACAAGCTACGTAAGCTTTGGGTATAAAATGGCACTTCAACCCCTCTCTTCTCCCCATTTTGGAGGCCTCTGGGAGGCTGGAGTAAAATCTGTGAAAACCCACCTTCGTCGGGTCGTCGGCGATCAAATCTTAACATTTGAAGAACTGTCAACCATTCTTGCTCAGATTGAGACCGTGTTAAAATCACGCCTTTTGTGTAGTATGAGTACTGACCCCAATGATTTGGCTGCACTCACACCGGGCCATTTTCTTACTTTGGAACCCCTGTGTGTGCCTCCTGAAAGGGATGTTACCTCCGTGAAACTGAATAGACTCATGCGCTGGCAATTACTCCAGAGATTCCATCAGGATTGTTGGCGTAGTTGGCGTGAAGAGTATCTTCATACACTTCAACAGCGCAGCAAGTGGACTATCCCGACATCATGTCCAGCCACGGGGACTCTCGTTTTAATAAAAGATGAATCAACGGTGCCGTTGCATTGGACTTTGGGACCCATTGTCCATTTGTATCGCGGTCGTAACTACTAAGGGTCTTATAGATCGACCTCTCGTAAAACTGTGCCCTCTTCCTTCACAATAATTGTCGTATGTAAAACATTTGTAGTTATAGTCGTCGTGTGAATGTAATGTATATATATTAAAAAAAAATTTCTCCTTTTTTTGGTGGGCGGAATATTTGCGTTTGTTTTATAAATTAATTTAAATTTTGCGTGAACCCACCTAAGGTTTTGCTTCCAAAAAAAGTGTGGAAAAAAACCTGCCGAAAGAGGGCCAGAACAAGTGCGCGCCAGTCTGTCCGAATCTGCCAGAGAGTGTGATTCGAAAGAAAACGTGGTGTGACTCCCATAAAAAACACCTTGTAACAAAGCAAAGGTAAGAAAACCTTAGGTCGCCGCTGTGATTATAAACTTTCCATTTTGTTACTCATTTGTGAACACCGAGCGTTGCTGCGTTAAATACTAGTTGTTGGTTATCCTATAACATTTAACTGGAATCCACCCGGATTAATTGGTTATAAATTACGTTTTAGTAAATTTGGGGACCGAGAAATGAATAAGTGATAGGAAATAACATCTATTTTGGAAAACTAACGAGACTCAACAGCATGATTCCAGCCGAAAACTTGATTAAATAATAGCAGAATTTCCTTTTTTCCTATCCCTTATTCTGTTTTTTCAAGATATCGACAGTACCGGCAGCATTGACAAGTTTCATTTTTTGTACCTCGCTAGATACAAGTTTGGATATTTAACCAAAAAAAAACAGTCTTCAAAGTTCCCGGAATTAATGCCAAATTATCCGTTTGGTCCTTTAAGCCGGATATTTATTATGGTAAATCACCGCCGCTCCTAGCCAAATGCTGCCATTAATTTGGTAAGCAAAAGTGTATCTATTCTTAAAGCGTCTATTTTATAGGTACTTAAAAAAATCTAGTTTTAAATTACAATGTGTTTCAATAAATGAATATTGCGTGCTTCGTCGCGTTTTAAGTGTTAAAAATTATCTAGTTGGTAGCAATGTGTAGAGTAAATATGGTGCGGAAAGAATATTATGAATAACTACGCAGAGAAAAATATCTACCTGTATATTTATATGAATCATAGTCACCGTCATTCGAATGACGAGCAAAATGATTATTTGTCGAAGGCTTCACCTCAATCATTAATCAGTTCAAGAGTATTAATTATTTATGATTTTTTCTATAATTTGCCGAATGCGCCAGTGGCGATATAAAATTTCGAAAAAGATTACATATCTCCTTGTCCTTAGGGTTTTATAGAAATTATTTTTTTAAGATTTTCTGAAAAAAAAAACCTAAACTCAAAAATACGCAAAATATAAATAAGTACCTACCTAAAAACATCGGCAAACCCTGTATTTGCACCTCCTGAAAATAACAGGTGACTTGAATCAAATTAGCCATAAATCATTGTTATTTATAATCTTAAACACATAATATACAAAATCGAGTTATAATATCAAACAATTTCGTTATTTTTTCGCAATATGTATACAATTTAAATCAGTAATGAGTTACTTTGTATAATTTTAGTGAGTGTTGTAACAAACTCAAAATAGTGATGTTATTTCATTATGCTGTGTAGTTTTTTACACAGTTTTTATGAGAATTAGATCTAAAATCTGCTAAAAACTACAAAGTGTTCATTTTCCCAGTCCTTTAACAGAGTGAGACTACTAATAAATGTTTTATTAGGCACATTCGCTTTTGAAATAGTATGTTTTAGCGATTTAGGGCCAGTTTATCAATTTCAAATTAATTGTACCCCTGTTCCCCCAAATATTTCAAAATAACTACTTCTAATTAACAAAGCACAAAACAAATCTGAAAAAAATATAAAATGTTAATTTAGATTAAAGTAAATTTTTATTTATTAAAATATTTCAAAAAGATAATTAATATTCAGTTGACCCTCCTCTTGCTCTTATGCAAGCTTCTATTCTTCGGGAAATACTTTCAATGAGATTGTTTATAAGCAGTTGAACATGTCCCATGCATGTTCGATCCGATTTAGATCTGGCGACTTCGGTGGCAATTGTAAACTAACAATATTCTCGGTATCCTTCCGCTCAACTACCTGTTGCGCGCGAAGGAAAGTCGCGTTGTCATCGAGAAACAAAAAATGTTCTCCTACAGTGCCCCTCGATAAACAAACAAAATCAAAAACACAATTTTTAATAAAAGTATGTAAAAGGCATAGGCAAAGTACACTACTAACTAAACAATATTTTTATACGGTCAGAAAGAATCTCAATATTATCATTTGCCACGGTTTTTTGTCTCTTTTAACGATAGTTTGGAGATAAATAAAAACATAAAATATATCGTTCTGAATGAAGAAATATGATTTAGTATAAAATTTGATGAGTTTATTTATCAATTGCTAATATAAATCATATATTGAACGCCAGAGAGAGGAGGGGGTCGGAGGTAGGGAGAATGAAATGGTGGGAATGGGGGGAAACAGAAAGATAGATAAAAACAGGTAAGAATAAAATATCTCTACCATAATGCAATGTAAAAATTCTGACTATCCCACTCTAGATGTTATAACTGTTTCGAGGTTTACTGGGTCATTCAACTTTTTGTAATTTTCATTTTTAGATAAAAGTATAGACCTTTATAATGTAACAAGCTACATCATTGCTACGGTAAGACACTTGAGAAAGGCAATAGGAACAGTAATCATTTCAACCCGAAAGATTCAACATGAGTTAAGGCCAATAAAAGATCAGCTTGATCTTCTATTCACTGCTAGAGTATATCACATATCATCTGAATGCTGAAATGTTTATATGTATAGTATCGGAAAGGCGCTTGTACCTAACGTTTCATGATCTAAATGATGCTAATACATACTGTCCATTTGCAGAAGGGCATCTCAAATCCCACCGTGTGGCATTGATTATCAAACTAACGAATCGTGATCGATACTGAATTGGTAGGCAATAGGAAGTATGGCGGCAAGAGGGTTCAAAGTGGAGAGTAAACTGATAAAGAAGTAAACTTATTAGAATATCATTGGATGATGGTGTACTTTATTGTAATCACAATGGCTTCTTTAAACAAATTTAAAAGTATTCAGATTACGCGAGATGTAGCACGTAGCGCATGTCTACATCTAGTAGTCACAATGGTACCTGCAGTATGGTGTTGTGACCGCTTAGACTCAGCTTGGAGTGCATGCTAAGTACTACATCTCGCTACTCACGTTCCCTTGTCAGACACTAACAACCAGGGTTAGTCGTCGTTATATGTCTGGTGCCGCCGCTGATGAATGAATTCGACTGTTTGCTATAAAGGTCGGACATTAACTCGCAGAGTAGCTGTGAAATTTCGCTTTTGCTGACATATTTGTAAAGAACTCTATCTTCAACATTATTGGTTCGGATATGTTTTTTCCACTGACCAATAGAGATCTAATGAAATTTCTACTCAGAACTTCCAATAGTTCAAAAACTCATTATTTGAGGGAGTGCCATATTCTTATTGAAATAGACTATACCTATAGCCAGCGGCCGAAATTGTAGAGAGTGATTAAACGCTAGCTTGTAGACTAGCGCTACGGGCGAAGCGCGCGGGGAGCAACATTTCATAGGCGTACTAAATTTGTATGCGATCAGATATAAAAAATATACAAAAATGACAAAAATAATTCCATTACTTTTTTAGAGTAGAAACAGTGATATAACAGTTTTTACCAATTTCGAGGCGTTAGACAATAAAAATAATAAGAATATTGCAAAATTTATAGTATATTATTTAACGAGCGGTAATACACTTGATGAATTACAGCACTTGCCTGCAGCTCGTGCTGCAAACTTCATCTGCGTGAGTTATGACCATTACCTCAAGTTGAATACTATACTTTATCTACGACTATAACAATAAATACTAAGATACAAGTATCGAGAAAGAAAATTGATTTGAAAACGTCAAAATTATTTTGTTAAAATATCAAATGACATTAGTCCCCTCAATGATAATAATTGACAGTTCCGCCTTCTGAGAGGGGTTGGCAATTTAATAATTTTAAAATCTTTTAATTATTCATTCCTTTCCACTTGTTAAAAATTCTTTCCATTTTACACCAATGGAACGTATTTATCGGCTTAAAAATTTCCAAGAATTTACTGCGTACACTATTTACATACCGAATTATCATTGTAGAAGCCCAGCGTGAGTTATAATAACTCACTATAAAAACTCACGCTATTTGTTTATTGAGACTATTAATTGCTCAAAAGCAGTTGAATAATTAATATATAAATTAATAGGAGTAGATAAAAGTTTTTATCTTGTATTATCAATTACCCAAGGTCGAAAATAATAGAGAGTGACTAATTCACAACACAGAGATGAGTACGGGAGATAGGCGTGGTATGATTACCTAAGCGTGCCACTTGAGAAGAGTTAAAGCACACAAAATTATCAAAAATAAGTTGACGTCGGCTGAACCTAGCACATTAACAATTTACTTTAACTGTGCCACCTGTGTCATCCTCTGTACAAATTAGAATGCCGTCTTTTTGGACGGCTATTGCCCATCACCACCCACTTCCACCTACCTGATGCGCACTCCGCGGATATCTCACTTAAGCCTTGTCCTCATGGACGCGAAATTCACGGATTTTTGCACAAATTTTGCAACTTCTGTTTTAATTATTTATGGTGGGAAAATCTCAACTTTTGACAATTGTAATTTGCGAAACTGTCAAACACTACAAATATTATTGCCCCTTTCATTATTATGTGGTGTTAATAAATTTGTTTTGAGCTTCTGATAATCTACCATGGCAGTTTCATGATGAAAATGATAGAAAATGTTATAGGTAGTTGACAAAATTTGTTACAAATAGAGATTTTTCCACCATTAAATAAATCGCACAAATATCTGCGAATTCCGCATTCAAAAGTACAAAAGGCTTTAGAATACATACACCCTACATTTAATATATTCTTCGATCCAGATTCCTATTTTTTTAATATTTGTTAATTATATAGTCAATGTTAATAGTTTCTTCGCCATATCACTATTTCGTCCTTTCTATCAGTATACTCTTTTCGATTTCATTTATACGGACTAAGTTTCATCTTGTAAGATATAGAAATAGAATTTATTTTGTCGAAAACTCATTTTAAAAATACAATGTTCCTTCCGCGAGTTTCAATCAATTTCCGTTTCACTGTTGTACTTCTTTACAACTTTTTTATTTGCACACATATGCTATTCACGTACAATTTTGTTAATGAAATACATATTTCAACATCACTTACACTCATATTTTGACTTCGCGCTCTAAACTCTTCATATATGTCATCATCCGATATTCCTCACTTCGATCAAAATTAATTACATTCATAATTAAATTAGTGAAAAGATATACCCGGAATTTTGCCCGCCCGAACGATATACCCGCCCATGATAGCGCTGGAAATGAAACAGCCAATCAAAAGCAGCAGTGCATGCGTACTTACTGCAGCGTTTGCGTGTGTAATCGGGTATGCTCTGTGATATGCGCCATACGATTTTGTAGGAAAAATATACGGGCTGTATGTATATTTCTTTGTGTTGACTGCTATAAATTGTGAGCAGGTTTATTAGTCACTCTCTACAATTTTGGAAGTCAACTATAGTGATGTAGTCGGGATGGGTTTATGGTTCGGGTTTTGCATGAGCGCATTTGTAGTTTTATCCACTTTCTTACCAGATATATCTGTCTTATTTTGTTTGATTTCTGTTCTTCGAATATTCTGTATGTATTGTAAATAACGAAAATGGAACTAACATAATAATATCAAGCATACATACATTTTTACAGCAGGGTAACGTTGAAAATGCTATTTTTTCTAACTCACTATACCTTAAAATAAAATTCTTATTGTAGACCAGAAGGAATATTTCAGTCTTCCGAGTCTGTGTAGGCAAGACAGAGATTACTTATTACAAAATAACATTTTAGGGCTCAACCAGTCAGCCAGCATCCAACATATTTTAAAACATATAATAGATCTACAGGGTGTTCCACTTAAAAGTTGTCAGCCCCAGATCTTGGCAACGAAGAGACATTTTGATTGTATAGAAAAAACAGTTAAAAGAGCTCGAAGGTTACGGCGAGAAGTTCAATTTGATTTGTTTGAAAACAAATTGTAAATGGCGCCGAAGTCAAAAGACGTGTTTTTCGTTGACAGGAACTTTGCACTGGATTATCTGAACCTTTGTTCAATTCTAAACGCTATCTGTTAAAAAAATATTTTTCAAGAAAGTAATAGTTTCTGATACCGTTTTCACTTCAAAATTTTAGAAACCTTATTGTCTTATGTAATCATTCATGGATTTTGTACAGTGTTTCTCCAAAAATAAATCCTGGATGTAAAACAAAACTTTATCACAGTTTGAAGTCAATATTTTGTTAAATTTCACTCAGAATTACAAGTTGTCAAAACAGCTGAATCGTTGTAACAGTTTGAAGTAGTGATGGGCGATGTTCATCGATGTTTTCGAAACATCGATGTTAGAGTTCGATGTTCGATATTTTCAGCATGGTCTGAACAGCGATCTTAACATCGATATTTAGCAAACATCGACCACATGATTACCAACCAATGGTGACCGATTTCGTCAATGACCCCGAACGGATAGACACTCTCCTGCAACTTGCAAGTGCAGAAATCATACAGGCGGTTTGTTTTTCACTAGTTTTGAATGGCTATTTTACTTTTTATCATCTCAACATGAAAATTAAAAAGAGTATTGACCATCTTCCTGTGGATTATTTTGCGGCGACAGTGCATACACATACAGCAGTGCCAGAAATGGGATCCTATTTAAAAATTCCGGTAGTAATTTAGATGTTAAAACATTAGAGTGGTTGCAAGCTCATGAAATCTGCAGTAGGGCAACAATTGCACCAACTTTATCAATCTGTATCGAAGGTATTTTGGGGTCTGTCTTAATTAAGAACATAAAATAATCACATATAGTTGATAACATATAGTATACATATATGTTATATATTTTGTAATACTAGTTTTAATATCACAAAATATATGTAGATATATTCTATGCCAGTATTTTAATTATAATTATCTATTTATTTCTGATGGAATTTATTTATCAATCATCGATCAAAACATCGATGTTTCCTAATCGATTTTATATTAACATCGATATTGCAGTACTCGCGTCAAGAATTTAGACGTCTTATGTCATGGTTGACATTAGGCAATTGTCTTTATTGTCAACGTAATTTTCGATACCTATTTGGTCGCGTTAGAAACAATTTTTTGCAATTTCGTGCATTAAATATTTTGATAAAAATATAATGAATTATTAATTTGTTCGTATGACGTAAGTCGTCTGAATTCTTATTCGTATATTTTTGTAGTTTACCTGTATATAAATGTTTTATTTTAAATATATACTTTTTGTATGGGTATATTTAAAATAAAACAATATTAATATTAGATTTATAACAATATAATATGTTGCATTACACAATGCAGTTAGAGAGTTAGGTACCTATACGAAAAATTTGTTAATTCATATTAAAATATAATTATCGGGACACAAAGAGACAAGATATGTAAAAAAAATAGTTCAAATACGACGTAAATTGATGTATACAACCCCCAGCTATTCGACAAAGCAAAGAATGTACTTACTTGAGAATTTAAAAAGATAAGATTGTCCTTATTTGCGCATATGAAAAGGTGGCAAGCTTTTAGGGAACAGTAAAAAAATCAAATAAAAAATTCGTTACTCATATAACTGATAACTGAGTGATTTCGGTTATTGCAATAACCGAATAATCAGTTATTTTTCCCTCGAGTGATCTATGCTTGTCATTTATGGAGAATGCAGAAAAAAATACAGAGCTGCAGTGAAATTATATTTAGCACGATTTCCAAACAGAAGACGTCCGGATCAAAAAACTTTTTAACGTTGAAGAGAAATCTTTTATAGTACAGGAGTTTTATCACCAAGAAACGTAAATATGTGAATACGGTGGCAAATGATCAATCGTCCGCAGAAGTTTTCCAACATGTGTAAACAATAAACCCCAAACTTCATTTAGAAATATTTCCTATGGAACTAACATCAATTTCGTCATGTCATAAGAGACTATTCAGAAGCAAATTTTATCAATATGAGGCACATATTGTTTATGTATATAATTAGTCATTGTCAGGGAACCAGATATAAAAATTATGCTATAAGAATACCCAGAGCAAGAAAAACCACTACTCAGTGATGTTTTTACTTACCTTGGACCTCGTACATATAATAAAATCCCCCTCAACATTAGAAATATTAACTCGGTTAATTTATTCAAAAAAAGAGTAAAAATATGGTTATTGAATTCAGACAAACTGTATATTAATCAACTTATAGATTTGAAAAATACTTACCTCATAAAATAGTTGATAAGTACCTACCTAAATATAATGTGATATATGACTACAGAAATATAGTTATATGTATTATATTAATGTATTACCATTATTAGTATTAATTTAGTATTGTATTATCTATAAATATGTGTGTAAATGATTATTTATTAAAAAAACAAACATTCAAAAAGAAAAACCACGGACAAAGTTTACTTTTTGTGGTACCTCGGATGGATTGTTTGTTTGCTATATTTATATAACTTAATTTTGACACATAGTGATTTTCCGGGTTGTTGTGCCGTGACCTCGGTAACTGGTAGCTGCCAGAAACAGAGTTAAAATGCACATCCCTAGCATTAGCAGGGATTCTTTTACCTGCCCTGGTTGTTCTCGGGCTAGGCTTTGTGGGGGACAGACTCGCTTTCGGTGTCTCTGGGCCTGTTCATATATTTATTTAGGTTCCTATTGTTGGTATTACGACTATTACGGTCAGAACCGTTCCTCGGATAATAGTGGTCCTCCGAGGCGTTCCATAGCCGCCGCTGTAACTGGTCTCATTCCATGCTTCTTCTTCTTAGTTTTGCACCAAGACGACTATAATATCCTTAACAAAATTTTGTGGAATGACAAAAGTTGATTGTATAACAATATCCTCGTCAATTGACACAACGTCCATACTGGTCCGAAAATAATCCGAGATTTCTAGTGTGGCATTAGATAGATTTATGTTTTTTGCAAAGTATCTTAAATTTATTAGAATATAATCCTGTGGCTACAAGACAGGTGCACAGGTCCTACTCTGGACCTATTAGATAACCAGCAAGATCGCTAGATTTAATACCTTCTGACTCCTGGTTATTAAAATATATATGCTGAGCCAGTAGAAGATATGGAAACTTAATAAATAAGATTTCTGGCAGTTATGCAGCAATTACCCGTGATTATTTACTATCGCCTTGCGATCGGAAACTACGACGTTGCTTTGAAATATGTATTAGCAAAAATGTAAATGTCTCTGAACAGTTGCTGCAGTTTAGATTTTTTATTTTACATATTCTTATTTCGCTATCATTAAAGAAGCTGTTACTTGAGGGCTTTTACGTAGAACACCTCGTTAGTGGTTTTCTAGGTTGTTATATCATGACCTAGGTTGCTGCCAGTAACAGAATTAAAGTGCACCTCCATATTCTTAACTGAGATTCTTTGATCTGCCCTTGTTATTCTCGGGCAGCCTCTGTGGAGACGGACCCGCTATTAGTACCCGTGTGTCGACCCATGTATTGATTTCGGTTCGACGTGAATGACGTGATTCAGTAGCAGAAAAGCTTTTGGAAATGCGAGATGCGACTAATTGCAAAGGTGACTAGTCATATCTTGGAAGGCCTTTATTATCTGAGAAGCGGTTCCGACCATATCATCCGTAATATCAATAATCTATAATAGAGGCACACATATACTAGTACTGTAACACTGGTCTCAAAAGTTGCCAACAGTGAAAAACAGAAAAAGGTTTAGGAACATTGGATACAACTAAACCCGAATTAGAAAATAGTAGACAGTGACTAATTTACAGCACTTAGAGAAGACAAAATCACAATTAAATTAGCAAATATATCTGAAATTCATCTATTTCTGCATTTTTAAATTCTGTAAGCCGGTTCTGTACACTGTAAATGTTGAAAATTATATACGTCATTTGCAATTGCCTGTTATTCCAGGTTCATTGTGTTAAATAAACACATCACCTTGCAGAGGGATGAAATTTATAAGTAAATTTTCTGTGGATTTCGTGGAACAGAGTCAGCCGATTTTTACACTCTCCGTTGCACTAATAACATATTCAGGGGTGACTATTATTAATATACCTGGGACATTGTTATATCACTGTGTAAGTAAATTACGTGTAACACAAAATGATACTATGCACACACTATAATATACCAAAAAATAATATCGATACCACAAATCGTTTACATACGTGTTACGTTATTATTTAAGGTTACAGTTATAATTTATTTTAATGCCTACTGTCTAAAATTATTAATACCCCACTTTCAAAATCACCCTGTAATTGTGGATCACCCAGATAACACCATATGAACAAGCCATGTAACAACGTGACAAAATTAAAATTTACTTGAGTGAACAACACACCCTTCTTAGAAGTCTGTGGTGAACAATAATTTTAGTGATTATCGTTTCGAATACGAATTGAACTGATTTTTTATGATCTAAATATGTTTTTTCTCCACAAAGGCTCAGACCAAGATTATTAAAAAGGATTAGGCTGCCTGATAACTATGCAGGATAATGGGGATGATTGAGTGATTCCATTACTTACGTGTCACTTGGAGGAAACTTTGTATGTTTTAGGTAGACTTAAGGCTGTATGACACGGTGTAACATTTAAAATCGCTATTTATTTGATATTATAATTAAAGTGGTTCGTCCTGTATCATACAAGCAAAATGCAGTTTTCTACATATAAAACTGAAAATTAAAACTTGTTCTATTTTTATAAAATTCTGAATACATTTTTATGTAAACAATAATATAACCTCTTGTGCATCTTTCCTATGTTTGCTTAATTTATAGGTTATTGGTTATAACAATAATTTATCAAAAACTAAATATATAAAAAAATTCTTATATAATTCTATGCAAAATTTTATATACAATTTTATACCGTGTCATACGGCTTTTAGTATCTATTTATACTCGTAATTATATTTGATATTATTATATTTTATGTTTGCTTAGCTGCGCAATTATTTTAGCAGATACTACAGCAACTACATTTAACAGGTACGCTTCCAGTAATAAACAGCTGATGATTTCGGTGATAAATATCTTCAATCCATGGTTTGATAATTATGAATTCATATACACCAACGTCTAACCTTATGGGAAAATATTAGAACCGCAACTTTAAATCAAGTAAAAAAACATTCAGTGGGCTAAATTGTAGAGGAAAAAATTCCCCTCAGGTGTTCCAAAAAGATATTATTTCATGCAATTCTGTACAAGCATTAATACCAAGAAAAGTATAAAATCTCTTACATTTTGACGCATAGGTTAAATCAAGATTGATTGGAATTTTTTTTTTTTTCAAATAGGTTGTTTTTATTAGTACTTACATAAGTTTAATGGTCGGTCAAAATTATTTTGCTTTTCTAGATAAGGGCCAGAGGTGTTTTACACGATCATCCATCCCGACTTAATGTTATATATACAGACAACTGAAGACTACATGAGAAGAAAGAATTTCAAGAAATTTAAAAAAATTACTATTTATTTATTTAATACGTATCCAAACAGGCAACTATGTGTAATAATGTATTTGATTTCATTATTTATTTCGACTTTAATTACCCAATAGACCTTTATATTTGAATTATGTATGAAGATATTATTATTATTATTATTATTATTATTATTATTATTATTATTATTATTAAGATATTTAATTGTGTTAATTCAAAATTAGAGAAGCTGTTCTAATTATTTGGGCTCATCTCGACACATTCTGAACCCCAGATCAATTGAATTAATTAAAAAATCGAAATATAAGTCGATTTCGAACAGTTTATTTCACAAAAATATTGTAGAAATACTGAATATTACTCTAGTCCTGCTCCGTTTATTCCTCCAAATGACTGCTGCACTGTGATTGGTCGAAACTTACCAGGCAACTTAATCCTTTTTAATAATCTTGGGCTCAGATCAGCTCAGCCCCACCATTTTTTCCAGATCGACGACACAGTCTCGGTGGGACACTCTAAATTGTCATATTAATACGCTACTAAATAAAAAATTGAGTACATAGAACAATTTATTTTAATTTTACAATAAATAATGAAGGTCAGTCTATTAAATCATTTTGCTTCCGCATGTTTGCATCGTCAAACAACAACGTACACAGAACTGCTTGAAGTCTCACTCTCGCTGGTTCGAAATTGGAATCTAATGCCAAGCATGCTCTGTAAAAGGTAACTGCTTTCTCAAATTCTCCCTATAAAATTAATAATAGTACTCGGGACATTAGAGGTGCGTGTTATTACCATTGATATATGGATGTTTGCCACCGTGAAGTGATTCAAAACAAAACTATGGTGTGTTTTCAGGGCTAAGTGAGCCACATCCAAGGCATCTGCATGAAATCCAACCCTAGAAATAAAATTTCGCATCTCATTTTTTAATAACTGGAATTTGTTATTTAATCTATTTCTTAATTTAACAAAATATGAACAAATTATTATGATTACATTGACAAAAGACGAATAAACACGATTTCATAATATTAATAATTTACCTGTTAAGAAGATTAGCCAAATGAATTAAAGGAATGTCCAAACGATCTGGTGGGACATAAGCCAAGGCCAATCGAATGCAAGTTACTGCTTCCAACGTGTTGCCCACTATCCTCCAATAAATTGCAGAAGCTGTGGCTAGAATCCATGATGTGGCATTCTAGAAAACACATAATTAAGTTAAGTAACGTTCAGATAAATGCAGTTGTACTGTTGTATTGTAATTGTATGGTGTTAAATATTATTTACTCTGTTTACATAAAATTACTGTAGACTTAAGAAGTTGGGGAATTTTTCCGCTGTAAGTTGGCAACATGCAAAAACTCAAGATTCTTGACCTTCAGAGAGGTTATGTTTTGTCAACTACGTCCCTATCTATGGAAATTGTTGGTTTTTATCATTTGCCGAATAGTAATTAAAAGCCTACCCTAGATAAAATATAAGCCTACAATCTGCAACAATAGATGGTCTATTTGAAGGTTTGGTTAAATCACAGTATACTAGTATACTGTGGGTTAAATGAGGCCCCACTGCCACTCTCATTCGGGTGAAATGAAAAAATAATCGGCATTCTCATTTCGCATTTCTTTATATAAATTATAGAAATCATCTTGCATGTGCTATCTGCGGTTAATAGGTCACACCCACCATCTGCGAGTTCTTCTTTTCATTTTTTTTTTGGATGTATAGTTTTTATACATACTGACGTCGCTGTGAATAAGAGCAACAAAAGTAACTGTTTCTAAACCAAACAGTCCTCTTCATCCATTTTTTTTAGAAAGAAATCAATTCTAAACTAAATATCTAAATTAGAATCTAATTTAAAAACTTAACCTGCAAAAATGTGAATCTTCTGTTTACTGTCAAAAAAGCAGTTTTCTGATTGGTCCTTGTATGATTGTTGGAAAAGGATTAGTAAAAGCTAAAATGCTTTTAACTTCTGCCATACAACTGCAGTACAAAGGCGTTACTGTTAAGTTTATCTGAACGTTACAAAAGTCACCCGTATTTCTCGCCGTTTTACTTCAGTACCTTTGAATATTTGCAGGT
Source organism: Monochamus alternatus (assembly GCA_037114965.1). Classification (NCBI taxonomy): domain Eukaryota; kingdom Metazoa; phylum Arthropoda; class Insecta; order Coleoptera; family Cerambycidae; genus Monochamus; species Monochamus alternatus. Next base: position 28,721,974 of record CM073429.1, read on the forward strand.
GGGATGAGTTAACATTCCTATTATTTGCTAAACCCTAGATTATTCAGTTATTAAATGTCTAAAATTATTTGTATTTTGTAGAAAACACTATTTCAAGAATACGGCACTCTTTTTAATAACTTTTCTGCAGTACCAATGCACCCGCACTAATCTTATGTGAATGAAGCTTTAGACTGCTGTGAAGGGAGCCATTGGCGTAGGTACGGCGGGGTCGCACTTCGCAATGTACAAAGTAAATACCTTTCTATGCTATTCACAGCTATACAGGGCAATTCAGAATTTATCTAAAAATAAAAATTTTGCATGTACAGGTGACGTACAAATACAATTTTATATAAAAAAAAAAACAAAAAGGGCAGTTCAAAAATGATTTAAAAATACACTTATGCAGAGCATTGGAAACTCGTCCACTATAAAACCTGACAAGGCAAAGCCTGCAATTGGTGACGGGACAAAAAATTCACTTATAAATTCATTATAACACCTATTTTATACAGCAAATTCAACTGCTTTTGCCGCTATTGTTAATTATTAATAGAATTAATTAGTGGTTTTAATTATATTACAACAACAAAATTTTGGACCTGTCTCACCCAGTTTCTACAAACTAAAACAAATGTTTCTGCTTCTTGTCCGTTTTGAACTCGTAAGTTATTGGCAACCACTATGATACGTTTCCGTAAATGATCAATAGTATGTATCCACTTCAGTAAAACACACTTAATTTTTTAAATATCCCCACAAAAAGAAGTCCAAAGGACTTAAAGTCAGGAGATCGTGGCGGCCATGGTACAGATCCTCCTTGTCGATATTAATGCTGGGTCATGTTGCACATGGTACAGATATCATTGAGCCTCGTGTATGATACGCCACAATGCTGCAATACGCCGTGAACTCTGTGGGCCTCCATCTCATCCATGATTCTGTTGCAAATTTTCCATGCACTACACTTGCACTTACTGCACACTGTGGTAAAAGTAGCTGCATTTGCCACATATTTACCAGGAAATTGTCCCGCTAAAGCATTTTCACTTCACCATAAATTAAAATGATATCCATCAACTCCCCAGCTACTATACACGTAAGCAATTTTTGACACTTGGAAAACTAATGTAAACACTCGCATCACAAAAACGTTACTATCAGTAATCAGATTTCAATATTCGCCTGGCTACAGACTACAGTAGCCCAGCAATATAAAGGTTGAAAACACTACAGCTTCAATAACTTTTTTCTCGGAAACTATAGGGATTTTACAAAAAAATTTTTTTTACGATATTGACTTTATAACAAGAGCAAATTCCAGATGCAGACTTGAATATACATGAACATTTTTGGGAGGAAGTAATTCGCTAGAATTCATATATTTGAAGTTTTTAATTGACAAATTTTAGGAAACAATGGATCTTTAAAAAGTAATGTCACTTGTCAAATTTTTTATAATTGGGCCTTTAAAATTTAAAAAATAAGTATTCATTATTATCAATCAAATTTCGAATTGTCACAACTGCAGAAACAATTGCCACAAAATTGCAGCGGCAAATATCTTCCCCATATTTTGCACATTTGAACACTCTATTTCATCATAAAAATTACCATTCCTTTGATAATTAACTAATGTAGTTAATTTAACCAATTTTGTATTTATAACAAAGTATGTATAACTAACCTCCCTTAAGGCCAGGCCAATTTTCGCTCCCAATTCCTTAATTGAGCTTTTCTGATCACTAGCCATCAAACCCAGGAGTTCTGCAAGATCTTTCTCCGGAGAACTCGGCAACCGATTCTTCAAAATCATGTTTGTTAGATGATCCAATACTATTGGAGGAGATTCAGGTACCTCAAGACAGTGTGGATTGTAAGCTCTATTGTCGTTCTTATCAAACTTGGGTTTGAGGTAGGAAGTAAGACTAAAAAGATTTAGGTAATTGAAAATAAGTAAAAAAAAAGAATTCAGAAGCCAAACTAAAAAACCCCAAATTTATGATTATTTTAATATTTCAATAAGCTTGTTTTACATAGATATATAACATATAGGACATGAATGCAGCTATATGTCAAGACAAAATGATGTTTTTTAATTTCAATTTTTATTTTTTTTTCAAATATCAGTAATTTTTTAAGATTCAATTGTTTTGGTATATGAGGATTTTTGGCATAGTCAAAAATTAGCATAAGTTTATTTTTCCAAGTCCAAGAGAATCCTAAACAGTAATTTGTTTTTCTTTTCCATATTTTTATCTGTGATCATACTTAGTCAATGTCCTTAAAAATTCAAACGAAAATTTTTTGAAGGCCATTAACATTTTAAGTACGCAAAATATTAAGGTATCTTTCAAATTGATTTATTTCCTTCAAGAAAATATTACTCATTCATTTCTGGGCACTCTACACTATATAGATTTAGATGAACAATTACTGCGTTCAGGGAATTAAGCGTTAAAGCGCTACAGAGCCAAAGCGCTGTAGCGCTTTAATGTGTCACACTGAATGAACTAATCCGAATTTACTACTTATCTAGTTACTTTTACGATTTCATTTTAATTATTGGTAAAGGCAGAAGGTAAATTTAAACTAATTTGTTTTTCAGGTTTTTATATAAATTATTAGATGTATACAAACAATATTATCTAGAGCTAAAAATATAATAACATTTTTAAGTAGGTATCTAGATATGATATATTTTTGTTATCGTTGAAAATCATTACAAAAAGGAATGAATAATTTAGCACCAAAATTAATATTAGCGTTGACTTGTATTAGATGAAAAATGACTTAAACGTTACCATTTAAAATTTTGTCATTCTTCTTGTGTTACTGCAACCGTAATGATTTTCTCTCTCAATAGTATCCTCCTCCATTATTTACTTAATGCTAAATTTCGGCTATATTTCGAATGACATACCAGAGAGACAATATTATTTTCTCCCCGACTTATACTTAGGTATTTCTTAAAAAAAAATAACGCGCTAGTAAACCAGTCAGCATGAAGACAGTAAATACAAATTTTAGGTTAGGTTACCCAAACATACCAATTTTTAGTGTGCTTTACAAATAATAAAGCAGTTAAGCGGATAAATTATATGCTTCATGGCTTTATAAAGCGCTGCATGAAAATTATGGCACTATTCAGTAAAGCGCTTTAGCACTCGAGTTCCCTGAATACACTCAATATTACTTACAATTTATAAAATATTTACAAATTGTGACTAATATACGATATATTTTCTACAGAATGTCTTCAAATAGGTGAATAGGGTTATGACTGTAAAAATTTAAATATATTTCAATGGTAAGGTTTTATGCAGGTCATACAAGAAAACAAAGTTTTTAGAAAAAAAAAAACCTTCAAAATTTTAATGAATTTTAGACAAGACTATGTTTATTTCAGCTACCACAAAAACCCTCAATATCAAACTTGATACAAATAAAATTGTAGCTTATTAAGAAAATAAAATTGTACTGTAAAGTAACTTTGTCCCATGAAGGATCGCCCATTTGTTCCCAGATACTCTGTAGTATAAATAATCAAAATCAATAATTGTTTCTGAGAGATATTTTTACGTTCTAGACTCAACACAAAGATGGCACAAGTATGACAATTACCTATGATATTTGTCAAGTAAGTGACATTACACTAACAATTTATTGTCGAAGAAATTGATGAATTAATTCAATTTCTTCAAGGCCGCACTTTGGTTTTACATATGTTTAGGGCTTTGTCAAGTTTCTTAACAATTTTGCTGTCAGATGTCACCCATACCAACCTAAAAGTAATTTTAACTTTTGATGTTATATCATTCCCATTTGTATACGAAACAAAAACTGTTAATAATGAAAAATAAGTTTAATAATTAAGACAAAAAAGTGAGAAATAGTTAAGAAAGCTTCCATTGCATTTATTGTTGCTGCTGCTCGGTTACTGGTTAAATATTTACATTTATTTTAGGTTGGTATTTGTTTGCGGGTGATTGCAGGTTCAAATATAATCAAATAAATTGCGGAATAATAGGAACGGTTACCTGATTGCCGGAGAGTGTCTTCTGTAGGGGCCCCTTTGATGATCTCCTGCAGTCTCGTCCGGAACAGGTGGTTGTATGAGTAGTGGACTGTTTGGGGGGGGAAGTATGGGTATGATTCGCCTTTGCATGTACCGAATTACTTTTATGAAGGTTTTTAATGATTAGGAACACGGTGTTTAATGTAGCGGGAAAACATAATAATGCACACAAAATTGTTGTGCTGTCAGTGCCGTCTGGCGGTCAGAGGCTGAATTATAATACTAATGGTAGTTTTCTGAACCGTATTTCTGAGTTGAAGTAAATATTGACGAAAAATTAGAGCAAGTTTTAAGTCGTCAATAACTTGACGAAGTTCTTTATCAATTTATTTGATGTTCAAGTTTTAATATTACATTTGTCAATTGACTTGACGAAGCCACTTGATCAATTAATTGACAAAGAAATTGTTAATGTAAAGCGGGTTTTAGACGACATATTGCAAAATTTCAGATGATTGCATTTAGTTGCTTGTTCGAGGCAATTAATAAAAACAAACAAGTTTTAACATTTGGTTTGTCCCTGCAAAGTTTCTTGATTTACACTTCAAAGTGCTCCAAGATGTGGTTCTCATCAATTACTTCCTCTTCCCACACCTAACAAAATGGTTTGCTGGGCAAAAAATTTACTTCAAATGATAAAATGTAGTGCTGAGAAAACTGCTTATTTTGGCCAGAAAATGTCAATGTTTGCTTTACTTGATTCTTGATTGTCACAAGCAGGCAACTAAACACAAGCATTCGAAATTTCATCTGTCATCTGAAGACTCATACATGACATATATCGAAATTATCATAACTGGGCCATCTCTGTGATATTGACAACTGTTCAAACCATTTCATAAAATACCAGTATATATTTAGAGTAGTTTTTATCCCTTAAACACAGTTGTAAACTCAATATGTATGTAAAAATATTCATTATTAGTATCAAATAAAAAAATATTTAGGACTTGCCAATTTCAAAATAAAAAATGAATTTCTACTAATACTTACTCTAAGCTTCTGGCAACTATAGAGGGCCAAACGGAGGAATACTTGAACTTGTGTATAATTTTGACATTTTTACACCCCGATGCAGACAAGGTATATGTGCCATACTTGTCATAGACATGGAGGAGGTTTTCTGAGTTGGGATCTTCAGTGAGAGCTACTGAAACTAAATGATATGAAGAATAAATGGCAATGAAATGCCAATAATACAGTATTACTGGCAAATAAGATATAAACTTAAGAGTTGTCAGTATTAGATTTAAATTTTGGTCACGAGCAGTTTTATATCCAAGGTGATGAGAATGACTTTGGAGGGTGTGTTCCTTGGGTCATTGTAGGGGAGGGGTTCTTTCTATCAAATTTTTCGATTTGAGCCCTTTCTAATTAAAATAACAACAGATCTTGGTGGTTGCCCTCCTTTTAGACATTTGGTAAAAATAAAAATCATACTCAACAATGCCACTTAATTAGCTAAATATATTCACCGATTTTCCGATTTATAAGTTTAACTGTTTTTGAGAAATAAAAATGAAAATCGAAATTTTTTAAATTTCAAGAAATTTTATAGAAAGAACCCCCCTTACAATGATCCAAGGAACACATTCTCCAAAGGAGGACACATCATTATGGGACACCTTGTATATTTTGGGGTAGGTTAATACATAGAACCATTACAAACAAAAGAATTATAATGAATGGAAGTATTTCATCATTATATTTGGTCATACTTTCATCTGCAAGTTGGAGTCTTTCTTGTTCTCTCTCATACCACATTTGCAAATTCTATAGAAAACTACAACTATAATATTTTCAATATTACAGAATTTTCCGGTCTTACCTCAAAATGAGACATAAATTGTAATCTTGATTTGCCAAAAAACTAACATAAATAGAAACTAATAGTAAGTAATCTATCCGCAGGCTAAATCTTTAGAAATATCTAGATGGACAAGTTTATAAGCACATGCGCCTTCTTTCAGTTCTAAAAACTAATATGGTTCAGTCTGAGAGACCGCACGTTGCAAACAAAGGGTTAAGTACCAAAATGTTGGTCCGCTGCATTAGATTTCACAAACTATATTTTTTTGTTCATCATGTTTTACTGAAATTCTGATGTTGGTTTAGATGAACACCTGCTATGATAACAGTGTCGTAGTAAGTGACCAACATAAAAAATGGCCAATGTTAATTTGATGAAACATAAATGGTTGAATATGTCACTGCTCCATCCTATTATATTTATTTTAGTTGTCAGTTTACGAGAAGATGTTTATAATGTGTTTGGTAATTTTGTGATTTTCTATGCAAAATACGAGTTTTCACTTGGATCAAAATAAAATTTCTAAAGTGCAGTATTGTGTTTTATTATGCTTAATTTTAAAATTTAAAGTCTTATTTAATACACAGGACAAAATGTTAAATTTCTTTAAACCCAGTGCCATAAAAATTATACCCAATATCATAGAAGAGCGGAGATGTGAAGAATAATATACCCTGTATTTCCTGTGATGCTTAATTATTAATTATTTGAATTGTAAGACAGAGTTTGTATTTTTATATATTTTTAGGTATTAATAATATTGTGTGAAACTAACCACTCAGTGTACAAAAGCCCCAACCTGCGTTGAATTACAGCCACAATATCTACCCATATATTCGTTATTATTAGCTTTTGTAACATTTTTTACTTTTGTCCACTGAGTAGTTAGTTTCACACAATATTATTAATACCTAAAAATAGATAAAAACTTTTACATAAAAGGTGAACATTATTCAAGTAGGTATTGTCATATTTAATTCATTGACAGGCTGTCACTTTTTGTCATTGTCGATATTTAACTTCAAATAATTTTAATTTTTATAATAATTTTTATAGTTAGATATTTGATTCAATTTAAAGGAGGCCACCTGAAGAAGCAATCCTAAAAATGCAGAAATAGGTCAGATCTCATCTATTGTAGTTGAATTGTAGTGTTCCCACTGCCAAAAAAGTGAAGTTAGATATTTATACACTGTTTCATTAAAGCAGGTTAGTAAATTAGATTAATTTCTTTAGATAATTATTAAATAGAGCTTTGTCTGTGGAATTGTTCATTAGCATACCTAGATGTTTGGTATCAGAGAACATACATATGACTTAAGAATTGTAGGATATTTGATTTATATTAGCTTAAAATACCTTTCTAATACAGTAAAAAAAGAGTTTGTGTTCTTAAACTTGTACCAAATTAACAAATATAACATAACATAACAATATTTTTAAGGTAAACGTAGTTGGAATGATGTCATAAATTTACTAAGACTTTTTATTTTACATCATCAACGTTTCGACATGTATGATGTCATCATCAGGTTGCTACAAGATTACAAACAAATTAAAAAATACAATAATATCACAGATTATCAAAAAACAGGCAGTACTTACTGAAACATTTTTGTTGTCTTTTATTAGTCTAAATGAACATATGTCAAAAATTAAATTTAGGGAGACAAGTAATCCATTCATGTAGAAAATTAATAAGTATATAATAGAATTTCTTTCTGGATTTCAAAGTATAACGGGAGAAAGATAGTTTATAAATAAGTTATCAGCGACAATAATTTTAATTATAATCTATGTGGTATTATCGTATTTTTTAATTTGTTTGTAATCTTGTAGCATCCTGATGATGACATCATACATGTTGAAACGTTGATGATGTAAAATAAAAAGTCTTTTAGTAAATTTATGACCTCATTCCAACTACATTTACCTTAAAAATAATTGAATAAGGTCACTATCCTGGACTATAACATAACAATATGTTACCTGTATGTAATAAAATCTATCTACCTATCTACATAAGGAGTTGTTAACAAAACAGTTAATACAGTTTACGTTAAGTGTAGGAAAACATTAATGACCAAAGTAATACACTTCATGTTTTAATAAAAACATCCTCATTATAGAATCGCTTCTGTATGTTTTGTGTGACACACACACACAAAATAACATATTTGATACTTGTTTTTTTTTACACAAAATACTTAAAAAATGCAAATGATGAAACAAATATTTTATAAAATTTTTTAAACAGAATTATTTAAAAAAGCACAAAATTACTTGAAATGTTACAATGCAATGTTACATTAAATTGCGAGAAGTTACTCAATTCATATAGTATAGTAGTACTGGTCACTAGGAAATATCTTAGAATAAAATGTAAATTATATTATTTACCTTCAAAAACTCAAAAATACAATTTTATAGATATATTTACTTTTTTTTATAGTTTTACAGTCCAAAACGAAAATTTCGTATTTTAACTTAGAAGTTTGGGTTTAAATTAAAAATTATGTATTTAATCTCAGTTTTCAAACTAAAAATTTTGTGTTTTAAGGAAAGCCAAAACATCTGTTATTTATTTTTACATAACATTCCATTTGTTATTCATTGAGTTTTAGCTACCAAATAATGTATAAACAAATGAAAACAATTTACCATAAAAATCCCCAAGTCCAGCGTGCTCATGCGTTGGATGTTCCTCCCCCAATGACAACCTCATGTGAAGAGCATGTGCTGATTCGGAATGTTGCAGATTCGGATACCTTGGAATGTCTGTCATTCTCTCCAACCTAGACTGATCCGGTTCCGTGTCTCCAGATCCCTCAGCAGCAAGTAAAGAAGATATTATCGTTTGTCCTAAATTCGAGCGTTTCGTACCACCACAAGCATCGATGGTATGTTTTATCACAGGTCGGGCTCGAGATTCTAAAAAATTGTAGTCGATTTCTCAGTCAGTAACTACTAACCTCATCCAAATTCATAAATATTTAGAGATAACAATTAGAGTTGCTATATTTGTTATCTGTGTTGCACCTATCGTTAATTATTTCAAATAATTTCTCATACCGGTTTCGATTGACTGCTTTAGAGCACTCTGAGAGTATTCTGTCCTTTTTAATTCTTTACAATGGAAAAGAATATATATACTCTGTGAGCATGTCAGAGCAGTCATTTGAAACCGGCATCAGTCAGAATGTTACAAGTTATAACATGAAAAATTAGCCCAAGTCTGTATCACATTTTGGTAATAATACCATTCACATTATTTCAAGGTTAAATGTTATATTTATCATCTTCCATTTTTGTAGTTATCACCTTGTAACTGTTAAGAAATAATAATAATAATAGTATTTAATAGTCCAACAGGAACAACATAAACACATAAAAATTCCTAAAATAAAGTTAAAACAACCAAACTAATCTAACACAAAAAAAATAAATGTATAGGTAAGATAAGTAAAAAATATAAAAGTATGAAAAAGTACTGTTAAAAACATGTTCTACCAATAAAAAAAAAACCACAATAAGTAGTTGTCAAAAATATTAAAAATAAATAAGTAATTAGGTATGAGAAAAAAATTATAACTGCACGTCATGGGCTATCCTTAACAGCTGGCTTAAACTAATATTATACATCACATATATAACATAATAAATTAAAATTGGATGTCATATTGTATATGAGAGACTTTAACATGAGATTAGTTCTAGTAGATTGGCAGTAAAACGTCATATGAGATCTAATCGAAGGATGTGGCACCAAAAAATTAAGTTGGGATAAAATATATGGAGAGTCAATTGAATTGTGCAAGAGATTGTATAGAAATCTGATAGGGTATATAAATCTCCTTTTCTTTAAATAATGAAGGTTAAACTTAGATATTAATAAGTTGTTGTCAAAACCTTGTACCGGATAAACACCATCAGATTTAAATGAAAGATATTTAAGAAATTTTCTCTGGACAGATTCAATATTATTGATATAACAGGTGTAATAAGAATTCCAAATTAAAGAACAGTATTCCAGCTTGGATCTAACAAAAGCATAATATAATAATTTTAATGTATTCGAGTTTCTAAATGATTTGCTATTTCTAATAATAAATCCTAATGCTTTTGAGGCCCCCTTGACAATATATTCAATATGTTGCGAGAAGCTTAAAGTACTATCAAATATAATACCCAAATCCTTTGTAGAACTGTGACGACTAAGTAATTGCTAATTAATATGGTAATCATATACAACAGGGTTGGATTTACGAGTGTAGGTGGCAACTTTGCATTTATTAACATTTAGGCTAAGTTTGTTATTGATAGACCAAGCTACAAATTTATTTAACTCAACCTGAAGATTATGGGCCTGGTTTGCTGAAGAAATGCAAGTTAAAATTTTGAAGTCATCAGCGTACAAAAGCTTCCCACAATCCAACACACTGTCAAGGTCATTAATAAATAGAAGAAACAGTAGCGGACCCAAATTCGAACCCTGAGGAACTCCCGACATAAGTCTTAGATTTAAAACCATTGAATGTAACATATTGCATCCTATTGTGAAGGTAGGAACAAAAAAATATAAGCAATTCATCACTAAAACCAAATGTGTTTGAGTTTTTGCAGTAAAACTGAGTGATGTATCCTATCAAAAGCCTTAGAGAAGTCAGTGTACACTACATCAACTTGACCATGGATATCTAGAATATTAGAAATATATTGTGTAAAACAAACCAGGTTAGAGGTGGTGGTTCTGTGAGATATAAAACCATGTTGATTTATTGAAAATAAATTCTTCTTCAGAGATAGATTAAATAAAAAACTAAGTGGATAACACAGCACATGAGCACAATCCCTTACCAGATAGCTAGGCACAAGGTCTGGGCCACAAGTCGGTTTACTCTTTAAACGTTTTAATGCCAATATTATTTCGTCTTCAGAGATTTAATGCTCAAACAAGAAATATTAATGATGCTGTCATTATTGGCAATTAGATCTTGTTTAAGAAAAACACTTTCGAAGTGTCGGCTAAAACTGTCTACTAACAACTGAGGGCCAGTGATTACTAGATCCTCTAAATGCATAATCCCTGGTATACGAGTGCAACCTTTTTTATGAAGGGCCAGAAGTGTTTACTGTCACATGAAATTGAATTCTCTGCTTTACGAATGAACTCTTTATAAGCTGCATTGATTAATGTCTTGTTATGTTGTCTGAGACATTTGAAGTTTAGTAAATTTATATCTGAACCATGTTTTTTATATAATTTGAGCTCATATTGCTTTAGTTAAAAATTACGAATAATTTCAGTAGTATACCATTTTGGATAATTAGATTTTCTTCTATTATTGGGATAAAAAGGTACGAATGTATCAAATATACAATAGATCTTTAGATAGAAAGCATCACATGCTGAATCGATATCAACATAGGTTTCCAGAAATGACGAGTCAGTCGACAGCAGGCATTTGTACAAAGCAGGAAAATTAGCCTTACTGAAATTATAACGTGTATCAACAGAATTCAAAGCAAAATTTCTTGCACTAGTTTGCTGCCACGATGTGTGCACAGATATCGCAGGATGATGACTATCTTCTGGTACGAGAGGGAAATCTTCATGAAATACTTTACAATTATGACTAGATAATACTAAATCCAAAATCCTATCATTATCATTAGTGACATTGTTGAATTGAGTAAAATTTAAAAATTGAATAAAGTTTCTTATTAATGAAGCTTTAGGATCCTGAACGTTGTCATATAAATGTGGTATATTAAAATCACTCAAGATGAATAAATTGTTAAACTTGGTAAAATACAGCTCAAGTTTCTCAAGAGGTGGATTGCAGACAGATACATGTGTATGAGGCGATGGCGATGTTATTTCTTAATAGTTACATCTTGCATCTTCAAACTTTCACATTTTGTTAATGTTTTTGAGGCTTCTTTATACAATATTATAAATTATTCACCAATAAAAATGTCACCTGGCATGTTGCAAACATGGTTTTATAAACACTCCACAGTAATACACTTGGCTTGTTTAACGCATACACTGAAGTACTCCAAGGATCAAATTTGGGGCCTCTATTATTTATTATATTTATAAATGATTTCTGTACTACTCTTATAAAAGATTGTTTCGTAAAATAACTTTATATGGCTATCAATTATTACAAAATAAACCTCCATAGTATTATAGTCTAAATTTATTTAGAATTTACTGTTTTTCGTTACTGTCAAAAATTAATTCCAGAATAACTACTATGAAATCTCATTAAAATGTACAATTTTATTGTTTGTGTAATTATACGAATATACTTAATAATTCTCTAGTTCATTTGATGATAAATAGGTACTTATAACAAAGTTAGTAATCACTGTGAAATTTATAATACTACTTTTAAAAGGCATTTCTTGTCCAATAGAACATTATAACTATAGAGTAGTACACCAAATCTGTTACATGTATAATACAAAATAAATTAAAAACAATAATTGTTATGTAAATTTTGTCTAATGGTGAAATAAAAAAAAAACACAAAGCCCTCAGACCAATGCAGCACAGCAGGCATGGTGACGGCAACCACACGTACAATATCTAATAGCATAAAAACTGCCTAATAGCTAGCTTTTTCTCGGTATAGGCTCGAGCTCTATGTTACATTAATTTCAAGGCATGAAAATTTATAATAACTGAGTGATATAAAATTGATACATAACAATTAAAAAATATTTTAACAACCTAATGTTTTATGTTTTTGAATATTTTGTATTGTGTGTTTAATATCACTATGCAGGGTGATTTTGAACGCGGGGTAGTAATTTTGATCTACTTATTTGAAGAACAAGTGATATGCAAAAAGTAGTCCAATAACATGTTAATATAAAAAATCATAAATAACTCACTTATTTTCACATTTTTATTATGTAAGTTGGTCCTGCCTGTACACTCACAATGTTGAAAATTGTATACACTTTTCATGTTTACCGGTATCCTAGCTTTGTTGTATTAAATAAACAAAATTAAATTTATAAGTAAATTTTCTGAGGATTTTGTGGAGCATTGCCGACCGATTTTGATTACAATCTCTGTACACTAATATCAAATCATCAAATTATCCACACGTCATTATTATCAATACCAATATAATCCAATATATTGGATCGGTCAGTGCTTGCGTCAGTACTTGAATCAAGGCGACTAGATCGCTGTGGGTTTGACCCCCGCAGCCGGTAGACCATATATCAGCTATATTCGTGGAGAAGATTGGCACCCTCTCTGCGGGTATGTTAGGGTGGAAGAATGTTGGCTAGGGTCAATGTAAGTGATTGATACCGGTTGATGTTTGACTACCCCCCTAATTAATGAGGTTTTCAGGTTTCCCTCATTCCTGCACTGAATTGTGGTTAGGGTCTACCAACGTAAGTCGTTCCTGGACGCAAATGTGGCCTGCTTAATAATATACCGCCCCTTTCTGGGCTAGTCCTCCTGATTAGAATGAGGGGTAGAAATATTATTATTATTATTAATACACACACTATAAAATACCAAAAATAATAACAATAGCATCATCCATTTATATATGTGTTACGTTGTTATCTAATGAAACTCATTGGTTAAGATTAAAAGGGAAGTGTCACTTTTAACAAAAACTATGCACGCAACTTATCATATGTCTCTTATCAATGATGTACTGTGAAATAGTAAATGATTTATTTTAATGCCTACTGTCATAGGTTGAAATTAATCCCCACTTTCAAACCACCCTGCATATTAATCTGTAATGTTTGTATACAAAATAAGGGGGGAAAACAATTTAATATGTAACTTTAAAACATACCTTCTTCATTCTTTTTATAACAGGCGATGGCAGCATTCTTGCACTGATCACCACTGAGAGAACAAACAACACCCTCCGTTTTAAATGACTCCTTGTTATCACACACCTCTTTGCTGTGTGTTTCACCATTCTCCTTCACTGGGCTATATGAACCTAACTTTATCCTACATCCCCAGGTTTTCAACAGAACTTCCGCTTGCCCATCGTAGTACTCCGGATCGACGCGAAGTACATTTTTCATGTAGTACATGGCAAGAAGGGGATTATTATTTGTATAATGCAGAATTGCTAAGAGAAAATTTGTGCTCGGCTCTACATAATTGATTTTAAAAGCCAGAGTGGCAAATTTCATTGCCTGTTCCACAAAACCCAGTTGGTACACCAAGGAACCTATAGAGACTAGAACGACATCTGTTGGGTCTTTGGGAACTATTTGAAAAGCTAGGTCAAGACAGTCTAATGCTCGCCTAGCATTTCCTCGTACTCGCCAGTACAGACTCGCTAAAGTGGCAAGAACCCATCTGGGAGCACTTTTCTGTAAAATGAGATTAGTTAATCAATATTTTATAAAATAAAATCTGCACGATTGCTTTGCTTGTAACATGACAACTACTTTACAATTTATAATCGCATATGCCCGAGGTCCAAAACAATAAGAGTTGATTCATTTATAGCACTTAGATGAGTATGGGAGGTAAGGGTTGTAGGAACCAGATTCTATAGGTGTGCCACTTTAGAAGGGTTCAAACACAAAATATACCAAAAATAAGTTAACGTTGAGTTAATCTAGCACTTTAATAGTTTACCTTAAACAGTTTTTACTCACCTATAGATACACAATACACTGCACTATTTACATACACACTATATACTACAGGTTACTAGATGTCACTATAACGGTCACACGTTAACAGTAAATTGTCGGCTACTAGGCTTGTTCGTAGACGGTTTCCAACCATCAGACGCATGCACATTGTGTTTATAATGCCCACATAAGATTGAAAACACTCTGTTTTAGATGCAGTGCGCATGTTTCTGATGGTTGGAAACTGATTATAGTGTACTACAAACAAAGCTATTATAGGGTGCATTATTCATAAAACCACGGCAGCACCAAGTTATGTGGAAAAACTGTGCCACACTTTTGTCATCGTATGGCCTTCATTTATCTATGTTTCTGCGAGCAACCTGAATTTCTTTATTGTCAGAAACTCATTTTTAAAATACCATTCATAAATTGTTCGCGTATTTTGTAACATCAACCTCTATCTTCTTCCTTCCATGAGTTTGCAGAATTTTCCGTTTTGCAGTTGTATATTCTTCTTTGTTATTTTTATTGCACGATATACACTACTCACAGACACTCTTGTTAATGAACTACATATTTCAACTGCATCACTTAACATTCATATTTTGGTCTCGAGACCTAATTCATTCTAAGTCCTTGTTAGATTAGGTGTATACAATTTTGAGAACACACTGTAGAGCTTAAATTATTATCCATTCTTAATCACAATTAAATTAAAGGAAGACATATCCGAACTTTTCCTATGTGCATGCCCATGGTAGAGCAGTAGTTGGAACAGCTGGATCTATCAAGAAGTCTTTACCAATAGAATTTGAGCATTCTGGTCTGGAGCCTGCGTATTTGCTACAGCAGAACCTGTGTAATTGGATATGCTCTGCGAGCTATACGGCACATAAATTTTATACGATTAATATACAGGCTACATGCATTTTTCTTTGTGTTGACCACTTTAAATGGTGATCGGGTTTATAACATGAATCGCTCTATATTATTTTGGACCACGTCTATAGAAAAGGTGAAGTTTAGCCTAAAGTTATTCTTATAATAGGATAGGAATAAATAAAAATATGACACGGTAAAAATAAAAAATGTACCATGAGTACAACTATAGGTGACTTCCAAAATTGTAGAGAGTGACTAATGTTATAAACCGGCTCACAATTTATAGCAGTCAACACAAAGAAATATACATGCAGCCCGTATATGTTTCCTACAAAATCGTGTGCCGCATATCTCTAAGAGCATACCCGATTACACAGCTTCTGCTACGCATGCGCTCCTGCTTTTGATTGGCTGCGACGAATTGTCGGATCCAACTGTTTAATTTCCAACGCTATCATGGGGGGGTATATCGTTTGGGCAGGCAAAATTTTGGGTATATCGTTTCGTAATTTAATTAGGAATGTAATTAATTTTATTAGTGATTTGATCGAAATGAGGAATATCGAATGATACATATATGAAGAGTTTAGAGTGCGAAATCAAAATATGAGTGTAAGTGATTGCTATATCTTACAAGATGAAACTTAGTCCGTATAAATGAAATCGAAAAGAGTATACTGATAGAAAGGACGAAATAGTGATATGGCGAAGAAACTTTTTAAAATAAATATTAAAAAATAAGAATCTGGATCGAAGAATATATTGAATTTTGACGAAACATGGATGTATGAAGGTCATACGGAAAGCGGTACGATATTATATAATGTGTTAATGCGTGACCCTTATAGTGGCAGTGCTAGTAACCAATAGTAAATAGTGTGTATGTATTCTAAGGCCTTTCATCCTTTTGAATGCGGAAAAATCTCTATTTGTAACAAATTTTGTCAACTACCTATAACATTTTCTATAATTTTCATCATGAAACTGCCATGGTAGATTATCAGAAGCTCAAAACAAATTTATTAACACCACATAACAATGAAAGGAGCAATAATAAATGTAGTGTTCGACAGTTTGGCAAATTGTAATTGTCAAAAGTTGAGATTTTTCCGCCATAAATAATTAAAACAGAAGTTACAAAATTCCTGCAAAAATCCGTGAATTTCGCGTCCATGAGGACAAGGCTTAAGTGTGATATCCGCGGAGTGCGCATCAGGTGGTGGTGGGCAATCGCCGTCCAAAAGGACGGCATTCTAATTTGTAGAGAGGATGACACAGGTGGTACATTTAAAGTAAATTGTTAATGTGCTAGGTTGAGCCGACGTCAACTTATTTTTGATAATTTCGTGTGCTTTAACTCTTCTTAAGTGGCACCCTTAGGTAATCATACCACCCGTATCTTCCGTACTCATCTCTGTGTTGTAAATTACTCACTCTCTATTATTTTCGACATTGAGTAATTGATAATACAAGATAAAAACTTTAAATTTTGAAATATTCTTATTATTTTTATTATCTAACGCCTCGAAATTGGTAAAAACTGTTATATCACTGTTTCTACTCTAAAAATAAAGGATGTTATGTAATGCAATTATTTTTGTCATTTTTGTATATTTTTTATATCTGATCGCATTCAAATTTAGTACGCTTATGAAATGTTGTTCCCCGTCGCGCTAGGCTACAAGCTAGCGATTAGTCACTCTCTACAATTTCGACCCTTGACTATAGTTGATCAGAAACAAAACCTATGTATTGCTTTTGAATTTTAATAGTTATAACAATTAATATTAATAATTATAATTAATTAATATTAATAACCATCACAACTTACAACAAGCATACACAACTTCAAAAAACAATCTGTAAATGGTGGAAAATATTACTGGAAAACTTCCTTTAGAAACATTTCTCTGGAAAGTTTTCAAGAAAATATTCTCTGGGAATATTCATGAGAAACATTTAGCAACATTCCCAAAACATGTTTCTTCTCCCAAATTTCTCATCCCTTTTAAATAATAAGAGTATATTACAATTATTTAATAAAATAGAAACATTATTTGTTTGGAGGTTATTTTTTAGCAACTCACTTTCTCCATAGCAGTAATTATTCTTTGTCCGATTTCTGCTTCATCTGCTTTTCCATCATTAACATACTTCAAGAGATGATTTCTTAGATATTCATTGCTCTTTATCTCATTGTTCAAAACTTGACGTTCGGTAGATGGCACGTACTTATCACCAAAAACATTTGGATAATCGCAGAGTGGAGGATACCAGGGCAGCTCATGCTGTGATCCTTCCTCTAAGCCTATGTATTCCGACAATATTTTCTTTATTCTAAAATATGAAACCAGAGGATATCAATATGTATATCCCATGAATAAGTTATTCTTGGTCAAAATAATTTTTTTTAACTCTTAAATATTTTGTAATATGATGGTTGTAACATACAGGGTTAACTATGACTAAGTACAAATATTTTAAGAGGGGATAGAAAAAATAAGAATTAACAGAATTTCTTTTCAAAAAATTTCCAAACTTATTTATAAAGCGAAAAAAAAAAATGTTTTCGATATTATATTAAATCCTTATTTAACACTGCCAATGCGAGAATCAGAGTATGCAACCAGCAAGCAACCGTCATGCAACAGTCGGCCACAGTCGGCAGTCGGTCCAGTCGAGTCGGTTCGCTGTCATGTTATAATTTAATTCCTGTGTTTATGTTGTAGTTTTGTGTTCTTCTTCAGTTTTTAGTGCCTTATTTTAATTTTAAACGTTTTATAGTTAATAAATAAAGGAATATGTGTCGGGTACAGATATTTTCCCACAATATAGTTCGCCGGTTTGTTTTTTTAGGTTATGGGACAAGACTGCCGCGGGTGTTAAACGTTTTCTGTTATGTTTTAGAACCTACCTACTCATCCCTTTCTTCGATTTTGTTATAATACATAGGCCCTGTATCTAAATAACTGTACTTATGGGAAGTGTGTTTATCGGTAGTGAGTGAAAATACTTATAGTTTTACCAGTTTGTAACCAAATAATGAAAAACGAAAGCAAAATACTAGAGCTAACTGGATTAACTGTTATCTACCTATCGGGTATTATTACTAATAAGAATGTTATAATAATTTTTGTCGTTTCTGCATTTAGAAACACTGCAAACGATCGCATGGTAGTTGTTGACAGGTGTAATGTCAACTATGGATCTAAGCCATCTCAGTCGATACGCATCATAGGCGACGACTTTCCATAGGAAAAAAGGGTTTTGTCCCATTTTTTAAATATCGAGCTAAAATTCTGGAATAACTTTTTTATTGTCTTTTAGGGCTCCCTGAGCACGTGGTTAAAATTTTTGTACTTAGTCATAGTTAACCCTGTATACAGAGTGAGTCAAGTTTAAAAAGTTAAAGTTCTGGAATAGATTCCTTACAAAAGGGTTCTAGTCGTACAATGGCAAAACTGCCCTCGATAGGAACCTAGATTATAACATATGCCATAATGAGAGCAGGCTAATAGTATTTCATACAGAAGATATTTCTTCTTTACCTGGGTTAATTGTGGAGATATTTAAAAAATGTCTGATGATGACTTTTTCAAAGAGATATATCCAAGTAACTTTCAAAGCTAGAAAATAAAACTAAATGACAGTGTTATGGTACACCCTACAACTTATTTTACAACAGTTTCGGATGATCCAAGCTTAAATAAAAATATTAGAAGAAATATTATCAACCTATTTCTATTAGATCTATTGAATGTTTAAATAAAAACAAAAATTAATTGATACTTAAAAGTCAATGATAATATGCTCCCAACTTGGACCTCTTATGTTTATAATAACTATTATGTTTTAAGATTAAGCATTAGGGAACAGGCACTGTTTCTCTTCCTTGTGAAAAATGAAACTACTGCAAAATAATATACATATATAGCTTTATATAGTCTGACAATCTAAGAAAGAGGACAAAAATCTAATTAAACAACTCTGGTGTTTTATTAAAATTCTCCCTGCAGGCTCCAAATAATCCAATAAGATTGAATGACCACTTTGAAAAAAATATACATATTTAAATTTGTCTATGTGTCAGCTAACAGCATGCCAAGATTAATTAAAATGCAAGTGCTGCAACATGTCGAAAAAAAAGATAAGTGCTCTACCACTGCTAAAATAACACATTTAAATGTGATCATTATTATTCTACGAGTACTAACCAATTTCACAAATATCAGCGCTTCAAAATTCTCTAATACGTACGAAAGATTTATGCACTTAGTTACGAATGATTTCAGGAATAGCTCCCCGTGCGATAGGACCCCACGCGCCCATTAAGTCTGTACATTTGATTAGCGTATAGCTGTGATGCATTCTCTTCTTATTTACTCAATTTCACAAATTCATAAATGAGAGATGTATTGTTTATATTAAAAAATGTAGAATATTCAGTGAATAAATAAATGACATAAAATAACTCCACTATGTCTGGGAAATGTAATAATTAACTATTGCTTTATATTGCAGAACGATGGAAAACTAAAGAAAATATTGTGAACTGAAGATGGACTACGTACTTACAAAGTTCCTCACATGAAACTACTTAAAGTTGGTTATGTTCTGTGTAACAAATGACACAAGGAAGTAAATCACTTTAGTATTATGGTATATATGCTATTTTTTACACTTCATAGACTAAAAGTTTAAAATGGGATATACAATCTTATGAACAAGATGTTTTGGGCAAAATAGTTTTTACTTAAATGCTTACAATATTTTGTAATATATACAGGATAAATAAAGTTTAAATAGTTAAACTTCAGGAATAAATTCTTTACAAAAGGGTCTAGCCGTACTTTCATGGCACAACTGTCCCCGATAGGTACCTATATTGTAACCTATGCTATAATGTAGAGGAACGCTAATAGTATTTGATACAGAAGATATTTTCTCTGTATCTTAGTTAATCATGGAAATATTAAAAAGAGTGTCTGATGATGACTGTTTCCAAAGCTATATATCTAAGTAATTTTTAAAACTAGGGAAATAAAACTACATGGCATTTATCAATTGGTTTCTATCAGATCTAATCGAATAACCACCTTGAAAAACATATATTTAAATTTGTCTCCAATCCAAGTGCTGCAACATGTCGAAACAAAAAAGGTAATTAGACATGTCTTCCACCGCTATGACAACACATTTAAACGTAATCATTATTATTATTCTACGAGTGCTAACAAATTTCACTAATATCAGTGTTTAAAAATTCCCCGATACTTATGAGTATGTAAAAACTTACACATGCGCCTATTTACAAATGATTTCAGGAATAGTTCCTCGTGCGGTAGTGTCCCATGGACCAATCAAGTCTGTACATATATGTGATTAGCATATATCTGTCATGCATTCTCGCTGTTCCTATCCGCTTATGATAGAAAAATATATAATATTCAGTGAATAAAGGAGCGAAGTAACATAATTCCACTATGACTGAGAAATGTAATAATTGTGGCTTTATATAACAATAATCAAATTCATGTACGGACTTGATTGGCGTATGGGTCTCTACTGCACGGAAGTCTATTCCTGAAATTATTCATAACTAAATGTATGCATAAATCTTTCTTATTCGTAAGTATTGGGGAATTTTTAAGCGGTGATATTTGAGAAATTAGTTAGTACTTATAGAAATTGTAAAGTGTATCATAACACTGCCATGTAGTTTTACTTTCCTAGCTTTAAAAGTTATTTAGATATATAACTATCGAATTGCGTTGTTTAATGAACAGCTTGATTTTATAGAGCAAATAATTGCCATAATTTTGTTCCTGAAGAAAGTAATTGTGTAAAATTGTTTTATAATAGTTTTTACAACCTGTTTTAGAGAACAAACAATTTTCAGTTCTTTAAAATTTTTATAAAAGCATTATAATACGTTATACAACATTTAAAAAATTATATATAAAGATTGTAAACATATTGTGAAAGAGTTGTATACTTAGGCAAATGACTTTTATTTATAATCTTATAAAATAGTTGTATAAACGTGATAGCCTCGAAATGTGCTTATTTATAAAATAGTTTTATAGTTGTGTTTAATCTATAAAAATATTCCCTGTTTTATAAATATGTTATAGAACAAAATTGTGGCTTGAGAAAACAAAATTATTATATATACCGCGTAATAAAATTCCAAACCTAACCTTAATTTTTGAACTCGTAAGGTATAGTGTATTACCAAGCAGTAATCAAGAAAGAATACAAACAAATTATTGAAAGTAACGTTTTCAGTCAAACGTGCCGACGTTCAATTTTACTTATAGGTTTCATTATATAAATAATGATGGCATCCATGTTCGAGAACTCACATTAAAAATACTTCATGCCTGCGAAAAAATAAGAAAAACCAGTACGAGAAAGTAACTTTGACTTAATTTATGGGTAATGCAATAATTAGGTTATTTTTAAATTAAATACCTATCATTATAATTAACTAATAATACTTAGCTAATACCTAACAATGTTAGGTATTAGTAATGATAGTACATTTTAAATTTCAAAATTTTTTATAAAACTTCTTTCGATGCAAACATTATCTACTTGCGCACACAAATTTTTAAATATATTTAAGTATATAAAAACATTTTATCGTATAAAGTTCGAATTTACAC
The DNA here is from genome assembly GCA_037114965.1 of Monochamus alternatus. Classification (NCBI taxonomy): domain Eukaryota; kingdom Metazoa; phylum Arthropoda; class Insecta; order Coleoptera; family Cerambycidae; genus Monochamus; species Monochamus alternatus. Next base: position 28,744,043 of record CM073429.1, read on the forward strand.
TAAAATATTTTGCTATGCTTTTATGTGGAATAAAATCATTGTATTATAAGTCGCCATTTTTAAATGAAGATTTGTTGGATGAACGACTGCCGCCATTATGGAAAATTAGTTGAAAGCCTTATTAAAATTATATCTAAAACATAATTTTACTATTTTTGGAAGACTATCATTAAATATAATTACACGATATTATAAATTAAAGAAAACATAATTTTATTATTTTTTTAATTTATTTTTTATAATTTTAAAGCAAATGTGGTCTAAACTAAAGCGCATAATTTTTTTGTGACAAACATATCTATAGTTTATCAATAAAATTTGCGGAGCAATAAAATTTTCGTTGTTGAAACACTGGTTGTTGAAATGATAATATTTAAGTATTATACCTATCTACCATTTACACAAATGATCGCCATTGAGTGACCCCGTTTTTAAATATAAGTACAAATAATTATGAATCTGCGTTATACACCAATCTTAAAATGATTTGGTTCTAATATTCTTCACTAAAAAATATAATGTTTCTTTAAATAATACCAAAATACAGACAAAATATTTGTATAAAATTGTTTTAAAAATGTTGTATACATTTTTTACATTACCAAAATGTTTTATAAAAGTGGGCCCTTTTGAATTCTATAAGTATCATATAAAGGCATTTAACCACGTTATATGAATTTGAAGCTCCTATAAGATTTATATTATAGCAATTTATACAACCTTTATAAAATTTATTTTGCTAGTTGGTTGGGGCAAATATCATGACGTAACATCCTTTGAAAAAAATATTTAGTGCACCACTGAACACGGTAAAAACCATGTGATTTTTGAAATGCCCAATCTCTTTATTACATAAAAAGACTATGGTAAAAAATTTGTCTGACTCAACGTTTTCCCGGTGAACTGTACATTATATTTCAATTTTGTACTTGAAATTTCATAAGGAATCTGTTCCTGAAGTTTGACTATTTAAATTTGACTCACTCATAGGAATACGAGAGTCGATCTAATGGTTGATATTGCCTACATCTTTTGACATTTGTAGGTCACTGGAAATGTCAGGCATTGTGATCGACATCGTCAGATCTCAGGAGCTGTGCCAGAAAAACATATTTTGTTACTTATACTACTTTAAAGGGTCAGTACAGGTAATAAATAATTATAACAAATGCTTCATTTGTTAGATCTGATCTAGACGGCCTAAAATTTGTTGGCAAAAGTGAAACCCTACTATGACTTATCTGTTAGTAAAGCTTATAAAACCAATGGGTTATAAATAACTGTAGATAGTAACCATGATTTTTTATTAGTGATCAACGGTGGGATAATAAGACCAAATTTGTAAAGAAACACAATACAAGTAAAACAGACAAGTAAAAATATTGATAAGTAAATGATAGTTAAAACAAAATAATAGATGTGCCAATGTTTTTGTGACCCTCGCTAGAGGGCATTATTTGAAAAATTCCCTTTTCAATTTTCCTCCGAAATTTTAATTGGATTGACATTATTAAATCATAATCGAAAAGCAGATTATATTTGCAAGAAAAAATGTGGCTTCCAATTCGATATCTTAATGTCTGTCTGAAGCACGCTATATAAAAAAAACTTTTCGTTAAGTGTGTAGTATTTTCATTTTTTATTTCATTATTATTGCCTTTAATTTACTTACCTGCTGTATTATTACAAAATTATCTAATGGGTCATGAAAGAAAATTGTTTGGTTTCCAAGGAAACAAACAAAATGTAAATAACGCTCCCTAACAAGGGCCACAGGACTCACCGTGACACAGCTATTATTTCGTTATAACCCTCCTTCCTGTTTTAAACGAGTTTGTCAAATTTGATGGAGCCAAACCAAAATTATAAAGAAAATATCACTGTAATATTTTTCCGATAACACTGTGAGGATATTTTCCAGAAAAATGCCTCTTTTTAAATGGTCATAGCAATTACGCAGAGTTAGAAATTTAATTTCATTTGTCTTAGCTACATTCCTCAAACAGGATTTTTTTCAAAGCTCTTGGACTCCCCTTACCTTTAATGAAACACCCAGTATACAATAAACCTTGAAATAATGAATTCTATGGCAGATATTTTCAGAATAATATGAAAAATAAGTTAAATTATAGTAGCTATTTCATAAACAACAGTTTCAACTCTTTTTATACATATATGCAGCATTTTTAATTGTTTTTTATTGTTCACTGAAAAAACAATTTGACTTGACTTACTGATAACCCTTGTTCTCTGGTGGTAAGAACAACGGCAAATTTAAGTCATCTGGCTGCTCCACCGGTAAATTCCAACTTAGACATTCTTCCTTCATTGGCCAGCCTGTGCTATCAAAATATTGGTTGCTTGATGTTGGCATGGTGGTTGGGAATTTTGGATACAGCACGGGAGGAGTATTGATATGGTTCTTCTTATCATCATTCATTTCGTCCTGTCTATTTGTTTTTTCTTCTATTGCTCTACTAAAATATAATATCCACATAAAGGTTGCAATATTTCATGTCTAAAATGATCAAATTTGTGATAATTTACGTACAGAAATCTCGAAAAATAAAACATGCAGAACAAAAGTAATATCAGAAATGTAGTTCTTGTTGTTTATTTTATTCATTGTTATATATACTTAAATTCTCCTCAAATAAAGTCAACAATCTCGTATGTAGTACTAAGTTTATGTTATAAAAACAGTTACATCTGCAGTTAAATTTTAAAAAACATGTATTTTTACAGATTTCTGTAGTTAAAAATGTGTTGGTTAGACAGATTTTTTTCCTTATCTATTTGTTTTACTTCGATATGTAAAAAAACACTATTTCAAGAACACGGCACCTTTTAAATTTAAATATTTATTAAGGATGCACACTAGGAAATTTCCAAAAACGAAACATTTATAAATAGATATATTTGCTAAAGAAATAAAAATTTTATTTTACTTTCGGCAGGAAATTTCAAAATGAACACCAATCCCACATTAAAAAAATTATACAATCATGGATGCATAGTTTTTTATCAGAAATTCAAATCTAAAATAAAATTAAAAATAAATATTTACTAAAAGGGTAAATTTTTAAAATTACCGCCATACTGCCTCTGCAAAAAAAAGGAAAATTATAAATGGATCTAACCTTAAAAAAAATAAAAAATAGGAGAAATTTTCATTTGATTTCTCTCAAAAGTGAAGTGGTCAACTAGACAAGATGTGGGGTCTTTAAAGCCGATTATTAAAAGCCTAGACTTCTGACATCAAATGATGTAAAATAATATTAGTCATCATAGGTCGATTATGAGATTTAAATATTAATAACAATAAAAAAATTATAAAAAGTAACAAAAAGTTAATGCCGGTCCTAGCTGTATTATGAGCGCACATCGACCTCGTACCCTGCATTGAGATAAATGCGCCTGTGGATTGAAATGTAGGTGAGATTACGAATCAGTGTTGCCAGATGTGAATATAAAATACTAGTAGTCTCTTCTCTGCACTGCATTTTCTTTTCACAAAGATTTTATCTCGGATCACACATTACTGGTTACAGGGAATAACCATTTCACTTTTACTGTTTATTTCTCTTTAATAAAACGAGGATTCTATTAAACTACCTAAAATTATGAATTAATGTCCATATTTATATTGATTATGAACTACATTTCTTACGAGAATTTAGGCTTGCTGTTGAAAAAAAAACACTTGTCTTAAACCTTTCCAACCTTTCTCAATTAATTTTTATCGATTCTAGTCTAGCCCTGAAGAAACAATAAAAATAATTGCAGGCAGCCCTTCAGATTTACAACCAAAAAAAAGAAAAAATAGGAAAAGAAAAAAACAGGTCTACACTATACAGCAATACACTTAACTGTTGCATAAACACACTGAACAATTCAAAGCTCTTTTGTATTTCTATTGCCCATTAAGCTGCCTTTTCTTTGCTATGGCGCCCCTCTTGTATAGTGGCACCTGATATAGCCACCTTACCGCATCACAGCATGGCCCTGATTGTGAGATGCCTGTAAGGTTATACCAGGTTCTTTTTAACAACTAGCCTAAATTTCCATTAAATGCAGTTCAAAATTAATTAGTGGTAGCGGTACGATAAAAATTCAGGTGATATAACAAATCAGGGCAGTTAATAAGATTATGCACCAATTTATAAACAAATATACAAGCATAATATGCTCTACGATTTTTAATCGACATAAATGAACATCTATTCAGCAATAAATTATTGTCTATTCCTTGTGGTGGAAAGACTCCATCTTCTTTAAATGCTAAGTATTTCATGAAAATTATTTGTGGTGTTTCTAATTTATATATATTTATTATAAAATGGGCCCCAGATTAAAGAGCCATACTCCAAGCATGACCGAACATATGAATTATATAGCGCTACTAGCGTTTCCTGGTTACTATACCAGACTTCCAAAATTGTAGAGAGTGACTAATGTTATAAACCTGCTCACAAGTTATAGCAGTCAACACAAAGAAATATACATGTAGCCCTTATATTTTTCCTACAAAATCGTGTGCCGCATATCTCTAAGAGCATACCCGATTACACAGCTTCTGCTACGCATGCGCTGTGTTAGTACACGTCAGTACGCATGCACTGCTGGCATTTCATTGGCTGCGACGAATTGTTGGATCCAGCTGTTTCATTTCCAAGGCTATCATGGGCGGGTATATCGTTCGGGAGGGCAAAATTTCGGGTATATCTTTTCGTTAATTTAATTATGAATGTAATTAATTTTATTACTGATTTGATCGAAATGAGGAATATCGGATGATGACATGTATGAAGAGTTTAGTGCGCGACGTCAAAATATGAGTGTAAGTGATGTTGAAATATATATTTCATTAACAAAATTGTACGTGAATAGCATATGTGTGCAAATAAAAAAGTGGTAAAGAAGTACAACTCTGAAACGGAAAGTGATGGAAACTGGCAGAAGGAAGATTGTATTTTTAAAATGAGTTTTCCAAAAATGAAATTCTATTGCTATATCTTACAAGATGAAAGTTAGTCCGTACAAATGAAATCGAAAAGAGTATACTGATAGAAAGGACGAAATAGTGATATGGTGAAGAAACTATTTAGAATAAATATTAAAAAATAAGAATCTGGATGGAAGAATATACTAAATTTTGACGAAACATGGACGTATGAATGCCATACGGAAAGCGGTACAATATGATTATAACAAGTGTTAATGTGTGACCGTTATAGTGACAGTGCTAGTAATTAATAGTAAATAGTGTGTATGTATTCTAAAGTCTTTTGTCCTTTTGAATGCAGAATTCGCAAATATTTGTACGATTTATTTAATGGTGGAAAAACAAATTTTGTCAACTACCTATAACATTTTTTATCATTTTCATCGTAAAATTGCCATGGTAGATTATCAGAAGCTCAAAACAAATTTATTAACACCACATAATAAAAAAAAGCAATAATATTTGTAGTGTTTGACAGTTTCGCAAATTGCAATTGTCAAAAGTTGAGATTTTCCCGCCATAAATAAAACAGAAGTTGCAAATTCGTGAAAAAATCCCTGAATTTCGCATCCATGAGGACAAAGCTTAAATGTGATATTTGCGAAGTACGCATCAGGTAGGTGTAAGTGGGTGGTAGTGGGCAATCGCCGTCCATAAGGACGGCATTCTAATTTGTAGAGAGGATGACACAGGTGGCACATTTAAAGTAAACTGTTAATGTGCGAGGTTCAGCCGACGTCAACTTATTTTTGATAATTTTCTGTGCTTTAACTCTTCTCAAATGGCACATTTAGGTAATCATACTACCCGCATCTTCCGTACTCATATCTGTGTTGTGAATTAGTCACTCTATATTATTTTCAACCTTGGGCAATTGAAAATATAAGATAAAAACTTTAAATTTTGAAATAAATAAATTATTTTTATGATCTAGCGCCTCGAAATTGGTAAAAACTGTTAATATTTTTACTACTATTTTGAAAACGAAAACAGAGAGTTTTTCGAAACGTCAATAATACGGAAGTGCGCGATAGTGATGTGGTTTTTGTTATTTTTTACTTATCTGCTTTTTTCAGTGTGAGATTTTTTGGTTAGGCAAACTTAGTTTCAAAAATAACCCTTGACTGTTCCGTTTGGCACAAGGGCTTATTTAATCAATTTTTATTATTTTTCAGAAGTGTGGCAAAAACCAAATAAAACTAAAGAAAAACTGTTATATCACTGTGTACTCTAAAAATAATGGATGTCATGTAATGCAATTATTTATGTCATTTTTGTATATTTTTTTATATCTGATCGCATTCAAATTTAGTACGCCTATGAAATGTTGCTCCCTGCATGCTTTGCCCGTCGCGCTTGTCAACAAGCTAGCGATTAGTCACTGTACACAATTTCGTTCGCTCACTATAGTGTTTACAATTTCTAAATATGAACTCTATCACTGTGTTATATCACTGTTTCTACTCTAAAAATAATGGATGTTATATAATGCAATTATTTTTGTATATTTTTTATATTTGATTGCATTCAAATTTAGTACGCCTATGAAATGTTGCTCCCTGCATGCTTCGCTCACTCTCTACAATTTCGGTCGCTGACTATAATTGCATTCATTACATATTCTAAATTATTATTGACTAAATGGGGCGAAAAAATATGAGTTTCTAAATTAGCCAATAAAACTTTTTTTTTGGTCTATTTCTAGAAGAAAAAAAAATAATAATTTGATAATGTTGCACACAGGCCAGCAACGAATTGATTTCAGTGTATGAATCAAGGCTATCGCCAGTCAATAACAGTCTGAAATGAGGTTTAAATAATGATTTGAAATTATTTTTTTTCAGTAAAAATAAACATACACATTTAAACAAAAATTTAGATCATATTAAATGTATAATGGATTATACCCATTTTTCCCTATGTCCCCTTAAAATTAATGACATGACAACTGAATCACTTTTACAAACATTTAGATTAGATGCAAATGTCATACTCGTTCAAGTATTTTAAAATTAAAATGTACAATATTTTAACAATTTTTTACTGAAAATAATCCACAATCTGAAACAAGATTCTGTAATGTCATTAGAAATGACTTTGACTAATCACGTAATTGATATTCATTATTCAAATTGTATTACAAATTTTAATGGAAAACTTACCAGTCATTAAATATATCTAATAAACAAGTAATAATATTGATACAAATATTAAATTTAAGCAACTGTGATATCCCATAATTAAATGTTGTATTTTCTTAAATGTTTATCCTCACCTAAAAATTCCAAGAAAAAAGTTGTTTTTCCAGCATTACCGAAGAACAAATAAACAAAAAATATAAGACATGTTTATCGGAAATAGAAAAAAATACCTGATTTGATCATTAATTTTTTGTTTCTCGTGTTCAACATATTGAAATAAATTCTGCAAATTCAAATGATCCACATCAGATGCATGGTTGTAAGAATCACACGAGATGATTGCTTTAGAATTGTCAGATGTCTTCTGCACACATCTTTGAATCTTCCTTTCAGTTGGCCCATTATCTGCAGTGCCGGGATGAAGCCCCTCATATTGGTACTCAAATGAGGCATGTTCCCACATTAATCGTTCCTGCAGCCTCAGCCACTGCTGCTGCTGGCTGTGGAAATCATGAAGATCAGAGAGGATTCCTTGCAAAGATCTGAAAAACAACAAAGAAACACATAAAAATATTGCTTTCTTTAATTCTACAGGGTATCAAAGTATATAAAAAAATCAATATTTTAATATCAACCACGTTGGAAAATTCAGTAGTTGTTTTCTAAGTTGAAAACTTAAAATTTGCTATTGCTGCTATTTTATCCTCACTAGTAGAGAACAATAGTGAAGTTGGTGGAATTAATATAGTCGTATATGTTTTCTTCATTACATATAGACAAGTTGGTAAAAACTATAAAATAAATAATTAAAATTATTAATTGAAATAAGGTATTTTTAAATAATATAAGAGACATTACTCTACAGTTGAGACACTTCCACACTGTTAATCACAGTAAGACTGAACTTGATCTAGTTAATTCACTGAAAACAGTTAAACAAGGCGGATTGGCCTAAGTTTCCCATAATAATTTTTTATTAATTTCTTCACAATAAAATTATTTATTTTCTCATCCTATATACCTCCTTAAAAAGAATGGATTGTTTCAGAGACATCTGGTGAATACGACAATACTAACAAAAAAAAAAAAAGAAAAAACTAGGAAATTTATTGAAGACTGTATGCTACACAATCTACTATCAATTTGAACATCTGACACTAAAGATATCTACATTTTTTCTACGGATCCAAGAAATCACCATTGCTAGATTGGTAAAATCATATGTGTTAACATTATTTATATTTTAAATTAAAGACTTATTTAAAATTTGAAAACAAAAAAAAAAATACATTTGAAACAGAGATGGACACTGGGTAGTTTTCTATACCTACTCATATTTAACTCTCAAGAAGTAACGTCTATTTAGTGTAATCATTCATGTTTAATTTTTTTAATAGATTTGTTGATTTACAGAATACTAAAGAATTGAAGATCCGATTACTATTTAAAGAAAAGTGGCAACCACTGTAGGAAAACTTCAGAGATAGATTATTTTACAACTGTATGTTTTTCTCATAATATATTATTCTGTTAGACATTTTACATTTCGGTATACTGGCGTCGGTGTAGGTTATTTACAAGAGGTTTTTCTTAACCACAAACGTGGATGGTTGTTAAATGCAAATTAATAATTTCTACTAATGGAACTTTATCCATATTTAATCACCATCTGCAAAATATCACACACGTTTCTGCTTAAAGATGAATTCTTGACTTTTAGAGATCATTAAATTTTGTATAATTTATAGATGTACTGTAAAGCTATATTTTTTTAACACTGATTCAAACAAGTGTCTATATTTGGTAGCATAAAATTATGAAAGTAGTAATGCTGATACATGGATATTACCATTACAGGAGATAAAAAAAATAGCTATAATTGATTTAAAATTTTCAGTTTTATAATCATAAATATCAAAATATTCAGAAAATACAAATCATCACTTTGGCTCAAGTAAGGTGTCCACACAATTTAGTTTTGTTTGCAAACTCTTCTGAAACCATACTTTCTGTTTGAGTGCTTGAGTAATTTTATCAGTTTACTTTAGAAGTGTCAATAAATTTTTAAATATCTTAAAATCTATTCAAGTAAAAATAACAGAAAAGCAAATTTACTACTTACTCCTGGAAACTAATAAGCCCATTCTCCAACTTCCAATAACAAAGAGTGGCATGCTTATTGGCCACAACATCTTTTTGGCCAGGTTTTATTTCAAGAAACCTATCATAGTATGTCACGGATTTATTATAGTCACCCAGGGCAGCATATACATTTCCTATAGCCAGGTAATGTATCGCTTGATTGGGAGCAGTATTGATTGCAGTGTGCAGCAGCAGCGCCGCCTCTCTGGAATGTCTAGCTTGGTGGAGGATGCCTGCTAAATTATGCAGTGGAATATCTTGGTATTCTCTGAAAAATATTTTTAGGTTTTTTTTTTGCTGCATCAAGAAAAATGAAATCAAATTATAAATTTATATTTTTTAAATAAATAAATAAATTTATTAATGTCAATACAAAATGTGATTCCCCTATTTTCAGACATAATATGATATGGAGAATAATGTTATTGATGACGTTATTGTTTTTATGAAGCAGAAATAGTTTGGTTGCTTTTACTTTAAATAAATTATTAAAAATATTTGCATTTAAAAATCTAATTACATTATGTTACATTTTCTCTTTTAATCATGTGATCACTGACGTACGTGTTGTACTGAAGTACAAAGATATTCTGCTAATTTATAGAGGAGCTCATTAAAATTCAGCATCGGCAGTTAGTATGTATAAATCTGCCAGGAAGACGTCATGTGTTCTACCAGATTTTACTCACAAAATATGTGACAATTACAACCAAGATGTGAGGATGCAGGTCATGGACAACTCTGTCCTATTTTACAAACTGAAGAAAATGTCATGCACACCATAGAGAAAAATACTGCAAACTCTTTCAATGGCAAACTAAGAAAATGTTTCCATTATGTCGTACAGCAAACTCTTCAAGAAAACCAACTTTATTCCTAATATACCTTTACGAAAAATTTGAAGGATTAGAATCTCGAGATTTTTAAAAAAAGTACAATCTTGTGAACGGTTTTAAAACAGTACATTCTCGATGAAAACTTTACTGTTTATGTTCATGTGCCAGATAAAGCTACTTTCAGTTGACGGTGTCACTAACAATTTATAATGAGTGGATTACTTATTGGGTCACTTATTCTAATTATTTAACTGGTACATGATTTACTAGAAGCACTGTGCACAATGTTTGCAACAATTTGTGGTTTCAGCAGGACAGTAAGTACTCTATTACACTTTTACCATGGAGTGAGATAATTTTCGTTCAAGTAAACTGGACATAATAAACTGATTTCATGATCTTCCAGAAATCCAGATTTACACGTTGGATTTGTGTTTATTGGGACATATGGAGTCATATGCATACAATTGAAACTAATACCTTAAACATCAGAAATAAACTTTTACAGCAAATTGACAATGCTAGTTCAAAAATTGAAAACAAAAGCACTTTTAAGATACAAGCTGTAACCTACTTGCTGAAGTATATGTGACGACATCAGAGAAGCGACTGAACTGAACTTATTAGAATATCTTTGGATGATGTCTAAATTATGAATACTTGTTTTGTTGTTACGTGGCATACACTTATTAAAAATAGTGACTAATAACTGATTGCTTCATCACCATTCAAAACCTGTTTTTTACACTGCCACGTGAGCACAAAACCTATTATAATTTAAAATCAACTTCCAACTGATTGAGACATTTAGATGAAAATATCAGGTTGTGTTTCCCTTGAATGACTTATATAACAATTTAATCCTTACAAGATAATATAAAACTTCTGTACTTATACTTTCATTATGTGTTGCTGAGTAAATTATAGTAGATATACATACATGATTTCACAGAGATAAATATGTAATAAGTAATGCTGAAATTATTTTTTAACATTTTCCCTACAACATAACACAAAACAACACAATGGTATAGTGACGGAAAGAATTCAGACGACTTACGTCACAGCTGTCGTCATCCAATTGTTTTTATTGTGAACATCATTTTCGATACTTTGTCATGTTAAAAACAATTATTTTTTATAATTTATTGTAATATATAGTGCAAATATTTAGTGTAGTATATAGCTTTATTATTCTCAGTTTCAGTTTTTTAAATATTTTGATGAAAATATAATGAATTGAAAGTATGTGATGCAACTTTGACAGTGGCCCACTAAAAACTATGTCGATTGATATCTGAGAAAATACTGATTCAAAAAATTGGCAACATTGAAAAGTACCTGTGGTAAATACAACTAAAATATTTAGAACCCTCCAGTACTTCTTGTCATACTGGAAGTTGCCACCAACTTCATTATTTCAAATGAAACAGTCTCTTTGTATAAAATTCCCAAGGAGTTGTAGAAATTACATCCGCAACTTTTTCCTGGAAATAGATATAGGTAAAGTTAATTTTTGGTATTCATAAAAAATTTAAATGACGCTAAATTATGGTATACCCATACACATAAACACTGTGTATGTTTTCACTCTGTCTTGTACACATTAAAATTATCTTTCAACCCATATATATAAGTATTGTTGGAATTATGATTACTGGACTGTTATTAAATATTGTATAAAAAATACAGTGTTCTATTTCAGATAAAAATGTTGCTGTATGAATGTCAAAATGTAGCGGAAGGAATAAAACGCTTGGTGTAATATATTTAAATTTACAGATATACTGTAATTTAGTGTTGTCCAAGTTCCTTACAAAAACAAAATATCAACTTAATATACAAAGTGATTCAGTCATTATGTCATTAATTTTAACCATGTATTTGGAATTATTGGAAAATTACGTACGCGTATTGAAGCTATATAGAAGCCCAGCAGCGTTGCTAGGAACACATGCAATTATTAGCAGCATGTTGGATTTTTTTCTAATAACAAATTTCTTATTTGCTATCTAAAATGTATACATTTTGCATATTCTTTGAGGTACTTGCCTTAAAAAATTGTTTGCATTTTTAAGGTATTCATTAAGCGTTTTGTCAAGTTCTGATGAAAAATTCATTCATCATGCCCTGGTAATGCAAGTTCAAAATTCCGCAAAATTTTATACAGTAAATAATTTTATATAAAATATTAAAAACATACCTATTTCGTGTCACCTTTTCGTTATGTTCTTGAAAGCAGAATCATATCGAGCTTGTACATTGATATTCCCAAAAAATGCAAATCACATTTGATTATGAATATGAATCAGAATCAAATCCATTACTCAAGATCAGTAGATACCAAATAACAGACGCACACGGAAAACACAGATGCACATGTCTATTAAAAAGTCTTTTACAAATTTTTCCACAACTCTGTTCAGCAGAAGACAACCGGTCTTTCACTACTTCACTTTACCCAACTTCAATTGCATTTTTATTTAGGCAAATATCAAATTTTATTAATAATTATAAACTACACTTGTGATACAAATATGCAAAATTCATCAACCTCTACCATGTAAAAATAATGACTGATGAATGAAGGAGAGAAGTCGGGTCTCGTGCATCTGTTCCACATCGAAGGAGAGCTCGCCTGCATAGCAAAACAGACTTGAACGATGTTCGACTTATTCAACCGTTAACGTATTAAACGAGAATTTGGACTGCCAACTTTTAGCTGTACGGACTGTGTTGATTACAGCTTATCCGACGTTGGTGCTGATTACTGTGGTTAGCACTTATTATAAAATTCTCATCATTTCGTACTGATTACACCGGGTGTTAATAAAAATGCAAATTTAATTATTGTTTGTTTCTGTTATTATTTAGTAGTTCTGCAGCACTTGTCATTGAGTAGACATTAAAAACAACGTTATTGACCTAAATTAAGTAGATCAAGACTCGGATTGCAGGATTGTTGATTACTGAATAGGTATGTCTCAGACTGTTTTTTGTTGACAGCACGAGGTTTTTTTATTACTGTCTGTATTTAAATACAAAAAAAAAAAAACCGTTTCAGCCTCTCTTAATAATTTAACCTAGTGAATATTGGATTTTATTTCACTATTTATGTAATGAAATGAATAGTGGATTTTGTAATTTATATTAAATATTTTTTATGTTAAAATTTAATATGTTAATTGCATACTTTTAAAAAATAATTTATAGCATTAATTACATATTACAATAAGTACGTACTGTAGAAAAATATTTAAATTAGGCAACGTCGCATTAGTCCAACACCGAGATGAATTGCCGCCAGCGGTCAGTGACAGTCTGAAAAAGGAGTTTAAATAACGATTTAAAAATATTTTTTCCAGAGTAAATGTGCATTTAAAATTTTCTTAAATCGTGTATTTGTATTATACTCATTTTTCCCCATCTTCTCTTAAAATTAATGACATTATGACTGAATCCGCCTGTATATTTTCAGAAAGAAATTGCAAACACATTACCTAGCAAACGTGAATTTTTCGCAAAATCTATAACTCCTAGCTGTATCGAGCTATACAAAGCAACCCAACTCAAAATAATTGTATGTTGGTGTTAACTTCCGGTATAACTGGAAGTCCAAGGTTTGCCATCTGAAATTTTTCGAATCAGTAGTTTTTGTAAATAACGATCGATGCATTTCCCGGTGGGACATCCTGTATGCATTATAGGACCAACAGAATTTAAGCACACTGTGGTGACTTCGTCGATGAGTACAAAATTGCTCTTATGAATTATCAATCAAATAGTTAAATTTTTATTAATAGAATCACCTTCCGAATTTTCTGAACAGTTTTCTGATACTCTATTAAAACAAAAATTAAATTAGTTTTTATATCAAATTAAACTTATACCTTGGTACATATTGTATAGCTCTCTTGATACAGTCTACAGCTTTACTTCCATCACCTTTAATCCTCCAAAAAATTGCAGCCAAATTATAATGCAGCCAAGAGCTGCTGTTCTTCTTCAAAGCCACTGCAATTTCATGGCCAAAAACCTCAACTGTTTCCACAGGTATAAACTGGTTTAGAGATTCATCCGGAGTTATATTAATATTTGTCTTGTTTTCCATTTCCGGTAAACTCGAATATTTCTTATTAAGTCGACTGAATTTGCTGCAATGTGGCTCCTCATACCATTTATATACATCGCTCCTCTTTGAAAAATCAATAGAAATTCCTTTTCTGTCAGTGCCATTTGTAGCAATATTAGCATATAAGTCAATATCAGAGAATAACTTTCCTGCCGTTAGGCAATCTGGGTCCTGAGAGGTTATCTTAGCACCTACATTTGAATTTCCTTCTAAGGAAGACCATTTCTTCTCAATTATCTGCTTACGAGTTATGAGGTCACTGTACAGTTTATTTATGTCATTATTCCTAGTCTCTTGATCTAGCAGAGCCAGAAGGTCATAAGGTCTGCGCAAGTTAAAGGGCGACTCTAACTACAATATCAAAAGTAAAATAATAATTCAGACATGCCTAAAATATAACTGCCAATTTTTAACAGTAATAAAAATTCTTCTGTCCGAATAAAAATGAATACTAAAATTTCTAATATATATATAGGGTACATACGTAGTTTTATCACAAGATATATGCACAAAAAGACTTATCAAAATAAGTTCATATTTTTTATTCTGGAATCTTTATATTCTGTGGACATTACTTATACTACATATTATTAAAATGATGTTTTTTGTATTTAATAAATTTTTGAATAATTTTACCTACTTATTACTAACTAAATTTGATGATTTTTTGTCCTGCAACTTAAATCATAAATACATTAAATTAAAGAAATTTTATTTAAGATATTTTAATAAAGTTTAAGCATGAAATATTCAAAAAACTTTACCTATTATACCTAGATTTCTCTAAACCATAGATGTCAGTGGCTTTCTTATCGTAGCCACAAGGTTTGTTTACTGTACCTTTTCATATAATGTGGTTTCAGGTTTCTGATACTTAATATTTTAAAATGTAATATGTATCAATAATTGAACAGCTATTCGAGTATACATTTTTTAAAATACATAACTACTTATGTAAAGATTTTGAAACTTGTTGCTTTTGAAATACCTAGTTTTGTTTATATCTATTCTACGAAACAAATTATTTTATTATTAATTTTATATTTAGGAAATATACATACTAATGAATTGTTTTTTTTGTAATATTTTGGAAATTTTAACATTGGCACTGCCGTGCCGAGTAGAAATATAAACATTGAGTAGCAAATAAGTAACATGGTCAGCTGATTGCTTGTATTGATTTTTAATTTTAAACAATATTTAACTAAATAACTATTAATATTGAAAATGTAACATATTACAAAATTGCAGGAAACAACAATTTGTAGACGAAATGCTTAATCTATGGATTTATTCAAAACATTATTAAATTTTGATATTAAATTAACCTTTTACATTGTTTTCAAATACATGCCACTACTTAGTACTTACGTATGCTTGAATTCTTCCTGTTTCTGTAACTACCCAATGTGTTGCTCCATTTATCACAATGGACTTTTCAAAAATTACAAAAATAAATATACATAATCCTAATTTCACCATTTTCTTGCTTGTATTTTTCTGTCAGTATAACTTGTTTCCATAATCTGTGATCAGTACGCATGACTTATCAGCATGTGTTGGCGCCTGGCGGTAGTCCATCTATCTATAGTTGCCGTGACAGATACTGCGTTCGGCAATATGCTCCCAGATGCGAGTGAATTTTTGTCACGTGACTATAGATCAAACGAATTTATCTGTAATAAATGAACAGATCAGATTGTTTTTCTTAACCTTACTTTTCACATGTGTGATTTCAATTTGTCAATATATTTTTTATGGAATTTAAATATAGCAGCTGTCGTGTAGTGGCACCAAATTTTTGTATTTTTGTGATGACGACATCAGTACTGCAGGAAAAAAATAATTTTGCTGAGACCGTATCGAAATTTAGTAATAAACAATTTAAAGAACATTTTGAATTTGCAAAATTTACATTTTACACCCCTACACTTCTAACTGCCTCAATTATAGATAACTAAAAATAAATATATATACAAATCTACACTCGGTGCAAAAGGCAACTTGTAACTGTCAGACTAACGCACTCTGAATATAGGCAAATGTCAGAAAATTTAATTAAATCGCTTTGCTCGATCTAAAACTCTGGGCCATTTTGATGAACGATCGAGATTTACCCTTTACCTCCCCTACCTCCATGTGCAATAAAAGAACGATCCTTACTAATCTGAGAGATCTCTTGCCGAACACGGCTAGAGTAGGTATATTTAACAGACATCGATTAGACAATTTTGGTATAGTCGCGACAAGAATTCAAACGACTTACGTCATACAAACAAATGAATAATTCATTATAATTTCATCAAAATATTTGAGAAACTGCAACTGTTAGTAATAAAACTATATACTACACTAAAGATTTGCATTATATACTGCTCTAAATTGCAAGAAATCATTGTTTTAACGCGACCAAATATCGAAAATTACGTTGACAATAAAAACAAATGTTTAACGTCAGCCGTGACGTAAGACGTCTGAATTCTTGACCCGAGTATACTTAATTTTTAGTAGGATCCTTCGGCATAGAGAGCTCTGTATTATATGTTCTGTGGAGAGCTTATTAAAAAATTAAGCGTTTTTTGACGACCTAAACCACATCAAGTATAGTTAAATATACCATGATTTAAGTGCACGGTCTGCTGTTAAATTTGCCCCCTTGCGAAAAAGCCTGTCTTATCAAAAAAATAAAATTAACTAATTTTCAGAATTATAGTTTAGGTACGCAACATTCATAAACTCATTATGAGTGAACGCCGACCTCAAAAAATGCTAAATACAAGCGTGCAGGTTGCAGGCATAAGCCTCATAACCTCCACAGTATATACTGTGATAACCTCGAGCCGTTCTCAATGTAGTATGTTGCGCGCATGCGTTACTATTCAAGTTGACTGTATTAAGAGCAGAAACAGAACTTCTGCCGAGTATTTTATTTTTTTATGTTATAGTGGGTACCTAAAATATTTTTTTGTTATGTTTTTGAAGAAATGATGCTTAAGAATTATATGGACCTTATATATCCCTGTTAAAATACATATTTTTTTGTTTCCGATTTAATATTTTTCTGCATTTGCCCCTTCTTGAAAAATTTTGTAACGACGCCCACGCTAAGGATTAATGTTAAAAATTGACAATACAAATACGTCATTATATTGCAAACGATTGTACCTTATTAGTATTCGAAGTTTGCATTATAATATACAATACAATCTAATTACAAATATAGGTACTTAAGGCACTCTCCCACTCACTTAAAACATTGCCTGCTAAATCGCAGCGGCCGTGCAGCGGCCGTAGGATTACAAAGGCGACGCGATTTAGCAGACGATGCTCAAAATAGTTTTTGAGCTAGTGGCTACTGGAAGTTCTAAATTGATTGGATTACGAATACTTACATATCACTCATATCAGTAGCTCCAGGTCGGCAGTTCAAAACAAATCGCCAAATTCGTCTTTAAGAATGCCATTATTATTGCAATAGATTGTACATAAGTGTGTGTGTAGCTTTTGATCATTAATAAGTATAATTAATAATACCTACAATAAAGCCTTGTCCTCATAGATGCCAAAATTCGCGTGAGATATCTATTAAGTCGTATGAGACTATAAAAATTCTCTACAGAATTTTTGGATTAATTCTGTTCTACGCTAGTTTTGTAGTTGCATACAGAAAACAAATCAAATAATTTTGGGAAGAATTATGTCCATATAAATTTAAAACATGTTCTAAATTTTTATGAGAATCTGTGCGAGAAAGTGCGCAGTGTGCAAGTTGGACTAATTGCTATAGTTGTGATAATTATTTTGTGCTGTGCTGTGTAAACATATATTTATGTTATAATAACGATATTTTGATATAATTATCATTGATGTTAACAATAATTATTATAGATCCCTTCCCTTAAATATGCCACAAAATATAATCACTTAACAGATGGTGCCACATAAACCCAGTTAATGCGCACGCGCATGAAGTTAATTTTATTGAGAATTTTATAATACTGTCCGTCCAGCTCATTTTTGCCACCATTGTCACGCGGGCACGGGCAGATTCGTGAGTAGAGATGGGACTTTTAGTTCATTTTGGTGAATTCATTCTATCAGTCTCATTCACCTAGGAGAATCATTCACTTGAGTAATTCATTTGATTCAGTATGGTCGAGAATTGTATTTTTGTAATTCGACCACCGATCGTTCAGTCTTGACGTTCAATATCGGAGTTTGCTTACAACGGCACTGTTTCATGACTCGCGTGGTATCGTAATTTAGAGGCATAGGTATAACATACAATGCTTTCGAGATTATTTAGATTAAAACATTTATAGGTAAGCATTTAAATATAGGTAATAAAATATAATTTTAGGTGTGAAAATATTGTATTAAATTAACAAAAGAAGTAATATTTAAAATAAAAAAAAAACTAATTTCATAAATAAATTCTAAACATTAAAAAATTCGCGTTTAAAAACAAAATTTTAGAAATTTTGTCTAATTTTAATCGGGCTCGTTTTCTGTACTCTGCTTTAGAAAATATTCTGCCGCAAGACACCGAACTAGCCATTCTATATAGGTGATCCGACTGAAAGCGGTCATTGAGTCACATCTCTGATACCGTCTACGTCTAATCGTCAGCTGCAATTTTTCATTTAATTCAGTGAACTACTGAATAAGTATAGAAGGACTGAATTTGACTCGTCTGAATTACATTGTTAAATTTTTTAGAATCATCGTTGGTTTTAGTTCACAGAGAATGATTCAGTCCGACAAGAAGGAATGATTCATTTCATTCAGTGAAGTGAATAGTTCGTTTGTACTAGTTCGTTCGCGAACTACCCATCTCTATTCGTGAGTGAATGCAGGCGGGCAAACATACCCGCCGGGCATTAGTGATGGTATAAACTATAAATCAGTATTTTTCAGTAACAGGTACGTTATGTTCCAGTTCCGTGTGCATACCTGTTACAAATACTAGTTATTTTATACCTAGTTTTTTATTGTTGAGTGTTGAGGCACGGGTCTCCACTGAGTACTGATTACTGAAATACTAGTTCAGTGCGAGTGCCCCGTCCCGGTTTTCAAATGTCTACACAAAAATTATTTTTTGTTAACCAATGTCATATTTTATGAAGAATATAAATTTTATTTTTACTACTTTTTTTGTTAGATTGGTACATATCCAAAACGGAAACGTATTCCTAATTTATTTTATATAGATTGTATTTGAAGAATGCCATTTTTATGTTATTTCTTATACGGTTATTTTATAATAGGAGTATCGAGTTGAGCCGGAGTCCGCCGCGTCACGTCCAAGTCTAGAGAGGAACTGGGACTGGGACTTGGAACAGTAACAGTCAATCGTGAAACTAGTATTTTAGATAACTGGTACCGCCGTACCTGTTACGTTAATATTAGCACAGTCTATTATACAGTCCGGCGTCTTCACGTCGGCTCCTTTGATGTCGAGGTCCCAGATTTCGTTTTTTTAAACGACCAGAAGACGACTGCGCATTTAGCCGCGCACATTTCCGCGCTCAAGGAGCACGGTGATTTGTCAAGAAATAGAATTTCTCCCACTTCGTCGTGTACAAATGAATTTCATTGGTGTTCATTGCGCATTTAGCCGCGATTTAGCCACACCCTCTGGAACCTTCACTCGACGAACTGTATAATAAACTGTGATATTAGTAACTAGTATACCAATCGAGTATAGAGTTGAACCGGAGTCCGCTGCGTCGCGTCGAAGTCTAGCGAGAGAGGAACTGGGAACAGTGTAACTAGTATTTGAGAAAACTCGTACCTGTTACGTTATGCTATAGGCTCATACCAGTTACCAAATACGCGTTCCTAGTATTTTGTATCATCAGTACCGGTCATCCATTCAGTGGCCAATGAAACAGCATTGAGTGCGGTTCTTTCTACGCGCATGTTTTGTTATTTATTACTCAAATAATAGCCTATTCCGATAATAAACCTTTTTGGCAGTTCAAACCTTGTCTTTGGAAAGTGAAACGCAAATATTACCGAAATAAAAATATGAAAAATGAAGCTTATACTGCATTAATTGATAAGTGTAAAGAAATAAATCTTAACACTGATTAAGAATATGTAGGTAAAGAAGAAAATTGATTATGTACGCAACGGATTTCGACGCGAATTAAGAAAAATACGCCATTTTCAGATAACCGGGTCATCGGCAGATGTGGTATACGAACCTACACTGGTATTTTAATCTACTAGTTTCACTATGCCAGCCAGTGCCGTGCCCGCATGTGTGTGCTTGTTGCGGGGCGTGCCCGCCGGGTAGATCTCCTGGGCATATCTGACAGCCACGCTATACGGATGTACGTGGGCTCACGGGTCTTTGCGTAACGTAAACAGAGACGTATACGTTCCGAAAAGGTGGCTAAAAACTTCCGAATGCCCAGAACAGATTGATGAAAGACTAACCGAACAGAAGGAGCAATACTCGTAGATTAAAGTAATAATCATCGTTTCTGAATAATATGATTCCGTGATAATTTACCCTACTTAAACTCATTTTTTGAAACACGAATCTTACTATCCGCAAACGTGAAAATTACACGTTCTACGTTTTACGTATCATGATAATCGACAATCGACCAAATCACGTTCACGTTACGTATCAAAAGCACTGAAATGTACGATGTGGATGTGGAATACTCTTAGTTCTATTGCGCATCCAAATAAAGATACCACACCTAAGAGCAGACAAAAGGAGGAAACTCAGCAAAGAAATACTTCATAGTTCATTGGCACAGTATAGAAAAACCAGTAAGGACAGCTACACTTTCGCGCCAAGCCATTTTCAGAATTTATTCATTAAAATATACGCACTCGTTTTGGTTTACGTTTCGTAGTATAACCGCTTGTGTGTCTTTTCGTTTTGTGATATCCTAGTTCTTAAACTATTTAAGTTGCGTTCCAGTCAGTGAAATGTACGATATGGAATGCTTTTAGTTCCAGTGTGCATCCATATAAAGGTGCCACACCTAGGAGCAGACAAACGGAGGCACATGAAACTCAGCAAAGAAATACTTACATTGGTTATGTAAGTGGGTGCGAGAGAGACCATCATCTGCACGTATGATATGAATTGTGTTCTTAATTTCCCATTATTTTGTTTGTAAACACGTCATTGGCGTACAGTGTGGTTTCTTCTTTTATCTTGAGTCTCGTTAGTGTTATTCGTTGTGTATTTTTGTGGGTGTTATTGTTGCAACATGTCATGTTTTATAAGGGATTGTAAAATTATCCAGCAGCACCAAATAATTCTTCATATCCAGAATTCCAAATTTCATTTCTATTCACAATCAGCTAAATCTGTATTGCTCCGCCATTACTAGGAGGCACAAAACAAATATGGCGCTGACCATGAGTAATCCATTCGCGCATTCCAGTCATCATAATATAAAATTACATTTCAGTGATCAAAAGTGAGTTTAAGCACCTGACGGTAGAGAAACGTGACCACACTATAATCACAGTTCATAAAGTTTGTCAGTTATATATGTATTTTGTGATTCGTCATATATTTTATCTAGGCAGTTCGTCGAGTGAAGGTTCAAGGTTCCAGAGATTGTGGCTAAATCACGGCTAAATGCGCAATGAAATTCATTTGTACACGACGAAGTGGGAGAAAATCTACCTATTTCTTGACAAATCACCGTGTCCATTGAGCGCGCGAATCTGCGCGGCTAAATGCGCAGTTGTCTAAAAAAACGCAATCTGGAACCTCGACATTAAAGGAGCAGACGTGAAGACGACGAACTATAATAGACTGTGTCACTGTGCTATAATCATAGACTTACAAGAAAACAACATGAATATAACCTTAAAACTGTGACAAAATAATTCAGAGATTACAGTGAAATAAATATTTGGTACTATTGTGATTTTAAAGTGTTTTGTGTAAAAAAAATGAATGATTGTGATTATGTTTAATTAAACTATCCATCAGCTACCAGATGAAAACAAAACAACATAGCAACAAAACACCAGAACTATTTTCTGGTTTTCTAGATTTGTTCTGTGCAGTGCGGCGGCTAAATCCTGCGTATACGTTCACGTTTCGAACACAACTATTTAATGGCGGGAAAAGTTTCAACTTTTAGTGAATATTGCCAACTGCATCATTTTCTGTCACTTTTATAATAAAACTGTTACTGATTGCCATGATAGATTGATATAAACTCAAGTTAAGGATTTTCAGCCAATAAAATTAAACATATTCCCCTCTTTTCGCTATTGAAGTAGAGTGAAGTTTAAGCCGGCTTCAGAGAACAATGTAGTGTTGCTGGCAACATCCCCACCACCAGTTTAATTTTTATAAAATAAATATTTTACAATGTTGGTTTTATTATTTATGGTGGTTATGTTATGTACAACTATTACTCCGTTGGATAGTTGAAGTTGGAAATTTTAAACTTCACCCGATTTCAACTGCGAAAAGAGGGGAATACGGGTAATTTCATTGGCTGAAAATCAGGTGACTTCGTGTTGCTGGCAACACTACGTCGTCCTCTGAAGCCGGTTTTAAGCCAACCAAAACCAACTTCATAAAATATTTATTTCATAAAAATTAAACTGGGGTTGGGGATGTTGCCAGCAACACTGCATTCTTCTCAATGTCGACTCAAAGCTTCCAATTTAAACTATGCAGCGGAGCAACAATTGTACATAATATATTTCATAGAAATTAAACTGTATAATGGTGGGGATGTTACCCAGCAACACCACATTGTTCTCTGAAGGAGGTTTTAAACTTACTAATCCCACAAAATGATTGAATTAGCAATAATATTCCTGTTTTGCGAAATTCGCGGATAGGTGACTCTTTCGAATTAAAAAAAAAGAAAATTCCAATTGGTTTTCCCGTATTGAAAACTAATATATCTACTATAGCAATGAGAAATATTCGCATTTAAAATTGTCTAACTAAAATATCTCTTTTACTTTCTTATATATAGAGTATATATAGCATAGAGAAGTTATAGTAAAATTAAATCGAAACACCTGCCTACCTAAAAACTTTGAAAGTTGATACGATGATCAATATGTTTTTAACAGAAATATCCCCATCTCTAAAATTAATGGTCAATATTACAATAATCGATATTAACAAGAGTACATGCACATACATGTGAAAATTTCAAATTTTCTTCCAAGCGCTGAGTATTTTATCAGTGCCGTGACACATATAATTTTGCCATGAGAAGTTCAGACTACAAATAACAAGCTCTCACCAGGGAAGAACATTCATAAAAGAGTTAAATAATTTTATATCACTCAAACAGACCCTCAACTAGCTTTCTGTAAGTAATCTATGAGATATGGATTTACCCTTTTTTGAATCGATGAATATCTAATAACGTAGGTATATGTCAAATTAAAGCATTATCATGACAAAGTATTATTTTTAGATGAGTCATATGCCTACATAATTTTTTCTGTTAATATATGCATAATAAAAATAATACTTTTCGCCCCGCTCGATACGTCTCTGTGGCGCGCCTATGGATAGAAATCGAACTAACTGACGTCGCATTTATTTTCCGACGCCTGCTTATAAATGCTATGGCGTTCCCTATTCCTTAAATCATTTCGGGTTTTACAGCAGTTTGTTGCGGTTCAGTTTGAGTACAAACTAATCGCAGAAATCGCGTGTTAGATAAATTTTACTTTTGTTACCCAAGAAAGAAAAATGACATCTCAGGTGCGCCAGAATTTTCATAAAGATTGTGAGGATGGGATTAATAAACAAATTAATCTTGAGCTGTATGCTAGTTATGCGTATCTATCCATGGTAAATATATTTTTTTGTAGTAGAAATTAGTATAGATTTTCCTACAAATACATAGATATATAATAAATACATAAAGTGCACGTGTGTATAAGTACTTTTAGGGCTTATATATGCTTATAGGTAGAATGATATAGAAATCATATGTGTTTTTAGGCCACTAGGTACAATTTTACAACCTTTTATTTACTTGACCAGCTACCTGTTAGGAAATTTATAAACGAGGATTTTTTTTCTCTTTTCAATTTTTAAATGAAATTGTAAACATTTTGTACGTTTTATTTCAATTATTATTTTCACAATTTCATCTCCTTCATATTTTAGAATATAGAATGGGTGCTAACAGCTAATGGTAACTTATCAATAACAAAAAAGTTTCCATATAAACACCATTAAGACAAATATTTACAACTAAAGTACACAAGCATAATATTCCTCTATACCTACAATACTCGTGTAAATTTGTTTGTTGGTATCGGAACAAACAACCTTTTTACGGAGGTGTAAGAATGGTGTTCGCAACAATTTTTTTAAATTGAGTTTTCCCATTGAGTAAGTTAATAAGTAAACATAAAACAATACTAACATTACACTAAGATTCCTAAATACTGCGCTGTTTTCTGTGGTAGGATGGGATGTATACACGTACGTTTTTTAAGTAATTATATAGTAGAGGCAGTAGAGTAGAGATAATTTAAAATGCATACTTCAAACTTGGCATAATGTTTTGTTCTAGCAGTTAAAAGCTACATGAAAAATTTAAAATAAATTCCAGTAGCGTCGCATATAAAACCTATCTAACAAAAAGACTGTGTACAAACACATTCCTAAATATGAAATCCATTTAATGTAGATGTATATTTTGTCAAACGGTAGCTTATTTTGATAAATATTTTTCTTCATAATTAGGTACATATGGTAACCATTATGAGACATATATCCATCATATAGTAATTATTAGTATACTTTCAGTTTTATCTATTTTTATATGCATACCACTATACAGAAAAATAGGTCAAACAAAAAAAACAACCTTATAAAATCAAATTTTACATCTAAATTGAATAAGGTAATTGGAGAAAATGGAAAACCGTTTATTTTTAGGTACCTCCCTACCTCCCTAAAATAAATATTTGTGCAATTTTTTAAATCGTTTTTCTCTTTGGTATATTTTTATTTAAAAAAAAAAACAATTCTTGCTAATTAAAGTCGTTAATTTTAGATTGAAGTTGTACCTACCATTTCTTTAACAAAACACTCCTATATGTTTTTTGGAAAACGTTAATTTTTTTTGCATTCATGACAAACTACAACCAGCACTAGAAATTAACAAATAGCACTTTTTATCAGAACATTATTTAATAATAATAATATATTTTATATGCAAAGGACAAAATTAATAAAATTATTTAAATCGGAAAGTTTTCATGTACAGGGTTTGTTTCATTAAAAATGGGACAGCATCACATTCATCGATGGAGCTGAAATTCTCAATATTTAATATTCATTTTGATTTCACAGAGGACGTTATAATTATACTGTGCTGATGTAAACACGGTGTTAAAATCTTGTTTCTTTCACAATGGATGAAAAGATGAAAAGTAATGCAAATGTTCTTAGTTTCATGCAAAAATGTATACCTACTAGAAAGTTGACATTAACAATACTACATAAAATCTGTATGACACGCAGAGATATTTCAACAAATTTGTATAAATAAATGTGTATACATGTTTATCAGACATGAAATCGTTGCATACAGAAATATTTTTAGGTATTTCTTTATAATAATATTTTGAGAATTTTTTCAATAAGTACGCAGATTGAATAATATACTCTCCAACATGGTTGTTGTTCCGTTTCCAGACCCTCAATAAACATAACTGGACAGTCCAGTTATATGTATAGTATAATATATTGAGGATTTTGCTATGAGTTTATTTATTGTACTTTATTGTAGCAGTACCTATATATTTTTGCTAGATATAAATATATTAATATATTTTTGTATATGTAACTATATACACCGTGTGCCAAGAGAAGCGGGGCAGTCGAATATTTCAACAGTTCAAAAAAAATATCCCGAATAAAAGTTACTTATTTTTTCATGAGGAATCCAAATCTGCAATAAAAAATGGGAATTCCCATTTAAGATTTCGAAGTTGCCCCCGCCCCATCCCCAGGGTTTGGGGGTAGGGGGTCGTGTTTGGTGTCATTCGATAGATTTTTTAAAAATATTGAATACGTGTTTCAGTTTTTCGATCCGATGTAAATTTCGCGAAATATTCGATCGCTTTTTTTGGCACACGGTGTATAATCAGTACTGTAGTAACAAGTGCACATTTAAATTCCTAACGCCAAATTGTAAATTTAGTTTAAAAATTACAATTTTTTTTTAATTTGCTTTTCTTGTTAAGTAGAATCAAAGTATCGGTAAATGCAACAATTGTTCAGATCTTAAAAAATCATATTCACAAAACAGTTTGTATTTGCTGTCTTATTATAACTATGCCCAACTGTGATCATACTATTACCACTAACACAATATGAAGAACACTAATAGCACTATCCATTGATACCTACCTATCCGTTGTTAAGTTTGGGATTTGAATTTGACTTGGTTGGGGCATTTGGCGAATTTTTTTCAGCTCCGATTCTGGTTTCGGTTGACATAAAATTGACAGATTTTTTGACAGTGATTTTACTTTGGTTTCTAAATTCATGACGTCAACATTATTGCAAATTAAATGCACTGGTTCTGTGGGGTTGTGCTTCATACACGTTTATAAATATTTGTTAATTACAAAGTAAATAAACCAAAAATTTGAACCGCTACGATTTGAATGGTTCTAAAATTGATAAGCCGAATTGTTACCTTGACGTGACTTCTAATAGAATGTGGTTGGTATCAGTTTGGTTGACCTTGAATTAAACCGATGCTGAATAAAATTCGCCTTTGAGTAAAATAATAATATTCTTTACTCAGTGGTTGAGGTTAGAAAAAAGTATATTTGACTGAAAGTAAATATTTAAAAAGTAACCCCTAAATCCAATCCAAGTCCAATTTCATTTTTTACAGTGTGTAAACTTTTTTATGTATATATCTTGTAATGTCATAGGAAAAATTAAAATTATAAAGATATTTACACAAAAAAGGCAGTCTTGTTGAAATTCAATATCGGCAACAGTTTTCGAGAAAAATATATTTTAATATATCGGCGCATGCTGAATCTCATGAAAAACTAACGGACTTGAAACATACTTATGGTTTTTAAATGAAAAAAAGAAACAATTTTAACATTTCCATACATATAAGCATTGATTAGATCGTTTTGTTGTTACCATATAAAAGGGTTTCAAAAGCTGAAGAATACAGAGATATGTTGTTAACATTTGGTGAGTGCCACACAATCTTCTAATCAGTGCTTATGTGTGAAAATGTCAAAATTATTTCCTTTCATTTGAAAGCCAACTATGTTTCAATTTCGATAGATTTTTAATGAAAACCGTTCACAATAATTAGGAAGTTCTAACAAGAGTATATTATTTTTAGAAAATAAAATTCTACATTAGAAAATGGAACCCGAATGGTAGAAAACCTAACATTAAAAAAATTAGAACATAAAATATAATAGGAATGTAGCATAACCAGCGTTATCTATGAAATACATAAAAAATAATTAGACCAGCGTATTTGGTGTCCTTAAAAATCCCGGAATACCAAATTTCATAAAAATATTTGAAAATTTTCGTAAAAATTCTATTTTAAAAATTTTATTTTGTCACTCTGTATCTCAAAAACAAGAGGACATTTAGTTCATAAAACAACAAATTTTTATTTTTTGACGTAACCTTCTGTATTTACGGGAGGTCTTTCTGAAACACCCTGTATAAGATAAGGTATGTTTTAAGGTGGCAATTGAATACCAAATTAAACTAAAAAGGCATAAGTACCTTTACTGTCTGCGTAATTTTTCAATTAACGGAAAGCAATGAAATCGAAATCTATTATTTTAGAAACCGTCTCCAAATATTAAATCTGTTCAGGTGAATATTTTATACAATAAGTCTTTAATAAAAATATCAGTACAGTAGGTACCTATTTATATTTATTGAAAATCATCATATCAAACAAGTCGACAGTAAAATTTTATATCAATAATTAGAATTATAACTACATAACACTGAAATAATGGATAACAAATTTTCATCAAAATAAAAATATTGAAATAATTTGGAATGTTTATGTTATAGAAAGCATTAAAAGTATTTTAATTCAAAACGTAAATATTAATAAACCTTGAGTTTTATTTTGTTTCAATACTAAATACCCACTTGTTTGTTTAACATTAGCAATCTATTCTTGAAAAGTATAAATATAACATTTGACCTAACTTTATTAATTTGGGTGCAATATATATATACAATGATATTATATATTTTTGAACGTGATTAAAATTTAGAAAAGAATGTAATATATCAAGAAGTCTAGTTCAGAAGGTTAGGTATAATAGTATAATAATAATTTTAAGTCAGAGTGAAGTGTTATGTTATTGAAGTGTAGTAAAATACACTTCAAAAATTAACTCTAGTGTATATATATAGATATAAAGTATATAGCAGTGTTTTCACAGTCCTTGTTATAGCTTCGGGATTTTTTTCTTAGGATTATTTGATTATTTTAGACCAAAATTTAAAGCTACCGATTTTCGAGATGAGAGTATGAATGTTTAAAAATAATCAGATTTATTGAATGATATTTGACTTACGTTGATGAAATTTTAGGATAATAAATTTATAACCACAAGAAAAAAATTCACTGTGACTGCGATTTCTGGAATTATAACGACGATACTAAGTATTGTGAAAATTAAAGTGGTACAGAAAAAATGTACCTAAGTATCACATTACTAAAAAATTAAACCGTTTTCGAATTATATTATACATATATTATTTTGTTGTTTAAAGTAATCACACATTTAAATAAATATACAATACTGCAATATTGGGTTATGTGGCAAAACACCCAATTAAAAATAAATGTAAAAAAATGTCACAAATAAATATTTACAGAATAAATATAAATGCTTTCTGTATAGGATGCTTTAATTCGAAGTAGTTTTAAATACAGTGTAACCCTCGGTGTAACCATTTCCGTACATATTTTTATCTTCTACGGAAACAGTGAGAACTCCAAAGATATTGAACATTTCTACTCCAATGATTTTTTTTGAGACTGAGTTGTATTTTTCAAAAAACCTTATACATAGAGGTTTTTAGAAAATCTTATGTATTATTATTCCATTTTAAATTTAAAAAATAACTCAAAAACGACTAATTTTTCCAAATAAAACAAACTTTTTTTTTCTTAGAAATAACAAAAATAAGATGCACTTATTTATTTTCCAAAATATTTAGTAACGTCGAAATTGTTAATGTGTTTACCAATAAAGGGAATTTTACCTTTACGTGTAGGTATCAATTTGCCTCTAACATTTTAAGAGATAACTTGTAAACCAGTGACTTAATAAATTTAGAATACATAATTATACAGGGTCACTTTTACACGCTGAAAAAGTGCATTTTCTCTTTCATAACATTGCTATTTTTAAAGTAAATGAAATTTGGCGGATTTATATTGTTCGACATGAGCTTGCCAATGGAGGTGGAAAAACATTCTATACCTACTAGATGCCCAGGTTTTCATAGCGTATTAACATTTTTTCAGCCTATAGAACCGTCCTTGAGAAAGCTATATATTTCGAAAACGGCCCCGTTCTATGAAAAAATGTGTCAAACAGAAGTTAGTCACTGTCGGGGGAAGGAAGGGGGCAAATAAAATGACGTTGCATTTTTGACGTTGACTATGTTTTGAAGGTCATAGCGATGTAAACTTTGGATTTTCAAATAGGAAACTACGCTTTTTTCCCCTAAACTTAACTTTATTTACAATATTATAATAAATGACAATAGCAACTAATAAATCACTTGATGTATTTGAGCAAATAGGCACGATATTCACGATAGGTTTTACACAAAAAAAATAAGTTCCCAATAAATGTTCAAAATGATGACCATCAATTTCAATACACTGGCAACTGGCCACACAAAAGATTCATGACTCTTTAAAAGAGTTTATCTGCTATGTCAAGATCTCTGCAAGCATTTCTAATCCGTTCTTTCATATGCTTCAACCTACTGCTTTATTTATATTCAAGATATATCATTTAAGAAAATAGGTAGTTAATAGAGGGTGGCGGTATCCAACCAGGCTGCTCATATACAACCACCCATATTAACGTAATATTAGAAAAAATAGTAGTAACATTTAACAAGTCGCAAAATATTTAAGTTAAATCAGTTAGTAACGATCACGACTGTTGATTACAAATTGTTTGATTCTCCGTTGAAAAGCATGAAGACTATGTGGACCGAGCTATGTCTAGGGATAACTAATAATTCTCTATGACGTGTAATACGATCATGAACATCACTGTTTTTAAGAAGCTTATTAGATAAATATTCGGGCATATTTAAATTTAAAACTTTAAAAACCAAACAAGCTAAATGTAATTTAAATCGTTCGCCAAGCGTAAACCAACCAGAGTCTCTGAGAGCACCAGAAATGTGATCTTATTTTCAAAAGTTATAACAAAACCGCAAACAAGTATTTTGTACCTTTTGAAGACTATTTTTACCAACTTGCAGTGAAGCAGGCCAAAACACAATATCGCAATATACTTCCCTATATAACTATATAAAATTTTTAATTTGAGAAAACACGTTTGAACTAATTTAGATAGACGAGTCCTAAATCTAAAATCTACATCCATCCATGATTTTTACACTCATTGACAGGTGTAATAACTGTATCATTGATCTTAATTTCAAAGGCAGGATTATTTAAAATTAAATGTCGATGACAGCCTAACACAAGTAGCTGAGTTTTCACTTCATTAAGAATTAAATCGTGCTGAATGGAAACTTAATAATGTCTAAATTTAAATTAATGTTGGAAATAGAAACATCCAAATCATTATACAAAAAAGAGGAATAATATAATTGCATATCATCAGCATATTGGTGCACGGAACAAAAATTTAAATAACGTGACAGATCAGTATATAGGTACAGAAAATAACTAGGGTCCAAGGATACTTCCCTGGGGAACACCTTTACTTATAGGAAGAAATTTTGAAGACGCATTAGACATACTCACTCTTTGAGGTCTAAAAGCTAGATAATTACTGAAGTTAGAAAACAATATTTCGTATAAAAGTTACTAGTTTTTTTACTCCTTATTAAGTTTATAGGGAAAAAGTATATTAGCCTTGTTCGTGGTAGCGATTCTGAACCAGTTCATAATTAATTTACGGATGAGCGCAAGCGCAACTTGAATTTAATCGTCTGAAATACAAACTGCATTTGCGCTCATCCGTAAATTAATCTTGAACTAATTTGGAATCGCAAACAAGGCTAAAAATTGTCACAAATTAGCATTTGCCCGATTTTTTAGAATTGCGCATGCGCGAAAACGATGCGCTGTCCAATGAAAATAAACTTCAAAAATAATACCGCCCACCTACTCTCCACTTTGAAATTGGCTCATTTTGAAATTATCACAAAGTAGAAACTATAAAAATACTGTATACGTCAAGATCGCTAAAAGAGTTAAGAAATTTGCATATACAAAGACGCTACAATTATGACTTGTGTTCTCATTAAACGTCAAACACTTTTAAATTGAAGATATAAATAAAAAACGAATAAATAAAACTGTGCTTGTTGGAAACTGGATAGACAAGCATAGGCAAGGAACGTAAAATATGCTAAAAATTGAATATGAAAACTGTTTAAGAATGAATAATGTTAATTTCGAATACTTGTAGAAATAATTACCTATTCCTAATGAATAAAAGAGGCACAACCACACCCTGCTGGCCCAGTAGGATTGCCACCCGTCCCGTATTTCAAGGGACAGTTCCGTATTTCAGTCACATGTCCCGCGTCCCGCCGTTAGTTCGTGCGGGACGCTAAAAGTATCGTATTTTGGTATTCAGAAAAATAAAATGTCAATCCACACCCAAGCAATCATTTGTATAAATTATTTTTGGCCAAAAATATAATGACAATAACATTTAAATGTCGGACAACAGCACTGTCAGATTTAGTGTCAGTGCTTAGACAGATCTGGCGCCAAGAATAAAAGTGTCAAGTTTACTTAAATCTAAAGTTTCTATTCTTGCCAAATGCCTTGTTTTGTTGTCTTTGTTACTTGTATCGTGATTGGTGATTCCTCATTTATGTGTCATTCTATCTAACAGTTGAGTTTTCCAGTGTCTTGCGCGGTGCTTTACAATAATTTGGCAATTATTTTAAATTATTTACTTCGTGTTTTAAGCGCGCACTAGATAATTATTAAGGTAAGTGCCTAAGGAGCTTAGCATAGTTTAAACAATTTTAAAATTATTTATTTATAATCATTTAAAAATTAAAGGATATGGATAAATATTAATGGGGACCTCGGAAAAGAACCATCTACGCCACCAAAAAGCGCCTCTGCAGCTAAGATTCTGAACTACTAAAAAAAATATTGTCACAGAATTTGCCCCTCTCGCACCCAATTCGACGACTGTGGTATCGCGAAACGCCCCGATCGCCCCTACGCGCTTATTTTAAGCAATTTGACCTTGAAAATTTCAAAATTGTCGCCTGCCGTGCTAACCTCCCCCCCTCTCTTCAACTTATATAATAAAAAAATAATGTCTCCCGTATCTTAAAATTCAAAAGGCGGCA
Source organism: Monochamus alternatus (assembly GCA_037114965.1). NCBI lineage: Eukaryota > Metazoa > Arthropoda > Insecta > Coleoptera > Cerambycidae > Monochamus > Monochamus alternatus. Next base: position 28,776,912 of record CM073429.1, read on the forward strand.
ACCCTGCTGCTGGGTGTGCTCTATTATCGACATATTTTTCAGTTCTGAAGAGGTTACAAAAAATATTTATTTTCAGCATTTAAACACCTCATAATTATGAAATTTTCAGATCATCCAGACTCTACTACTTTAAATAGTTTCATCATAAATGAATAATTTCTTAACAAACTTTCTGATTTTTCACAATTCTTTTCTTGAAAATATATAGAGTGACATACAACTACAATGCATAGTATCACGCGATAGAGGACCAAAAAATAATAAAAAAGGTTATATACACTAATGTCCGATCGCCTTTTGTTTTCAAGATAGCGCTTAAAAAATGTTTGTAAAATGTACATTTTTTTCCCGACTGTACGAAAATATTTGATCCATAATTGATGTACACTGTGGCCTTGCATGCGGCTATTATAGGTCTGTTCTCACAAGAGTCAGGAATTGGTTTCAAACTGTTACAAATATTCGACCAATAAAGTGGTGTTTGTATTTTCGGTGTATGTAACTCAAGAAGTAGATGGCTGAATGTTTCTGACAGTTTCAAACTAGTCCCTGACTGCTGTGTGAACAAACCTAAATGTGTCACAATATTCAGTTCATTCAGCATCCAATGGCAGAAGAAAAGGGCTTCGCTGATGCGACTTTGCTCACGTCTAGATTATTAGTCCACGCTATACGCCACTGCCACCCGGTATATCAATAATAGCTTTGCAGGAATAAAGGCACCTAATATTTTTCGTACTAATATCAATTCTAAATTTATCCAATATGAGTGTGACTCCATGAAAAGTGAAACACCATGTTTCACTTTTCATATGAATTTTAGGTACCACGGTAAAAAAAAATTTTTTTCGAAATTCCTTTGATAACTTAAATGCAATGTTACAATTATTGTTATTAAATAAATTAATAAGTACCTATTTATATTTTAAATTATAATAACTATATAATCTATATGTGGGTTCTCCGTATCAAAAATTAAAAAACATGTAAATATCGTGTACAATTTATTGTAATCGCCATCATATTTCATCATAATGTCATAATGATATAATTATGTATATTATTAGACACTATGATTGTTTCATGACCCGAATAAATTAATCAGGGTTAAGTTATTAAATTTAAGTACACTGAAAAAGAAAACAAAATATGCGTTAGGTCACAGTTATCTTGCATTTTTAACTAAATAATAACAAGATACCTTTAGATAATTTGAATACTTTGTATGCATGTTATGTTAATAGATTGACATTGAAATTAAAAATTTGTTTCAACACACATGGGCGGCGAATTTAAATAGGTAAAGGATTATGTAGCATTTAATATGTTCAAAAATATATACTATATATATTTAACTTCTTCTGAATCTTTGGATTTCTGATCGTGAATTTTATTAAGCGACAGTTACCTGAAAAAAAAAACTCAACTGGAAAAAATATTCAGTTTCTACTATTATTTCTTCAGTTATACCCTTATTGTTTATTGATTTTTTTTAAATAAATATACAAGATTTGTTTAAGAGAGTGCTCTTAAACAAATCTTGTATATAATTAAGATTTTTGAAGTAAGAAAAATCGCAAATGCCGTAAGTATTAAAATATTTTTCAAACATTTTCGGATATCTAAATGTCTGTTAACTACTGTAATGTTTCAAGGACTGTCTCCTATAACAAGTAAAAATATTTTTTGTATATGAGAGTGTTAACTATTTCTTATAATTATTTTATTAAAATGAAGGTATAATAGTTATTTATGCAAGTATAAAAAGTAAGTGTTTATTGCACGCGACGTCAAATTGTCTAACGGGGCTGTCAGGCCGAGTAGGACAACACGTCGAGTGCAATAAACACTTTTTGTACGAATTACATACAATATTTTTTCTACATTCATGCAAAAACCAAAAAATGTTTTATTTAGATAACGACACTAACAGTGGTATTCATATAGTCCGTCTCCGGTCGCCAGAGAGCGGTCTCCGTACCGAAATTATGCGAATTTCATAATGAAATTCACAAAACTTCGAGATTGAGATATGCTGTTACAGTACACTGTACTCATTGTCCGTCCGAAATTATTTGAATTTCATCATAAAATTCGCATAATTTCGGGACGGAAACCGCTCTCCGGCGACTGGAGACAGACTATGAATACCATGCACGGTTAGTGTAGGAAAATATGACGTCGATTTGAATGTTTATGTTTGTCATGATGACAAAACACTGTAATAGAGTGACGGATGAATGCAATAAAAATTGTATTAAGAAGAAGAATAAAGAACCACTTTTCCACTAAATATAATTCAATAAAGTTTTGTTTTTGCATGAACGTAGAAAAACATAAATTTTTCTTTTATAGTTTTATGCAACAAGTACAAAAAGTAAGTGTTTATTGCACGCGACGTGAAATTGTCCAACGAGGCCTTTAGGCCGAGTAGAACAACATGTCGAGTGCAATAAGCATATTTGTACGAGTTGCATACAATATTTTTTCTACGTTCATGCAAAAACCAAAAAATATTTTATTTAGATGACACTATAATTGTAGAAAAATATGTTTGTCATGATGACACAACGGTGTAGTAGAATGACAGATGAATGCAATAAATATTTTATTGCACTAGTGCAATAAAGAACCACTTTTTCCACTAAATATAGTTCAATAAAGTTTTATTCTTTAAATGAACGTAGAAAAATCAGACCGCATTTGCACCCAGGAAGGAGTTACATTGGTAGGCCCACCATTTAGTGCAGGAATGATATTGACCCAAGCCAACATTCTTCCACCCTACCATATTGTAAAAAATTAATTGAAATGATATGAGTAATATGTGTTTTTTAAACAAAAATGTTTGAATTCTGTTCAAAAACAGGTTACTTTTGAAATATGTAACTCATCAAAAAAGGCACATATTATTTGATGTAAGTGTTGGAAAAAAATATTATTTTATTTTTAATTACAATATCCAACAAGAACAAAATTTCACAAATGCCACTGGTAAAAAAATAGCTACTAAAAATACACATAGGTATACAATTTTTAAAATGATAACATTAAAGAATATATAAAAAAATTAATTTGTGTATCTAGGGACATTTTGAAAACAAATTTTATGAACATATTAAATAATCATATACATTATTCTTTAGTTGCTTCTACTGACTATTAAAAATATGTTACTTAATTTAAAGTTGAATCAGGCTATGTATATCTATATGTTATTACCATATGGTATTATTCTGTAGGCTTTAAACTGTACTTAGTTATTATTGCCAAGTCAACAAAGTTTTAAGTAAGTTGCCCTGAAAATTTTTTTTAAAACGCCTAAAAAAATCCTTTGCAATTTAAGCAAGACTTATATTGAAGTAATGTCAATATAATCGGTCATTAGAAGTCTAATATCTGTCTGTCAGTTATTAATTTAATGACGTAAGAACCAGGATGATCCCTAGGTGCAGTTCTCCTAATTATAGTTTGTTCTCCTTAAATAAAGGCAGATGACTATCCCCAGATCTTCAATAAAAATAATGTGATTGAAACTGCTAACTTTAAAATAAAAATTTATTCTAGCCTGCAAAATGAGATATCAAGAATAACACTCGACATTTATAGATATGGTTGAAGAATACCTATATAGATTTTTGAATGAAAAAATTTCAAATTAACACATCACAGGAACAAATATGTATATTAACTTTCTTCAAGTTCCTCTCTGCGTGTACTTAACCTGAATTTACAATATAACTACACAAAATTTTGACATTATCTTACTGGTGGCATGAATATGAATAATATCACAATAATTGTATTTTGATTCATAAAAATAAATAAGACATATTTTTAGGCATACCACTTTCAAAGGGACGATGTTGCTTTGTTAGGATTCCATAAGTATTTCAAGGAAGCTTCTGAGGAAGAAAGAGAACATGCTTATAAGCTCCTGGAATACCAGAACAAGAGAGGCGGTCGTGTTGTGTTGACCAACATTGAAGCTCCTGAGAAACAAGAATGGCACAATGCCGCTGAAGCCATGAATGCTGCTCTTGATTTGGAGAAAAGAGTAAATGAGGTATCTTCAATTAAATTTTTCCATAAGATGTCGTAAAATTAAAAATTGTGTAGCTCGGGGTACAAATCCAGAACCTTCCACTTTCCGGGCAGATGCTCTAACCACTATTCAAATATTCCAATTTCACTTAAGATGCTACAATAGTTTAATTGATAACCTCAATTTTACCTAAAAATCTGTATGGTGTGTTACAGAAAGGTGCAACTAACTATTACTACAATGAGTGGCATGTTTAGGTTTGTTCCAAACACTATAGAACTATCATTTTTTATGTATGTAGGTTTCCCATAGCCTCATCTGACGAGATCTGCCTGTAATAGAACTAAATATTTTGATCAAAGTGTAATGGGGAAATTTGTATAACATAGTCGTGACTTGTAAAAATTATTATCTGCTTGCAGAAAGAAAATTTCATTATGATAGATAAGATTTATTTGATTGCTAAGAGAAATTGATTTTCTTATAGAAATTTAGTAACATATTTAATTTAGACCATTTCAAACCTATTCCATTTGCACTTCTAGATGTTGAAGTTAAAGAATTTTATTAGATTTATTAAATAAGATTGAAATAAGTGAAATTACCACAATAAAATATGACAACACTGTGAATATTAAGTAATTGCTTACGAAGCATATTTGCTCTATAATCATTGCAATCGACACAAAAATGTCATATTAGTGAGAATCCATTGGAAGTACAAGATGAAGCCTTTCTTTCTGTCGCCATATTGTGAAGAAAGAAAATAAATCTTAATTAAAAATATATACAATATGAAATGATATCAATAACATGAATATACTTACTTTATGACTATTTTATGTACAGTTGGTTGTTAAATTCATCAATTTAGAGAACATTTTTTTTATCATAGGAAATATAAGGTTAACTGAGGGCGCGTCAAAAAATTACCATTATGTACCACATATTTTACGATAAAACTTTTTCCGCATTAAAAAGTACTTCTCCCTGATGGACAAACAAACTAAGCTATTCGTAATGATGTAAGTAAGTACTCCTATGCAGGCTGATTAGGCCCATCTTATTGGTTCTTATTGGCCCGTCCATATTACATATTTCTAACATGTGCGATACAGAAACATTTTGTTTTCAAAAGATACAATTAAACGATTTTAAAGTTCTTTAAATATAACACCATGCAACACAAAAATTGTATAGCGAAGTGCTATAGAATTTTTATGAGATTGCTTTGTAACTGTTATAAAAATTCTTTAAGACTTGTGAAAACGTTTATTCAACAATTCTACAAGTATTTCCTGGAAGCTTTACAGAACCGTTTAAAGAACTAAAAGGTTCTATAGATCGGTGCCCATTTTTATGGTATAAGTGTTGTAAGAACGTTTTGAAAATGTTCTTAGAACATTGTTCTATAAAATTTGCTCTGGAAACGTTCTTACGTTTTTGACAGAACAAGAAATTGTTAGCTGGGTGATAAACAATTCAGAACCAATTTTAAAGTATGTTGGAACAAACCTATTATTACATTTAGGGTTTGTGAAATGGTAATTCCAAGCCATAAAAACTGTTCAAAAATTTCTGAAATCAACACATACACCTTAGTAACTTTAGTATTTCGCATTTTCCAGTTCTTTCCAAAACCTTGAAACACAAAAAAGCTTTAATTACCGGTTTTGATACATACAACAATAAACAAACATAAAACCTGTAAAATTTGATAACCAATACTATTTCCTTAAAATAATTTTTGTAATATTCTGGAGTTAAGTTCCTTGTACTTCCTCCTTTCGAGGAGTCGTTATTAGAAAGAAAAAGGCGGTGACATTGCTCAGGGGAATCTCTTTAATATAGATCATAGAAGGCCAGCGTGCTTCCAGTACAGATTCTCTTGTTGATGAGACGGCAGTGCACTCACCGATTACATGAAATACTGTTTTGTCTTATTGTTTGCTACATCTGCAAAGCGGTGTTTCATACTTCCTCATATAGTAATGGTGTTGCCTTAGCCAAGTCCAGTCCAGTTTAAATACCTGTCACCAAGTGAAAGTTTTTCCTAAACATAACCAGGTACTTTGTGGTTGTGTCTTCCTTGATTATTTCAACAAATGACAATGGAAGCACCCTGGAGGGATCGTGTTATAAGATATTGATACATGATGCACTCCTGGCTAGGTTATCACCTTCTTTATTGCCATTGCACCACTTGTATCCCTTGATCCAGCATACAGATAAGCTGTTGATGATTGAAGCCACTACCAGTGCCTGATGGCATTCCTATTGCTGATCTAGACATTATCTTATGATTATGCAAGATTAGTCATAGTTTTCAACTGTCTGTGTAATGGAATTAAGTTGTCAATTCATTATATTGCTTTTGGTTCTACTGAAAATAATGTATTACAAAAATTCTTAGAGAAATATTATTTTAACCTTGGACACATAGCTTGGAACTTAAAAAAATCATAGTTAATTAATGTTGCAATGATTTTCTTAACTAGATAACGCAAGTTTCTTAAAATTTCATCGTTCTGATAATAGTTGTTAGTTGCATCGGTAGTTGTATAAAAGCTGATAATAGTTGTTAATTACATCGGTAGTTGTATAAAAGGAAGAGGTACATGACAAACATGTCTGTAACTTTTACACAAAATCACCCATTTAACTTACTTTTTGACTCTTCAAATCAATAACTACTTGCTTGCATTGAAAATATTGTAACTTGAGGCACTTTGCTAAATACGTCTATGGAATGCAAATGCATACCTTTTTTTTACTTCTTTTAAACACATTTCAAATATAAATGTACCTGTCAACTATTATGTTAATTATATCACAGTTTGCGAACTAGAATAAACAATTTTAATTATTTCGTGGTGAAAAATGTCAGAAAAACAATTTAATTGAAAACTTATGTCGGTGAATTGAATGGACAAAATTATTTTCGGATTTTGTGGTGTTGGAATTATTAAGGAAAAATTATCATATGTGTAAATTTTCTCTGGAATTCAGCCAACTTTTCAGTCATCTGAAAACAAGGAAAAATGCCACATGCGGTATCTAGTATTTAAGGACGTTGCATGGCTTTATGACATTTTAGTAACATATATTTTTTCAGAGCCTACTTGACCTTCACAGTGTTGCTTCTGGACATATGGATGTGAACCTCTGTGATTTTCTAGAAACACATTACTTGCAAGAGCAAGTGGATGCTATCAAAGAAATTGGGGACCATGTTACTAATTTGAAGAGAGTTGGTGAAGGCTTGGGTGTATTCATGTTTAATGAGAGATTAAATGAATAAACCATTTTTTTTAATATAAACTACATATAATGGGATATAATTACTTATATATTAAAATGTATATTTATTATTTTTTATATATGTAATTGGTTTATTGTTTAATTTTAAATATAGCTAATGGCCATCATTAATGTTGCTGTTTTAGAAAATTTGTCTTCAAATATGAATATATCCAGCTTTCAAGTACCTACCTTAGAATTTTGCAAATACATTTTGGCAAGTCTTACTTATATGCTGATGTTAAAATTAAGTCAAAATTTATTTGGCAATAACAATGAAATTTTTCTGAGAAGGCTGATAAAAATATTAAGAATGTTGGTTATTGTAACTAAAAGCATTTGACCTCTAGTCAATTATATGCATTAAAAATAAACACATAGACTAAACAGTGGTTTATTTTTTTACACATTACTTGTACACTTTGTTTTCTGGTTCATCCTCTAATTCCTTTTTATACATAAGGTTATCCTTGGATTTTTTAACAAACGAATTATATAACAGTTTGTCAAATAAATATTCACCAACAGGATCATCGGACATTTGTGAAATTTTTAAAAGTCTGGCTAATTCACAAATTGAACGATTCTACAAAATATAATATTTTATTAATTACCACTGCAGAAGTGAAAAAATGATTCGTTATGGAAGTTACAAAATTACCTGTTCCTTCATAAACTGAGTTGAGACAATATCCATTACTTCCAAGTCTTTATGTTTCTCAGCAATTTCAAATACACAATCTAGTTTCTGAAATAAAATCCGGTATTTAGTTTTACTACACCTGTGCTTTAACAGATACGAATATATTTGCCATTGTCCTTTCTACAGTATGTTTAATTAAAGAGTAAACTTAATAGGGAATCTCTCAAGAACAAAATAGATTGACCAAAACTCAATCAATCAAATTGCCGCCTTAAAATTATAATGTTCAATGTTACAATTTTGATACTATAAAACTTATTAATGTTGCAAAGTTCTTTGGATCGACTACAACCTTCCTATCTAAGCAACATATTATTCTGATATGATAGTTAAGATAAAAAGTTACATTCATATTCGTTCCAACTGAATTTTAGAAATGAGTATTGTGTTATATTTTTTTCTGTCAAAACAGCAGTGTACATAGAAGAGATAAAGTTATAGTAATACATACGTCATAGATTTAATTAAAAAATTAATTTTATTGCAAAAAAAGTGAATATCAAATATGTTTTCTCAGATATCTCCAATGTAACAGATCAAAATAATTTTAAGGCAGCAAAATGTTAAAATTAAAACAGAGTGGTCACATAAAAATTAAAATATGTTCTTGTATTGCATGAATTTAAATAACTAAAATTTCTTCAGTCATAGAAATTTATATAAAAGAGCATTTGTTTTAAATAATATGTAAACTCCAAAACATCGAGATTAGAATAAAACATATTTCATTAACAGAAACTAAATAGGGTTATTTTTAAAAGTGCCAGACACATATTGGACTACTGTCTACAGAATGTCTTTAAAATATATGGCCAGTGTAAGAACACAGATTCTTTGAATCAAAATAAACTGATTTAGGTCAACTTACTTACACATATTAAAGTTTACTGAGATATAGCCTCTTCTCAATGTGGTAGACATAATTTTCTTGAAACTTTAAACAACTAGGTAAGTATGCTCTCCTAAGTTGGTATGCATATTTATTAATTTAAATCTAATATGCATGATAAAAATACTAGAATATGTAAGAAAATACAGAGGGTAATATAGTTTAGAAAAAAAAATACTTTTTCTGTATACACCTCTCGAACACTTAAAGAAATTTCAATAAAGTTGTTTACTAGATATTACTGTATGATTGTGACATTTAAAATGAAATGTTAGGTATGACAATGCTATCGAGTAAACGTCTGTTACGAAGCGTTTGGGTAGATATTGTCTACCCAAAATATTTTATTGTATTATCCAATTATATTAGCACCCGAAAAAACAGCATCGGGTTGAATTAATTACCCCACCAGTAGATAAAAGATAATTCGAGTAAATTAAGTATATATTAAAGACCAACAGATGTACACATTTCAGAATTTATCTTTCCCAAACCACTGCACAAATAGAATTAAGCAGTTATATTTAAATAGATTCATTCATGCATATCCTGAAATTCCATTAACGGTATGTGAGATATAGCAGAAAAAGTTTATTTTTTATCTTAACAACCTATATCTCGAAAACAAAGTCTCCTAAGCAAATTGTTATACAACAAAGAGCACTTCCGATAAAGAATCAATTTTGCAGTTTTCTTATTTAAAATGAAATCCCTGCATATACTACAATATGTAGGAAAATGTCATGAAGGTTTCTTTTTGGAGGCTTGCCAGCCATTTTACCTACCCATAATATTTTATACTATGCTTATGATTTTCTAAAATACATTCTGCACCACGAAATTTATTTTTAAGGGTTTGATTTTAGTATATCTTCAAGTTAGTCCAAATCAACATATCTTGATCCAAGTAATCTTTTGTATGTATGTTTCTTAGTACAAGTATTTTTAAATGAAATAGTGAAAACCAAAGACAATTTTAGTTTTTGGCATATTTTGTGATGAAAACTTTACATTTACAAAAAAATTTGCGATTTTTTTCAATAATCGTCATAGTCAATGGTTATAATTATCAGTTTATCTTCAAAATGGGCAATAATATTCATATTTTTATTGATGTATGTGTAGAATTTCCTCAGAAATCAACCTTGAGCCAAGTATGTATACGAAACATCATTAAGTTTTTTAAAATGATGATCATACACAAGTCAAATTTCTCGTCACTTAATGATCAAATTTGATTGATCTCTTTAGGTATCAAAATCTTGAAAAGTAAAATATGCAGAACAAAAACAGGCAGAAAATAAAATTCTTGATGTTTCGTTTATTCGTTATTACTGTAAAAACTATATACTATAATTAAATTTTGCCCAAGTAAAATAATAACTTTTAAAAAACGATTGCAACATACATCTTTGTTGCTATTCAAAAGTTACAATTTAGTAATTTTCACATACCTAAAAACAAAAGTAAACAATTCTATATCTAGTACTTTATATGTAATAAAAATATTTACATCTGGAGTTCAATTTTGAAAAATTTGTATTTTCATAGATTTCGGTACCTAAAACTTTGTTGGTTAGACAGTTGTATCCTTGAAAATACCCAGGTAACATGAGATAATATTTCCATTATTTGCTAAGCATTATACAGGGTGTTAAAAAATTCGTGTCGTAGTAGAAGTAGCTCGGGTAGTTTGGCTCAAAATAAGTAGAAATGTTTTAATGAACACTTACGTTGGATGTGTTCTCCTTCCAATGCAGAGCAGTCACAACACCTCCGCCACAAAGACGTACGAACCCTTTCGAGAACCTCAACGTTAGCTTTTGTCGTATCCCTGAATTATCCATTATAGCAGCTCCTTGATGGTATTTACAGTCGCGGCATGATTCCTTCAAATATCCGCAAATAAAGAAATTTAAGGGGTTTAAATCTGGTAATTTTTCAGGCTACGCTACAGGTCTTCCGCACCCTATTTATCTCTGTCCAAATGTTACGTTTAAATGTGCACAAACCGCAAGTGTAAAATGTGGCAGAACTTCAACTTGTTGAAACCACATCCATCGCCTTTCCATCAAAGGTACGTCTGGTGTAAAAAGTAGTAAGCAGCGCCTGCAATTCGATTTTGTAAAACAACCAGACTAAGCAATCAATCTCCCAAAATCCCATCCAAATTTCAATGAAAAACAAACTTAGCAGCAAAATTGGGATCCCATGGATCATCGCATAGTAAACAGCAGTACAAAACAAAACGTGGTAGATGAACTGGTGAATTGAGAGTCTGGACTCATACGTTGTATAGGTGAAGTTGCTGCTCGTGGAGGACCCTATTTCAGCTATAGTCTTTCTGAAACTACTTCTTCTACCTTAGAGGTGCACACAGACCTTCGTCTTCCTATATTACAAGTCATTCTCACGAATAAACCACTAACATGCAATCTTTGCTGTAGTCTTGCAAACCACCCATTAACATATAACCATACATAAAATACATTACCGAAAAGAAACACACATAGCAAAATTGCGCACAATTATATAATGACAACTACACAACCTTTAATTCTTGACAAGAGTATATGTCCACCGTGATAGTAAAAGACAAATTTCTGATAATGAAAGAAGTGATAAGCAAATAATCCTTTTTGTCTGGCCATATATTCTGACAAATATAAGGCTTAACTTTGATGCGAGTTTTTACTACATTCGTTAATAATTATAAATGTAAATTGGAAATTACAGCAATACCGCTCATCCAATCGAAAATTTTCATTAATACTTTTTTAAGGCAAATTGAAAGAGGATTCAGATGCATCATAAATTGGAAATAAAGCAAGGTGTACATATTTTAACAAAAATGGAGGCAACTTAGTTGATTTCTAGGCGATTGGAATGGAAATAATTGACAAATATGCAAACTTTTGAGTAATATAAACCCCCAACTATTTGTTCAACTTTGCTTTGGACAACTCAGAGATAATCGGTTTAAAAGTGAAAAAATTAAAATTTTCAATATCGGTAATCATTGGATTAGAAGATAATGCTCATTAAAACTTTTCTGCTTATTTTGAACCGAACTACCCCCTCTCGAGTTCTCACTTATTAAATGTTTAAATTCTTCTTAAAGGAAATACTATTTTAAAAATACGGCGCCCTTACCTGGTACTCACAATATTGGCTTTAGAAAGTACATCTATAACTAGAATATAGTACAGGATATTATATTTCGAGAGATTGAAGTGTGACTACCTCTTTTACGAATTTTTCCATTTCCAATGCTACACTAAATGCTTTCTTTATGGACTTCCAGTCCTGGTTTTCTGGTACGTCTATGTCAGATAGAGCAACGTGGGCACCTCTCAATAACTGATAATTAATAAAGACTGTAGCATGCTCCAACTCCTCCTCGTACATATTCATGAAGAATCCCTGACAGCCAGGTAAGGACACCTCCGTCCTGCCAAAATAACATGCCATTGAAAGATAAGAAAAAGCGGCATTGAGCTCTGCTCCAATTTGTTCATTGATCGATTCTTCTGTATCTTTGTGAAATTTATGACGTCCTGGTGGATCTTCGTCATCAGGATCTTTTTTAGATTTAGTACAGAATTTTGTCTGAGATATATTCTGTTTTATGAGATTTTCGTATACATTTGTATCTTTCATCTGCATGTTTCTATGTGTAGCAGGCAGCAAATTTTTCTCAGGAAACACAACAGCTTCACTTTTTAATATGGGCTTGAATGACTTCAGCGGTTGATGAATATGCGGTGCAAGAAGCTTAACAAGGTTATTGAGAAATATTAACTTAATAGTTTTAGTCAGGTTAGCAAAAGCCATAATGAAACATTATATATATTAAATATTATCTAAAATTTTGAAAATCATTTTGACAATGACAGTTTTGTTAACCTATAATTATGGAAACAAAAAATGCTATTTATCACAAATGCTAAATAAGACAATCGTACCAAGAAAAAAAAATGAAAATAATAATGACATAATATGTCTGTTGGGCTATACTTTGTGGTTGGGCTCAGTATGTTCATTGTAGGGGTAATTGATGTGAAAAATGTGTTTATAAGTGAATAATTCTAGTTTGACTTTTTAAAGAAAGTAAAAAATTATGTTAACAGTATGAGTTATGAGATTAATAATGTGACTGATTAAGTCATTAACAATGGGACATAAATTAATAGATGAAGATTGCTGAAGTTAAAGTAAATGTGGCTCTTTTCAATCTATTCTATAGCATGTCAAAACTGAGAAAATTTTTTAGAATTTTGGCAAAAATTTTAAAGGAATTTTTCCAAACAAGTTGAAAATTTCAGCAATAATTATATTTTTTGGATCGAGAATTTAAAAATGTTAATTTTTAAGCTTATTGGTAGAGTTACATCTTACTGGAAAAAATCTTTATATAGTGACCTTAGAGCAACAATGGTCACAATTTCAAATATACTTAACTCAAATTACTCCAACCTACCTATAGCGCAGATTAAATGGGCTAGATTAGTTTCTTTGCTTTTCTTTCAAATACCTATACGTTATATAACGAGTAACCACAACAAATAAAACAGAACTCCAAGAGCTCAGCAGAAGAATTTCAGTAATAATATTGTTAGAATTTTCTTTCATTTAAGCAGAAGAATTTCAGTAATAACATTGTTAGAATTTTCTTTCATTTAACTAACAACATTTAATATTTGGTTTCAAAATTGATTTTAATCTTATGCAAGATTATACAATATAAAATTAAGTAAATTCCATTATTTTTGTAGTTCAACTTACCACATGTAGAAAATAAATGAGTTACAATTATATTTGTCTTACTTATAAGGTATAACTAGTGATCTCTAAAAGTATCATTAAAAAACAAATATTTTTAAAATTTTTATTAGAAAAACAAAATTGAATTTTGCACTTTGAATAATATTCAAACAAATAAATATTTGAATATTACGATCTATTCTCAACTATTTTCTCCTACCTCTTACAAATACAATGGAATGACTTTCACAGGTTTAATTAATAACTTTATCACGTCCATAAATTACAAGATTGCTAATAAGATTCAGCGAATGACTATTTAAATCACTTCAGAATCTCCTTTCTTAATCTCAACTAAACTAACTCATTCTCTCTCACCTTTATAATAATGCTAAAATATTGAAACGTTAGAAACATCTCGAATTTTCTAGTTTAGAATTCACAATTCTAGTGCAGAGACTCAATCTATCCAGTTGAATGTCAAGCGCCACTTTAGAATCAATCGACTTCTCAGAAGTGCAATAACGAACATCTCAGAGGGGGCGTTCTGTATTAATCTTGTGACAATATTAATGGAGTCCTTAAACCTCAGAATTTCCTATTCTCACTAAAACATCCTGCACACTCGGAACGTGTTTTGCTAATTCTCTTTTCATTAAGGTATGATATACAGAAAAAGCCTTAAACACTTTAGCATATTTGATTGTGAATTTCTTGAAAATTGCTGTTTTGTTAAATAAATGTCCAAAATAGTTTTTGATTAAATAAAAAATGAACATTTCTAAAAGTAATTATCAAATAAAGTTGAGATTATAATGTAATAATTTGATTTTATTAGACTTTTTTCTATCACTAACTATAATACAGAGTGATCTGCTTTTCATAGCTCACCATTGGCATCTCAGAAACCGTAAAATATACATGATGACTCAAATAAAAAAAAGTTCTGTCTTTTCATAGCCATTAAGATAAACCAAACAAATCCAATATATCTGTTACCGTTACTGAAATATTCTAAAAACCTGAAAACAGCAATTTTAGAAAAGGGAGTTGAAATTTAGTACATTGTACTGGGTGCTTCAAACTCGATAGTATATGTATACTGTGATACAAAAAATTTAAATAAAATTTGGGACACATGCTGTTAAATAGGATGAGGAAAGCTCTATTTTTAATTGAAAGCATTATCTTTGGGATTTGACAGAAACGACTAATGACATAAATTTTTTTTCAAGAATAAAAAATTTTTTCCTGTTAAATAGCTCTCTTTTTTTCTAATAAACATTTATTAGAGAATTACTTCCCATTTAAAAGTTATCCGCAATAAAGAGTCATCAAAAGAAATACCACCTAAAAGTCACATTAGCGGTGGAAGGATCAATTCTCTATTTGATTGTTCGTTGTTTAAAGTGCAAAAATGTCATTAAGAATAAATAAAAGGATTAAACTCGATAATTCTTTAATACAGTTAAAACAAAAGGTGATGATAACAATAACTAAACTTAAAAAATGAGGTAAACTCCCCCATACTACATACATATTACAATCTATTCTCTGTATGACCTCCTTTCATTTCAAGACACATATCCAATCTTCGCCTGACTTCTTTCTGGGCTGCGCTTATTAACATTTTGCCGTTTAACTCATTACAAGTGTTTGTGAATTTTTCTTTTAATTGATTAACATCTCGCAAAGGTGTATTGTAAACCTTATTTTTTAAAGCCCCCCATAAAATAAGTCGAGGGGGTGTTAGATCTGGTGATTTCTTGGGCCACTGAGTAGATCCATTAATCCCAATCCATTAAAAGGAAAAGTGTTATCTAAATATTGCTGTGCAATCCTGACCTTGTGCTCCGTCGTGCTGAAACCATAGGTTTCTCCTTAGCTGCATATGCACATTGTCCAGAAGTGCAGGAAGTTCTTCTTGTAGGGAATTTAGGTAACTCACACTTTTCAATGTATGTTCATAAAAATAAGGCACAATTAAATGCCTACCGACGATGCTACACATGATCGTTGCGTCTGTTTGGCAAACCGTGTTTCATCCATCCAAAGAATGTGCCGAAAGAGGTTCTGATCAATAGTCTCTACATTTACTACAATTTGAGCTATAAAATTAAGTCTGTTTTCAATGTAAAGTTCAGACAAATTATCCAAATTGTGAATTTTGTAGTCATGATACCCATTGGTCTTTAGAATTCATTGAATGATTAATTTATCCATTCAATTCCGGGCTAGCCTGACGTATAGAATTTCGTGGATTTTGTTTGAAATACTGTAACAATCTAGTTGCATTAACATTATTTCTTACCCTTCCATCAATTATTTGATTCTACCAAACAGAAAATGCATCGCAAGGTCATCTCCAATCTTGAAAAGGTTCTATTATCAGAAATGAGACCCTCTGGATACCTTTCTCAATATTACTCTACAGCTCTTCTTAAATTTTTTTGTGACTTGCCATAAATTAGCAATATATCAATTTTTTCTGAATGAGAAAACATTTTGTAAGCACAGAAGTGTAACGTTCGTATTGAGTAGTGACATTTATGCACTTTGAAGAACGAACATTCAATTATTTTCCAACAACTACTGGATCCTTCTACCGCTAATGTGATTTTTACGTGGTATTTGCTTTGAGATTCTTTAGGACGATATTGCTTATAACTTTTAAACGGGAATACAAAAAAAATCTCTAATAAAAGTTTATTAGAAAAAGAGAGCTATTTAACAGGAAAAAAATTTGGGTATGTTTCTGGAAAAAATAAAGTCGTTTCTGTCAAGTACCAGAGATAATACCTCCGATTGAAAATGGAGCTTACCTCATCTCACTTAACACCATGTGTTCCAAATTTTATTTAATTTTTTTTGTATCCTCACAGTAGACCCATACTATCGAGTTTGAGGAACCCTGTATATTCTATTTAATTAAGTATTGAATTTTGTTTTATATCAAGAACAACTAGACTTTTTATTTAAATTATTGTATTTTTCAAATTTTATGGGTTATATTCCGAGCTTCTAATATCCTTAATGTTCTATAATTCTGTACAATTTGTCAGTATAGGATAATCAAATAATATAGGATTTTAAAATAAAGTCGACGTTTCGTTTTTATTTAAAAACTTCTTCAGGACTAAAAAACAATAATACATATCAAATCATCGCTTAAAACAATTATATGAAAAACAATAATCCACCACATAATAATATTTAAAATACAATCACAAAACATCATAACCTACATATATATATATATATATATATATATATATATATATATATATATATATATATATACATAAATAACTACCAAAAATAAAACCTATATCTATTAAGTACACTTATTCCAGAGCATCCTTACCTAATTTTATGTATCCAAAAAACAAACATAAGTTTATTGTCCAACTTTCATATAAACAGGTAACATTGATATGGGAAAAAACATATTTTCAAACCAGGCAATTAATGATATATACATCTAATGGAGCAACAATCTAACGTACAAATGAATTTTCTGTTTAAAACTACACCAAAAACGAATGTCCCGAGGAAAAAACAAATTTTATCAGACTAATGTATCTATTTACTTTTTACTACCCTTTCTTATTTATTAATATAATTTCTTATAATATTACTGTAAACAATACTTAAATTATCCGTATTTTTTATTTACCGTTATATGACTATGTGCCCGAATGCACACCATTTCGCTAATGAGTCTTTTGTTATAATTTATTTCTGTCTAAAATACTAACATCATTAAAATTAAAAACATGATTCTCATCAAAATGATGTGCAGCCAACGCCGTCTTTTCATTTTTATTTTTATGCTTTTCTTTGCATGACAATTGGTGCTCATATAACCTTGTTTTCATATTTTGTTTTATTTGTCCTATATATATTTTATTGCAATCACTACAAGGTATCTTATATACTACATCGGACTGATAATTTAAATCTAATTTATCCTTCATAGAATCATATAAGTTGCTTACTATTTCTGAATGATAGAAAACAATCTGTGTATTCTCATTACTTAATTCCTTTTTTAATTTTTCAGAGTCCTTTAACATATGGAATTTTATAAAACTTTTTAACCTCCTTCATATAAAGTGTTAAAGGACTCTCTGTGATTGCAATAAAATATATATAGGACAAACAAAACAAAATCTGAAAACAAGGTTATATGAGCACCAATTGTCATGCAAAGAAAAGCATAAAAATAAAAATGAAAAAACGGCATTGGCTGCACATCATTTTGATGAGATCCATGTTTTTAATTTTAATGATGTTAGTATTTTAGACAGAGAAATAAATTATAACAAAAGGCTCATTAGCGAAATAGTGTGCATTCGGGCACATAGTCATATATAACGTTAATAAAAAAACTGATAAGGATAATTTAAGTATTGTTTACAGTAATATTATAAGAAATTATATTAATAAGTAAGAAAGGGTAGTAAAAAGTGAATAGATACATTAGTCTGATAAAATTTGTTTTTTCCTCGGGACATTCGTTTTTGGTGTAGTTTTAAACAGAAAATTCATTTGTACGTTAGATTGTTGCTCCATTAGATTTATATATTATTAATTGCCTGGTTTGAAAATATGTTTTTTCCCATATCAATGTTACCTATTTATATGAAAGTTGGACAATGAACTTATGTTTGTTTTTTGGATACATAAAATTAGGTAAGGATGCTCTGGAATAAATGTACTTAATAGATATATATATATATATATATATATATATATATATATATATATATATATATATATATATATATATATATATATATATATATATGTTGGTTATGTTTTGTGATTGTATTTTAAATATTATTATGTGGTGGATTATTGTTTTTCATATAATTGTTTTAAGCGATGATTTGATATGTATTATTGTTTTTTAGTCCTGAAGAAGTTTTTAAATAAACACGAAACGTCGACTTTATTTTAAAATCCTATATTATTTGATTATCCTATACTGACAAATTGTACAGAATTTATGGGTTATTCTTCAAATAAAAGTGTTATTGATATGTTCATAATTTTATTCTACATCTGTTACTATCAAGATCCAATATGGCATCCATAAAAAAAAAAACAGTTAAATGTTGAATAATTGAAACTGTGGCCATGCCATAAAAATTTTCTTTTGACTAAAAATCGATTTCTTGTACGGTCTTATCCCTATGTTTGTACATTCAAAATACAGAGAGAGTGGCCACTTTACAAGCAGCAACATGTTGGTACTCTCCAAGTGTAATATTTTGTGTAGAACACGATGTGTATGGTCCATGGTCCAAAATTGAGTGAAACACTCTCAAAAAGCTAAAAAACACCCCGTATTAGGACCAGAACGGCTGCAAACTACCCTCGAATGGGAAAAAATAAAAAATTCCTTTTTTTTTTCTGACTCGTGCAAATAAGACTGAAGGCGGTTTGAGGATAGTGATGTCATCATCCCCTAAAAAAATAACAATAGAAAAAATTATATATATCCACTTTTTCCATATTCGGAGGTAGTTTACTCACTCTCATTCTCGCCCTGGGGGTTGCAAACAGTGGTAACTCCTAACAAGATTGCCAAAAAAATCACCGGGAATTATCTAGGGTCCTTTTTTTGATAAAACCACCCCTGAAAACGTTGTTTCTTGGATTTTTTAGAATGTTCCGCTCATTTTTAGTACCCCGGATGACCCACATTGTGTTCTACGTGCAAAATTATACTTAAAAAGTATCAACATATTGCCACTCGCAAAGTGGCCACCCCTATGTACGATTTTAAATATTGTACAATAACAATAAGAAATATATAAATTCTCATTTTTTCTAAGGTCATTTTTTTTAATGGATGATGACAATCTCAACGGCCCCAGTCTTATTTGCATAAAACAAAAAAAAAAAGGCATATTTTAATTTTTTGCTATTTGGGGGTAGTTTGCCCACTCTTATCCTTAGGCACTTCAATCACTGTTAAACCCTTCAGTATACACCTCCATAGTGGCCCCGATATGGTGTACTAACAAAATCGGCGAAAAAACTGTTCAGAGCTGAAACCACCTCTATAAGGGGCGTTTTCTGGCTTTTTTGGGGGGTGTTCCACTCATTTGTGGCATCCCAGACCATGCACATCACACAAAAAATTACACTAAATGACTGTCAAGTGTTTGTTTTATAAATATGTAAAAAAATGCATTAAAATGAATTGATATGGTCTCATGCAAACAAGGTAAAAAAAATAGATAGGTTAGTGTTCTAATTAAGAAATAAATTTGACATTTTCATCTTTATCTCTGATGATCAAAATAACGTCTTCATCTTCATAACAATTAAAGCATGGCAATCCTTACTTTCTAATTCTAATTATAAAAATAATTACAAACAATTTTCTTTAAAACTTTATATTTTATGTTTAATGTTCTAATCGTTCAACTGGAAACACTGGTTGATATCAAAACACAATATATGCAACATTTCACTTATTAAACTACCTACTTCAATTTTACTACTAATGAAAAATAATTGGTAAATTTTACATAAAATAAATCTATTAATTCATCTAAACTGCATCAACATCAGTTTATATCAACTACTATTTCTGTACCATCACTAGCAATGATTATGTTGTGTTTTACCCTCTTATGCAGACTCATGGCTGATTGTTGTTTGAATTTTTGTCCACAGAAACGGCAAGTGTAAGGTCTATCAGTTTGATGTACCATATTGTGTTTGTAAAGCGATGAGTATTCTGTAAACCTCTTACCACAATCCTAAGATGGGAAATAAAATTAAAATTGATTACACTTTCTATTGTACTAGCATGCATATCGTCCCTCTTATCACGTATGGACGTATCTGAATTCAGCAAATTGTTGGGGAGAGCTAAAGAACGAAAACGTTGTGGTGTTAACTAGTTATAAAGTATAAACTTTTAATGTTTGGGACCTAGTTTTTTAGCACAAGTAGAAGGAAGGCATCTACTTTATAATTATTTAAACGTAAATAATCTAGCTTTTATATATTTTTTTAAAAACGTCAATATTTTCAGTTACGCCTCTACGTGGAACAATATTTTGTTCTTTTGGAAGATACAATTCTGATAATCGTTATAAATTAGTTTCAATTATTTTTCCTTAAACTTTCTGTTATTGTAGCTATTAAAGCGCAAATGCGGCCTGCTTAATAATAATATGCCGCCCTCTCTCCCGCGTAAGTCTCCGACTTCTGGGCTAATCCCTGTGATTAGAATGAGGGGTAGAGATATTATTATTATTAAAGAAAATACTGAATGTAATTTATTAGAAAACAATAAAACTCATTTGAATTTAAAAGTGTGTTTTATTATAATATATTACGAAAGAAAGTTAATCAAAACTTGTTTTAACAACAAAACAAAAAATGAAAATAAAAATAAATATTTCTAAAGGGAACAGTAAAATCCAAAACTGTATTCTAAAAATATGATATAATCGTAAAACAGTTCAACTGAAGTAATCAAAAACTTTAATTGAATTCATGAGGAAGAGACCTATAAAAGTCCTGAATTTCAAACAATCGAACAACGGGTGTCTCTCCAGTACACAATGAAATTAAGTCATCGTATTTGCGTTTTTTTATTTTTGGAGGCTCTTTATTTAAAACAGGGATATTCATATCCGATAAGGAACCTTTGAAGCGTTTAAGCGTTATTGAATCATAGTCTTTGTCAAAATGACTATTTTTAAAAAACAAAGTAGTTGGAGATGTTTTTCTTAAAAATAATTCCATAATATCTGGTCATTTTAATTTACGACCCTTTTCGCTTTCTTTAATAGACAGGATTCTAAGTTTTCATATATTTTTAGGTATTAATAATATTGTGTGAAACTAACTACTCAGTGGACAAAAGCCCCAACCTGCGTTGAATTACACCCACAATATCTACCCATATATTCCTTATTATTAGCTTTTGTAACATTTTTTTTACTGTTTTAGAAAGGTATTTTAAGCTAATATAAATCAAATCTCCTACAATTCCTATCAATGAAGTCATATGTATGTTCTCTGATACCAAACATCTAAGTATGGTAATGAACAAAAAAGTGAGGTTAGATTTTTATAGAATGAGTAAATTAGATTATTTTCTTTAGATAATTATTGAATAGAGCTTTGTCTGTGGAATTGTTCATTATATTTTTAACTTCTGATATAACAATCTCTCTCGTTGTAACGTTTTTTAGTTTTGACAGTGGAGTGTTATCTTCAGAATCAGAAGATGTAACCTCACATTTAGACTCAACATCCAACACAGTACCGTAATACCATCGGCGTTTGTATAACATTTTAACAGAACATCCTAGTTTTATTTCGTTGCAATTAACTGTCTTAAGTTCACTAGAATCTACCACATTATGTGTACCATTTTTCCAACGCACAAGCACATCCATCTTAACACAAATAAGATAAACGACAAAAGAGTTTTGTCATAAAGCTTATAAACTTACAGGTTAGAACGCTTTTGTATTAACTGTATCACGCAAAGGTGTACATGCTTTTACGCCTGTACGTGAAATAATATTCTTGATATTTATCAGATACGCCTTCAACTTAAATATCAGCTACCAGAAAAGTATTATAGATACAGTTACGCCGTTTCGTGATATGAAAAAGGCATCTCGGAGATTCGTAAAACCGACGTAACTCGATTTTTGCCATTTTTGTTACATACATATGTGATAAGGGGGACGATATGTATGCAAATATGGTTTAATAAATTAGGGGGTGACTCTACTCTAATGTTGCAAGTTTATCAAACATTCAGTATTAATGGAGCCATACAAAACCTCATAATCTCAAAGTATAAAAATATCAAAACTTTACAACTATAATTGCTTAAATTAATTGAAAAATTGTCCATAACGCAACAAAAAAATAATAAATAAAAATCAAATAACTTAAAGATCATGCAATGATATTTATATTTTACAAAATTGGTTAAGAAATCACCACAATTTACTATACAGGGTGTCCGGAATATGAGTGCCGTCATTTTAAGTGCTTATATATCTGACCAAAAGCAATAAAAAACTTTTATGAAAAAAAAATTCTAAAACAAATAGTTTGTCTATAAATACATGACAAAAATACAACCACATTAATATGCAAAACTATGTTACGAAATTACGAACTAAGGTACAATTAAGGTTAAGTAAAAGCGTCTGTAACACAATTTGTTCGTAATTTAATTTTTGGATCAGTATTAATGGAGCAAGGAATTGAAGTTTCCGAAAAACTCGTTAAAACTGTAACATTCGACAACGTTGAAGTGTCAGGCTACTGCTGATAATGTAAAAGTAACATTAGTACATAAATAAAAATGGAACAATTTATAGTAATCATAACCAGCTGCATGGCATTTTAATTTCACTGAATCTAGGCAAAAACTCTCTGGCTATGAGACGTTTGTATGGTAAACGCTTCTTGAAAGAAGTCATTTTAAACACTTATAACTATTATTCTGTGTTCTGCTCTAAGGAAACCATTCACAGTAGGTACCTATGTTTAGGCGTACCCATTCGTAATTATTATGTAAAAATACATAATCCTAAGATAGTATATGAGTGACGTCATACATTCAAGATTTCTTTTACTGTTGGTCAGAGAAAAAAAATTGTTAAATAAAATGTGGTGTATTTAGTACAACTTATCATATAGCAAAATTAAGGCACTCATATTCCAGACAGCATGTATTTGTAGCATCCTTATTGTAATGTAATATAGTTTACTATTGGAACCAGCTTGAATTCTAGGACAAATTTTCTCTAGTTTTCTAAAGTAAGGTAAAACCCCTAAATTTTTTTATTTACATGCAGTTTCAACTTAACACCCTGTATCAAATTATTAATTCACTTGATAACTAGTAATTATTCTGCTTACTTAAAAACTAAATATTTTGAATACCAACACTCGATAATAATAAAAAAACAGTACAAACCTTTACTTGACAAATGTATGGCTTCTCTCCAGAATGTATGCGTATATGATTTTTATAGTTTGTTGATGAAGAAAAAGCTTTTCCGCAATTTGGGTAATTGCAAGTATAAGGCCTCTCTCCTGTATGTGATCTCACGTGAACTTTTCTAATATTGGACGTGGTAAATGACTTTCCACAATACTTAATAGGACACATAAAAGGCTTTTCTCCTAAAAAATTTTTTAACCAGAATATAATTAATAACGCAGCTCATTGTCAGTATAAAAGAAAATATCTACCTGTATGAATTCTGACATGTTTTTGAAGATCGCCAGAAGTTTTGAAAGCTTTCTGACATATTGAACAGCTGTACGGCTTCTCTCCTGTATGAGTACGTATATGAGCTTTTAAGGAGTAATTAGTAGAAAATGTTTTGTCACAGCCGTCTTCAGTGCATGCATATGGTTTAAAACACAAATGATTTCGCATATGAACCTAGAAAAAGACCTTACAACTTGGAAAAATTTAAATAAAAAATATTCTGAAAACATATTGCTTATAATTTTTAATGAAAAATACATTGTTTCGACTCTCAACTAACATTGTGTTTTTGGCTTTTTAAATTTTAGGAATAATTCATTATGTGAACTAGCCTTTATTGTTTTTATTTTGAATTAAATTTAACAGCAGTGTATCACAGTAAATTATAAAATTCTACTACAATGAAGTGTTTACCAATCGTTATATTAACAGAACATATGAATAAGTAAAGTTACAATACTTTGAACTATACGAAATTAGGCATATGAAGTTTCAACACTCTGAGTGATATTATTTAATTCTTAAGATATACTCTGAAAAATTTTCACGCAGGGTTGGAAAAAACATGATTTTTATAAAAAAAAAAAAATCAAAAAATCATGATTTTTTGTAATTTTTTTAATTACTCTAATTTTTTTAAAACAAATGGTTTTTCAATACAACTTTCAACTTTCAAAATACGTATAAATTTACACGTTACTGAAAAAATTGCATATGCGAATATTGGCCTATTTTATATTGATTTATATACAAACAATAAAGCCAGACAAATGTTGAGACGCAGTTCAGTTCGCAGTCCCAAAATTAGCCTGCCAAAAATTAACTGTGGATTCTAAGATCAAAAATAAGAAAAAAAAGTTTTAATCATAAGTCTCTTGATGCCCCCTAACGGAGATATGACCCCTTAAATGGGGACTTCAAAATTTAATTTATCCCAAATATTTTCTAAAAGGATGAAGATAAAGTAATTAAATTTGAAATTGAGAATCACAATTAGATTGCAAATCTAATGTTCGGAAAATAATTTCCCATAATTGGTCATAGACCTTCCAAACTGGAGGGGTCAGTGGGTAAATATTGCTCTAACTTTTTTGTATCTCGAGATTTTCGTCGTCAGATCAAAGAATTTTGGTCCATTTTACATGAAAAAGATACTCCTATTTCAATTCGAGAAACTGCTCTGTTTTCGAGTAATCTTAATTTAAAAATTTTGTGACAACACAAAAGTTCAAGATGGAAACTATAAATAGGCAAAATATACCTAGTAGGCTCTAAGAAAATACTATCGAGTTATTTAACACATATTAAAGGTGCTATTCAAGCGTTTTAACATATTAATAGTTATTTATGCAACAAGTACAAAAAGTAAATGTTTATTGTACGCGAGATGAAATTGTCCAACGAGGCCTTCAGGCATACAATATTTTCTCTACGTTCATGCAAAAACCAAAACATATTTTATTTAGATGACACTAAGTCTATGAGAATATGACGTCGATTTGAACGTTTATGTTTGTCATGATGACAAAACGCTATAGTAGAATGAAAGATGAATGCAATAAATATTTTATTGCACTAGTACAATAAAGAACCACTTTTTTCACTAAATATACTTCAATAAAGTTTTTTTTTTTTGAATGAACATGGAAAAAATACTTTTAAAATGTATATCAGTAATGTAATTATTCGTAAATTTTTGAATTTTAATATAGCCTATTAATATTTCAAAATTTTTTAAAAATATGTAATATGCGTCTAATAAACTGACAAATAACTTTTCAAAGTTTATTAGAGACAATTTGACAGCTTGCATATCATATCTAATATTTTTGTGGTATGTCACAACATTTTTAAATTAATATTACAATTATGGTGTTGTTTTTAGAACATTTGATTCGCAATCTAATTGCGATTCTCAATTTTAAATTTGATTACTTTATCTCAATCCGTTTTGAAAATATTTGGTATAAATCAAATTTTGGGATCCCCCGTTAAAGAGCAATAGCTCCGTTAGAGGACGTTTACGGACCTGTTTATATAACTTTTTTTTATTCATTTTGATCGTAGAATCCACAGTTAATATTTGATAGGCTAATTTTGGGACTCACTGTACCGTATAAACGATCTAACTACTCAACAGTTAATGCTGAGACACAGAAATTGCACCAAAAAATGTTTCTTATTTCTCTAAAATATCTTTTTTTATTTATATTTACAATAAATAGTATATTTATTTTCAGAAGTTTTCTTTGATTAAAATCATTGATTAAAATTGTGATTTAAATCAAATGATTTAAATCGGGCGCACCTTGGTTTTACGTTTTTACCTCTACTATAATTTTACAATACGACTACATTTTAAAAAAAATCTGACTGTAATATGAGAAATTCAAGTATCTCATTTAAAATAAAATGTTAAAATATCAGATATAAAACAGAATTTATTCAGAAACTGTTAACTGCAAATATTATTGTGATTGCCTAATATAAATATAAAGCAAATATTTTTATACAATCGTCCCTTTAAAATAATATTTGCATTTCACAATTCACAACTATTCAAAGCCCATTAAGTATTTATTTGAGTTTATTTCAAATATTAATATATTTTATACCCATTATACAGGATATCCTGAAATTAATGCGCACCTAGAGCAAGAGGAGATTCCTGACAACAAAAGTACAGGGAATATTTCAAACAGGATTATTTTGAAAACGATTATTTCTAACGACTTATCCAACAAGGTATACCTGTTTCACATAAAAATGGTAGGACAATAGGGCAATCCAACGAACTGTCAAATCACTTTAAAAATGGCGGCTGTAGGACAAACAACTCGACATATGACAAGCAGAAATTTGTGATTTTGTGTAGAACTGTGTGTTTACTCATTATATGTTGGAGTAGAGGACAGCGAGAAGATCAAGTTAGATTTTTTAGGATTCCTGCTGCATTGAATTATAGACAGAACTGATCTCAATGAACTCTCGAATATAAGACGGCAAAAATGGCTTAGTGCAATAAAACAGCAAGACCTAACTCAAGAAAAAATTAAATACAGTGTACAAGTTTTAAATATATTATTTATAAATAGGTACCTAAGTTCTTTTTTCTTTCCAACTAGTAGCATAATTACACCCCCGCCAGCAATTCAGGGTCCTGGAGAATACTATATATAATATTAATAAAAAAATATATTGATAACAATATTGGCAGTTATATATAATTAATTAGTAAACTATTACAGAGGTACGTAATTTGATTTTAACAATTATTATTTATGCATAGATACATGGCAGAATTTATTTTCAGTTAAAGAAAAATTCTGCGGGGGCTTGAAATTCTTAATAATGTCACTGTTTTTAATTCACATATATTTGACAAAAATTATAAATAATAAATAAAAGTCCATTTGATAGAAAAAATCTAAAATATATTTAATAAAAAATATTAAAAATAAGTTATATATACAATTCTAAAAAAATTGGGTACATAGATAAATAGTACAAAATGTTTAATAATCAATTGGTTTTTTGATATTTTAAATAATTCCGGCATTGCAATAATAATTTAAAGTTTGTTACAGCACAATAAAAAACATTAGCAGCAGGGAAAATCAAAATTTAATGCACCACATAGAACTGATTTCAATGAACTCTCTCATATAAAATGGCAAAAGTGGTTTGTGCAATATAACGGCCAGACCTAACTCAAGAAAAAATTAAATCAGTGTCGTTTGTTCAAAACATTTTGTATCGGGTTAGTTAATAAAAAGTTATATACAACAATTTAAAAGCATATATTTCAGGTAAAGCGGCTGCTTTAACAGATAACTTACATCTTGATTGGATTCCTACATTGCATTTGGGTTATCAAATTACCACTGCAACGTTGTCAGAGACCAAGATGGGTAGATATAAACGAAAATGTAGTGTTGTGCTAATGTTTTCTGAACTTTTAAATATCTGCAATATTTATATGTAAAAGTAATATATACCTACCTATGCAGGCTCCTATTTTCCATTGGGCACTGGGCAAGACCCTGCGATTAGTGGGACCCCCTAGTTCCTGCCAGATCAGCAACTCTTTCATATTTCATATTAGGAAGTGTAATATATTTGAGCCTATTTCTCATATATTTTCATTATAATAAGAAAAAGTGGGTTTATATTTTAGGTAAAACGTTCTAGTTGCTGAATATTCGTAAAATTATTATTATTCTCAGTATTCACTGCACTTCGGTATATGTACAAATTTTTTCTTTCAAATGGGCCGAGGCAAGAAATAGTTGACTAATCAAAAATGAACTTGGTGCATTAAATTTTGATTTTCCCTGCTGCTAATGTTTTTTATTGTGCTGTAACAAACTTTAAATTATTATTGCAATGCCGCAATTACTTAAAATGTCAAGAAACCAATTGATTATTAAACATTTTGTACTATTTATCTATGTACCCAATTTTTTTAGAATTGTATATATAACTTATTTTTAATATTTTTTATTAAATATATTTTAGATTTTTTCTATCAAATGGACTGTTATTTATTATTTATAATTTTTGTCAAATATATGTGAATTGGAAACAGTGGCATTATTAAGAATTTCAAGCCCCTGCAGAATTTTTCTTTAACTGAAAATAAATTTTGCCATGTATCTATGCATAAATAATAATTGTTAAAATCAAATTACGTACCTCTGTAATAGTTTACTAATTAATTATATATAACTGCCAATATTGTTATCAATATATTTTTTTATTAATATTATATATAGTATTCTCCAGGACCCTGAATTGCTGGCGGGGGTGTAATTATGCTACTAGTTGGAGAGAAAAAAGAACTTAGGTACCTATTTATAAATAATATATTTAAAACTTGTACACTGTATTTAATTTTCTCTTGAGTTAGGTCTTGCTGTTTTTTGCACTAAGCCATTTTTGCCGTCTTATATGAGAGTTCATTGAGATCAGTTCTGTCTATAATTCAATGCAGCAGGAATCCTAAAAAATCTAACTTGATCTTCTCGCTGTCCTCTACTCCAACAATTCGTAACACAACAAAACAAAACCATTATGATAGTCTGCATTATACTTGGTATTCCGAAATAGGTATAAAATATAATGAGCAAAACACACAGTTCTACACACAGACCAATAACTAAAAGTTCTACACAAAAGCACAAATTTCTGCTTGTCATATGTCGAGTTGTTTGTCCTACAGCCGCCATTTTTAAAGTGATTTGACAGTTCGTTGGATTGCCCTATTGATTTTTTCAACAGCCAGATGTATACACTAAGCTACAAAAAAAATCTGCCATTTAAAGAAGCATGATGTTCCATATGTGGCGCCCTCTACTAGTGACATCCAAATTAGAAACAAATATAAATATCTCATCCAAATGCATGGAAATGTTTGGATTTTTTAAAAAGTTATTTACAAATATCGAAAACAAAATTTTAATTTTTAAACACCAACTTTTGACTAAAGTAAGTCAGACTACATCACATTATTTTATCATCATGAATCTACCTTGCTTTACGTTGCTTTAATTTCAGGACATCTACATATAAAAAACAAAAATTTCAACCATTGACCTTTAAAAAAACATCTAGAACTTAAATCCAAAAACAGATTTAGTGGTTTTAATATATTTACTGGATTTCTAAATGTAATACTCACATCTAACTGATGTGACATTGTGTACATTTTCCCACATCCTTCGTATAAGCAAACATAAGATTTTTCTTTCTTTAAAGTTGACTGTGCAGAAGGTGGATCACAATACACCATTTCAAACATTTGCTGAGAAGAATTATCAAGCACCTGTACAATCTCATAGTTCTCATTTACGCAACCTTCACTATCTTCATTTAAATTTCCCAAAAGTCCTTCTTCTTCAACATCTTCCTCTTGTTCATTTGTACTGTCCGTTACTAAATGTGGGTCTTTTGAAGTTCCATCTTAAAAGAATATATATTCAAGTTCAATTTAGAAACAATTTTTTGTTACCTTTGGTAATAGTAGTCATAAATACTCTGCCATCGTCAAGGGTAATTATTTGAACATTGGAATTTGAAGAAAAAGATGGAAAGATATCATTTTCTTGACTATTGCTATCACATGTTTCCAGTGTAGATGATTCTCTAACATCACATACATCATCAACTGTAAAATATACAACCTGATTGTTAGTGCCTTCTTTTTCATCACAATTTTCATTAGTTGTATCATTTATAATTGTATAATACTGAAAAACTTCTTCACTCTTGTTGTCTTCTGTAAATGCAAATACCCCTTAATTAGTTCAGTAAGACTGTTACACGGAACTCAGTTATATGTAAAGAAAATAATATTTCTAATTTCTATTTCATAAAATTAACCAAACTTTTTGAAATTGAAATCATGTTTATAAAATAAAATAATAAATATAAAGACGGGAAATTACCCATAATGATCTAAAAAGAAATGTTTCTGTCAATAAAATGACCTTGCACCATTGAATTTCTATACAGAAAATATCTAATTAGCCCATTATATTATTCTGTGGTTAACCTCATATTCTGTGTTTCGTCTGCTAAATCGCAGCATCCGTGCTTTTTCAAGGCGACGCGATTTAGCAGATGATGTTCTAGGTCTAGGGCACAGTATACTAAGCAATCAGTACGGAATCTTAGACAATTTATGAATGAAATACGTCTGGCAGTTTTTAAATACCCCCACTCTAGAAAAAGTCGCCAAGAATATGGCGGATCCCAGAGAACATACGAAAAATAGCTAATAATTTGGCGTAAACATAACCAAAGTTGTTCGTAGTTTTAATACTTTTGCATTAATTCTTAATAGGGCAATCCAACGAACTGTCAAATCACTTTAAAAATGGCGGCTGTAGGACAAACAACTCGACATATGACAAGCAGAAATTTGTGATTTTGAACTGTGTGTTTGGCTCATTATATTTTATACCTATTTCGAAATACCAAGGATAATTCAGACTATCATAATGGTTTTGTTTTGTTGTGCGAGTCTGCCATGTATCTATGCATAAATAATTGTTAAAATCAAATTACGTACCTCTGTAATAGTTTACTAATTAATTATATATAACTGCCAATATTGTTATCAATATATTTTTTTATTAATATTATATATAGTATTCTCCAGGACCCTGAATTGCTAGGGCTGGCGGGGGTGTAATTATACTACTAGTTGGAGAAAAAAGAACTTAGGTACCTATTTATAAATAATATATTTAAAACTTGTACACTGTATTTAATTTTTTCTTGAGTTAGGTCTTGCTGTTTTATTGCACTAAGCCACTTTTTGTTTATATGAGAGTTCATTGAGATCAGTTCTCTCTATAATTCAATGCAACAGGAATCCTAAAAAATCTAACTTGATCTTCTCGCTGTCCTCTACTCCAACAATTCATAACACGACAAAACAAAACCATTATGATAGTCTGAATTATACTTGGTATTCCGAAATAGGTATAAAATATAATGAGCAAAACACACAGTTCTTCACACAGACCAATAACTAAAAGTTCTACACAAAAGCACAAATTTCTGCTTGTCATATGTCGAGTTGTTTGTCCTACAGCCGCCATTTTAAAAGTGATTTGACAGTTCGTTGGATTGCCCTATAAACTATTGTAATCCAGTGTAGTTTCATGTAAATTGAGGTTTTGGTCACATTTTGTCTTAATTTAGGTTTCTAGCAGATATAATTTGAATTTGATTATAAAACTAGTATGATTTAAATTTATTTAAAAAATTTGCGAAAACATAGAAACTAGGTCAACTAGTAGTGTAGTTTTATTTTATATTTTGTAGCACTTTTGCCTTATTTTGTTAGCAGATTATCAAATGTAAGCCCAGTGCAATTTTTATATTTTTACTCATTATTTTTTTTTAGGAAAGTACGAAATGAAATTAAAACGTGAATATTATGTACAATTTATTTTGAGGTTTACAAAATATATTTATATAGGTAACATAATCAAAAAACCCCTGCTCTATTAGGTGTATGGAGTGGTTTCTTTCATTCATGTATGAAAGCAGTCTCTTATTTGGTGTTAAATCCTTTGTCCCCCTTCATGTTTTAATTCTTCTTTAGGATTTTCTCAATTAAGCTATCACGTCTAACTTGGTCTCCCATATATAAAACTGTTTACAGGCCTTTTACGCCCAGAGCTGCGTTATGCGTTAGTTTTTTACAACACATTTATTTCCTCCCATAGTTTATTTAATATTTGCCGGGTATAGTTCCACTAATAAATAATCACTAATATAAAAACACAAATAACTAAACACTCAACACGACATACAAAGCAGGAATATAAGTACAATAACGATAACGAGTGGATAACCATGTAATAATGCCAAAAATTCAAAAACCTAACTGACACACAGAAATTATAGTAATAACTGTCAGTCGCCAACAAGATGGCGGATTTTTGGAAGACGCGGGAAAGCTGAGTTTCCCTACTGATTGCTTAGTATACTGTGGTCTAGGGTCTGGTCTGTACTCTGTCTATTCCCTAGATAAAATATACTTAAGTCTATTCTTGTCTTGACTTTCGAAGAATAAAAGGCCGCATTTCACTGAGGCTGGTCCAGCCAGGCTAGTGCAGCCCGGCTGTTCCAGCCAAATTTGAAATGTAGTATAGCAAATGGTCATATATACACTCACACAGGCTGGTACACGATGAGCTCTTGCTTTCGAGTTTAGGCGGCACAAGCGATATTTGTAATAATTTACATTTTCAAGCGGAACCAGCTATGCGGGATCCTATAGGTATAGACCAATTAAATTTCTGCTTTTATACCACGTGAGTATCCACGTCGCTGTACAATCTCAGTCACCAGTAGACAGCCGTCTGTGAGGTTAGTTTTGTTTTCTACTAATGGAAGAAGATAGACAGATAGTAACAATACAGAAATGTTTATAGATACTGTGAAAAGATTTCCATGCTTATATGACCCTCAAAATGTGGGCTATAAAGATATAGAAATTAAGAAAAATGTCTGGCTGGAGGTAGTTAAAATTACGGAAATAATTAAAAGACGGTAATATCGTGTATCCAGTATCTTTTAACTTTTCGTTTTCTTTTTGCTCGCGAGCGCTTCGTCT
Source organism: Monochamus alternatus (assembly GCA_037114965.1). Taxonomy (NCBI): domain Eukaryota; kingdom Metazoa; phylum Arthropoda; class Insecta; order Coleoptera; family Cerambycidae; genus Monochamus; species Monochamus alternatus. Next base: position 28,810,028 of record CM073429.1, read on the forward strand.
TCACTGTCGCTGGTCTGCATGACTGTGTATACTGAACATAATTCAATTGAAAAATTTGTCTATGGAGTGTACGTAACTAAAAAAATATGCTAGAAATGCAGCCCAATATTAGTTTATAGCTGCACTTGTTCCAGCCACTAGCCTAGGCCGGATCAGCCTGGCTGTACCAGCCTCAATGAAATGCGGCCTTTATTCGTATGCGAATTATATACATGGCCCTGTTTCTCTTATTTACCGTTGTAAAAAGAAGGATAAAAGTACCTAATTCACATACATATCGCTTATTGCTCTACGAACATTCGAGAATAGACCCCCTGTTCTGTGCACCATCCACATCACTCCACATACAGAAGTATGTGGCATCATCTGCTAAATCGCAGCGGCCGTGCTAAGGAGACGCCATTTAGCAGACGACATTTCTGTGTTCTACAATATCCCGCGTACTTCATATCTTTTCAATGTACCTAGCTTATTATCTTTTAATAGAACTTACTTATTTAATTTGGATTGCAAAAATGCACGTATTTTTTATCTAATATATTGAAACATTAAAATATGATACCATTTCAGTACTTGACGCAAAGCTTTTGTTTTTACTTTATTTTGTAAAATGAGTCCACCATCTTCTAAAAGAAAATCGGTTTGGAATTATTCAAATAAATAAATTTATTTCAAATATTTAAAAACAAAAATATTTTAGAATAGTTGGGCAAATAATATTCTTCTATCGAATTCAAGTACATTTCTTAAATATTTCTTATTAATAGAGAAATATATCAACTTCCAATGTCTATTTTTCAGCCAGATAATTTAACTCTTAAATATAGGTTCCATAAGGATCATTATTATAATACACTTGGTTGAAATTCCACAGAGTACCGCGGGTTGTATACTACTTTGACGTCTCATAATTTGAATTACATACACCTAAGTCAGACCCTAAAGTTTATTTTAATAATTTGATTAATTAAATATTAATTTTATTTCGAGATCGCCCTTGGAAATTGGAATTAGCATGTGATTAGCATTCTATTTTATATTTTTGTGATTAGCTATAGATAAAGGGAAAATGATTAGCACTATCATTAATTTTTTAAATTTATTTATAGGTTTGTGGGATTGTGGTTACGCCCATCCGCCTAGATAAAATATACTTAAGACCGTCTCTATTTCCCTTTTACTGATTTGTGATTAGTGATTTATGTTGTGAAGTGAAAATTATAGAATTTGAATTTAAATCTGTTATTGATTTTATAAATAGTTTTCTCAACAATATTGGAATCACGAAAAATACTAATGTATTTTTTTCCTTTAAAACACAAATTTTGCCCACACTCAAAATAATAAATTTGTAGGTACTATTGCTTTTTTATATTCCTATGATTTTGGAAAAATGACTGTGCCTGAAAAAGAACTCGCTAGAATAATTAGCTTATTTACAAAACAATTTCAAATAATAGCTGAGGAACAGGATAATAATAATATATTTTCTCCTATAAGTATGCATGCATTTTTCACACTGCTGTCTCAGGATTCTTGGTTTCGCAATAAAAATTTTTTGATTGAATGTGTTAATGCCAAGATAGCAACACATTATAAATATATTTTTTCTACACTTAACCTTGTTTGTGGCCTTTTATACGAAAATATTTATTTTTTAAGTGATAGCGGCAAAGTGCAGAATATTTTCAAAGAACGCCTCAAAGATAATTATGCTACCGAGGTAAATTCTTTTGATTTTACTAATTCAGAAGAAATTGGCCATGCAGTGAATGCTTGGATTGGTAATAAAATAAACCAAAGAGTTAACTATTTTAGTGGCTTTACAGAAGATACAATTTTAACAATTTTAAATGCTATGCAATTTGAAAGTACTTGGGCTGAATCATTTACTGAGCAAGACACAGTGCCTGATAAATTTTACTTAAATAAGCAAGACACACTTGAAGTACAAATGATGAAAATGACAGGTGAATTTTATTACAAGAATTGTATAGATCTCTGTTCTAAAATTTTAAAACTACCTCTTACCAGCAGTAATATGAATCTTATAATTATTTTACCTAATGAGGAAATAAGTTTTATGGATTGGGAAAAGAAGTTTAATTGTTGTGATTTAAGACAACTTTCAATGGATGCGATAAAACAAGAAATTAGTATATGTCTTCCAAAACTTAAAATAGAGGGGTCTGTGGATTTAGCACATTTTATAAAAACTGTAAGTTTTACTGTTTGTTTGTGTTGTATAGTAAATTCAATAAAGATATCACTGCAGAGGATATTAGAACCGTAAAACGGGGTCACTTGATACATTTTTAAAATTCAAAGTAGGTACCTACCATCAGAAAATTTTCGATAAAAATTAATCATAATTATATCAAAAGACGAGTTTCTTTTTATACTTTAAGTTCACAAAGTATTATTAGGTATTTGTAATATTTATGACTCGGTTCTTTTTTAAGAAAAATATTGCATCAAGTCACACTGTAGACCGGGGTGAATTTGATATGATCATGGTAATCAGATGTATATGTACCAATTTTAAACTTATTGACGGTAACTGGATACAAAATATATTGTTTTTAAAAAACTTTACATCATTATTAAAAAGAATGTAGATAAAGGTTTTTAAAGAAAAACCAATGTTTTACATAAAATAAATATATTTTCTTTTTTCTTTGTTTTAAAGAATAACAATTCTTATATATTGAATAACAACTGTTTCTAAAACATATAAAAATAAATAAAGACTTTCATACAAAAATTATTTTTATAAAAAATAGAAGAGATCGACATCAGTCTTCATTGTTTCAGTAAATATCACAATTAAATTGCAACAAACCTCTCCGCAATTCTCTTGATTTAGGAAGTCGGAATCTTACTTTGTGTGGATATATGAAGCTTCGGTCATCCACAGTCGGCCAGAAAAAAGTGTTTTTTGATTCTTTAAATCTCCTTAAAAATTTAACTTCAACGGCCCTATTTTGGTTTTTTGAGTCACTTTAATATAGAAAACACTTGACCTTCAAATGTGTGATTGGTATTTTTCTTTTTGCTGCCAATTGTTGCCATTTCTATCTGTGAGAGCTCCCCTTCTATAATTTCTGCATAACATTTGTCTTCTGTAGGCTTAACCCTAACCGTCGGTTCGTCTCTGCTTCTATGTCTGGATCTATATTTGTAACACTTTTTCCAGGGATTACGCTGGAAGTTCTTTGCTTCTTTTTCTGCACCATGGCTTTAGCTTCACCATATCTTAACAGCCTTAGAGTGTCGACAAAGGAGTCCTTCATATGATTTTTGTCTAGTACATTTGACGAAGAGGGTGGAAGCTGGGTTAGAACCTTGTCCCTATTAAGAGGAACTATTCCGCATTTTTCAAAACCCGATTTTATTATCATTGAATTGGGTGCTTGCATTTTATCCAATAATTTAGACAACATTGATGGAAATTTATCTTTCGGTATGCAATCTCTGTTGCCTTTCCAATAGTATTTAAAAGGCCTAAAAAAGGCTTCTAGAGATTCAATCAAAGGGAAAGATCAATCAATTTTTCAGTGAAAGCCTCTTTGGAAAAGTGTACGGAACTTAAACAATTTTCAATTTTCTCCTTATTCAACGAAAAAAATAAAACAAAAGTATTTGAAGTGTGATAAATTTTTTACATGGAACAAAGGAATTACCTCTTTAATTTTTTCACACTTGAAAATTGAAGCGTTTTATAAATTTGACAATATACTTTGGCATTACAAATTTTGAAAATCGCTGTAATTTTCTCCTGCTGTTGTCTCACCATAACTAATATAAACAATTCGCTATAAGAATCAGCTGTCAGATTTCAATGTTGACAATTTTTAAAGTCGAATGCAAAGTTCTAATTTTTTCTGTGGCTTTAAAAAAGGTATTTTCAGTATTACTTAAATCATATAATTTTTAGATGAAGATAGAAGATATCTTTACTGTCAAGTTAGTTGGTATCGTAGAAGATGAAGAGCTTAGTTTTAAGAATATTCAGCAGAAAGTATATTTAGATATAAATGAGAAAGGACTGGAATTCTCCGCAGGTAACAATACTGAGAACTTGAAATATCAGAAGGTATTTAAAAAGGAATATTTGTTGTACTCAGTGCTGCAATTGACTCATAGAAGAGAAAATTAATAGTGCTTTTAGGTTTTATTAATTTTTCAGGTTATTACGCTGTAGCGTAAGTTAATAGTCGCTACCAACTTTCCTAGGCTTAGCCGATATAATGCTTGACTTACATTTTTTGTTCTTGGACTAGGGTCTTTGGGAGGCGAGCTCGCTGCATTTCGGTCAATATTGCTGGTACTATGATTGCAGTAATCAGAACTGTTCTATTGTAACTGCAACTAGTAACAGCCCATACTTGCAAATGATTTGCCGCTCTTCACTGCTGGTATCTTGAGCGGTGACTATGCAAAAGCTTTGCCAATTGAGCAGGTCCGACTCCGCAAAGTCTAGCCCGAGAAAAATAATATTGTTGTACTTGCCTATACATATATTTCAGGTACTGCATCTTCATTAACTAAAGCACTTGAAGAAGAGGTGAAAAAATTACAATTTCCCATTGATATATATTATTGTCATATTCTGTATTCTTTTAGGTTTCTCCTGAAAATGGGTTGATAATCTACGAAGCAAATATGTATACTGATATTTCAAACCATTTCGCTAAAACAAATGTAGTGTGGAAGGTAAAAAATAGTAACAAGACCGTATCAAATGCTAAATTCAGAGTTATTCTAACTGACACGGCTTTTATCACAGAATTTGCTATGGAAATTGATGGAAGTTGTTACAAATCTCATATAAAAGGAAAGAAAGTGAAAAATGTTCATTCAGTGACCTGCACTGGATGGTGGTTAAAGCCTGCCTACGTAAGTCGTTCCTGGGCGCAAATGCGGCCTGCTTAATAATAATATTCCACCCCCTCTCCCGCACAAGTCTTCGACTTCTGGGCTAATCCTCGTGATTAGAATGAGGGGTAGAGATATTATTATTGTTAAGACGATTGATCATAACGTGACTAACTAGAACGAGGCACCATCATACAGAAAATAATTTTTTTGTCTAGTATCCAATGAAAGATCATTCAGCAGATCCTTCAAATTATTTTCAAAAAATTTTAAATATCTATCTTCACTAAGACAACCATTTAGTATAACTGGATCAAGTAATTGATTGTCGTATCACACCACATGTTAATACTGAATCAATGCTTAAAGTTACTTTCTATCATGCTGTGCCGATTATTATCAGTTTCTATTTAACCAATTACAAATGTATAACTGCAAAGCATTGCCATACTTAAATATCTGTACTGTATTGAATATGGAGATTTTAAACCATTTTTGCAAATTACTTGCCCTACCCTAGTTTGAATAATTTTTATACAGATGGTAAAGCGCCTTGGGGGTATGCTAATACCATATTTAGGATGTCTTCTTTTACAACAAGATCAGTTTGCCTTTTGGATGTAAAGACATTAAATTTTTATTAAATTATACTAAGTACTTTAAAAGTTATTCAAGAAAAACCCATTTCCAGCGGCGTTCTTCAGAAACACATGTCTCTGTAGGGAGGAACTGTAGGAAAAATTTTATAGGAACTTGTCATCTTATTTTTTCATGTTCTATCTACACCCGAGAGATTCCCCATATTTTCCCGGACACCCTATATATTATATCTCTTCCTTGACAGTTAGTAGTTATTTTGTGTATTCATGTTTTCAATTCAAAATCTCACATAACGGAGTACAGGAAGGATGTTTGATTGTCACTGCTCTATTTCAGATTTATTTTTTTACTTTAAACTTTTTCTGTTCAGGTAACAACTCAAATTAGAAGTGCCAGTATAACTGAAGCAAAAACCAGAGACTGCATAGAATTTACAGTTACAGAAAATCTACAACCTGATTCAGTAGCAACATTCTCTTTAACTTATGAGGAAATGCTGCAGAGGTTTGACGATCAATACGAATTAGTATTAAACATAAGTCCAGGTCAAATTGTAGACAGTTTGACTATAAAAGTGAGGAGTTACATTAATATACAGGGTGTCCCTGAAGTATGCAAGTACCAGCAAGTCACCCTATATTATTAAGGTTAAAATACGATGATTTATGCAAAATACACCATTATACAGATAAAATGCTTTGATGCAATTAATGTTAATTACCAACTTGCACAAATGGAGTTATAAAATATTCATATATTTTTTTTGTGTTATCCGATTGTCTCTTTCAAAATTTTGATAACTTCTACAGTTGCAAAAAATGCTTTTTATGCAGATGGGTTCTAACTATCGACTTATTAACATTTATTGGAAAATGAGAAAGAGCATTATCGTTCATCAAAATTCAGATACATTTCTTCATTTAAAGTGGTTATCAAATTCCAGTAAGGTTACCAACCACTTTAAATGGAAAATATCTGAATTTCTTAGAAATGTTTTATACGCTGAACTAGAAAATGTACTAAATATAAGAAGAGAAATGTTCATGCGCGATGGTACTACTTATTTTTCAATAAATGTTAGGTTAGGTGGCCCATTTGCATGAACATGATTTTTTGGGACTAAACCGTACAAGTTACTAACATCTTAGAAGAAACAGAATTTATTTAAAAAAGGATTACATTGTGACAATCAGATAATACATAAAAAAATATCCACAGGGCCGGTTGTAGCTTTTGCGGGGTCTAGTGAAAAATAAATTGCGGGGCTGATTTGCAAATGATTTATTGGAAAGGATTACTCACTGTGCATCACATAAAAAAATTAAAACTAAACTGTGTTATTAGTTCATGTATACAAAAGATATAAATACAAAAAACAAAAGTAAATATTATATGCAATAACTAAGAAAATAAAATATTAAATATCAGACTGAAGTAGAAGAAAAAAAGTATTGCATTGCACTACTAATGTATTGTGTATACTGACTGCTGAAAGTGATGAAATGATCAACAAAAACACACAAACGCCAAACTATTGCAGAATGTTGCTTCAAACCAAGATCCCTAAACAGAGAAGGTTGTCTACAAACTTTCGGCCAATAGCATTGCAGTATTTTTGAAATGGGATGACATCGATGGTATTTATTTTGATTTTCACCAACCAACTCAGTGTTAGTTATATTTGAATTTTCAATCATTTTAATAATTTCTGTGCGGATATGTTGCTAAAGTTCACTTATTATATATCTTTTTGCGCATGGTATTCTGGAGTGTCTGTGTATTGGTAGTGATGGAACAATCTTCGCAGAGCAATTGCGCAATATGTAACTTCAGATTAAGGCAATACATTTCTAAAATGATTGATTCAATGTAATAGCAGTATACAATACACAGCACGACAAGAATTTGTACCTGTAAGTTATAATTTCTTTGAAGCTGCATTCGTTTTTCTTCTACAACATATATTTTTTCATTTTTCTGTATGAAAATGCTTACTGCAAATTCTTTGGTTATCTAGATGAAAAATATATAGAGATATAAAGATATATATCTTTACGCTTGCATCTTAGAACCTTCCATTCCGCTCTCTTCTTAAATAAAAGTAATAGATTCGCCAGTTTCCTTTTTTCATTTTGGTTTTTCAAGTATCCGCAATATAAATTGTGCTCCAGAATTATAACGCAACATAATTTGAGATTTGACATAAAAGTATGTATTCTCCACAGCACTTAAATAATAATCAAAACGTAACGGTAACTTTTTAATTTGTTAGCAAACAATATTTGACATTTTCGATTCAAATACCAGTGATGTCACACATGAGGCATGGGGGTTTGTAGGCAACCTCCATTGTTTAGGGATCTTGGCTTCAAACAACCTGCCAGTGCGAGGCTGCAGTGTACCATTCGCACTTGCCTAACGCCGGTACTGGGTATCCGGTTTAAGGTATTTGTGTAAGTCAGTAATTAACATTAACAATACATTTTGATATAACAAATTTAATTTTAATCGTTCTATAGCTTTTCTGTTTTATAATCGATTATTTAAGTTTCATAAAAAATTTTGGCATTCGCTAACGTCCTATTGGTGTTATTTTGCATATAAATAAATTAATATATATCATATTTTGATCTTGAGGATCTAGGGTGGCTCGCTGGTACATGTATTTCAGGGACACCCTGTATAAAGCTTTACAAAGGGAGTCAAATTTTATTGGATCTTACAGGGTATCTCAGAAACTACACAGTTCATCGAAATATACCTAGTCAATAAATAAAATGTTTTAAAAATTTCCCAAATTGTAAAAACATGTCTTAATAGTGGTTCTAGAAAATTGAAAATATGAGATGTTATTAATTAATAAAAATAAAAAATAATACTGTCAGTTTTTATTGGGTATTTTTTTACACTGTATGTATTTGATGTAAATAAATATTGTTGCCAATCATTGGACTTGGTCTGTAGGCACTGGCGGCAGAAAGGGAAGGGCTAGGGGGCTAAGCCCCTCCCAACGTAAGACCTAGCCCCCCCAAAGGTTTACCGATCAGCGCATCAGATTTCAATTTAAATTTTGCCAATCAGAAAAATAATTTGGAAGTTTATATAACAATAGAGACATTTTAAGCAACTTGATTCGCTTTAAGAGAAATATTAAAACATTTAAATAGTAGGTACATCCGTACTTAAAAAAATATTTGATTTTTTATAATAGTGTATATTTTGTTTCATTACTTAAAAATTTTACACAAACAAATACAAGCCGGCAACTGTGCATAGGACATTATTGCTACTGCGCATGACGAGAATAACTGATTACGTTGTTTGAACGTTAAATAAGTGGCTTAAAATATCCCTAATAACAAAAATAATGCATTAAGTCGGGGGCACATTGCTCTGATACCACACCACACCACGCCATGTGATACGTCAGAAGGATCTGACACCGTGTATTCTTATGTATTTTTATATATTGGGTGCACACTGCTTTGACGCTACATTACACCACGCCACGCCATTTGACGTGTTTTGCAAAGAAAAATAGAAAACTTGTACTCATTTGAATGTTCTTTTTATCTACCTAGTACATAAGTAGATACATCTTGTTATAATAGTTTATATGAATTAGTTTTATTTTTAAAATGTTATGCACATGCATAGATAAACAACCGGACAATGATCATCCAATATGTTTCACCAATTTGGTAAAATTTATATTCGTTTTTATTTTATGAAAGATTCCATTTTTCAAGAGGGCTCAAGCCCCCTCCCAGTAAAAGATGTTCCGCTGCCAATGTCTGTAGATTAATAGTATTTCAATGAATAATTTGAAAAACCAGACAGACACACAAATATGAAAAAATCGGTCTGTAACTAAAAAAACATTTAAATCTCTTATTTGATATTTGAATTTGTTTTGAAAATCTAGGTTGTGAATATATCATCACTTTTTTAATAGTTTCTGAGATGCCCTGATATCTCGGTGAATTTAATCCACATGTTCATCATTTATTGATTTTCCAGGTTAATATTAATGAAAGTCAACCAATAAGATTTGTGAAAACACCACCGTTGAGGTCAGGAATTGATCTAACAGCATCAGAGTGTGATAAGTACCTTGATCCTCTTTCAGATATAAACATGATAAACTCTAAAACTGCTTCCATTAAATTCCATCCTGATCCAGTGAGGCAAAAGAAAATGGCACATTATTTGGGAAAAAAAACTAGTGAAGGATTGGCAGGGCAATTTGTTGTGCAGTATGACATAGAAAGAGACTCCCTTAATGGAGAAGTAAAATTGAAATACATCTATATGAAAATAAAAATATGTAATTGTAGTCACTTTTAGGTGTTGCTTCAGGACGAGTACTTTGTACACTCTTTTGCACCGGACGACTTTTATTCTATACACAAACATGTAATTTTCTTGTTAGATACCAGTGGTAGTATGATGGGGTCAAATATTGAATATCTGAAAGATGCTGTGATGAATATTTTGACTGATTTGAGGAGAGAAGACATGTTAAGCATTCTCGAATTCAACAGTCAAGTTATTGTTTGGGATATTGCCTCAAAAATGTCAACCTCATTTTATGAAGAAAAGATAATGAATTTTAGAGAACCTTTTACCAGTTTACAAGTAAGTAATCAGTATTGATTATGAATACATATTGTAAATCATGTGACACATCAAAAGTTACCGCATTTGTTTCTGTCTGTGTTGCGACTCGGAATATGTCTCAAAAAGGGCTGCTGCAGGGGTTTGCAATGAATACAATTTCTTGTGCACACTCCAATATACAGGGTGAATCTTAAATAAGTACAAATATTTTAACTGCTGATGTAGATCGTCATTTAAATCAGTCTAGTGAAAGCCATTTTTAAAAATTTCTAATATTTACGGAGATATTAATTTTTTAAAAAAATACCCACATTTTGAGGACCGCTGGCTGATTTTTCATCCAACAACGTAATGAAACATGATTTGTTGCGAGGTTGCCATATCTCCTCCAATATAAATATTACGTTTCCTTTAGCGTAATAGTTCTATTTTAAAAATACTTGTTTTAAGCATAAGTACAGTAAAATTGGGTATGTAGTATGATATTCAGCAATATTAACATAAATTTTAACATCTGAACTAACCTTACTATACTTCAACGATTAAAAATGAATTTCCGCAAGTTCAATACTACCGTAAAATATTTAGGAAGATATTACGTGATATTACTATGTCCAATGTTCAAAAATTATACATAAACGTGCACACAAGCTTACCTGTTTGTTAAAAAATTAACTATTTAATCAGTAATCCACATTTCACAAGTTAAATGTCATTGTACACTGTTAGAAAGGGACACAAAACACAATTTCCTTAAGTTATTTTATGAAGAATAACGAAAAACTATGCACGCGTTTTTTATTTAAAATGGAAAAAATGTCAACTTTTAGCAAATTTTATTGCTATTTTCATGCATTATGTGGGGTTAACAAGTTTGACTTGGACTTCCGATAATCTGTCATGACAGTCAATGACAGTTTGATAATAAAAAATAATATAAAATGTTACACTTGACAAAATTCGCTAAAAGTTGAGATTTTTTCTTCCTTGAAGCAAAGACATTTGTGTAATACTGGCAACACTGTGAACCACACGTTCAATCTGCAGCACTATGACTCATAAAAGTATGAAGGGTCTGTCTAGGCCAGCGGTCCTCAACAAGTTTTCTGCTGAAAAATTACGAAATTTATTTAAAATTTCACTTTTTTATTTCTGATTTTTTTGTAAAAAAACTATTAATTATGTGTTCTACACACAAAACTATACTGCTGGTTAAAATATTTGTACTTATTTAAGATTCACCCTGTATAGGGTGTTTAACAAAAGGTTGTAAGTTGTGGGACATAGTAGAGGAGGTCAGACCAACATGTCATGACCATCACAACCACTGCAGCAACAACGACACAGGCTTAAAAACCAACTAATTGACCTAATTAAAAATTATCCAGTTTTATGAAACCTCAATACAGGGTGGTTCATAAGTAATGGGTCACAGACCACCTGAAATTGACTTAAGCCAAAATATTAAGAATACATGCTGAGACTAGTGTTAATGTTAACTGAGATGCAGAGTGTTGAAATGTAACATTTTTTTTGTAAAAACTAATTACTTTTACAGTTATTCTCGAATTGATATCAAATTTGGTGCCAGTCAAAGTACTCAAATATATCACACGCTTCATTATCTATCCCTTAAGTCATATTTTATCGATCAATTCAGGTATTTTCCCTGAAAAATTAAAACATGCTATGATATTGCCGCTTCACAAGAAAAGAGACATGGAACTCATTGTAATTTATCGTCCGATAGTGCTATTATCTTATTTTTCTAAATTGTTTGAAAAAATTGTGCATAACAGAATTTTTCACTTTGTTAATAGTTTTAATATTTTATCGTCTTAGTAATATGGATTTAGACCAAAATTTTCAACAGAAACTACATTATTTGACTTTACAAATTTCATATACACTGCTATCGATAAAAAGGAATTTGTTATCGCTTTGTTTTTTGATTTAACAAGAGCGTTTGACCGTCAAACTGACTGTGTATTAAAGAGTTTCATAGCAAATAAATTGCACACTGATGCCTAAAATCAGATTATCTTTTAATAAATAGGTGGAATCTTTTTTGCACAACAGGAAAATTTCAGTTAATTTGGGAAACATTAGTTCTTCTGTAAACTGTATTAACTTAGGAGTTCCACAGGGAAGCGTGCTATCGACATTGTTTTTAAATAACTTATGTTAGTAATGTTTGCTGATGACACTGAAATCTGTGTTAAAGACGAATCTGCTGGCTTATTGCAACATAACGGGAACATACTTCTAAAACATTTTCACACTTGCACATCGAATAAACTTATTATTAAAGCAAATAAACTAAGTTTGTATTCTGTAAAGAGCCTTTATCATTGGCAAACTTTACGCTATCAGAGAAGATTTGTCTTGGTCCAAGCACGTTGAATATGTTTTAGCAAAATTAAATTCTTCCTATTATGTTATTAGAAATCTTAAATCTATTATTGGCAAGAAGTACCTTCTAAATGTCTACTATGCATTGACGTACTCACATATAAAATGGGGTCAGTCGATGGAGATGCACAGAGTTTTTATATTGCAAAACCAAATATTACGACTTTACATAGGTAAAGTTATAAGATTTTATGTTAACAGAATGGTAGCACAGCTTTACTACGTAATTATTGTGTAGTAATGTAATGTTCTGTTGTCTTTTTTAAATTTGATGTGCGTATTCTATGTTAACCTATATGAAATAAAGTTATTATTGTTATGACTAATATTACTTTTAGGTTATCAGCAGCACCCTGAGACTGCAGCATTACAGTACGTTACAGTTTTAACGAGTTTCTCGGAAACCTTAATTGCTTACTTCATTAATACTGATCCAAAAATCAAATTATGAACAAATTATGTTACAGGCGTATTTACTTAACGTTAATTGTTTAGTTTGTAATTTCGTAACATAGTTTTGCATATTATTGCAGTTGTATTTTATTTTCATTTTAGAAATTTTTTTATTACTTTTGGTCAGATATATAAACCCCTAAAATTACGGCACTCATATTCCGGCCGTTCTGTATATTAACAGCTTATATAGCAAATGATAACTAGCAGTTACCTTCAGATTTAGCACAGATCTTCTGAGAGGTTTCAATTGACAAAATAATTTTATTTGATGTTAAAGAGAATCTAATATACATCCATTAAGTATATCTAGATTATATAACTAATTACATACCAATTTTATAAGTCACACGACCAAAAAATTTAACATTTTATTGGGTTAATTGGTAAATGAAGATTTTGTTTTAGAAGTGCATATTAGCAGATCCTCAATATGCTAGTGATAGTATTATAAAAAATGCAAAAGAAATTATTCAGGGAATTAGACCTGATGGAGGTACATTTATGATTGGGGGTTTAGAATCTGCTCTATATCTGGCTAAAATGGGCCAACTGAAGCATACGGACAAAAATGAGAAGCTTCAGTCTGTTATAGTATTTTTGACAGATGGTGATCCAAATATTGGTATTGGACCGCCAGAAGAAATAATAGAATTGGTAAGTATTTACTATTTACTAATTATATTGTTGCTACTCTGTAGTATACCAAAATTCAGAAATTTCATCGCACAATGTCATTATTTTAGGTAACTCACTTGAACAAAGAAGACAAGGTGGCAATATTTTCTCTATCATTTGGTAATGCAAATAGTGACTTTCTTAGAAAGTTGTCTTTAAGAAATTTTGGTTTTTCAAGGAATGTTTATAATGCTCCTGATGTTTCCCTGCAGCTGCAGAAGAATTATAAACAAATATCTTCTTTGCTTTTGCACAATATTAAATTCAGTTATGGTACTGAGGTGGAAGATGTGACAAAAACGTGGTTTCCCAATTACTTTGGAGGATCTGAACTGGTTGTTGCTGGCAGACATACAGGTATATTTTAATGCTCTATTCCTGTGAATTTGAAAATTATGAAGATTACAAAAAAGTATGTTAGGAAATTTTATTAATAATAATTATAGGTATCGAAAGTTTGTAAAGGGATACTGAGAAAGAATTGTTTCAGTTTGCTGCCAGAAGTAGTGTATAAGATTCTGCTTACATAACAGCATACAAATTGTTCTATTTCATTTATACGAATGTTTGTAATGGGGAATACCACTAAATTTGGTATTTTGCATTTTTAGAGAGTACTCTAAAAAACATTGGATACGTGTCATAGGATTTGGACTAATATGCAGTTTTATGAGAGATATTAATTATTTAAAACAACATGACGTCACGCGTACATTTTTACCAGCTGGCAACAATGCATGACAATCAGAGAAATAGAGGGGAGAATGAGCGTCAAGATGCGCGAACTTAGTAATACAGGAGGCTGTCATTTTGAATTCATCTATACGAAGGGCATTGAAAATATTATTTTATCATGTCGTTTTAAAATTTGTATTTAGAAACACATTAAATTTTAAATGAAATATGAACAAATAATATGTACTTTTGAAATTTTCAGTTAGTTGGAAATACGAATCGTTCAGTCTCCCGTCCGACCGTTATCTGTAAATATCTTGACTTAAAAGTGTGACGTACATGATTTCAAAATGGCAGCGCCCGTAACGTCCTAGTGAAATGTGGATCCGCACTCGTCGAAGCTCGTTATCCTCTCTATTTCTATGGACGGAAGTGACAAATGATGTTTACAGGCACTATATCTGTCTCTATTTATACAGTACTGCATTTCATTTATTTTATTCTAAGACAAGTTGCATGCTATTGCTCTGTTGCCGCATCTTAAAAATGTACATCTGACGTCACATGTACATTAATTTGCCAATAAATTGTTTAAATTTAATTTAATTTAAAAAACAACGAATATGGTCTTCATATATTTCCAAAACAATGTAATTTACTGAGTTTCCATAAACTTTTCCAACATAGTGGCATTCCCCATTTTGCATGAATTCAGGATATTTAGAAAACAGTGGGTAGATATTGTAAAAATTTTATACGTTTATACATATAAACAATTTTTCTTCGAGTTCACAGCTGTATATTATAGCATTTGCAATTTGGATGTTGAATATTTATTTTTATCATAAGTTTTTTCTAATTAAATTTCGATAATTTGACAGACCTTGGAATTTTTTTTGTATAAAAATGGATAATGTCATTTACTATATTTATGTAGTCAGTCATATTGACATTTTAAAAAATAAAATGTGCTACTCTTATAAAGACAACAAATTCGATATGCTTATCGGCAATATATTTATGTCAGACTTTTCATGACTATTCCAGTAGGGCAATCCAACGAACTGTCAAATCACTTTAAAAATGGCGGCTGTAGGACAAACAACTCGGCATATGACAAGCAGAAATTTGTGCTTTTGTGTAGAACTTTTAGTTATTGGTCTGTGTGTAGAACTGTGTGTTTTGCTCATTATATTTTATACCTATTTCGGAATACCAAGTATAATTCAGACTATCATAATGGTTTTGTTTTGTTTTGATATGAATTGTTGGAGTAGAGGACAGCGAGAAGATCATGTTAGATTTTTTAGGATTGAACTCTCATATAAGACGGCAAAAGTGGCTTAGTGCAATAAAACAGCAAGACCTAACTCAAGAAAAAATTAAATAAGTGTACAAGTTTTAAATATATTATTTATAAATAGGTACCTAAGTTCTTTTTTCTCTCCAACTAGTAGCATAATTACACCCTCGCCAGCCCTAGCAATTCAGGGTCCTGGAGAATACTATATATAATATTAATAAAAAAATGTATTGATAACAATATTGGCAGTTATATATAATTAATTAAGTAAACTATTACAGAGGTACGTAATTTGATTTTAACAATTATTTATGCATATACATGGCAGAATTTATTTTCAGTTAAAGAAAAATTCTGCGGGAGCTTAAAATTCTTAATAATGCCACTGTTGCAAATTCACATATATTTGACAAAAATTATAAATAATAAATAAAAGTCCATTTGATAGAAAAAATCTAAAATATATTTAATAAAAAATATTAAAAATAAGTTATATATACAATTCTAAAAAAATTGGGTACATAGATAAATAGTACAAAATGTTTAATAATCAATTGGTTTTTTGATATTTTAAATAATTGTGGCATTGCAATAATAATTTAAAGTTTGTTACAGCACAATAAAAAACATTAGCAGCAGGGAAAATCAAAATTTAATGCACCAAGTTCATTTTTGATTAGTCAACTATTTCTTGCCTCGGCCCATTTGAAAGAAAAAATTTGTAGATATACCGAAGTGCAGTGAATACTGAGAATAATAATTTTACGAATATTCAGCATCTAGAACGTTTTACCTAAAATGCCCTACAAGAGTCCCTGTATAAAGCAGCAGCTGCTAGAGGAATGGAATATCATATGGCTGGATTCGAGCAGTGCTGGCAAACAGGACCTTGCGGTGGGAGGCAGGTTTAGGGTCATAAGGGGGTGCCCGCAGGGTGGGATTTTTTCTTTCCTGCTGTGGTCACTCCTTTTGGACGACCTGCTCGCCATACTCTTTGTGTGGAAGATCAGGAAATTTTAAGTGGGATACTAGACTGGTGTGAGAGGGAGCAGATGTCTGTGAACCTCTACAAAACAGTGATTGTGCCCTTCACAAAGAAACACAAACTGGTCAACCTAAGACCCCTTATTTTACAGGGAGAGACAATGCCATTTGTGGAGGAAGCAAAATATCTAGGTATTGTTCTGGATAAAACACTCAATTGAAACGCTTATAAGGAAAAAGTCATCTACAAGTGTCAACGCATTTGTGGAAAGTCCTGGGGCATAGGTTCTAAACAACTGTATTACCTGTATATGATGGTTATGAGATCACTTACAGCTATATAGTTTGGTGGTCCAAAGGTCTTCCAAGGATAGTCAAATTAAAACTCTCAAGCTTATAGAGACAAGCTAGTCTGGCGAAAACTGGTGCAATTAGTATCCACCGTCAGCTGCTCTGGAAGTCCTCCTACCACCACTCCATATACTTTCGAAGAGAGAAGTCAGATGGGCAATATACAAATTCAGGTATGTCGAAGGCTAACATAATGGAGCACAGTGGAGTGCTGTAGGACATAGGTCACGGCACTCTATTGATGGTCTCGGATGTTATGCCTACAAAAACCAACTATAGACTGCCTTTTGAAATTCTCCTTCCTCGGAGAGAGGAATGGGAGCGTGGTGAAACTGACCTCCTGAAAGAGGATAGTTGTTGGTACACCGATGGCTCCAAGACTGCCGGTTAAGGAGTCACATGTACAAGTTCAGCTTTGCTGAGAAGGTCGAGTGCCGGTTGTGTTTGGACAGCGACGAATCGACAGAACATATGTTACTGTCTAGCTGAAAAATAGACCAGATTTTGTATATTTGGCAAAATGCATCTCGTGCCGGCAGATCCGGACATAATCTCACCCAATAAGGTTATTGACTTCATAAAGAGGCTAAACCTGTTGGGTGAAGTATAATATGGATGTGAGCTACAATAGACCATAGCGTCGCAGTGGAGGACTAGTTTTTGGCCCACTAGAACTTAGAACCGTTCGTTAACAAAAAAAATAAAATTTATTATGATTTGTATTACAATTAACTCGATTGCAACTGAAAAATATTTAAGTAGGCGGCTGTCATACTAATCTCTGGCATTAGACCTTTTGTGACTTTTCTTCTCTCTGTGGCACAGTATTTCCGACATTCAAAAAATATCACAGCAAGTCAATATATTCATCATTATTAAAATTATTTGCCGTATCCCTTCCAAGTGGTAAAATTTTGCGAAAAATTGTTGAGAAGTTGCACAGGCATTAGTAGAAAATTTGTGTAAATTTTGACAGTTATACCTTTTCTGGTTTTCAAACTATATCCATTATCCCATATTTTTTTGGAAACTTTGAAGGGCTCTATCTCCTAAGGAGTTAACATTTTACTAAGGTCATTTTTATGTGTTCTTTTTATCTGTATATTCACCGGTAGCATTTGTGCTACTTCTCGTATAGTTATTTATAAAATTTATTTCTCAACAAAAAATATTAAGTTTGAAATATTTCACTCACCTCTTTCAGTTATCAGTACAATCCTTGTTACAATTATTATAAAAATAAAAATTTTTAGTTTTTCATCAAATTTCATAACAAAAAATAATTTCTATTTAGTATTATTTGGGTACTCGGTATATTTATTTAACATATATATTTTAGGACCATCGTTCTCAGGTACTATTGATTGTTGTGGTTTCCATGGCCCGGTAACAATAACATCAACTACAAGAACTGTAATGTCATTAGAAAGGTTGTGGGCTTTCCTGACTATGAAACACTTATTGGATGAGAGAGATCGTGGCACAGACTCTAGGAATATAACAAGAAACGCAGTTAACCTAGCCATCAAATATTCATATCTAACAGACGTAACATCTTTGGTTATAGAGAAACCAAACAACACTATAACCATTGTTGATAATCAATTTATGAATATGGGTACATAATAACTATAAATTTATCACTATAACATGCATACTCTGGAATGGGGGTTATATGGAGAGTTTTTAAAACATGATGCTTATTGAAACAAGTGATAGTGTATAATTTTATTGCAAAGGAGTTCTTATGAAAGTGGGTCTGAAAATGCTTATCAGTTGCAATAATTTCATGGAGAAAGGAGGGTGGTAGAGATACTGGGGGTGGCTTATTGAGCTTTGATAAAATATTACATATTTCTGAAATACTACCCTAAAAAGTGCTTCAAAGGTTTGCTTTTTCAATATCGATGATCTGTATTATTTCCAAGAAAATTAACAATAACTGTTTGGTGTAATGTTTTACAAATACTCTTTATAATCATGCATTATTTGTATGCGTTCATGTCACTTTAACATAATGTGTCAACTAAAACAAATGAAATACTATTTCCTATTTTTTAAAAATTGTTATAGTCGCGGCAAGAATTCAGACGATTTACACCACAGCTGACGTTATGTTAATTGTTTTTATTGTCGAAACAATTTATTGTTAAAAACAATAATTTTTTGCAATTTAGTGCAAACATTTAGTGTAGTATATAGTTTTATTATTATCAGTTGCAGTTTCATATATATTTTGATGAGAATATAAAGAATTATTCATTTGTTAGTACAATGTAATTCGTCTGAATTCTTGTCACAACTATATCTCAAGTATGGTATTCAAAATATATATGCAATATTTTCAGGTCCTGGGCGTTATCATAAAAATTCTATTTCGCAAAGTAAGTATGGATTATTTTTATTAGAATTAAAAAATAAACATTTTTGATATCCAGTGTTCTACTTAAGGCTGACGTTTAGAAAAAAGAAAATCCACCCAGGATTTCTATTGATGTAAAGACACACTATAGCAAATTTAGATTTACTGAAACTAAATAATTTCATTTAACTTTGGGAAGAAAACATGTTAGAGACATGTAAAGACAGTTAATTATACTATTTTGTTTTGTAGTGCATTTAGTTGAAGATACTTAATAATTCGTATCAATTCAAGTATTATTTTTGTTTTTTTTTTTTGATTTTAAAGAAATCTGCTTTAAAAGTATGTTATGGAGTCTAATACTGTTTATAATGCTGTATACGATTTTCTTAGTATGCAGCAAGTACTTAGTAGAAAATGTAATGATAAAGCATAGGTAAAAATATATATTTTTTTTATTCTAAATGACTTGGCAGCTTGTAAATTCTTCTACCCCCTGGAGAAAACTTGTATAATTGACATAGTGGAAAGATATTCTATCTAACACACTTAGATTTTTTTAAACTGCCTCTAAAATCTGCTACAAATTTGTTGTAACTTGCGTTTAAAAACGGTGCTCTTAAGGAATATCCATTCATTTTATAATTCACAACCATAACCCACTTTGATGAAACGATTACGAAAGTACCGTAGGGATTTTTTAAGAAAAAAATTCTAATGGATTCTTAGCCCGATAACAATTTTTTTGGATTTTCAGTATAAAAAAATATTTTTTGGCTAACCTTATAAAAAATCATAGAAGTATTGCTCAAATATCTGTGAACACTAACAAAAACTGTAATAATGCCAAAAATATGTTATGTTTACATGAAAATTTGTTTTGTAAAATTTACTTAGGTATATCAAAAATTTGTATCATGCTGTTTTAAGTCACGCTAAGCATCCTTTGAATTTTTTTTCCTAAATGAAATCTAGTGACTAATCCTTAAGCATCACAACACAGGGTGATTGGGGGGAAACCTCCAATATTCGGGGTGTTTAAGGAACAAAAGTGAACAAAAATGTCTAGTAAACATGGTCGAATATCAACGGTTGCTGAGATAAAGGAATGAAAATATTTTTATTGCTATTTTTGTGAAAGTTGTTATTATTTGATATTTTATTTTGAGTAGGTCATGCATTCTAAACCAAACTCACATTAGTGATTACTAATTGTTACATTTATTTTTACGTTATTTGATTTAAACGCTTATTTTATAACTGTCACATTTATTTTTATATGTGCGTTCGTTTAGTCGATATTGTACACACATAATTTCGTAATACCTGCCACATTTAGTCATCGAGAATATGCTGATATTATTTTTATTTATGAGTATTGCAACGGTAGCACTAATCGTGCATTTGCTGAATACCGACGCCGCTTCCTGAGTAGAAGAGTGCCAGATAGAAATTTATTCCAAACAGTCTTTAACAATGCAAGTGAAACTAGAATGTTTTCCAGTATGATAATCACATCTGAGAGGCAATCTGGTCCTGGTCTAGCAGTGGAAGAAGAAATCCTAAATATGGTAGAACGTAACCTGGGCGCATTGCAACCCGTCTCCAAATTAATCAAACTAAGGCATGGGAAGTTATTCACAAAAATGGTTTAAAACCTTTCCATATTCAGCACGTCTAGAATCTTCAGGACAGTGATAATGATTTGCGGTTGCATTTTTGCAATTGGATACACTTTACAAATACATTTTGTTCAATTCACTAGTGATGGAGTGAATAACTGTTACAATGAACATTGTTGTTCAGATGAAAATCCGCTCGTCACGGTGAAAAGTAACTTTCAGCATCGTTTCAGCATTAACGTGTGGTGTGGTATGATTAATAACCAATTACTTGCCCCAGTTGTGCTAGATGGTCGTCTTAATGGAGCTAGAAACACTTCAATGAGCTACCCGTGCAATCTGTAAACGAGCTGATGCATGCATCGAGGCAAACGATGATTTATTTGGAAATTTAATTCATTAATTTCGGTTTATTAGATCTTTAATCAATGTTATAATTTATAATACCTACAAAATAAACACTTTTGTCTACGGATGCATTATAATAATTAATTCGGGTAAAAATATTTTCATTGCTGTCTCAGTAGCCGTTGATATTCGACCATATGTTTATTAGGCTTTTTTGTTCACCCCTTTCGAATGTTGGAGGTTCCACCCATTCACCCTGCATAAGTAAATATATTTGTGTATTGATCTTAGGAGCGCTTTAGAAGCTCAGTCTTTTCATCCCTTTTACGTGTATTGTCATAAGTCGTCAAATAAGACAGAGCCTGTAAATAAACAAATCATTGGATTTATAAATTGCGCTCGTACAAGCTTGTCGTTGGCTAAACTGTTACATTTAAAAAATTGCTAAGACCATTTAGATCTGTTCCTTTTATACTTTTCTCTTTTGTAATTACAACTATAATTATTGCTACAAAAACTTCATTTTTAGACATATCGCTCCTGACCAATTTAAAGAGTGATGATAAACTTACTCGACGACTTATAATTGTACACGTAAACCAAATGAAAAGACTGAGCGTCTAAAGCAGCCTTTAGATAGTGTAGTAAATACTACATATATTCACATTTTTATGGTTTATGGTATGAGTTATGGTTTTAATTTCCAGATGATCACTACAGGCTTAAACGAAAAAGAGGTAAGGTCTGCAAACTAAATTTATAGCTATTTTGTTCCGATTTTGCTTTAGATTCCGTTCCTCCTTCCACCATTTGTTCTTCAGGATTTTTCCTGTTAAGCTATCCCACGACTCCTTTGGCCTTCCTCGCTTCTTTGTGCAAATACTTTTGACAGCCAAATTCTCATCAGTCTGCTAGTGCTCATTCTGTTTAAATGTCCCCGTAGTTCAGTTGTCTTCTCTCTATGTACTGTAGTATTTATTTGATTTGAAATTTTTCTCTCATTAACTCATTTCTAACTGTCTTGCCTAGTTATCCCGTTAACCCTTTTTAAATACTTTATTTTCATTGCTTGTATCTTACTTTTTGATTTGTTGATAATACCCATGATTCACACCCATGTGTCAGTACATATTAGCAAAGTTTACTGAATAAATATAAGTTATACCACTATCTGTCGGCACTTTGATGTTTTGAGATCTAAGCCATACTGCCGCACGTAAATACTGTCGCTAAAAATGGCCAAGTACGAGGGACTTAAAAAAGTAGTTTCTTTCCAAGTGGGAAATATTGATATACGAAGAATATTCCAAAAGTGTGCTGTAAGGCTGCTTATTGTATAAATAAAATATTTTTAATGTAATAAATATAAATATTATAAAACCATTATAGGTAAATGTATACAGTTTTGTTGGTTAATCTTGGAAGTCGTATATATAATATATGTAAGTAAACTTGTAAATTTTAAAATAAAATATATACGTACTCTACTATATAAGAAATAATGTAGCCATGAGGAAAATTTGCAATAAAATGTTTATTTAAATATTTAAAAAAACAATATACATTATTTTAAAACTAAAATAGGAAATAATATAATCTATATTGTTTACAAGTTAAAAATGCTGCGGTATAGGTCTTTTTTTAATTGCTCTTTTAATGTAGCTTTTCTTGGACTAGGAGTCACACAAAAGTGTTTGTGACGTTTTTTAAATTCTTGTTTTGTAATTTAATAAACTATATATTCTTTTCACTAAAAAAAATACTCAAATGAAAACCCAATGTATAAGTATGTCCAGGTCATTTTTTAGTACTTAATATTATTTTAGTAATTTGGGTATTTCTATACGTATATTAATTAATGTGAGACAAATTATTTTAATTTATTTAAAGATGTTACTGTACCAGTTTGAACTTCAGCATCTTGAAATTTTGGCACCAAAATAGTTTTGGTATTATCAGAAACTACGCTTGAACAAAAAATGCTTGAGTGAAAAAATTTACATGACACAATTAAGTACCTACTTACATAATTATTACATATTACCCTTTTTTTAATAAATACCAGTACAAATAACTTACTTGTTGGTTCATACAAAAACAATGTTTGACATTTCGTTTGAAAAATGTTGGCTTGAAATTCTAATTTTTTTATAGCATTGATCTTTCAAATAAAGATTCTAATTTTTATCCGCGTACCGCGTAAAATTTTATATCGTGACCTATTTCTTTATAGTTGATTAAATATAAAATACATACCTTGAACAATGGAAAAAGGAAAAACCACGTTTCAAGGGACAATTATTCACAGTACAATATATCACGGGCATTTTTAGAAGAAAAATAAAATAAACACTAACAGATATTCAAGGTTTTTTGTCTCACACTGTATCGATCGCACTCAATACGTTACAGTTCTCGCGTCGGCCACCGTGTAGGATCCTGGTCCCGAACGGTCCCTGAGACGGGCGAGGAGAGCGGAATTGGTAAGGCGGGGCGTGTTCGAGAGTGAAACAACTTATATATTTATTTTGTAAACTTTGGTATTAGTCTGTAAATTGCACTATACACAAAAAAGTAAGCAGAACAGTCCTATAACTCACAATCCTTTATTCATGTAACAACCAGCTTCGAGGTCAACTTTTACACCTCATCTTTCGGTTATACACTGTAGCTTGGACAACATAACCATAACCGGTTATACAAGAGGCTGCAATGTAATGTAATTATAATTTTCTATACACCTTCGTCTTTGTTACTTGCCTCTTATTTTTGTTCATTGCATAGTAACGTATAGGTTTCCAACCTGAAAGCCATTCTACATTTAAAGGGGTAAACCAATGGACTATAACCAGGAATTGTGGGAAGCATCGATGTTTAAGGCATGTCATAATTGGCATATATATGACAAATCGTATAGACATGGAGTTGAGGTGGAGGCAGCCATAACTTAAAATATGATTCACGTTGGAAACTTTTATAGTTGCGGCAAGTGTGTATCTTTAAAATTGTCTCTATTCTTTCTTCAATTTCTCAATATTTCCTTCGCACATTAATTATTGCACCTAGATACTTTGTCCTATTTTTGTCACATCTATTACAATATTTAGTTCTAGCTTTCCATCCCCTACTCCACTTTTGTTTTACTCTTATTTAGTTGCATTTCCACATTTTTATATCCTCGTTCCAAATCATTATTTCTTGCAAGTCTCGTTCACTAACTGCCATGATGTGGTCTGCAAAAACATATTCATTTATCTTTATTTTCTCTAAATCTGTTGTTGTTCTGAACATAGTCGACCTCATATTTTTACTGAACACATTATACTGAGTTATGATTTTAATTCTCAGATTCATACGATGACTGGGCTAAACGAAAAATGGGTAAGTGTAATATGTGCAAATTTAATTTATAGCTATAATTGTTTGAATATTGAAATGTGATCAGTTAGCTCTTGTTTAAGGTAAAGTGCGCTTCTCAAAATTTTTGACACTAGTGGCATATGAAATTAAAAATGAGCTATTAAATGTGTTAGTAATTTGTGTTTTGTAAATTATATCTCAACAACTTCAAACTTCCAAGTTGATGATTGGTAGTTTACATATGTACCCAATATTATATTATTCGAAAGTAGATTTTGAAGGAGCAATAACATGTAGGATGTTATATTTAAAAAAATTGTGAAAATGTTTCATGTATCGTGATTTTACTGTCTTGTGTAATGAGGGACAATTTTTTTTATTCATTTGCATTAAACAGAGATTGTGTAAGACTACTAAAAAATTGGAAACTCCTCAACAAATATCCTTAATTTTTTTGTGATTGAAGTATAAAACTTTCTACAGACTATGCGGTCATTAAAAATCCATTCATAAAAACCCACCCATGATGCACGAATTCCTTACAAACCGCGCATCGCAAATTCACGTGTAGTCTGTAGCGGGCCTAAGAGGTGTTCTATTTAAAAAATTATAAGAATGTTTCCGTCATATTTTTTTAGGCAGTTAATTATCATCTGTTCATATATTTTTTTCAAGTTTCAGTGTTTTTTATACAGTAAAGCCCAGTTATAACGTACTGGCGAGGACTTAAAAAATCGGTACGTTATATCAGAAGTACGTTTTAAAAAAATATATTAAATTTTTAAAATTTCTATTAATTCTTAACAAAAATACAAACATTTAACAAAAAGCAGCAACAGAAGAAGGCCCTATAATAATGCCGGGACTTGTTTATTCAGTACGTTATAACCATAAGTACGTAATAAGCATGTACATTGTAACTGAGCTTTACTGTATATGTATTTTATATAAAAACATTTACATATGTGTACTTTTTATTCTAGTTTTCCGGAAGTATTGCAGAAGCTCAAAAGAATATTACTTAGGTGGTCCATCATCTAATACTCAATGTAAGTAATATTTCAAGTTTCTATTAAAACTTGTAGTAAGTACCTGTGATTTATATATCCAATGGTTTGATTTTTGCTATTTTCAGTATGTGCTAGAAGTGATGGCTCTAAGCTTTTTTCGCACAATGAAGGTCCAACTGTTAATAAGGGTAAGTAAATTAGGCAGTAGATTCAATTTTTTTTATCTTACAATGTTATCCAGTAACTGCTCTCTCATATTCTCAGTGACCCTTTCTATTAAAGAATAATTGATAAATAATAATATATCGCCTCCTCTCCTGTACAAATCTCTGACTTCAGGGCTAATCCTCGTGATTAAAATGAGAGGCAGAAATATTATTATTATTATTACTATTATTATATAGATATTCTCACAGCACTCTGAGATCATAAAAGAACAGTTGCTTAGAAATGACATTAATTTTTACTGGAACATTTTTTGGACTTTTAATAAAACTTTAAACAATTATTAATCAAACGATTCTTAATACAAGCTAATATTTTGGGATCATAATGTACTATGTATATCAATGTATGACTGTTTCAGGTTCAACATCTGATAATGAAAAAAAACCTGCAGAGAAGTTTATAGCCAATCGTCCCTTCTTTGTTCTGCTAGAATTAGAGAAAGATGATACTAATTTAATACTTTTCATGGGTCACATTTACAAACCTATGTAAAATTATTAAAATTTATTTTTACACATTTTGTTTTTATATTTTATAAAGAATTTTTCTCTTTATACCACTTTATATTATGTTTATTGGATGTTTATGCATACTATACAGAAAAAATTACAGATATTTTTCTTCCACTTCCACTGTTTACACTTTCTACACTAAATCTTTTGTTTCAAAAGTGTAAATACTGTTTTTTTTTCTCTCAATGGTGTATTTACACTGAACGGTAAAAAGTGTAGTAATTTTTGCATCGACTATTTTGCTGTTGTATGTTGGTGAAATACTGCACTGGGTCAAATTATCAAATAAAAACATGGGAAGGTTGAAGCTAAATCATACTTTGTTGGATACATATATAATATTGTTAGAATATTCCACACAAATAATAGATAATACTCAAATATAAGAATAGCACAAATACTGCACACTCATAATAGTTTTCCTTTAATGAGCAATCATATGTCAAAATACAGACACCATCAGTTGTTTTGTTTCACCTACATTTGGTGTAGTTACAATGTCTACACATTCTTTCACCCAGTACAACTTGGTGTAGGAGACAGTAAAATATATCTTCATATATTCAAATATATCGTGTTTTCAAAACTTGTAGATAAGTCACCATCATCACTTCAAAATGTGACTACAGTTTAACCATTATTTTTATAAAATCTATTTGGTATTGGTTAGGTAGGTACCTTTAAGAAAAATTAGTACCTACTATGGTTTTGGGTTTGATGAAATTGTACCAGCTATATAAATTGTGAATAACACCATTGGTACTAAATTGCAGATATATCAAGAAATGTGTAAAACAAATAAAACAAAATGGTTTGTGGTTTTAAGTTTACATTATTTTTTTCTCTAATTGTTGATCACCTATGTAATTTTGTTGGTTGAATCTGTATTCACTTTTTCATTTAAATGAAAAACTCATGATGAAATCTCAATAATCTGGAGTATTTTGTATATTTTTTGAATAAAATTAATATTTTCATTAATGCATTTAATTTACCCACAATTATTTTAGGAACCTTTCAAAATTTATATTATCACAGATAATTTAGCAATTTTTGTCTGTCATAGTACCGTTTAAAAATTAAAAAAATCTTGATATAAAACTCCAAAATTGGCCTATTTTTAACCGCTATAAGCCAAGTTTAAATATTAATTAATAATAAATAATATGAGGTACAAAAATAAGCATTTTTGTCTACTCCAAAAATAACTTGAACTTATCTTAATCAGTTTATTTTCATCTGAAGAAGCTACCACCATATGGAGAAATGATGATGGTTGTTTTTGGGACTCTTTGAAGTCACATGAAAAAAAAAAAAAAACAATTTGACTCTCAAAGTCCTAATTTTAGAAATAGTACTGATACCAAGTTTCAATGCAATGAGACGATTCGTCGCCTTAACCTCAAAATAATTCAATATGGCATCTGTAATCTGTAGGGCATACAATAAGCCTTTTTGGAAACGGTAACTCAAAATTAGATAGATTATACTTACTATCAACGGTTTCAGCTGATTATAGATCACTTCCAAACATATTGCTAACTAGAGTTACCACGTTTTTAAATTCTCTAGTAGAACATTTTTACCTTTTCACATTCTCAAGTAAGGGCATTTTTCACTTCATCAAATAGCGCGGGAGGGGTTACGTCAATGGAGTTATTGTAAGCCACACATTTTTACATATTTCATGTCGTTGTGTCCTGAAAATTAAAATTGAATAGTGAAAGTAAGGACACAGACTGTAGAAGTACTCTCCTTTCCTTCCAAAATAAGCCATGTGGCAACCTTATCTCCAATAATCTTGGGTCAGTTTGTGAACAATTGGATCAGTAATCCGCAATAACTGATTAATCTAATCATGCACAGCCTCTGAAAACCTCTAATGTAATATTTGTATGAATTATGAAAATTGTTTGTTTTTTATTTCTTTCAGTAAGATATAAATCTTACTTGATCTTGCTGTCTTCTATTCCCACAACTCAAAATGCAACTAAATTAAATTTTCCTGAATAATAATAATTAAAACTCCCTAGAATTTTTTTGGAAAAGATATAGCTAAAATTAGATTTTTTAAAATTATTTTAACATCCTGTAATTGATAAATAAAAATGATAGGCTGTGGCCTATGGGAAATAAATTTAATTTTTTATTTATCTTTAAACTTATATTGAACCCTTTATCAAATATCCTACATGCATGGGCAGTAATGTAAAATTATAATGAGAAATAAAAGATAAATTTCTGCTTGAACATTTATTCACCAATTAAAGACATCACAAAGTAGCTGCTAACTTGTTACACGAATATTATTGTCATATATGTATCAATGATCAGTCTACACAATACAGTCATCTTTGGTTCTACCCAAAATCTCATTTCACAATTGTGTATTGTGAAAGCTCTTATTATTATTATTATCAAGATTACGCCAAAACAGCATGCAACGTAATTATGCTAATTTTAAAAAATATACAGGGTATCACTTTTAAATACAGAAATGTAACTTTCTCAAGGTGTCACAGTATAACAGTTTAGTGTATCGCTATATAATTTTGTATGTAGTATTTTAAGAAAAGTCAAAAAATCATTTATAATATATTAAAACTATCAAAAATAATTGCATATGCAAAATATGAGACAAAGGTTCCTTAAAAAAAGACAATGTCATGTTAATTTAAATTTTTTTTAATTGCCGTAATATTAAAATCTTGTGATTTTCTGAAATTAAATTAAACTCTACTATACCTAAAATATGAGAACTTTGAAGAAAAAACCGTGCGTCTGAAGAAAAAATTCTTCACTATGATTACTGTGCACCAGGTTTGAATGAAAAATATTTATTTGTGTAGAAAGTAAAGAAAATAAAATAGTTGTTGTTAAATGCTGTATCACGAAAACGAAGCTTCATAGATACAAATTTTAAGGAAACAACCTCTACTACTTTTTGATTCCCTTTCCTTTATCAAAAGTTAGTTAGTTAGTTTCGAACAAAAAAATGGAACACCCTGTATATATAATAATTCCATATTCGTAATTACCCATGTAAATGTTATGACATCACTTTTTTAAAAATAGTTATTAAAGACTTTCAGGTAACTTATTTATTGGATTTTACCTCCAAATTATTGATGAATAGAAATTAAGAAATCTAGTATGGTAATTAAGTATTTTGTAAAGCCCGCTTTACATTAACAATTTCTTTGTCAATTAATTGATCATGTGCTTCGTCAAGTTAATTGACAAATGTAATACTAAAACTTGGACGTCAAATAAATTGATGAAGAACTTCGTCAAATACGACAAATACAAAAAAAATATCAAAATCGGCAGAATTAAGAATATATAATGGTTTTCAATATATATCGAGTAATGTTTATAACTTTTTAAAAACACCCTGTAAAAAAATTATTTACCATTTAACATTTATTACTTTTTCCTCAACCCCAAAAAAGAGTTGATTCAAATAAGCATAGAAACTATAATAGTATGGCGCCATTTAAGAAAACAAAATTGGTGGTAACGAGATTACTGAATGAAACAAATTCAAGATTACCAAAGGGTGCACAATTTTTTTATATAGGGTGATTTTTAAAAATTAAATATTCTATACATAATGGAAATCTTATATAACATGATACATATTTACAGTATGTTTCAGTTTGATACTTGTGTGATAATTTCGTGATTTTCAGCAGTTTAGTCAATTTTTAATCAATACTTTTTTTAATATATTTGTTCATATCAAAGATGCCAAGTTGAGGACTGAACACTAGATTAAATGAAATGAATAATAAAATTATGTACAACCATAGTCTTAGTGTGTGTCTATCTAATGGTTGACCAAATGCTCCTTCATACATTTTTTTATATTATAAGCCTGTATTTCACAAACAACTTATGACCGACATCATTAATACTTGATACACATGTATCACTTGATCAATGGTATCATGTTTTATTCTTCTATTCTTTTTTAGCATGCAATCATACTATGGCCTGAAATACAAAAAGTTGATATACAAAAATTTATAACTTTTTTTGAGTATTATCCTTGTTTATATAAAATATAGTTTTAGTCAAACGCCAAACTTAGGCGTGAAAATAATAGATGGTGATACTCTTTTAAAATCCATGTCATCCTTATTTACACTATGGACAAGGGTCACTCAGATCTTATATTTAAAGAACAGTGTTACATATTAAAAAAATCAGTTTAAAAACTGATAGATCCGCTAAAACATTCAGATCATTGTCAAGTATCAAATTGAAACATATACTATGTATACTCAGATATGCCAAATGAACCAATTCTAAAAAAAGTTAATATTCTCCTGAACTTGACACTGTTTGTTAAAATGAATAAAATAACCAAAACAAATTTGAAAACCGAATAGGCGTTATAAATAAGACATCCGTTATGTTTCTTCCTGATTAACATTTCCATTTTTCCTACCTACATGGCTTTTTTTGTGTGTTGCTAGAGCTCCTGACTGGGCAAATCTATGACCACAAATATTGCACACATAGGGTTTTTCACCGGTATGTATGCGGATATGAGCTTTCAATCCTTGACTTTCAACAAATCTTTTCCCACAATAAATGCACATGTGGTTACGTTCTCCAGTATGTGACCTCAAGTGGACTTTCAGGTGGCTTGATGTGGCATACTGCTTATGACAGTGATTGCAGGAAAATGGTTTTTCTCCTGTGTGAGACCGTAGGTGAGTGCTGAGATCACCTGATCTTGCAAAAGTCTTTCCACAAACCTAAGCAAATGATTATACTTATACTTATTTTCATAAAATTACAGGATGTCCCAATATTCAGTGCACATGCACCTACCACAGGTTCTTGGTATTTTAATTTTAACATTTTGGTTAGTTATATAGGGTGAGTCAGTCATAATGTCATTAATAAGAACACAAAATCGAACAAATTTTTTTTATTAATAAAGTGCTATCAATGAGTGCAACTTTACTCGAACTGCCATTTTAAACAGGTTAGTACCATACTACTTAAAAAACAATAAATTTCTAGGCTAGATGTACGTAACTAAATAATTAATTGTACTTACGAGTAATAATAAAAATTCATTCAATTGTAAAACGTAGTGAAAACATAATATCAAAATTATTAAACTGTAATAACCTAACATTCTAAAATATTTATTTATTATCTAAATTTGTTTTTATTATTTATTAATATTTAAGGAAAATTTATTTATGTATCTAGATAAAAACGTTGGCTTTACTCCTTGTCGTTAAATAACAGTACAAAAACTAAGTAATATTTTTTAAACTGTGACCAAGCTAATTTCTTTGCAGTCATAACAGCCACATTTGGTCGGACAAAAATCCACACGCTAGTCAGAGGCAATTTGTTGTCAACGTATAGGCAGGAGTGTACGAGGACCGTATATTCTACCGGAAAATCTGAATGGACCGCGTTACTTGCAATTTTGAATAGAATTATTTGATTTCATTGGATATTAACATTTTAAATTATTATTGGCTGAACTAAGCAAGAAAAAATATGAGATTCTAAAATAGTCAGTACTAGGAAAATATTTCAATTTGGCAACGTAGCATCAGGTCGACATCGAGTTGAACTGTGAGCTGTAAACGACCAAGGCTGTGAGCGGTCAGTGAGTCTGAAAAGGGGGTTTACATAATGATTTGAAAATATTTATTTTCGGCGTAAATATGCATTTAGATTTTTTTTAATCGCATATGCGTATTATACTCATTATTCCCTATCTTCTCTTAAAATTAATGACATTATGACTGACTCACCTTGTATAAATTTAATTCTACTCATGCACTTTTCGTTTTTTTTATAGATTAATAAATTGGTTTTATACTCTAAATGTAGGCATATTTAGAGTATAAAAAATCAGATGAAGTACTGTTTTGCTCAATTTTTTTACATGTTTGTTGTAAAGAGTAGACAAAATGTACCATTCTGCCCTGTCCAAATCACTCTGTAAGGCAATATTTTGTTTACGATCCCTATCACAATTTCACTTAATCCTTTTAAATTTAGTTATTTAGAACATTCTAACAATTTTTTGCCAAATTCGCCTCTAGGGGGTAAATGAAGCAGCAACAGAGAAATTTAGTTAAAGACAAATTCATACGAATACATATTCAAAAATGTTCTTTTATACATATATAGGGTGCCAAGTTTTTATTTTAAATTATTTTCATTTATTTCACATGCTTGATGGTGATTACTACCAAGTGTAGTATTGACTTGTTAGTTAGGTTATAGAAATTGATCCCATTTTTTTTATACTGGCCAATATATGACATAGTAGACATGTGTTTACAGGTATTAAAAATAATTAATAATATCTCTATAATATCTCTACCCCTCATTCTAATCACAGGGATTAGCCCAGAAGTCGGAGACTTGTGCGGGAGAGGGGGCGGCATATTATTATTAAGCAGGCCGCATTGTACAAAAAAAATTAAAAAATTAAAATTGTTAAATGATACGGAGGTTGTTTGTTCTCAAAAGAACAGTGAAATGTTCCTGAAAAACTGTCAAAATACTGATTTATTTGGATTCTCTTGAAAAATGTGTAAAATTAAAAGTAAGTAATTATGGATCTGCGACTGTTATTATTTATGGTGAGAGATTCACCTGTACCATTTTGTCGGTGGAATATTGGAACACTCCGTATGAAACAAAACTTTTATTTTACATTACACCTATTTATTTTTATTTACCTGACACACATATGGCTTTATTCCTGTATGAACTCTGAGGTGGATTTCCATTTGGCTATTTTGAGTGAAACCTTTATGGCAAATCATGCACATGTATGGTAATTCTCCAGTATGCTGTCTCATATGAATTTTCACGTAATGACTCTAAAAATGCATACAGTTTGATATTATAAAATATCTTCATAAAAGTTTTAAATATTTATGAATATTTCCAAAAAAATTAAAAACATGTAATAAAAATCTTTTGTTACAAAAATAATGGCCATAAGATTTAACAGGTGACTAGTATTTTCAACTGTAGTGACTAATTTTGATAAAAGGTATAAGGAACTAAATTCAAGTCTATTTATGCAATATAGCAATGTATCGTTGAGTAATGTAAAAGTACTTGTGTGGAATAAGTATATTGACAAAATAACTTAAAAACACAAA
The DNA here is from genome assembly GCA_037114965.1 of Monochamus alternatus. Lineage (NCBI taxonomy): Eukaryota > Metazoa > Arthropoda > Insecta > Coleoptera > Cerambycidae > Monochamus > Monochamus alternatus. The sequence goes on from CM073429.1 coordinate 28,843,587, forward strand.
AAAGAGAAAGTGAGCTTTGGTAAAAAAAAACAAAAAAGAGATATAATTTTTGTCATAGTATGCTTTGATCAAATAAAAAATCGACTAATTTGAGTTTTTATTTTCTTCATATTATGAACTAGTAATAATAATAAATAAAGGGAGATCATGGTTAATAATAAATTTTCCCACTGCTTATCAAAATGTTTTTTTTTTCTAATACTCACTTGTGTAAAAGTCTTGCCACAAGTATGACAAACGAATGGCCTTTCACCAGTGTGCACCCTCAAATGTTTCTTTAAAACAAATGAATGTGAAAAAGACTTGTTGCAAATATTGCAAACATGATTTTTTTCACCAGTGTGGGACTTCATATGACTTCTCAATCCATTTGGATCTGAGAATTTTTTATTACAAATATCGCAAGTTATTGGCTTTTCACCTGTGTGGATTCGCATGTGGACTGCCAATACATTGGCTTCATAGAAACCTTTTCCACATGCTGAGCAAATGTGTCTCTTTTCGCCTCTATGTTTTCTTAAGTGACGGGTCAAGCTGCCTGATTCTAAAGAAGTATATCTATTATAAAAAATTCTAAAGTAAAATTTGGGCATCATGCAATAGTACCTGAGAAACTTTTGTTACATATATTGCAAGGAAATGGTTTCAACTGCAAGTGTATTCTAACGTGCCTTCTTAAAATTTTGGCATCATTAAATAACTTGTTGCAAAGTGTACATTTAGGTACACCATCACTAGGATGACCTATTTTATGTGTTTCGAGATCTGCCTCTAATCTAAAAGTTTCTGAACAAATACTACATTTATAAATATTGTCTATCAAAAGTTGGCTAGTATCTTCATTGTTAGTTTCTTCATTACAGTTATTAATATGTTCATCTAATATTTCTTTTATTTGTTTGTCAACTATATCAATGACATTTTTCTCTTCTCTGGGAAGGTCATAATTAATGTTTATATTGGGGTCGCAGAGATCTGTATGTAATAAATCACTTAAATTTATTTCAAAATCATCCAACTTGTTTGATAAATATTCCAGTAATTCATTATGTGACTTAACACACAAATTTTTAAAATTATGAGCTCTTAATAATTCCGCTTTGCACTGTGTACAGATCAGACCTGGTAATTTATCATCGCTGTTTATCTAAAAAATAAACTAGTTTTCTTTAACAATTTAAGATGTATTCAAGCTTACTTCTAAGGAAGTGCAATAAGTAAACATGTTTTTAATATCGGGATGGTAAATTGAAATCATATTTTCGTATTCGTTCAAACAGGCTCTGCAGGCTTTATCATATTTTATTAATGTGACGGAGTTTATACTTGGATCATCACTGTTTCCGATTTCCATTTCGGTTTTCTGTATAATATGTTTGTTGTATTTTATGATTTGTTTGTTTACAGTTTTAGTTTTGAGGTTAAGGTGAAATTAATTAAATCAAAATGGATTTTTAGTTTCTTCAGGTTGGCTATAAAAAAGCGGTATTCGATGTTTTTGGTGCTCTGCATATTCAAAATTCTTGGTGTTCGCCATTTTGGTACACAATAGTCTAAAAAAAGAAGCCGGAGACATGAAATAAACTAAACTATCATTTTTGGAGACATAAATTTTCATTCACATTTATAATTCGCAGGAAATATATAGTGTGTTCCGGAATCTGCTGAAAGTAGTGTCAGCTCTAATTTTGCGTCCCGAAAACAAATTTTCCAAGTTTACAGCTGCTGTACAAATGTTAATATACTGCCTCTTTTCTTTAGGTACTCATTTATAACATTTTTGATATTTGAGAAGAATGAAGAATTGGAAAACTGTCAATACGAATCATCCTCATCTTGAGAACTAGAAGAGAGAGAATGGGTAAATATACTCGCGGTAAGAATTTATTCAACGATTAAATCTTACTTAAATTTCTCCCTTACCTGATATTGCTGAGAATGCTGAGGCAGTTGTTCCGTTTTCAACTTCTGCAATGTTCAATGTTAATTACGAAACAACTTGATATCAAGAATTCATAATACTTAAGGTAAATCAGCATAGCACGGATAGCCGTTTCAGCCTATTTTGGAACATAGTCATAAGGCCACATAATTGCTACTTTAATTATAATATCATCTTATTGTAATAGAGCCTTTTATAGGCAATTTTTATTCTACAAACTAGATTGACTTAACCTGTGCTCAAATTCCATGCATATCTCATATTTTAGTTATCATGAGCAGTATCCTACTGATTGACACTGAGGTATCATGTCAGAGGTCATAAAAAATATTTCAGGATACATAAAATGAACAGCTTATAACTGAGTGATCTTTTAAATTACAAAAATTGCGCTTTTTGAACACATTTGTAAAGAACTAGGAAAACTAGGTTTGTGGATCTAGTATTACCAGCAACGCGAATCATGTAACTTTCAACCAATGAAATTAATTGTATTCGCTATTCAAGTCGGATGAAGTTCAAAATTCAGATCAATCCAGAAAAGCAATGTACATAAGCAGCAAAAACAAAAGCGATTATATAAAATCTTTATTTCATTGAATTTAAACTGGTGGGGACGGTTACCAGTAACACTAGATGGCTATCTGAAGGAGGCTTAAATCTCCAAGCCCTGTCATTCTCTACAAATAAGTACCAAAATCGCAACCACTGCGACTAACCCAATTTGGATTTTAGAAAATATAATTTGGGTGCTCAGATTATATCTTTCCCCTTGTTATTCTTATGATTTCACTAGCCAAGATAATATAAGCCCTGTTTTTGAACTGACGTAAAAACTACATGTCATTATAGAAAAATTTTTATTTAAGCAACTCTTGCTATCTTTCTTTACTAATAAAAATAGTTTTTTTTTTTGTTAGAAGTACCTAAACAAACAAATTGTTGCTGTTCTCGGACGAGGCAAAGCTGAGTTACTAACAACATTTTTTTGTTAAAGCTCCCAGAAAAAAACACATTAAAACCAGTCTTATTTCATGTATGATTAATGTGATCAGAGCAAAAAATTTCTCGAAAATAGTGAGTTTTTTTTACCATTGTAGCAGAACTGGATATTACTCGAATACATTGATGTAAGTATTCATGATTTTTAATTTCAATACAATATTTGGCTTCAGTATTTCAGTATTCAAGTACTCACACAAATATCTATCCGTTCTACCGGCAAGGCATGTTGTTTTAACAATAATCTGTATATATTTCACAAACAAGACATCTACAAAGGGGGCGATTTTTTGTATATGCACGGTCCACACTTGCTATACAGGGTGTATCTTAAGCGATGACTTTAATTTCAAGGGGTGGTTCCTTGTCATATTTTCAGCAAAAAAGTGCATATGAACATCGGTCCGCAAGTGCTTCGTTACCGAGATACAGGGTGTCAAAGTTGGGAAAATAAATCGCATTTTACGTAATACACCTAAATTGACTACAGCTTTGAATTTGCCATTCCAAAAAACTCCCGTGTATGAAATTTCTTAAATTATTTCGAGTCAGTCGAAAGATATTTAAGAAAATGCGATTTATTTTCCCAACTTTGACACCCTGTATCTCGGTAACGAAGCACTTGCGGACCGATGTTCATATGAACTTTTTTGCTTAAAATATGACAAGCAATCACCCCTTAAAATTAAAGTCATCACTTAAGATACACCCTCTATAGCAGTGTTACATAAACATGTTACTAATGTGGACTCTGCTTAACAGAATTCGCAAAGTTTTCTTGCTATTCCAAAGTTTTGTTGCGAGTGTAACTAATGAAAATGTTCTTTGGACGAAAATATTTATTTAATAAAATTTAACACAGAGTTTACAAATCGTTTATAGCTAGCGCGCCAAGTGAACAGTACGAGATGAGGCAAATAACTAACTAAATTGTTTTTGGATCAGATACCAGTGTTAAGATTAGGTACCCAAGGTTGGGGTAGGGATCAAACGGATTTTCAATTTTTTTTACGGTCGCCTATTGCAATTATTTATTATAGTATTTACTGTAGGTTTATAGGCTTAATATTTGCCGATATTATAAATTACGTCCTTAATTGTGGGAAAGTACGCTACATCACTCCCTTGCTACTGCTAACGATATTTTAAGGATAAATGACAAATTATTTTACGACAGTTTAGGAAAGAAAATAAGATACAATGAAGGTTATTACTAATTATTACTTATACTCGTATAATGTTTGTTAACTTATAGTCTTTGTGTGAATCTTACTCTTCTACCTGAATGTGTTGTCATAGCTTTTTCTGATGGCACTACACTATTACCGTTATTTTGTACATTCACTGACATTTCATTCCTGCTCGGTATCGCGGTGATGTCCTCGTAGTCCTGGCTTAGAAGGTGTGCTGGTTTCATCTGTCTATGGCTACATTGACTTCTTTTTCGCCACATTGAATGATAAAGTTCCGTTCTTTACGTTTTAGAACTTTAAAGGGACCGTCGTAGGTAGGAGTCAGGCTCGCGCGTGGTGCGTCGTGTCTAAAGAAAGATAGGTCGATTTTAAATCCTTGAAAACAAAAGTCGAGCGCTTTCCGTGTCGACGTATAGGTGTAGGTTTCAACGTGCGCATGTGTTTGCGTAGACCTGTCACAAAGTCGCTTGTATTTACTGGCTACATTGCTACATCGACTAATTGTTGTAATGCGGCTCTTGTCGCGAAATCCGAGGCAGGAAATCCGACAATACACAGTGGTGCACCGAATACGGGGTAAGCGAGCATCGTGCCGTCTGCAAGACCGTTCTTTAAATTGTTAAACGCTTTTTCTGTATCCGGGGACCAGTTGATTGGGGCGTCTCCTTTTAGCTTAGGTCATTTGAGAAGCACATTCAGCGGTTGCTGTACTGTTGCCGCGTCGGGTACGAAACTTCGGTAGAAGTTTACCATACCTAGAAAACGACATAACTGTTGCACGTTTTTCGGTCCAAAATTGTTTGTACTTTCTTCGAGAGTGGCCTGGTTCCTTCGGCGTTAACGGAGTATCCTAGGAATTTCACTTCATTTGCACCGAATGCACACTTTTCCGGGTTGATAACGATACAGTATTGTACAGCTTTTCCGAAAGGTGTTGTTACTGCCGTTTTCGGTACATCCTCAGGGTTTACTGGTATCTGGTGGTAGGCTCTGATTAAGTCAATGGTAGAGAATGTCTTCCTATCTGCCAGCATTTTTGCATAATCCTCCACATGTGGTCAGGGATACCTGTCAGGGATGGTGCGCGTATTCAGAGCTCGATAGTTGCCGCAAGGACGCAAGCCTTTATCTGTTTTGGGTACTATGTGTAATGCTGTGGCCCACTCACTATCCGATGGCTGTACAATTCCATTCTGTAGCATTTTTTGAAATTCCTCTTTTGTTGCTTTTAAACGATCCGGGGGTAATCGACGGGGCCTGCAAAATACCGGTGGGCCGGGTGTCGTCTTAATTTGGTGCATCATGTTGTGTTTCACTGCTTGAGACATACTGGAGGTATGTTGTCGAAGGTGAAGTGGCACTGTCTAATAGACGATGGTTGCGAATGTCTACTAGTAAATCGTAAAAAGTCTGCATCTATGATTGCTTTGTCCACGTCCGCAATCACAAACCTCCACTTGAACTCACGTCCCAGGTTTAGGTTCACTGTAAGAGTTCCATAGGTGTTGATTGTAGATCCGTTTGCTGCGGCTAGTTCATACGTCGATTTTTGTAAGCGATGGCGGATGAACTTTTGTGGGAAAATACATAGGTCTGCGTCTGTGTCGATAAGGTACGAGAATTTAGAAACTCGATCGGTTACGAATAGGCGGCTTACTCTGGTACCATCATTTAGTGCCGCGACTAGAGATGATTGTTGCCGTTTTCCGCATATTAACATGGTGCCCTACATTTTTTTAGCGTTTTCGCCAAAGCGTCTATGATACCAACACTGATTATCTCGTTCAATACGTTGGTTGCTGTTGCGCGTATGGCTTCTCGTCCGTGATCTGCTTACACGACGGTTTTGTGTGCGGCCGTGTTGCTGTGTGAGTTCGGTAACACAAACTTTTAATTCCTATAATCCCTGGCGTAATTGTTCGAATTCACTGCTCGTACTAACTTGGGCAACGTGGCGTGCAGGACTGGTCTCATTAATTTTGTCTGCTCGCTAGGCGACTTTTTCTAGTCCCACTCCAGTTTGTGTAGCAAGAATGGCTTGCATAGAAGATGGGAGTTTAACCACGTAGTTCGCAAGAAATTGTCGGGAACTGTTGCACCTGCTAGATTCCGGAGGTGTCTAAGAAACTGAGATGGTGTCCTGTCGCCTACTTCTTCATGTTCAAGGAGTCTCTTTATCCTCTGTTCTTGGGACGTGGACAACCGTTTAATTAGTTCACTTTTGATCTTCTCATATTTATTTGTGGCGCCGTTATTATATCTTCTACTACTTTGGCAGTTTTACTGTCCAACTGCGAGATAACATGGTAAAATTTGGTACTGTCTGCTGTCACACCACAAAGCGCGAATTGTCCTTCGTGCTGGCAAAACCAGAGACCGGTTTTTTCAGGTCAAAATGGGTACACCTTCACTGATAGGCGGTTACCTTCTTGCACTGCTGCTGCACTGGTAAACTGCTCGTTTTGCTGCATTTTTATCATTTTCTTAATATACGGCACTTAGAAAGAAAAATAGTCACAATCCCGTACTTCTTTCCGGACCACGTCGGCGTCACCAATTGTTGCGAGTATTTAATTGGTACTAGCAAGTTATGGATGATATCACAATCAACCTTAGATAATGTTGAAGGACATAGAAATAGGTAATCTCTAATTGACCCCCTATTTTGATCCTCATGATGACGTTATGAACGACCGCTTATTATAACCGTTAAAAATAGTCCTCTTTGTGAATCATATATTTTACCAAAGTTTATCAAGTTTATCGAAAATAAAAAGCTGTGATAAACAAAAAAAAAAAAGATCAATGTTGTTTTGGATGGGCAGTAACTTCAACTTTGTATCCAGGTCCAGTTTATGAAGTATTATCATTGCCACATTTTTCAAATGTTTTAAATTAAAGTTAATAAGTATGGATTTTCCGATTAAGCTTAAAAACTAAAATTATATCTTAAACTTAAAATATAAACAAATTTGAAACATTGAATAATATATTAATTAACGTATACTGTTTGGAAAGTATTTTTGAAAATAGTAAATTAAAATATGAAATAGTCGGACCGTTACGTTATTCATTAAATTGAGGTATTATATAAATTTATTACTTATTACATGCGGTCAAAATAATCACTGTAATATGGAATGTACGAAAAGTCAATACTGTTGGGTTAAGGATTTATTGAAGTTGGTTTCCAGTCAAATTTCACAAAGTGATCATAAAAATATTTTTATGACGGTTGTTTGTTGTATGTTGGCAATGAGAGATTGTTATCGCAGCATCAGAGTAGAAGGAAACAGTTGAAGTTTCTGAGAGACTAGTTGAAACTGTAACGTACTGCAACGTTCGACGACGTTGCAATTATCAGGCTGCTGATAACCTAATAGTCATAGTATTGTAGTGCAGTTCACTATTGTCTAGTTGTAGTAACTGATCAGTTGCATGACATGTTAATTTATGCCGAATTATCTGGCTACGAGACGCTTGTACGGTAAATGCTTCTTGTAGGCAACATAAATCACTTTCACCCATAGCAACTATTAAATATTCTGTTTTGTGAAAAGAGCTCTAAAGAATCACAGTAAGTACTTTTACGTGTACCTACCTATCTATTCATTGTTATATATATAAACACCTAACACCGTAATATGTGAGCGACGTTGTCACATATTCAAGACCCGTTTCTGTTATAATTCTGTATAACTGCTAATTTTTATTTGTTACTTATTAGGTACTTCCAAATTTATAATTTTGGCCAAAAATGACGGATGATTACGGTGCTTTATGAGTTTAGGGAGGATACTGAACATTTTTCATTTTCACGTTCTCTGTTAGGTAGAAGGATCGCAATATTTCACAAACATTATACAGGGTGTCCCAAAATAGAAGGCCATACCATTAACCACATATTCTTTGGACAAAAATAATGCGACTTTCCTTATGCCATTTTTTATTTGGACGTCCCTGTTTCAATATACAGGGTGTTAAAGTTCCATTTTAAAAAACTATTTTTGTTAATACTTCCATTGTTTTGTAAGATACAGACTTGACATTTTGCACGTACTTTTATCTTATTCCGGTATACTTATCATGTAATTTTGTGAAAAAAATCGAACGGCGAATGGAGGTAACTGTGGGATGCAGTACCCTTTATCCCCTCTAATTATTTCTAAGTACGCCTATGCAGCTTTTTCTTGAAATATCAAACGTAGAATTTTCTTCTGATCATTTTATCTCTTCTGTATTTTTTTTTAAATGCTCCGTTCTGGAGAAAAACGGCAATTTGTAGTGCTCATGAATCTATAATTCACTATCATTTTCAAGTGAAATTGAAATTTTGTCGATATATTATCATTACAATACCCTGGTAACTTAGCAAATCATGAATATTTGCTATTTACAACAAAATGGATAATTCTAAATGTTATAAAATGAAGAATACTTATGAATTGAAACAATAATATGGCATTAAAATCTGTAATACAGTTCTCTTATCAACCAAAAAATAATAGTCTCGTTTAGTAATAGTAATAATGAACGATCAACGTAATAACTTTTTACCTAAATAACGTTAAATAAAATAATTAATTACTACTAATTTAACAAACGTTCTAATTGCCCACCCTCTTCATTAACACATGTACGTACCCTTTTAAATAATGAAAACCATATCTTTTGAAAGATATTCTCCTTTTGCGTAAGTTCATCAGCTGCCATTACTATTCTCTCTCTGAGATGGTTAATGTCGTTTATTTCTGCAGTATAAACCATATCTTTCATATAACTCCAGAAAAAAAAAAACAATTGATTAAGGTCAGGAGATCATGGTGGCCATTGAATAAGTGCGTCTTGTCCTCGACCAATCCAACGATTGGGAAATAAATGGGTATTTAAATACTGCCGGACTTTTCTACCATAATGGGGTGGAGCACCGTCAAGCTGCATCCACATACCGTCACGTACGATAACAGGCAAATCAAGTAAAACATCTCGGAATTCATTTCAGAAAATTTAAAAATGATGCTGAATTTAAATTATTTGGTATGAAAAGGGGACCCAACAGAATATTATCCATTGTTCCCGTTTAGACATTAATCCTGAATGTAAATTGATCCTGTGCTACAATGGTTACATGGGGATTCAAATCCATTCATACGTGGATGTTTTGCATGTTTGTCAATCCATTTCTTATAAAGCTTGCCTCATCCGTGAATAGAATTTTTCTTACGAAGTCCCTATCTGCATCAATCTGTGTTAACAACCAAGGCCTAAATTGCATCCTAGAAGCAAAATCTTGGGGAAGAATATTTTGTACGGGTTGGATGTGATACGGGTGCAGAAGTTCGGTTTTTAAAGTCCGATGAACATCCATTTTTGTACAATTTTCTATTTGTTGAAAAACAATCTTTTTACTTGGTTCTTCTTCTACCAGTGCTAAGATTTGTTCCTTTTGTTAAGGGCTTAATTTTCTACGTAGATCGCAAATTCCGAACTTCTGATCCATAAACTTTCCGGTTTCACGAAGACGTCGATCCAAATTTAAGAAAACTTTCCTTTAAGAATGTGATCTGTTGGGATAAGGGGGCTCACTATTTTTTCCTGACATTCATCGGCCGCTAAGACATTTGCAACCCATCAATACATGTCGTTTTTCTCCAAAACGAAGCAGTTAAACAAAAAATTACAAAAGAGATAAAATGATCAAAATAAAATTCTACATTTGATATTTCGAGAAAAAGCTGCATAGGCGTAGTTACAAATAATTGGAGGGGATAAAGAGTACTGCATCCCTCAGTTACCACCATTCGCTCTTCGATTTTTTTCACCAAAATTACATGATAAGTATGCCGAAATAAGATAAAAGTACGTGCAAAATTTCAAGTGTGTACTTTACAAAACAATAGAATTATTAACAAAAATAGTTTTTTAAAATGTAACTTTAACACCCTGTATATTGAAACAGGGACGCCCAAATAAAAAATGGTATAAGAAAAGTTGCATTATTTTTGTCCAAAGAATATGTTAATGGTATGGCCTTCTATTTTGGAACATCCTGTATATAAGAATTACCAAATAAGAGACTATATTCTCTCAGATATAACAAAACAGCATTTGCAAAATAATAGCTGCTTAACTAGCTTAATTTGTCCTATAGGTAGTGTACCCTTGTTAACCGAGCGTTTATGAATAAAACATTGAATTTCAGATGGTTAATTTGAAAATGTTATCATATTGAATATGTATGGAATTCAACGATGCATTCCTTTTCGCATGAAATTTGAATCTCTTGGCTTAGGAACAATGTTTTACACTGTTTGTTTGTGATTCGGTTTGGTCGCCGTATTTCTGGCAAAATATGACCCGTATTTGTAGTGTTTTTAGGTACTGAAATCTCAAAAAATAAAGCTCGAAGAACCAAAATAACCACACAAATAGAATCTTTAAAGTTCTGTCTATTCATTATTACTATTTAAATATAGTTTAAACAAAGTTTTAACTTTAAAAAAACGTATTTTCATATTGGTCTTTGCTGCTAACCTAATGTCACATTTTTATCAATTAATTTATCGTGCATATACATAAACCTAAACAATTTTATATGTAACACTAAGTAAGTTTATGTTATAGGAATATTTAGAACTGTATATCAATTTCAAAAAGTAGTTAGTTTGATAAATTTCAGTACCTAAAAATTTATTAGCATTTTTCCATAAGGGTCATTTTCTCAGCAAGTTCAGCCAACTTCATTATCTAGAAGTCTGTTACAAACTCTAAAAATTTGACACAATTTAACAATAAATAGTTCAGCCTCTGACTAAGAGGTGGCGGTAAAGTAAATTCTGTTTACAGGGCGACCATAATTTGGAATTAAGTATTATATTAGAAATCAAGACGAATTAAACATACCACATGCATTTGATTGCATTGTTATTGATATAAATTTTCGATTTTTCCACTTTGGAACGGTTATTGAACGTGCGAAAGACGTTCTGTATGCAGTTATGAGAAAATTTTGACCTTTAAAACACCTCAAAATTATGGGAACTAAAAAAATCTCTTTAATATTAACTAAGGGTTATTGGAACACTGTTAACGAAAAAATACAGGTGTTTAAAACACCAAACCAAACTCCTGCAAAATTCAGAGAATTAAATCGATCTGATTCAAATTTTAAAATACAGGGTGTTGAAAAAAATGTAAAAAAAAATCTCAAAATTAACAGAATTTGAAAATATTTAAAGTGAAATGACAACCACTTCAAAATTATAAATTTCAAAAGGAAAATCTTACAGTTAAATTATCTGTCCACTGATACTACTGGCTATCGTAATATGGAGTATACAGGGATGCAGAAAACAAATGACGCTTACCTGTATATTAGTGTACATTGGTCTCATGCCGTCAGGGGATTTTTTAACATTTACTTTAAAACATTTATTAGCATTTGTCTTGTAAATGACTGTAACTCGTTGGAGGTTGACATTTAGGTAAATTTTGACATCTAATTTTTGCCGTATAAATTTGCTTACATATTTTAAACCCACCACACAAATAAAGATGTAATAGATATCAGGGTAAGGTTGAAACATAAAAGGATTGTTTTTACTATTATCTTTTATTTTGCAGGTACACAAATTTTTCAAAAAGTATATTGCTATTTGTCTTTTGTGAATTATCTCACTATTTATTATTCAATACCTATTATAAAAGGGATAAATAATGAATTAAAAATATATTTACATTATACAGGATTGTTCGGATATGATTCGAGAGTTCAGTTTACATGAAAAATTAATATCACACTGTTCTATAAAATTTTCATTCGAGTTCCAAGGCGTCTAAGAAATTATTTTTAGTTAATGTTTTCTAATAACTTAATTGCGTAAGTATATCGTTTTTCTTTAAATTTTGTTCCCTTCACTAATGTTTCTTTGCACTCACGTTAATTTGACGCTTATTCTGATTTAGAATTAATTTTTTTGTAAATTTGGATAATACGTAACTAGACAGCATATACAAAAAAAATTAAAAATGGCACTAAAAACTGAAGAAAAACACAAAACAACAACATAAACACGTGTTGTCCACTCGGCCTGACGGCCTCGTAGGACAATTTCACGTCGCGTGCAATAAACACTTACTTTTTGTACTTGTTGCATAAATAACTATTATGTATTCCTAAAATTTGATAAATTAAAAATTCGAATCCCCTCCCCTGTTCCTGTTGCATATAAATATATAATTATTAAATACCTATTATTTAATTATTACTATAATTCAATTTACAAATAATGATATACATACCTTTCTAAATCCAACGAATTTTCAATTAATAAAAATGTTCTATAATTTTCACTAGTATTACACACACATAAAGAATACAGAAAACCACTGCTACTGCAAAGCACAGATTTGCAAAGGATAAACTGCATCTGAACGCTGAAATTTAGAATACGGAAAAATCGATATCCCATTTAGATGATAGGGTTGTAAATATTTTGCCGCAGGATCGAACGCATGACCTTCAAACTCAGTTTCGGCCACCCGTTATTTTCTGCACTCCAACTGTGACATTCTTTAAATATTTGCAGTTCAAGTTTTCTCCGCTAGATATCCAGCACTTCCCGGTACACAGTTTTATATCATTGTCTGTCAACGATCGAGGTACTTTCTTATTTAGAATACCGCAACCTTAATAAACTTGGATGATCGGTAGATTATAAATTATACATTTAGTCTATGATTATAGGTACAAGATTTTTATGGACACTTTCTTTTGGAGATTCTATATGAGAAAATATATTTTTCTTTTTTACTCAAAATTACGGAAGGTGCATCTGGAGCGGCTATTTATTACTAATGGTCGTGAATAAAAGTTTACAACATAACACGTATATTGCGAATACTTTTTAAAGATAATGAGCCGGTGGACTACTAATAGTAGTAATTGTTTTTATCTAAGCACATGTGTGGTGAACACGCGGTTAAGCCGTCATAATTTAAAACGAGATATGATACTGATTCGGGCTGAAAATCTTGCTGAATATTGCGGCTAGTGTACATTGTTTAAATTTTTACATTCTACTGTTAAGTGGGGGTCCCCTTTGAGGGGAATTTAGGTAAAAATGAACTGTAAAAGTGCGTAAATAGTAAACAAATTTGACCAATCTATTGAAGTAACAGTTTTTAATACAAATTATTTGTTACAATTTTTTTAAGCACTATGTCCCTTAAATAACCCTGGCATTAACCTAGTTTATAAACTACCGCATAAATACTGCACACAATACATCAAACCAGACAATGATGAACGATGGATATGATATGTTTATTGCTTTTACACAAATTGTGCTCGACAATGGTCAAAATTAAATTTGCACTTCTGTTTCCCATTCTATTGCGCAGAATTATTTGTATCCAATTTTGTGTACAGTTTATGAACATGTTGCATGCAATTATATTAAACAAAATATGTGTCGTTTTATGGAAAGAAAGATACATATAAGAGATTATGGGAATTTTGAGCGCCAGTACATTAGTACCATGCTCAGCGCTGGCCTGCCCAGTGGCATATTATAAAAATTAGGAGAAAAAAGTAACAAAAAAAAAATAGCTTTTGTGTCGGAATTTAAGAAAACAAACTTATGATATATATTTGTAAATATCACAGACACCCCCCTCCAAACCGGACCCCCGCTCTAAGTTACACCCTGTAAAATATCAGTTTCACGACAAAAAATACAATTCTATCTCTGTCTAGGATTTATTATTTGTATATTGGAAAAATCAATCATTAATTTTTTTACGTAGTAATTCAATTAGAATTTTATCATGATGATTCCTAAAAGTTTTCTGACGAGAGACGAGAGACGAGAAGATGGTACTTCTCATTAAGAAATCTCTAAAATACATACGATGTCTGCCAAGCATATTTTCTTCACTTCACATGTTTTTCAGTGAGAATCGTAGATGAAAAAAACCTGTTTATTAATAATAAATAATATTTGCAAGAATATTTCCGACCATTACTCTATCATCAGCATATTTGTTGCGACCGAGAATTCGCGTTATGCTTTAGTAGAAACAACATCTAACCCTTAGGAGGTTATATGCTCATAATGATCCTTGTATATTGGATGAGATACAAGTTGCTTCCATACAAAATACGCAACAATGTAGATTGCTGAATCCAAGAGAACTGTAATATAATCTATTTCATATTTAGTTGAATATCCTTGATTTTATTCATAGTCTGGTGATCCAGGACCATCATCTTCTCCACACCGGTGTGAAATAGCAGCTAGGATAGCGAAGTTTATAAAATCAATGGCCAAGATTTAACAACTAAAGTGAGCGAATATGCACGACAAGCCATTGACGTTCGTGATATTAAACATGATCAAGAAGGCTCAGAGATGATATTAAAGTATTTAGATAATTTATCGAAATATCATTGTTGTACATTCTTCAGATCCGCAAGCCTACAAATAGAAAAAAATTGGGGATTTGGAAACAATTTGGACATCAGGAAATGAAATTTACATGTTCCAATGATGTTAAAATCGTAAGATTTGACATTGTATCAATCATATTAACAAATTGATGTGGGTGTGATGATATTTTTCTATATTTTTTGGTACCTACTCACTACAGTACAAGATGTCAGAGAAATGCTACATCAGAAACTAAATAATTTACTAATAGATCAAAACTTAACGAGAAGGATGATAGATCATGTTTTTCTCTACTCTTTGGTACCAGAGCCACTGGCGTTCAAACCATCGGACGACTTACAAAATCGGAACGCAATTCAGGGTAGAAATACTAATTTTGAAACTAAATATATTTATTAACACCATGAAACTTGTTCAGTATACTATTTTTCTCGTGTACGAGCCGTCAGAGGGCTGTAAGAGGGGGGAACTCCCAAACTATACACGCAAACAAGTTGAAATTTGGAAACAGAGGGATGGTAGTGTTTTTCTCTACTTAAAAGAAAGAAACAATTCAGCACGCAAATGCTGGCACAGAAACTAATTATAGTACGTAATAGATTGAAATTTTACGAGCAGAATAATATGACTCCTATATTTGTTGATATAGAAACAATTGATACGTAACTATACCTATTAACAAATTAAAACTTAGAAGACAATATGATAATATTTTTTTATACGGGAGCTATTACAATGCATTCCGTCAAAGGATAAGAAATAATCATCCATAGTTACAAGCTGAAATTATATGTTTGTTTACTTCCGCTCTTGAAAAATGCACCTTCTTACTTAGATAAAAAACTCGAAACCTTTTGTTTTGTTCACTCAAGTTGTTTCTATGGGAACGGGTGGGTAAAAGTAGTAAGTAAGAGTACTTGCGCTCAATCTACTGTCAAATTACCAAATGTCAAATTACAATAATAGTTATTGTATAAGTGTTGTAAGTAGCATTTAGCCACGCAAGCAGTTTAATATTCTCAAGTGGATAAACGACAATTAAAACACAAACAGAATTATTGGAATTTAATAAAAAAATATTCGCACGACTTGATATTTCTTAGTACTCGATGAAACACACTTGATATTGCAAGAAAAATCCAAGGAAAATATAGCTGTTCTTTACAAGAAGAGACATCCGTAACTTGTGCAAATTCTTCACAAACTTCGGCAGATGTTCCGAAAATAATGCTACAAGGGTTGTTACTAATGGAAAGGGAGTTAAATGTGATAAAACCTGAAACGAAATGTGTATTACTATAAATAAAAATATTAATAAGTAAATAATAATTTTAGTTATTATAGGTTTATTATTTTTTCATTATTCTACTTTATTCCACTAGTGGAAAAAGTATCACTTTAGACGGTTCATATGTGTGGGTAATAGTCAGATTATAATGTAATATGATTGTGGATAAAATGCAAAACATTTAGGGCTCCCACACAAAACTGCGAACTCGCATCGCGCATTCCTGCGATATTACGTCATACTTGGTGACACCTCTTTTAAAAGACTAAGTCCGCTCTGAGACAGCTTTAGAGAAAGACCGCGCGTCTGCGCCGCCTTCTTTGTTTATAGATTGGCGGAATATGATGTAGATTTGCAAACGGTTTGCCGCACAAAATCGTATCGCAGAAATTCGCATCGCAAGTTCCTGTGACGCGGCATCGCATCGCATCGCAGTTTTGTGTGGGAGCCCTAATTTGTTTACATACAAAATGACTTCACAGTTATTAAAAACAGGGTAACTTATAGTTAACATGCCACCAACTGAAACTTGATCTACCTCTGTTGCTTCAACGATTTTTTTACTTGTGTCTTTTCCACCATGAATTATTTTCTTACTATCCCAATCTTATTAGCCACATACATACACTTCCACATAACTTTCTGCTACAGACGACGAACGTCAACTTCCATGTCGATTAAGCGTCAAAATATCTCAGCTCGTTATTTTGACAGTGTGTTTATACCTACTGGATGCACTGTACATTTTCCCAAACGATAACACAAAAAGAATCTTCCCTCACTAAGATGTGAAAATATGCAGCGCTGCGCCCTGCCCCTGTCAATAAATCATTAAAATTCTTTTCTTCAGGGACAGATACAAATGAATTATGATCAAATGTTTTCACTTTCTTAGGTTGGCATTCTTTACACTTGCTTTTTAAAACTGCAAACAAGGTCTTAAACCGATAAATTAATCATGTGGTTACCCACATCTAATAATTTAAAAAATATGGCACTATGAAACTTACTTGCTGTTATCTACTTTCTCATAAATCATTGAGTATGTAGACCACAAGGAAGGCGGTGTGTACTTCTTTATCAATCCAAAATATGCTTTCATCACAACCTGTACGTCTTTTTCTTTAAATACCGTCCTTTAGATTTCTCCGGCAATATATAAAATGTAGACGGCATTAGAATCATTTAAAATGTCTGCTGGCACAGTAATATCGAGATTTACTTCCATGATTTCACAATTTTATGAAAAATGTTTACCACGCGTTAGATGTATAATTTTCATGATAACTGAACTGCAAATGTTTATATTTACACGAACTATAGCATGCATAACCATAAACCAGAGTAGCAATTGTTACAAACTTTAATATTTTTTAACAACACACATGAGCTAAATTCTTAGTTTCTTCACTTGTACTGTCATATACTATTAACTCTAGGATTATCATATAAAATGAAAAAATAACATCACTCGCCTGATAGTGCAGCTGATTTTGGTGGTAGTATTACCCTTGTGTGAACGATTTCTAAATTTTCCAGTTATTTGACGGTTTGCACGCTAGTGATTGGTACCAAAATATAATAATATAGAAAAATATTTTCACCCTGTCCTCTAATTTTCTAATGTTAGTATATTATTTTTAATACTATTATTTCCATTCTGAGCTATTTTTACCTTTTACAGTGTGGCGTCAAAGAGTAAAGAAACATTATCTTTCTACTTATCGAGTTTCAACTGTTAGCATAGCATTAGTTGTGAAGTTAGCATTTCTACTATAATTGGCTTTGCTGTTGTAGCCCTCCTACCCCTTGAATACCAGTGCCTCTGGTATAAAAAAAATGAGGAAAATATTCTTCTACTTATCAAGTTTCAACTTGTTAGTATATTTAGTTTTGATGACAGTATTTCCACTCCTGTCCCAGAGAAAAATATTAACATCCAACTCACTCACACAAGTTCCAACCTGATTATTGATATGTCATCAAATCATGCGCGTTTAAAACTATTAGTACATTATAGTTTTGATTTTCTGCTAACCTGTCTCCACGCAAACCTCAGGTCTTTGTATATTGAACAACCTACAATTCCTCAATTAAGTAGCATTCAATAATAATTTAACGATTTTGTCTCTTGTTATGCAAGGAGAAACAAATTTTTTAACTGAATCGTCTCCAATTTTGAGCTGCATGCGCTGACTTTTTGCCTTTCTATAATTTTGACACATTATTTTAGCTATTGACGTTTGTAACAATAGGGCAATCCAACGAACTGTCAAATCACTTTAAAAATGGCGGCTGTAGGACAAACAACTCGACATATGACAAGCAGAAATTTGTGATTTTGTGTAGAACTGTGTGTTTGGCTCATAATATTTTATACCTATTTCGAAATACCAAGGATAATTCAGACTATCATAATGGTTTTGTTTTGTTGTGCGAGTCTGCCATGTATCTATGCATAAATAATTGTTAAAATCAAATTACGTACCTCTGTAATAGTTTACTAATTAATTATATATAACTGCCAATATTGTTATCAATATATTTTTTTATTAATATTATATATAGTATTCTCCAGGACCCTGAATTGCTAGGGCTGGCGGGGGTGTAATTATACTACTAGTTGGAGAGAAAAAAGGACTTAGGTACCTATTTATAAATAATATATTTCAAACTTGTACACTGTATTTAATTTTTTCTTGAGTTAGGTCTTGCTGTTTTATTGCACTAAGCCACTTTAGTGTTCATTGAGATCAGTTCTGTCTATAATTCAATGCAGCAGGAATTCTAAAAATTCTAACTTGATCGTCTCGCTGTCCTCTACTCCAACAATTCATAACACAACAAAACAAAACCATTATGATAGTCTGAATTATACTTGGTATTCCGAAATAGGTATAAAATATAATGAGCAAAACACACAGTTCTTCACACAGACCAATAACTAAAAGTTCTACACAAAAGCATAAATTTCTGCTTGTCATATGTCGAGTTGTTTGTCCTACAGCCGCCATTTTAAAAGCGATTTGGCAGTTCGTTGGATTGCCCTATAGTTTTAGCATTGGTTTTTGAGTATAACCTCATACGAACAAATGAATAATTCATTATATTTTCATCAAAATATTTAAGAAACTGCAACTGATAGTAATAAAACTATTTGCTACACTAAATGTTTACATTATATATTGCACTAAATTGCAAAAAATTATTGTTTTCAACGCGACCAAATATCGAAAATTACGTTGACAATAAAAACAAATGTGTAACGTCAGCCGTGACGTAAGACGTCTGAATTCTTGACGCGAGTATATTAGTTTAGTAAATATAACTTAATTTAAGGAAACGTATATATTTAGAACCCTTTTACTGGGTGAATGATTTTATCTTTCATTGCGTACTATTTCTCGTACGCCACTGACATGAAATGAAGTCCTATGAATGAGCTTTAATCAATAAATCCTTTATCAGCAGCTGGAAAGCGACATTATATTTGTCTTATTATGAAGCTGTTTGGGAAATTGAAAGCCTTAACCCCAAACAATAAAAGAGAACTAAACAACACTCTCCTTTTTGTGGCGCTATTCTGGTACTATGTCAGACGTTTTATACACAAAGTTATTAAATTTTCATAATAAACGTGACGTTAATTCGCTCGAAGAAAAATAAAGACATATAAATTCTCACTATGTTGAAGTTTAAAGCTTTTAGCGCATATTATGCTTTTTTAGACTGTGTAATTTTAGCTGATAATGCTATTCCATGATTTATTAAGTAAGTTCTTGAGTGACACCTTTGTTTCAGTATTCCCTTTACAACATTTGTACAAAAAGTCAGATATAGACAGGATTGAAAGGTACTTTAACATTTTTCATTTAGATAGAATAAAAATAGTTTATAAACTTCTATTAGGCATTCCTCAAGAAACATTTCTACACTACAGATGAACGAAAATGTCACACAGAAAATAATAACAGGGATAATGTAATACTGCTGAGGGGAAAACTAAGCACATCTTGAAAACAAGTTGAAATAAATTAATATATTTGAGTGCAGTAATAGTATATTACATACCGAGGTGGAAAGTGTTTCATTCTTGTCGAAAGAGAAGGACGGTTTACCGAGGTGAACCATTTCTCGAGATAAGGATTAAACTTTCTACCGAGATTTGTATACTATTTTATTTACAGCTACACCTTTTAAATGCAAGGGTTTTCGTAACAAAAATAATTACGTGAGAAATTAACAAAAATCCAAAACGTCCAGTTGGCATTTTGGTACGAAAAAGTCAAACACACACTTAAATTTTTGATAAATTGTCATCAAACAAATGAGCGATTCAGGAGAAATTATTTGCAATCTTCCTCAACTGAGAAAAACCGCTGAAAGTTTGGAAAAAGATTTGTTACCTAAGAAGAGTTGTGTAAGGTAGGATAATGTTTATGATGTTTTCGAGAGTGGGCGCTCGCAAAAAGGTGTTCAGAAAGCTGTTTCTGAAGCTATTGTGCTGGCATATTTTAGTGAAATTGTCAAAATCAAACAGCGGTCAACTCTTCGGTCCATTTACTTAATGTTGCATACTACTTTAAATATTAAAGATAAAGTGGATATCCCCAAATTTTCGAAGCTATTGGCATTTTTGGCAGACCCGTTCCTAGCGGAAAGAAGTTCCTCGATATTAAGTGTACTGATTGGTTTTAGTTTTAATTTTTATTTATTATAACTAAGTATGAAGACTACTTCTTTAACAACTTTTACCCTACTGAAGTATTAAAATATAGATACGATAGATACTTCTTAGAAACAGGGTCAAGTATGCTTGTGACCACCTAAAAAGGGCCCTTGTCAAATCTGAAGTATAAATGTTTTTCTATCAGTTACATTACAAAATCTAGTTAATATTGTAAAAATAGTTATTTACAAAACAGGAAAAAGCTAAAATTGTTTGTACTGATATAATATTCACTGTAAAATATTAAAAACGTAATAAAACGTATTAAAAACATATGTTTTTCTCCGCAACAAATGTGATATTGTCAAGAATGGAAATTTAATAGAAAATTAGTCATTTGAAAATAAGTCTAATTGGTAAATATATTTTAAAAATAAAATCATTTCAAAACTCCAAAGCAGTTCAGTTCCAACCTAGTTTAAAGTCATTGCATAAACCATATTTTATTTTAATTTCATAACTATATTCTATACTGTGGATAAAAACGTAAAGTCGGCAGATTACGACATTCCCAGGTGCGTTGACCACGATGACGTTTTTACTGCAAAGCGCGGATTGGCGGTGGCCCCTCAGGCTACCGCTGATATGACAAAAATCATGAACCAAGGGTTTGGATTGGAATGTCAGTCGGTGGTAGTGTAGTTAGCGAGAAAGTTCGCCCCCTTTTTGGAATAGCTGTATCTCCACTGCAAACCATGGAAGTTGGAAATAGGCAAGATGTATTGTTAACTAACTTATATTTGTATAACTTCCAGCTGGTAGCTTTTCTCTCCCTGATATGTGGTGTTACGGAATAAATTATTTTGTTACTGTTTTTTTGGTGTGATTAATCTACATCTGCAGTTACCCCCTTGTGCGTAACAATATATTTGCTCTTATTGAGGGCAAAATTAAACTTTTTTCTCGTTTGAGGAAAAATAGCTGTCCGTCCTATTGTAAATATTTCAAGTTGTCCCAAGAGACAATACAAAAGGCTGCAAAAAATGCCGCCTCTGGTTGGCTAAAATCGTCAAGACCATAGGAATCATAAAATACATATAACACCAAAAGAGGTATCGAATATAGTTAACTTATGGAGAAAACGTGAGTCTGGTAATATTGCGGTAACTTAGCTTTTATGAGTTGGCTGCGTTAACGGGGTAGCTTCACACTAATGGGCGGGAATTTCAAAATATGACAATTTTACTTCCAATTCGTAGAAAAATATGATTTCTATGGTCCAATTACAAACATTCCGTTTTGGTTTCAATTGTATGCTGATATTAAAATGCAGTATAACCAATAGCTTACATTTAGTTTTCCCTAGATGACTGCTTTCTAAGCTCCTTCATAGTCTGACTATTTTTGAGTGCATCATGTAAAGGCTTCTGAAGTTCTATATATTTTATTATTTCTATGCATAAAGGTGCGGATTCGCTGGTGCGGCTGCGGCTGCGGCTCGTCGCCGTCAATAGGCAGTCCAAATGCTGTAGGTAATGAGAACATTCAGACTGTCTATTGGTTGTCGAAGAGTCGCAGCCGCGAGCCGCAGCCGCAGTCGCACCAGCGAATCCGTACCTTAAGACGTGACGCCGTTAAAAAAAAACAAATTACAGATTTTTATACATCACCTCTATTTCTTATTTTAGTGTTCAGGCTAACACCTAGTAAACTGATCCAAACTAAATTAATAAATCGTAATACGCAAAATTAAATATTCTGGTATAGTACAATAATTGCAGGATTTTTAATAAAAAGGTATGTTTTTGTATAAACTAAAAGTTTATTTTTTTTTCTTTTTCAAATTAGAAATGAGTGACGGCACAAGAAAACAAATTTTCTGGAGCTCAATAATTTAAAATCGTTGTTTAAGGTTTAAGAATATTTATGTCCTTGCCTGTATCACTGGCGGGAGAAAGAAGAGAAGTTTTTCAAAATTAAACATTATTTTAGAACTTCTATGCTCTCAGAGCTATTATTTCAATTGAAAATCGAATTTCCGAAACTATCGATCATAATGAAATGATAAACGTTTGCGTCTTCAAAAGGCTGGACGTATTCTATTATAATTTTTATTTGTATGTAGTTTTAGAGTTTTAAGTTCTTTTATTTCATTACTTTATTTTTATCAAAAACAAACTAGGTTAACTGTATGTACTTTATTTACGTTAAAAAATTTGTGTTTAAAATTAATATTTTAATCATACATACAGGGTGTAACTTTGAAGGGCGGTCCGGTTTGGAGAAGTAGTAGTCCGTGTTCCCTAGATTGCTAATCTGAAATTATTTTTTTTTTAAATCAAATAATTAGCCGAGTTATAATTAAATTTTTAAACTACACCCAAATTGATATCCACGCCGCCCCTGTACAGCGTCCGAATTCCACTGCAGTACCATGTCTACGGTGTTGCCAGCTAGTTGTTACCAGTCTAGACATCGGAACTTGTTCCGTCATTTCAGAGTCGTATTTCAGGCAGCCGCGACTGAAGCAGATATTTTAGAATTCAGTACACACGTAGCTTTAACAGTGTACACAATGCCATGATGGATACCGTGCAGAAAAACCATAGAAAAATGGATTCACGATTTGCAGAAGCTATAACAAAAATAGTGACATAGTTTTTCAGAATTATGGGGTCGTGAAATGAGAAAGTGAGGATTTTTTTAGTGAGTTAATGTGAATGCAGAAGGCAATAATAGTCTGGATATACAAAACTACAACTTCCAATTTATTGTGATGATGTATTATTATTACATACGCGTGAGATTCCGGCGATGGGAGTCACAATAACCGTGGCATTGACCTAGTTTATAATAGTATATTATGCAACGATCATGTAATGATGAGAGTTGCATACGCTATTTTTTCTACACCCGATAAATAATCAAAAACCATAAATTTTATATTTTTATTGAACACAATAGGTAACAGTAATTATTCGTATGAACTGCATTTTCTGCTTTCTCCGATATGTGTGGAGGAGTCGATGGTAATTCTTCTGATATCAGACATTTTGATAAATTATCGAAGTTTAGCTAGGTATCTACGAAAATTTAATACGTACTGATTTTGACATGCAAAATAATTACATAGGAACCTAGGATAAACGTCAAATGCACAGCATGCTTGATTGAAAAATCATGGGTTTCTATTGATTAAAAATCTGTATAGTAATGAAAAATCTGTATCGTAATGGGTATCATTATGAAACGGATTATGGGCATATAAGTGCATTGTTATAATACGGGTGTAGAAAAAATAAAAATATCGCATAAATACTGCACACAATACATGAAACCAGGCTAGGATGGATATGATATGTAGGGAATCTCCTAAAAGGTTCCACAGTTTCGTTCGATCAAAATACAGCTTGCTGTAAGTTTTCCGTGTTATTTTGTGTATACTTGTATAGTTCATGAACATGTGTGCAATTATGTTAAACAAAATATGTGTTGTTTTATATAAAAAATATATATGAGAGAGGGAGAGAGAAAGTAAGGTTTCTGCGTTTTACTGCAATCGAATTAGAATTTGTTTAGTGCAGTGTTGTATTTTGCCAAGTTTAATTTCATAATAATTTAAAGTGGTATTTTGTGGAATGTGTTATTCTGTATATAAGTGTATAATAACTTTATAAAGGTCAGATTTATTTACCAAGTGTATGTGATATTATGAAAAAAAAAACATGTATGCAAATTATGAAAGAGCTAATATGTTTAAAGCTTCTTTTTTATCAAACGAAGACGGCGGCTGCAAGAAGACGATATCGGATGAATTAGTTTAACATTTAAGAGATTATGAGAGTTATGAACGCCAGTACTCTAATGTTGAGCAAAAACAAACTTGCAGGGTAAGAATCTTGAACCAAATATTTTAAATGCCGTAGAAGACTCTATTCACGTAAGTAAAAATGATGTGTATTTATTTATTATTGAGTTCTCTGTTAGTTGACTTGTTGCTGTTTTATAGTGTTATACGTAAAATAATTTTTTTTTATTTTTTGTTTATATGGAATAACAAAGCGAACACCCACTACAACCAAATGTATGTTTCAAAAAGTAGTACCTCACGAGTGGCTTGGGCATTTTGCTTTCTAATAGAACTCCTTTTCCCATCTTCCACTTCAATAATTAAATATGGCAACAATGCTGCTGACGCTGTAACTAGATATGCTCAGCGCTGTTCTGCCCAGTGGCGTACTATGAAAATTGCGAAAAAAGGCAACAAAAAAAAAAATCAGTTTTTGTGACAGAATTTAAGAAAACAAACTTGTGATATGTGTTTGTAAAGGTCACATGCACCCTCTCTCCAAACCAGACCCCCCTTCAAAGTTACACCCTGTATAAGAGCCGGAAAAAATATCATGCACACAGCCACGTGACCCCCCTTAGGAACGGGCCTGATTTTTGGAACAACAAAATCTAGGATATGTATTCAAAAAGTGAAGCACTTTCTTCAGTGAGAACATTGCGGCATTTTTGAAGAATGTACCTGATGATATGCTACTTACAAAGGTTGTACTTATAATTGGTGTATCAGGTGCATGTCGAGGTGACGAAATGTATAATGCGAAATGCACAATAAAGTTCATATCGACATTCCAACATCAAAAATGTATCAGTCAAGAGTATTTATAGTGAGTAATGAAGAATGGGTAACGTTAATTAAAACATAATTACGTTGCACTTTGTTTAGATGTTCTTTTTTGAATGAATTCATAATATATTTCGATTTGGTATTATTCATAATTATTCTCTTTTAAATGTAGATGCCAGGATTTATCTGTGCTGTAGCCATCTGTAAAAGTAACAGTGAGAATGCTAAAAAAGCTGGCCAACACATTAGTTAAAAATCGTTTTTTGTAATTTTGTATATAGTTTTATTATTCTCAGTTGCAGTTTCTTAAATATTTTGAATTATTCATTTGTTCGTATGATGTAAGTTGTCTGAATTATTGCCACAACTATAGGTAATACATGTATTTAGATCTAAAGTATTCTTTTGTATACCAAATTTTTGTAGTATTGGGTTTTCGAAATAAACGATTATTACTTATTTTATTTTAAGAATGATTTTTTCCCAAAAAATCAAGAATAAGAAAGTTCACAAGACTGTACGGTACCCCAATGAGGGCACACTGTATATATAAGTATAACACATACATACATATAATTATTGAAATATCACCTCTACATAAATGTGCAAAAATTATAATAAACATTGTTATACATTTGATATATCCAACTGCACTCTCAATTGAATAAAAAATTACAAATGCCTATATTTGTTTTTCTTCTTTCCTATTACCTACGTCTTTTTACATATTTGTATGTGTGTTACCACATAATACCCAATAGTTACTACTTATCTATATTAAATGCATTTTAAATGTATTTTAATAAAAATTAATCGTACGGAAGTAGTAGTATAATATATACTTTCAAAATTTTTTACGCTTAAAACTTATTTTCTATATATAGTAAAAAATTTTCATCACAAAACGAAATAAACACAAAATTATAATTTAGGTTATCACTGTTCATAAATATATCAAGAAATGCTACATAAATATTCGAAAAAAGTCAATATAACTTAAAAATTAGCAAACAAAGTATCCTTGCACTCAATATGAAAATCAACCTGTACAAAGGTGATGTCACGCGAATTATGATTGTTGAATCGAGGCAACCTATTCATTTATGGATCGTGGAGTACGTCGACAAGTCTACAGATTCTCAGGTTAATATTACCACAAAAATATCTGGTGAAGTGCCAAACTCTAGTTCCAAAAACGTTACCATTTTTACGCAAGATATTCAGCATGTTCTGTTGCCGCTTCTATAATCGAATGTTGCAATTAATTTAGTATAATAATTTGTAATACTTAATGTGAATAAAATTTGTTGGGAATGTTTTAATGTACAATAAGATATATTTTGAAACAAACATTTTGGTTATTCAGTGAATGTTGACATTTATCGGGGTTGAAAGTGACATCTGTCTGGCAGCTGTTTTAAAGATAGTATGTAACTAATCTTAAAAAAATATGACCCGATGAAACCTCCACAATAGGTTTTTAAAAGATGAATATGATGTTCAGAAGAATTTTAATTGGTGTGACTGAGTACCCTTAGAAAATGTTAGTGTGTACTACAAAAGTTCAGTTATTAGAAACTGAATTTGACGTTCACATAAATTTCATTGAAATCGCATTACCCATTATTAATTTGATGTTTACATTTATTTGAAATTTTGACAGTTATGTAATTTCAGCAGCTGTTTTGAGGGTAGTCTGTTACTGCCCTTAACATTTGTTGCTTACGATGTAATTAACTTTGATGAACCAATTTTGCATAATTATATGTAATTATGCAAAATTGGTTCATGCATGGCCAACTATGCATCACGCAAAATCATTTAATTATTTATACTTTATTCCAGAGATAAAAAAAACTGTGTAAGCTATGCAATTCTTGATATAGGACATGCCATGTATAGAAAAATATTGATACAATAATAGAATTAATTACCTAAAAGTAAATGCCACAACTATAGTAATAAATAACACAATGTATGAGTGAGTGAATGAGAATTTCATTCATTTTTTTTTCATTTCATTTTCATTTCATTTCATTTAAAAACTCATTCATAGATACATTATTTTTCAAAGTATCAAGTAACTTATTATAAATTCGAATGCACATAGAATGTGATTCTTTAAGGCATAATTCCGTTCTGCATTGAGGTTGCCTCAAGTAGTGTTATAAGCGTGAGTGTTTAATTGTTTTGGGAATTTATCTATATTTCTTTTTACATACACTGCACAAGAATAAATATGTATATTACTTATATTAGGAACAGTTAATAAGTTATAACTTACAAACTATGGTCAACACGATGTTCGCCGAGGGACTCGAGCAATCTGTCGAACTACATTTCTTTGGGCAACGAAGACAGAGGAAGCAGATGCGGCATTTCCCCAGCAAACCACGCCGTAGAATAATTTTGAGTGAACATGCCCATAGTACATAGAAAGTAATGTGGAAACACTAACCAGACGCCAACCAAAAATTGATTTCTTTACAAATGCTAGTTATGTGTCCATTCCAGGAGAGCTTTAGATCAAGTTGTAAACCAAGAAATTTGCTTTCTTTTACAAGTAGTACAGATTTGCCATCATTAAATCTAATAAGTGGACTAGTATACTGCGTTTTATTTCTTGCAATGAAGTGCATTCATTGAGATTTGTTATAATTTAGATTTAGTAAATATTTATTGGTCCATTCAGACGTGTTTTGAACCAGATTCTGTATACGGCTATTGCTTTCTTCATCCTTACAGCTAAATATAAAGTTAGAGTCGTCAGCATATAATATAGGTAAAGTGTTATTCTTGACATTTTTTGGTGTCATTAGCCCTTATTACAAATAAAACGGGGTCCAGCAAGCTGCCTTGCGGTACACCACGGTTATTAGTTAAAAATGTGATTTTATGCCATGGCTAAGAGCAATGAATTCTATCGCGCAGATATAATTCTATCCAAATAAGGGCAATGTCCCTCACTTCAACTTTTTCTAGTTGTTTAAATAAAATGAAATGGTCGACAGTATCAAACGCTGAAAAAAAATCAAAAAACATTCCATACGTATCACATTTACCATTCAATGACTCTTGTACATATTTGACACACTCGTATAGAGCAGATTCAGTATTTTTATTTTTTACAAAACCATGCTGAGATATGTTAATAATATTATATTTATATAAGTATTCATTAAGCTGGTTATCTACTCTCTCAAAAATTTTGGCAAACTGATTTTGAATAGCAATTGGTCTGTTCCCTGTGATTTATCAGCTTTTTAAAATAATACTACATAACTCAACTAGTGTAATTTTTCCAATAAAAATACTATTTCAATATATCGACCATTATATTCAGCATCATAACCCGTGAGACAATTGTTTTTAGAAACAAAGAACTTATTAAATATAGTTGCTACATCAGAAGAGCATGTACAAAGCAAAACAAACAGTTGCAAGTGACAAAAGTGACAAAAACAATTCCTATTGCTTATATCAGGAGTGACCGTTTTATCTTTATTCACAATAGATTATTGCATTTAAACCAATTACAAAGGTCATCAGAACCTGATTGAGCTGTAATTCTCAAATTAATGGCATCATTCTCAGACGCCAAATATGACGTGTCATCGGCAAATAATACAAGATTTCCACTATCAACAGTAGATGTTAAATCATTCATGAATATTATAAACAATAACGGTCCCAATGCTGATCCCTGGGGGATTCCACATGTGATCAATTGTATCCCTGAGCAAACATTATTTATTTCTGTCAGTTGCCTCCTCTCAAATAAATAAGAGCAAAACCAGTCACCAAGTTTACCTCTGAAACCGTATTAACATAACTTTTCAATTAATACATTGTGATTAACCAGATCAAATGCCTTACTCAGATCTAAACAAATTTCCAGGCAATTTTTATTATTATTTATATTTAGATACAAGTCATTCAAGAAACTCATTGTTGCTGACTGAGTGGATCTACCGTTTCTGAAACCGTGTCGACTGAAGTAACTTGAATTTATTTGCAAATGCAAATCATTTTCTTATGAACAATCTTTTCTAAAATTTTTGATAGAGTAAACAACATAAAAATTGGCCTATAATTATCAACCGAACAACGATCACCCTATTTGTAAATTGGCTTAACTTTGCAGTCTTTAAAACTATGCAGTAACTATTACATATGGTTATGAATGAATGAAATAAAGCAATTGAATAACATACAAATATATAGGATGTTCCATATAAATGTATGTTCGGATCATATTTTAAAAGAAACACCCTGTACAGAAATTACAAGTACACCACTGAACCCTACGTAAAACAGGTGTTCCACGATTCGGCTTCAAATTGCACACCGAAGTAGAAGTAGTTGCATATGGCACATGTTTACGGGGAAATCGTTCTGCTAAAGGATTTTCACATCGCCATAAATTAAAACGATATCCAACCCCGAGTTGCTGTACATGTAAGCCATTTTTGACACTTGAAAAACTAAAGTAAAGACTCGCATCACAAAAAAGATTAATATCTACAAAAAGTAATCGGATTTCAATATTCAGAATCATCTGGCTAGAGTCTACACTAGCCCAGCGATGTAAAGGTTAAAAATATTACAATTTCAATAATTTTTTACTCGGAAGCAATAAGAATTTTACAAAAATGTTTTTACGATATTGACTTCATTTCTCATGATGCATTTATTCCTATTTTTTTTAGATAAGCTCTGAATCGCTCTGTATATTTGCCGTATATACTGTTTTATGATTTATCTGCCAAAACGTTCTTGTGATTGTCTCAAAGGCATTGCATAATGTCTCCCTTAAAAAAAGTTTTGAGACCCACGTTTATATAATGAAAAAGTAATAGTTTTCGGCAGAACACTTTGGAGAAATATTATTCTCTAATTTCGGGACACCTTGTATTTTCAATGGTGGTCGATTAATTACTGAAACACTGTTATACTCTGCATATATTTTACTTTATCGTCTTTCTTAGAATTTAATAAATAGTATCATTGTTACTTTTACATTCCATCAAAATTAAAATAATGAAACAATTCGATGATTTCATAAACTCACGTAGAGGTGAAGTCTGATGGTTACCGGTGTCCTAGAGCTCGTTTAAAACTACATAATTAGTAGCTCCAAAAGAATAATGCTTACAAAGTAAAACGTGAAAAGCTGAGTTGCCCAT
The DNA here is from genome assembly GCA_037114965.1 of Monochamus alternatus. Lineage (NCBI taxonomy): Eukaryota > Metazoa > Arthropoda > Insecta > Coleoptera > Cerambycidae > Monochamus > Monochamus alternatus. The sequence continues at coordinate 28,873,954 of CM073429.1, forward strand.
TGTCGAGGAAGAGGCTCCACACCGTCGCGCATGTTGAAGTATCCACTTCAATAAGTACTCCGAAGCCGCCGTGTTCATTTAGACCACAAAAGTCCCAGTCTTTTATTATTTCACAACCTCCGTGGTCACAATGAGACCGATACATCCGTTCCAAAAGCACTTCTGTGTCTTGTTCTTGTCCATTGCACTCCTCGCCACGTTCGCCACTTTGAAAAGGAAATACGGGCCTTCTTCAGAAACACATCCTGTAAATTATACAAACGACTTTTTGGCTTATACCAGCTCGAATACTTCTCTTACACAAAAATATTTTGGCATAGAGAAGGATCTTTTCAAATTGAATTTTAGCAGTGACGTGGATGTGTTGGATGACCACCGTGTAGTGTACATTTTGGGTTTGTTCGAGCTCACTACCAAATGGGGAAGAAGATTTGAAGGAGAAAGTGAAATGTCAGCTGCGAAACTAGCTGTTGATCATGTGAACGCCCTCAATGTTTTATCTGGATATTCCTTAGAGCTGCTGGTGAACGATACTGAGGTAGGTCTAATTTCAGTTTGAAGTTGCGACTTTTGTATGAGATGTCGATGTTCAATTAAAAAGGAATTCACACGTAGTTTTGCCAATATTAGTAACACAAAAAAACAACTCAAATAACCGCCTACTTCTCAAAAACGTATCATTTCGGTGATATTTGGTGTTTTTCATTGTTCATTGTTTATTGTGAAAACATTCTAAAAATATCTAAATTCACTTTTGAAACTGTGGTATAATACTCTATCGGTATAATAATTTTTATACAGTATGCGCCAAAAGTATGGAATAAATTCAATAAAAACGAAACAATTATTGTTAGGGAAAAATCCTCGAACAGGTCGATTTTTAATTAAAAAAATACATATTTTAGCGTAAAATGTGATTTTCAAATGTCATTTGTTTTCGAGTAATGACGTCATCGATTTTTTTAAATGGCAACACCATATTTTTTTCCTTGATTCTGAAAGATCGTTTAATTCTCTATCAGATAGTACTAAAATTTTGCCCTCTTACATAGGAAAGTTTTCGAGCAAATGACGATTGAATGATAGAAAATGTAAATCAGCCAATCAACAGTCAGTAAGGTAGAGTCTAAATTTAGAGAAACTGGCAATGTTGTAAATATTCCAAAACCTGGACGTCCAAGCATTAATGAAAATCAGAAACAGAACATTTTGATAAGTATGGTGGATAATCCTCATAATTCTTCACGATTGGTTGCATTAAACAATGACACTAGTCAGAGCACAGTGCTACGTATCTTGAGGAAGGAAAAATATCATCCCTACAAAATTCAACTTGTGCAGGAACTCAATGAAGATGATCCCGATCGCCGCTTACACTTTTGCGAAATTGTAATGGATTTATGTCAAGGAAATAGAAATTTACACCGGCAAATACTTTTTTCAGATGAGGCCACATTTTGTCTGAATGGTACAGTAAACCGTCAAACTTGCAGATATTGAAGTCGGGAAAATCCTCATTGGATGGCAGAGGCACATACCCAACACCCTCAGAAATTAAATGTGTGGGCTGGAATAGTTGAGGACAGAATAGTAGGGCCTTTCTTCTTTGAAGGAACCCTTACAGGACAAAGATATTTAGAGTTTCTAGAAAATGACCTTGTTCCAGCCCTTGCAGTAATTTTTCCTAAAGATAATGACCCTGACATTCCTGACGATACCATATGGTTTCAGCAAGACGGGGCATCTCCGCACTATGCGCGCCCTGTACAAGATTTTTTGGACAACTGTTTTCCTGGGAGGTGGATCGGCAGACGCGGACCGATAGAATGGCCTGCAAGATCGCCAGATCTTACACCTCTTGACTATTTTTTATGGGGATACTTGAAGTCAAAAGTGTACATTAATAAACCACGTAATTTAGAAGAACTTCAAAATCGCATTCGGGGCGAAATACGCAGAGTTACCCCAGAAATCAATCATAATGTGCAAGAAGAATTTCTTCACAGACTTGCGCATTGTCAAGAAGTTGGTGGATGGCAATTCGAACATTTAATTTAAGTATAAAATTTAGTCAATTGTATTTTATTTTACATACCTCAGAATTGTTACTTTTTTATGGATAAAATTTACGTTTTCTAACATTCAATCGTCATTTACTCGAAAACTTTCCTATGTAAGAGGGCAAAATTTTAGTACTGTCTGATAGAGAATTAAACGATCTTTCAGAATCAAGGAAAAAAATATGGCGTTGCTATTTAAAAAAAAAGTCGATGACGTCATTACTCGAAAACAAATGACATTTGAAAATCGCATTTTACGCTAAAATATGTATTTTTTAAAATAAAAATCAACCTGTTCGAGGATTTTTCAAAAAAAATAATTGTTTCGTTTTTATTGAATTTATTTATAGTTAGATACTTGACTCAACTTAAAGGAAGAAGCAATCTTAAAAATGCAGAAATAGGTCAGATCTCATCTATTATGGTTGAATATTCGAGTGCCCACAGTTCACACAAAAGTGAACTTAGATATTTATAGAATGTTTTCATTAAACCAGGTTAAAAAATTTAGCTTGATTAATTTTTATTTTATATAATTATTGAATAGAGCTTTATTTGTGGAATTGTTCATTAGCATACCTAGATGTTTGGTATCAGAGAGCATACATATGACTTCATTGATAGGAATTGTAGTAGATTTGATTTATATTAGTATAAAATACCTTTCAAATACAGTAAAAAAACATATACAGGGTGTTAATGATAATTTCAACCATGCATTCTATCGGTACAAATAATTGCGGTTTGCCATATAAGAGCTTCAAAATTTCGAAAGGAATTTACAGAGCTTCAAAGTTTTATACAATTTTTCATTTCTTATCCATAACTTAAAATTTAGTAATACTTTTCCAGCATAGACTATTTTTATACAAATAAATTCAAAATTGGCTAAGAGCGCTACTTAATCTTTAAGTACAAATAATTTATTTATTTATTTTTTTTTATTTAGAAGTACACCACCCAACAGCCTAGGCCATTGACAAAGTGGGAAAATACAATACCAAAAGAAAAACCAACCAAACTAATTAGGCTATTAGACTATTAGGCTAAAAGATGGAGTAAACCCGAAATGATCGTAAAAATAAAATATATAGCAATTTTGTGTTAATTTAATTTGACCAATGCCCCTGTAAAGAAATTTTAAGAATGGTCAGAAAATTGGTACTTATAATTGTTTAAGGGCACCGTATTCTTGAAATAGTGGTTTTTTGTAAAAACAAGTAATTTTAGACATTAAAGCACAACAATGTTATATCATGTCACCTGAAGTATTCAAAGGTATCGAAGTAAAACGAATATATAACGGCTGAAGTCTAACTAATAAATTTTTAAGTACAGAAATCATTCAAAATACAAATTTTTTTAAATTCAACTGTAAATATTGTTATAACATAAACTTACATGGTTTTGCATATAACATTGTTTACTTTTGTTTATAAGTATGTGAAAATAATTGTTAAAATGTGGGGTTAGAATAGCAAAATAATGTGTGTCATACAAATGCATTTTAAAAGTTATTATGCTATTTGAAGAGAATTTAAATAGTTAAAGTGGATAAACAAAACATCAATAATTTTATTTTCGATTTTACTTTTGCTCTACGTATTTAATTTTTCTGTACCTAAAAGCTAAAAGAAATACGGCGACCTTAACTACAATTTTTGTCTGAACTATTTTTTCCAGGTGGTGTATTTCAGAAGATATTCTGATCTATAGATTAAAGTGACTCACTCTGTATTAAGATTGGTTCTTCTAATAACAGTCATATTGACACTACGACATGGCGGTCACTTGATAATCTAAAGGTTGTATGTATAATTACAATTTTTATACATATCGTGCTAAGAATCAAAATAAAAAATGAACTTTTCAGTTTATCTCAAATATTTCAAAATTGCAACGGAAATAAAAAATAAATGTATATAATATAATTGCTGAAAATTATCCCAAACTTTTCTAAATTAAGCATTCTCCTATTTTTATAATCTCTTAGCCTCTCTTGATAGCTTTTTTATTCATTTATTCATTCATGTTGAGTTCTTCTATTACTGTTAACACCAGGGACGTTTCCAGCATTTTGGTTTGGGAGGGAGGAGGTTATAATGGAGAAGTTTTGAAAAAATGTAAACTAAATGATTGTATAACTCTATAACTCACTCCTAACCAGTTAAAACAATGGAATTTTATTATAAAATAAATAAATAACAAGCTTTTTGCCTATACAGTTGTAGGAAAAATAACAGTTGTAGCAAATATCTCCATAAAAAATATAAAAAATTCTCAACAAAAATTATTATTTAATAACAAAATCCAGTCCAGTTTCATTTTGATAATAAAAAATAATAATTACAAATTTCGTTATACATTGTTATCATTTGACGGAATGGCTCTGGATCTGGGTGGGAGTGGGTAACTCCTCCCTTGGATGCCCCTATATGGTTAATATAAAATAATTGCAATACCAAAATAATAATAGGTACCTAGTATACATTAGTAGGTCTAAATATTAATTTTAGAGATATATCTACTGCAGATTCACTTTTATGCAATGCACATTAGTGGCTTAATTAAAGATTAATTAATGGTTGTATTTATTACATACGAGGAAATCATCAAATTATGCATTACGCAATTATTAGCTGTTATATCTCCATAGTGTTCCTATTTAAATCCGTACAAATAATTATTTATCGTTTAAGATTAAATAATTCACATTAACTCCGCCAGAAATTATTGAATCAGTAAAGCAAATAGAGATAATTTGTTACAAGGAAAAGCAAATATATCAGCAAGTATATAAAAAAGGACTGAGAATAAAATTATGTCTTTTTCAGAACATGTACTATTGATATATTTTTCTGAATTAATGAAAAGTATGAAATCTTCTTCATTATGATCAATATATGCGATGTTTCCAGCAACATCGATATTGGAAAGTGTCTAAAATGAAAAGCATTATTAAAATGGCAATCGAATGGATATCGTGCTAAATCACGCGTTTCAGAATGTATACAAATATATTAGTTTTTTAGGTTTAGGAATAGTATTATTATTTTAGGTGTCAATGATTTTTGCCATATTTAGGGCGTGTCAATGTGATGAATTACTTCAAGATATGGGAAATAGATTGCTGATCACTCTGCCAATTACCAAAACAAAGAAAAAATGATCCTTTATTGTAAGCGAATATATAGACATTTATCGGAAATATAGTACCGCAAGACTTACACAAGTAGATAGTAACAGATTTTTTTTAAATATTCAAATGGTAAAGCATATAATCAATTAATAGGAATTCATACATATGGGAATACGCCGAAACAAGTTGGTGTGTTTCTCAAATTGAGGAATGCTCACGAATATACCAGACATTGTTTCCGTAGAACTTTAGCTACCCTATTAATAAATTCAAGAGCCGATATCACAACTTGCCTGGCGGATGGAAATTTTCAACTGTACATCGAAGAGTCCATAACTCGTAAATCAGTTGTTAGCAAAACAAATTCCCTACTGCAAGTACATCAATTGCTGGGAGGGTTTTTTAAAATAATTCTATCACTTTGGAGGATTCAATACTTCATAAGCCATCTACTAGTGAAAACACTTCAACCTACACAGACGAAGTAAATGTATCAAAACAAAAAGGACAAGGGATATCCATTACATGCTGTTCTAATTTCACTGTAAATGTTTACAATAAATAAAATTACTTCGTTAAAGAACAAACTTTTTCTTCAACCGTCAGAAAACTATAACATTTTTGATACTTTTAATCCTTAGATTTCTGGTATATCTCTTGCGAGCATTTAGCAGTTAGCATCCGACATATATTTATTCTATTTGCCTTGGTAATGTCGCTCTGCATTCTCCAGCTTCTAATGAAATTTTTCACCTTGTTCTCTACTGAGAGCACAAACATTTTGTGGAAAGTAGTCAATATGGGAATCTATGAAATGTAATTTCAGATTAATCAAGCAACCCAGTTTCCTGTAGTTTTTCACCATTTGCGCTACTTTTTCCCTGTAATCTAGACTGTTATGGTTAGTCAAGAAATTTTCAATGACCCATTTGAAACTAAACCATGCAACTTTTTCGTCCTTTCTCATTTTGATGACAAAAATGTAGTCTTTCATCATATTATGAATCTGAGATTCATTGAAAATTGCTTTCCGTAGTTTTGAATCTGATTGATTTATAACTCTTAACTTGATGTGAAGAGTTGGAATCAGGACTTCAGGAGGAGCAACTAATGCTTCTCCATTGATGTTGTTAGTACCTGGTACTTTGTGAAACATGATTGACGTCTTAATAAAATAGCGACAAGTTTCAAATTTCCACAGCTCGCCTTTTAAATAACTGAATGCGCTAAGGAATGGAGGAGTATACATTAGGGCTATGAAAAAGTACGGTATTTATTAGATTTGTACCATCCAGTTTTGATTTTGTTCATTAATCGCTTAATATCAGTAGATTAGTTACGGGTGTTATTGGGTATTAGAGATTAAGGTTGTTAGGTTAAGTTGACCCGATGGTGTTAAATAGACTCCAAATTCGGAGTCAACGACCCCAAAAAATATAGACGTAGGATGGTTTTGTCCATTGGCATATCTATTTTTAGATTGGACCTTAGAAGAGCCTTGAGGTTGATCTGATAGGGTTAACTGAATCCCCGTCCAGCAACCCCAAACACATAAATCTACGATGGTATGGTTCACTTGCATCTTTCGATTTGACCTTGAAATAACCTTGATGAGGCTAAATGAATTCCGAATTCTGATTCAGCGACCCCAAAAATATAAATGCGTGATAGTCTAGTCCACTTTCATATCTGTCTTTCGCTTTGACCTTGGGATGACCTTAAATCTAGTGCGATGAGGTTACATAGACCCTAGATTCGGATTCAGCGTGTGAAAATATATAGGTCTAGTCTGTTGCACAGATCACTTTTTGTGAATTCTGGAACTGTGAGAGGATTGCCTTAAAAAGCCACAGCACTTAGGCCCCATTAGGCCCCTTGTGATTCCTTCCATTAAGTGATCAATCCACCTGAACCGTTAACTAACCTAATAAAGAGAAAAACGTGGTGATGTTGCTCAGGAGAATCCCTCTAATATAGACCATAGAAGGTCCAACACGAGTTCTTTTGTTGATGAGACTGCATGCACATAGTGCATGAAGCACAGTCTCGTCTTCCTGTTCGCAACCCCTACAAAGAGGTGTTTTACACTTCCTCATATAATGCAAGTGCTTCCTCAGCCAATTATGTCCAGTTTGAATACCTATCACTAGATGAAGATTCATCCTGGTCATAACCAGGTATTTTTTGGCTGTATCCTTGCTGGGGTACTCAAGGAACGCCTCAGCAAATTGACAGCTATTTGTTTCATCCCACCGTCTTTTGAATTCTTTGTGGGTGTTCTTCTTGATAATTTCGACGAAAGCTGACAGAGAAAGCATACTGAAGGGACCAGGTCCAAAGATAGTAAGACCCGATGCACTCCTGTCCAGCTTATCAGCTGTTTCATTGCCATAGTACCGCTCGTGCCTCTTTACCCAGCATACGGACATGCTGTTGTCGGTTGAGGCCACTTCCAGTGCTTGATAGCACTCCCATGCTGATCTAGTTGTTATCTTATAATTACATAAGATCACTAGTGATTGTCTACTATCTGTGTAGATTCTGATGGTTTTGCCCGTTACCTGCCTACGGACAATTTCCTTGGCGGTTATGGTTATACCCGCTAGTTACGCTAGTTACGCTTGTACTATGGTAGCATGCATATCCATTGCCCACTGATCGGATGTCCAGCGATTTGGAGTAGATTGCACATCCTGCACCTACCTTCCTTTTTGATCCGTTTGTGAGTATGTTGATTACATCCTCGCGGGCGCTCTCCCCATTCCTGATAATTACTGTGTCAAAAGTAAACTTGGGAGAAATACTCTCAGCGTCTGCCTACAGAAGGGGTACCCTTTTGACGACCCCACTCCACAAGCGCCTTCTGACCAATGGTAGATTTTCAGTTTCGTCTGGCCATTCTTCCCGTTCCATTAGTGTGGATCCTGGAAAGTGGGTCCGCAACAGCAGTGCCAGACTTTTGCTGACCTTAAGTCTGCGAGTAGTCTTCGATCTCCTTGCAGTAGGCTCCCTTTGTCTTTTTCTGACCAGTTTCTTAAAAAGTCTTAGGTGAGTTTTATACAAATACCAGTCCGAGTCTTGTCTAGTCTTTTTTGCCTTATTAAAAGATGTCCTGGCTTTCTTTTTCAGTTCGCTCAGCTCCTGGTTCCACCAGATAGTGGTTGCGCCAGATTGCTGAGCTGAACTGAGGGGTGGCAAATATTTTTTTATGGCAGATTCTCTCTATTATTTTTAGGCTTCTGCTCTTGCACCGCTCTCAGGTTCACCCGGAGATGCTCTGAGAACAAAGACTTGAAAAATGTAGTGCAGCCTCATCGACCTTCTCTCGAGGGTTTTCAGATACTCATCTCCGACTCCAAAGACGAGTAAATGGCCTCTCTCTTTGACCTGCCAGGCGACGAATCACCATTCGTCAGCTTTGACAATAGGTCAGATCGCACCACGGCGAGGGCACTGCCTCCCAAGGTTGCAGCCCTCCCACTGATTCCGTTAACTATTCATCTTCTCAGACAACTCTCATGATCTCACCAGAGTATGTCCACGATCGGAACGTGGGTACTTTGGCAGTTGCGTTGGAAGTTGTTGGAAAACTCTATTCCAACTCCGGCTACAACAGCTGTTTAACAAGGAGATATAGCAGATTATATAAACAATTTACTTTAAAATAAGCTATTAGAGATACAACAATGTAATACACTAATAAATTACCTCATCTTTTTTATTCAACTCGATCAACCTTAATCGGAAGGTTAACACTAATCATCCTGTATATGAAAAGAGCAAAAGATGAAAAGAGAAGAGAACGAACATATGACAACTGATTATTTGAATTTAATAATCGAGGTGGCACGGATTTCTCGTCTCAAAGAATAAGAAAGGCGAAGTGAAAAGGAATTAATATGAATTCACATCTAAGGCCCAGGGCGAACCCATTATTTTTATCAGTTGTCTTTTTTTCATAATACTAACAATTTTTTTCAAAGCAATAGCTGTGGCTATGTCAGGACCGCCACAGTTTTAGGCTGTTGCAATTAATTTAAAATAGTTAGAAGCATTTTTTACATTGTAGTGTCTTCTCAATCCGAGATTTTTTAATTTACCTGAAATTAATTTTACGCATATGCCAGGTTTTTCTCTTCCTTTAAAAGGGTCATAGAGCACGGGAAAAATAAACAACAACAGCCTTGCCTTTTACCAGTCGACATTTATACTTGACTCGGATAGCAAATGTTGAAATACCGCTAGAATGAAAATTTAATATAAAGTAATGAAACATATTATTTACCATAAATCGACAATAGGTAATTCTACTAAATGTTTGAAATTATTTACACAAGTTAATAAACATTCTAAACGGCAGTAAAAATTAATTCATGCGTGCCATTATTCCAGGTAACTGTATAAATTCATCAGCTGCAACAAATTTACGCTGCATCGTTAAGGACTGTTGCGTGCATACACATATTCTTCACTCTCTATGTTAATTCTGGGTTTGATTACAACTTTCTTAAATAGATCAACGTAAATCTATCCCTTGAAGTCCCTTGAATTTAAACTAGTTACTTCCGTGCATCAATTGATTGAATAGACCGATGCGGGGTTGCCCTAACTCTCTTGTAATTAAATTTATTCATTCACAAAATCAACAAATGCGTAGACAAATACGCATAGTTCTGATCTTGGATTCATAAATTTCGTTCCAGCGTTTTACAAACCAAATGATCACCCAATAATTTTCGCCCAGGTATTTTAAATGCTGTTGTTTTACACATTTGAACATAAAAACTGCTTGTCATTTACTCACATATCACATCGAGTATCCTGCTGCTGTATTATTTGTGCTGCCGTCTCATGACGGCGGTTAAAAAACACTGCTGTTAGCAAAGCGCTTTATAATACAACGAATATGTTAGGATTATCTGCATACGTTATTTTTACTAACACATCTAATAGCAATTCGAAACAACATTTATATGATTTTTATATATTTTTAGGTAATAATAATATTGTGTGAAACCAACTACTCAGTGGACAAAAGCCCCAACCTGCGTTGAATTACACCCACAATATCTACCCATATATTCCTTATTATATGACTTCATTGATAGGAATTGTAGGAGATTTGATTTATATTAGCTTGAAATGTCTTTCTAAAACAGTAAAAAAACATTTATATGAGTCTAGTTCTGGCCCTAGAACGGAATCCATAAATTTTGTTGCAGCATTTTACAAATCAGACAGCAACCCAATAAATCCAGTAATTACCGTCCAGGCATTGCAGATGCTGTTGCTTTACACTATTGAGCATATGAACTGATATCGCATTGAGGGTTCTGTTGTTCTAGTCTTCTGTACGGTGTTGATGCTTCAATTAAAGTGGTTCTTAGTACAATAAGCTTTAGTACTACATGCGCTATAGTATTTAGTAAACCGTTTTATAACATAACGAAGACGTGAGAATTGTCTGTATGCACTCTTTGTACTAACAAGCATATCTAATAGCAACATCAACATCGACGAATATATATGGGCATTTTGCAAGCCAAAAGGCAATCCAATAAATTCAATAATCCCCTAGATACTGCAAATGCACAATTGAGCATATCATCTGCTTGTTATTTACTGATATCACATCTAGGGTCTTGCTGATGTGCTATTTATGCTGCCGTCTTATGTACGGTGTTGACGCTACACGTATAAGTGCGTGACGGTGCATTACACTTTACGTCACAGGTCGTTTAGTCTGGTACTAACTGCGTCTCATAGTCTTCTTATCTATCAGTACTAAATAATAATATCAACCGACACGGTATAACATATGAATGTTCTGGTAAGACCAGAAGTGGCATTCATGGCATTATTTTCATTAAATAGATCATTGCGAAATATCCTTACATATAAATTTTCAGGTTTTAATTTGGATTGGTTTTCATGACATGTCCAGCGGGTCTAACACCCTTTACGTGACAGTTATGTTTTCAATTGTTTCTAAATAGCAACTTTATAGTTTGGTTTGATTTAAAATACATATACAAGGTATGGCGCTTATAATGGGGAAAAGTTTAAAGCAGTTCCCTAACAATGTTTATAATGAAAAATCTTACATAAAGAAGTTTAATATTTACATTTTCTGAAGAATATTACATTCGATATTATGATGATTTCTTAAGTAATGAAAAGGAACTTTTGCATTCAACAGAATTGGTTGTTAAGTGCTCCATCCATTACATGAAAATTCACTATATACAATGACAACAAACCGTTAATTAAGAAAGACTTACTCGTTATTATTGTCTTGGTTATCCATTGCCAGCATAGGTTTTTTATATAATCGATACTTTACTTTACCTTGCAACAAAAACAACTAGTCCACTATTTATAGGCTAGGTAGCTTATAGAAATTGTAGAATGTAACTCAGAAGACTATGATTAAAAAAATGTTTCAATCAAAATTGAAATAAGAAAATAGTTTTATAGATATATTATATTTTTACACTGAATGTATTTCTCTTTTTGCATCTACAGAACAAAAAATTATGATTTCAACTTAAAATCAATTGTGATAACCCATATACTTCCATAATTTTTTAATACTAAAAAATACGGATTTTCTTTTGGTGCTGAAAGTGCAAGAACCTTTGAATTATTCAAATTCTTCTTTTCTTAAATAATTTCAAAGCATGAATTGTGCTTTCCATAACGAATTTACCTTTTAAAGAAATAATTTGCTAAAATTTCATTACATTGACTGCTCTCGGAAGTAAATCTACGGATATTTTATTGTAAAAATAAAATGTTGTCGAGATGTACAAGAATACAATTTACCGTCCTTCCATAGGCGCTGACTTCTCGGGTGCTCCGGGGCTCAAGCACCTGACAAAAGCATTTTGTATCTATAAAATTATTATGGGCCAGCCAAAATCCACCGTGTCGCCCTGTTTTTATACCACTGCACGTGCACGTTACCCTACACTACCTACAGCCCTATACCGGTAACTAGTGTTGGAAAAAAAACCGAGTTATTTAAAAAATCGAATACTGAGTATTTAAGTGATATCAAAAACTGATTGATAAGTCGAGTGATGGTCACTTGAATTCTCAGCAGCTGTACATATTACTATTTTTGCAGTTTATATGTAAATGTTTTACTTTAAATACATAAATATATGTATACTTTTTGCATGGGTAAATTTAAAATAAACAATACAAATCTTAGATATATAAAAATATATATGTTGCATTTATACGAAAAATTTGTTACTTCTATTTTTTTAATTTTTCAAAAATTATTTTACTACTGTCCTGAATTCCGTCAACACTAAATTTTATTTTGATCTATAGCTACGACAAGTGCATCATACGAATTACGAATATGAACGATGGTCGTTTCTATGGTTCCTCGGTTTTTAGTTGTTTGTTATAGTTGCGGCAAGAAGTCAGACGATTTACGTCATACAAACAAATGAATAATTATTATTATATTTATATATTATATTATATTATTATATTTTCATGAAAATATTAAAACAAAACTGTAATTGAGAATAAAAAATAACTATATACTACACTAAATGTTTGCACTATATATTGCACTAAAATTGCAAATAATAATACTTTTGTTTTCATGACTTACTTAGGCTCTTATTGATTGATTATTTGTTGGAAAAATGGTAGGTTTGTACTTACGTACAAATTAGAATTTTTGCCTCATTAAAAAAATATTATTTTGTAGTAGAATCTTTCATACCAGTATAATACATTATTCTGAATAAAAAATAAAGAATACATTTTTTTTATTTGAGAGCCCATTTTATAGATACAAATTATTTTAAGTTGAAAAAAATTATTTTTCGACGGCCCATATTTTAAACACCTTTGAACCCACAACGATGTAATCTTGTACATGGGGGTTTCTAAAGGTGGTGATTAAGAACATCTCACTAGTTTTCTTCTAAAAAAATCGGTAATACTTTTTTTTGAAAAATCTACCCCCTTTCTCCATCTTAAAATCGGACGCCTCTGACTATAATCAAATATGGCTACGTTCAAAGACTCACTTTATAGATATATATTCACCACCAAAGTTTCAAAGTATTCGGATATTAAGTGAGCGAGATATCTGGGTGGCTCCATGAAAAATGGGACACATTGTATATACAAATCTTGAACTCGAACACACAAGCTGTAAGTAAACAGTAGGGTTTGAACCTGCCATTATTTCGGAAGTCCTTACTGCAGCCTCTGTCCTTTCGTTCTTATTATTACTAGAAATGTCCTTACTCGGAGAACATGATTCAATTCTTATTAAAATAGAATTATTGGGACATAAAGACAAAATATGTAAAAAAATAGATCATATTCAAAATAAAAAGAATGTCCTTACTTGAGAATTTAAAAGATAAGGATATCGTACTTGCGCATATGAAAAGATGGCAACCCTAGTGAACAATGGAAACAAATCAAATAAATAATTCGTTACTCATATAACTGATAACCGAGTGATTTCGGTTATTGCAATAACCGAATAATCAGTTATTTTTCACTCGAGTAATCCCAACACTACCAGTAACGTATTATCAGCATATTGCGCCAGCCCACGAGCGTAAGCAGATATGTCAGCCGCTTTCCCAGTTTTAAATAAAATCTAATTCGGAGAAATACGTATTTTAAATCTTTCATATCATACTATTTAAAATGATGACTCATTTCTGTTAGGTTACGGTTAGGTTAGGTGTTATCTGGAAAAAAATGTTTATAAGGCAACCGAGTACCTGACAAAAGTTTTAAAAGTCGGCGCCTATGCGTCCTTCTAAATAAAAAGTATTTCGTTCACATTTTAATTTCGTCAGGAGGGACTTCCAACATAATTTAATAGACATTGCGATTTGTTTGAATAAAATAAAAAAAACGTAGACACATTTTGAATAATAATATTTACTTTTATGGGTACGTGATGTAACCGTTAAGCTTATTATAACCATGGATTATACAGGATGTCCGGAAAGTAATGGGATCCAGTTTAAACATAGCTTTCTGTGATGAAATAGAACCGATTTACACAAACTCATCTTACAAGCACATAATTCCAGAAAACAACTACTCTGCAGGCTAATGCCCCGACCAACATTGAATTACACCTGGAACACCTATAGCAAAAAACTAAAGTTACTCATCAGCAGCCTACTAGACATATACTGGTTTCGAGTTTATTAACTCTCATCGCATGCCATAGCCAAGTTAACCGAAGAATAACCTTAGCTGTAGGGACAGTAAAGACCATGAGTATCTCAAAATAGCAAAGCTACATCTAGCGGCCATTCCATTCTAGCGTTCTACATCGCAGTAGAAACCATTGAAAGCTAGTGACCTCTATCTATGTATTGCCAGTGTGGGAGATGGAATCAGAGACTGAATACGTACTATAGCTAATGTTGCGATTTTTCAGAATTCTGAAATTAAATCAGTTGTGGATACTTTAACAAGTTCGCTGCCGGAGACAGTTTCGATAATATGTTGTCTGTGCCAGTGGTTCTTTTTCTATAAAATTTGAGATTCGATAGTTGAACACTATCTAAATTATGTGTATGTCAGTTGTAATAACGAATTTGCTGAATGGACTGTAATTTTAATTTCGACGGCATTTTCCGTCAGTGGCACTGCACGTCTAACTAAATTGAAAGCTATACTCCAGTGACAGTATTATACGTCGCAAATCTTGTCTGTCTAAGTTCTCAGTGAATTACTTTGAAAATTTGGATTCGGGGATTATCTAAGACAAAAAAAAAACGAATTTGTACTCAACTTTGTTCTAAACGCTAGTGGCCGCTACAAAATGTAGGTAGTCTTGATGGATAAACATAACATTTTTCTCGTTGTATGTATCAAAGTAGAATAATATTATTCTCTTAGCTTTTGTACACAAATAATATGACATAAGTATATACCAATTTTAAGTCGCTAAATTTAACTGTTTTCAACTTATTTACTATTTTTGCATTTTATGTAATTTAATGCTGAAGATAAGAGTATGTAAAATTATTTTATTTATTATTAAATTTCAAATTTAGACTTATTTAGTAAGTTATGTGATAGAAAAAAGGTAAAATTTATATTAGGTATATTAAAACCGACGTCATGAAAATTAAATTACAACAAACAGAAAATTGTTAAATTTGGCAACATAAAATTAGTATCATAATCATTTTCTTTTAAAACTTTGATACATACAGTGAGAAAAAAGTTATGACCAATTTTTATCCGCGAGTACATTTTGTAGCGCCTTGTATTTCAAAGCAATTCATTGAAAACATTCTAAAAATTTTAATAATTTTGAATTCAAAACCTTAAATTTGAGATCCTCTGCCTTTTGAACTAAGGTAAGTTGGCTAAACTGCATTATTTTGTCGCCAACAACCTGCTTATTCACCTCATCTACATCATCTGCCTCATCTGGATTCCAAGTGTCGCTTTTGTCTCCGTCGAACAACTATGTTCTGAAATTTGCAGGAAACCTTCATCGGTATGGTAATGGTGTTTATATGGGCTCTTTTTTGAGGCTGAGATAGTATCAGGCTTGCCAGTTTTCCAGCCTTATTCTAATAAAAAATACAAGAAAGGAATTCGAACCGTGTAAACCTATCTTTTAAAACCTTTTCCGAATGCCTGTATAAACTGCCGTATTTGCACGAAGTACTCATATAGTGCAAAAAATACATGCACACAACCTGATTTTTTTCAGGGTGGATGTCCAACCAAAAAATTACATTAGAGACCCTTGTGCGTTTTTTACAATAAGGGTGGTTTCTTATTTACTTTATTTTTGGAATTTGTTTTCCAACTTAACATAACAATATTAATATTAACTTTTTTGTAATTTACATATTTTACACTTCACCGCACATTATATGAAAAAAATACGATATTTATTTATTATGATTCAGTAAAGATACAAATAAAAAACTTAGGAGCTAGTTTTTGGCGGGTTCTTAGAGGACTATCTCCTGAGTGGATACCCAAAAAACACAGTCTTCCCCTTCGGTGTTTTCTGCAATAAGGGTGGTTTATTGGTGGTGGTATGGATGGTTGTCTGGAAATGAGATCAACTGACAATTCACATCACTGAAAACACAAAGTTACTTGGATACTACATCGTACCTCAAAATATCTATTTAATTAGAACATTCCTATTAAATATGCTTAAATCTTTTTAAAACAATAGATCCTCCGGAACAACGGCAATGACACAATAATCATAAACCACCTTTATTGCGCAAAACAGCGAAGGGGTTGGACTGTGCTTTTTTAGATGGAAACTCAGAAGATAGTACTTGAAGAAACCTGCAAAAACCAGCTGGTCAGCCTTTTGTTTATCTTTACTGAACCATAATAAGTATAGTAAATAAAAGCAAAATAGCAAAAAACCCATAATGGTGTCCAGAGTGATTTTTTGGTTGCAGACAGCCTTTCATTCACACTGAAAAGGTTCTATGACATAGTTTTTTGCGTATGGTTTATGATTTTTGTTTGTCTTTTTTAAATTAAATTAGTAAAATGATCAGATATAATATTAACTCAGTAAAGATATCATATTATCAAATGACACCAGAGAAGCGACGGATAATTCCATCAGCGGCACCAGAGTGATAGCAAGCCCGACACTGGCACTGAAGGTATTAAGGATAACGCCCATTGAACAGCATATGGACAGCAACTGCATCGTCAACATGCTGGTGTTGTTATCCGCATTTATAACATCGTACTACAACAACTCTCAACACTTTACTTGAACTCCTCATTTTGAAGATTTGCGTCTCATCCCATGGCTGATATTTGTTTTATTAGATGAATAGGAGAAAAAATAAAAGAATAAAAATCGAGATATTTGATACGTTGGCAGATACTAGTATTATGTTTCAAATCGCGCTCTCTATGACTACTATAAGAACGACTAGCAAAAATAATTTTAGCGGAGATACTCTGTAGGTGCTATGCCAGTCAGACTGCGTGGAGTTTCTTTAGCAGAGGACCATGTGGTAATTTCTATTTTGTATATTTGGGACCATTATTTTTTTGCTTCGTTTTTATCCATAAAATTTACTTGGTATGATGGATTGTTGTTTCATTTGGCTGTCATAAACTTTTCTTGATATATTTACATTTTTTCCTGCGGCCCACCGGTGGTCACGTGGTCCTGAAATATAATAAAAAGATCTAGTGTATGCTACAAGAACAATTCTAGTTAACACCGCGTATGTGAACAATGTGGCACACCTATATGTTTAGTGTGTTTCCAAGAGCATAATAAAAGTATAACTTTTCTCTAAGTCAAAATGTTCAGGTTTAGATTATTTTTAATTTCATGTTTGCTCTCTTTTAAGAAAATAAATGGATCTTAAGTTTTTTTATAATCTTCACTAAATATGAAAATACAAAATATACACAATAAAATTCATATTTGTTCACAATTGCTCAACAGAACATTACCGAGTAATTTTTATACCTAAACAGCCCAAACTGCTGAAATTATAAACTTCTAATGTTAATTTCAATTATGTTGTTACGATATTTTTCATATTCCAGATTTTTTTTCAGTGCGACCCTGGAGTTGGTATAGATAGATTTTTCCATGCCCTCTATTCTAAGAAAACTATATTAATGCTGCTTGGGGCTGGTTGCTCGAACGTGTCAGAGAGACTAGCACATGTAGTGCCATATTGGAACATAATTCAAGTAAGTATTCTATATGGCAATATCCAAGGAATAGATAATAGATTAATTATGTTCATCCCTTCTTGAATTCTTAGAAGGAACTTATACTATAGACACTGGCAAAGTTCTACTTTACCGATATTTTCAAGTCAAGGATAAATTTAAACCTGTACAAGGTGTTGCAATATTCCACCGGCAAAATCCCCTACACTTGATATTTGATCAAAAGTATGAATAATGTTCATATGAACGAAGATCGGCAATATCTTCGTTTTTAGGATACAAATTCGCTTTTACACGTCGATATTTAAAAAATAATTTTAATACATTGGCATAACAATTTTTATAGTCAGATATTTGACTCAACTTAAAGGAGGCCACCTGAAGAAATAATTGTAAAAATGCAGAGATAGGCCAGAGCTCATCTATAGTGGTTGAATTTTCGAGCTCCCACATTTTCAAAAGTGAACTTTGATATTTATAGAATGTTTTCATTAAACCAGGTTTGTAAATTTAGTTAGATTAATTTTTATTTTAGATAATTATTGAATAGAGCTTTATCTGTGGAATTGTTGATTAGCATACCTAGACATTTGGTATCAGAGAGCATACATATGACTTCATTGATAGGAATTGTAGGAGATTTGATTTATATTAGCTTAAAATACCTTTCTAATACAGTAAAAAATAATTAGTACTTGTGGTATTAAAGATTGCCCACATTATAACTATAACTAAGTACAAAAGTTTTAACCACGTACTCAGAGAGGCCTAAAATATAATAAAAAAATTATTTCGGAATTCTAGCTTCTATTTTTAAAAATGACAATCATCGTCCGAGATGACCTGGAAATGTCAATTACTTACCTGTAGTTTTTTTACAGCTTTGTCAAATGAAGAAAAGACGAAAATAAACATTTTTGTTAATAATAATTTTAATTAATAATAGTATCTGATTGATAACAGTTAATTCGGCTAGCTACAGTATTTTGCATTCGTTTTTCGTTCCTTCGTTGCACACTGCTAAAACTATATTTTGACTCATTACAGGTCCGTCAAAATTATCCATTAACGTAATACAGACAGACTGTGTTAAATAAAATACCCTTCTACTATAAGAAAATTGAAATTTAATGTAAGAAACACCTACTAAAAGAAAACTCGGAAAGCATTCGCCGCAGTCTAGTACTCGTGCAACATCTAAAATCGTGTACGATTACCCTTGATGTTAAAAAACAAACAAACAATATACCTTATAAGGCGAACTATGTTATAGAGAAATATCTGTACCCGACATAAATTGCTTTATTTAATTACTATAAAACGTTTAAAACTAAAAAATAGTAACAATATTGAACCAGGTTTCGATTATGACAACTAACATTTTGCATTGTTAGTTGCATACTCTCCAAACATCAAATAGCACTGATCAAAGCTTAGAATGAATATTTTAAAGAATTTTACAAAACACTAATAGTACTAATTATTTTACGCCAATATAGTCATTATAGTTGCTATTTATCAGCGTGAAGTACATTTTGCACTAGTGCCCTAGAGATGGCGACTGCAGACTGCATCAGCACAGACAAGGAAACTTTCTACAGATCCTGTCATAAATAAGATATCGTAAGCGGTAATTAGCTTGAAATAATGTTTCAGTATTTGTCTTGGCAAATTTAATTTTTCACGTAATTTATTGGAAATGTGAGAAGTGCAGATTATCGGGTGGCAGTGTAATACCAAAGACGTTTTCCGAATAGACAAAATACTATGCCGAATCCCCTTTGAACCACAATGAATAACTATAGCAGTTATTCATTCTATAATGCTTTGGCGGTAAACATGTGGCAGTGTTTTTATGTATTTATGTATATACGGCCGAGGGAAGGAAAGGTCCCTGAAGAACCAGATAGCAAGTAAGAAAATCTTTGCGACAAGTTTTAATGTAAACAAGTAAGAAAACAGAAAATGACAGAAGGTCACAGTCGACGATAAATATAGTTTCGAAAAAAAAATTTCTTTCGCTTTCTAAATAAGTTTGGAAATTTTTTGATGGCGATTCCGTTCATTCTTATTTTTCTCTATCCCTCTTAAAATATTGGTACTTAGTCATAGTAGTGTATGTGACAAACACAGTATACTAATCAAACTGTGGTGACAAACATTTTAATTTTAAATAGTAGTTGAGTGTGTAGCTTGGAAATCTGTAGTTCGAATGTTATAGAATAAATTTTATGAGCTCTTGGAATCATTTGTTTTCACCTAATACACAAAAACACAAAATTTCACAGAGCGGTGCCATGTGACGAAAGACTTGCAGTTTGTTTAAAGTACCATCTGCAGATCTATGAAGGTACCGGTTCGCACATTAGGTAGCACGCCGTTGTGGGTTATAGTACGCGCTAGTGCTGGTCTAGTGTTTGCTGATCCATGGCTTGTTGGTCCGTGCAGGTATAATACGCACGATCTTTTAAGCTGGATACACGCTATGCAGACGGCCTTTCCGGTGGCTTGTACAGACCTAGTCCACAGCTTAAATAACAATCAGCTCACAGACTCGTATGAGCGGGAACGTCCCGCGCAGATCTTCGCGCATGCCGCCATTTGGGCATACAACATTGCAGGGACGTGTGGTTGTAAATTATGCAACTATTTTTAATCCGGTCCTGACGTGTATCCCGAGCGAGAGAGAGACAACAAGCTTCAAGGACAAATTTTCAGGTTTTAATACTTCAAAGGTGCCGCCGTAGAGTCTGTGAGCTGATTGTTATTTAAGCTGTGCCTAGTCTGTATAGGCCTACAGCAAGTTAATATGTTAATGAGACGATCTGCACAAGCGACTTATTTGACGGGAGGGATTTCTGGTGATGCTTGAAATTTACCTATACAGGCATGCTAAAACTGTGATTGTAGATGCGATTCTAGTCGTTTATTCAAATCATAAATAACACGACCTACTGAAATATGGAATGTGCAAAAGAAAACTGTTAAAACGGTTTTATAGAATTTTATAAAGCACATCCATGTGTATGGTGTTCAAAAGTTTTAGTCCATTTAATAAATTGTAAATTAGAATGTGACAATTGAATTTAAAAATTAGAATTAAATATGACAGACGTTATGTATCTATTGTTTAAATAATATACCAGTTAATTATTTGTAAATTTCCATTCATATAATAACGCACGAAATAAAACATTAATAAATATATAAATATAATTATAACGATTAATCTTTTTTAAGAACCAATTGAAAGTCGACGAATTTTGATCATAGCAAAATGTTCAATATTTGCGTTAAATTTAAGTCAGGCCGTTTTTGAAACTTAAATTCAACTTTTCTTCAGATAATAGAGAAAAAATCTATTGTTATTAATATAGACAATTTGATTTTCCGTATCTGTCATCCTGTTATATTTATTTTTGTTTTTATATTACAAACAAAATGTAACGCACTATTTAAAAGATCAAAGTGTCGATGTTAAGTCATATGCAAATCCAGACTGAATAAATCATAAATAAAAACATCGAGAATACGTGCACCCTTAAATAAGAAGTCGACCACCATCAGCAAAAAGATTATAATAAAAATCTAATAGATTTCACGTAAAACATGTTCAAAGTTCTAACATTATAAAGGAGTACGTACTCAGCGACTGTCCTTCTACAACAACACTTATACAATCGTATATATAAGAAAATAAATTTTTGGCTCTGGATCGTGAGGTGAGGATATGCTCTCTAGGTGGTAAACGAACAAAGTCAGTACCGTTGTTTTATTTATCATGGGAGCGTCAATCTTTAAAATTTTCAAAATGGCTCATATGTATAGCAATGCTGAGTTAACGGACATGATTCTTATTTATGGTGAAGATAGACAAAATGCATAGGCAGCTAAAGCTAAATCAAACTTTTACGGCAGTGGTGCAATGGGGACATGATAAAACGGTAATTTACGTGCAAATCGTGGATAAGATGGTGGCCCCAGGCGATCACAACGTATTTTGACAACTGAACAACAAGTGTCGAATGTGGTCCGTGAAAATCCGTGAATAAATAGAAGGCAGATTGCCAGACAGGTGTCTGGAGTATCCCAATCAACGGTGTGACGCTTATTACACGATGCTCAGTTATGCCCATATCATATTCAACGTGTTCAAGTACGGTTACCAGCGTATTATCTATTACGAGTTAGGTTTTGTGAGTGGTTGCTGCAGCAAAATGCTAAAAATCCCCAATATACTGCTGATGTACTAGTTACAGATGAAGCTTTATTTATTCGAAATGGAATACAGAACATTCACAATATACACTTTTCGGAACTTGAAAATCTGTACGGGGCCATTTCGAACTTTGTTTTTCACAAAATGTTTGGGCAGGAACTGTTGATTGGCACCTAATTGGACCGTTTATATTGCCAAATCGTATGGATGGATAGAATTTCTTCGCAATGATCGCCCGGCCTTTAGAACGGCAAAATAGGATAAGGCGTGCCCAAATGTGTATACAAGTCGAAAGACAAAATTTTAAACAGTTTTTGTAATAAGGTATGTGCAAATTTTTTAAAAAATTCATAATTCTAATAGTGTAGTATTGTAATTCTTCAAAATTAGTGTAATAAAAACATTGCAAACCTTTTTTGTGCCAGTGTCGGTTTAATCACTGAACTTCCGATGTTTTTTCGTGCGATATGTGGCATCGCCAGTTTACATCGTCACTCCATTACAGTGGACCAGATTCCAGCGACGCGTAATGCAAAATTTTTAAATAATATATATTTTTTGCATTACCATATCTGTACATGTATGTTGAACATTTCCAATTTTTTTTCGGATAAATTCGGAATCACCCTGTATATCTATATGTGATGAAAACGAAGTTAAATTTATTTTGTAGGTCATATCTAGGTATTATTGAAGCCTCAAATATTCACTGCAAACATTTTTGATTTCTGAATAGCTTTCAGAATGCGTATATTATTTCTTATGCATTGTCCATGTATGTACATTCCTCTGAATGCAGGGTATTTGTTACAGTTATATTTAATAACAGGACCTACTTATAATTATTTTCTTGGGAGGTAACTTAATTTTATTAAAACTAAAATATGATTTATTTTAACCAAAAATTGTCCAAATACATACATGGTTGAATTCACATTTTTCGGTGGTATCAAAATCTAATATGGCGCCTATAATCAATTCAAAAGTTGACTATGCAAACTTCGGCATATAGTTAGTGTAGAATTTGTTTCCACCTCCATTGGAAAGGTTATGTAGAATAAAAAAGGGTACCAAACTTCACAGCATATTATAGCTTTATAACAGATATTTAATTTTATACAAATAACCGCTATTAAAGCGACTATTAAAATTAACCCTTCTTTACGTTCCATTTTTATAAAGAGAACCTTGTCACTCCTTCCTAATATCAATCAAAACTGAAGACATTTTTTTCCGTTTTAAGGCCGGAAAGGCCGCCTGCGTAGTGTGTAGTGAGCTTTACAGTGGTCTACTTAAAACTGGACAAAAAACGACATAAAATACATACTTAATGCGCGCTTTAAGGGCTCCGGTACCATCTAGTAGCAGAGCAATCTACAAGACAGTAAGATTTTAAACCCTTGACAAATGCTGCCATCTAGCCTTGAGTATATACACCAAGAGAGTCAATCCTTAATAAAGACCTAAATAGCTATCATAATTCCTGTTAGATGTCGTACTGTGTAGCAATATGCATTTATTCAAACGAAGGAAATAAAGCGCTACTATTTTAATCTGAAAAAAACTGCGAAGGCGTTTCGAGGGCGTGGCCGCGTGACCCTTTTTCATATACCTGCCTAAATAATAAGATTGTGACAATATATTTATATTCAAACCACAGATCATAAAGTTTGAAACATAAGTAGTTTATTTTATTGCGTTAGAGAAGTAAGAATACGAACTGTTAATTAATTTAAAATTAACGTGTGGGTTTCTCTGACTGCATAAGATGCATTATTATTTTGAGAAAAATCAAATATTTTTAAGAAAAATTCATTAGTAAAAATTATAAAACAATAAGTATACAAATCTTTTTTCAATGTTTGGCTTAATTTTGTGATGGTGTGAAATAAATATTACTTTGTAGTCTTTTTGAAGAGTAATTTTTAAATTAAAATTTATTTAAAAATTCAAATAATTTTGACATTTGCGCATGCAAATTTAAATAAATTTACATGAGCTAATGTTTTTAGTAAAAATAATTTGTGAACTTTACAGGCCTCATTAGAAAAGAATGTGTTTCAAAATTGATTTATTATTTTAAGTTGATATTGTATAGGGTGAACCATTAATAATATGTACCAGCCAAATGTGCCTTACTAAAATATTGCTGTGGAAAAAGATACAGGTTTACATTATTATTATTTTTTTTTGTAATAACTAGGATCGCTCAACCGATTGTCATCAAATTTGGTAGGGAAACATATTTTAAGAAAAATAATCATAATTTATGTAGTAGGACCTATAAAAACAGATAGACCATTAACAATGCCAGTTGATGACAATTTCTCTTTTATTTTTTGTTAACGAAATTCATACCTTTTTCCAGAAAACTGATCTAAAACAACCAAATGTATTTTTCGACGTGAGGAAATCTCTTAGGAGCATTATAAAATTGCGTAGAAGTGAAAGGCCATATTGAAAATTTACTGTAATTAGCTGTAATAATTAGTTTAATTATTTAAGACATATAGAGGTAGAGAGAGTTTGCTCAAGGGCAAAGTTGTTTTTACTGCTCTGTTGTTATTTTTGTCAATAAAAGTAAATATGTAGTTTTTTTTTCAAATATGAGTTTTTCCCAAAGTTACTCTGGACATTTTAAAAAAAACGACTCATTGATACCTACTAATTTTTTGGAATTAAGTTTCAATGGCATTTTTAAAGTCGCGTGTAAACAGAAACCTTTAGGGCAGTTTTTTCGATATTGGGTAGCAATTATCAAGTTCTACCAAGTGTACCTTTTTACGTAGAAATGATGTTCGGATACAATTTTCACCGAATCAAAATGTTTTGTCAACAAAAAATAAGAGAAAAATTCATCATTAGACATTATTAGTGCGGCGCCCTTTATTGGCAAACCTGATTTAATACTTAAATTATTTTTATTTTTCTTAAAAAATGTTTTCCTACCAAATTTGGCGACATTCAGTTAAGAGATACTCGCGTTATTACAAAAAAAAAGAAAACACAAATAAAAACATTTCAGCTTTGACACCTTGTATCTTTTTCCACAGCAATATTTTAGTAAGATATATTTAGCTATATGTTCATATTTCTTCCCAATGACTCACTCCTCCTCTATGTCCCCTTATTAATGGTCCACCCTGTATATTTTTATCAATATGTATTGAATGACTTCTTCACAATTTACCAAAGCTAGAAAAGTGTTATCTGGCGGTTAATATATTTTAAGCTTTGACTTTCATTGATACGTGAAAGTGAATATGAATTGGATAACTCCACTTTTGTAATTTGTTTGTTTTTTGTAAATATGAGAATATTTTTATTATTAAATCATGTGATGGAATTACTAAAATTACTTATCAGAATTCAAAATCTATCATTATAGTCGATTTTCGCCTTGTGAAAAAGTTTGATTCCTGGAATGTTTTATCTAGTTTTATTACATTTTAAAAATTAACATTTATATCCTCCCTGATTCTTCATGACTAACACATTCACTTAATAATAAATTAAACAGTAATTCTATTGAATGTCATTAAAGTTATGAATTTTATGTATATACAAGCTTTTGAAATAATAATGACACTCTCTCAAAACAGTTTTTGAACATCTCGAAGTTCTGAATAGAAACTTAATTAAATCTATATTGGTCAGTGAAACAACTAATTACTAATGTTAAAAGTTGAAAGTAGATTTCATTACAAATACGTCAGCTGTTCAAAAGTTCAATTTAAAGAGTGTCATTATTATTGCAAACGCTTGTACATAACATAATATGTATGAACTAATCATCTTCGATGGGAGGAGTTTTCAAAATTATATATCCAAATTCATGTCATTTTAGTACCTAATATTGCGCCATCTATTAGCAAATAGTCCAAGCGAAAACGTTCTTTTTGAGTTCGTTTCCCATTAGGCGAGAGTTGGTTTCCCATTCAGGCCAACAAGGTCTCTCATTAAATTGACTAGTCTTAGTGTATATAGTCAAGGCATCTAGTAATAGCTAAACTATTTATGGCTCTACACATACCGATAACTGTATATTACGTGATCTCGTGAACAACGTACAAATCGACATAGATAATTTTAAGTTTACCTTTCTTATAAAAAACGGTTAACCTTCTTTATTTAACTGCAGCAAAATATACGTAAAGGATGAACTTAGGAAAGTTTGTAATCATTTTTCTTAGTTTTGCTTTTAAATATGAAAAATTTATTGTTGAAGTTTATGTAAAAAGTTCATGAAAAGTCAATTTCAATAAATATTTTAAGTATAAAACCGCTACAATTTGGCAATATCAATACTAACACTACCTAAATTGGGTTTCTAGTGTCCAATAATGTATAATTCTTTTTAGTAACTTTATATCGACATTCCACCATTTTGGACCCCAAACAAATATGGCCACCTTGAGGCACATTTTCGTGAATATTATCTAAATAGTTACAGAGAAAAGTACCATCTCTAGAGCCATTTCAAGATGCAAAAAAATTGATGTAGAAGAAAGCCTCATCAAATTCCCAAAGACCTTCGAGGGAGATATGAGAGAGATATATGGTATAAATTCTAATCTAATTGTAACATGTATCTAGTATATGCATGTATTTTGGATGTGTTCTCTATGGGTCAAGTCAAGGAGACTGTTACAAGCAAAGTCGGTCTGTATGCAAAGAAATTATAATTAACAACAGCGGCAATTAGTTTTCTGTTGAGGTAGGCTTTGGAGTGATGAGTGGCTACTATCGAATTAAAGTTTTGGGGACTTACGAGACAATACATCATTAATGTTGATGAAATTGATGGCAGGCCAAAATTCTTCCAGAAAAGTACAAGAGAGTAATACATTTTAATATTAAATGAAATAAATACAGTATGCGCCAAAAGTATGGAATAAATTCAATAAAAACGAAACAATTATTTTTTGGGAAAAATCCTCGAACAGGTCGATTTTTAATTTAAAAAATACATATTTTAGCGTAAAATGCCATTTTCAAATGTCATTTGTTTTCGAGTAATGACTTCATCGATTTTTTTTTAAATGGCAACACCATATTTTTTTCCTTGATTCTGAAAGATCGTTTAATTCTCTGTCAGACAGTACTAAAATTTTGCCCTTTTACATAGGAAAGTTTTCGAGTAAATGACGACTGAATGTTAGAAAACGTAAATTTTATCCATAAAAAAGTAACAATTCTGAGGTATGTAAAATAAAATACATTTGATTAAATTTTATACTTAAATTAAATGTTCGAATTGCCATCCACCAACTTCTTGACAATGCTCAAGTCTGTGAAGAAATTCTTCTTGCACATTATGAATGATTTCTGGGGTAACTTTGCGTATTTCGTCCCGAATGCGATTTTGAAGTTCTTCTAAATTACGTGGTTTATTAATGTACACTTTTGACTTCAAGTATCCCCATAAAAAATAGTCAAGAAATGTAAGATCTGGCGATCTTGCAGGCCATTCTATTGGTCCGCGTCTGCCGATCCACCTCCCAGGAAAACAGTTGTCCAAAAAATCTCATACAGGGCGCGCATAGTGCGGAGGTGCACCGTCTTGCTGATACCATATGGTAACGTCAGGAATGTCAGGGTCATTATCGTTATGAAAAATTACTGCAAGGGCTGGAACAAGGTCATTTTCTAGAAACTCTAAATATCTTTGTCCTGTAAGGGTTCCTTCAAAGAAGAAAGGCTCTACTATTCTGTCGTCAACTATTTAATTTCTGGGTGTTGGGTATGTGCCTCTGCCATCCAATGAGGATTTTCCCGACTCCAATATCTGCAAGTTTGACGGTTTACTGTACCATTCAGACAAAATGTGGCCTCATCTGAAAAAAGTATTTGCCGGTGTAAATTTCTATTTCCTTGACATAAATCCATTAGAATTTCGCAAAAGTGTAAGCGGCGATCGGGATCATCTTCATTGAGTTCCTGCACAAGTTGAATTTTGTAGGGATGATATTTTTCCTTCCTCAAGATACGTAGCACTGTGCTCTGACTAGTGTCATTGTTTAATGCAACCAATCGTGAAGAATTATGAGGATTATCCACCATACTTATCAAAATGTTCTGTGTCTGATTTTCATTAATGCTTGGACGTCCAGGTTTTGGAATATTTACAACATTACCAGCTCTCTAAATTTAGACTCTATCTTACTGACTGTTGATTGGTTGATAGGGCGATCTGGATATTTTTCATTAAATAAATCGCAAACTTCCTGCTGAGTTCTAGTCATATTCCCGCATCCGATAAGAATTAAAATGTAAATTCTTTGAGTAACAGTTAAATGTGCCATAATACTTTAAATTGAATAATAATTTCTATGTCGCTTACAATACTTATTAGAAAGTCGGTGTGATAATGACACTTTGCAAAGATTTTCACCTACGTGATCCATAAAAGAACTATGGAATTCGAAAAACTAAACTTGATAACGTTATTGCTTTATTTTAATTGATTTAAGTTTTCTAACATTCGTCATTTACTCGAAAACTTTCCTATGAAAGAGGGCAAAATTTTAGTACTGTCTGATAGAGAATTAAACGATCTTTCAGAATCAAGGAAAAAAATATGGTGTTGCCATTTAAAAAAAAATCGATGACGTCATTACTCGAAAACAAATGACATTTGAAAATCGCATTTTACGCTAAAATATGTATTTTTTAAATTAAAAATAGACCTGTTCGAGGATTTTTCCCAAAAAATTATTGTTTCGTTTTTATTGAATTTATTCCATACTTTTGGCGCATACTGTATATTTTACGGAGAGATCTTATATAAAACTTTTAGCATTGCATCCAATATTAAAGCAAGTTTGTATTTAAGTCTAAAGTGTATGTGTCTCGTATTAATTGAATCAAATTGTGTCCATTAGAATTTCGAAACAATTATTGTAAACAAACATTGATTCTCCAAATTAAGTCTAAATTAGTTGTTACTTTTTTTCATTAAAATATTACATTAATAGAACCCAGGTTCAAAAGACATAAGCGCAAAGAGGAAAGGTTTTTGAATCTACCAAGTTAAAATTTTGAGGTGTGAATCTCATAATTGAATAGATGTCCAATTTTATTCAACTAAATTAAATTTAAAATTTTCTCTTAAAAAAAATGAGATATTTAAGAAAAATTTTACAAATTTGAGAAATTATCCAAGTAATATTAAACATAACAATTTTCACCACACCACAAAATACTTTCAGGACCGAGTAAAAAATATTTTGGATGTCTATTTCTGTTGAAGGACTTGATACTCTGAATATAGGCTTGAAATTTGTTGTTAACTCTAAGATTACGCCACATAAATTATTTTGATATAGATGTTTTAATAGAAAGAGTAGCCAACAACAATGAGTATAAAAGTAATGAAAGAAATCGATATTAATTTTCCGTAAATGAGTTTGATTTTCTCGAAAGTATACCCAAAACCAGATAATTGTCTTCTTTGAATACGGTACACGCAAGCCTTCCAATTCTATGAATCATAAGCTTTATTAAATCAAATAAAATTTAACAACTCGGCATAGGAGTAAAATTAAGCGAATTTTATAACATTTAATATTTCACAACAAAAGATCCCGACAGCAATATTTTATGCATTATTTTTCATTCTTTGCGTACACATCATCGGCTTTATTTTCAAGATAAAAATTAGCACCTAACGATACTCACGAGAATAGCCACAACAAGGGACGACATAATAAATCAATCGGTGTAAGCCGCCAGCAGCACAATTTGCAGGATTTCCCTGGGACGCGGACGGACCATAATGCCAACAGCTAGGTAATCCTTTACCTTGTATTTTATTCACTTGATTTGCTGTAACGGGTTTCTGGAGATTTTTATTCATGAATCGTTCTATATATGATGCGGGTTAAAAAATCTAAATTGATATTTATTGCAAATTGCGTAATTGAATAATAGTTTTTTCTCTGTAGGTTCATTTGGGAATACTCCCAGGATAAAAAAAGTAATATTAATCAAATTAACTCTCGCGCCGAAAGGATCAGTCAAAGGTAAAATTTAAATAATTATTTTTCTCACATGGAAGAAAAGGGAGTAAAATTATTCATTATTTCATTTTAGATTTTTGAAATAAATTCGTTTTAGTATATGACGTATATGTTTATATTAATGTCAGAGTTTGCATTTTATTTGTCTCTTTTCGTAGTTATATTGTGTCTGGAATGATCAAACATTTATTTTGCAGCAGAATGGGGATTTCCGTCGTCGAATTTTTGAAAAGAGGTCACAAGGGTTTGCCCTGTTTTGAAAAGTGGTAACTCTTTTAACATCAGACCTGTATCCATTTTGTCAAACTTTGTTAAGGTTTCTAAATTGCCATTATATGCATATATCTATAACAATGTTACCTGTATTTCTTCTAATCAAGATGGGTTCGTTGCACGTCATTCTACTGTAACTAACTTAGTTAAATTTACTCAATCTGTGTCAAATCATATTGATAGTAAAGGCCAAGGGCCAAGTAGATAATGGATATCGTTCTAATATTTTCAAATCTCCTTCAGGGGTACTACAAGGGTCTAACTTGGGACCACTCCTATTTATTCTTTATATAAATGATTTGTCGTGTCAACTTTGCAATATAATCACCTTTTTTCCGCAGATGATCTGAAGCTTTTTCGTAGCATTAACTGTTATCATGATTGTCAAACATTGCAACAGCATTTAAATACAATACAGGTGTGGTGTAAAGAAAACATGGTTTCTATAAATATTGATAAATGTAAAGTTGGCTTTTTCAGTTAAAAAAACATAATTTTATTTGATTATAATCTAGATTCAAAGCCATTGACACGCAGCAGTAATATTAAAGATTTAGTGGTAACATTTGATATTAAACTCTAATTTTCCCAACATGTTAACAGAATATCCAGTACCGCTTTTAAAACATTGGGCTTTATTATCCGTAACTCTACGTCGTTTAACAATATTAGTGCTCTAAAATGTTTATACTTTTCCTTAGTTCATTCCAGATTAGAATATGCTAGCCTTATATGGTACCCGTGCTATCAAGTTAATATTAATCATCTTGAACGTCGCTTTTTAAAATTTATGACATATCGTATTTATAATATTTATCCCCAAGATCGTTGCAGTTAATGACAATTCTCACAAGCTTGTAATTTTTATTTAAAATATTTCATCTCATCAGAGGTTTTAAAAATGTTCTACTTGTCTCATGTGTACCTAGACCAGAATCTCGTGATGATTGCATTACTGTTGTAATGCTAGAACTAACGTCCTTACAAAATCTCCTGTATACACCATGTCTAATTTTGATCAAATTTCTCACTTATGTGACCTAAATTACGCCCCACCTACAACCATCCGCGCCGGAACGCCGGGTGGTTGCTCCAACGCAGGTGGTTGTAGGTGGGATGTACTCGGTGGTTGAGCACGATTGAGTAGTGCTATTCTGATGGCCAGTCGGAGTATTATTACTAAGGGTGTTACATGCTCCTCCTCAAAATCCGGGAGCCGCCTCATCAAGGGTTTTGATTTTTGCCTTCCTCTTTTGGTTCTTTTGGATATTACCTAACTGTGAATTTCCGAAGAATTGTCTTATTTGAAGGATGGGTTCTCTTACTAGTTGGAGAACGGAGTTATGATATATACCTAGCGGAACCTAGGAGTCTCTGGGCTTGACTATCTTGTGGCTGCATGAAGCTTTATATGCGAGAATGAGGTATAGTCCATCTCTAATTGGGGCCAATTTACTGGTGAATCCTTTGGAGGTCTAACTAAGGGGCTGTGACCTATACTAGGCCTCCGGGTTAGAAGGTGCCAGCGGGCCTGTGCTTGACGTTTACGTGTACTTTGTGATTATCCTGCTAACTCCATTGTAGCGGGCCGTAGGGGCGTCGTGATAGGCTTTCAAGATTTTCCCTGTTTCTGGATTTGGTACTACTAGTTGGGCTTCCAGGTCACCTTCCGAGAGTACCTATATAAGACCCCTTGACTCATTAGATAAGCCACACGAGGTCCATGGACTGAGGTATCGGGCGTGCCCCCTAAGCACTGGATACCCTTTAGATCTGCGTCTTCTAGCTAATTCATCTCATTGTTACGAAGCTTTAGGCTGGAACATCCACAGATACTATGCATATAAGACATGTATGGCCTGGTCAGGACGGCATGGTGGTCGGGATAGTGCATCGGTTACGACGTAGGCTTATAGTCAATGGTAATAGTATATGGTTGGAGTTGTAGTGCTCACCGTGTAAGTCGTCCACTGGAAGATTTCAGATTCATTAGTCACCGTAGGGGCTGATGATCTGTGATAATGATTGTGGGAGCTTTTTCAGGTAAGCGCGGAACTTCTGCCAAGCCCACACTATTTATTTTTATTTTATTTTATTTTATTCAAAGCACATACCCAACAGGCAATTGCCCAATTACAGAGTACGGTAAGACATATAAAGTGCAAAATAAACACAGAAGTGTGTACAAGACAGAAATATACTAATAAAACAAGATAATAACAAACGAGAGACAAAAAAAAATTGATAGACAAGAAAAATTAATATACAAAAAAAATAATAAACAGAGAAATATATAAGTAAACCTATGTTACAAAGCTAAATACCTATCTAAACCTATCTTTACTAAGTACTGCACTTTTTATAGCTTGCATTGAACAGCAAAAAATATCTACACTAGATTCTATATCATTGTACCTTGAGATAATTTGATACAAAGGCGATGCTACAAGAATATTGGTGCGTGCAGTAGGAAGTTTAAAATATTATTACTTCTTGCTTCGTGGTATTTTGAATTGGATATTGCTTAGAACACTTGGACATTCCAAAATGTTATGAACGATTTTATACAAGAACATTACTTGGGAGACTGCCCTTTTTTTAGACAAAATATGAATATTGAACCGATTAAGTAATAATTCATGCGGAACACTCTGAGGACGTACGTCCAATAAGTACAATGCAGATTTCGTAAATCTACGCTGAACTCTTTCTATAGAGGCAATATGACCAGCACAGATTGGGCTCCAGACTATTGACGCATATTCCAGTTTCGAACGAATGAGCGTAGTGTATAGCAAACGTAAAGTAGAGATATTGGCAAACTCTTCTTATA
Source organism: Monochamus alternatus (assembly GCA_037114965.1). Classification (NCBI taxonomy): domain Eukaryota; kingdom Metazoa; phylum Arthropoda; class Insecta; order Coleoptera; family Cerambycidae; genus Monochamus; species Monochamus alternatus. The sequence continues at coordinate 28,907,210 of CM073429.1, forward strand.
ATATAACCTAAAGTCTTCAATGCGGAAGACGTCATAAAGTCAATAGAGAAGGTTAAAGTTGGCTCAAATGTTACTCCAAGGTCTTTAATGTAATTTGATCTAAGAAGTATTGTATTATTCAGTGTGTAATTAAATTGATAATTGATAATAGTATATTATTTAACGAGCGGTAATGCAGGTCATAACTCCCTCAGATGAAGTTTGCAGCACGAGCTGCAGGCGAGTGCTGTAATTCATAAAGTGAGTTATGACCATTACCGCAAGTTGAATACTATACTTTATCTACGACTATAACAATAAATACTAACGTACAAGTACCGAGAAAGAAAATTGATTTGAAAACGTCAAAATTATTTTGTGAAAATATCAAATGACGTTAGTCCCCACAATGATAATAATTGACAGTTCCGCCTTCTGAGAAGCGTTGGCAATTTAATAATTTTAAAATCTTTTGATTATTCATTCCTTTCCATTTGTTAAAAATTCTTTCCATTTTACTCCAATGGAACGTATTTATCGGCTTCAAAATTTCCAAGAATTTACTGCGTACACAGTTTACATACCGAATTATCATTGTAGAAGCCTAGCTGAGTTATAATAACTCACTATAAAAACTCACGCTATTTGTTTATTGATACTATTAATTGCCCAAAAGCAGTTGAATAATTAATATATAAATTAATAGGAGTAGATAAATAAATAAATTGATACTATTGCAAATGCCTCGCGCTTTGTAATGGAATAAGGAGTAGGATTACCACTACCCTGTAGCTACTAGCATCTGTCCTGAGTCCCCATTGGAAAGGAACGTTTTTTCTTGTTAACTGGTCTGGAGAGTTCTATGAATACTGGTGTAAATCGTCGATACCAGCTGCAGGTTTGGAGAAACGTCTGAACGTGTTTTAGATGGTCAGGGCTGGATGGGCGCTATCTTCTGAAGATCCGTACGGATTCCTTGCGTAAGGTGTCCCAAGTATTTTACTTCCTTGCAAGCGAATCTGCATTTTTCTCTGTTCATTCATAGCTTGAATTCCCGTGGAATTGTGTAGATAGTCCCCAGATGATTAAAGTGTTTGGAGGACGTGGGCGATAGAACAATTAGGTCATCGAGATATGCCAGCACCAGGGTATCCGTAAACCGTATGCAGAAGAGGTCAATGAGTATCTGGAACGTGGCGGAGGGCGTTCCTGAGACCGAAAGGCAGTTGGGTGAATCGGAACACCCTAAAGGGTGTGACGAATACCGTTTAATTTCAGTCCAGCGGTGAGACCTGGTTCCGATAATAGATCAATGGTGGTGGTCAAGGACGATGCTTCTGTGGAGTGAAGGAGGTCGTCTAGCCTTGGCAGTGGGTACACGTCTGAGATGATGGCAGCGTTTAGAGTAGTCGATATAAAACGTAACCATCTGGCTTGGGTACCAGGACTACAGAGGATGCACAGGCGTTCTCACATTTTACAATTCCCAAGTTCCCAGGGACAGAAGCTTATCCACCTTCCTTCATAGAGTATCCTGTCGTTGAAGGGAGGACCTATAAGGAGGTCTGGCAATGGAGTGATGATTTCCAGTGTCGATATCGTGTTCGGCAAACGCAGAAGGGGGTGCGTGTTCCTCGAATAAGTCCCTGTGCTCTGTGAGGAGTATGTTAAGGAGGAGGTTTGTTCAAGTTTAGAGAGAGCATGTCCTTGGTCCGTGGTCCGTGGTCCATAGGTCAACTGAAGTCATCCGTAGGGGCATTGGTCCGACTTCTATATACTTCTAACTCTGCTGAATGGCAAATTTTGCGTCTCGCCACATATACGTACTGTTTGTGATGGGACCGAGTAGCATCCATATTGTCACATTTATAGGTGAAATTTCCTGCTGTGGTGATGTGTTTGGGATGGGTGGGATAATGGAACCATAGTTTTAGGTGAGTCCGGACCATATATCACATTGCATGAGCTCATTGCATTCGGCTAGGTCGTTTTCCTTTCTAGTTAAGTTTACCATGATCTGGACTTTCGGGACTCCTTCTTACGAATAGATAATTCTTATGGCGATGCCCATGGAAGTAGAATTATCCTGGTTTGTAGTTGGATATCAGGAGTTTAACTAACTTGGCAAAATTTGCTCTTTGTAGAGTAAAGGTTCGTCCTTTTAGGATGACAAGTGCGGAGGTTACTATTACAATTTGGATTTGCGTTTCTCTGTTTGTTAGGATTAGCTGAGGGGTTCGCTGCTCGAACAGGAAGTTGTTTCTTCTCAGAATAGCTTGGAGGCCGGGACTAACCGGGCTTGTTCTAGCGCTCGAGTCTAAGAAAACTGTTCCAGTCACCATCCAAAACAAGATATGGAATGTAAACTAAAAATCTTGTTGTTAATTATACTCGAAAGCAGATAAAATATAAAAGATTCTCCATTTGATCGTCTTACAGTGCCATCCAGATATTGTTGAGTACATGTTAAAACTTGAATGTATTTTTGTAAGCAACTTGAATAAAATAGTTTTTATTGCAGTAATTTTTAAATCTGTGGTTAAACATAAGTGTTGAACGAAAAAAATAAAATTTATAGGAAAATAATATATCGGTAAAAGGCTTTTCTTGAAAAATTAATGTTATCTATCAATTGCGCAAATACCTTAAACTGAATACACCGACTAAATAATTAATGTTTTTTTGTGTTTCATTTGAGTGTCTTAATTGTTTTTCTGGTAAAAGCCAACATTTTTTAAAATAAATTCTGTCTTCCAAAATTATGATAACTTATACAATTTAGCAGTAAAAAGTTATTTTTGCACAGATGAGTGGGATATTTCAATAAATCTTGATACGGCAAATTGTACGTCCCTTTTTTCTCTCTTAATTTGACGGCCTAGATACTTCTCCAGTATAGAATATATTAAGGTTATACAATTTTCTGTAAATGAGCGAATACAAGATAAACATAAATATTTGTATATATGAAATTAGGAAGGTACTTGTAGTTATCTTAAGGAGATTTAGTTTTGTTCAAAAATTTCGTGAATCACTAAATCAGTTTTAATGACTTATTTAGCAGTTGTGCCAAGTTCTACAAAAACTGCTGAACATAATTTTGCCGAAATAATAAGTTTTCTCCTAAGCTACGCTGAAAAATATTCCATATGAGTGATTACTCCAGGCATTTGTCTAATTCCTCGACTGAAACACAAATACATTGTCGAGGATTGGCGGCGTTGACACACACTCACTTCATATATACTAATTATTGATTTGAATAAAAAAAATCAAAATCAATTTCAAAATCAAAAAATAAATAAATTTTCAGCTGACGAGACACGCATCCATGTCGTTAACTACAATGAAAATAATTCAGTTAGTGCATTGTAAACAGTTGAATAAGTTGGCCGATCCAGGGGTGGTTTAATTGTCGAATAATAACTCTTGATTAGTTTTCTAAATACATAATACTTTAGAGCAGCGATTTTCAAACTATTTTTTCATATACTATTATTCAGATGCGTACCTACCACTAACACTAAACTCACTAAAGTTTAGCGTTTAAAAATATTGACCTAGCGGTTAAACTATTAAATATGTCATTAGGATAATATCTAAATTTCAGAATGGGAAAATAGTAAACAATTTAGCGGTTCTCAAACTTTTTTTTTCACGTGCGATTCATGTGTATTGTTACTTAGTCACATATCCATAGACGCCGATTTAACGGGGGCAAGGCGGTGCTTTCCCACCCAGCAAATCTGCAAGATCCCCCCCCCCAGTGTTTTTTTACTAACTAAGGTTGTATAAAAAATTTTTACTGCTTGTGTTTTGTTACATATTTTTATGAGTAAGAATTTACATAATAAATAGACATTTAGCCCAGGAATATTTTATTTTACGTTTGGGTAAAATAACCTAGAAATAAATACCATATATTAACTTCTTCAGCAGCAGCAGCTAACAAGGGGTGGATATTTTTTTGCTAATTTGTATCACCAGATTCAATTTTATAGCTTTTGCGTTTTTCGAGAAAAATGATACCTGCTAGCGTAATATTGCGCTAGTAGACCATAGAGTTGCTCTGCAACTAAGAATCATAGCAAAACAATTTTTACAGTGTACAGTTTTTTCAGAAATAACAAAAATTGACCATTCAACTCATAGTCAGTCAACAATTTGTTGCTGCATCTAGACGAGTCTAGATATTTTGCTGCTAATTTGTTCCACCAATTTCAGTTTTGTAGTTTACGCTATCTTTGAGAAAAATGGTGGCTGGACAAAACAAAAAATTGGATTTCTTGTCGACAACATTTTTCAAATTAATTTTGCAGAAAATGACTAATAATGTTATTGGAATTTGATTAATGTCTATTTGATTTTTCATTTTTAGAAGAGCGGAAGGCAGCAAAAAATGTTTAACTGACTATGTGGTATGTTACAATATAGTTCACATAACAGTTAAATAAACTGTAGCTAGTGATTTAATTGTCGCAAATGCGCACAGACTTTTTTTGCGATTAAACAATTGTACGACAGAAAATCACACGTGCGTGCCTAACCTAAAGCTTAAACAAAGCTAAACAGAGTAAATAATATTTAACACCATACAATTACAATACAACAGTACAATTGCAGTGCCGTTGCACTAACGTTTATCTGAACGTTACTTAACACTCATTAAACGTTAAAGTGTAGGTAAACTATTAAACATTTTATAGCTACGTTTCTGAACGGTAAACCAGTAAAAATTATAACCACTTTTAACAGTGCCTTTTATTTATTTATAAAAAACAATGATGTTATATTCCTATATTAAATAAGTTTAAAAACTTCTCCTGAGAGGAATGGTACTGAACATGTTGTGTTGTGTCGACGTGTAGCCTGGCATTCACATTTTCCGCGCGTACCGCTTTAAAAAGCCCTGCATACCACCAGTGGTACGCGTGCCTCAGTTTGAGAACCGGTGATCTAGATGATTCATCTAGATACAGTAATCTAGATAGCGCACAACACTGCATGGGTCGTAAGTGTTCGGTTGCCCACATCGTATTTATGGTTTATCTAAATGTATATTTTAGACAGAAAATATAAATACATGGTTGGTGTGTCATCTAAATATATTTTTTAATTTTATATCGGTTAGTGGTCGAACGGTTTAATGCGTCAGTACTTGAATCGATGTGGCCAGTCCACTATGGGATCGAATTTCGCGACTGGTAGACCGTAGATCAGCTGTTTTCCCGGAGAGGATTAACACCTTCTCTGCGGGTATGGTAGGGTGGAAGAATGTTGGCTTGGGTCAATGTAAGAGATTGATACGAGTCGACATTTGACCACTCTCCTAACTAATGAGGTTTTCCAGGTTTCCCTCATTCCTGTACTGAATGGTGGTTAGAGCTTAGATCATTAGTATTACTATTACTATTCCTATTACTATTCCTATTGCTATTGCTATTGCTATTGCTATTGCTATTGCTATTGCTATTGCTATTGCTATTGCTATTGCTATTACTATTACCATTACTATTACAATTACCATTACCTAATGGTAATGGTACCATTACCATTACGATTACGATTACGATTACGATTACAATTACTATTACACTATTACTATTACTATTACTATTACTATTACTATTACTATTACTATTACTATTACTATTACTATTACCATTACCATTACCATTACCATAACCATAACCATTACCATTACCATTACCATTACCATTACCATTACCATTACCATTACCATTACCATTACCATTACTATTACTATTACTATTATCGGGTCGGTCAGTGGTCGCGCGGTTTAAGGCGTCAGTACTTGAATCGAGGTGACTAGATCGGTGTTGGTTCGAGCCCAGTTGCCGGTAGACCGTATATAAGCTATATTCGTGGAGAGATTTGGCACCCTCTCTGCGGGTATGTTAGGGTGGAAGAATGTTGGCTTGGGTCAATGTGAGAGATTGATACCGGTTGATATTTAATTAATGAGGTTTTCCAGGTTTCCCTTATTCCTGCACTGAATAGTGGTTAGGGCCTACTAACGTAAGTCGTTCCTGGGCGCAAATGCGGCCTGCTTAATAATAATATGCCGCCCCCTCTCCCGCACAAGTCTCCGACTTCTGGGCTAATCCCTGTGATTAGAATGAGGGGTAGAGATATTATTATTATTACTATTACTATTGCTATTGCTATTGCTATTGCTATTGCTATTGCTATTGTTATTGCTATTGCTATTACTATTACTATTACCGTTACCGTTACCATTACTATTACTATTACTATTACTATTACTGTTACTATTATTATTACTATTACTATTACTACTACTATTACTATTACTATTATCATTACCATTACCATTACTATTATTATTATATTTAAATATTTCAAAGGTAACTCTTGCCATCTAAGATGTGAATTGTATATTAACGATATTTATATGATTCAATGTTTTCTATTATTAAACATACTTCTATGAAAAACGACGTGTCACTTAGTAATAGCTTCCCTAAAACTTTATATTGAAAACCAGTTTCCTTGAATTAATAAGCAGGCTCGTAAATATTCCTTAACACTTTCCAGTTCTGCAAGGAAGAAGAATAATAACTCTGAGCTCAGTTTTAAAACTCAATTTACGGTTGTCTGTCTATAGAATTTGAATACGTTTTATTTTCTTTCAAGAGGTATCGAAGTTTACTTTAGAAATAAGTTTATATCTAACAGTTCACGTCATCTATTTCACATTGTTCAATATCGATGCTGTTAAGATACCACAGAGAATGTAAATAAAGCGATATAAAAGGAACAGAAAAATTTATCATGAGTAGAAGAGTCGATTTTGCCAATAAAAGTTTCAAGAGTAGGTTCATGCACTCTCATCTTTTATACAGGGTGATATATAACTTATCCAAAAAACTTTGATGATATGTGCACCCTTAAATAAAAAGTCGATATTACCAAAAAAATTATAATAAGAATCTAATAGATTTCGCTTAAAAAATGTTTAAAGTTCTACCATTATGAAGAAGTACGTAACTGGGCAACTGTACTTTAATGGCATCTGATAACAAAAAAAGTAAATGAGTTTTGACGTCTGGAGCGTGTGCCAATACATATGCCTGGAAAAGAAAGTTGAAGTGGGAATATGCTCTACAGGTGGTAAGCGAACGTGGTCAGTAGTGTTGTTTTATTTATCGCCGGAGTGTCTTTAAAATTAAATTAAAATTTGCAAAATGGCTCATGCGTACAACAATGCAAGTGCAAGTGACAAAATACATTGGCAATTTCAACACGCACACGCCAAATCATAAAACTTATACGGCAATGGTGCATCGTACACCTGAAACTACAGTAACCAAAACATATTATAGCAATTGAACAACAAGTGTTGAATGTGGTCCGTTAAAATTCGTGAATAAGTACAATTCAGATTACTAGATAGGTGCCTGGAGTAACCCAATCAACGAACGGTGTGGTGCTTACTACACGAAGCTCAGTTATACCCATATAATATCCAGCGCGTTCAAGCATCAGCTGATTATACATTACGCGATAGGTTTTGTGAGTGGTTTGTGATGTGCCTCCTGAGCTGCGGTAGCGGTAACCTCGGGCGCCAGTTCTTTTTACAGTGCAGAAACACCACTACTTGGGCGGCTACAGTGAAGACACGGTATGTCTAGAGGGTCGTGAGAGAGAAGTTAGACTTTTCCAGGAATAAAAATCACAATAAAGTAATATACTCGCGTCAAGAATTCAGACGTCTTACGTCATGGTTGACATTAGGCAATTGTCTTTATTGTCAACGTAATTTTCGATATTTGGTCGCGTTAAAAACAACAATTTTTTGCAATTTAGTGCAATATACAAGGTGTAACAGTAGTAAGTATTCAAAACTTGTGTGCTTGTAAAAAAAGTCGAAAAATTGCGAAAACCTTAGTAAAACTTTTCTCAGTGGCGGCTTCTAAGGGAGATACACTCTTTTAAAGGGGTGGCCTCGGAAACAGTTTTTAATGCGTAACATCAAAACGGTTTAACATTAAGTCACGAAATTTTGCTGAGATATTAACATTGACGTGCTTAATAAGTTTCATAAAATACATTTCAAAATTTTCTACAGGGGCGTGAGAAAATGCAAGGCTCTGGGACAAATTTATTCATATCTTTTTTGTAGTTAATTTTTTCTTATTTCTGACACGAAAATATTGAAATTTGAAGTATTTAACATAAAAAAGGTACTCTTGTTAAATTTCAATAGAATGTACCGTTTTTTAGTAAAATCGATTTCAATCATTCCTAACGTGCCCCGCATTCAACATCCATTACATAGCCAAATAAATGAATTGAAGTGTGTCATGGAGAAAACAACTAGTCCGACAGTTAATAGAAATGTATTTTTAATACTCTTAAAAGTAACAAATAAAAATAATAGTGCAAATAAAAATACGGTAATATAAATAATATATGAGATTACCTATTTATTAAACTATTGTAAACGGTTAAAATTTTTTCGTAACATTTACAGTAGGTAATTTGACAAACTAAATATTCTAATTTCTTCAGCAGAAAATGTGCCTCAGTCAAGAAGACAGACTAGATTCATCTTTCAAAATAACCGCCATTTGCCCTAATGCACGCATGTAATCTGTTTTCCAAAGAAAATAAGTTCCGGTATAGTTTGTGCTCCTCATTGAGTTCATTAAATGCATTTTCTATACGTTCACGCAATTGTTCTTCACTGTCAACAGCTTGGAAATACACCTTTTCTTTCATTTGACCCCACACGTTGAAATCCATTGGATTGAGGTCTGGTGATCGTGGAGGCCAGTTTAAGGCAGCATCATTTCCTCGGACAATCCAGCGATTTGGGAAGTGCTTGTTTAACCACTGTCGACATTGACGGTTGAAATGAGGAGGGGCACCATCATGCATGTACCATAAGGAACCCCTTCTCGCCAAAGAAATATCTTCTAAAAAGTCATACAATCTGGTGGACAAAAATTGATGGTACATTGCTCCTGTTAAATTTCCAGGCATGATGTGATATCCAAACAGATTCTTTCCTAATGTGGCAGCCCAAACATTTATTTTAAATGAATGCTGATAATGGGTTACCTTCCGAGCATTAGGATTTTCTTCGGCTCACATATGTTCGTTGTGCATATTAAAAACCCCGCTTCTGGTAAAAGTAGCTTCGTCGCTAAAAATAATATTCGACAGAAACATTGGATCTTTAACTTGCCCGTCCAAAAGCAGCTGACAAAATTGTCTGCGCATGGGCCTGTCTTGTGGTAAAATGTCCTGCGCCTGTCTATAATGATAAGGATACAATTGTTGTTCTTTCAATATCCGCCATACTGTCATATTAGACATGTTATTTTGTACTGCTAGTCGTCCTGTACTAAGTGTGGCGTTAGCTTCAACTAAATTTAAAACATTTTCTTCATTCAGGACATTTCTCACTATTCTACGTCTGCCTCTCTCAAAATTGTTTCTTTTTAAAGTACCTCGTTCTCGCAAACGTCTTTCGGTGCATAGAAATGTTTTATAATTGGGTACATTTCTGTTGGGGAATTTTATACCATATCGGTGTCATGGGAGCGCAAGAGCAGCGCTGCCATTACACTCGCCTAACGTCAAAAGCATATCTACATACTCAGAATATGTATACTGTTGCATTATTAAATAATTTTTAACTATTTTCACTATGATACAGCACTATGTAGATTCAAATAACACAAATTTTAAACTAAAAATATTTGACATTTCTGTCAACTGTCAGACTAGTTGTTTTTTCCTTGGCACACTGCAATTAATTTATTTGGTTATGTAATGGATGTTGAATGTGGGGCACGTTAGGAATGATTGAAATCGATTTTACTGAAAAACGGTACATTTTATTGAAATTCAACAAGAGTACCTTTTTTATGTTAAATATCTCAAATTTCAATATTTTCGAGTCAGAAATAATAAAAAATTAACTACAAAAAAGATATGAAAAAATTTCTCCCAGAGCCTTGCATTTTCTCACGCCCCTGTAGAAAATTTTGAAATGTATTTTATGAGACTTATTAAGCACGGCAACGTTAATATCTCAGCAAAATTTCGTGACTTAATATTGAACCGTTTTGATGTTACGCATTAAAAACTGTTTCCGAGGTCACCCCTTTAAAAGAGTGTATCTCCCTTAGGAGCCGCCACTGACAAAAGTTTTACTAAGGTTTTTGCAATTTTTCGACTTGTTTTACAAGCTCACAAGTTTTGAATACTTACTACTGTTACACCTTGTATAATGCAAAAATTTAGTGTAGGCAATTGTCTTTATTGTCAACGTAATTTTCGATATTTGGTCGCGTTAAAAATAACAATTTTTTGCAATTTAGTGCAATATATAATGCAAAAATTTAGTGTAGGCAATTGTCTTTATTGTCAACGTAATTTTCGATATTTGGTCGCGTTAAAAACAACAATTTTTTGCAATTTAGTGCAATATATAATGCAAAAATTTAGTGTAGTATACATTTTTATTACTCTCAGTTGCAGTTTCTTAAATATTTTGATAAAATATGAATTATTTATTTGTTCATCTGACGTAAGTCGTCTGAATTCTTGACGCGAGTATATTCATGTATTATATACACCTAATTTACAGAACTAATACGGAATGGTTAACGGCATAAGATGGAAGCGGTATAAGCAACTACAAAGTCAGTTGAACGGTTTCAAGCAAGTAATACAGTACAAGCGGTTAATCTATGCTAAATGCGAAACCAAGTAAGAGGAAGCGATCAAGCGAGCAAAGCAAAAACTAATTTATAAAGCTACAGACTTCACCACTATCTAAAATATATACATATAAAAACAATATATGGTGGCACAGCTCCTCTCCTGGAATGCACGGCTGGACAACAAGAAACAAGTACTGGTTAGTTACGATCCACGTTTTACCTTATAGGATGTTCACCTCAAGAGATAAAAAAAATATGTTTTGATTTACTTAAATAATACAGTGAAACTAGCGCCCTCACACCCAACACTACCAATTTTCAGAGTTATATTATCAAAAATTCTGAATTATTGAAAAATTTTAAAATAATATTTAAATTTTTAACACCGTATGTATTTCTTAAACCAGCGACATTCGTATATGGCATGACGAGCTCAAACATAGTATTTTGGTGTCTAATATTCCCAGGTTAGTGTTGTTGAGCCATCCTTTCTGACTCACCCTGTATATGCACCTAAATTACGACACCACGGGAGTCATAAAACAGTACCTTTGTAAATAAACTACGATATCGGAACTTGAATTGAACGATAGGTGATCGGTCAGCCATTCTCAACAACACCATTACAAATATATAATTCTCTAACCATATTGAATCACTCAAGTGAATGATTCACTTAGGTGAATGAGACTGAAAGACTGAATTCACCAAAATGAACTAAAAGTCCCATCTCTACTGTTGTCGGCTTGTTCAAAAAATTCTCCACAAATTTTTTCCAATTTGCGTAATTTTAATAAATACACTATAAATTTGCACGTTTGGTATGTTTCGTAACAGAAGAAATTATAATAGATTTTATTAATCATTTTAGGTACATTTCTATAATTATTAGGTGTTTAATTTCATTTCTGCAAACCCGATTGGTTATTGTCCAGCCAATGGTGGGCGAGAACAGTTTTATTGAAGGAACCCATTTTTCTAGAACTTCTTCCGGTACGAGGCGTGAATATCACTGTGTGTGTGTGGTTTTAAAAAATTTTTATGATTTCGCTTCATCTCCTAGGAGAATTAATGTTTTTCAAAACAATCATTGCTGCTTTGGATTTCATTAGTATTTGTATTTCATTGGTGGAAAATTTGTGCTAATCCGAAACAGATACTTTTTGAGGAAAGGATTTATTATCACAACAAGCCATGTATTAGTCTATTGCAACCTTTACGAGTCCGGTAAGTGTTGAAATCAATCAACTTTAACCGAAATTGCCGTCTTCGTATACTCGAAAGATACTAAAATAGGTACTATTTACAGCTACCGTAAGGTCTATATTTCCTACCCCTATGATGTTACTAGAAGCTATGGTACAGTGCGTTTATTAAGAATCCCTTGCTCTAGGGTAAGTAATTTCATGTCTATATTTCTATTTATTCAGAATTGTGTCAAAAAATATTTTATATTCATTCCGAAAATTTTTCTCACCATGTGCTCGATTGCTGCATTGCCGCACTGTTTATTTTTAGCTCAAACTTGACAAATATACTTCTAATTTCCTAGGTGCTTATGCTCTGAGTTTTATTATCTTCACTAATTATTATTATTTTGCTGGTTTTTTCTATTTGGGGTTATTATCTTGGACAAATTCTGAATTGAACTGAAGGTAGTCTAAGAAGTTGTCTCATTGCCGTTATACCATCCTGGGTTTTGTACCTTCCTAGTGTTATTGACAGCTTCCTACTCCTGTTGGAGTTTCGCTGATATTTTGGCGAAGAATCGCTGTGCATCAGCCGTCTAGGATGTACGCTAGTTTCCTATTGCTTTTGCTATCTTATAACTTACTTATCCATATAACTATAGATTTAGCCACTTCCTTACATGAGGAGTTGGACGTATTTTTTTTATATACACAATACTACATTTGTTAAAAATTTATTCACTAGTAAATAGCTAAATAGTTTAGTAGTAGTTCATTAGTGCATATGATTTAACTTATTTGCTTAATCCCTATTAATATTTTAGGGTAGTGTTCGAATATTCTTTATTATTTTGCTCGAAGTTGGGAAGTCCTAATGCTGGTTCAACAGTGGCGGTTGCGCATGATCGATTTTCGGACTTTACTATTTTACCCAAAGGCCACGTTTAATAGAATAATCAGCGGTGTTCAAATATGTGCATTTGTAAAACTTACGGTTCGTTCACTTAGCGACTTAATAATAATTTCCAGACGGTTAACTTCAAGAACACTGGAGACACGACTGCTACGTCTGTTGGCCTGGCAGGTACTAATTCTGGTGTATAGCAAGCCTTTCTTAGTGAATCGGTGACGCTTGTATACTAGATGGTCGGCTGGACTTTGCGTATTTACTTCAACGGCTAAGTTTGTAAACTTAGAATGATTTTGAAACGGTTCGTTTACATACTTAATACGGTTCCTCGCCGATCTGCTGGGTAAACGACTGGAGACAACGCAGCTGTTTGGTGTGGACCAGTACTGAACTTTCTTAAGTTTCAAAATATTGCTCTTGACTCGGAACGTACGCGCTGGATCGAGCGCGCATCCTACGTCATATTTTTGCGGTGGTAGATTCTCTGGTGCGCGGTTCGATGCGCATGCAGTTCTTTTGGGTTTATCTCCATCATGTGCACGAAGTACGGTCGATTGGACGCAGTCCCGCAATTTAAACCCTCTTGACATCTCTTTGTGGGACCATTTAAAGAATGAAGTGTACCGTACCGAAGTGGAAGCCGCCGGAGATTTATGCGAACGTATCACAGCTGCTGCGAATAATTTGCGTTTACCAGAACCACAACTAGTAGAAACATTCGTTTTAGTGCAGCAAAACTGGTGTGCCCAAATATGTGTACAAGTCGAGGAAGAAAATTTTATTAATTTTTAAGGCACATCACTGTGGTCAGATCTATCTATTTTTAAGTTCATTTTAAAATAAAATGCTGCTTTTTGTCTTTTTTTTGCATCAATTTCGGTTTAATTACAGAACTTTTTTCATGCGATATGTGACATCACCAGTTTGCATTGTCATTCCATTACAGCAGACCAATTTCCAACAGTATGCAACTAAATATTTTTAAACAGTTTTTTTTTGCATTACCACATTTGTACATGTATGTTGAACATACCCAATTTTTTTGTCATTGAAGGGCGTTAGGAGTTCCTAGAGGCAGATTAATAATAATACCGCCGCCCCCGGACTTTATTCGATTTTTTGGAGAAATGGATCGTGTTCGTTTTTGGTATGGATGAACTACATACAGCTGCAATGCTGTATACTCTTCTATTGCATGGAATGGTTCGCTGGGGAATATTTCACTTTTTAAAACTCGACAACCGGAATTCAGGACTGATTTTTCGCAGACAACCCTATACCACCATGTTGTTAATGAAATAATCTGTATTTTAATTTAACTTTAAATTATTAACCACACCGGTGCAAGTTACTAGTATCGATTTACCTGTTTATACCTGCCTACCCAAAAGTTGTGACGGGAGAAAAATAGTCAACCTAACGTTTGCATATTCTATGGGCTTCATACTTTCTATTGGTCTGGAATTTGTCTATTTACCAAACTAGTGAAATGTTTAAAAAAAATATTGTTAATTAATCATATTTTGGATTGAAATTTTTTAGACAACCCATTTGCAATATATTTATTGACATATTTAATTGGATATAAAATACTTTTCATTCATTAACCAGTTCGGTGAAGGTCGTTTTATAGTGGGATCTTAGACTATAATAATGGCATATTACATATTTAGCGCTATAACTCTAATAATAAAACCTTCAGTATTTATTTTTATATCATTTTTCTTAGTTTTTGAAATATGGTAGCCTAAAGAAAATGAACTCATACACATGTATTTTAAACATGCTTGCACATTATAAATGTCTTACGAATGTACTGCAGTTTATCTAAAAATTATAAAAAAATAATGTAGTTCTAGTCTAGTTCATTAACAACATTAAAACATTTATTTTATTTAAATTAATACACTTAGGAGCGCGTGTGGTTAAGAAAAAGCTCCTGTAAATAAGTTACACCGACGCCAGTGTATAGACCTATGAAATGTCGTCAGAGCCGAGAAATATAGGCGTATACATATGCATTTGTAAATTGAGGAAACACAGAGCACCTTTAACGTTCTCCTACAGTGGTTGTTATTTTTGTTTCAATTGTAACAATACAACGCATATTCATAAAGTAAGTTCCATTTGAAAATAGCGCCATTAAGGCGCCACAGTCTTATGGCTACGTGCATGCGTGTTCGGTATTTATATTCCCTGAAAAGAATTAGACACAATTTGCATATTGCTAAACACGGTTTGTTCAAAGTTTCAAAAATCGAAAGCCCTGTTACCTGTATGATGCGGTGTGTAATCCATTTTCTAAATACAAGGAATATTAAACCCGTTGATATTCATCGTCAGTTGTGTGAGACGTATGGTGAACATGCTATGAGTGACTCCATGGTATGAAGATGAGTGAGAAATTTTAATGAAAGACGCAAAAACGTCCATAATGGGCGATCGCCCGTCTATAGTTAATGATGATTTGGTGCAATCGATCGAAGAAAATATTTGTTGTGAAAATACAGTGTTTTCGAAAAGTAACGAATAAATTCATTATTTTTGAAATTGAGAAGTTTTGGAAAAAATCCCCTGGCACGTCGATTTTGCTTTTAAAAAAGGCACTTTTTTATATACGACCCACATTTGTGACGTCATCGTTGTTCGAGATATAACGTCATCGACAATTTTTTTAAATAGCAAGTGAAAATTAAATTTTAAAATCTTCAAACATTATTTATTTGAAATTTTTGTTATGTAACACCATAATTTTTCATGATGCATGTATGTAGAATGACACGCTTTTTCAAATGGCATGGTCAAAATTGGGGGTTGCTATTTAAAAAAATTGTCGATGACGTCATATCTCGAACAACGATAACGTCACAAATATGAGTCGTATGTCAAAAAGTGCCTTTTTTAAAAACAAAATCGACGTGCCAGGGGATTTTTTCGAAAACTTATCAATTTCAAAAATAATGCATTTATTTGTTACTTTTCGAAAGGACTGTATATGATTCACTATTTCATCACTTGAACAGTCAGGGCCAAAACCCTGACCAGCGTTGAATTACACTTACAATATTTACCCATATGTTCCATTTATTGTTAGCTTAAATACCATTACAATATAGTAAAAAAAAGTACAAAGTACAAAGTGGTAAAATATATCGAATAAAACAAAATATAGTTTTTTACAGCAAATTGATAGGGGAATCAATCATTTTGACCGTAGCTGTGTAATGGAACATGTTTATTTGCAATTTAAATAGTGTATGTCAGTGGCGGCTTGTGGTAGCTGCAAGAGGTGAGTCCCAAATAATACCTAAATAGCAATAAATTTACACGTCTCCTCTGAGGTAATATTCCTTGACGCGTTGACCATTTTTTATTATGGAGGTCTTCGCCAATAACCCTACTATAACCATAAATTAAAAAACTAAATAACATCAGAACTCCGATTTTTATTTGCAATATAAATAATAGAAAAAAATATATGTTTCAGCATCTAATAATTTAAAAAAATGTTTGTACGTGTTTAAAACACTAAAAAATATAAAAAAATATAAAAACCAATTTTCAACTACTTATCTATTTACATACAAAACAAAGCCACTTTTACCAAAAATGTTTTAATACTTTCACTTCTTATAAAACAAGTCTATTCGTCGGTCTCTTAAATTCGCAAATTTATTTATAATGTCTTCATAAAATTGGGAATCGGCGCTAAGACTTTGCAACAGTTTTTTTTTCTATAACCATCATCGATAAGCTGTTTAAGCGCTGCTGTGTCATCTTATTTCTTATGTAAGTCTTAATGCGCTAAGGCACGAAAAGTTTCGTTCTACTGAAACACTTATTGCAGAAATTGTTAAAATTAAGCAAAATAATTTCTATGTTTCCGAAAATATCATTTTAAATTCCTTGTATAATATTTCTACCGTTTTCTGAACTTCTAAATTATAAAATTGTTCGTCTCTGTATAAAACATAAAGTTCGTTTTCCAACTTATCTATGTCAAATATGTTTGGATACATTTGTAGTAAACAATCAAACGATACTTCCGGAAATTTGTTTACATATTCGGGATATTTTAAAGCGCTGGCCAATTTTTCAAAATTTGTCGTTCCTTTACTTTATTACGTATTGAAAAAGGCATTTCAAACAGAGATAAAACAATATCGTGAGAGGGATTCATTATTATAAATAACTATCGACGAGCCTATCGATAATATATATTTTAATTAGGTTCCTATTCTATGTTAAATTTAGTCTTACCTTGTAAGGAAGTTTTTTATTTCTTTAAATTAATCCTACCTGCCTTGTCCCTAAAACTTTACCACCGCGCTTACCACCTAATCTTCAGAATATTTAAGAAGTCACATTCAACTAATCAACCACTAACACTAACCACTGGAAATTCAAAACATATAAATAAAAGTATTAACACTTGAACATTCTATTAATCGCGTCACATGCGTAAATAATCTACAGTTCACAAGTTACCTACGGTTACTAGCCACTATCATATCGTTCATTTGCCGTTGAACTAAAAACTTCGCGCCAGAAATCGGGCCTCAGTCTCGAGCGGACAGGAAGCGAAAAACATCGATTTTAACCGTCTCGCGTGGTGGGGGAAACCATAACATATAGACATGTGCGACGTAATTTGAGGCTCGGAAAATACGGCCTCACTGTGGTGGGATTGGTGGGTGACCAGGACTCCCCACGCGGGTGTAAACAGAAACGGCGGGATATTGAAATGTAAACCAGAGGTACGTTATAACATACGAGGGCTAAGATTGAAGCAATTATTATATTTCGTTACATTGATTTTTGATAAATGTAGTAGGCAATCGGATTGGAAATTATGGGGTATTGAAATATACAGTGAAAGCCAAATTTTACAGTGAGGCCCGGCCTCAGTTGCTTCATACGACGAGCTGCCACTGGTGTATGTTGTATTACTATGAGTTACTGCTGTCACTCAAATTTCGAGGTTGCCAAGGTAACGGGCCAGAAATTATGATAAAATTCAATGTTTAATTTCTCTGGAAGCCCTGCATATCTATATGGCAGCAAGATAGGACAAAACGTATAAGTACTGACATTATTTTGACTCCCTCTGTATCTGGTCGTCATTTTTGATCACTAGTTTCTGGATCCGTGTTTGTTTACTATTTATTTTAGAGTGAGTGAGAAATATATATTCACTATTCACTTGTATTTGATTTAATTGTTTATTTTCCATTCACCTGAGGTATACCCTTCCTGGTTTCTATGGGCTTTAACCAGTATAAAGACGTGATAGGTAAAATCCAGGGTGTTCAACTAACTTACAGAAAAGTTTGCCGGCTGTTGTGACAAATTAAATCTTTCCCAGATAAAACCAACCATTAGTGGAGTGAAACTGTTTATTTGCTTTCAATATTCGATAAAACCGTAAGGGTAGTAATAGTCCAGTCATTTAAGGTTTTATCTGCGGAAAAATTCCTAGTGAGCTGAATTCTTGTATACACCTTTATTACGGCGTTGTAATGAAGAAGTGAAAAATCGACATTGATATCGTGCTGGCTAAAAAATTTATAAAGGTCAAAAGTCATGAAAATCAGTTTTTCGCAAATATTTCGCCACCTATTGCTCAGAGGTCAATAGAGGTTATTATAAAAATTGTTTGTCGTAAAATTATCTACAAAAAATGCTTCTTGCATTTTTCTGTAAAATTAACCGTTTTCGGAGTAGAGCACTGAGAAAGCGACTATATTATAACAATGCACTCGTTTCCTCACCACCTTCGAGGTAGAATGCAAGGCGCGTTTTTTTTACATGGTTTCTCCCGTAGGCATAATCCATGATATGTAATAAGAGATTTTTTTTATTGAAGAGCATATTTTATTTGAATACTGAAAAATACAGAAGAAACAAACTTTAGTATATAATTTGTTTTTTTCATTCATTGTCGATATCTATCTATCAGTTTCTATATCATCAACAATTGCTGACAAAATGTCGAGTGGACTTATTCCTATATTTCAATCGACATCTTCATCATTTTCATCACTGGTTGACTGCGTTTAAGCATGACTGGCCACGGCAATGTCCACAAACTTTTAAACATCTTAATCCAATTTTTTTGCATTCATATTTGCCGCCACAACCTTTCGTACAATTACAAAAGATTGGGTTCAGTAGGTCATCGGGTGCTGGTGGTAATAAAGTTGGTATTGGCTGTAGTATATTATTTTTTAACTCCCAATCCCACTGCTCTGGATCAATTTCTCTTCCTAACCAGGTTTGTATTTGATAATACACTCGATAAATATTATTGTTTTACCGTCTGGAACGTAATCTTTCATCACATCTTTTAACAATGTGAATTGAAAAAAAAACATTCTCCATGGCAATTCTAATATTTTCATCCAATGGACGGCCTGCGTCACCCTTTCTACTGACTAATAAAAAATTGGAGAAACATTTATCATGATACTTAGCTTTGACAGATACTAAGTCATACTCAAAACTAACACGCTCCTTTACACTTCTTCCATATTTATCACCGCGCTACTCTGCAGCTTTTAATACTGTGTCTTTAAATGTAAGAGTACTCACTTCTCACTAATAACGCGTCTGTATTTTTTTCTCTTTTTCTCTCAATTACTTCACTCGCTTCTTCTCCACAAAACAAACATAATTTTTTTAAATCACAAGAGCTGATTCTTTTCTTACGCGGAGATATTGATGTACTCGGTTCTTCTTGGCGTCGTTTAATAACCGCAATCCTCTAGCGATACTACCATTTTTTAATGTTTGTAGACCACGCCTAACTCCTACTACATCATCATCCGATAACAATTCATTGCATATAAATCATGTATCACTCATTATGAGAACTGTTCAAGAATATGAAACTACTAAAATAACGTCTTTAACACTCAAGAAATAATTTTCAACTGAGCTAAACACAGTCCGACAGGCAGTAGCAGGTATAAAGGGACGGGTCTCGGAACAATACAATACGGAACATCTGCCAAACCTCTAAAATATAAGTATATTTTTAACAAAACGCTCAAGTATCATATAGAAGTTTTGAAGACACTTACAAACATGAATAAAAAGCAATAGAGTTTACACCTTGGTATACGATATACAATACCCTATGTGAGTGCATTCTAGTCGCTTTCTCAGCGCTCTGCTTCGAAAATGGTTAATTTTACAGAGGCATTTTTTGTAGATAACTTGACGACAAACAATTTTTATAATGACCTCTATTGACCTCCGAGCAATAGGTGGGAGATATTTGCGAAAAACTGATTTTCGTGACCTTTTGACCTTTACAACTTTTTCAGCCGGCACGATATCAATGTCGATTTTTCACATCTTCATTACAACGCCGTAATAAAGGTATATACAAAAATTCAGCTCACTAGAATTTTTTCCGCAGATTGAGGTTTAAAATGTCTAAAAAGACTGGACTATAAAGGATAGTAAATAAACGTTTCATGTGGAAAATTCTGAGAGCTTTAATGACAATTTGTTATTTAAGTAAAGCAGAGTATTGAAGTCTGCATTAGGTATAAGGTTCACTTATGTAAGATACGTTGCTATAAGTCTTTTAATGAATGTGTAGCATAAAGTTTTGTTTTTAAATAGGTCCACAAAAAAGAGTCCAAGCTAACCGTTATAACTGCTGTTGTTGGCCGGACAGCAATCCTAGAATATTTCGTGAGGTATGACTGGCTGAAAGCATCATCTATTGAAGTATTTAAAAAGAGTGACAAGACAGATCCTACAAATTACCGACAAATTAGTCTGACGTGTATGTATCTTAAATCCTTAGAAAGAATTATGGTTTCACATACATGGCATTGGCATTGACTAATAATATTTTGCCCACGTGATAACATGGTCTAGTACCAAGTGTACCACCATAACTAACTTACTCGTTAGTCTAAATTATTGGTCTCTTTCCATAGATCACAAACACCCAATCGATGTAATTTATTTAGACTTCGCAAGAAATTCGATTCGAGTATCAAAATATAAACTTCTTTTAAAATTAAACCATTTTGGAATTCTAATTAATTACATGAATTGATATCTATTTAACTAATAGAGTTTTTAAAGTTCGTGTTGGTTCTGATTATGCTTCTCTCTGTGATGTCTACTCACGTGAGCCTTAAGGATCTGTTTTGAGCCCAGTGCTTTCCCTTCTATACTCAGCTTATCTTGAGGACACTAAAATATGACAAATCCCTTAAAGTATGACAATCCCTTAGATCAATATCACCTTATTCAGAGCAATATTGATGCTACAGAAGTTTAATCTTTATCTTTAAACACTAGAAAATACACAGTTATTCACATCGGAAATGACAAGCATCACTTTGTATACGAGCTTGCTGGATATTTTATAAGATCCGTGGATAAACAAATCGACTTGGACGTTACAATAACATCAAACCTGTCCTGGTCTAACTATATCCCAAGCATTGATAAAAAAGTTAATTTAAAGTATATCATAATATTTAAAACATTCCAGAATCCTTCTGCCAGACTATGTTCCTTTTTGTACAAATTTATATTAGGCCGGCTTTAGAATATGGCAATATAATGTGGTCATCATGAAACATTTTAAGAATGGATTTGAAGAAGAGGATCTACTGAATAGCCCGTACGGTCATCAGATTTGTTTCCGTTGGATTTTTTTCTAAAGAGCCATTCCAAAGCAAAAAAATTATGCCATGCAGGCTGCATTCTTATAAGACTTGTGGTAGTTAATCAAACACGAATGTAATATTATTATTGATGTTAGATAATATTTTTAACAATGTATCTAATACTGCAGGAATATAGACCCTTTAAAATGATGTATCACACAATACAACATTTCATTTAAGATGGTTATCCCTCACAAAACAAAAGTTGGATCCAAGGGTTTTTTAAGTATTTGCAGCACAATTGAAAACTTAGGTGGCAAGATTTGGATGGCCCATACCATACCTATATTAAAATAAATTGTCCTTTAGATGAAGTTTTTTGTGTGCTATATACCATGTCTACATTAAACGAAATGTCAATGCCAGAGTATCTGGAAACGCATGGTCTTCACAGATAACTGTTTTGTATTGAGTATATTGAGTTCAAATTCAAGTTACCGTAATACAATTTTCTACGTTCATGTAAAAAACAAAGCTTTATTGACATATATTTAGTGACAATACTGGTTCTTTATTGCACTAGTGCGAAACACTTTTTACTGCACTCAACTGCCATTCTCCTGCAGTGTTTTATGATCACGACAACCATTTTCTGTGATATTGTGTTACGTTTTAAGCAACTGCATATTTTATATTATTTTATTTTAATTATATTTATTATATATTGTATTACGAAATTACTAGAAAATGCGATTTTTTTAAAATAAAATTAATTTCCTTTGAATATCAACTGAATGAAATATTTTTTGGGTTTTGCATGAACGTAGAAATAATATATACAATAAAGTGTTGTCCAACTCGGTTCAATAAACACTTACTTTTTGAACTTTTTGCACTTTCTGCATAAATAACTATTATAGGTAACGCACAAGTCTCCGACTTTTTTAGTAGAGATATTCAGTATAATCGTAATAGAAAACGGAAATAAATTTTCTTCTGGATAGACGCATTTTAGTTAGGTATATAATTTTATACAATAAATTGTAGCAGAATTGTTCGAACGTAATTTGATCTAAATCAATTTATTTTCACATAAGAGTTTTCTTGAAATACACTTGGAAATATAATTTTCTTTCAAAGAGATAGAATCCACTTCATGCATATGATACGAGTACGTCTTTGATAATAATTTTTAGGAATTTTTAAAAAAAATTTTAGCACACATAAGTATAAGACGCAAACCGTACCCATAAAAAAAGTCATTAATATTTTGAAATCTAAAAACACTCTGATGGTCTAGGAAACTGATCATAACTTTTTTTATTTGTAGTTTTTCGAAAAATAAAGCAGTTTAATATTAAAGATCGTTGCTTAAATTTTCCGCACTCGAATATACGTACTGGATATTCAGAGTGAATGGTTTGTATTTCAGGGGTAAAAAAACTGGTATATAAATTTAATTTTCAACAAGTGTAAACTAAAATCTCTCCGAAGTTCGACCCTATTGACTATTTTAGAAATTAATTAGATGAATGTACTAAACTAGAAAATATTTTTGAATTACTGGCAAAATAAATAATAGTTAGTATTGTTAAAATTTACTTAGACAAGATACAAATCTTACAAATAATTTAGTATTTATTATTTAAAACTAAAATTATTACGTTGGAACTTTTAATTTTTTAGCATAATTTGACAATCAATTTTTCAATATGGCTATATTATTTATAAAATAAAAAATAAGTATGCCTATTTTGACTAGTAAATTTTTTTGAACAATTAACTTTTTTCTTAAGAAGTATACGAAATCATGTTTCTTCTCGTGGTAGTAACGCATGGACGCACTATATATAATAGTAATTTATGCAACAAGTACAAAAGTAGTAAGTAAAGTAATTGTCCTACTCGGCCTGACGGCCTCGTTGGACAATTTCACATCGCGTGCAATAAACACTTTTTGTACGAGTTGCATACAGTATTTTTTCTACGTTCAGGTAAAAACCATTTTTTTTTATTTAGATGACACTAAGTGTAGGAAAATATGACGTCGATTTGAACGTTTATGTTTGTCATGATGACAAAACGCTGACGTAGAATGACAGATGAATGCAATAAACATTTTATTGCACTAGTGCAATAAAGAACCACTTTTTCCACTAAATATAGTTCAATAAAGTTTTGTTTTTTGCATTAACGTAGAAAAAATATATTATTATATCTTTATTTTTTTCTACTTGAAATGATTTACGAAAATTAAAAACTAAATTTAACTTAAATTATTGAAAATAGTAGGATCACCAAAACAAAGAACAGATTCCTTTATGCTTATAATCACAAAGAAAAAATTTAAAATACATAACTTTTCAGGTGTCTTTTGGGTCCACATCGCCCTCTCTAAGTGACAGGAACAAGTTCCCATTGTTCTTCCGCACAGTAGCTCCAGACACATCACATAATAGCGCCAAAATTCATTTCGTCAAGCAATTCGGGTGGGAGGTGGTGGCCACGTTCAGTCAAAGTGAAAATGAATATCTACTTCCTGTAAACCATCTGGTCACCGAACTGGAGAAAGTTAATGTTTCATGTATCTCCACGGTTACGTTTTCCTTGGATAACTATAAGGAGCAGTTAAGAGTTTTGAAAGTAAGTCGTTTTCAATGTTAACGCACAAGGTTCATCTCTGTTTTTATAGTAAGACAATTTTTATAAGTTTAAAGAATTACTTTTCTTATTTTGTTATAACAAGTTATTATAGTTTCCAGCTCTCAAATAACTCAGAATAAATAACTTGACGGAACGGAAACAGATATTGTAATCATGTATGTCTGTTCATAAGCTCATTTAGAGCGGTATCTTGATTACTATAGCATATAAAAATTGTTTGGGGACAAGTCCATCCGCTGCAAGCGCTGCTGTAGTACTTTAAGTAAATGTAGTGTATATTTATGGGTTACTTACTGAGGTTCAACTTACTTGTAACTTAGCAACGTTCAATTATGAAATTATGAATTTACTGTCACTGTTTTTGGTTTTGACGTCTGTTTATTTAATATATTAACTTATTACATATCATTCTGTGGGGTTTATTGCTAAAGAAATTAATTCTGAAGAACATTATAGGAACCAGGAACATGAAAATTATTTTAAATATTTATATTAAAAATAAGGTGATACTATAAGTACCAATTATATACGTTCTTGTTTAAAAATAAATAATTTATGCAATATTTTATAATTATTATTAGGTAGGTACCTACGTATAGTATATACAAAACATTATATCTTTTTTTTATATGTATATTTTTAGATACTAATAATATTGTGTGAAACTAACTACTCTGTGGGCTAATGCCCCATCCAGCGTTGAATTACACCCACAATATCTACCCATATATTCGTTATTATTAGCTTTTGAAACATTTTTTACTGTATTAGCTTAAAATACCTTTCTAATACAGTAAAAAACATTATATCTTACTGATAATATATATTATTCTATTAAATGAAATATCCCCAAATGAAGAGCTAAAATATAAAAAATAGTTCATAATCCATTCACCAGGAGTGCTGAAACTTTTATACAAACTCGATCCTAGCGATTCAACTCTATTTAGTTTATACTTTGTGCATTAATGTCAATAAAGACATGTCAATTTTGGCAGAAAATTTGTAAGGTATTTTTTGCAACACTCGTTAATTTTAAGCAAATTATATTCTATACTTGCATTTTAAAAAATTAATTATTCGAACAGTAAAATTTAAAAATGTTTAGAAAAAGGTTAATAGTTACAAGAAACATTTTAAAGCCAATTTGTAAAATTAAAGTCAAAATCATTACTATAAATTATTTGATTTTATTTAATAAAACTACTTATTTTATGAAAATAGTAGTGTAATATCGAAAAAATCGAGAAGCTGCATAATAACGTTTTTTGTTCAGAAGTTACAAGCATTTAAAAAATCATTTCAATTAAAATAGCCTGAAGAAAAATAACACAGGTCCACAAAAAAAAAGTGGTGTGTGCTGAAAGTCACATTATATTTTTTCCATGTATTTTTTTCTGCTGAACATGAATCTGAAGTCAAAATGTCGCACAGCAAATATTTGAGAAAACTTAAAAAATAGATAAAATCACTTTCTCGTAATCTATTCTATATTATACTCTCTAAAACTGAAACAATGAGAAATGCTGTGAATTTGTGACTATTTACTATTTTACAGCTATCTTGGTATAGTTATAGCTGTAAAATAGTAAATATTCACTAATTCACAGCATTTCTCATTGTTTCAGTTCATATGGAATAAATTACGAGAAAGTGATTTTTATCGATTTTTTTTTAGGTTTTCTCAAATATTTGTTGTGTAACACCCAATTTTAACTTCAGATTTGTGTTCAGCGGGAAAAAATACAAAAGAAAAATATAGTCTAACTTCCAGCACACATGACTTTTTTTTGACCTATTTAAACTTTTGATGTAATTTTTATCGTTTTTATGGATTTCCTCTAAAATTTGCTGTGCGACTCCCCATTTTGACTTCAGATTCGTGTTCAGCGGGAAAAAATACATGAAAAAAATGTAATGGGACCCTCAGCACACACTACTTTTTTTTGTGGACCTGTGTAGTGGTTGAATTATCAATAATTATTATTATTTGTGTCATTTTGTTTATTCATTTGACAGCGTTAAAGTGCTAAATAATTTTCTAATTTTGACATATAAAGTGACACTTTTTAAAACTGATTGACATTATGAAACGTCTTACTTTTTGTAACTAGTTGCATAAAGTAAAATTTTATGCAATTGGTGACGAAAAATGTATTTCAAAATTAGTGACAAAAAGAATTATTCTATTTATTAAACTGTTATAATACAAGTTAAAAACATAAATTATAAATTAATTAATTATTATAAATATTGATAACACAATTATTGCAATTATTCAAATTAATTCCCGACGACATATTTTTTTCATTGCTCGAACTTGCTGTTATTTGGGTAGATTTCCAACCTCCGTGCCTCTTTAATTTTAAAATATCGGCACCACTGTCTGCTAGGAAAGTGGCAGAGCTTCTTCTGAAGCAGTGGCCAGTATATAGAACAGGATTTGAAAGACCAAGAAATTGTGCAATAACTTTTCGCAGACTGCTAAATGTGTTAATTCCCACAGGATTTCTGGTACATTTTCCATTCGCATATTTTACAAAAAAATCTGTTGTGTTTAAGAACCTGGGGACGCAACTTAATATATTTTCTTAATATTTCAACAAGATTCGTATTTTCAATGTCTCCAGTGGTAATTGCAAACTGCCGTATAACTTTTGTTTTTGAAGGTGGGATATCAATACGAAAATGGCTTCCTTCGTCTATAACATTTTCAACTGGAAGAAATGTTAATTCTGCTTTTCTGCATGCTCCTGCCATTCCAATTATCATTGCAACCTTAGCCATTAAGTATTCTTTGTCATCAGCTTCCACTAAAAATTTGGCAAAATCTTCTTTAATAAAAACTTTTGACTTTTTAGCACTGTACTCGTCCGTTTGCCTTTTAATATATGCTACCAAATTTGTATATTTTTTAATATCAATATTCCTTTTCAGA
This sequence comes from Monochamus alternatus, assembly GCA_037114965.1. Lineage (NCBI taxonomy): Eukaryota > Metazoa > Arthropoda > Insecta > Coleoptera > Cerambycidae > Monochamus > Monochamus alternatus. Next base: position 28,934,251 of record CM073429.1, read on the forward strand.
TTTAGTTCAGACCTTAACATTGAGTAAAGTGTCCATAATGTGGAAACTTTTAGATCTTTCTTACCCTCAAAATATGCAAGTAAAACTTTCTCATTAACATGTTTAATTTTCATTTCTTAATTTTTCGTATGCCAAATCATAAACTGCTTTTGACTTTTTGGAAATTACTGATAATAGAGCATTACCTGCTGCCTCTTCAATATCGCTCGGTAGCTCTTCAGAACTTGAATCACTCATTTTTAAAAAATAAAACAAAAAATATATCAATCTCGCTAAAAACCTTCCGTCTAGACTTTTTTACAAAATGTCAAACTGACAACTAACATGAAGTAACAGCAACAAACTAAATTTATGTTTTCCAAATTTTTGTCAATTATATTAAATTTTATTTTTTTATTAGAAAATTAGAAAAAATCTTGTATGCAATACGTTACGAAATGAAATTTTGTGTAACTTGTGAGTTTTTTTGAAAATCACTTCGTTCGTTCCGCAACGTTACACAAAATTAGGCATTTCGTAACTGATGACATAAATAGCTATTTTTATTTATTTACAACTGAAGACAAACGCCAGACAAACCGTCCTCTCGGACGAAAATACCAAAATAGACATCAACCTGCCCGTGCCTTCCAGAAGAAGGTAACCCCGCTTCAAAAAGCCATTGGTCTTACTGACGTAAATGTACAAAATGAGAAAGGTATAGATGCAATTGACAACTCTTCAATTAGTGTCCAGCGTATAGCAAGTGATTCTCCTTTATAACCGAATTTTGCATGGCATGTATTGAACAGAGAACTGTTACATCCGTTTCATCACCAAAATGTACAAGCTGGAGATGCTCTTTAGCGATTAGAATTTTGTCCCTAGTTACTTCAACAACATGCACAAAATGATGGTATCAGTTCCTGTCAATAACAAGCGTTATGCGCTGGTACAGAAAAAAATGCGTAAAAGAAAAGGACTGTAGATTGCAAACTGAATCGGCACTTACCAAGTGTTTGGGTTGCACCCTGTCGTAAGAATTCTTCTTTCACCTTTTGCTGCTTGTCTGTGTACACACGCGTTCGCGTCTATATATGACGACTCTGTCGCCCGCAAGTGGCTTTGTGCCGATTCAAAAAATGATAAATAAAAAAAAGTACAAAAAAGTTAAATACAAAAATAAGCTCTATAAATTAATATAATTAATTTCTGCAAAAAAAAAAACTTAAATAAATTTATAAACAGTTCCCTTGTCATGCAGTCTGAAAAAGCGTGTTTTACTAGGGACAGCATAAGTAATACCTAAATAATCATAATGAGCATATCTGGGCGTTACAGAATCTGCATGCAATTATATCAAAACGATTGTAGCCACGCTTGGGGCAGCATTTTCAACAATAATTTACTGCTTGTACACGTTTTAAAGGACATTTAAATGCAGATCTATACAGAATTTCTTAAAAACAAAATTTTTGATTTCATTGATGACGTAGGGCTTAATATTTTTCAAAATATTTGATATTAGCACGATGGTACACCACCACATAGAAGAAGGCAAATAACTGCTTAGTTAAATGATCATTTGCCGAATAAATGAATACGTCAACAAGGTCTCCAATCACATGGCCACCGCGTTCCCCAGTTCTAAATCCTTTGGACTTTTTATTTATGGAGACATATAAAGCAGCTTGTATACCATGTTGAAATCACTACCCGTCAGCACTTACTTAAAAAAAAGAATGCAGTTAACCAGATAAAAAATGATCCAATTCTCATCCGTCGAGTGGCGGAATCTTTACTTAAAAATGTTTGACATTAACCCAGCTACCATTTGCCAATGTTTATCATAGAGCTTATACGACATCCTGTATAAGTCTGTATAATATTTGTGCAGCGCTTCCACAAGAATGGAAAAATGCCATTCTTCGCCGCAATAGATATTTAATAATTAAATGTTCCTCATCACGATTTTTCCTCAATTAAGAAAAACCCGAAGAAATGACATGTCAACCCGAAGATGTACCATCAAAACTCGAAGACTCTGTATCAAAGCCAGAGGTCTGTCACAAGTGGAAGCATGAAATGTGACTGCTTACGAGGCTACTATGGTACGTCTTAGAAGATTATCATTATCAGAGAAGCTGTTGCGACCGTACAGCCGTCGTATCAACAAAATGATCCGAACTCAATCGTGGACGAGTCTAGGAGTACTGATAGCGGGTTCACTCCATATAACCTAACCCGGAAACAATAAGGGCAAGTTAAATATTCCTAGTCAAATCTAGAGAAGCGCATATTAATTTTGTGACTGGCAGCGGCGTGTTACCCAGGCCACGACGATGGGGTGGTTGCCGAAGTTATTTTGCGAAAAAAGTTCATATAAACGTAGGTCGCAATATGTTTCGTTTCCGAGATACAGAATGTTTAAATTTTATTTTTTTTATTTAGTTTTATTAATTATTTCATTTTGAAAGATGTTGACTCGAAATTTGAAACCAGCTTTGGTGGGATAAATGTGCATTTTTTGAGGTGATCTGAATATTCCTACTTGCACCAGTGACGTTCGTGCGAGAATGTCACAAGCTTTTTTAATATAAAAATGGGACGCCACTGACTTTTTCCCGTTCTGAGGAAAAAAATAAACCATATTTTATTGTAGGTTTTGTTAATCTTTTATTTAAAGGTCTCTTTAAAGGTCTGCAATTAAATATTGAAAATAAAAAGTTGATATAAATGTGTGTAAAAAATTCTTCGATTTCAAATTGTAATCTTTTAATTTTTTTCTCTTGAATACATAAAATTTTGTATTATCTAATACAGAAACGTTAAACCAAAACAATAACACAAAACAACAATAAAAAATATTTCTTAATAGTCACAAACCTATAACAGATATTAAAAATGACCTCCCTCACAAATGATACAAGAGTCAACTCTCCGGCTCGTTGACTGTCGTATTCGCTGAAATAATCCTACTGTATTTCTTATTGTCTCACAGCCGGCTGAAATTCGATTCTTCAGATCTTCAACATTTTCTACATGATTGGAGTAAACTGATGACATGAGAAAACCCCAAATGCAACAATCTAAAGGATTTAAATCCGGAGAGTGAGCTGGCAATTGTTGCGTGTCTGCCCTACCTATCCAATGATTTGGATATACTATCTAAGTGACGACGTACATTAATGCTAAAATGGGTGTGGCACATCGTGTTTGAACTATAAATTTTGTCTGAGCAGAAGAAAAATTTCTTCAAGAAGAGCATGTAACTCTTCCTGTAGGAAGTAATAAGATTCGCCATTTAATCGTAATGGGAGGAAATATGGGCCAACTACACACGTTTACTGAAAATTAATGTTGAAAAAGACCTTGAAAAATCCATGTGGATTTTCATCAGCCCATAAGTAATTGTTATGAAACTTTAGTATAGAATCTCTTGAAAAACTTGCCTCGTCAGTAAACAAAACGCCATTTAAAAAATTAGAATTTTGAAAGGTTACATCAAGAATCCATTGGCAAAAGACTAGACGCGGTAAAAAATTTCGAGATAGTAGCGCCTGTACACGTTGAATATGAAACGGATACAATTGCTGCTCTTTTAGAATTTTAAATACGATGAAGTTGCTTATATTCAATATGTTGGTAATTTTTCGAGTGTTAGGTTCAGGTGCATAGTTCGTACTTCTCGAGGGCGCCCACAGTCAGCAGCTCGTTTCATAAAAGTACAATTTTCGCGCAAAAGTAGGTGAAGGCGAGCAAATATTGTGTGATACGTTCTTGATACAACTCGGCATACAGTCGTCGAGCTTGCAGAGCATTTTCATTACTTCGATCACAGGCAAAATGCATATCTGCATTTCCGCATTCGTAAAATTATCCTTTTTATTTTGAAAACAAAAATTATCACTTATTGACATTAATTTTGTAGTAAACGTATAACGAATAACGAATTGACGAATAACGTCAATAACGTAAAACGAAAACAAAAAAATGCAAATTTGAAATTTTGACGAGATGGTTGTATTTTATTTAGAAATATTGTAACAATAGAAATTAAAAATACAGAATATGCAATAAATTATTGTCACAGAATTTGCCCTGATCGCCCCTACGCAATTCTGGTAAACAAAAAATAATGCCGTGATCGAGGCGCGACTGGAAAATTGGTAATCATTCGAGACATGGATCTAGAGCTGCTCAAAAATACCTGGAATATTCGTTTGGTCTATAAAAGAAGAATAAACGGCCGAGTCAGTCAGTCTTGAATGAGAGTCTTGAATTGGAGTCTTTAGTTGGAAATTTCCTGGAGTTTCAAAGTGAAATAGTGTTGAGTTGAGTTGTAATTAGTATCCAGTAGTGAACAGAGTAGTTAATAAAGATAAGTAATTAATTAACGGATTGTTTCTCTGGTAAAAGAAAAAGTCGGGTTGGGAAACCCGTGACAATATGTTTCATTTTTTTCCTCAAAAACGGTGCATCCTACGAAAAAAATTGAAGAGACCAATTTCATTCAGAATTGATGGCGGATTTCTAAAAATATATCAAAATGGGAAAATGTCAGAAACGTATCATTTTTTTTTATTAAAAAATATTGTGGCATATTCACACGAACGTGACTGGTGCAAGTAGAAATATATGGATCACCCTAAAAAATGCACATTTATCTCTCCAAAGCGTGTTTCAAATTTCGAGTCAATATCTTTAAAACTTTTTCAAATAATTAATAAAAATAAATAAAAATTTAAACACTCTGTATCTCGGAAACGAAGCATATTTCGACCTATGTTTATATGAACTTTTTTTCACAAAATAACCCCCTAAAATATTTCGCACTTATTTACAAACACCTTGTATATGAGTATGTTGAACATATATTTAAATACTTTCATGTAAATACCAACAAATTAAAAAAAAGTACCTAACAGAAAAAATTTAAGCGAAAAAGAAAATAATTAATTTATAAGTTCTAAGATACCTGCGATGTAAATTTAATTTTACAAAAGTACGAAATATCTGAATGTACTCAGAGACTCTGTTCCTTGCATGTGATCGTAGACGTAGACGAAGTAGGTTCAATAAAGCTTCAGGATATAAATGATACAAGGCAATTTTATGTGCGGTCAAATATTTTATATAAAAAGTTACTGACAATGCTGAAAGGGTGCCATTACCATGTAGTAGCAGACTAGTAGCCTACTGACCAGTAAGATTATGCTACCTATAGTCAGCGGCCAAAAATCCAGAGTGACTAATAGCTAGCTTGTAGATAAGCGTGACGGGCGAAGCCTGTGAGGAGCAACATTTCATAGGCGTACTAAATTTAAAGGCGATCAGATATAAAAAATATACAAAAATGACAAAAATAATTGCATTACATAACATCCATTATTTTTAGTAAAAACAGTGATATAATTTTGGGTCGTTAGATAATAAAAAGATAAGAATTATTTCCAAATTTAAAGTTTTTATCTTGTATTATCTATTACCCAAGGTCGAAAATAATAGAGAGTGACTAATTCACAACACCGAGATGAGTACGGAAGGTGAGGGTGGCATTACCTAAGCGTGCCACTTGAGAAGAATTCAAAGCACACAGTTATCAAAAATAACTTGATGTGGACTGAACCTAGCAGATTAATAATTTACTTTAAATTTGCCCCATGTGCCATCCTCTCTACAAATTAGAATACTGTCCTTTTGGACGGCGATTGCCCACCACCACCCACTTACACTTAAGCCTTCTCCTCATGGACGCAAAATTCACGGAGTCTTGCATAAATTTCGCAATTTCCGTTTCAATTATTTATGTCGGGAAAATCTCAACTTTTGAAAAATTTTGCGAAATAGTAAAACACTACAAATGTTATTGCTACTTTCATTATTATGTGGTGTTAATAAATTTGTTTTGAACTTTTGACAATCTACCATGGCCGTTTCATGATGAAAATGATGTTATAGTTGACAAAATTTGTTATAAGTAGAGATTTTCCCACCATTAAATAAATCCCGCAAATAATTGCGAATTCCGCATTCAAAAGAACAAAAGCTTTAGAATACATATACACTATTCACTATAACGGTCACTCATTAACACTTATTATATCATATTGTAACGCTATCCTTGTGACCTTAATGCATCCATGGAAATTCACCTACTATAATTCATATGCCACGCATAATTCGCAAAAGTGCCCTTGTATACCTATATTCTAGGCAAAGTTTCATCTTGTAAGATATAGCAATCCAATCTTTTTTTGTCGAAAACCCATTTTAAAAATACTATCTTTCCTTCGCGAGTTTTCATTATTTTCCGTTTCGCAGTTGTACCTCTTTACCACTTTTTTATTTGCACTATACATATATGAGAAATCGGCGACAATATGTTTCCTTTTTGGATTCAGAAAATAATCAGTCGCGTAGTTATCAATCCGGCTTCTTGAATGTTTATTTAGGAGTACCGCAGGGATCCATTTTGGGCCCAGTTTTGTTTATTTTATACATAAACCAGATTGGTTCGGTTATACCAAGTTGTCACTTTACCGTAAAATTTTTGATAATCTAAAAAGTAAGTGCTCTGGCATTTTAAATAATATTGCTCACTATTTCACTGATCTTAATTTATATTTTAATGTTGAAAAAACTGAAATTTTACGCATACATACCTATCAACATAATGTTGAAGATATTTACAATGCATTGTTGTGTAACAGACATGATAGCATACGATTTTTGGGTCTCAATTTGGATGAAAATCTGAATTGAAAATCTCATTGTGAGAAAATAGTTTGTAAGCTCCATAGACTAAGATTTGTATTTTTAAACTTACGTTCAGTACTTACAAAAAACAATTAATAAATGTATATTATGCAACAGTGGAAACAATATTAAGGTATGGCGTCTGTTTTTGGGCTAATTCGACTAATGTTTTTAAAGTGTTAATTGCGCAAAAGTCTATTATTCGATGTATAGCTAAGGTGTCTTCGGCAGAATCATGTAGGCCATTTTTTAGGGATTATGATATATTAACACTGACGTCCTTGTATATTTTGGAGATAAGTACTTATATATTCAATAACGCAGGCATATTTAATTTAAATTTGAACATCCATTCTTATAATACCCGTCAAGAGCATCACTTTCACCTACCGTTTACTACAATGAATATGACACAAAATTCTCCTAAATAAATTGGGTTAAAAATATTTAATAAACTGCCTGACTACATATAATCTTGTCAAAACATTAAAATGTTCAAAATTTGTTTGAAGAAATATTTGCTTGATAAGTCTTTTTATTGTTTGTCTGAGTATATGTAAACCATGTGACTATGTTTTATTTTATTATGATGTACTTTTTGCATAGTATTTTTACCTAGTTGTTGTAGTAGTAATTAGTTGACTATTCCTATACAATTGTAATATTGTCATTCAGGAAATAAAGTGTATTATTATTATTATTATTATTATTATTATTATTATTATTATTATTATTATTATTATTATTATTATTATTATTATTATTATTATTATTATTATTATTATTATTATTATTATTATTATTATTATTATTATTATTATTATTATTATTATTATTATTATTATTATTATTATTATTATTATTATTATTATTATTATTATTATTATTATTATTATTATTATTATTATTATTATTATTATTATTATTATTATTATTATTATTATTATTATTATTATTATTATTATTATTATTATTATTATTATTATTATTATTATTATTATTATTATTATTATTATTATTATTATTATTATTATTATTATTATTATTATTATTATTATTATTATTATTATTATTATTATTATTATTATTATTATTATTATTATTATTATTATTATTATTATTATTATTATTATTATTATTATTATTATTATTATTATTATTATTATTATTATTATTATTATTATTATTATTATTATTATTATTATTATTATTATTATTATTATTATTATTATTATTATTATTATTATTATTATTATTATTATTATTATTATTATTATTATTATTATTATTATTATTATTATTATTATTATTATTATTATTATTATTATTATTATTATTATTATTATTATTATTATTATTATTATTATTATTATTATTATTATTATTATTATTATTATTATTATTATTATTATTATTATTATTATTATTATTATTATTATTATTATTATTATTATTATTATTATTATTATTATTATTATTATTATTATTATTATTATTATTATTATTATTATTATTATTATTATTATTATTATTATTATTATTATTATTATTATTATTATTATTATTATTATTATTATTATTATTATTATTATTATTATTATTATTATTATTATTATTATTATTATTATTATTATTATTATTATTATTATTATTATTATTATTATTATTATTATTATTATTATTATTATTATTATTATTATTATTATTATTATTATTATTATTATTATTATTATTATTATTATTATTATTATTATTATTATTATTATTATTATTATTATTATTATTATTATTATTATTATTATTATTATTATTATTATTATTATTATTATTATTATTATTATTATTATTATTATTATTATTATTATTATTATTATTATTATTATTATTATTATTATTATTATTATTATTATTATTATTATTATTATTATTATTATTATTATTATTATTATTATTATTATTATTATTATTATTATTATGCTACTCACGTACATTTTCATCACTTACACTCATATTTTGACTTAGCAGCCATATTTCTTCATATACCTGCGACAAGAATTCAGACGTCTTACGTCACGGCTGACGTTATGCAATTGCTTTTATTGTGAACATAATTTTCGATATTTGGTCGCGTTATATATAATATATAATGCAGACATTTAGTGTAGTATATAGTTTTATTAGTCTCAGTTGAAGTTTCTTTTATATTTTGATGAAAATATAATGAATTATTCATTTGTTCGTATGACGTAAGTGGTCTGAATTTTTGCAGCGACTATACCATATGCCTCACTTGTTAAATTAGAACGATTTTTAGAATACACTGTAGAGCTTGAATAACCCATTCTCAAGAACACAAAATTACTAATAAAATTAATTACATTCATAATTAAATTAACGAAAAGATATATCCGAAATTTTGACCGTCCGAATGATATACCCACCCATGAGAGCGCTGGAAATGGAACCGGTATATCCGTCAATTCGCCACAGTCAATAGGAAACTGCGGCGCATGCGTGCTTACTGCAGCAGAAGCTGTGTAATCGGGTATGCTTTCAGAGATATGCGGCACACGATTTTATAGGAAAAATATACGGGCTGCATGTGGACTGCTATAAATTGTGAGCAGGTTTATGACATGAGTCACTCTCTAGATTTTCAGCGGTCTAGTATAGTAATAGCTAAACTATTTATGGCTCAAAAATACCGATAACTGTATATTACGTGTTCTCGCTATCTTTAAATATGGCGATAATCAAAATAACGTGCAAATTTTTACCTTTCTCTTCTACAAAACAGTTAACTCTTTATCTGACTTCAGCACAATACATATAACTTAGGAAAGGTTTGTGTTCATTTTTCTTAGTTTTGCTTTTAAATATGAAATATTAATTGTTGAAGTTTATGTAAAAATTCTATAAGAAGAGACACATTGAATAAATATTTTAAGCATACAATCGCCACATTTTGGCAATATAAATACTAACACTACCTATGTTGAACTTTCTAGTATCCAATAAAGTATAATTCTTTTTAGTAACTTGAATAGGGTTTAAAATTCCTAACTTTAAAATTACATCCCCATTCCACCATTTTGGGCTACAAGTATAGCCACCTTAAAATTATGAACATGTTAAAAATATGCTACTTAACAACTTATAAGCAGATTCTATTATTTACCAATTTTTGTTCAACAGTCAAATAACTAATTTTCATGTTCAGGTACTTTCAACGCTTCCCAGACATAAAAATTGAAACAAACTTACAAATTTTAACCTTCAACATAGCCTCTATAGAGATTTTATGAAATATGGCATCAAAAATATCACAGAAGACCATTAATTACTAACTGGATCCTCGTAATTCAGATAACTGGTATCGTGTGACCCAAAAATATTTGCCAGATTTAATAGGTGAGCAAGGAATAAATTATTTCTAATGTTTAGGAGGTCTATCACTTCCCCCGATGTCTCCCTCCTTGTCTATAATGCTGTATATTTTCAATCATCTTTTACATTCATATATGTTCGGAAAAGATTTATAAGTCCACCAGCTAGACGTATATATTTTCGCCAGTATTATCCAGATGTCAAAATGCAAGTTGTGTAAATCAGAATAAGACTGTTATGCTTTTCCTCTATAGATGAACACTGAAATTTATGGTTGTCTAATAAAGAACGTGCTGGGATTTACCCAGGGCCGGATTAAGGCATAATGTAGAGTAAAGCCTCACCCTCATGGACGCGAAATTCGCGAATATTTGTGCAATTTTTCATTTATTAATGGCTGGAAAATATCAACTTTTAACGAATTTTGCAAAACAATAAAATGATACAAATGGTATTGCTACTTTTATTATTTATTTAGGATTACAACTGCCCAGATAAAAAAAATCCAATTATAAGGCAGGAATTATAGAAAAGGAGGAAACATATACATATATAAACAAAAAAACAAAAACAGCAACATATACAAATATGATTTGACTTTTTTAAAGTTAATATATAAAAGTGAATTGAAAACAAAAACTCAACTATAAATAATACAAACTGTAGCAGTGTACGATAAACATACGATTCAGCTCCAAATACATCGTCTTACATCATTAACAGAACAATTAAAAACATCAAGGTGAGAGTGATATTTTATATAATTAGTACACGTACTATGAATAGGTGAATTTTTAAGAACGTTTGTTCTAGAAATAGGCAAATAGAATAATGAATAGGTGCGAGTCTGAACATGAGGAATGTTAAATATTACTCAAAATGTCCAGGCATGGCAGATTATGTTTGATAAGAGACTAAAAGAGCAAGAAAAGAATAGAAAAATAAACACGACGAGAGTCGTTAATGTTAAACCTGACTAAGAGATCAGACTGTGGAATGCCATCTACTCTAAAACTTAAATATTTAACAAATGTTTTCAGAACATTTCCGAGCTGGTAATATGGATATTATATTGAGGGTTCCAGAACACTGCTGCATACTCCAATTTAGGTCTAACATAAGCATTAAGTCTAACGTAAAGTCAGCGTAGATATATCAGAAAAGTGTTGAGAATTTCTTATAATGAAACCTAAATTTTTATAAGCAACAAATGTTATATGATTAATATGCGGTATTATGTAGAGTTAATAAGCTTACCGAGTTATATTCAATGAAATTTGTTGCAAAGCCATTATTTTTCTCAGTTTGAAAAAAATCAACAGGTAAATGCCTCGCATCCTCTCCACGTTAATTCTACAGCCACAATATAGTAGAATTTGAACATAAGACCCTCAGGGGTATTTTCGTCCTAGAACAATATTATTCGGTTTACTTCTGACAACGATCTGTTTGCAGTTTCTTCCTGGTTGCACTACGGGCATACCATACTGTTAAACGAGTCAATCATAATCATTATAAATCTTGCACGAAACGTTCCACATAGTCTTTACTGTTGTTTCTTTTCTTCAAAAGACATCCGATTTTATCTGTACAGAAATATCAACACAGTATTTAGCACTGTGAAAAAGATGGCGACAGCTTTTCCGAAGACCTGCAACAGCGACCATCTCCAGGGCCCCGGTGTGTACAGCATCCCCTGCTCCTGTGGAAAGGTTTATATAGGACAGACAGGAAGGCACATCAACACAAGGTTAAAGGAACGCAAGAGTCACCTCAAAAATAACAAATGGGAAAAATCGGCAGTAGCAGAGCACGGGACACACGGTGGAGCTAAGTGAAGCCAGCATGCTAGTAAGAGAGAGAAGATTTTGGCCCCGACTATACAGAGAAGCTATAGAAATTCATAAAAATCCGAACAATTTCAACAGGGACGGTGGCGTGAATCTGCCCGGTATTTGGAAACGATTCATCCGTGAAAGCAATCCACCGGAACATCATGGATCAGTGACCACCCCACCGGAACATTATGGATCAGTGACTCCTCGCCGGAACATCATGAATCAGTGACCACCCCTGATATAAATAGTGCGATGACCAGTAGATCTCCAGTTTCAGAGTAACTTCTGAAGAAGAGAGCAATATGTCTCTCGAAACGTCAAGAGTTCTAAACCGACGACGAGGCAACCAGCCCGGAAATCACCTGACCATTAACGACAGCCACGGAAGCCTACAAACTAAATCTTCATAGAAGAGTTTTTATTACTTTTGTCATTTCTTTTACATTTGCAGCAGCTTAATAGTGTACCTAAAAAACTTAAATGTTGTTAAGACGAGCGATAAAATAATTATAATATTAGTTAATAAATTATATTATATATTAATAAAATAAATTGTTATTGACAAAGTCCGCCCCTGTTATTCGCATTATGATGTAAATAATGTACAACTCTAGAATAAGTAAACAATGAAATGAATGCAAAATAGGTGCATGATAGCTGCATGTCGTTAGGCTGCACCATTATTAATATAAATGGAAAAATGTCAGGCATTGTCAAGCTACAATTCTTGACAAGTTCAACTTTCGCATTTTTCTATATAGCTTGATATTTGTATTCCACTTCATTATATTCTTTTCCAGTTAGATTTTAATTTCGTGGTTCGTACCATAACAATATAATATGTACCACAGGGTGTGCCATTTAACACTCCTGCTGCCAATATCTCGGAAATGAAGAAATTTATTTTATTTCCAGAAATTGGGGTTGTTAGGTCTCTCGAATAGCTTCAAACTGCAGTTAAAATTGTTAGTTCAAATCTTTCTGTATAGATGGCGTGGCGATACTATTTTTTTGATTTCTGGAACGTGGAAATGCGGTCTTCCTGAATTCGTAATTTTTGTAATATAATGCCTTTCCCAATATTTACTCGAGACATGTCGACTTCAAATGCAATGTATGATGTAACAGGAAAATCTATTATTTTATTTAAATCGCACTGAGACAAAAAATTATTTTACAATATTGTTATGTGTATTAGTTTCTCTTAAATTTTTGTTGTTCTCTTACCAATGGTTTGCGGGTACTGACATTTCCATATATCTTCATATTTTTATCTGACAATAAATAAGTATTGATCTTAACGAAATTGTTAGGTAAAATTGTCAATTTAAAAGGTACAATTTGTCGCCAGTACACCTATATAAATGATGAATTATACAACATTATCAGTTAGCAGAGCAATGAAGTATCTTAAATGTCTCATCAGGACGTGGTGTCCCTTCAGCACCGCCAATGAAAGATTGATATTCTAATACTAGCAACAAGGAAAGAGACGTAAGGATTTTGAAAAACAAAGGTAGTGTTACATTTAAAATTATATAAAGATAAGTAATGCTCATTAGAATATAGGGAGATTAGGAAGAAAACCACCTCCTTTACTAGAGGATGAAATCGAACGATCTCTTGAAGTACCTCCAGTCAGGTAATTTCCCTTTGGAATATTTGCTACATCAGCGTCTGCGTTAAATAAAATATAATTGTTCAGGATTAAAGTTATAACTTATAAATTCATTTAGTCAGTTGGTAAGATCATTCCCTATATCTTAGCGCGTACAAAAAAAGGATTTATAAAGTTAATATTTGTTTGTAAGCCCTGTTGTCCACAGTTATTGCCTTATTTTTTTTTGTTAACGCTTTATTTATTCGTATTATTTTTATTATATCCTTTCTAATAAGTTCAATAAGTGTCCCAGTTGAGTGACCACGAAACCGCGGAATATAAAGCTAAAAAATGGATACGTAAAACAGTTAAATGATCCCTATAACATCAAAGATCCCACTTCTGGTAAATATAAAAGAAATATAGATATGATTCAATTTGTTCTCCACTTGTTTTAAGATTTTTTAAATTAGGCATTTCCCTACTGAGAGATTCCAAAGCTAGATCAAAGGTCTTCTTCTCCTTTTTGAGTACCAATACTATGTTGCTATATCATGACAGTTTTTATAAGCTTTTATAATAGTATATTAAAAGTGGAATTTAAAAAAAATAGCTACTCTGCGGGCTAAGAAAAACTTGAAAAAACTATAGCAAAAATTTATAATTTCCAATTGTTCATTCCATATTACCATTTCATTCTGAACATTGCACTTCAAAAATAAAGTGTTTCCGTACACATATATACAGGAACTGTTATACCCAAATATTGAAACTGTTCCTGTAATTAGTTTTAGTGGGAGTCATAAATTTCATTGATCAAATGAACATGTTATATCTTTCAAAATTCAATTTCTTAACAATTTAAAGACAAATACCTTAGCTAATTCAAACTGTGGATACCATATTAATTTACGGACAATGTCAGTAAAGGGGAAGGTTAGTTACTAGAATACACGCTTTGCAATATCCTGAGAGACTTCACCCTAACGTAAAACTTTGGTAATATTGTTAGTTAAAGCGGAACTGGTTCATTAAAAACAAAGCGGAATAATATTAACGGACTTGTTCTAAATGAAAATAATGAATGCTGGCAGCAGCAAAACTAAACCCTCGAATTAGTTTTAAGCAGTTATCTGGTGAAAGTGAAATGAGTCAAACTACTGTTATAAGAATTTTACAGGCAAACAGGGAATTTTACACAACTCAAGGAAAAATCATTTTGAAAACTTGTTACAACATCTATATTTTTCCAGAATTTTGGTTATTAGATAGTAATAGTAAATATATGTAGATTATTGGTAGCCACAAAATAATAAACTGTACCTCTATACTCATAGCCCTTATAACACTAATAATAATAATAGTATTAAAACTGTCATGTATATACTTAATACATACCGTATATTCATATATACCATTTACCACATACCATTTACTAGCCAAGAAATGTTAAGTCTGATATCTAAAAAACTTCAAAAGGTCATCTGGCTCTGATGATATACCAACTTTTATAATAAAACAGTCCATAAAATCTATTGTAGAGCCACTGACACATATGATAAATTTATCATTTGAAACAGGAGTTTTTCCAAATGTATTAAAAAATGGAAAAATAGTGCCCATTCTAAAAAAACAGAACCCACAATTGTTGGAAAACTATAGACCAGTTACTATACCTTTTGGATTTTCAAACATTTTCGAGTACTGTTTTTTAGATAGATTACTTAATTTTTTAGAAAAAATTAATATAATAACAAAAAATCAACATGGATTTCGGAATGGTATGTCGACAATTTCAGCTGTGCACTCCTTTCTTAATAGGATTTTAGATTATATGGATGCGGGAGAATGTCCTGTGGGAATATTTTGTGATCTCAGTAGGGCATTCGACTGCGTCGATCACAGGTTATTGATGTCCAAGTTGTCCCATTATGGTATTAGAGGAACATGTTTAAATTGGGTAGCTTCATTTCTTGAAGGTAGAAAGCAGTGTGTGAATTTAAAGCATTCTGAGCAGCATATAGTGAAATGTGTAACATCAACATGTTTAGATGTAAGTATGGGAGTTCCTCAAGGATCTGTTTTGGGACCCCTTCTATTTCTTTTATATATAAATGATATTGAGCACATAACATCTTCTGCACATTTCACTATGTATGCGGATGATATCTCTGTTATTGTTTCTAGAACATCTGATGAATTAATCCAACACAACTGCAAGTATATCCTAACCTTGTTAGATAATTATTTCAATCAACAAAATTTCTATATGAATCCTACTAAAACTCATGTAATACGATTTCATAATAGGCAAAGAAAATGTGACAATTTGGACATCAATTTTTGTAATAATAAATTTAAATGCGAGGAAACTGTTAAGTTTCTCGGAATGCGCTTAGATGAATGTCTAAACTGGAAATATCACTGTGAAGCATTGATATCCAAAATTTCATCATTAACATATATATTTCCAAATATTAAACCATTTCTAAGTAAAGCACAGATTAAAGCATTATATTATGCACAAATTGACTTACGCTTAAGGTATGGTGTCTCTTTTTGGTGCAGGTCCACATTAAGTTCTAACATTTTCATAGCACAGAAAAGAATTTTAAGGTGTATTGTTGGCTTACCAAGCAGGCAGTCCTGTAAACCTATTTTTAAAGAATTTGAAATTTTAACTTTGCCCTGTATATATATATTTTTGAAATTAGTGTATATGTTTTTAAAAATAGAAATGACTTTGTTTTAAATAGCCATTATAATAAGTTAAATACAAGACAAAAGAATAAGATTAATGAGCCTATTTCTAGATTAAAAATAACCGGTAACTCAACTAAATTTATAGGGCCTAAAATATTTAATATGTTACCGCAAAATGTAAGTCAGAGTACTACGGAAGCGATGTTTAAACAGAGGTTAAACAACTTTCTAAAAGAAAAATGTTTTTATTCTTTAGATGAATATTTTAGTTTTTAATTACTAGACCTAAGTTGACATGACTATTCCTATACAATAATTAATATTGTCATAAAGGAAAATAAATAAATAATAATAATAACAATTTACTTTGCTAGTTTTTGTAGGATAAATTTTTATATTAAAAAACGTACAATGCAAATAAAGCTTCCAATGAATCGCCAAAGGAAGTTCATCATAGCGTATGACGCAGGTACTGTAGTATTCAAGATCGTTTGATGGAAGAAAAAAAATCTGTAACATTCCAACAAAATCATTGAACTGACAGCCAGTAAATCAACCCCGTTGACGCCGGTGCAGATGAGAATGGAACCGGAAATCCTGTATATGGGAAACAATTAATCAGGCAGGAAGCAAACTCCAAGTACGACAGGCGCACGCACTGTCCAGCAGCAGCGAAAGAGGCCGAGAAGTTCTCCAGGAGGCAGCGTTCGCCACCGACAGCACGCGCGGTTCCAGCCAGCGAATTTCACTTCTTCAACGCCAAAATGTATGGTGTGTGGACGACGCAATCACTTGGCAACTCAATGTTCCTTTAGAGAATGTTATTGTCACATTTGCAATATTAAAGGACACCTTGCTCCAATGTGTACAAAAAAGTCAGGGAAAAACCGAATAAAAATATCACAATTTCACAAAAATATTTGAAAACAATTTCTGATAATAATGTAGAGATATTAATCATAGTATTAATTATTTTTTGTAATTCAATATGTATATACCTATTGTAGATTTGTTATTAATATTTTTTTTTGTAAGAGGAGAGATGCCATGTATCTGCTTAATATATACTGTATATTGTATATATTTACTTTGCTAGTTTTTGTAAGATAGGTTTTTATATTAAAAAACGTATACAGGGTTAACTATGACTAAGTACAAAAATTTTAACCACGTGCTCAGGAAGGTCTAAAAAAAGACAATAACAAATTTATTTCGAAATTTTAGCTCGATGTTTAAAAAATGGGGCAAAACCCTCTTTTCCCACGGAAAGTCGGCGCCTATGACAATCAATCATCATCCGTCATGGCTAGATATGTCAACTACTGGTCGTTTTTTCAACATTGTCAAGTGTAGAAACGACGAAACGAAACATTTGTATTAATAATAATAATGTCTAAAGTACCTGGTACATAACAGCTAATCCGGTTAGCTGCAGTATTTTGTATTCGTTCTTCATTAAATTATTAAATAATAATCTACATCTTGTATGGATTTTTTTTCTTTCAAAACGGCTTAAATTGATACATGTGTCAATGGACCTGTCCCTATATTTGACACCTTTGATTGGCAGAATATACCTAACCTCGCGGCTGACAGAACGTCAGTGACGGCGATAAATAGGGATTTAATATAGTTTTGAAAATAATTTTTTTTGGCTTTATAAATGAGTTTGGAATTTTTTTGAAGGGTGATTCCATTAATTCTTATTTTTCCCTATCCCCTCTTAAAATATTTGTACTAAGTCATAGTTAACCCTGTATAATAGAAAGGAATGAATGCTAATCTGTCTGTTCTGTTGTACATAATTATGATAGTAACTAATAAAGAATTTACCACCGTAGTGTGTATAAATTATACAAATACGTTGCAAAAACAAAACAAAATATTTTAGAAAAAATATTAAAATTCCAGATTTTCCCTTAAATGTCGGAAACATGAAGTATTCGGTTTCGCAATTCTTCCACGGTAGCAATTGGCTTATTGTAGACCAATGACTTCAAGTGACCCCGAGGACAAACTTCATTGGAGTTAAATCGGGTAATCGAGATGGTCACAGCACAGGACCAAAGCGTCTCATCCATCACTGTGGAAACACTTAAAAGTCCCCATCTTGAAGAAAGCACATGCGTGCCCGAAGCTGTAATGTCATATCGTCCAATAATTCAGGCAATGGGTTGTCCAAAAAGTTAACATATGTTTGTCCATTTAGTCGCCCTAGGGACCCACTAGTACATCGCAGATTATGCCAGTCCCAACATTTACTGAGAACCGATGTTGGCAATTGATTTCCTAATCGTGTGAGGATTTCTATCGGCCCATATGTACATGTAAGGAAATTCATCATTCCATGACGGATAAATATAGTCTCCTCTGCACATACACAAGCAGGAAAGTTTACTTGATTGGCACATTGCCTATCTACAAAAACGCATTCGTTGTTCACA
This sequence comes from Monochamus alternatus, assembly GCA_037114965.1. Lineage (NCBI taxonomy): Eukaryota > Metazoa > Arthropoda > Insecta > Coleoptera > Cerambycidae > Monochamus > Monochamus alternatus. The sequence continues at coordinate 28,952,961 of CM073429.1, forward strand.
ATTCATCATCAAAATCTGCTAAAGAGGTTGCAGATGAAACGAGTGCAGCAGCTGAACACAATGCAGGATTGTATTTACACATGTGATCATCATTCTCGGTGCGCACTAGCGTATTTTCTCCTGCTACACCATACATAAACATCATATTCACACGTTCGGTACTAGTACTTATTCGACTGATTGTAAATCTAGTTCGTGCACAAACTATATGATTAAGAAAAGTAAAAAATAAGAATTGGATTTATAATGTAATCGGCATGCAATTTTTACCTTTTTCTTAATAAAAATACACTGACACTTTTTTTATATATTTTTAGGTATTAACAATATTGTGAAACTAACTACTCTGCGGACTAAGCCCCGACCAGCGTTGAATTACACCCACAGTATCTATCCATATATTCTTTATCATTAGCTTTTGTAACATTTTTACTGTATTAGAAAGGTATTTTAAGCTAATATAAATCAAATCTCCTAGAATTCCAATCAATGAAGTCATATGTCATACACTCTCTGATACCAAACATCTAGGTATGCTAATGAACAATTCCACAGACAAAGCTATATTCAATAATTATCTAAAAAAATTAATCTAGCTAAATTTACTAACCTGGTTTAATGAAAACACTCTATACATATCTAAGTTCACTTTTGAAACTGTGGGAATTCGAAAATTCAACCACAATAGATGAGATCTGACACTGTTATAAACTTACAATATAAAAACTTCTGTCTGGAATCTCCTGAAACACTTTTTAGCATTCAAGGGTCGATGCTCAACCTTTAATAATTAAGTAAATACTGCTCTAACTTAACATTGAAATACAGAATCAGCTGATTGCATAGATTTTTTGTGACAATATAGATAACCTTTTAGTATTATATTATTCTGACCTAAATAAGGCTGAATTAAAACGTTTTCCAGGTGTTTAATTTTAATTTACAAATAATAATAATAATAAAATACAAAAATAGAACTTCTTTGTATAAGACTTTTCTATTACAAACATCATCAGCAAGCTGCAATTTAATTTTTATACATTATACGTCGCACCTTGTATATTTGATTAGCGATTTGATTTTGCTTATTAAAAAGTATTAATTATAGAATAAGGAAATGGAACACAGGCACAATACAAATAAGTGGAAATGCCTTTATGGGAAGAAGTAAAAATGTTTGATAACAAAATACAAAATTCATCTGACAATATAAAACGAACATTTTTCTTTTAGCGGTTTATTTCATATTTGATATTCGACTGTGGTGCAAAGTAGTGCAATTCACTTCTTTGATCCTCAAGATATTAGGTTTTCAAACAATAAATATATGAACTTGAACGCTTGTCGATCGGACATTTTTCCTAGAATCCCCAACACTTCATATTTTTCAAGCTTATTGTAAATAAATACAGTTGCATCCTTTAGTTAAGTCAAATATGTTTAGGTGCAATCCAATACTTCTTCCTTTTGCAATTATCGTACTGGCACTACTACAACTAATTTCAGGTTTAGTGCTAACTGCAAAGTACGCTAGCGCCACAATCAGCTATCTACAATGAAAGTTTTCTTCGCCAGTTCCATCACGTTCTATCTTTCATTTCCTTTCTTAATTTAACATTAGAACCTAATGACGCACTAAAAAGTTTTAAAAAGGACAAATCGAATCGATTCGATCTCGGAAAACCACCGTTATTCAAGCAGCGGTTCAGACCGTGCAACCGTAATTCCAGCACCAAAATCAATATGAGAGCGTGTTCAAGGGTACTGATAACACGTCCGCTAGCTCCAGAACAACAAGGACCGGTCAAAGAATCTCAAGTTAGGCCAGGGATGTTGGTGACTTTGGTTATGTTATTAGCAGTGACCAGTTACCTAGGTTGTGGCATAACAATACGAAAAACCACTGTATATCAAATAGCTTTGATATAATGCTATGTTGTTCCCATGTCATGAATATTCAGTGCCAACGCAATCAACCTATGTCTGCGGGACCTTTAATGAGATCATTTAGCATTTCTTTTATTATACAGTATGCGCCAAAAGTATGGAATAAATTCAATAAAAACGAAACAATTATTTTTTGGGAAAAATCCTCGAACAAGTCGATTTTTAATTTAAAAAATACATATTTTAGCGTAAAATGCGATTATCAAATGTCATTTGTTTTCGGGTAATGACGTCATCGATTTTTTTTTAAATGGCATCACCATATTTTTTTCCTTGATTCTGAAAGATCGTTTAATTCTCTATCAGACAGTACTAAAATTTTGCCCTCTTACATAAGAAAGTTTTCGAGTAAATGACGATTGAATGTTAGAAAACGTAAATCAATTAAAATAAAGCAAAAACGTTATCAAGTTTAGTTTTTCGAATTCCATAGTTCTTTTATGGATCACGTAGGTGAAAATCTTTGCAAAGCGTCATTGTCACACCGACTTTCTAATAAGTATTGTAAGCGACATAGAAATTATTATTCAATTTAAAGTATTATGGCACATTTAACTGTTACTCAAAGAATTGAAATTTTAATTCTTATCGGATGCGGGAATATGACTAGAACTCAGCAGGAAGTTTGCTGTTTATTTAATGAAAAATATCCAGATCGCCCTATTAGCCAATCAACAGTCAGTAAGGTAGAGTCTAAATTTAGATAAACTGGCAATGTTGTAAATATTCCAAAACCTGGACGTCCAAGCATTAATGAAAATCAGAAACAGAACATTTTGATAAGTATGGTGGATAATCCTCATAATTCTTCACGATTGGTTGCATTAAACAATTACACTAGTCAGAGCACAGTGCTACGTATCTTGAGGAAGGAAAAATATCATCCCTACAAAATTCAACTTGTGCAGGAACTCAATGAAGATGATCCCGATCGCCGCTTACACTTTTGCGAAATTCTAATGGATTTATGTCAAGGAAATAGAAATTTATACCGGCAAATACTTTTTTCAGATGAGGCCACATTTTGTCTGAATGGTACAGTAAACCGTCAAACTTGCAGATATTGGAGTCGGGAAATTCCTCATTGGATGGCAGAGGCACATACCCAACACCCTCAGAAATTAAATGTGTGGGCTGGAACAGTCGACGACAGAATAGTAGGGCCTTTCTTCTTTGAAGGAACCCTTACAGGACAAAGATATTTAGAGTTTCTAGAAAATGACCTTGTTCCAGCCCTTGCAGTAATTTTTCAGCAAGACGGTGCTCCTCCGCACTATGCGCGCCCTGTACGAGATTTTTTGGACAACTATTTTCCTGGGAGGTGGATCGGCAGACGCGGACCGATATAATGGCCTGCAAGATCGCCAGATCTTACACCTCTTGACTATTTTTTATGGGGATACTTGAAGTCAAAAGTGTACATTAATAAACCACGAAATTTAGAAGAACTTCAAAATCGCATTCGGGACGAAATACGCAGAGTTACCCCAGAAATCATTCATAATGTGCAAGAAGAATTTCTTCACAGACTTGCGCATTGTCAAGAAGTTGGTGGATGGCAATTCGAAAATTTAATTTAAGTATAAAATTTAATCAATTGTATTTTATTTTACATACCTCAGAATTGTTACTTTTTTATGGATAAAATTTACGTTTCCTAACATTCAATCGTCATTTACTCAAAAACTTTCCTATTTAAGAGGGCAAAATTTTAGTACTGTCTGGTAGAGAATTAAACGATCTTTCAGAATCAAGAAAAAAAATATGATGTTGCCATTTAAAAAAAATCGATGACGTCATTACTCGAAAACAAATAACATTTGAAAATCGCATTTTACACTAAAATATGTATTTTTTAAATTAAAAATCGACCTGTTCGAGGATTTTTCCCAAAAAATAATTGTTTCGTTTTTATTGAATTTATTCCATACTTTTAGCGCATACTGTATTTTCTGAATGATTTTGTAATTTTAGTACGACCGGAAAAAAATATAATTTTTTTGACACCTTTAAAACCTTTAAAATTATTTGAGAACGTGGATACTCCTAATCCATGTGACCTTCTATAACCTGCTGGGCTGAGCTCGATAGCGTTTACTTGCATGTATGGAAAATTCAAATATTGAAAGTGATATTAGACACATTAAAGCAAAATAATAAAAAATGTCCCAGCTCAACGATAAAATGCCTAGATAGATTATTTGTTTACTCTGGATAAATGTTTGTTGTTTATATAACACATATTTATTTGGTTTAGGTCCAAGAAATATGTCACGCTTCATTGTTTTTTGCCACAAGTTTCGCTTATTGGGTCCGGGATAAACTAATAATCTATCAGGACATTCTATTGTTTTACTAGGATAAACCAATATCTAAAGTTTGATTGTTTTGTTTTAGTGTGTATTACAAATCTTATGATTCATAATAAAATCAGTTTAATAATCAGTTATAATATACTTATGTAGAATTTCTCCTTTACGTAACCCTTATTAGTCTAATATCGAGTTTATAGATTGTTTAATGTTTTATTTTATAAGGTGTTCCAGTAAATGAAATAAAACTACTAAATTATAATAGCTACTTTAGCTTCTATTAACGATTTGGTTTTAGAACTTACCGTTGCATTTTTACACCTTTCATTTCATCACAACTTGGCGATTTGTATTAAAATATTTCATCATAATTAAATCTACTATTGGTAGATTAGATGAATATGTTTATAAATAGCATGTTGCGAATTTTAAAAGTAGTTAGTTACCTTTTGCTAATTTGTAATTTAACACAGAAAAATCCCTGCCCGAGTTCGAAGTGGACGAGTACCGAAAAGTTGTAGGAGGCAATGACGTTACGTCTCGCTAGCGTTTAATTCTAATTTGACATCGTATATTTCGAAAAATACTTATTAGATCGACTTCAAATCGACCGTACATCATAAATGCTTCATGGGTAAATAGTGTATAGATAATTTGAGATTTGACCAAACGAGCCTATTTAAATCTTCATAGCAAGTCCACCTTTCAATTATAAAATATTGTCAACATGTCATGTTATGAAGCGATGAATGAAAAAACAATCTGAAATATAATTTTAAAATACATACAATTTTGAATAATTACAGGATTGGAAAATAAAATTTTGATATACTTTTTTAGTAATCAGCAAAAACATCTGCCTATAGTTTTTATTAGGAAGCAATCTATTATGTTTAAAATAAGGTTACTTCTAATTTATATTGTAATAAAATCTTAATTTATTAGGCCATTCACATTTAATTGATAAATGCAAGAAGCAGTTTTCTTCTCAAAACAAAATATACTTCATTTTCTTTGTTAAAATAATACAGGTACTTTCACTTAGAATCAGTGTTAGACTGTTCCTGCACTAATAAATTCAATTTCATCTAACATTTCACCTACTGAAACATCTTTTAGTATTTTAGCACCATCACACCGGAAAAGACGGATATGGTTGGTTGGGAAATTGAAATAGGTCAGAGATTGAACTTATTAGACTAGGTAAACCCTTTTAGATGAATCGATGCAAATGTGAGTTGTTATTATGGATTGTATCTGAAAGTAAAAGGATAGCTAAATTTTGAAACACGTGCCTCTTGGGATTAATAATAATTTAAAGGGACACTCAGCTGAAATTTTGATAATTTTGTTAACATCTGTGGATAGAATTTTATAAAGCGACATGCGTGACATTAACAAAGAGAATTTACAAAGCATTCAACTATGAAACTTTTTAAGTTGAAAGGCAAATAAATATATTTCAATATGAGACATTCAACATTTTATACGCCTACTTTACGATTGTCAAATTTAAACCGAAAATAAATAAAACTATTTTTGAAAATGTTCACCTGGTTTATAAGATCTGCAGGGGTTTCCATTTCTAAGCACCGTTTAAATATAAATGGTTAGATCACTCCTATTATGTGATCAGGCCCTATACAGGGTGATTTAGAACTTACCCATTTTTTTAATGTATAAGGGACTCTTGCAAATACAATTTTGTTAAAATAAAATCAAAAAGAGCAGTTCAAAAATGATTTAAAAATACACTTCCGCACGGCGCTGATACACTGTAAAACCTGATAATATTACATTTTACAACACCTATTTTATTCAACTGCTTTTGCCGCTATTGTTGTTAATTATTAATAAAAGTAATTTGTGGTTTTAATTAGTAAAAGAGTTTCACATACATGATGTTGCAACAAGATTTTGCGCCCGTCTTACTCAGTTTCTACAAACTAACACAAATGTTTCTGCTTCTTGTCCCTTCTGAACTTGTAAGGTATTGGCAACAGTTATGATACGTTGGCGTAAATCATCACTAGTCTCCATCTCGGTGCAATATATTTCATTTTTTAAATATCCCCACAAAAATAAAAATAATTTAACGTCAGAAGATCGTGGCGGCCATGGTACCGGTCCGCCTCGTCTAATCCAATGGTATTAATGCTTGAACACGCTGTACGTGGTACGGATATAATTGAGCCTGGTGTATGATACGCCACACTGCTGCAATACGCCGTGGACGCCCTGGAACTCCATCTCATTCACGATTCGATTAGAAATTTTCCGCGTTACTCGTTGCACTCACTGCACACCGTTTTAAAAGTAACTGCATTTGGCACATGTTTACCGGGAAATCGCTCTGCTAAACAATTTTCACTTGACCATAAAATAAAACGATAAGATATTTGAAAAACTAATGCATGACTAATGCATACTTGCATGACGAAAAAGATAATGCGATAAGTAATCGAATATTTGAAAGCGTCTGGCTAGAGGCTATAGTAAGGTTGAAACTACTGGAACTTCAATTTTTTTTCTCGGAAACTGTGAAGATTTTACAAACATTTTTTTTACGATATTAACTCCACTTTTCATGACGCATGTATTCCCAAATTATTTTAGATAAGTATCGAATCACCCGGTATGGCTTTTTGCATGAAGTGGCAAATCAACTTGACAGATGCGTGACGAGTGAAATCAACAAGTTGTACATCGCATTAGCTATAGAAGCATATGCGACAATGCTACTGTGTTATATATTAAAATGTTTATTTAAACCAGTTTTTATCACTGTTTGATACAAGCTGTTTTTCGGTAGTACGTTACTTTTAATGGCTCGGTATCAAGTCAAAATAAATAAATTAATTCAGGATATTCATAAGGCAATGCTAATAATGCAATATATTAACTAAACAATGATTTGGCAAAAAAATAATGTAAACTTTGACAGAAAATAAATGGGAATAACTTTTAGCTCATGCGACGGGAACAGGAATTTGTAGGTTCACTAGGACCTGCCTGCTAGTTGCTGATTTTAGGTGGACTGCTTGGCGATTAATCTTCTAGAAATTTGTAGCGTTCTATGTGACAATAGTGGATCGATCCGATACAACGTCGACGTGGAATCGTTGGCTACTCGAGAGTCACTTTTTTAGGATTGTCTAGCATTAACGGGGCGTGAGAGGAGTTTTCTCTTTGCTAAGTCGAACTGAAGCCGTTGGATGCTAGAGATTCACTGTTACAGAGTATTCTGACAACATTATTGTACTGTAGAAGGCGAAAGGGATACGAGCGCGGTATTTTTAGGGAACACGAAGAACGTAGAATGTATGTACTGTGATAATAAATGCATTAGAATACGTATATGAATTTATAAAATTTTCCATATTTCAAATATTGTTTAGGTACTTATAAAATATTGTCACGGATTTCCTAATCTGAATTTTTACTATTGCCAGAAAAACAATCCGTTAATTAATTACTTATTTATTTATTTATTTATTTTATTTATTTACTCTTAAACTATCCAACGAGTATAACCCACTTAAAGGATAAGTAGTTAAACTAACAAAGTTACAGTAAGAGAAAAAAGAAACTTAATACCTACATATTAAAAATCGATTGTATAAAATAAAATATAAGTAGTATAAAAGTCTAGACAAATAAAAACAGTTTAAAATCTAGTAAAAATAAAAAGTAATATACCTAAAAGTTAAATTGTCAGATAATATAAAAATAACATAAGAATTAAAAAACAAATAAAAATTACTAAACAAGATAAAAATGAATAAAAAGAAACAAGAATATACACACGCACCTATTGAAAATACTTTTTTATATCACGTACACCACAAAAGTTAATGTCAAAACCCTCTATATTATTGCTATTGTTCAGCATTTGATACAAAGGCGACTTTAACAACATATTTGTACGGGCAAAGGGTAACATAAACAAATCATAATTCCTAGAGTTCAATCTGGGAACTCTAAATAATAAATCTTTGGTAATGCATTCACATCTAATTTTAAAATGGATTATTTTATATAATAAAATAATACCATGCATGGTACGTCTACTGGCAAGACTTTGTACATTAAAACGGGCACAAAATAATTCCTGTGGAGTACCTTGAGTAGGATAAACTCCATCTAACATATATGTGGCAGATTTAAAAAATTTTCGTTGGACTCTTTCCAGTAATGATGTATATGTAATATGTAATGTAACTTATTTTTATTAACTACACAGTACACTAATTACAACTCAACTAAACACTTATTTAATTAATCGCTATCTAAATCGCTATCTAAATCGCTTTGATCTCTCTAACTAAACACTTGAATTCAACACTGTAATACAAGACTAACTAACTCGGCCGTTTATTCTTCTTTTATAGACCCAACGAATATTCCGGGTATTTTCTAGTATCTCTAGATCCATTTTCCCGTACGACTCGAATGCTTCTCGTCGATTCCCCATTTTCCAGTCCCGTCTCGATCCACGGCTTTTTGTTTGTTTAATAGAATCGTGTAGGGGCGATCGGGGCAATCTTAGTATTTCGTGATACCACAGTCGTCGGTTTGCGTGTGAGTGGGGCAAATTCCGTGACAATATTATATAAATACAGAAACTTATTATACATGAAATATTGGCGAATTGGGATTTTGTAAAAGTAACATCGGGATCATTAAGAAAATAATAAGCAATTATTAACATTTTTTAATTATAAATTTTGTACAAAGTCCTAGGCCCCCTAACCATAATTTCTAAATACGCCGCTGGTACCAATATTTTATTTAACGCTGTGTAAAATATTATGTAAGTTCTTGTATAAAAATTAATAATTTATTAAATATTTTGTAATTATTATTAGGTAGGTACATCTAGTATGTACAAAACCTTATACTCGTATCTTACTGATAATGTATATAATCATTCTATTAAATGAAATATCCTCTGGAGAGCTAAAATATAAAAAAATAGTTCACAGTCCATCCACCTGCAGCGCTGAAATAATTATACAAACTTGATCCTAAAGATTCAACTCTAAGTGATTAGGGGAGGATCCCCCGATATTCGAAAGGGGTGTTCAGGGGGCAAAAGTGAATAAAAAATCCTAATAAATATATGGCCGAATATCAACGGTTACTGAGATAGTAATGAAAATATTTATACCCAAGTTAATTATTGTTATGCATCAGTAGAGAAAAGTGTTTATTCTGTAGGTATTATAAATTATCACATTAATTAAAGATCTAATAAATCGAAATAAATGAATTAAATTTTCAAATATACCATCGTCCGCCTCGATGCATGCAACGGCTCGTTTGTGGATTGTAATGATTTAAACCATCTCCAAAAGTAGTACTCAAGGGGATTCAAACTGGTGACCTTGGTGGCTAATTTTGGAAACTACCTTGGCCAATCCAGCGTTGTGGAAAGCGATTGTTAGATGATTGATCATAACATGACTAAAATGAGCAGGGGCACCATCATGAAGTACATGTAATATCCAAGTAGATCTGTCAAATTATTTTCTAAAAATTCTACATATCTAGCACCAAGTAATTGATTATTAATCATACCACACCACACGTTTATGCTGAACCGATGCTGAAAGTTACTCTCCAACGTGGCGTGCGGATATTTATTTGACCAGCGATGTTCATTGTGACAGTTCTTTACTCCATCACATGTGAATTGAACTTCATCAGTGCACAAAATGTATTTGTAAAGTGTATGGTTTGCGTTTATCCAATTGCAAAAATATAACCGCAAATCATTATCACCGTACTGAACATTCTGGACGTGCTAAATATGGAAAGGTTTTAAGCCATTAAACATAAAACCGTTAACGCTACCGTTGCAATAAAAATAATATCAGCATATTCGGGTAGGCATTTCGAAATTATGTATATATAATACCGATTAAAGAACGCACATGTAAAAATAAATGCGTTATAAAATAAGCGTTCACTAATGTGAGTTTAGTTTAGAATGCATGACGTACTCAAAATAAAATATTACATAATAACATCTTTCGCAAAAATAGCAATAAAAATATTTTTATTGCTATTTTCATCTCAGTAACCGTTGATATTCGACCATATGTTTATTAGGTTTTTTTTCACTTAAGGCAGTTAATGAAATAAAATTGGGCGAGATACAGATGACCCCATATGTTAGATGTTATACAAAAATTTCATCGAATAGCTGGCTTTGCTGAAATATACGGTATAATGAATTGAACACTTATACGCTCCTATAAGCTTTCCAGCTTATATAGATCGTCAGGGCAAGCATTCAATCAACTGCATGGCTATTTGTGGTCCTGATCTGATGTTCATTAGTGCTAATTGGCCCGGTAATATCCATGATGCATGGGTAATTCGTAATAGCACTTTATTCCAGAAAATGGTAAATTGTTGAAGACATCATCTCAATACTATAATTCTAAGGGACTTATCCGTTTAATGAATGGTTTAATGAAAATGCGTTAAAGGCAGATTAAAACAATTTTAACAGAGCTCATAACCAGACAAAACGAATAATAGAAAATCTGTTTTACTTAATACGTAGTATACCTAATTAATAATACTATTTGCTTGAGCGGCTATGGTTCTCAGTGCGTCGTAGTTAGTTTGTTACAAGTACACACACCATCAAAAGTCTTAGACCCCCTTGTAATCAGTACAGTTGGGTCGGGGTACAGAGAGTGTCGAGGTTTTAATGAAATGCCCGTCGTTTTCGTTGAATTAAGTAAACTTTATTTCCTACCGTAGCAAGATGCACAAACTGGACAAAGGTAAACAGAAACGGCTCCCTGCCAATGTGGTTCACTTCACTACTTATGCTCTTGGGTGGTACCCCAGTATATTCACAAATCCAAGTATAACTAGTTACATTTGCATATTATAAAACAATAAAATTATCATTATTCATTGTCTGTCTTTCCTCTCACACACACACACTCCACTCAGTTCTATCTCCTTCCTCTTCTAGCCCTTGCACTCACTACTTAAACTACTGACATAGGAAACTAGGTTTTTCTTAAGGTGGTAAAAAAGTACATGTACTTAGGGAACAAAAGAGACAATAAAAAATTGCAGACTATAAACGTTTACTTTATTACAAATGTTTTTATTACAAATCTGGTCAGTTTGGCAGTTAGCCAAGTGTTCTTTTGAATTTTTGTACATTATAATGCCAGGACGTGAAATTTGTCCTAGCAAGAATGATTGCTTTACATGATGCAGGACATTCTAATCATCACATATCGAATATATTGGGCATTCCTGGATCATCACATGTTGTACGAATAGTACACAGATATGAAGAATTTGATACAGTGGAAAACGGACCACGTGGTCCACTACGTAGTGGACGTCCTCAAGTATCTAATGAAAGTGTGGATCGGTATTTGGTGCAATATGCCCGTAGACACCCCACACCTTCAGCTTCAGCTTTCAGGGCCCACTTTCAAGGTACGTTTCGCCGTGTTGTATCGACACCTACTATTCGAATACGACTCCACAACGCAAATTTACGTGCTAGAAGACTATTACGGATCCCCACTCTACTTCCAAAGCATCGTACTGCCCGTCTTCAGTGGGCGCGAGAGCATAGGAGTTGGCTTTTACGCCAGTGGCGGTGGGTCTTATTTACAGACGAAACCAGAATTGAGCTGGTTACTGCTGACAATCGACAAAGAATCTGGAGAGATCCAGGTCGTCAACAGCGACTTCATTTTCCCCGTGAAGTTGCTCCGTATAAAGGGGGTACCTTAATGTTTTGGGGGTGGAATAATGTTCAACCGCTGCACTCCATTAATTCGCATACCACAGAATATGACCAGTCAAATTTACATCGATCAAGTTATTACGCCCATTATCTACCCCGTACGTAAAAAATTAGATAAAAACTTGTATGGACAACAACGCTCGACTACATCGCACAGGAAGGGTTCAAGAGACACTCGAAGCAGGACATATCAATAGATTAGATTGGCAACCAACTCTCCTGACATGAATCCTATTGAAACATGTGGGATTTCGTTGCTAGAACTATTCATAATCATATTCCTCCACCTCAGACTGCAGATGAGTTAGTCTTGGCGGCAGAAGAGGAATAGGAATATTCCGCAAGAGACCGTTATCCGCTTGATTATCTCAATGCACAGACGTGTCAATATGCTATTGAAACGTGGTGGAGGTCATACCGACTATTAGTAAAGTAGAGGCTTTGTTACTGCTTTTTGATTTAATAAATTTTGTCAAAAATATCACACATTTGCTGGTTTTTAATTTTCTAAGTACTCAGTTTATCGAACATATTATTTTCACAAAAAAAAATCAGAGAACAATATACTTTTATAAATGAATTTGGTTTTTCTGATATGCAGAGAACAAGAATGAGAATTACTTACTGTAGCAATATGCATTGCTATGTAGCACTTGTAGCTACAGGCATATTACTTGTAACTTGGTTTGTGTTATATAATTTTGATGATAATTTAATAAGCGAAATAATGCGGATAATGAAATGACAAGTTATTTCAATTTTCAATATTTTTAACTTCAAAATAATTATAAAAATACCAAAACAAGGAAAAAGGTACAACTTTTGGCTGCTAAACCAGTTGGTTGTTATTTAATTTATTAACTAGGTGACTTTACATTGCAAATATTTTGCCATATTCTGTTTTCAAAGATAAGTACAATGACTTTCTTTCTACTCCACTATATACTCAATATATTTATAGATAACTACTTAGTATTCAATAATAAGTTTAAAATAATTAGCAACATAAAACAAACACAATAAACCAAGATATGAGAAGAGAAAGAAAAATAATTAATAAGGGCAATGTTTATTTTGGCACCATGACGTTTACGTGAAATGTAAACCTTTTTACGTAGAAATGACTTTTGGATAAGATTTTGTAGCCAACCAAATCAAATCGATTCGATAACAAAAATTACGAGAGGAATTCATCATCAGGCATGGCTGATGCGGTACATAAAGTATGATTCCTTTTCTTAAAACATGTTTCTCTACCAAAATTAATGACAATTGGTTGAGCGATGGTTGAGTAATTTTAATTTCCAAAAAATAATTTCAACTTTTACACCTTGTATCTTTTTCCGCAGCATTTTACTAAGATATATCTAGCTATATCTTAAAATTTTGTCCCAAAGATGTCGCCCTGGTCTATGACCCATTATTAAAGGTTCATTCTGTAATCTTGTCATTTTGCTTGTAAACAACATCGACCGTTTTCATCCCAGATTGTTACTGATGATGAACAATATTTGACCTATAAAAGTCAACGTCAAGAACACAAAAGAATGGCTCAAAATTATCAGAAAGGCAACTTCTCAAGAAAAATAATGCTAGGAACGACGAAAACCCTTCGACAAATTTGAAATTGGCAGAGGGACTATTTCAATTCCAAAATAGATGCGGAGTAGAAAAACTGTCGGATCATTTGAAGGCAATCGTAAGAAACAAATGAGAGTATTGATTAGTATTTTGTTGACTAAAAAGAAATGAATTTTGAATTCATTAAAAAACTACATTATGTGGATCTCAATAATATCTATCGACTTTATAAATGCTTGAAAAAAAAAATTTAGTACATTTTTACCTAAACCTAAGTACATGTCCCTTATTAAGAATTGTCTTTGTCAGTTTGTGACGTTATATTTTTCTTACTTTACCTATCATATGCGTTTGCCTATTATTCTCATTGTTAGATAATTTTCCGTAGGAATAAGTTCAACATTGCAAGTGTACTGTAATAAGTTTATATGTGGGGAAAATTGGATTAAATGCATTGACTGTGATTAAGTAGGCAGGTTGTGTTTCTTGCAAGAAACACTTGTAGAACTTTATTTAGTAATTAAACTTGGGAATCAAGGGATAGGTATATTTATCCAGAAAGTTTAAATTCGTAATTTTCACCATTTTTTATATACATAGCAACCATATCACACATAGCATTCTTCCCACCAATACATAAGAGTATGAATTAATTGTCAATTTCTGTTTCAGGATTTGGAGATCAGGGTAATCTTTGGTAGCTTTTCCAGTACAATAGCTCCCAAAATATTTTGTGCGGTAAGTTAATTAAACTACATGTACTGATTTTTTTTTTAATTTTATGACCTGACTGTCGTAGGCTATGATTATTTTTTGACAAGTACTTAAAGGTGGCCAGCTCAGGTGTTTGAAGTGTCGAAATTGAACAGCATTGAATTTGAGAGAATATTTCAATTTTGACACATTAAAAACTTATTATTGGGCAAGTCTATTCGGTTTTGAAATATGGTATTATATGTTGGGGAACAGTTCTAATGTAGGAGCTATTCTAATTGTGCAGAAAAGAATCGTTCGCACGATGCTCTTTAAATCCAGGATGCATTCTTGTCGTTTGTTATTTAAGCAATTGAAAATTTTGACAGTGGTCCATGTTCCTTCTTGCGTGTGTTGTGTATGTCAAAACGCATCCTTATGAATCGAATCGAGATTATAATTTTAGACGTCAAAACAATGTTTTAACCCCTATGCATCACCTAGCCAAGACAGCAACCAGTCCTTTTGTCATAGCTCCGAAATTATTTAATCACCTTCCTGATAATGTAAAATGTATTATGAGCGTTTCAGCTTTTAAAAAACGAGTTAAATAACTTATTCATATTATAATATTGAGGAGCATTTTGGATGAGATTTTAGTGTGTAATTGTATAGTGGATTGTATTATACAATGTATGTTGAAATGTTATTTGTAGTACTAATATTATGTATTCATGCTAATATGTTATGTATCACGTGACTATAAGTGTTTTATATTTTTTTATTTTTATATATACTTTGTTTTTATTATTATTGGACTTATCCAATGTCATATTATATGATAATAGTGGATCAATAGCAAAAAAAACTGGGGTATTAGGTCTGTTCCAATCGTCGTTGGAGTTCAGAACTGTCAGAAATGTTCCAGCTCCGTCTTACGTGGCATTTACCGAGAGTACGTTAACAACGGAACTGACTGAATAGTTCTGGACTGTTCGGAATCGATTCTTGCTGTGGTGGGAATAAATCTATTATTTCAAATTTTCTTGATGTAATATTCACATAGGTACCTAATAATTAAAAATTTAACAAAATTTCTATACGGCATGTTCCTATAAATTCGTGTACCAGCGAGTCCTTGATTTCTAAGGTCAAATCACGAAAAATGCACCGTTAGAGCATTAGGAGTCAAAGTTTTAGAAAAAATACCAGTAATGATTATAAAACAAAATATTTTCTATAACTTTTTAATGCGTTGATTTTTTCTACTTTTTACAGAAAAATGTGAAATTTCAGAATATCTTTGTAAAAAAACAAGAAATCGAGATCATATGCAAAGTATATCTTAAATGATGTCATTAATTTCAGCTTTATAACTTACTTCATTTCTGCGTACCGAGGGGGTCAAAAGGTTTAATAAAAATAGTTTTTTCAGGAATTACTCAAAAGCTACTGTACTTTTGATAAGTTTAATATTATTTAAAATAGCTAAACTTCAGTGGCGTATTAGAAATAGGGGTTACACTCTATTAAAGTTTAAAAATGTATTTATCGCCATTTGAACAAAATTAGAATTTTTTTGTATTCTGAGTATAGCATAGGTATTAATGAAAATTAATTAAATCAGAAGATTTAAATGGCAATACCAGCATTAAGTTTTCTCCTCATCTACTGCCACACACGTTCAAAAATTCCTTTGGTGTTGGATATGACAGAATTATTCATAATTCTATCCCTCAAGTTACTTTCATCGACAACTGGTGTAGCGTAAATAAGCGATTTAAGATATCCGCAAAAGAAATAATACATAGGGTTCAAGTCTGGAGATCTTGGTGGCGACGGTTGAGGTCCTCCACTACCTATCAAAAGCAAAAATATTATTACATATTCACAAGCGGTCAGACTGAAATGAGTTATGAGATCATCATAACAATCAATATAATTAACTACTAACTATTAATAAAACTTACATTTAAATAGTAATTTTAAATAGAATACCAAATGCCCAAAAAGATTTTCATTTTACTGAATACAATTTTCAGCTCGACGCCGAAAAGATCTCAAAACATTAAAATTATTTTGTTTGATTTGATTCGAAGCCAAATGAATCCTTTATTGTAATTCTTCTAAAGAATAAATTTCTGCTGCGGAAACTATAGCCTTCATCCTACCTCACAAAAAATAATCTTTAGAGATTAGCCCTGGCTGGAAACCGAGATCTCCCCTGTCCTTTGTTTTTGCGAATATGTAGGTATGTACCCTACGTTGAGATAAATGTCTACGATATTCTTCTATCGTATCTATTGCAAATACTATAAATGTAGTGAATATCTGCTAGCTATACATTGGTCAAATATTACATTTTCGACCGATACAAATTCGAAAAAATCAATAACCAATGCAAATGACGCCAAATAGATTCTTATTTTTCACAATCTGCTATGATAGAAAATATTTACAATTTCGATTCCGCGTTATTAACACATGTATCTTTAAGCGAATTTTAATCAAATATGGAGCATTCTATCAATATGAACCAAGAGTACCATATTTTACCTAAAAACTTAGAAATTGCACATTTGTCAGTCAAAATACAAAAAAGTCAAAACACATGATTATACAATAACATACCTACGTAATTATCATACTTAGTTTCTTTGGTAATTAAATGCGTTTAACAGTTTAATTTGTTATTTGAAAAATAACAAACAGAAAGTGAGTGGGTGATAGAAAAAATATATCTTGAAAGGCCTTTAACAAAATTAACATTTTTTTTAATCTTACTTAACGAAATCTTTGCAGTTGTCCAATTCGGAGTAGACATAACATTTATTTCGCCTCTTTGAAATTAAGTGATTTGTCTTTTCATGAAAAGGAGGCTAAATAACGTAGGGGCATGAGAAGAGTAGGTGAACTCAGTAGCTGAAATATTTTTTGCTTCGTTAGTGTATTTTGTTTAAGCTGAATAAAATGTAATAATGCCATACTATATTCAGTAGGTTTGCGACATGGAGAATATGTAGAAATATTGGGTAGAGTACTAGGTATTACTTAATGGCAGAAATAGTGTATCTACGTGTACAAAAAAATAATAGGCAAGAACGACTGAAAAATATGTCATGCCGTGTTGACGTATTATAACAGTGTTGGTTGTTACATCACAATATATTCAAGGTTAGAGTAAATAAAAGGAATAGTATATTATACTATATAGGAGAGAAATTTTTTTAGCAGAAGTGCAATTTGAAGCCCGAAGGCTACAATGCACCGAGGACAAAATAGCATCTCTCCCGAATGGTATATACTATTTTTCCACGGTCTCATTAACTTAAAAACACATATTTTGTCATTATGAAGTAAGTAGCACCAGAATTATTGTATTCGGATTTGAGCATTTATTTAGTAGTCGTTGAGTTATTGTCATAACTACAAAATAAACAAACAAAAAGAATTGTCAAATTAAGGCGCTAGTTTGGTTTAGTTTAAAGTTTGTTTAGTGCACAATGAATAATTGTGAGTCGGAAGAGATTGTAGAAGCTGCAAATATTGCAATAAGCAATTTGCTGCCTACGAAGTCAAGATCTTTATACGATATAGCCTACAATCGGTTCAAAAAGTGGTGCGCCGAGAAAAATGTTCAAGTATACAGGGAGAATGTTTTGTTGGTATACTTCAGTGAGAATGCAAAGAATTAGAAGTCTTCCACATTATGGGCGCAATATTCTATGGTTAAGTCATGCTTGATAATTTACGACAACATAGATATAAGCAAATTCCCCAAGCTGATCGCATTTTTGAAAAGAACCGGTGACGGATATCAAGCGAAAAAATCGAAAAAGGTGAAATCGACCGTTTTCTATCAAGTGCAGATGACCAAGAATTCTTAATGATTAAAGTAAGATTACTTTTGTTGTTAGGTATTTCAATTATTAAGTATTTTGATTTTTTATAAGTTGGATTAATTCTGGGGATTGCCGGAGCTTGTCGAACTGATGAACTAGTCAATTTAACTGTAGATGATATTGAGGATGGCTCTTCCTTGATTGTAAAAATTCCAAACACTAAGACAAAGATTCCACGAACCTTTCTGGTTACCGTTGTGGGAAATATGCTTCAATTGTTTCGAAAATACCTGTCCCTTCATCCTCCCCACGTCAAGCATAAGCGCTTTTTTTATACTACAAAGCAGGAAAATGTATTTCGCAGCCAGTTGGCAAGAATACCATGGGAAAAACTCCGAGTGTAGTAGCTTCGTATTTAAAATTACCTAATGCTGCATGTTATACTGGTCACTGCTTACGAAGATCTTCAGCGACATTACTAGCAGATGCTGGTGTGGATATCACGACAATAAAGCGTCATGCTGGTTGGAAATCAACGACAGTCGCTGAGGGTTATGTCGAGAACTGTATTGAAAATAAGACCAAAATTAATAATCAGGTTTTAGTAGGTACCACTACTAGCGCAATCACAAAAACTGTAAATGTAAGCGAAAGTAATATTCGTTCTAATATTAATTTTGAAAATTGTACAAATGTACCATTTAATTTAAAAGTCAATAAATAATTTCAATGTTATCTTTTTTGCATGAAAAACGTTCTCCATAATGTAAACTCCCTTGAGAGTATTATACTCCCTTGGGAATAATCGACTACTTCTGTTTTAATTTTGATGTCATAGAAACTGATTTCTACTTCCGACCGTGGAAAAACGTTTTTATTTTATATTTTACGGAAAAAGTAGACTAGATTAAAACTTTAGCTTGTATTTAAAATGAGAATGTTAACATTTCATGTATGGGGTAGCCAGAAAAGTAAAAAATATAAACATGTCAGAGTAGAGAGCCTCGTGGATGATACGTCACGCTGCTGCGATACGCCAGACTGCTGCAATATGACACCGTGGACATCCTGGACCTCCATTAGTTCCACGATTCGGTTTCAAATTTCCCTCTCGTTGCACTACACTTGCACTCACTGCACATTGCGGTAAAGGTAACTGCATTTGGCACATGTTCGGAAAATCATTTTGCAATCATTATGGCGATGTAAAAAGCATTTTCACATCGCCATAAATTAAAACGTTATCCATTAACTCCGACTTGCTATACACGTAAGCTATATTTACACTTGAAAAACTAATGTAAAGAGTCACTCACAAGAACGGTACACGGTACAAAAATTAATCGAATTTCAATATTCAGAATAGTCTGCCTAGAAACTACAGTAGCGATGTAAAGATTGAAAATACTACAACCTCAATAATTTTTTACCCGGAAACTATAATAATTTTCCACTTTCCATGGCGCATCTATTCGTTTCTAGATAAGTTCTGAATCACCCTGTATTTAGAAAGTTTGTTGGTTTCTAAACTTTTTTGAGGAATACATTTTTTCGTTTGGACTAATTGTTCTGAAGACGCAAAATGTTTTAGAGTTTCCGCTAATAAAAAAAAACAAGCGCGTCGCGACGCCCTAAAAGCTGGATTTTTCAGACCGTTACATTACATTACTTCATTTGATAAATATTTTGGGAATATTTTTAGAATGAACTCTTCACGTCCTATATTTTTTTAAGAAAGCATTTTGGTAGTGACCATAGATAAAGACAAGTGTAGAATGTGCTTGGAGGATGCGCGAACTAGCGTCATATAATGGCTGCCATTTTCAGCCACGTTTCCATGGTAACCGCTGTCACACATAACAATCAGATAAATCGTAAACAAACATTTATACCAGTTATTTTTCCGATAATATAAGAGATTGATTTCCTTACCAGTCAATTTTAAAAGATTTTGGATTTTATATAACTTCTGAGTTCTTCTCAAATATATTTTTTTCATTAAGTAACATTCAATAACTCAATTAATAAGAAAATTTTGCAGAAATAGTTAATATTTAAAATTTGCTAATAAAAAAATTCGTTTTATGAACATTAGTTAAAAATAATTTTTCAGAAAAAAATTTTATTTTTTTTTACATAAGTATGTTTAGAAACAAAATCACATTACATTTAGAGCTTTACTTTTACTTCACTGATTCATCCGTTACGAAGGTATATTAAATTTTGTTAAGTACGAACAAACGCTTGCTTACCTGAAAAGAAAATACAAATATATGTATAGATTTATATATTTCTTTTTTCTTTCATACTTACAATCCATCTAGTGAGAAAATTATGTATTTTTCACCTCGCATTTTTTAAGACCAGAGTCAACAAATCTTTTGGCGCTTCAATTGCTGCCATTTCATTTACCTGCAAGTCATCTGTAATTTGCTGTAGATTTCTTTTGACCTTTATCGAGTGCATTAATCAACTTGACACTTTTTTATTCGTTTCCTGGGCTTGAAACTAAAATAGAAATAAAATATAATTATTCCACTAAAATATTGTTTATTTTTAATAAATGTAAAAAAATATACCTATAATTATGCTATTCTCTTTTGTTTTGTGCTGTTCGATGTATCAGCGGAGATGTCGGTTACGACAGGTTTTCTAAAAAAATGTATCAAGTATGTAATATCATATACCTAACATTAACTATAAATAAATATAACTACCGATACCTACTTAAATGTTTCCTTTTTCTGATGGAGGGAGCTTTTGCGACACTAGATGGACTAGGACTTGACGAACTTGTCAATTTTTTGTCTAGAGAAGATGTCGCAGTACTGCTAGGAGTACTTGCACTGTATTTATAATTATAAAATCAAACAAAATACTTTAAAAAAGATATGATAACGGACATTAAAGTACCTCTACTTCTTAATATTTTATGGTAATTTTCATGCGAAGCCAAATCATATTTGCTTTTGAATGGATAAGAAGTATCACTTGATGCCTCACAAACTTCCATTTGGACTAAATTCTTTGACTACATTGCAATTTTTTCAAATATGTTTTTCACTTGGGTAAAAATCGGTGTCCAAAAAAGTGTCGGAACAAATATATTTTCTTGGGCCCCAATGTAACTTTGGAATACCTATTATTTCCTTAAACAATTTCAAGCGTTAACATTTAGGAAACCTACAAAGTAAATTAGTCTTAAACATGCTTCCTCAGAAATAAAACATTTGCAATTATTTAGTAATTTTGTTATTAATTAATAATAAAACTACATGCAGTAAGAAGTACTTATTACTGAATTAAATGTGTCACAAACAAAATCTCTACTTTAAAATTTTTTTACCTGTGGAATGTTATACCACTTTCCGGACTGTTTAATATGTAAACGTTCTTACATCTGGGAACAGTAAAAGTCATTTTTATATATTTTTAGGTTTTAATAATATTGTGTGAAACTAACTACTCAGTGGACAAAAGCCCCAACCTGCGTTGAATTACACCCACAATATCTACCCATATATTCCTTATTATTAGCGTTTGTAACATTTTTTTACTGTTTTAGAAAGGTATTTTAAGCTAATATAAATCAAATCTCCTACAATTCCTATCAATGAAGTCATATGTATGTTCTCTGATACCAAACATCTACGTATGCTAATGAACAATTCCACAGACACAGCTCTATTCAATAATTATTAAAAAAAAAAATCTAATTTACTAACCTGCTAATGAAACACTCTATAAATATCTAACTTCACTTTTTGGCAGTGGTTGAATTTGTCGTGTTTCCACTGCCAAAAAGTGAAGTTAGATATTTATAGAGTTTCATTAGCAGGTTAGTAAATTAGATTATTTTTTTTTAATAATTATTGAATAGAGCTTTCTCTGTGGAATTGTTCATTAGCATACCTAAATCTTTGGTATCAGAGAACATACATATGACTTCATTGATAGGAATTGTAGGAGATTTGATTTATATTACCTTAAAATACCTTTCTAAAACAGTAAAAAAAGTAAAAGTCATGTTCTGCTCAAAACTAGAGACAAATAAACATGATTCTTTGTATACAATAATATTAGTGAAACAATGCCAATAATAAACCATAAATTTACCTCGACCTAAAAAAGGAATATACATATTATATATATATTATTAAGTAGGTACTACGCTATGAAATGAATGAAAAGTCTTTAATAACACCTAATTAATATCACAATAATAGAACCTAAACACAAATTAGGACAGAATAAACAACAAAAATGTATTAAATGTAGAATGTAACACACTAAACAAACAACGTAACCATGGAAACGTGGCTGAAAATGGCAGTCACCAAAACATATATGGCGGCGCCTATGAAATTGCTGAAAATATGGATGCGCACTCGCCTAAATGCGTTCTATATTTGTCTTTTTCTATGGTACTGACTTATATTCGGTTATTTGTTTTGTTTTGGCCAGGTTCAGCTTTTTTTTGTCACCTCAAAATTGGAAGTTAAAGTAAATAAAATTTAATAGGCTTTAGTAAATGACTTATTTTCACTTCTTTATAAAATACAATCTTTCTTAAAAATGTACTAGGAGGTTTTAACTTCATAACAACTTCTTGATTCCTGTTACCGCTTCCGTTTATCTCTAAAGAAGGTTTAAAGAATATCATATAATTCATAGCAAAGTTTTTTGACAAATCGCTTTTTAATGAACAGAAAGTTCTAGAACCGAGCTACCAGTACATTTTGCGGTTGTTGTATGTTAGCAATTGTCTGCACTTGATACTTATTTATAGATACTATAAATTTCAATAATCAGTTTTTTTCCCAATAGAATGATACTTAAAAAATATTTTTTCAAAACATATACAGAGGAAACCAGAAAATAGTTGTAAATTGGTTTGCTTTTTAAGGCATATTACATAGTTTTGTTAAAATGTTTGAAATAATAAAATAAAAAATTATATATCGTTGAATGAATAAATAATCAGATTCATATATATATATATATATTGTAGTTATTTACGCAATCAGTAGTATATACACATTATTACTGTACGCATGTGAAGTTTGTATAATCACATAAGTGCGGTAATAATGCAGCATCCCTCGTATTGCGTACAACGTTTTATCTACAACTGTCTAAGTTATTAATTAAATTTAATAATAATAAAAATTAGTGTTGTTATACATAATCGTCTATTAAGAAAAAGTTACTGTCATTGAATTATTTATGGTAATTCACAAGTATACACGGTTTTGGACCTGAGCAACCAAAAGCTGTTTATAAGGTAAATTTGGGGGCTGAATCCAAATCAGCAGCCCGTTTTTTAAAATTGGTTCTAGTTTTCCTAATATTCAATAAATTAATTATTTTACTATTTTTGACCATTAACGGCCATTTATTGAATTAAAAAATATAAATCATAAATGAGCAGAGGTTGAACTGAATCTTTTATATTGCTTGGGATCTGTTTCACGCATTAGGGTCTAACAGTAGTCGCTCATCATGCCTTCGTCCCAAAATACTTGGGCCTTTCGATTTTCACTATATCTTGTTGTAGCCGCTCTCCATGCTCGTCGCTCGTGTCGCCCAAGTTTTATGGGGAGAAATCAAGATGTAAATACAGAAAATGTATCTTGAAAGACATTAGATCAGTCAGTGGTCGCGTGGTTTAAGGCGTTAGTACTTGAATCGAGGTGACTAGATCGCTGTGGGTTCGACCCCCGCAGCCGGTGGACCGTATATGCAGCCTGCTTAATAATAATATGCCGCTCCCTCTCCCGCACAAGTATTCGACTAACTATTTATTATTATTATTATTATTTGCTCCAATCTTGTGGTAATTTTGCAAAAAATGCATTTGTCATGATTTTTCCACGTTTTCCGAGCATATAACATCCACAAACGTAACAAAAACACTTTGAATCGACTCTGCAACGTTTTCTCCGCATTTTCACATTTTCCAAAGTACAATCACAGTACAAAAACAAGTTCCAAAAGATGTTCGTTGCAACGTGGTCAGCTGATAGCCGTTATAAGAGCGCAGTACTGCCACCATGCGAACTCGAAAACTAGAACCAATCTTGACACACGGATTGAAGATGCTCATCTGCTCAGGTCCAAAAGTTGACCCGACTTGTGATTATTATGAAAGTGTAAATATGAGTTCAAACCATGATTTGCCATCAGATATTGAGAATGAAACTTTTTCAATCTCGTGCTAAACAAATCGCGGAAGGAATTCGACGAGCATGGCTGGAAGTCTAATTCTGTCGTTGAAGGCTACACCGAAACTTCTGCTGAAACCAAGAAACGAACGTCTATAAAAATTCTAAACTAAATTGAGAATATCCATTTGGAAGCCAAAAATATTCTCTCAACATCCATAGTTATTTCATCAAGATTTTACTGCCAGTGTATTTAATAAATGGGTTTTCACATGACATATTTTGTTAATTTAATAAATGTCTAATACGAGTCTATAGTTGACTTCCAAAATTGTAGAGGGTGACTCATGTTATAAACCTGCTCACAATTTATAGCGGTCAACACAAAGAAATATACAGCCCGTATATTTTTCCTACAAAATCGTGTGTCGCATATCTCTGAGAGCATACCTGCAGTAAGTACGCATGCCCTGCTGTTTTTGATTGGCTGCGACGAATTGTTGGATCCAATTGTTTCATTTCCAGCGCTATCATGGGCGAGTATATCGTTCGGGTGGGCTAAATTTCGGGTATATTTTTTCGCTAATTTATTTATGAATGTAATTTTATTAGTGATTTGATCGAAGTGTCGAATATCGGATGATGACATGTATGAGGAGTTTAGAGCGCGAGGTCAAAATATGAGTATAAGTGATGTTGAAATATGTATTTCATTAACAAAATTGTACGTGAATAGCATATGTGTGCAAATAAAAAAGTGGTAAAGAAGTACAACTGTAAACAGAAAGTGATGGAAACTCGTGGAAGAAAGATTGTATTTTTAAAATGAATTCGACAAAAAAAAATTCTATTGCTATATCTTACAAGATGAAACTTAGTCGGTATAAATGAAATCGAAAAGAGTATACTGAGACAATGGACGAAATAGTGATATGGCGAAGAAACTATTTAAAATAAATATTAAAAAATAAGAATCTGGATCGAAGAATATATTAAATTTTGACGAAACATGGACGTATGAAGGTCATACGGAAAGCGGTACGATATGATATAATAAGTATTAATGTGTGACAGTGCTAGTAACCAATAGTAAATAGTATGTATGTATTCTAAAGCATTTTGTCCTTTTGAATGCGCGAAATATTTGTGCGATTTATTTAATGGTGGAAAAATCTCTATTTGTAACAAATTTTGTCAACTACGTATAACATTTTCTATCATTTTCATCATGAAATTGCCATGGTAGATTATCAGAAGCTCAAAACAAATTTATTAACACCACATAATAATGAAAGGGGCAATAATATTTGTAGTGTTTGACAGTTTCGCAAATTGCAATTGTCAAAAATTGAGATTTTCCCGCCACAAATAATTAAAACAGAAGTTGCAAAATTCGTCTAAAAATCCGTGAATTTCGCGTCCATGAGGATAACGCTTAAGTGTGATATCCGCGTGGTATGCATCAAGTATGTGTAAGTGGGTGGTGGTGGGCAATCGCCGTCCAAAAGGATGGCATTCTAATTTGTAGAGAGGATGACACAGGTGGCACATTTAAAGTAAATTGTTAATGTACTAGGTTCAGCCGACGTCAAGATATTTTTGATAATTTTGTGTGCTTTAACTCTTCTCAAGTGGCACGCTTAGGTAATTATACCACCCGTATCTTCCGTACTCATATTTGTGTTGTGAATTAGTAACTCTCTATTATTTACGACCCTGTTGGGTAATTAATAATAATAATAATTGTTACAAAAATAGGGTTAAAACTCGACAGACGAAAGATTTTGTTAAATATTTAACAGAATGCAATCAACAGGATCTTGGATTAATGTCACTTCAAGTCAGAAAATTAGCATTGCAATATGCAGAAGAAAATACTATTGAACACAGATTCAATAGAAACATAAAAGCAGCTGGAACTGATGGTTCAAGTCTTTTAGTGCTACTAATCAGCTAAGTCTTAGAAATTCCGAGGCAACTTTAATTACTCGTCTTAGAGAATTTAATAAAGTTGCAGTGGAAAAGTTTTTCCAGATTGTAAAATAAGTTGGAACCAAGTATAATTTTAAAGCAGATCAAATTTTTAATGTTGACGAATCTAGACTGTCAACGGTGCCAACTAACGTACCAAAAGTAATTACCCCAAAAGGTCAATGAAGAGTGGGTAAAATAATGTTGGCAGAAAGAGGACGAAATACTACCTTAATATGTTCCGTGAATGCGATATGATCATATAATGTGCCCCCATTTTTTGTTTTCGTTCGTCAAAGAATGAAACCTGAGTTCCTAAATGGCTGTTCACCAGGACCTGATGGCGTTTCTCAAGCTTAAGGTTGGATGTCATCAGATAGTTTTCTTGCCTATTCTTAATTGCCTCAAAGTTCACACACAATTCACTTCCTGGATTCAGTTTTTGCAGAGAAAATGGAATCACATTAGTGGGATTTCCTCACCATATTACACACCGATTCCAGCCACTCGATGTTGCATTTTTTGTCCTTTGCAAGTTTTCTACAATCAAATGTGTAACTTCTTCCTCATTAATCACCTTGGCACTGATACTGTAAATGGATTTAAGGCATGCGGAATTAAACCATTTAATCCGTTAACTTTTTATGATAATGATTTTGCACCAGCGACAATAACTGAACGTGATTCACCACCTGAAGCGATAAATGAAGCTACTGTTGTTCAAGACAACCCCACAATTCGAAGATACCATTACGTATCTCTGCCAGAAAATTTAGATCAGTTACTACCCAGTACCAATTACCTCAAATGAATCAACATCTTTTACGTGAATGGAAACCACAGCGATTGACTCTGCTAAATATCCAGTATTTTTAAACAAAGAAGCTCCAACGAGTTCACCTACATGTAGTAGTTTTTGAGATATTCGACCAAAAGTAATTGCCAAACGGCTCTCTACAACTCGCAGAAAAATGTCAGCATCTATTAGTAGCACTTCTATACATAGCATTAAAATTAAAGCAAAATAATATAGAACAAAAAGAGGAAAGGAAACAGGGAAAAATATAAACTTAGGAAAAATATATAGACTTAGTAAATCACACCTATGTTCATATGACATTAGAAATCAAGTTTTAGTACTGTTAAACAAATAACAACACCAAAAAGCAATATTCAGTATGCATGCCTTGGATGTGACGAAGAATATAAAGATCCCTCCATTGAAAAATGGGTACAGTGCACCATTTGTTTGGCATGATGGTAAGAAGCATACAGCAACTATGGGGATTCTGTTGATTTTCAATCTGATTTCTATACTTAGTCATCATATGCTATTAAAGTATGGGGTAAAATGACGGAAATGGCAAAAATGTTTATGCCAAAAATGGCATAACTTTTTTATTTGTAATTTGATTTTTCCAAGTCTTTCCTATTACTAGTGCCCTTGTAGATTTATGTTCCAAATATGATGCAAATACTTCAGTGTCAAACGGCCTAACCTGACCTTATTCTTCGATCCATGGCCCACAACTTTTTTATTTTCACCGCTTTATAAATTTGAACAGCACCATGTTAAAGAGTATCAAAAGTTATTTAAAAAAGTATATCTTGTTACGATACAATAAAATGAACCGTTTCTGAGAAAAACAACTTCAAACATTTTCATGCGTTAACGCTGCTTGAAACTAATTTTTAAGATTTACAAAGGAGACTTTGAAAACAATAACTTAATGCTGCCTTAGCTACTTTTAACAGATAACATTTATGTGAATTATTTTATTGTGATCATTTGTGTGTAATAAGTATCGTGATTAAAACTGATAAAATGAATAATAATAATAACAATAATAATTATAATATTCGAATGAGGAGCTGCGCGACATGCATTATTATTATGGCTTGCTTAGCTGCGGAAATGCATCAAGAGCAAAAAGTTTGTATCGAGATGGATTTCCAAATAGAAGAATTCCACGACCGCAGCTGTTCAATACTGTCCATCAGAGATTAGGTGAGCTTGGTTTTTTTAAGACGAGGCGGTTTGATGTCGGTCGCCCACGACGAACTCGAACTCTTAGGGCTGAAGTTGGTGTTTTGGATGTGGTTGATCATAATCCTGATATAAGCGTCAGGTTAATTGAATCGCAGGAAAATATTCCCAAAAGCTGTCCATGAAATTTTGCAGGAACAACTCTTGCATCCATTCTACTATCGAAAGGTCCAAAAGGCCCCACTTCCTAGAAATCCGATTTCATGACTGAAGAACAATTATAAATCACCATGCTGGCAACAGAAATTTAATCAATTCAATTCTTTTCATGGATAAAGCTGGATTCGGGCATGATGGTGTAACAAATCTACATAATAAACATTATTTGTGTGACCAGAATCCTCATTTAGTGGTGGAACGTGGGTTCCAGAATAAATTTTCTGTGAATGTATGGACCGGCATCATGGGAGATCATTTAGTTGGGTCACATTTCTTTCCTTAAAGGCTTGGTGGTGAGATTTAACTACAGTTTCTACAAAATGATCTGCCAGTTATGTTGGAAAACGTTCCTATTGGAGTGTGACGTGCAATGTGGCTATTGCATGACGTTGCACCGCCTCCTTACAGTTTAACGCTGAGAGAGCACCTCAATGAAATTTTCCCTGAGAGGTGGATAGGGCGTGGTGAATTCATAGAGTGGGCTGTCAAATCTCCCGACTTGAACCCTATCGATTTTTTCCTTTGGGGCTATGTTAAGTCACTGATATACAGAAGGCCTGTAAATAACGTGGAAGAGCTGAGGCAATGAATTATTGACAGTTTTGTAATAATAAGAGCAAAAGAGGGCATATTCTTCAGGATTCGTCGCAACTTTCTGAGAGGAATGAATTTGTGTGTCGAAATGGAAGGACAACATTTCGAGATCTTATTATAAGAGCATAGACTAAGGAAAAATGTTACTTACAGCGTTAACACATGAAAGTGTTTGAAGTCGTTTTTCTCAGAAACGATTCATTTTATTGTATCGTAACAAGACATACTTTTTTAAATAATTTTTGATACTCTTTAATATAGTTCAAATTTATAAAACGGTGAAAACAAAAAAGTTGTGGGCCATAGATCGAAGATTAAGGTCAGGTTAGGCCCCTTGGCACTGAAGTATTTGCATCATATTTGGAACATAAATCTACAAGGGCACTAGTAATACATAGGAAAGAATTGGAAAAAATCAAATCACAAATAAAAAAGTTATCTAGGAAAAACTAAAAAAAAAATCTTTTGACACCCTGTATCTCCGTTAATAATAAGTTTTCAAAAAATTGTTTTAGGTCTTTGTGACCCTAATTTTTTTGTAAGGAATCACCTCCTGAAGTATTGACGCATAATTTCCGGACACTCTGTATATGTGGCATTTTTATGCATGTCTTTGGGTATACGTAAGTATACTCTGTCCTTATAAATTGGCAATATTGGTAATTTTTTATCTAGATGTTGGCTACAAATGAAAGTAATATATTACATTCACAAAGCTCCCTCTAAGGTTCTAAGAATTTGTTGCTGCTTATCACGTTGGGAGTTTAGGTAACTTGACGCTTCGAAAGATATATCGCTATCTTGATCAGAACTAACTCTTAAGCTAGTTTCAGAGATGCCTCTGAAAAAGAAAGTGATATGTCTCTTGCAATGTCAAGAAACTAGGTAGTCTGTTACTGGATTTAGCGCCCTTCAAAACGGGCCTGTACGAAATTTTATTGAAAAATTGTAAGTAATAATGACTTTGTAGAAGAATTAAAAATGTACACTAGGTACTTATTTATTTTAAAAATTTCATAGTTATATATAACAACTTAGTTATGGTCCTAGGCTTATACAGAACAAATAATAATAAAAAAAATACATCACAAGAAACAACTAAATTTTTGTAATTTCTACCAAGCCACCATTTTCTCCAATGCACTTGCGT
Source organism: Monochamus alternatus (assembly GCA_037114965.1). Lineage (NCBI taxonomy): Eukaryota > Metazoa > Arthropoda > Insecta > Coleoptera > Cerambycidae > Monochamus > Monochamus alternatus. The sequence continues at coordinate 28,983,216 of CM073429.1, forward strand.
TTGTTCTAAAGTGGAGTAATTTCTACACAAGTATGCATTATTCTAGCTTGTAGTTCATGTAAATTTTAGGGGTCTTGATTTATACACTTCTTCTTTAAGTAAACCTCCAACAGTTTTCGAAATTTTTATTTAGCCAGTTTCTTATCAAACAAGCATTATGAATAGGACTACCATCTTACTGTAACTTTGAATTAAGGCGATATATTAATGGCAAATCATCTAATGCGTTCCTAATCTCATTCTCAAGAAAATTCAAAAACCCAACCGCATTCAAATTTGCAATTGCAAAACTGAATTACCTTGTGCAAAGCAAACAACCGAAAAGATAGGTCTTTTCTAAAATAAATCTCCAGTTGTCAATCTAGTCTGCAATAGTTTTCTTGCAAGCAATTGTAACTGTAATCAGTAAAGCAAATTATTTTTAAAAGCACGTTACATCGTAAAAAATTCTTTTGTTAAGAACAAGTTGTTCTAATTTTCTAGATATTAGCCATTTTGCAAATTTTTGTCGTATTCAACAACTGTCGATTGGCTGAAACAACTCATCACGAAATATTAATTTCAATACAGATTATAAGAAAACTCATATTTTAAAACTATCGAAATAACTTGATAACACTTAAGATCAAATCAAAATCAAATGAGTTCCGCTGAGAGTGTAGTTCTGCTACGATCAGCAAACTTTTGAATGATTGTAACTAATTTTGTATCACATATTTTAATTTAATTTCGGAAAACGAAACAATTGTATACAGAGCTTAATGAACAAAGTAGATAAGCGAAATAAAGTTAAAGTTACCAGAACAACCGTGTCTCCATTGCCTTAATTTACTAAACGTAAGTTCAGTTGCCCAGCATAATCAATTTATAAGTTAGATGGTAGAATTATAAGTTTTCCCCACGACCCCAATATCTGCGTTTGATGTGGCCAAATAAATTAATTTGGTCCTCTGATGTTTCTTTGACAACCCCTTGAGAGAATGACGAGTTTTTGTTCCTATGACGCTCCACCATTTGTGTGATGCTAAGGTCCACAGACGGTTAAAAGATACTACTGAGATTAATTGTATCTGTACAATAGATACTTGCAAATATGTCTCGGAAATTAGAACGTCCTTCACAAGTAATAAACAAATCTAACATTTTGTTTAAATATCTAGACTGCCCTAGCGAACATATCAAGAAGAACATGCATTTCAAAAATTGTATTTGTTTTATACAGAGGGCGCTAGTTACATCAAACTAGTGGAATGAATAAAACACACCACAAATTGAGCCAAGAAATAACGAAGTCTTGATTTACATTGAGTAAAATTAACAATTATAAACAAACTATTTTCAAAGCTGTGAACAGTTTTATTTATTGTAATACATTAATTAAATCTGCCCCCTTACAATTATTTTTGACATCAATTAAACTAATAATGGTACATTTATTTAGCAATATGTTCAAGACGAAATTATTGTTGTATACTTGTACTGATAGATACAACCTAGAAACAAGGTATTGTCAACATCTTAGTGCATCGAATACGAACTATTGGTGTACCAGAACACGAAAAAAACTACTGTGACGCACCTACGTCGTGATTGCGGTGCGACGCAGTGTCACTATGACGCCTGAGCTATGGCGGTGGTAACCTCGGGCGCCAGTTTCTGTTTACAGTGCAGAAACACCACTACTCGGGCGGCTACAGTGAGAACACGGTATGTCCAGAGAGTAGTAAGGGAGGAGTTAGACTTTCGGTGTCCAACAAATCACACTTGATAAATATTTACATTTACCTATACCTACCTATAGGTACAATTCTAACTGGTAAAGTATCACAGAATCAGCGGTGCGGTTACAGGGTAGCGGTTTCTACAAGCGGGTGGTAAAAGCTACGTGCAAAATCAGGCAAGAGGAAGCAATCAAGCGGGCAAAGCAAGTTAATCTACAAAACTATAAACTTGGCCACTATTACTAGCAATAAAAACAGCAAACGTTGGCAGTGGGGCTTCTCTCCAGGAGTTACACGGCAGGTCAGCGGGGCTTGCAAAGCGGCTAGCTATGAAAAACTGTATGATTAGTTACGACCCACGTTTCAACTCATACAGAAGGATAGGAACAACATCCTATGAGCCAAATGCGTGGTGAGGTAAAGTATGCCGGATAAGGGCAACAGCGCCCCTACTCTGTCGTAAAGCGGACGGTTCTCTGAAAAGCAAGGTATGACTAGGTACCTGAAAAGTAAACTAGAATTAGCTACCACCCACGTTTCAACTCATATAGATGGATAGGAACAACATCCTATGAGCCGAACGCGTGGTGAGGTGAAGTACGCCGGGTAAGGGCAATAACGTCTCTAGCCTGTCGTAGTGCGGACGGTTCCCTGAAATACACAGTATGGTTAAGTGCCTGCAAAGCAAAGTATGGTTAGCTACGACCCACCTTTCGACACATATAGATGGATAGGAACAACATCCTATGAGCCGAACGCGTGGTAAGGTAAAATACGCCGGATAAGGGCAACAACGGCGGTAGTTACATCTTCAAGCCCTCGCTTAGCTTGGCGGACATGCGCAATTTACTTACTATACTGGCTGGTGGTGCTGGACAGGCTGCGGTTTCGACGGTGGAAGACCTAACGACAGTAGGCGGCTGCGCACTGGTCCCCAAACTCGACTTGGAACAATCACCAAAGACGGCTGCGCAGTAGTCCTCGGACTGGTGGTAAAAATCTTACAAACAGCAGCTACGGCTAGTGGTCTTGAACAGCTCCTCAGGTACTGGAATGGCGGACAGACAGGACTGCTCTCGTGGACGGCTCGCCAGGAACTGAATCGTCTCCTTGTGTTTGAAAGCCCTCAGTGCTGGTCACAGGTTGGCGGCTGCGCAGTGCTCCTCAGACGAGAAAAAAAAGTCTCAGCAAGCAGCTACGGCAAGTGGTCCTGGCAAAACTATTCGTCAGTAACTCAGACAGAAAAATCTCGAACAGCTCCTCAGGTACTGGAGTGGCGGACCGACAGGACTGCTCTCGTGGACGGCTGGCCAGGAACTGAATCGTGCTGTTGACAAATCGGCGGCGACGGCGAAGTCGATCAGCGAGTTACGCGAAAAGTTGGAGCTCTCTCGCTGGTAGTGGTGGGGTTGCGCTGTAGGACTACTCGCTCGGGCGGCCGCAGTAGGACTTGCTGGCCAGTACGCCGCGGAGAGTCTCATTCCTGCGCTGCGCGTCCATTCTAGCGCTCGTCTTGGTAATTAAACATATTTCGGCAGGCAGGTGATATTTTATTAATAAATCTTAGAAACGAAAAATCACTTCGTTACACTACATTACCTACTGTTATCAGAGGATATGGATATATCAAGAGAGATATTGAACAAATTATATACTTCAAGGTTATAATCTATAACCCAAATGGTGTCGATTTAACCCAACTTTTATTTCTTGTTTCCTCAACTCAGAACCCAGTTAACTGATTTGGGCAAAATTTGCTGTTGCTTAGTATCTTTTCATAATGTATGCAGAGATTATATTCCTATTAAATCATACGGTTCATTTTACTACAACCCTTTGTGAATATTCTTCTGTAACTTTTTTGTACGTTTAGATTTTTACATGGAACTATCAGAAATAGGTAGATAATTTCATTTTACACAAAAAATGTATACCTATCCAACGTCGAAATTATGCTTGATTATGAAGATCTTACAGAAAACATTTATTAACAAATACCTAATATTTTTTGGAAAATAACTACGTATCCATAATAAACATACTAAATAACATAAGAAACTAAAAAATGGCATTAATAAAAAGTGTACTAATGTATAATAAATGTTCTACGTGTCCCCCATTCTCTTCGACACATTTCCTTAAACATTTTATGAAACTAGTGAGAATAGGAAACAAATTATACGTTCGTGTAACTTGTCGTACGGCTTTGGAAATGCTTTGGAAATGCTTGTTTTATATGATCTCTCATCAAATGGCTGTAATTAGCAGGGGCACCATCGTATATGAAACACATTTGTCGTCTAGTATTAACGGGCACGCCCCAGGAGGTCCTTGCCGTAAGAATTCCGAATAATTTTGATCGTTCAACCTTGAAGGTAGAACGATAGGTCCCAAAATAAAATTTCCTATAATTCCGCACCAGACGTTAACTGAAAACTTGCATTTGAAGTGCAATTAAAAACACCTCTACGGGTAAAAATATCTTCATCTGTAAAGACAATTCTCCCGAGAAAAATGTGATCCCTGAATGTAACTGGAGAAATCGTTCGCAAAATGTTAATCTCAGCAGCCGGTCTGGTTCCAGCAAATTTTGTACAGGCTGAAAATGGAAACATTGTTAACTGCAGCGTGTGATGTATAGTTGAAATGGTTTTGCGGCCAACTTCTGTGACTGCGCTGGCAAACGACGAATATTAATTTCGAGATTTTCTTCTACTTTTTCCAGAATTTGTTCTTTGTCTTATACCCTTCTTTCAACGTACCTTCCATTTTGTGGACTAGACCTAAAGTTCCGAGTTTCCCCTAATCTGGTGAATAAAGAAGCAAACAATGTTCTCTTAAAAGCGCGTCCACTGTATCACTATCATGTCCATATAATTCAAGGTGATCACTTTCAGAAACAAACTTTTACAAACTATATATAAACTTGACAATGACTTATCGAAATTTGTCATGTTGTTATGGATATGTAGCTATTTCCGAAAAATATGGAGTATGTGTTAATAAATATTTTAAACAGTTACTGAAGAATATTTACAAAGGGTTGTAGTAAAATGAATGTATTTAACCTAATAATAACATAAACACTGCGTACATCATTAAGAGAAATTAAGCAACAGTAAATTTTACTCAAATTGGTTATCTGGGTTCTGACTTCAGGAGAGAACAAGAAATAAAAAAAGAAACTTTAATACCACTAGAAGCATTGAGTAGCCACCTTTTCAGAAGCCTTAAGACAACCCCATGTAATTATAAATACCGGTTTCTGGGTCGATTTATTAAAATTATACAAGTAATATTAGTAAATAGCTATAGAGTCATAATAAGCTGTCAACCATAAAACAGCAAGTACTGAGGATAATAAACTTTAAAAATACATATGGCCATTTGATTGCATCTGTCAGTATCAATAAAGAAACGAGAAAATCGATACTTTGACTCCCATGGCAGTTATTCGCGAAATGTGCTACGAAAAGAGATGTATGACTCCAAAATAAGCAGAATTAGAAAAAAGTTAGACGTTTAAATAATAAAACCGTATGTTTATGGACATAGTAATATATGTATAATTTAAAATTAAATGAAACGATAAACACAGTAGGGACAGGCTGATTATTGTTTTATATCGATGTATTGCCTGACCTTTTGATATTCATAACTTCTTTTTTGTAGTTCTCCCAATTGAAATGGAAGATAGATAATGTCAAAGTATTAATTCTATTCAATCAATTTTGAATCAATTAGTGTCTGACGTCAACTAATACTTATCAGTTAATTTGCTGTATGGCGAAAATATGCTTCAACTTCGGTGGTAAAGGTACTGATCGTGTTTGTTAAAAATACCTTGCATATTTTACTTTTTCAGTGAATGAGTAGAATAATTTTGTTGAATATGTTGGCTGTGTAATAAAGCCCATTCACTATATTTCTAATTAAAATTATACATCGTAATGTAACGAAGGCTATTGCATAACATGAACAGAATTTTTCCTGTCGCATGGAAACTGGGAATTATAAATCCTGAATTAATTTGATAAATGGATTGAATGAAGTAATTGATGGCCACGTTGGCCGTACTTATTTAAAGTCATGGATATAAAATAAAATTTAATAACAATTTGTATACCTACAGATTCGGAAAGTCTAAACGTTTCCTCTGGTCTAGAATAAGAAATAAATAAATAAACTTTTGTGTTAAGGCAGGTATATTGAAAAATAAACACTTCCAACATTATCAGACTTTGGAAATATCTGTTTAATTTATATTATTTTGTTCGTTATTCATATAAATTGAAATTGAAGTATCTGTTGAAATGTATTCTTGGTAGCATATTTTGTTAAATATATTGGAGTCAAAACTTACAGCATGGTGACAGCACCTCTTGACGTGGTAAATGAAGATCAAGTAATTTCCAAAAAATTACATATTTTTTGGAAACATTTTATAGGAATAAATTGGTATTTTTGTATCAGACGGGGTGAAATGGTGCTCATTTTGATCTGGCAAAAACATGTCATTGTTTCACATTGTTGCACTGTGTGAACTTTAATTCTAAAGCTACTTGCCAAAAATAGGCTTATTTCAACAAGTATGGAGCAATTAGTAAGTTACTAATTTCACTATGACGGCCTAAAAGAACACTCTTAAGACAATGTCTAAATTGCTAACTTCTGAGTTATACTGCTGTTTTGCACATTCTATTCATCAACATTCTATTAGTTAGGGATTCATTCATCCTGGCAAGATTATATTTACTGTTAGTTCAACGGCTATTCTAATAATATATGGAAAGCGAAATATTTATTCCTTTCAGGATTCTAGAAAACAATTTTATGGAAAGTGGATCGGTTGGTTACCTGCTGGGCATGAGAGAGCGATAATAAGCTTTATGAAAAGTGACATCGATTTCTTAGCGTCTGAGAACTATGTAATAAAATGCCAGAGAGATGGGGAGTTAGGTAGGTACTCATAAAAGTTTCTCGTTAGTCAAGGAGCTACGGGGCGAAACAATGAAGTTAAGTGAAAATTTTACAGAACTTGTGAAATTTGACAGTTTTCTTGATTTTTTACTGTATTGTAAATATATTTAAGTTAATCAATTTTCCTACAATTTCTATAGTCATATAATGAAGTCATATAATGTATATACCATATATTTAGATATGCTAATGAACAATTCCATAGTCAAGATTGGATTCAATAATTATATAAAATATAAATTAATGTAGCTAAATTTACTAACAAAAAAGACATATTTTATACTGTATCAGAAAGGTATTTTAAGCTAATATAAATCAAATCTCCTACAATTCCTATCAATGAAGTCATATGTATGTTCTCTGATACCAAACATCTAGGTATGCTAATGACAATTCCACAGAAAAAGCTCTATTCAATAATTATCTAAACAAATTAATCTATCTAAATTTACTAACCTTGCTTTAATGAAAATACTATAAATATCTAACTTCACTTTTGGCAGTTGGAACACGACAATTTAACCACAATAGATGTGGGTGGGCTTTTGTCCACAGAGTAGTTAGTTTCACACAATATTATTAATACCTAAAAATATATAAAAAAGACATATTTGGCCTTATAAAATCATTTGGAAACTTTGAAACTCAAATTCATTTTTGAACATTGCAAACTCGCAAGTCCAGTTACAATAGATGAAATCTGACCTATTTGTGCATTTATAGGATTGCTTCTTCAGGTGGCCTCCTTTAAGTTGGAGCAAATATCCAACTATAAAAATTAATAAACAAATATTTAAATTTATTTGAAAAATAAAATTTTTCAATGACAATGTCAAAACTGCTGTTGCTCTTGTAGAACGCTGTATGTTTTCCTATGTGATACAGTGCACGTGTGCGGAGTGAACGGTGGGACTAAACGAAGTAGTGTGGTGAGGTGTGGCACGGGCCGCAGGATAGATGGAGTGCAGCTGGACGTTTCTTTATTCTCTATTTTATTTATTTTTAACTGTAACATACCTAAACTGCTTTTTTTTACTGTATTAGAAAGGTATTTTAGGCTAATATAAATCAAATCTCCTACAATTCCTATCAATGAAGTCATATGTATGTTCTCTGATAATAAGGAATATATGGGTAGATATTGTGGGTGTAATTCAACACTGGTTGGGGCTTTTGTCCACAGAGTAGTTAGTTTCACACAATATTATTAATACCTAAAAATCCTATACTGCCTGTTGTGAATTTTATGTTTATTTGTTCTGCGGTATACTGCATTCGATTTGCTCAGTTACACTTATATAAAGCTATAAATAAAGCTTAGTTATATTCCTGCATTTTTATTGAATCCTTAAAGTTATTAAACAGAAAGTAGTGCTTTGTATCCTGCTCTCCTCTGGTAAACCGTTGGCATATTATATTTGGCGCCCAACGTGGGGCTCGAACTCACAACACAGAGATGAAGAGTTTCGTTCTCTACCAACTGAGCTAGTTGGGCCACTTGTTGCACAAATAAAAGATACATTATCAAAATATTTGGCGCCCAACGTGGGGCTCGAACCCACAACACAGAGAATAAGAGTTTCATTCTCTACCAACTGAGTTAGTTGGGCCACTTGTTGCATAAATAAAAGATACATTATCATCATTTTTGGCGCCCAACATGGGGCTCAAACCCACAACACAGAGATTAAGAGTTTCATTCTTTACCAACTGAGTTAGTTGGGCCACTTGTTGCACAAACAAAAGATACATTATCAAAACAAAAATTAAACAAAAATTATATTTCGACGTGGAAATATTTGGGAGTTAGAACTTTCGCCTGGTGGTACATTACACCTGGTAGTTTTATTATTATTATTAATATAAGTTTCTTTGTGGTTAGTCTCCATAATATGACAAATTAACATAGGTACCATAACCATACTACAAAATATCACTAGCAGTTTTGTCAGTATTGCCACCATAGATACAAATTCCACTCACTGATAATAGAATTCCGTGGACCACTAATGTGAAAATATTTAAGAGACCAACTAGTATTATAACATCCCAACGTTTATACTAAATATTGAATTTGCCAACCTGAATAAACGTTTTCTTTTTTTCTCTTCTCTCCTAAACCCACTCCCTAATCTCACAGTGGCAACGTATGTTAGCTCTTTAGTAGCCGTAAAAGGAAGGATAATTTAATTGTGTTCATACTGGCAAATACCTATCGAAAATAACCATTAGAAGTACACTGTACCTAGACGATCTTTTGATAGTTGCAAATGTGTGGAACGTCATTTGAATTTTATTTTTGGTAGATTATGTTGAGCCGGTAATTTCACATGTAGGTATTTATATGGATCCTAATCATGTTGCCGCAATTCAGATTTTTGGAACCCCGGAATATTAAGAACTTGAAATCATTTTTAGGATTGTTAAATTACGATGCTCGGTTTTGTGTTTTTTTTTCTAAATTAACGATTTCTTTTCTCTTTTTACTTAAAAAAGGTCACTCTAGCGCGTGGTTTTGTCGAAGCTTTTTGAATGTCAAGTCATCCAGATATGAACAGTAAATTGTATATACAAACGGATGCTACGGGTTGTGTTATAGAGGCTTGTTTTTTTCAAAATAAAAAATCGGGTGATAAAAACTATATTGCTTTTGCCAGTAGAACAATGATGGTCCAGAAATGAGATATACTATTACGGAAAAAGAAGGAGCGGCCATAGTGTTTGCACTCTAGACCTTTTCTAGGGCATTGTTGCACTTTGTTCCATTCTTATAACAAAATGCAAATTCACTGGTCTATTTAAAAAGTAATCGTCGATCGTATCAAAACACATGCAACCTTCGTGACAGGTGACAACAGACTAAACATCGAATATGATTAATAATGTATAGAAATTTTTCGGACATGTTTACTAACACAACAACGAGCACATACAATATCGGGCGAATCGGACTAATACAACCCGAGATATTACAAAATTTCCATAATTTTTTTATCACACCTCGTACCTATACAGATAGTCTATTGCGCAAGTTATGTGTTTATTTTTTCTACGGTATACTGAATTTGATTTTGTCATTTACACTTATATAAAGTCACGTTCCAGCCTTGATTGTTCAATCATTAAAATTATTAAACAAAAAATAAACTGTTTTGTCTCCTGCTAAATACTCTGGGTAAACCGCTGGCATATTATAATCGGTCGGGGTAAAAAAATAATAATAAAAAAAATCACCTACTTCATTCAACCATTTCCCCTCTATGGTATGGTTTTTTATACATTTTTTATTAGGTATTAATAATATTGTGAGAAAGTAACTACTCTGCAAATTAAAGCTCCGGCCAACGCTGAATTACTCAAACAATATCTACCCATATATTCTTTATTTTTAGCTTTTGTAGCTTTTTTTATTTTATCGTAAAGGTAAATTATACGAAGTTATATCTAACATTAGTTTCGAAATCTGTACTAAAACTATGTAATTTGTGATTTTTTTTCAGTTAGATATTCTAACTTTGCTACTACTACTTTTTCCACCGCATCGATTTTTGCCTTCCCGTAAAAACTAAATCAATTAACAACAATCAATACCAAAGAATTGGTGCACTGATGAACTTCGAGCTATGAGAAACCATTTACAATTCCTAAAGGAATTGACAGGTCGCATCCATCGGAGGATAGTAGGGCATAAGTCAGATCTTATAAATCTCGTTAAGTCAACGAATTGCGTAATAAAAAAAAGCTGGCTCATGACAACTATATAGCTGCTCATAACAACCAAACTCAGGCCATGTGGAATATTATAAATAAGAACAAAACAAAAGCTAATAAACCATCTGACAAAATTCATCCTGATGAATTTAACGCATATTTTGTAAATGTTGCCACAAATATGGTTGATAAACTTCCAACTTGTACGGATTACATGAACTATTTCACGAATAATGTATTCAACTTCTCTAACGTTTCAATAGAAACGATAAAGTCAACAGTTACTAACTTAAAACATAAAAAATCAAAGGATGTGTATGATATGTGTAGGGAAATAATAAAAACAATAGAACCTGCAATTTTAGTGCCTCTAACAGCTTTAATTATATTTCAGCGTCCAATCCTCTATATCACTGAACCACGTAGTACGTCACTGTCGTACCCGTCATACTCACAATATTTAAAGCACTGCTCACGCGCTATCCTCTACTGGTCCCTTTGGTCGCCGCTAGCAGTTTTCATTCATTGGTTTGTGCCGGTCTCGTACAGGTGCAGACGCGCCAGGACAAGAAAGACCGCGTGAACTGCTCAAAAACCCGTAAAGCTTGATAAAGGTACGAATTCGCTGGTGCGACTGCGGCTGCGGCTCGCGACTGCGACTCGTCGCCGACCAATAGGCAGTCTAAATGCTGTAGTTGATGAGAACATTCAGACTGTCTATTGGTTGGCGACGAGTATTTAGATTAAATATGGATTTGGAAAAGGACAATAATTGCCTGGTAGCAATTCAGGTTCAGACTCGGATCTAAAAAGGTTAAATAGTCTGAAAAAACTGCGACAAACGCCTATTTTTGCGATCGCTGTAATAATGCTACCGGCAAGTAAATTTGGCACCTCCAAGTCGTGTCTGGAAGAAACTGACACTATAGTCCAGCAGATTTGGGTTTAATAAATAACCCATAGACCGAAATACGCGTGATTCGGCGGGTTTAAAATAAACTGAGCTCTGAATCCATGGAAAATACAGAACCTAGAAAGAGTGTCAGAAAAAAGAAACCACTGTAGTTAGAGCAGCTTGGGGTTTAAAATAAACAGCCCGGCATCCGTGCGATCCGGCAGGTTTTTAAACAAATACAGCCCACTGTCCATGCGATATGGCAAATTCAGAACCTAGAAAGAGTGTCAGAAAAAAGAAACCACCGTAGTTAGAGCAGCTCGAGGTTTAAAATAAACAGCCCGACATCCGTGCGATCCGGCAGGTTTTTAAACAAATACAGCCCACTGTCCATGCGATACGGCAAATTCAGAACTTAGAAAACGTGTTAGAAAAAAGACACCACGCAGTCCGAGCGACTGGGGGTTTAAAATAAACAGCCCACAGCTCGGCATCCGCGCGATCCAACAGGGTTACTAAACATAGGCTGATATCCTTGCGATATAGCAAATTCAGAACTTAGAAAACGTGTCAGAAAAAAGGAACAGCCGCAGTCCGAGCGACTCGGGGTTAAAACATCTTGGCATCCGTGCTATTCGGCAGTTTTAAAATAAACATCCCAATATAAGCTCGAGCCAGCAAAATGTTAATAACAAATCTGATTTAGGGAGATGCCACAGGCATAATAGGAATAGCGAGCGTCATCCTTAAACAAATTCCGCAAATAATTATGCGATGACGAGTAATAATCGAATCGAATCCCGTTGGATGCATATACTTTTACAATACTTACCCATATTTTGGGAGTCTTGTCGAAAGTTGTAATAATAATAATAATAACAAAAGACTATCTGCTTTGAGATGCAGAATATAATTTTAATAATAGAATATTAATTTATTCCGTTATGTAAACACAAACTATGTGATGGTAATAGTACCAAATATAAATATATACGGGTCTCTGTTTTTCCGACCATTGTAATTTTTATAAAATATATTAGCATAAAAAACACACTTCACTGTGTTGCTTTCTTGTTCAATATTATAGGGTTTGTTCCAACACAGCAAGAATCGATTCCGAACCGTCCAGAATTAGTCAGTCAGTTCAGCTGTTAATGTACTCTCGGCGAATGCGATGTAAGACGGTGTTGGTCAAACATTTCTCACGGTTCTGAACCAGTTCTAGACGGTTGTTGGAACAGACCTATAATAAGCCCGAATAATTAGTTTACGTAGCTTTAAACTCATAAATTCGAATACACATATTTAGTGAAGTTTAGTCGAATTCAAATTGCAAAAAATCAACCACATTTAGGTACATTTTTATTGGATAATTTAGGAGATAACATGTACTCTATTGCCAAAGTAAGTACGTTTACATATTAAGTACTGAAACAGAATCCGTGGCACGGGGTATAGGCACGTGGAATGGTATAAATGCGTGCTATATTTGAAATTTCCGTAAAAGTTTCACTAAAATTTAAAAAATTAGATATATTAGATTCATAGACCTTATAAATCATGGACCGGCCCTAGAAAGAGATGTCCGCTGTCCTGATGTGTACAAAAGGGATGATGCTAGTCCAGGCAAAAACAGATGTTCTGTGACAAAAATATATAAACATGACCTGACAAAACCTTTCGTGTTAATATTGTTAATGATTTGTGTGCCTTTCGTGATTTAGTTGTGTTTAGTGTGTCTATTAGCAATACTTTTTAAAGATTCATAAACTATGGCGGAGTCGGTCTGTCACCGTAAATGTCATACGTCTTTCATTTACGGTTTTTGTTTTTTTCGGCCAATGATCTGTGGGTTTTTGCCCGGACTAGCTCTATCTCTGTCGCACACATCTGAGCATCAACGATTTTTATAGGCAGAAAACGGTTTTGGGCGCGTCCAAGATTTATAAGATCTATGATTAGATTAGAAAGTTTCGCCATTAATATGGAAATATAGGAATTGAAATTTTCTCTTAAATTATTTGAAATTTTAAGGTGGTACAACCTTTCAAATACGAGCGTAATCTTCAACAAAATACACTCTACTCTCAAAAAAAGGGAGGGGGCGCGGGGCAAAATCTCAGAAAGGGTAATATCCCAACAAGTACGTCTTTACAGTAATTAGATAACGATTACAAAAAATAGTAAAATATTATCTTGGGTAGAAAGTTCAGATTATCAATCCATAACGTACCAAAACAAGATAATGTCTCATATCAAAAGATTTCTGTCATAAAACAAGCTTATCCCCTCAAGCCTAAATGAATTACTCGGATTAGGAGCTATTGAAAAGTACACAACATGTACAAATCAAATGGTGTATTTTTTTGCGCGGTAAGAAACGATTTACTTTAAATCTGAAAAACGTTAGGCGATTTCTCGACACTGAATCTACGTTACATTTTGAATTTTTTCGTGTTTCTGGGTTTTGTCAGAAATCATGAGAAAAGCATTTTTAATTTCTTCGGGAAGAAGGTTTTAATTTTGACACTTCAAAGGTGACAATATCTCTCCAAAGAAAAAGTGTAAACATTTTTGAATTTCTAAATAGTTTCGAAACATGAATAGATTTAAAATTAAAGGAATGAAAAAAAAAAACACGGGAAATCAGCAGGACATCAATCTCTACCTGTCCGATAGTAAAGCAAATATGGCAGACAAATATACTAAATCCTTAGAGCGAGAGAAAGTGTTAACTTTATCTCAACATAGGGAAATTATAACGCGTGGATATATTTTCCAGCTATTTTGAACCTGGATCTTGAAGAAGGCGTTACATGTCAAGGACGTAAAATGATAAAAGGGTATTTGTCTACAAAATGGTTTTAAATATTGTAGAAAAAGTTTAGTAAGCGATAAATTGGTTTATTCGCTTCCTAAACTAATGCTTAGCAGAAACATTAGGATTGTCACGGGTCTTCTAACGGACCACAGACATCTTAGTAAGCATCTCTTTAGGTTGATTTAAGTAATATTACAAGGTGTAGGCTTTGTGACAATGCATTTGATGAATCGGCACACATCCTCTGGAACTGTGTCTGCTTAACAAAGACCAGCAGAGCTAGTGCTGGTCTTTGTAAGCAGTATGGTCCTGTTTTGAACTCTACAGCCAGTGGCATGCACAATGGGTCTTCAAACCTAAGTGCTGCGGATAAACCGCTCCGCTCTTAAACAACAACAACATGCTAAATGCAAGAAATATATTCCATGAGGAAAGTTCCGAACTCGATAAATGCATTTACAAAATATTGAAAATAAACAAAATTAAAACATAAGAAAAAAGCAGGGTTCAACTTTGCAGCACCTTTTCATATTAAAAATCCTTTATGTTGAAACAATATATAAAACTGACAAAGAATCTACGCCCAAATGAGGTAGATTTCTTATTCAATATCCACAAACGACTTCATGGAGTGAAACAGTAAGTAAGTAGATAGGTTAAGAAGATGCTGAATAACAGAAATAAACACTGAAATATTAAAGCCAGATTCGATCCATGTTATGGTTATGTTCAAAGCGAGTGGGTGAAACCAGCCCTACACTGCGATTAAAGGATCTATGGTGACTCATATCTAAAATAGTTCATTCATCAGGTTAAGCTGAATTTTCAAAAGTAATTTTGATAGGTAGATATCTAGTTGTCAACACTGTGATCATTCAAATTCGCCAAATGCACACTGGCATTTGCGATTGGTATTAGATAGATCATGTTTTTCTTAGGTTGCACAAACTAAGCTATTCGAATCGCAATACGTCTTCAAATATCTACGTGGTTAAGTCATATAGAGGATTGGAGGCTGAAATATAATTGAACGACTTACCTATGAAGTTCGATCGTAATTATAAGAAACGTCCAATCCGAAAATTTTACTTTCCTCTCCCCCCAAAAGTAATAAAATTAATTAAAAAATTAACCCAATTATTGCGATTCAAATAGATACACACAAAACAATTAGTATCTATTTGTACAAAGATACATACTTTTAAAGAAAAATGAAAGCTGCTAGCGGCGACCAAAGGGATCAGAGGAGGGAAGTGGGTGAGCAGTGCTTTAAATATTGTACGCATGACGGGTACGACAATGGCTTACTACGTGGTTAAGTGATATTTTCGGATTGGACGCTTCATATAATTACGATCGAACTTCACAGGTAAGTTCCTTTGATCGTTCAATCAATATTTGTATTTCTCAAAATATATTTCCAAATTGTCAAAGTAGTTTCAATATACAAAAGTCAAGGTTCTGAACTAAATGAGATACTTGATAGGACTAAGTAAGCGGAATTGATGATACAAGAATGGTTCCTTTCAAATCATCTAAGCCTAAATATATCAAAAACATAGACTATGGTATTTAGCCTCCGGGATGTTGGCAATTTCGAGAATCTGGAATTTATCAAATTTCTGGGAGTACATTTAGACTCTGAGTTATTATGGAATCACCATACAACTCATATTTGCCATACAATTTCCAAAAAATGTATACTTGCTGAGTAATTTGACTCATCTAATATCTCTATCAACTTTGATTACAGCATACCATGGCCTTATTCATTCAATTTTATCTTATGCTATTCTTATTTGGGGCCATGCTACTTCAGTTTCTAATGTATTTGGTTTACAAAAGAAAGCTATAAAAATAATATCGGGACTCAAATTCAAACTCAGAGATGATTGCAGACAGCAATTTGTTATGTTGAGAATTTTAACACTTCCTTGTGTCAAAGTATTACAATGTTTGCTATATGTAAAGAGCCACATCGAACTGTACCCAGCTCGTAGTGAAACCCATTGTCATCTTACTAGATACAGAGACATGTTTCAAATTCGTGCCTGAGGCTTAGCAGATCGCGAAATGGAACAGAATATTGGGGTATTAAATTTTATAATGCTTTACCAGATAAAACAAAAAATTTTAATTTTAATTTTTTCAAACGCAAAGTGAAACAGTTTTTGTTAACCAAAACTTTCAATAGCATAAATAAATTTCTAAATACAAAAATATCATAACTGTATGTTACATGTTTCCAACCTGTTCTTGTTTTTTACTTATTTTGTATTTGTATCTCAATTATTCATAATTGTGCTTTTATTCACTTAATATTATTATATGTTTGTATGTGAGTATATGTAAGTATGTATGTGTATTTTACATATTTAACTTTGTATCTTTTGAATTTTACACATTTTGTTTTATTCTGTTTTTTAAAACTTCTGTATTATTGATCACCATAAGAAATTAAGTCCCACTCTGTTTTTCTCTCTCTCTTCTTTCATCTTTTGTGACTTGTGTAACCACTTGTATATATAGCACCAATAAACTAAACTAAAACTGAAATGTTTTTTAAATATATGGTAAAGTTCTATATGTTTACTCCAGTTTAAAATACTTTCGGTTACAAAACTATAGTTGCATTTAATAAAAATGAATTGTTGCTCTACGTCAAAATTTTGAAATATTTGTTTACATTTTAGGCTCACTGTAAATCATCTCCAATTTATGAAAATATCCTTTTTTATTTTTGGAAATTTTCTGCATTAAATTACTGCTGCATGAATCCCGGTGCACCAATTGATGATGATAAGTTAGGGTGGGGTGTTTCAGGCAAATTTTCCATATAAAACTGCACTTTTAACATTGAATGACTGTCGAAAAGGAAACTGTAATAGTTTCTGCAATCCATTTAATACATGACTTGAACAAGTTATATTATCAAATTTTCATAAAATATGGCATAATACTGAAGAAAATAAGGTAAAAGTTATGCAAAATAGAAGTAAATTAAAAAGTAGGCAAGGAGGTAAAATATGTAAATATCAGTGAGGATTTAACCAAGGAATAAAGAGAAATACAAAAAAAAAACAGGAGGCAACTGAGGAAAGAATGAAGGGAAAGAAGGTAGTGATGGGTTTCCAAAAATTTATAGAAGGGGAAGTTTGGGAATTGAACAAAGAAGAACGTAAACTAGAAAGGAAAAGGGAATAAAAAAAACTAATGGAGAAATGGTCGATGGAGCTGATGCAGACAGCCATCACATTTTGACTGTTGTCGAGTGGTTTGACGAGGAATGCAAACAAATCTTACACTGAAGACACTTACACTGAAGAAAAAGGCCATATTGGCGGTACTAAGTAATCGGACTGAAGAAAGCAAAATAAATTATGAATAAGTATGAAAATATGTAAATAGCGTTTGTAGAAGAAAGAAAAGGGAATATCTTGAACGAGAGCTACTGTATTGTTTCCTGTGTAAGAATGTAAAAGTTAAAGTTAGATAACTATAAAAGGGAATGAAATGAAAAACATGAGATTTAGCAATTTGAGTTAAATGATAATATCTCTACCCTCCCATTCTAGTCAGAAGGATCAGTCCAGAAATCAAAGACTTGTGCGAGAGAGGGGGCGCATATGCGTCCAGAAAGGACTTATGTTGGAAGGCCCTAACCACTATTCAGTGTAGGAATGAATGAAACCTTATTAATTAGGGGGATGGTCAAATGCCTACCAGCATCAATCTCTCACATTGATCTAAGCCAACTTTCTTCCATCCTACCATACCCTCAGAGACGGTGTCAATCATCTCTACAAGTATAGCTGATCTACGATCAACTGGCTGAGAGATATATAGTGGAAGAACAACCACAATTTTGAGGGTTCATGAATACTTCAGTAATCATGAATCCTCAGTATTCATGAGTACTTGGTATTCATAAACTACTTTCACTAGATATTTATCAATAATATTTTTTGGGTAACGAATTCTGAATACATATTTAAACGTGATGATGATTCCGAATACCGTCAGATAAAAGTATTCAATACTTGAATACTGATTTTACTACTCATGAATACAATGTTTTTGAGTAATGTCTAGCTCTGGTGGAGGTAATAAATATAAACCTCTAAACAAAGGTGATCGATCAATTTACTACTTGAAGAAGTACAAGTCCGGACAAAGTTTCTCAATTAAATATACAAAATTCAAGAAATATGCAGAATTTGCATAAAGCATACGTTTACATAAGGACCGGTCTTTAGATAACTAACTAGTAAGTAAAAATCTTCATGTAAAACTTAATTTCAGCATTATTGAAAACAAGATTATTTATGTCCATTGATCAACCGAAATGACTTGCTTATTATTTTCAGTTTTTTAGAACGTACACAAACTTTCTTCTTTTCCAGAACTAGTTAGTCCTTGCTTTATTTAAAATTTAATTCTTGTTAAATCTATTAATTTGCGGAGATCAAAGAGAAGTACTATGTAAGTAGAAATCTACAATTAAAGTTGGAGTTTATTATCATCTGTATGAATCAGTTTAAATTCAACATTATTCTAAAAGGTAGGTAGTGTTCCAGGTACGAGAATGTAGGTAGGTGTTTTTAACTGAACCTTAAATGTGCAAATGAAAGAAAGAATATTATAGAGGAATCATATTTTTCATTTTTATGTATACGTAGTCTTTTGTTGTAGTCGTATATTCAAAGGCGCCAAGAAATCTATGTCACTTTTTATAAAGCTAAGTGCTTCCACTTCTTCAGACGATATTTCTAGGAATCTTTGAAGATATAAATAGATATCCACTCTTTTCGATAAACTGTTAAAATGAACTTAAACAAGTGGATTTCATTTCAGTGTAGTAGAGTTAATATGTGTCTGGATATACATGGCGTTATGATATATCAGAAAAATAGTTTATTGTCGAGAAGACATAGATTATACATACACATTATAAACACAAGCTAATTCAAGTTGGTTAAAAAAATTAAATTAAAAATTTTACTAATACGAATTATTCTAAATATAGAAAAGGAGTATAGTAGTTATATAAAATATTGTACAGACCCATCCAAAACAGTCCAGCAAGATTTACGACTTTGTACGTAAAAATTAAAAAAACCCTCGGACCCGTAAACTTTTGTTTTGAGAGAGACACGTTTCACTATTAATTTCATTCCTGTAACCTCAACCCCCTAGCGGGAGCCCTAATTTTTTCAAATGAAAACGGGTATGTTGTGATACATCTTTTTAAAGAGCATTAAATTCTCTTTAAAATCTTGGCTTCGTTTTTTAAATTTTAGCTACTCGCCGCCGAGAAATTGCGTTTTAAAAAATGTAATTCCGATCGTTATCAATATCTCACATTGATCCAAGCTAACGTTCTTCCACCCTACTATACCCGCAGGGAGGGTGCCAATTCTCTCCATAAGTATAGTTCGGTCTACCAATCGCAGAATTTGAACCCGGGCCGGTGGCAAAGACGCCTTAAATCATTCGACCACAGACTTATGTAATATTTATATTATTTTTGTACAAGATTTCGCAAAAGTACAAGTGCCAAATGCAGCTACTTTTACAAAGGCATTGAGTATAAAAGTAGTGCAAACGCAGGCGTTAAGCGGGAAATTTGCAACCGAATTGTTGAAGAGATAGAGGTCCAGGGCGCCCATGACTTATTGCAGCATTGTGTCGTATTATATACAAGGTTCAATTAGATACGTTCCATGTATAGGGTGTCCAATCATTAATTCCAAGGGATTGGACGAGGACAACCGGTATCATGGCCACCACAATCTCCTTATTTAAAAAATGATGTATATTGCACCTAAGTGGACACTATTGATGATTTACGCAAACGTGTCATAGCTGCTGTCAATAACAAGTTCAAAACAGACAAGAAGCAGAAACGTTTGTGTTAGTTTATAGTAGTCGGTCCAAAATTTTAATTGAACATCAGGTATGTCAAACTATTTTTTTAATTAAAATCACAAATTAATTATATTAATAATTAATAACAATAGCGGCAAAAGTAGTTGAATTTGCTGCGTTAAAATGGGTGTTGTAAAATGTAATTTATTTTCCCTGTATATATTTGTGTTTTGTATTGGCTGCCTTAAAAAAAGTCCCCTCTTTTGTTTTCGAGGTCACTGCATCCAAATCCAATGCCAATATAATAATATTGACAGTTGACAGCAGTCAATTAGCTGTCAAACAACAAGGAACAAGTAAAATTGAGAAAATCCATACGTAAATGTATGTTTTTGAGGTTGCTGAGTTCAAAACTGATGTTAAAAAGACGATATTGCCAGTTGACAGCTGTCAACTAACTGTCAAATAACAAGGAACAAGTAAAATTAAGAAAATCCATACGTAAATGTATGTTTTTGAGGTTGCTGAGTTCAAAACTGATGTTAAAAAGGCGATATTGACAGTTGACAGCTGTCAACTAACTGTCAAACAACATGTGATTATCAAAATTGATAAAATCCATACGTAAATGTATGTTTTTATGGCTTAAAACAATTCAAAGGTAGCAACTCAATCGCGAAACACAAATATTTCTTTTTTTTATCAAGAGTTCAATAATTGAAGCCAGCAAGCTCAAAAACTTATATTTGTATGTGGATTTTATCAATTTTCCATTTTTGCTTGTTGTTTGACAGCTAGTTGACAACTGTCAACTGTCAATATTATTATATGGGCATTGGATTTGGATGCAGTGACCTCGAAAACAAAAGAGGGGACTTTTTTTTAAGGCAGCCAATACAAAACTTTCCAAAAGATTACCCTTTTAAGTAGTAAGTAATGGTGAATCCGTGGAGCTCCGTAGGAGCCAAAATAAGCAAAATTGAGCTTTGTGCCCATTGAGACTTTTGTTCAGGATGCCGAAACGAACAACATATCCAAATTTCAGCCAATTTGACGGAGAGCCAGTTCCCATAAGGTTTGTGCCGGGTTAATAAATAAAACAATTTGGTTCATACATATGAACATAACACGAAAAACATATATAAAAACATATTCGTAGCAAACGTTTTGTGTTGAAAATGAAATTCCACAGTCTTTTTATATGCAAATGCGTTTCTGTTTTATGAATTACCTAGGTGAAAACGATTTGCCCAACACTGATGAAGCGACGAAATTCTCGATACCCGTTCTAGAATAAATACGCTGGATATAGTCACCCCTATCCCAACGATAATTTAAAATAACAGATGTCTCCTCTTCATACCGGACATCGAGAGGTCAAAGACAGATACCTGAAAATGTTCCTTAAGGGAGTTATAACCCTTTAAACGGCAAACAAAATGAATAGTTTTAAATTAATTTTAGAAGCAATGATCGAACAGTTTGTTTGAAATTTGGTAACAAAATACATATTTGGAAGCTGATATTTCTGGAAAATTTGCTCTAAATTTGACCAACTGCTTACCCGACCAAAGTTATTATTGTATTACAAACTTCAAACTTATTCAAATGAGCACTCCTTGATAATTAGAACATTGATCATTGTATGCGCAAGACATTGCGTCCGTACTATGAAAGAAAATACAGAGAAAAAGATTAAGAAATAAAAATTTCAATATTTAAAGTCACTGAATAAAAATTTAAGACGTCTAGGTTGTTGTACAAATTATATACATATAAGTACTTATAATTATACAGTTCTTGCGAAATGATAGAGCATGAAAAAATAATTGGGATGTTTTCTATAATATTTTTCTCTATGACCAGTGTTTTCATGATATAGGGTTCAATTTAAAAAATATATATTTTATTTTTTCTACAAACGTTAAAAATGCAATTTTTAACACTCCCTTGCAGCATTAAAAAAATTGCACCAGTACCTTAAAATGATCACTTTAAAGAACTAGTGCCTTAAAGTAAATATCAAATTGTGACCGTAAATTTGCAATACATTTAATTTGTATTTTCTTGTATTGTCATCCGCTGCGCACTTCAAAACCGTTCATTTGGTCTCTGGTCAAGATCTTTGATTTGTTGGATTGATAACCTTCTCTTTGACGCCTCAGAAACGCAATTAGCTTACAATGCTTGTTAATATCTTCGTCGTTATTTATTCGTAACATAGCTTTAATCATAGAATAATTACACTATAGAGATGAAGATTTCCAAACGTTCGATTCCTCCTCAAAATAGGCCAATAATACATTTTCAGTATATTTTCCAGGAACGCCGTTTTCTTCACACCACTTCACAAACTTATTGTATGCAATTTCATATTGAATCCGGGATATTCTTGGTAATAAATCCAAAGCAGCTCGGTTGGCCGCTTCATCGATTGCTTTAAATGTAAATGTTCTTTTTCATATTTTCTTTATACTTTTTAAGGGCAAAGAGACAACGTTTGGAAGTGACAAATCCAAAGCTTTCAAACTTTTCGTAAATTATCGTTATGTAAATATATTTTTTGACCAATTGTCGGATGTACTTAATATTATAAGTAAGCGAATACGCAAATTATCTTTACAGGTGATTTTAATATTGACTCCTTTAACAATTCAAAGGATTTTAACTTTTTGTGTAATTTATGGACATGTTTTAATTTAGTTAGTTTAGTGAAGTGGCCTACTCGGGTAACAGAGACTACCGCGACTACGATCGATCATATTTTTTATAAATTTTAGATTTACTAGACCTTGCTTGAGTTTTTGACAATGTAGTATCTGACCAGAGACTGTGCTATGTCAATTAGGTATAACAGGTGCTGTAACTGTTAAAAAAATAATGTTTCTCTGAGAAGAAGTTTTAGTGATGCAGCTATATTAAAGTTTCGTACAGATATTTCAGATAAGTACTGGCATAATCTTTATAATTTAAAACATATCACTGATGCATTCGCTTATTTTAACAGTGTATTTTTATATTATTTTAATATTCATTTCCCTCTTCGTAAGTATTACAATAAGCCATGTGATAAAAAATGGGTTAATGATGAAGTTAAAGCTTCTAGTAAACAATTAAAGAATGTTTACAATCTTCGAAAAGTTTCCCTGAATTAACTCATTTTTATAACATAGAAAAGAGGCGGCATAGGCAATTGGTTGAGCAATCTAAAAAAACTTATTATCAGAACAGAATCATGTTTTCAGAAAATCAACCACGTTCTGCTTGGAGTTCTATCTGAATTGTGTAATCGTAATAACTCACATAATAATGTCCAACTAAATGTTGATGGGGTTTCTTATGATGAACCGGTAACGGTGGCTTCATTATTTAATGATTTTTTCATAGACGCCCCTCAAAGAGTAGTTGATCGAATACCTAATGCGGTAAATGATTTAAATTTTAATAATCATTTCACGGAAAATAGTAGCTCTCTATATCTGAATCCATATACTCCCACTGAAGTTCTTGAATTGTTGAAAAGAAAGTTCTGGGTCAGACGATATACCAACGTTTTTAGTGAGGCATGTTATCGACTGTGTAATACATCCCATTACGTATCTTGTCAATCTGTCCTTTGAGTGTGGTGCATTTCCAGAATCATTGAAGACCGGAAAGATTGTACCTATTCTTAAAGCGGGTGACCCCAGTAATATGGAAAATTATAGACCTTATTATCGTTTCTTGATAAGTTCAATATTTTAACAGAGAATCAGTATGAGTTTCGCAGCGTGATGTCCACGAGCACAGCCATTCATTCACTTTTAAGTAAAATATACCATTTTATTGAACTCGTTGAGAGCCCGATCTAAGTAGGGCTTTTGATTGCGTCAATCACGAAAGGCTGATATCAAAGTTAATAGCTTTTGGAGTAAGGGGTCTGGCTCTTGATTGGGTACAATCTTTTCTAGAAAACAAAACTCAGTTTGTTGCTATAAAAGATAGCAGTTCGGTACAGTACCCTGTACGAATGGGTGTACCACAGGGTTCAATTTTAGGTCCAATGCTTTTGTTGTTGTATATGAATGATCTCGATTTAGTTTCATTAAATACATGTTTCACTATCTACGCTGATTACACTTCCTTAATCACTTCCAGCGGTGATGATACAAATTTGGAGGCAAATTGTAATATTTTATTAGATGATTTAACAAAATGGTTTTCAGAAAATCAGTTATATTTTAACATCAATAAAACAAAAATTTTGAGATTTCACAATTCACAAAAAAATTGTAACACTTTAGATTTTACCATTGATAACACGTGTTTAAGTACTGACTCTGACATAGTGAAGTTTTTGGGTCTTTATATAGATAAACATTTGAAATGTGATGCTCACTGTGATATTCTAACGAATAAACTCTCCTCCCTAACGTATCTATTTCGTAATTTGAGATCGGTTTTAAGTATTGAACAACTTCGCTGTTTATACTACGCACGAGTTGAATGTCGTTTGAGATACGGTCTCTGTTTCTAGGGTAACTCCACATTTACTACTCAGGTTTTTAATGCTCAAAAAAGGCTGCTAAGATGTATAATGGGAGTTCCTAGATATTATTCATGCAGGGAAATATTTAAAAACTTAAGAATTTTAACTTTGCCCTGTTTATTTATATTTGAAATGTGTCTGTATGTGTTTCATAATAAGAGTTTATGTTAAGTAGTTCTTATCATAGATACAATACACGACAAAATATGGATTTTCATTTGCCATTTGCTCGAATAAAAATAACAGCTAACTCTCCCGACTGCTTGAGCCTTAAAATATATAACAAACTACCTGAGG
This sequence comes from Monochamus alternatus, assembly GCA_037114965.1. Lineage (NCBI taxonomy): Eukaryota > Metazoa > Arthropoda > Insecta > Coleoptera > Cerambycidae > Monochamus > Monochamus alternatus. The sequence goes on from CM073429.1 coordinate 29,008,037, forward strand.
AACTTAAATCGATGCAAAGTGTATATTTATTTAAGGGCGCTCTAAAGCAATTTTTAATGGACAAATGTTATTATACTGTTTCGTCATTTCTGCCTACTCTGTCTTAATTTGTAAGTCTTGACTATTCCTATACATGTATTAGTGTCTTTAAGGAAAATAAAGTATTATTATTAAATGATTAATACAACAATGGTTGCCACTATGGTTACTATACAGGGTGTTTATTAATTGAATGCCGATACTTAAGGGTGTGAATCCTTCGATCATTTTAAGAAGAAAACTTAATATCAACGTATGTCCTAAACCTCTTAATTTTTGAGCTACAGGGTGTTACAGTTTTAAGAAAAAATTTACTTTTTTATTATAATTTTCTTATCACTCCAGATATTTTTATGAAATTTTGTACACACCTACTAATCATTAAGGAGCGTTGTTTGATGTAAAAAATGTTTTAAAATTTTTGCCAATGACGTCCGTACGAGGATTGAACAAAATATTTTTGAAGAAAAAAATGGTACTCTACTGCTTTTTCTAAAAACTAAAATTATTTTTAAAATCTCCATTTATTTTACAGCAAATTCGGTCCCTAGACTTACTGTCGTAAGACGCGCCAATTTCACGTAAAAAAATTAAAACCAAAAAAGTTTTTCCCCAAGTTCATTGAGACTGCTCTTGATATTTTGTTGCCATTTTGTAGACACCCATCATGCGTGGAAACACTTTTTTAGGACAAAAATTAATTTTCTACTTTAACTAGTGACCTCGACGTAGGCAGCCGTCGAAATTGTGGACAGTGACTAATCGCTAGCTTGTAGACAAGCGCGACGGGCGAAGAGTGCGGGGAGCAACATTTCATAGGCGTACTAAACTTGCTATCAGATATAAAAATATACAAAAATAATTGCATTACATAATATCCATTATTTTTAGAGTAGAAACAATGATATAACGGTTTTTACCAATTTCGAGGCGTTAGATAATAAAAATAATAAGAATATTTCAAAATTTAAAGTTTTTCTCTTGTATATCGGTGTACCTAAGTTAATTTCGAAACTTTATCAAGACAAATTGAAAAGATTCTTACCAAAATTGTAAATATATCCTATAAAACGATGCCCTCTTGGGCATGGATGACCCACCACCACCCGGCTCATGCCACCACAAGATTAGTACGCATTACGTCAGAATCATAACAAACTTCACTATCACTGTATGTTCACTATTTATTAAAATAATCACACGTTCACTTCGGTGTCATATCCATTTCACTATAACATAACACTTTTATTTCATTATCACACTTTCACATCACTGCCACATATTCACTTCACTATCACAATTTAATCTTTACTGTAACACTTTTGGCTTACTGCCACTATGTAGCAAAGTTCTCACTTCATTTGTATTTAATTATCACTATCAGTAGAGATGTTGCTATTACTGTCACTTGAATCATCTTCTCCCCTAAATGGATAATGAGTGGCCAATACACTTACGCCATGTTTCAGCAGTGACATGATTAATGGCCTCCTGTAATAATAAGTTCACATCACTTAATTTAAAGGTGGTATTATTTCGTGCTACATAGGTTTTTATTTGTGCCCAAACTAATTCTATTCCCTTTAATTCACAATGGCATGGCGGTAAACCTCGCGCTTTGGCCATCTCATGTACTAAATACTTAATATATCGACCTTTTTCTCTTTGGAAAATTTTTAATAATTCAATATTCAATATTCTTTGATTTTAACCATTTAATAATATCTGCTTTCCTTGATGCTGATGTTGGTAACTTTTCGACTCTTCTGCTATGATAACTTGCGTTATCCATCACAACAGCTGCTCCTGGTTCTACATTTTCAAATACTTCACTGTCCATATCTTCATGGTAATCTCCCGTCCTACGTGATTAAAAAAAATGCAAACCATTTTCTAAAAATCCCGAATCTCTTCCAATATGTGTTATTATTAACCTACGTCCTTTGCTTCTCTTTTACTTCTAAAAATGCTTCTCTTTTACTTCGAACGTTACCATCCTACCAAACTTTTAATACAGTATAACCTTCGTTTACCCATGTTTCATCCATGTAATATATATTTTTGCCCGATGCACAAAATTCTCTTAGTTTTTCTAAATATTCTTTTCGTCATACTACAATTTCACCGTTTTCAACGACCATACATTTACGATTTCGTTTCAAAAATCAAAAATTGTCATGCATTGTTCTTCTAAGCACTGTCAAATACTTGAGACATGTTCTCATCTTTAGCTATCGTAGCTTGAATTTTTTTTATCGTCGGTATTTCATTTCTGAAGAAGAATCCATGAATTTTCCTGCGAATGGCGTATTTTACGTCATCATCGACTTCTGTTTTTTTCCTTCCTCGTGTTTCTATTTTTTTCTATTTTGGATTTACCTCCACACTCTTTTTTATAGCACGATATATACTAGAAACTGACACTTGTGTTAACGAACTACACATATCAACAGCTTCACTAACACTTATGTTAGAGTTTCGCGCTCGAATTCCTTCGTATACGTTTTTTATTATTATCAATTGTCCGTTACATAGGTTATGTCCATTACTAACAGACCTTTTACTAGAACTGGCACTTTGATCCATTTTTAACTGTTATTTGTTAACTTAACAGTTGCAATAATTTATTTTTATAATTTAATATAACTATAGAAATAACACGCATTTTCTAATGGCGTTCTAACCTCGGCAAAGCCATGTACTAACGCTCACGGTTTACACACACCAAAATATTGTTTTTCACAATGCAATAAACAGAGATAGAGATACTTCGGACTTCAGTTTGAATGAGTCTTTATCGTGGTGCCGTAAATGTAAGTATAGTATCGTTGTGCATAGAATTCGGCACAGTGATAATGAGGTAAATAATGTGTAATCTCTTATAAAAATATTATATGCTTAATAGATGTTTTATATTATCTATCTGTCACTGGCCACAATTTCGACCGCTGACTATAAGAAGCATTGCTTTTCAGATATTTTAACTTTCTATTATGGTTATTTTATTAGATTACAAAGATCTTACAAACATTATAGGAGTAAGTAGGCATTGCTTGTTATAAGTTTGTAACAACAGCAGCAATAGATGTCATGTCAAATCAATTTGTTTGATCTGCGGTTAGGGTTAGTTAGAGCATGATGAAATTATAAGTTGGTTTCTATGAGTGTGTAATTGCATTACAACAAGTATTACGTACATACTATACTTTACCTACGACCACTACTGCAAATACTTAAAAACACACCGTCTGCGATCAATGTAAGAATCCTATTACGTACGGTAAAAAATGTCTTAAAAATATTATACCATAAAGTAATATAATAGGTCTATTTAAGCAAGAAATTCAAACTCACTCCATACTGTCAAAAACGTTTATCCAACTACTTATTGCATGACGTTTAATGAAAATGAATACATAACTTTACTGTTGAATATTTCTGACAGTTGAAACCAATGCGGAGTCTTTGCTTTACCAGACCTAATATCTTCTTAAAGTTACTCGCAGTTCGTACTACTTGAAAACTTGTTTAAAATATAATGGTTTGCAGTAACATACATAATATTATTTTTCTTTTTAATTTAGTCAATGCAAACGGCAAGTCTCCTAGAGCTACCACTCGCTACACTGAAATATTTTGCAACACAAAGAACACATTTTCTAAATTAAAATTGGCTATTATGATATGTAACCCACTTAAAACTCCCCAGGCTCATATCTCTCTGTTATTCTTTAAGATATTGTTACGGAAGCTTATCTACCTTTTTTAGTTTGTTAATTATGTTTCTGTTTGCGTTAGAATTTGTAATTTTTATAATACCTTTATTTTGACGTTTTCTAGAATATTCCAGACCATATTCGATTTAGTTACCAACACTATCTCAACAATATCTCCAGATGATGATGATCTATACAAGGATACAAGAGCACAATTCCTATTTAAAATATGTACTCCACAAAATTCTGCATGAATAGAAACGCAAAACGGACCAAGATTTAAAGATTTCAATTCTATTCTACCTGTACCAAATATGGCAACTCCACCATGGCCTCTGCTACGTTCACGACAATACATTTAAAATGATCCAAATAGATAGTACTGAGCTTGTCAGTCTGTAACCAGTGTTCAGACAAGCACAATATATCAAATGGGTTGAACTTTAAAAATACACAAATTTCGTCAATCTTACTAGCAAGTCCTTGGACATTGAGGGCACAGATTGAAAAACTATCCGCTGATTCTTCGTGGTTGGTCAGATGAGAGAGATTCTTGCATTCTTCGTGACGGAAACAAAAAATTAATAATAAATATAAAATATACAGAGTGAGTCAGTCATAATGGCATTAATTTTAAGAGGAGATAGGGAATAATGAGTATAATGCGACTACGCGATTAAAAAAAATTTAAATGCATATTTACGCGAAAAAAATAATTTTCAAATCATTATTTAAATCCCCTTTTCAGATGGTCACTGACCGCTCATAGACTTGGTCGTTTACAGCTCACAGTTCAATTCCATGTCGACCTGATGCGACTTTGCCAAATTGAAATATTTTCCTAGTATCTACCTAGGTATACTCGCGACAAGAATTCAGACGACTTACGTCATACGAACAAATGAATAATTCACTATATTTTCATCAAAATATTTAAGAAACTGCAACTGATGGTAATAAAACTATATAATACACTAAAAGTTTGCATTATATATTGCACTAAATTGCAAAAAATGATTGTTTTTAACGCGACCAAATATCGAAAATTACGTTGACAATAAAAACAAATGTGTAACGTCAGCCGTGACGTAAGACGTCTGAATTCTTGACGCGAGTATATTAGACATCATAAATTAACGGTTGTACTGATTAATTTAGAATCTCATATTTTTTCTTGTTAATTCAGCCAATAATAGTTTAAAATGTTAATATCCAATGAAATCAATTAATAATAATCAAATAATTCAATTCAAAAACGCAGTCCATTCAGGTTTTCCGGTATAAAATACGGTCCAATCAAAAATCCCCGTACACTCCTGCCTGTCCTACGTTCACAATAAATCATCTCTGAAAGCTGAACCGACGTGTAGCGTGTGAATTTTCATCAAACCAAATGTGGCTGTTGTGACTACAAGGAAATTAGCTTGGTTACAGTTTAAAAAATATTTAACATTGAAATTACAAAACTCCAACGTATCTAATGATAAACCGAGTAATAAACCATTTAGGCACATTACATAAAAAATCTATACCCAATGTGTAAATTATTAAGAGAAGCTGAAAAGTATTTCGTGTTTAAATACTAAGTAATAAAATAGCACGCCTCTTATCTGATACTCATAAAATTTATCGAGAGTGAATCTTGACCTACCGTATTATTAGGTCAATAACCTAGTCACCTAGTTTTTGTACTGTTATTGAACGACAAGGAGTAAAACTATCTTTTTTATCTATTATAGATACATGAATGAATTTTCTTTAAATATTGATTTATTTGTTAATAAAAACAAATGTAGATAATAAATAAACGTTTTCGAAAGTTAGGTTATAACAGTTTAATAATTTTGATATTACGTTTTCACTTCGTTCTACAATTGACTATGAATTTTTAGTATTACTCGTAAGTACAATTAATTATTCAGTTTGTAGTTACGCACATCTAGCCTATAAATGTATTGTTTTTCAAGTCGTATGATACTAACCTGTTTAAAATACCAGCTAGAGTAAAGTTGCACTCAGCCGTCCATAGTACTTTATTAATAAAATTAGGGTCAGCTACGATTTGACTTTGAAGCCAATTGCAAAATTCAAGACGGCTAGGGAAATCAGGTTCTAAAGCTTGCATTTTCTGAAAATATTACGGATTCGGTAAGTTTTCTCGCAACATTCTGCAGACCTTGTTTTGGGATATCTCCAATCACCTTGAAATGGTTCTTGTAGAAATAGTAAGCTGCTCCCCAACTAAATTTAAAACAGCTTCTATCACATTTAAGTCATTTTACCGATGTCCCGCAAGTTCCCGACGCTGTTTCACAGAACCCGTATCGCGAAGGCGTTGAAGCACTCGCACAAAGGTTCGCGCACTTGGAAAATGTTATCTGATAGGGAAACGTCTCCGATATTCCACAGCAGCGGCATTCGCATTTCGTAAACATTCTCCGTATAAAACTACCATTTCCGCATATTCAAAATTTGTAAAATTAGGCATTGTAAATTTACGACTAATACACGAGACCGAAATAAATAAACTACTGCTTGTGTATTCTCTTCATCCCCCCACCAAATGTATGGTGTGATTTCCAAATTTGGGGGAAAGAAATGCGGGAAATGCAGGAAGTGCGACTAAATGGTGGTAATGGTGTTAGACGATATTATGTATGTAATCCTGATGTGGCAACTATGTTTCCTGCGACATTGGATTGTTATATGTTTGCATCACCAGAACTTGTAGCGTATCAGGAGCGTCGTGTTACCGTTTTTTTCTCGATTTTCTGACTTTATTAGGCCTTCCGAATACGTGGTTAAAATTGATGACATTATGACTGATTCAACCTGTATAACTAGATCGATTTCATCGCTACAGTTTAGTTTGTGTCACTTTTTATGTTCAGAAGCCGAAGGCGATTGATAGACAATTATTATGCCATCGAATAGGCCATGATAGGCTTTCAAAATACAGTGACATTAAAACAAAAGGCTATTTTAACATATTTATGGCTTCTAAATTTTTTCTTTAAAGTTAAAAAGTTTAAATATGTCATACAAGTTAAGGGGATGATTCAGCATGATGAAGTAATGATAGTTAGTAACGATTTTTCTCCTAAATGTCAATTGTTTTCAAGTTACAGTTTATGCTTCAGTTTTTTAATTATACTTTTTAAATCACATTTTTCGCACATGCACTACATAGATTAAGCTTTATTGTGCTAATTACAGAGAAGTTTCATTAGGTACCTATCGCTGAATCGCAGTTTACCTACAATCGAAAATAAGATATTCTTGATTCATATCGATAAATCTAACCATCCAACGAATCATGCTGAATCACCCCTCCTATGTTCTATGAAATACAATAAGGGTATTTTCAGGTTAATATAGTACAGCTACAGACTAAAGTACTATTTGATAACATTTTTAGAGGGTTCCAATATGAAGCTGTTTAGTTTTATGCAAAATCACACATAAAAAGGTTTTAAATAATGTTTTAGGAAACATCGCACAATAGAGCTTCACAATTTTGATGATTCTTTTGGTAAGTTCAGTTTGTCACCAATAATAAATATACCAAAATTCATTGCAATGAAAAATGCTCCGCGGGCTAATCCCCGGACCAGCATTGAATTACACCTAGAAAACCTATAGCAAACAGCTACAGTTATTCGTCAGCAGCCCACCAGACATATACCGGTTTCGAGCTAATTGGCTCTCATCAGTATGCCACAGGTGAAGCAGCCGACGAATTAGCTGTTTTAAGTCTGTATAACCCGACGCGGAGTGTCGAAACTATGGCTCTAGCGGCCATTCGCTACTCCATGTCCGATTAACAAGCCACAGACACAAAGCGTTCTACATCGCAGTAGACACCATTGAATACTAGTGGCTTTTATCATGATTCGGTGATAACGATATGTTGCAAACACGAAGTTCCAGGAAATAACCTCTCTGTGCACTAATGCCCCGACCAGCATTGAATTACACTTGTAAAATCTATAGCAACCTGTAGTGAATCGCTTTACCACTCCGCGTTACTTATGGTTCCTACTGCCGGGTTAAAATAGCTAACATTCATTGGTTGCCTCACCTATGGCATACTGATGAGAGTTGATAAGCTTTAATCCGGTATATGTTTGGTGGGCTGCTGACTTGATATTATGTTTGCTATAGGTTTTCAGTGTTTCAAGTGTAATTCAATGCTGGTCGGGGCATTAGTCCACATACTAGTTGTTTCCTTGAATTCCGTGTTTACAAGGTATTGTTATCGCCAAAGCGTCATGAACGTCGCTTTCACTGGTTTGTACTTCGATGTGGAACGCTTCGTGTCTGTGGCTTGTTAGCATGAAGTTATTAAATTGTTTTCAGTAAACATCGTGCAAGAAGTAGTTGGGCGAACGTTTTTGACAGTTTGGAAACAGCTTGGATTCCTTGCTTGAACAGAGCTAATATTAAATTTTCAAAAAAATGTCACAGGGAGGCATATTATGTATATGTTACAATTTTTTAACTTATTCCTAGAACACAGCACCTTCTCAATTAAATTGATGTAAACATTTTCCATGGCGTCTATTATATAAGATTCTGTTGTAGAAAACAGAAAACTTTGATAGTCGATGACGGTGCTATCTTTTACAGACTATGCAGATGTTATTAATTAACTTCGAGTCTGCTTCAAAATAGTCATATGAGTTGCGTCGGTTCTCAGCGAGTAACCAATTAGCAGTTAATTAGGAAACTTCACCGTTAGTTATCCAACAGTTATAACTGCAACTTATTGTCCATAATCAGCGACGAAATGTCTAGGATGTTCCAAAACTTATTTAACTATGTGAAAATAACGAATTTATACATTTTATACATCATTAATGGCCCTAACATTCATACTGGAGTGTATACCGTAGGTAATTTCATTAGTTTTCGGTATTTATCACCAGATATTGATTTGCAGGGCACACGTGTAGATTTGAAAATGATTAAACTAATTTAGAAGATGTAATAAGAACTTATACATATATATATATATATATTTGGTCGATTGATTTTAAATAGAAGATAGTATTGTGTGAGACATCATTTTAAAAGACATCTAATTATCTTTAAAGCCATCTAGTTTTGTAATATTGTATGATCAGTTTCCGAGAAATTAAAAGTGAAAAGTTCAGGTAATTAAATCATCTTATCATTAATTTTACTTTATTAGGTATATGTTGAAAATAGTCACCACCAACCTCCATGCAGTAGTCGAGACAGAATGTTGTCTAACAGTATGTAGTATTTGTAAAGTAAGAAGGTTACACATCATGATTCAAACCGTGTGGCAGATTTTTTTGTTTTTAAATAGCCTCACAGAAAAGCCTAAAAGAGATAAATATAATGAACGTAGATCCTATTCAGTAGGTCTTCTCTTTCTAATCTATTCTTGAAATGTTTTATTTAAAAATGGGTCATTTTCGATTTTTTAAATTTTGCTACCTAATCGAAAGTTCTTTATCAGAGCAGCTTATGTACAAGAAGGAAAATTAAATCTCTGCCTTCAACTTTATCCCTAAAATCGCTGTTAAAATTGGTTTTCTTCAAAGGGGTGGTGTGGCTAAGTGCTACGACATAAGTTCCTCACTGGCCCCATTGTAAGCGCTAAGCTGACTCCAGTCCTCTGTAGGGATTGTCGAACACAAACTGAGAACAAATACTGTCAGTGCCTGTCTGCAGAAAAGGCATCTTTTTGTTGACCTCATTCCATAGGCAACTCATAACTTCTCTACATTTACATCTGGTTTGAAGCCAATGCTCTTAAGGAAAAGCATGGTTGTCCGGGTCATTCCTTTTAGATAAATATCTATTCTCTGGTAGGTGTAGTTCGCATAGCTTCAGTTATGCCCAGGCAGGCAAGCTTTTGTAGCTGGCTGAGGTTTTGTTTAGCTGTTATCTGCTAGATTTTCCGCCACCAGAAGACAGCCTAGTTTCTAGTTATCCAGATCGATTCTAATATTTACATGGTGGTTGTAGTATGAAAGACGTCTTATTTCGACTTAAAGCAGAGTATAGCTATGAATATCTCCTTGTAAGCACTTGTAGGTAGAAGAATTACACCAATTCGTTTGGCTTCAGCCGATTGTACTCGTAGATAGTTGGATAAAATTTATATTTATCTGTAAATAGTAAATTCTAAATTCGTTGTGTAAAGTAATTGATGGTGATGTACCTAAATAATCGATTGAATAACAAATTGTTGTACTTAATGATTTTTAGTTTCATAAAATTATATGTTCATATTATAATCAATATAAATATTTTATTTATTTATTTATTTATTAAGAAAAGATAAGGGCAGAGGCAATGCCTATTATGTCCAATGGGTAAACTTAAACTAATTACAATAAAGGTGAAACATGAAAACAGAGCAAAAATAACACAAAATAAATTTAAAAATAACACAGTATACACAGCAGAAAAATATTCTAATACTATATTACTCTAAATCACTAAAAATACGAAAAAAGACCTAACCGGCACACGGTTCAACACATAATCACAAAACTCACGCACTTAAACTAGCGATGTAGTAATCTTGAAGTTATTGGCGGATGAAGCAGTGACGACAGGGTCGGGAAGTTGGTTCCAGTTCTGAAATATTCGATTGGAGAAAAAGTACTGCCTAGTGGTGGTTTTAAAGTGTTCCCTACGCAATTTGAAAGAGTAGCCACGGAGCCGTTCATCGTCGTTCAGAGGAAGTGCTTGTTCGTCATATCTAACCATAAACTCTCTATGCCAAGAATAGACTTATTTATGGTTTTAATTTCGTAATCTTTAAAAAACTATTTAAAAGATACAGACACCTCCTCCACGACGATTATTCTGACGATCATTTCTAAAAATTGTATAGTTTCCTATGTCAATGACTGAGCTTGGGATTTAATCAGTTAACCATGTTTCCGTGAGGAGTATAATGTGGGGCTGATAATTTTGGATAAAGACGTGGAAATTGTTAAGTTTGGCTGTGAGTGAATCAATGTTGGTATAGACTGCATGAATTTCAGACTAAATATTCAGTTTTTTGGAACCTCAATAATATTTGGCTTTCCTTTCTGGTATTTAATGGTCAAGTTTGCTTCCCCGGCTTCCGTTCTGTGTTTCAATTCATCACGCAAATATAATTATAATATTTTATTGTATTTTTATTACATGGCGTTCTTAGTGTGATAAGTACATATTTTTTTTACTGATACTATTTTGCGTGTTAACTTCCATCTTTCACGTAGATTTTCCATGAGAATTTAATGTTTACGCACCTTCGCTAATGTCAATATATTTCTAAATAGTTACTGGGTTGGGTAGACACTACGTATTTTACGTCTCTAACGTGTTTGTCGTTTATTTGCAAGCCAGATATATTATAGATACATTCGCGTCATTCATGTTATATAGATGAATAACATTTCATTATTGTAAGTTGAATATTTTGATGTAGTAACTTCAAAAGGTGAAAATATCTGTAACTGTTTCATATAATCTTATACCACTATCAATATTTATTGAGATATTTGTGTAGATATGACACAGTTACTAAAACATTCCGTATATTTTTGCTAAATTAAATAGGTGGCTACTTTTGCAATGTTTTGTAGAAGCTCTTCAAACAACAATTTAATTGAAAAATGAATGACTCCCGAAAATGTTTTTATATTTTACAAATTTCATATTTTACTTAACGTGATAATTAATATTCTCTTCAGTATTATTTCTGTTTCTCGACTTTTTTCTCAAATTTTATCGTTTGTGAATAAATAGCTGTGAATACATTTAATATATTAATATTCCCTTTTGTTTGTTGCTTCGCCTATGATATACTGATGAGAGCTAACAAGCTTGAAACTGGTATATGTATGGTAGTGTCACTACAGACAATCTGTCATGATCCGGTGTCACCACACTTGCCAATAGCATTAATGCTTTCTTACGGTATAGATTGTATAGCTACCCAATTAATCAATAATACTCTCAGTTCACGCGGCATAATAATGGAATTTGAGGAAAATTAATGTGGAATGTATTAATATTAAAATGACAATTTTGTTTGAGTATTAATTTAATTCAATCGTTTATTTTCAAATATTTGTCCATGAAACGATATGATACTATCTGCTGAAGGAAAACTTATTAATAACATTGTTTCACTGGTGTGAACTGATAGGTTATTCATATATTCAAATGCCATTTTAAAAAAACCTAACAAGTAAGGCATAATTTAAAAAATGAGACAATTTGCATGGTTTTCATGTGACGTGAGCATGTTTCGTAATAGGGTGTTTACAGTTATTAGATTTTATACGATATATATATTTCTCAATCAATTCTTCATCTGTTATTTAACATTGGATATTTTGTAGAGCTCCCACATACCTAGTTCACGTGCGAAATCACATGTAACTTAACGAGGATATGGCGCACCAAAGTGCACGCAACTGGAGCTAGAAATAGAGACAGTTTTCTTATATTCTATTTAAACATTGATGGATAAATATGTATGTCAATGAAGCGTAACATTAATTTAAAAGTTACATAACAGAATATATTTACAGTAAACATATGGAAGTACCTAACTGAAACCATTAAATACCGAACAAATAGGCTCAAAAGATACAAAATATACATACATGTTTTATTAGATAATAGAGAGTTATTGGAAATCCCTTTAATACTGCCAAACAGTATTAGGAACGACTTTATTTAAATACTGCTTGCCCTTATTTTGTTCAGAAAAATGTAGTTATTGGTTAATAATTTGACGGATGGGATTCCCTGATTCTTTTGTTTATATCTCTCAATTATTGCCAGTTTAATGGTGAATGAGAAAGGAAATAGAAGTCAATATTTTGAAAAAATTAAAATAAGTTTACTTATCTTTATTTCATTTTTCTTGAAACATGCGACGGAACTTATTTAAAAAAACGAAAAACATTTTATTTTTAATTTAGGTTAGGACGGGTATAACCGATTACGGCCGAACGATCCGATCTATCAAATAAGAGATTGCTCAACGTTACCTTAATCATGCATAAATATGGTCGAGCACTATCCTTATTATTGCTGCCTTAATAATACAGCACATATGCGCATGCTTAGATGCCAATATAAGGGAAACCTAAATATTACTTAACCTTATGACACGTCCAATAACTCTCTATTATTAACAATATTGTGTGAAACTAACTACTTTGAGACTAAAGCCTCGAACATCGTTGAATGACTCCTACAATATCTACTTTTGTAATTTTTTAAATATATTGTAAAGGTATTTATGCTAATATTAATAAATATTCCTACAATTTGTGTGAATGAAGTCCTACCTATGCATTTAGTTTCAAATAATTTTAATTTATATAATAACTCTTATAATTAGATATTTGCTCCAACTTAAAGAAAGAGTCCTGAAGAAGCAATCCTAAAAATATAGAAATCGAGTTCCCACAGGGTCAAAAATAAACTTATGTATTGAATGTTTTCATTAAACCAGGTTTGACTTTTTTGTAGTAAATTTAGCTAGATTAAAAATTGTTATTTTAGATAATTATTGAGTAGAGCTTTGTCTATGCAATTGTTCATTAGCATCTCTAGATATTTGGCATTAGAGAACATGCATATGACTTCATTGATAGAAATTGTAGGAAAATTGATTTATATTAGTTTAAATACCTTTCCAATACAGTAAAAAGAGAAAAAATAGTTTCAGCCTCCAACCTATAATAGAAAATAAACTAATAACTAACCAGAAGTTTTGTCAAAAGAAAGTTTTCTGGCATTAAATAGAAGGAATTCCTTACAATGAATATTTCTTATGGAACTCTAAAAATAACCCTGATTTTTCCGATATATCAGAAAGTGTGTCGACTGAAAAGTTTTCGGATGCTATTAATAGAAATGTCTATGTGGTTAAATCAGGGTAAAATTTGGTGAATTTTACGAAGAAAATTCCATTACCTTAGATTTTATGAAAAATGTACATTTTTAGGATTTCAACTTTATCGTTTTTTGTGTTTATTTGATAAACTATATGAAACATATCAAGTCGCTTTATTAGAATATATATATGTAGAGTTAGATATCGAGTAAAGCTATACAGGGCGGTTATGCAACAAGCCAGAAACTTATGTATACTCGCGACAAGAATTCAGACGACTTACGTCATACGAACAAATGAATAATTCATTATATTTTCATCAAAATATATAAGATATTGCAACTGATAGTAATAAAACTATATACTACACTAAAAGTTTGCACTATATATTGTACTAAATTGCAAAAAATGATTGTTTTCAACACGACAGAATATCGAAAATTACATTGACAATAAAAACAAATGTGTAACGTCAGCCGTGACGTAAGACGTCTGAATTCTTGACGCGAGTATATCTACTTACTCTTCGGACTGATACTCTGACCAGCGTTGAATTATGCCCACACTATTTACTCATATATTCTTTAATATTAGTTTTTATAGATTGTTTACTCTATGGCAAATATATTTAATCTAATCCATTTTCCTACCATTCCTTTTAATGAAGTCATATGTTCGTTCTTTGATACCAAATACATAGGCATATTAAGGAATAATTTGCATATCTAAAACAATAAATTAACCTAGCTAAATCTACTATCAAAACAAGTCGTACTGGTATAATTAAATTGTGTTGAAAACTTAATTTGGGTTTTAAAAATCTTTGTATGATTTCTTCACAGACCACTGATTTATTTATACCAGGTACCTATTTTTTTTTTAAGTAAATTTCGCTAAATTAATTTTTGTTATATATTTATTGAATCCAATCTGGTCTATGAAATTGTTCGTAGAACATACGTATGACTTAATTCATAAAAATTGTAGTAAAATTGATTTATATTAGCTTAAATATATTTACAGTACAGGGTACAGGGCAACTCGAGATATTGAACCCCATTCATTCGATTTGGCAATATGATTGGTCCAATCAAGCGATCATCGACAACCCCTGCCCAAACTTTTAAGAAAAAGCGTTAAAAACGATCCCGTTGAATCGCGTGCGGATTTTAAAAATCCCAAACATGAGTATTATAAAAGAAAGATACTATAGAAAGAAAAGATATTATACTGAAAACAATTATAAACAATTTTTCTACAACTTAAACAGGGAAACATGTGATACTATTTATAATACTGAGACCACAGATGAAGGTTTTTTGAAATTTGTCAATTGTTTGTGTTATTATCACGATATTTGCTTTCCTCTTGTTAAAGAACAAATCAGCTCGAAAAATAACAATGGATGGGTAACACCTGGAATTACACCTGCTCACAAAAATTTAAATTGCTACACGAAATAAAAACGCAACTTAGTTGATATAGATCTTTACAAAAAAGACATAAAAAAATTACAAAAGAGTTTTACTTACTGCCAAAAGGATGTACAATGATTCATTATACGCTAAAGCTACTAACAAAACTAAGACTGCATGGTCAATTATTAATAACAATTTAAATAACAACAAATGTAGACATAATATAGATGAAATGAAAATAAATGATGAAATGACAACAGATCCCTGTTTAATTGCACAACATTTAAATAATTATTACATAAATTTGCCATTTACATTGAATGAAAATTTACAGGGTGATGTGATTGGACCTACTATAGAAAATAAATCTATTCCTTCGTTATTTCTAAGACCCGCTAATGAAAATGAAATTTATAATGTTATAATGAATTTAAAGAATAAAAATTCATCAGGAATTGATAATTTGAGTCCAAATCTAATAAAACAATCTGTTAACTTTTTAGTATATCCATTAACATATTTAATAAATTTATTTCTTGAAGAAGGAATTTTCTCATACGTATTAAAGACAGCCAGAGTATTTCCAGTGTATCAAAAAGGGAGATAATATATTGCCTGAAAATTATAGACCTATTGCCCTTCTATCAACAATATCTAAAATCTTAGAAAGAATTGTATTCAATCGTATAATTGAATTTGCCAATATACATAGTATTTTATCATAGTCTCAGCATAAATACCGTGAGAATAGATCAATTACAACTGCAGTAATGTCATTTTTAAATCACCTCTACAGTAATCTTGATAAAAAAAAACAAATGTGTCGGCTTCTTTATGGACCTACGGAAGCGTTTGATCTAGTGAATCATGAACTATTAATTAAGAAATTACATAAATATGGTTTGCGAGGAAAAGTAAATGACTGGATATCATCTTACGTAACTAAACGAACGCAAACAGTTGAGGTAAATGGTGTTAAATCGGATAAATTGTTGATAGAATTTGGTGTTCCGCAAGGATCTGTACTCGGACCATTATTGTTTCCTTTTAATATAAATGATATGCCTGGCTTCTTTGATGAATATTTGATTATGTCTGCAGATGATAATTCATATCTCTGCTGCGGGAAAACTCTTGATGAAGTTATATCACAAACTCAGTTACAAGTAAGGGAATTTAACTTTAAATCGAATTGTCTTATTTTAAATCTCACTAAATCTGTTTTTATTATTTTCTCACCTAGAACTAGTCACTATGACCACAGTTATTTGGTAAAATTGAATGGTAACTCTATGAAGCAAGTTAATAGTACTAAATTTGTAGGTATATGCATAGATAATGATGCATTAAATTGGGAGACTCATATAAACTCATTGATAAAAAATTATCCTGTAGTTGTTATGCATTATATAGGTTGTCAAAAAATACAAGTAGATCAACAGTGTTAGCTTATTACCATGCAAATTTTGTTACAAAGGCATCTTATGGTATTATGTTTTGGGGCGCTTCAAGTCATTTTGAGAGGATTTTTAAACTTCAAAAGAAAGCTATTCGTTACGTTATGGGTAAATCTCCACAAACATCTTGTAGAAACTTGTATAAAAACTTAAATGTGTTAACATTCACCAGTATTTATATTTTAGAAGTAGTAATGTATGTAAAAAATAATATTAGTGTTTTTTTGACAAATAACTTTAATTATAGTTATTTCACCAGAGCAGGTGATAATTTAACTGTTCCTTTGCATATAATGTAAAGCATGAAGAATGTCCAAATTATATAGGTATAAAACTATATAGTATACGCCAAAAGTATGGAATAAATTCAATAAAAACGAAACTATGCTATTTTCAAATCATTTGTTTTCGAGTAATGACGTCATAGATTTTTTTTAAATGGCAACACCATATTTTTTTTCTTGATTCTGAAAGATTGTTTAATTCTCTATCAGACAGTACTAAAATTTTGCCCTCTTACATAGGAAAGTTTTCGAGTAAATGACGATTGAATGTTAGAAAACGTAAATTTTATCCATAAAAAGTAACAATTCTGAGGTATGTAAAATAAAATACAATTGATTAAATTTTATACTTAAATTAAATGTTCGAATTGTCATCCACCAACTTCTTGACAATGCGCAAGTCTGTGAAGAAATTATTCTTGCACATTATGAATGATTTCTGGGGTAACTCTGCGTATTTCGTCCCGAATGCGATTTTGAAGTTCTTCTAAATTACGTGGTTTATTAATGTACACTTTTGACTTCAAGTATCCCCATAAAAAATAGTCAAGAGGTGTAAGATCTGGCGATCTTGCATGCCATTCTATCGGTCCGCGTCTGCCGATTAACCTCCCAGGAAAACACTTGTCCAAAAAATCTCGTACAGGGCGCGCATAGTGCGGAGGTACACCGTTTTGCTGAAACCATATGGTATCGTCAGGAATGTCAGGGTCATTATCGTTAGGAAAAATTACTGCAAGGGCTGGAACAAGGTCATTTTCTAGAAACTCTAAATATCTTTGTGCTGTAAGGGTTCCTTTAAAGAAGAAAGGCCCTACTATTCTGTCGTCAACTATTCCAGCCCACACATTTAATTTCTGAGGGTGTTGGGTATGTGTCTCTGCCATACAATGAGGATTTTCCCGACTCCAATATCTGCAAGTTTGACGGTTTACTATACCATTCAGACAAAATGTGGCCACATCTGAAAAAAGTATTTGCCGGTGTAAATTTCTATTTCCTTGACATAAATACATTAGAATTTAGCAAAAGTGTAAGCGGCGATCGGGATGATCTTTATTGAGTTCCTGCACAAGTTGAATTTTGTAGGGATGATATTTTTCCTTCCTCAAGATACGTAGCACGGTGCTCTGACTAGTGTCATTGTTTAATGCAACCAATCGTGAAGAATTATGAGGATTATCCACCATACTTATCAAAATGTTCTGTTTCTGATTTTCATTAATGCTTGGACGTCGAGGTTTTGGAATATTTACAACATTGCCAGTTTCTCTAAATTTTGCAAAGATTTTCACTTACGTGATCCATAAAAGAACTATGGAATTCGAAAAAAACTTAACTTGATAACGTTTTTGCTTTATTTTAATTGATTTACGTTTCAATCGTCATTTACTCGAAAACTTTCCTATGTAAGAGGGCAAAATTTTAGTACTGTCTGATAGAGAATTAAACTATCTTTCAGAATCAAGGAAAAAAACATGGTGTTGCCATTTAAAAAAAAATCGATGACGTCATTACTCGAAAACAAATAACATTTGAAAATCGCATTTTACGCTAAAATATGTATTTTTTAAATTAAAAATCGACCTGTTCGAGGATTTTTCCCAAAAAATAATTGTTTCGTTTTTATTGAATTTATTCCATACTTTTGGCGCATACTAATGAGTTACCTGAGTATACTAAAAATATAGAAAACAAAAATAAATTTAAAAGGAAAATAAGAAAACATCTTGCATCAAAATGTTACTATACGATATCTGAATTTTTAAATAACTAAATTGTTATCGACATTTTTCAGTGATACAAAATGTATATGTTATAATTGTTAAAACTATATATTTTACATGATTGTAATAATAATAATAATATTAATATCTCTACCCCTCATTCTAATCACGAGGATTAGCCCAGAAGTCAGTCAAAGACTAGTGCGGGAGAGGGGGCGGCATTTGCGCCCGGGAACGACTTACGTTGGTAGACCCTTACCACCATTCAGTGCAGCAATGAGGGAAATCTCATTAATTAGGGGAGTAGTCAAATGTCGACCGGTATCAATCTCTCACATTGACCCAAGCTAATATTCTTCCACCCTGCCATACTTGCATAGAGGGTGCCAATCCTCTGCACGAATATACTGATATACGGCCTACCGGATGTGTGGCTCGAACCCATACCGGTCTAGCCACATCGATTCAAATACTGACGTCTTAAACAGCGCTACCACGGACACCCAATGAAATATGATTATGAATGTTATACATCCCATTTCGCGTAAAAATAGCTGCATCTGTAACTAATACGTCAGCTGTAAATCTGAGATTTTGAGCATCTGGTTGCACAAACATTTACAAAATCTAAGTGGTAAGGTTTAATCCCTTGGTATCCCTTGGTTTGGAGCATGCCCAAACATTAATACCATACGGATGGCACGAATAAAATTGAGCCTTGTGTACGACGCCATACTGTTGATTGGGACATTCCTTTTATTTTATTTGAGCGATTTACCTTGTTCATATTCGGGGAATTTCTTCAACAATCTCTAAAATATGTTCTGCAATACGCCATGGACGCCTTCATCTCTCCCACGTAAACCATTTTTACATTTTAAAACTAATGCAAACAGTAAAATGTTAATACTACAATCGAATTTCAGCATCTGCAATCGCCTGCATTCGATGACGCTAGAAACTACAGTAGCCCAGTGATGTAAAAGTTGAAAATACTACAAATTCAATAATTTTTTTTCGAAAACTATAAGGATTTTGGAATTTATTTTTGAGTCATTCCATATAAAATAGTCTGAAAATAAAAAAAATTGTTGCCGACCCATTTTAGATTTTGGTGTAACTTTGAAAAACTCTGCTCTAGGGTCCCAAACAACAAAATTTACAAGAGTTTGATTTTTATAAGCTCTTGTTTCCGCCTATTTAAATAAAGACTCTTAAAAATTGCTTTCTTTAAGCTTTACTAATTCTTGCTGTCAAATTTTTCTGTTTGAAGATATTTGAATGATCAAAACGGAATTCAGAGTGGGAAAGATAATAGTTTCAGTGTAAATGAAGATAACTGGATCGGACGATCCCTTTGAATAATAGCAGCGTGCTGAAAATGAGTGTTTTTTAGTCATTTTTCGTGAATTTTAATCGACTCTAGCGTCTTAACTGTTGAGAGTTAAAAATTCATGCTCCGCGGGAATTAAGTATACATATCGTAGACAAAATTCAGCCACAAGTTGACCTGAGTAGCCCACTCTTTATAGAAGAAAACTTTGCTTGAAGTTTTGAAATTTTTAAAAATCGCAATATTCAGGCTATGAAACGAGCGTGTTGACAGCGAGATAAAAATCTGATACTCACAGAATCTACTGTTCTTACCTTCAACTTTAAATGACTACATCACTTGTTTTGTTATTTTCATGTTTAATGCATGTACAAGCCGTTTTTTTACAGCAAAAATCTGGATGTTTTTACTAATGAATTAAAATTACTTACCATCAAAAATAATTATAAATATGAAAAGTATTATTTTTAGTTTAGTTTTAATAAAGTTATGGATATTTAGGGTGTAAAATTGTTTCTGGAAGTAATTATCATTGAAAATGACAGTAACTGTAAACAATTTTTCAACGAGAAAATTATTTTTTATTCAACTTTTCAAATCGACTGCATCGAATTACAAGAAAATATATAAATTGGAAAATGACAGAAATTAAATCATTTGTAATTTTATTAATACTTATGAACTCGAATTTACTTCTCGAATATACTTATATTGTTGATAATATAATGAATAATTAATAATATTGCTAATTTATTTTTTTAATTTACGCATATTCGTACTTACTTTTAAATACAATACAGTCAAATAACGGAAATAAGCTTACCTCTATACGCATGCATAAAAATATATAAAAATTCTATAGATAAGACGGAATTTTTATAGAGAAAAAAATAAGTTATAAAAACTACTGATTTAGAAAAAAAAATTGAGTTGATTTTTGCTGTAAAAGAAACGGCTCGTACAAAACAAGTGATGTAATCATTTAAAGTTGAAGGTAAGAACAGTAGATTCTGTGAGTATAAGATTTTTATCTCGCAGTCAACACGCTCGTTTCATAGCCTGAATATTGGGATTTTTAAAAATTTCAATACTTCAAGCAAAGCTTTCTTCTATAAAGAGTGGGCTACTCAGGTCAACTTGTGGCTGAATTTTGTCTACGATATGTATACTTAATTCCCGCGGAGCATGAATTTTTAACTCTCAACAGTTAAGACGCTAGAGTCGATTAAAATTCACGAAAAATGACTAAAAAACACTCATTTTCAGCACGCTGCTATTATTCAAAGGGATCGTCCGAGCCAATTATCTTCATTTACACTGAAACTACTATCTTTCCCACTCCGAATTCCGTCTTGATCATTCAAATATTTTCAAACAGAAAAATTTGACAGCAAAAATTAATAAAGCTTAAAGCTAGCAATTTTTAAGAGTCTTTATTTAAATAGGTGGAAACAAGCGCTTATAATAATCAAACTCGTGTAAATTTTGTTGTTTGGGACCCTAGAGAAGAGATTTTTGAAGTTACATCAAAATCTAACATGGGTCGGCTTTGCCAATTAGATGATTTCGAATGGAATGACCCTTTTACAATATTGACTTCACTCACCCTAAATAGTAAAAATAAAATACTTGTTATTGACAAAAATCTCTCAATATTATTGTATATTTGTTTCTCGAACCTAAAAAAAGTAATCTAAAATAGTTTTGGTTTATAGTATAAACTAAACAGGTTATTACGGTTTCTCAAGCAGTGTGTCTTCTTTTATTTGTGTTAAAATTCGTAAAAACTTCTTCAAGATAATCTAACAAACATTTTTTCTTTAAAATGATAATTTAAGTTATTTACACCAATGACTTGGAAAATACTAATATTTGTTAATTTTTGAAGTAAATACAAATAAAGCACACATTAGAAAAGCTAAAGGCAAAAAACAGGAATATTATTTCTGGGCACAAAAATCTATAGACCTGAACATTAGAGTATTTTGCACTACTTAAACTGTTACAAGAAATCACAAGAAAATCGCTAAAAGTTTATATGTACAAAGAAGTATTTTCTTAAGTTTTATTGGGTTTTTGCCACACTTCTGAAAAATAATAAAAATTAAATAAGCCCTTGCGCCAAACGGAACAGTCAAGGGTTATTTTTGAAACTAAGTTTGCCTAACCAAAAAATCTCACACTGAAAAAAGCAGATAAGTAAAAAATAACAAAAATCACATCACTATCGCGCACTTCCGTAATATTGACGTTTCGAAAAACTCTCTGTTATCTTGAAGAATAAAGTGTTTACGGATTTGAAGACAAATAAAAGTAGACACACTGTATGCCACCTTAATGTTTTTTTGATATATCGTTTTCTTTTGAAAATAATGGTAATATTTATAAAACAAAACTAACTTTTGTCCTGGATATAAAAAGAAAAATTATTATTGCTTTTTACTAAATAGGTATGTATGTTATTTTAAAACACTTTCTAAGTTCTTTTTCAATTCTGTCTTACACAATATCTTTTAAATATCGTTGTCATCGCCAACCACATTTACACGTACTATATGCAAATCCATAATCTCTCGGTACTTTTAAATGTAAATTAAAATGATGACTTTCCCACAGTTTTTCTGCTACACTTATTACCTATTAAGGGCCGTAAAATCGTGTAATCTCGCGTTGAATCCACCCTTCTCATTTTCCCGATACGTTTTATGAATAATCATGGAATGAAAATTTGCTTTTGGAATATAAATGTTGAAGCATCATTTTGTCAGGAAGACCGCGCTGTTGAATATTGATGTGTACATTACGACCGAAGAACTTAATACGTGTAATAGCTTTTCAATCGTAATTGATTGTTGCGTTGTTATTAACATTAATATTATAAGAGCAAGGGCAGTAAGAATCCATAATTTTTAGAAAATTTACGCGATAATAAGTCTTCTTAGTATTTCAGTTTAACTTTGTTGATTGATAAATATATGTTTCACTGTACGAACTATATTTTACAAAAAAATTGTATAAAATCAAACATTAAGTAATGTATAATAACTTATTACTCGATACAGACACAAATAAATTTGAAGGGAATATTACATTTAATTATACAGGGTTTTTAAACGAAAAGTAACCACTCGTATCTTTTAAAATTATCTTTTGGTTGAAAATTGTCAAGACATGTCAACAAAGATACAAAGGGGACATATTTTTAAATAAAAGCTGAATTTCTGCCATCAACCCTTCAGCCGTCACAGCCACCCCCTCTAAATTTTCAAATAGTACCATACCATATGTGGCATATCGTTGCAAAGGTTATTTGATAGGGAATCATTTTATACAGTATGCGCCAAAAGTATGGAATAAATTCAATAAAAACGAAACAATTATTTTTTGGGAAAAATCATCGATTTTTAATTTAAAAAATACATATTTTAGCGTAAAATGCGATTTTCAAATGTCATTTTGTTTTCGAGTAATGACGTCATCGATTTTTTTTTAAATGACAACACCATATTTTTTTCCTTGATTCTGAAAGATCGTTGAATTCTCTATAAGATAGTACTAAAATTTTGCCCTCTTACATAGGAAAGTTTTCGAGTAAATGACGATTGAATGTTAGAAAACGTAAATTTTATCCATAAAAAAGTAACAATTCTGAGGTATGTAAAATAAAATACAATTGATTAAATTTTATACTTAAATTAAATGTTCGAATTGCCATCCACCAACTTCTTGACAATGCGCAAGTCTGTGAAGAAATTTTTCTTGCACATTATGAATGATTTCTGGGGTAACTCTGCGTATTTCGTCCCGAATGCGATTTTGAAGTTCTTCTAAATTACGTGGTTTATTAATGTACACTTTGGCAATTCGAACATTTAATTTAAGTATAAAATTTAATCAATTGTATTTCATTTTACATACCTCAGAATTATTACTTTTTTATGGATAAAATTTACGATTTCTAACATTCAATCGTCATTTACTCGAAAACTTTCCTATGTAAGAGGGCAAAATTTTAGTACTGTCTGATAGAGAATTAAACGATCTCTCAGAATCAAGGAAAATATGGTGTTGCCATTTAAAAAAAATCGATGACGTCATTACTCGAAAACAAATGACATTTGAAAATCGCATTCTACGCTAAAATATATATTTTTTAAATTAAAAATCGACCTGTTCAAGGATTTTTCCCAAAAAATAATTATTTCGTTTTTATTGAATTTATTCCATACTTTTGGCGCATACTGTATATTCGCATGAAATTGAGACATAAAAAAATGTTGGTTAAACTACAGAATAATAGGAATTACCGATAAAGTAATTGTTCAAAATGGCCTGCGTTAACTTCCATACAGTAATACAGACGATTTTGAAAGAGTTCACGACCATTTGCGAGAACTTGCGGTGTCAATTGTCATTATTCTATTATTTTTTGCCTAAGATGTTCAATGTTGGCTGGCTGTGTTGCATATACTTTGGATTTCAAATGTCCCCTTAAGAAATAATCCAACGGAAATAGATCGAGTGATCTAGCCGGCCATTGGGACCACGTCTTCCAATCCATTGTCCAGGAAACCGATCGTTCAAATGTTCTCGAACGGTAACCGCATAGTGAGGAGGTGCACCATCTTGCTGGAAAACTAGTTCATTTTCAAGCAAATTTTCGTCATTTTTTAGTAGTTCTGTTCAATAAAGAACGGACCAATGATGTGGTCTCCTAGAATACCTGCCCAAACATTAAATCTCTGTGGATATTGGGTATGCGTTTCTCTAAACAAATGCGGATTCGTGTCGGGCTAATACCTAGAGTTATGCCTGTTGACTTCTCCATTAAAAGAAACATACACTCATCGCTGAAGCAAATAATCTACAACAAGATCACGTTATTCAATAGATTATTAAACATAATTCTGCAAAACTGTAGTCTTCGATCATCGGCGTCTTCTTTTAGTTCTTGAACAAGTTTTGTCTTGTCTGGGTCAAATTTGTGCTTTTTTAAAATTCTTTATACTCTACTTGTTGAACCTCTAATACTAGAGAAAGTTGATTTAAATACTGATTGTTATCCATTGAAACGTGTCCCAAAACAGCAACTTCAACAGGTTCATTAATAATTCGTTTTTCTCATTGATGTTTTTTGTGTGCCACTGATCCAGTTTCTATGAATTTTTGCATCAACTTTGAAACATATCGATGACCAATGAATTTATCGGAATGCATTTCATTGAAAGCACGCGTTGTAGCCCGTGCGCAGTCGTTATTTTTGAAATAAGAATGCACAATCTCGATTCTTTCGGCAGTCGTGTACACCATGTTGACACTTTTAATTGAAAATAAACTGGAAGTTGACTGACTGATATAAAAAAAGAAGGTGCAAAAAAAGTACCGGTATTGTTATCAGTAGTTTAACCAAAATAAACAGAAAAAGGTTTTTTAAATTGTTTATCCCTCAATTTCACGCAAATATACAAAATGAATAGTAGAATGCATTCCCTGTGAAATAATATTTGCAACAATGTGCCACATATGGTATGGTGCCGTTTGAAAATTTAGTGGGGGAGGATGTGACGGCTAAGAGGTTGATGGCAGAAATTCGGAGTTTCGGAGATGTCCCCTTTGTTGGCAATTTTCAACCAAAAGATGTATGGGTGACATATAAAAACGTGGTGGTCAACACACAAAAAACTAAATCATATCTATTGAGTATTTCCTAATTTCATATATTCGCAAGCAGATTTATTTGAAATAAAAAATATATAGAGGGTGTGCGGCGAGGGGCGTTTCGCTGTCCAGATTTTGTACACCAAAATTCCTTCCTTGCGGAAAATGCACCAAAAATGCCTCCAAAATGCCACAAATTACCTCAATATGCTAAACAATTTTCGAAATACCCCCGAAATGCCCTAAGTGCCACCGAAATGTTACCAGAATACCAGAAATACCAAAATGCCTCTAAATGTCAGGAAATACCTCGAAAAGCCTTATGTTTTTAGTTACCATTTTCTGTCCTAATTGTATTATTTATCATTTTTATACAGGGTATCCGTTGAAAAATAGGCCAAACCTTACCATTAGATTCTACGACGAAAATTAATTGGGAAAAGTCATGCAATGTTGCTCATTAAAGCTTAGCTTTCCAGATACAGGGTGTTGAAGTTGAAAAATAAAAACGATTTATAGGCATATCTATCTCGGAGATGCATTAAGGTATTTTTGTCTAATTGGGTATGAGGAGTTCTAATGGCAACTTACTTCATTTGCTGCGACTTCACGTCAATATGAAAAAAAAAACAGTGGCGTGCGAACTATATTTTCGAGATTCTTTTCTAAAAAATAAATGCGCCACTGCATAAAGCGGAAATAAATAATGTTTTTAAAATTTTCAATAATTTTTCAACAAAAAAAGTATATTTGTTGAATATCGCTGAGAGACACCGTTTTTGAAAAAATAAACTGCGTTTAAAGTAGGCAAGGGTGTGCAGTTCGTTCATTACGTAACTCCATTAACTTTCAACTTGTGTTATAGAAACATAATTTTTTGATAATTAAATAGCATTAACAATCATTATACTGTTTACATAATATATTTAAAGCATTACAGTTGTAAAATATATCACACAATTAAGAAAACTAAAATAAAAATATAAATATTTTTTGTATGGCATAAGTAAATAATAAAATATAACAAGAAAGACTATAAAAAAACATTAATTAAATATTAATAATGTTTACATGTTCGATATCTTTCTAAGAAATTTCTCCAAACAGTGAAAAATGATGGGTTCATGTTTCTCATAGCATTTGCAGCTGAAACTATTCTTTGCCATAGTTCATTTCTATTGTTGATAGAGGCAGCACTATAAACCATGGCCTTAATATAACCCCAGAAAAAAAATCAATCGGATTTAGATCCGAACAACGTGGCGGCCATGGATGTTCATTTTCTTTTTCTATCCATCGATGACGAAATATGTTATCTAAAGGCTTTCTTACTATTATAAGATAATTAGCAGGGGCACCATCATGTAAATACCACATGAGCACTAATGTTCAAAGGAATTTCTTCTAGTAGTTCAATTAAATTAGATTGTAAAAAGTGCAAATTATGTTGGCCGTTTAAAGACAGATGCCCGAAGTTCATATTGCCCAAAAATCTGATCGTCAAATATTCCTAACCTAATATTGAACTTAAACTCATGCTGAAAGTGTAGTACAATGCTTTCATTTGGATTTTTTCGGCTCATATATGAAAAAAATCCCTTAACATATCTCCGAGATATGTCTGGTAATCGTTTTTATTTTTTCAACATCTGGAAAACTAAGCGTTTATGAACAACATTGTAGGTATATAACTTTTACCCATTAATTTTTGTCGTAGAATCTAGTGGATTTGGTCCATTCTTTATATATTCTAAGTCGGCGCTGTTAAATACATATCTGAATTATATACTTCAATTTAGTGTAAATTTTCGAATTCGGCATGTTCAAAATGTCATTGCATTATCTCGAATCGCTACCATTGAATATAAACCATTTTCAGGACTGACCCTAGAGGGCTCTAGCTCTCTGAGAGTCCATTTGTCGATCTATGTTTATATAAGTTTTCTTCATATTTCTTGTCTGAATCGCCTGAAATATTTGCTCATAATTTCCGGACACCCATATAATATGCATGTATGCACCTACATATTTTGAAAAGTCTTCTGGTTTGCAATAAATCTCCTTTGTCAAGTTATCGACTTACCCTATACAAACATACACTGGACCCGCTTTGCCTATTTACATCCGTTTTTAACTCTTATACAATGTGTACAACTATAGAAGTCGTGAGTCGAAGTGAATTAGGTTAGGTCTCGGATTAGATTAAACTCAAAGCCGTTATAATTAAATAAGTGGTTACTTACTTACATGTTTTTTTATTTTGAACCAAAGAAATGACACTAAGGTACAATTTTCAACATTCATGAGCCTAGTTGGTCAGCCTCACGCCTTGATATCGAATTATACAATCCATCTCAACGAGCACCTCGTGGACAAACTATTACGCGTACACACAATACAAAAATTCTTTCAAAAATGCTCTTAAATGCCTCTAAAATACCCCCAAAATGCCTCGAAATTCCAGAAAATACCTCGAAATGCCCTTAAATGCCCCTAAACACCAGAAAATTCCTCAAAATGCCCTAAAATACCTCAGGATTCAAGAAAATGGCTCAAAATACCTGCAATGTGTACACCAAAATGCCTCTGCGAAACACCCCTCGGTGTGCGGTAAAGAATAGGATTTTCTTGGACAAAAATATTGCGAATTCAATCAACTTACCTTAAGAAGTTATAGGCTTGAGATAGTATATTGTCACAAGGTAGGAAAATGAGCTTTAGCAATCCGCGGCTATTAGCTAAGCTAAACTGTTTTTTGACTACCAAAAAAAAAGAGAAATTTGAAAATATAATAAATATCTATAATTTTATAAATACAGACAGAGTTTAATAATTAAACTTAAGTAATAAAAATGTAGGAATATTAATTAATGTTAATTATCCCTCGAACATAATTATGGATAGTAATACCAGAATTTATACGTTACCAAATTACTCCCAGAGTTAGCTAAAAGGGTTACAGAGCTGCGGCGGAAACAATATCCTGTATATGTAGTAGGTCAAGGTAGTTTTAAAAAAGTGGTTATTTTTCCTGGAATTTTGCAGAACGTGTTTTTTTCCAATCGGTTGTACTGTACATTTATTATTCTTGTAATAAATTAATAGACTGTTATGAGGAGTGTGGGTAGGTCTAAGGGAAATATATTTGTTGTATATTGTAAGTAGATTCAATCCATCAATTGTTTTGTTTGTGATTATAAACGTCCTATAATAATCAATATGTCTCCTCTATTATCTATGTTGTCAAGCTTTATATTAAACAATTGATTTCGGCGACAAGCTCCGTATAGCCCTATCATAAGAGAATTCTTCAATTTAACGTTAATGAAAAAACGAAATTAGTTTATCTTAATCGATTTGTTTACATTTCTCATGTTATGCAAAATTTAATTGTTTTTGAGTCAAAGTTTAGGACTTTTTGGGCAGGTAATTTACAGAATTCCATTTCAAAGATGCTCGAAGTATGTATGAATACTATTTTATTCACAATCGTTTAGTTACAAGCTTTTAAAAACATTAATTTTAATAAAATTTATTATCATAATTTAATTTTTTTTTCAACAAAGAACTCTGTGAAACTGTTGCTAGGCAATATTACTAGTTTATTGGTTTTGACAATTAAGTCAAAAAATATTCTTTCCGTTGCGAAATTTTAATATTTTTGCATACATAATGTCTGATTTTGAATTAACCTGTACTCCTCCGGAAGAAAAACCAGTTTAACATGACATTGCCATACTTCGGAGAAGTGACACATGCTTCTAACCGGAAAAGTACTTTTCCGGCAAGCGTGGCAGTGAAGGTAAGTAATAAGTCATTTCTCTACCGTTTTAAAGGTAAGAAATATCTATATTACTAACCGATTGTGAATAAAAATATTTTTTTTATTTATTTTTACTATTACTTTCTTATTAGTTGGGTAATGGTACTCAAATTTAGAAAAAGTTTTTTTTGTGAGATAAACACGAATATCTCATTGATTTTTCAGTTAAATGTTCAGGGCTTATTATTTTTTCAGATTCAGGGTAGTGATTTTTGGAAAATGATTAGTAATTTTAAAACAGACTTTGATTAGTTTTAAAAAAGATATACTTGTTGCATGTCTCCAAAGTGCACCAATAATTGCAAAACAAATAATAAAAATATCGAAAAAATTAAATAAAAAATATTTTCTCAGGTCTATAACTTCTTAAGAAAGAAAATTGTAGATACTAAGTTGATTAAAATTACTGAACATCCTGTAAATTCTTGTTTGTACCAAAATATATTCTTCATTTAATACGCTTAAAATCAACGATGTGCGATACGATACGTTTTTAGAATATACTTTTGTCTTCGTATTCGATATTTTCTATACGATACGAGTATGATATGCCGAAACGGTATAATCCTTGTGGTACCTATTATTCGGCAACATAATATTTTAAACGTCTGTTGTCTGTTCTATTGTTGTGATGCTCATCGTTGCCACTTGTTTTTATATTTTGTGGTTTCAATAAAAGCCACAATTAACAGTTTTGTCTACGGGTTACAAATAGCGTCATCTTTTAAGATTGTTTATTAATACTATCCCCTGTACACTTTTTAAAACTAACTGAACTAAAATGCAATTTTCATATTATTTTCCCTATAACTATGCAATATTCAAATAAGTTGTTACTGCTGACAGTGGCGATATTGTGGTTGAGTGAAGACATGGTATTTTTTCACTCAACGATTGTCACAATTTTATATTTTGAATTTTGAGGAACTCAGTTAAAATCATGTTCTCATAATGACTATAATTTATTTATATGAAGAAAGTCGAATAAGTATTTCAATTCTAGAAAAACCTATATCACACGGCTACGGTTAGTCATCAGCGGCGGCACCAGACGCATATGCTACAAACTTACAAAAACTCTAATAAATACTTTTAAACTCAATGGAATATTCTTGGAATTTTAAAATAGGGGTGACCATGCTTGGTCTGGCGGCTTGGCAGGTACTAATTCTGGTGGATAGCAAGCGCGCAGTTTATTATACAGTTCTCCGAGTGAAGGTTCCAGAGGGTGTGGCTAAATCGCGGTTAAATGCGCAATGAACACCAATGAAATTCATATGTACACGACGAAGTAGGAGAAATTCTATTTCTTGACAAATCACCGTGCCCCTTGAGCGCGCGAAGGTGCGCGGCTAAATGCGCAGTCGTCTTTTGGTCGTCTAAAAAAAAAACGAAATCTAGGACTGTATAATAGACTGTGGCAAGCGTTTCTTGGTGAAACGGTGACGCCTGCGCGCTAGACGGTCAGCTGGACTTTGCGTATTTACCTCAACGGAGACGTAGTACGGTTCTTCCCAGGTTTGCTGGGTAGAACGACTGGATACGACGCAGCTGCTTGATGTGGGCCAGAACAGGACAGGAAGTGAAGTTTCAAAATATCGCTGTTCACTTGGAATCGGACGCGCTGGATCTAGCGCGCATCCTACGTCATAACTCCGTAGTGGTAGAGTCTCTGGTGCGCGGTTCGATGCGCGTTCGGTTCTCGCGGTATCCCTCGCGCTGGCTGGAGTTCGAGCGTCGGCCGGCTTTCAATATCTTATCTTGTATAATACCTTTCTATTACAAATATCGTGAGAAAACAGTAGTTAATTTTTATTCATAATACACGCCTCACTCTGTATATGGTTAACATACATAAAATGTATTTGATATAAAAGGTATATCTATATGTTTGTGTAAGAAATTTCATAAGTAGTTGGCATATTAACATACATGCATTAAGTTATTAAAACTTCGACTAGACTAGGTAGACACCTTAACAGCTTATACCTATATCGTATACTTGTATACAGGGTGATTCAGAACTTATCCTTTGAGGATATGTGCATCCTTAGATAAGAAGTTGATATCACCAAAAACGTTATAATACTGTACATCGACGGAATCTGATATACAAAAAACGGAAACAAGTTTTTGTGCCTGGAGCGTATATCAACACGTCTGTTTGGCGAATAAGGTTGGAGTGGAGGTTAGGTAGTAAACGAACAAGGTCAGTAGTATTGTTTTTTTTATCGTGGGAGTGCCAATCTTGAAATATTTCTAAACGGCTCATGTGAACAGCAATGCTGAGTTAAAGGACATGATTCTTATTTATGGTGAAGTTAGACAAAATGCATTCGCAGCTTCGCGCTTGTATGCGGTCCGATTTCAAGATCGGAAATAATTAAGTATTTAGCATAAATCATCGAATATCACTCATGACCAAAGTACTCGTTATTGGAAACGGAAGTTAACTTGACGAAATGTGAGGGTAAATGCATGTGTGCATCCTAATTTTTACTTCACATTTAATAGCGTGCAAACACCTATCAGTTTTACATCACCGTGCATATCCAGGTTAACAAATATGTAGAATAAGATTTTCAGAAACTCTTTAACCGTTCATAACCGCTTATAACCGACACATATATATTGATGCAAAACTCTCACATTTATATGAAGAGCCAAAGCGCGCGAGCAAATATGACCTGAAACTGATGGCTCTGTCAGGTCCAGATGTGGCATGATGAAGTCCGAACGAGCTTGATTTTGCAGATTGCGTGCTAGCTTAGCTGTGTGTAACCAATTCATGTAAGTTTTTATGTTTTGGAGAAATATATTTCAATTAGAGTATAAAAATGGCTGTTCAGTGTCAAGTTATGAGAGAATTTATAATCAAAGGATTACAAGCCTTTGGAATGCTAAATGTCATGGACTACGTACATAAAACGTATTTGATGTATAAACTGTATGGCTATATCTTTATCATTTATAAGCAGTTGAAATACGTACATACTATATAAAGTTTTACCTAATGATTTAGATATAATCACAAGAAGTTTGCAAAACCAGAAGTCTTAACCTCTCTGATGGCTTTTTTATAGGAGTTATAGTAATTTAATTTATATGTTCTTATTCATACATAAATAATGTATGCAATCAATAAATTTTTGGAATTTGTTCACGCCTTCAGCCGGCTTTATACTTCATCAATGACTGTCACTGGCGACCCTTTCTTTTACATTAAAAAGGCGCCATGTAGTGGTGGTGTCGCTACACATATTTTATTGGTACGTTTTATGGTATTTATTGACAGCTGGTAAACATTAAAAATTAAACAAGTAAAATTTAAAATTTTTAACTTTGTCAGGATATACAGGATGTCCCATTTAACACTTTCGTTACAGAGATACAGGGTGTTTAATGCAAAATATTATTTTATTATTTTTTCTTATTTATTTCATAATAAATGCTCATATCGAGATGAAATTTTGGTGTTAGGGGTATTCTGAGGTGAGAGATTGAAATATATCCATGGTTTGCTTGTAGCTCATAGAGAGCGTCACCTGCGCTAGGTTGAATGCGTTGAAAACGACAGAATTTTTTTATCTTTCAAAAATCTAATTCTCAGGTAGCAAATTCTGATTTTAAAACTTCTTTTACACAAAAAATCTATACTTTTTGATAGTTGCTATCTTGCACCGTTCTCAAGATATTTAGCTTTGGTAATTTGAATAATCAAAATAAGGTACGAATGTCAAAAAGAACAAGAGTTTATTTCAAATTATAAATTGTGATGAACAATAACTGAATATCGAATATTACAATAAATGTTCAACATGTCCGCCTCCAACTTAAATAGATTTATTAACGCGTTTGTTCAAACACTGCTGTATTTTAAAATAGAGATTCTTGTTACGAAATGATTCGGCGGCATTTACAATTTTCTGCCATAGCTCTTCGCGGGTGTTTATAGTTTCTCTATAGACAACTGATTTCCTGTAGCCCCAGAAACAAAAATCTATAGGATTAAAGTCAGGACTACGAGGAGGCTATAATATTCGACTCCCACGACCGATCCAACGATCCGGAAAAATGTGGTCAAGATAGTTCCGTACTCTGACAGAATAATGAGGGGGAGCTCCATCTTGCATAAAAATAGATTTTGCCGTGTATTCAGTGGTAAAGCGTCGAGGTAGTCAACTAAATAGTGCTGCAGGAAATCTAAATACAAGTTACCATTTAGATTTGGAGGAAGCTCATGTGGACCCAAAAGGTGATTTGCTATGATTCCGCACCAAACATTTATCTTAAATTCATGTTGGAAGTGACGCTCACTGACTAGGTGAGGATTTTCATTATCCCATATGTTCTCGTTTCTAAAATTGATAATTCCTCGACGAGTAAAGGTCGCTTCATCAGTGAATAGTACATTATCCAAAAATTCCTGGGCAAGGTTTTGCTGATTGCGCATAAATGAGCAAATTGTAATCTAGCTGGTAAGTCTGCTGCTAAAAGATTTTGCACGGGTGTAAAATGGTAGGGATATAAATTTTCCTTGTGAAAGATTTTGAGAACTGTTGTTTTACTAACACCGGTTTCTCTAGTTACCTGCCTGCTGCTAACTTCTGGATTTCCTGCCACTCTTACTAAAATTTCTTCTTCTTGGTGAACTGTAACAGTACACCTTGCGTTGTCTCTTTTAGGACGAAAACTACCATTTTCTACAAGTCTATTAAAAAGTTCTTGAAATAGTTTCCGATTTGGTTGCTTTCTATTCGGATACAAATCTGAATACCGACGAAGCGCTCGACGTCCAACATAATCTGATTGCGCATAAACGCAAACCATATCGCGCATTTCTCCATTTGAAAATAAATTATGGCGTGGCATGTTATCTCGCACTACGATTTAGATCATAAAGTAAAGAATACTTTTAATAAGGCACGAATAATACTGTAATATTACTGACAGCACTAAGATAAGTGGAAAATGTCAAAATTGGATTTTAACATAAGCCTACTTGAAAATTTTTGCCGATTTGTAATTGAATGCAAATACATTGGAATTTTCAATGGCAAATTTTACGAGAACGGTGCAAGATAGCGACTAACAAAAAGTATAGCTTTTTTGTGTAAAAGAAGTTGTAAAATCAGAATTTGCTACCTAAGAATTAGATTTTTGAAAGATAAAAAAGTTCTGTCGTTTTCAACGCATTCGACCTAGCGCAGGTGGCGCTCTCTATGAGCTACAAGCAAACCATGGATATATTTCAATCTCTCGCCTCAGAAAACCCCTAACACCAAAATTTCATCTCGATATGAGCATTTATTATGAAATAAATAAGAAAAAACTAAAATAATATTTTGCATTAAACACCCTGTATCTCTGTAAGTATCAACTTTTGGACTAAGGTGAGTTTGTCTAAATCGCAATATTTTCACGTCAGGAATCTAGTCATGAATTTTGGCCCATTACATCGCGACCACCCTGTATAAAATCTAATTTATTCCTCATAAAACCGTCATTTTTTAAATGTAGACACCTAAAATGTAATAATATATTTAACACACACTTTAATAACACGAATATTATTGCTTTATATCTTACATTTACATCATAGATAAAATATATAATTACAGAATTTACTCCAATAAAAAAAATCAAAAATAAGCTTTATAACTACAGTTTTATATGTTGTTATTGATTATAATGTGAAGTTTAACATTTTTGGCGTTAAATGCCTTTAGGCGCAACTACAGATGCGCAGGAAGGCGCTGCAATGTTGCCAATGTAGGGATGCTTTCGAACAGTATAATATGGTTAATATGAAAAGTTTGGTAGAGGTAAACATGAATTTATCTAAACTAAACAAAATTATTTTGAAAACTCTGTCGTGTGGTATTCTGATAGCGATTATGAAAGCCGTTTCAGAGTGAATAAATTAAAAAATTAATTTTAATTATTATTATTTCTTAGCTGTGAAAAGCACCTCTATTCTCCATGTTATTAAGCACTTTAACCACAGATATAAATGTAAAATCT
This sequence comes from Monochamus alternatus, assembly GCA_037114965.1. Taxonomy (NCBI): domain Eukaryota; kingdom Metazoa; phylum Arthropoda; class Insecta; order Coleoptera; family Cerambycidae; genus Monochamus; species Monochamus alternatus. The sequence goes on from CM073429.1 coordinate 29,043,408, forward strand.
TATTTAAAATGCAAAACGTATATAAACTCATTTACATCGAAACTTCTAACATTAAATTTTCTGAAAAAATTCTCCGGAATTTTAAGATGTGCGGTTAAATTTAAACTCATAAATTGCCACCCACAGGTTAATTTGGATATTTTTAGGTTTATGAGATGGATATGTATGGAGAATATGTGTGGATTCTGCAGAATAGAGAAGAAATGTGGTGGAACTACACAAATGAATGCTCGATTTACGAAATGCGAAAAGCTGTCGAGGGAATAATAATGATATCGGATTTTAGCAGCATTTCCGAGGATGAGTATTCTATATCGGGATTGGTAATATATCAATTTATCTTTAAGGCAGATTCACGAAATTTAATAAGTTATTACGTGATTGATCTGTGAAAAAAGTCATAATTTAAAATCAGTAATGATGAGTTACAGATTATTAAATCAAGATACAATATGTCTACTTTTATTTATGTAGAAATCCCTAAAAACTTTCTTCAAGATAATCCAACAAATATTTTTTTAAATGACATCGAAACCTACTTTTTCTGGTTCTATCGCGGCTTTTACGAGGGCGATATAGGTCATGTTATAATTTTTTTATACTCCAGAAATTCAATATAAATGTTTAGCGATCTTTTATTTAAAATCTGATAAGATGATTTTAGTTAGGACCCTTCAAACCCTCTATTTGTGAGCATTTTCTCCTGCATAATATCAAAGTTTTATTTGTGTAGAAAATCGCAAAAAATATTCTTCAAGAAATTCAATTCAACAAATACTATTTATTTTAAGTTGTGTCGAGAACCTGTTTTTCTGTCTTCGAAACTCAATGTAAACATTTAGGAATTTTTTATTGTTTTCTGTTTCAAGATGAGCAAAGTAGTTACTGAATTTGAGCCGTATTAAAACAGTTTTCAGTTCTATAGTTGTCTATGATGAAAATAATTTAAATTATAATTTAAAGAAAATTGCAAAGTTCGGTCTTCCAATTTTCATATTATACGATTTTGTCGAATTGAGTCTGCAAGTATTCCAAAAAATCTTGTGTGTCATGAAAGTTTTGAAACAAAAATACTATGAAATAATAGGTTTATTCAAGCAAGGAATCCAGTTTACCGAAAACGAGTTCATAACATTACTGGTCGAATATTTCTGACAGTTCGAAATCAAGATACAGTATGTCTACATCCGTACTGCTTGCTTGACCTTATGTTGGACACTTTTCTTATATACAGTATGCGCCAAAAGTATGGAATAAATTCAATAAAAACGAAACAATTATTTTTTGGGAAAAATCCTCGAACAGGTCGATTTTTAATTTAAAAAATACATATTTAAGCGTAAAATGCGATTTTAAAATGTCATTTGTTTTCGAATAATGACGTCATCGATTTTTTTTAATAGCAACACCATATTTTTTCCTTGATTCTGAAAGATCGTTTAATTCTCTATCAGACAGTACTAAAATTTTGCCCTCTCACATATGAAAGTTTTCGAGTAACTGACGATTGAATGTTAGAAAACGTAAATTTTATCCATGAAAAAGTAACAATTCTGAGGTATGTAAAATAAAATACAATTGATTAAATTTTATACTTAAATTAAATGTTCGAATTGCCATCCACCAACTTCTTGACAATGCGCAAGTCTGTGAAGAAATTATTCTTGCACATTATGATTTCTGGGGTAACTATGCGTATTTCGTCCCGAATGCGATTTTGAAGTTCTTCTAACTTACGTAGTTTATTAATGTACAATTTTGACTTCAAGTATCCCCATAAAAAATAGTCAAGAAGTGTAAGATCTGGCGATCTTGCAGGCCATTCTATTGGTCCGCATCTGCCGATCCATCTCTCAGGAAAACAGTTGTCCAAAAAATCTCGTACAGGGCGCGCATAGTGCGGAGGTACACCGTCTTGCTGAAACCATATGGTATCGTCAGGAATGTCAGGGTCATTATCGTTAGGAAAAATTACTGCAAGAGCTGGAACAACGTCATTTTCTAGAAACTCTAAATATCTTTGTCCTGTAAGGGTTCCTTCAAAGAAGAAAGACCCTACTATTCTGTCGTCAACTATTCCAGCCCACACATTTAATTTCTGAGGGTGTTGGGTATGTGCCTCTGCCATCCAATGAGAATTTTCCCGACTCCAATATCTGCAAGTTTGACGGTTTACTGTACCATTCAGACAAAATGTGGCCTCATCTGAAAAAAGTATTTGCCGGTGTAAATTTCTATTTCCTTGACATAAATCCATTAGAATTTCGCAAAAGTGTAAGCGGCGATCGGGATCATCTTCATTGAGTTCCTGCAGAAGTTGAATTTTGTAGGGATATTTTTCCTTCCTCAAGACACGTAGCACTGTGCTCTGACTAGTGTCATTGTTTAATGCAACCAATCGTGAAGAATTATGAGGATTATCCACCATACTTATCAAAATGTTCTGTTTCTGATTTTCATTAATGCTTGGACGTCCAGGTTTTGGAATATTTAAAACATTGCCAGTTTCTCTAAATTTAGGCTCTACCTTACTGACTGTTGATTGGCTGATAGGGCGATCTGGATATTTTTCATTGAGTTCTAGTCATATTCCCGCATCCGATAAGAATTAAAATTTCAATTCTTTGAGTAACAGTTAAATGTGCCATAATACTTTAAATTGAATAATAATTTCTATGTCGCTTACAATACTTATTAGAAAATCGGTGTGACAATGACACTTTGCAAAGATCCATAAAAGAACTATGCAATTGGAAAAACTAAGCCTGATAACGTTTCTGCTTTATTTTAATTGATTTACGTTTTCTAACATTCAATCGTCATTTACTGGAAAATTTTCCTATGTAAGAGGGCAAAATTTTAGTACTGTCTGATAGAGAATTAAACGATCTTTCATAATCAAGGAAAAAAATATGGTGTTGCCATTTAAAAAAAAAATCGATGACGTCATTACTCGAAAACAAATGACATTTAAAAATCGCATTTTACGCTAAAATATGTATTTTTTAAATTAAAAATCGACCTGTTCGAGGATTTTTCCCAAAAAATAATTGTTTCGTTTTTATTGAATTTATTCCATACTTTTGGCGCATACTGTATAATTGTTGGTTTATTCTGTGGAAATTAAATAATTAGTAAGTATCAATACGTGTGGCAAAAATATCGAAATTATTCATTTGACGGGTGAAAATTAATTTTATTTCTTTAATTTAGAGCAGGATAAATGTAACCTACTTTCATATGCATTCATATTGTTGATATAAATAATTTCATGGAACACACTTAGCTCGTCTAGTACCTTTCAGATTTAGTATTTTGCTGAACTTTGAGACCGTGTTGTAGAAAACGCTCTATATAGTTCGCCATCTTAAAAGCCGTGGTAGGATCAAAATAATCATTTTCGACGTTATTATAAAAAATATTGAATTATCTTGAAGAAATAAAGATCCGTAAAGGATTTGTAAACAAATAAATGTAGACGCACTGTATATTTGGATACATTTACAGATGATTTTTTTCACACAATTTATTTATTTAAAATATATCATACATCAGTTTAAAGAAACCAACTATACAACGGGAAATTACAAAATACTTCTATAAAATGCAATAAATATATATCCTAAATATTGAACAAGGTAACAGATTTGGCTTTAAAAACACTTCTATATTTTTAATTTGAAAATTAACAATTCAAAAAAATCAACTTATAATCACATAATACAGTAAAGTGAAAATATTTCTAACAGCTGCTTTTACAAACAAAAATTGAAAATAATAGTAACGTGGAAATTGGACACTTGTTCCTATAACTTTTTTATGTTTTGGTAATGACTGTATTGTATTTAAATTTATACTGAAATAAATCTCTATATTTTCTTATAAAAATGACATTACTGCAGAAAGGCATCACAGTCTGTTAATATTCATGCTTAAAAACACTCGCGGGAAAATGGGATTGTTCAAAAGAAAACTGTTTTAAAAGGAGAAGATCTGTATATTTTTAAGTAAATTGTGTTGTTTTGATTTTAGTACGAAGTTTTTTTTTGTTAAGAAAACTGCATATTATTACTGGGAGAATTAAGGAAAGTAGATGAAAATTATAGTGTAAAAGATCACATATTTTATTCTTAAATCTTGTGTCGTATGCCTTTATGTTGCCACTATGCAAACTTTAGAAGCTCAGTATTAGTAGGACAATGTATATTTGACGAAAATAAAAGCTTTAAACAACTTAAAATGCAATCAATCAATAATTTGAGTCAAATAAATTTTGTTCTTTCAAAATCTCAATAATCTGTATCTCGAATATATCTCATAGTAATACAAAAAATTTATACCATCCAAAGGTTTAACAAATAACCTAAAATTTTATAAAATTAGTGAGCAAGTATTTTATCTAGTGGTATATTGATAAAAATCAAATTCTTTAACAGATAATTTAATTATATTATTTATGAAATAATTTAGAATTTCACATAATTTTTTTTTCGTACGTATAGAGTATACAGTATGCGCCAAAAGTATGGAATAAATTCAATAAAAACGAAACAATTATTTTTTGGGAAAAATCCTCGAACAGGTCGATTTTTAATTTAAAAAATACATATTTTAGCGTAAAATGCGATTTTCAAATGTCATTTGTTTTCGAGTAATGACGTCATCGATTTTTTTTTAAATGGCAACACCATATTTTTTTCCTTGATTCTGAAAGATCGTTTAATTCTCTATCAGACAGTACTAAAATTTTGCCCTCTTACATAGGAAAGTTTTCGAGTAAATGACGATTGAATGTTAGAAAACATAAATCAATTAAAATAAAGCAAAAACGTTATCAAGTTTAGTTTTTCGAATTCCATAGTTCTTTTATGGATCACGTAGGTGAAAATCTTTGCAAAGTGTCATTGTCACACCGACTTTCTAATAAGTATTGTAAGCGACATAGAAATTATTATTCAATTTAAAATATTATGGCACATTTAACTGTTACTCAAAGAATTTAAACTTTAATTCTTATCGGATGCTTGAATATGACTAGAACTCAGCAGGAAGTTTGCGATTTATTTAATGAAAAATATCCAGATCGCCCTATCAGCCAATCAACAGTCAGTAAGGTTGAGCCTAAATTTAGAGAAACTGGCAATGTTGTAAATATTCCAAAACCTGGACGTCCAAGCATTAATGAAAATCAGAAACAGAACATTTTGATAAGCATGGTGGATAATCCTCATAATTCTTCACGATTGGTTGCATTAAACAATGACACTAGTCAGAGCACAGTGCTACGTATCTTGACGGAAAGAAAAATATCATCCCTACAAAATTCAACTTAAGCAGGAACTCAATGAAGATGATTCCGATCGCCGCTTACACTTTTGCGAAATTGTAATGGATTCATGTCAAGGAAATAGAAATGTACACCGGCAAATACTTTCTTCAGATGAGGCCACATTTTGTTTGAATGGTCCAGTAAACCGTCAAACCTCCAGATATTGGAGTCGGGAAAATCCTCATTGGATGGCAGAGTCACATACCCAACACCCTCAGAAATTAAATGTGTGGACTGGAATAGTTGACGACAGAATAGTAGGGCCTTTCTTCTTTGAAAGAACCCTTACAGGACAAAGATATTTAGAGTTTCTAGAAAATGACGTTGTTCCAGCCCTTGCAGTAATTTTTCCTAACGATAATGACCCTGACATTCCTGACGATACCATATGGTTTCAGCAAGACGGTGCACCTCCGCACTATGCGCGCCCTCTACGAGATTTTTTGGACAACTGTTTTCCTGGGAGGTGGATCGGCAGACGCGGACCGATAGAATGGCCTGCAAGATCGCCAGATCTTACACCTCTTGACTATTTTTTATGGGGATACTTGAAGTCAAAATTGTACATTAATAAACCACGTAATTTAGAAGAATTTCAAAATCGCATCGGGACGAAATACGCAGAAATCATGTGCAATGTGCAAGAAGAATTTCTTCACAGACTTGCTCATTGTCAAGAAGTTGGTGGATGGCAATTCGAACATTTAATTTAAGTATAAAATTTAATCAATTGTATTTTATTTTACATACCTCAGAATTGTTACTTTTTTATGGATAAAATTTACGTTTTCTAACATTCAATCGTCATTTACTCGAAAACTTTCCTATGTAAGAGGTCAAAATTTTAGTACTGTCTGATAGAGAATTAAACGATCTTTCAGAATCAAAGAAAAAATATGGTGTTGCCATTTAAAAAAAAATCGATGACGTTTCGTTTTTATTGAATTTATTCCATACTTTTGGCGCATACTGTATAGTGTTCTTAATCAAATAAAAATCAACCTCCAGGCTAAAGGGGAACTAGTCGAGGCAATGAAGAATTACGATAGGAAATCTTTTAGGATAGGACGTATCGGAATGCGGTTTTTCGCATTCGCTTGCAAAAATTATTTATATCATTCGTACCTACTTTGTACCTATAACAACCCGGATGTTACATTGCTGCAAAATCGTTACTGGGGGTTTTTTAAGCCGCTGAATTCAAATATAGCACCGACGAATACCCCACAGACACCTGGTGCGCCCTACCCTGGCTCTGAACGTCTTCCCCGAGGGCCCAGGGGGAGAGTTACCCATGAATGAAGGTATGAAATTATGGGACGATTTTTGGTTGGTCTTTTTCAATTGTGTCTGGAAACCCCTCGAGGATGACGTTCAGAGCCAGGTTAGGGTGCACCAGGTGTCCGTGGGGTGTTGGCCGGTGCCATATTTGATTTCAGCGAGCCAAGAAAACCCCCGTAACGATTTTCGGGTGTTTTTTTAATTATGTCTGGAAAACCCTCGGGGATGACGTTCAGGGCCTGGTTAGGGCGCACCAGGTGTTCAGGTGGTCGTTTTCAACATAAAATTCGGATTCAGCGCACACAAAAAGCCCCCCATAACGATTTTCGGTTCGTTATTGTCGATATTTCCAGAAAAATTATCGAAGATGACGTCCGCGTCCAGGTTGGGGTCCACCAGGTGTCCGTGGGGTGTTCGCCGATGGTATATTCGAATTCAGCGACCCAAAAAACCCCCGGGTGCCCAGTTTCTCTCCTCTCTCGTATAAAGTTCGGGATAGTCTCCGGAGATGACGTTCGTCGGCGTTCCTGAGCTCCAGATATTCGGGGGGTCAATTTGAACATCATAATCGTGATCAGCGACCTTGAAAACCCCCGAGTACCCGACTTGAGCCAATTCTGACTCTTATTTACGAAGTTATTAAATTTGCCAAAAGGCCTCCCAAAAGATGCATTTTTTGCATGCATTTTTGGCTGGAGCAATGAAACTTCCGGTTTGTAATAGGTACAAAGTAGGTACGAGTGATATAAATAATTTTTGCAAGCGAATGCAAAAAACTATCTTGAAATAGTGTTTTCTACAAATACAAGTAACTTTAGACATTTAAGAACTGAATAATATAGAGTTTAGCAAATAACAAGAATGTTATCTCATGTCACCTGCGAATATTAAAAGGTACCGAAGTAAAATCAATATATAACGTCAGAAAGCGATCTATCCAGCAAATTTTTAAGTACTGAAATCTTTCAAAATACGTATTTTTTAAATGTATAGATGTAAACATATAGATACTTACATAGTTCTGCATATAAGATTGTTCACTTTTGTTTATAAGTATGTGAAAATAATTGTTAAAATTTGGGGTTAGAATAGCGAAATAATGTGTGTCATACAAATGAATTTTATAAGTTACTATATTATTTGAGGAGAGTTTAAATAGTAAAAGTGGATAAACAAAACATCCGTAATTTTATTTTTGATATTACTTTTGCTCTACGTGTCTTATTTTTCGAGATTCCATTACCTAAAAAACACTATAAATTTGATCATTTTACGGCGAGAAATATGGCGACCTTAAGAGTGGAAGTATTTAGAATATTTAGATTTAGTGGAGTAAAATCGGTTAGCAATTATGCCGCTTCGTTTTTAAGAAAATATAACCATATTGTTTTTAGTAGGACCGCATTTTATAAAAATAAAATCAAATTATCGATGCTTGGGATATTATTTGACAATTATTACGTTTTTCGTTACATCGCGCTTGTAAATCAACGATTTTACTTATGTTCGTAGTTTTTTTTACAGCTTATATAAAAAACTACAGTACTTCTCACGGTACCAATTTTTAATAACTTAACACCTTTTCAAAAAAAAATGTTCCAAATTCGGCCCAGAAAATTTGGGCATTACAAATTTATATTAATTATTTACTATTGATATGTAGTTATATCGAGCAAATGTAGTCAAAACTATAAAAAAGTTTTTTAAAAACAGTTTACGGTGTTACACTTTTCAAGAAATTAACTTTGTGCGCCGTGTGCATACTTATGATGTAGAAGATATTATCAGAAATAGGACAGCGCATTCAATCGATCGATATATTTTCCATAATGAGAAAAACATTTTTAATGAAGGATTATGATTGTGTTTAATATATTTATGACATTGTCCTCTTTAAAATTAGAAGAACGAAGATTTGAGAGCAGGTAAATTTTTATATAAAATAAATATAGTGACTATATTTGTCTCAGTGTTTTATGTTCTTTATTGTTTTAATATGGAAAATACGATTTAATTTGCGGAGAATTTTGTTCAATTTGGAACTTACGAAAAAATTACATTGTTTTAATAAGCAATGTAAAAATTGCATACCTAAGGAATTCTAGTACAACTTCTTATATTTCCGAAACTGTTGGTCTAAACGAAAAAATGTATTCTACAAGAAAGGTTTAGACGCCACCGCCAACAAAAGAATCAGCATCGAACTCCATAAGATCCATTAATTCAGTACTGTATCAACTGAGAACGTATAGATTATAAGTGACTATGTATTTCTTTGAACTCCGGTCCTGCTCGCATTTACCAATCTCTAAGCCCATCCCACTGAGTGAAACACACGTGGTTGCAGCATTTAAAATATATTCCTTTCTAACGTTCGGCATTTAGCATAGAATTTTGAGTAATTGTTATCAATTCGATATAATTTTGGCATCGTTGCAAAGCTAAAGGACAGACTTACTTCCCTCGTGTAACCAATTTTCGATTTAAGCCTTTATTTTTAAGTAAATAAATTGTAAATATGACGATTTCTTGCACAGTTTACTCATTAAATTTAAATAATTAAAAACTAATTTTGAGAAAAATATTACACAGCAGCCTTAGGAAACAACTTTGTCTTTCGATTGTTTTTTTATTTGAACCGCGAATGTTTATTCGTTGTCTAAATAAGTGATATGGGCCGAGCGTAAAAAATCGGTTTATTTCAAGCGCGTGGAATTTTATTGAGGAAAAAAGAAACGCCAGTAAAAGTAGAATTTTTAACGCATATTGTCAGAGTGTACATGTTAAGGCACTACAGTTGAAAGTAAATGCCGTTATTTACTTTTATCACTGGTGCGAAAATGAAACAATTAAGAAATTTTAAATCAAAGAAGTATTTATTTACTTAATTAAATGTATAGCTAGAGAAACTATAATTAGTAAATATTATCAGTCGAAGTTTTGGCCAAATTTTGGCCTGCTTTTCTTGTTTTGTAACAAATCTTCTATGTAACTCTCCGCTACTGTCACCTACATACAATTTATATTTCACCTAAGTTATATGTAATTTAGTTATAATACCTAGGATACGAGATATAGTTGCGGCTAGAATTCAGACGACTTACAGTGGTATTCATAGTTCGTTTTCGGTCGCCGGATCAGTATAGATATAGAATACCACTGTTGTAGTACAGTGTCATTTATAGTCAGTCAGAAATTATATGAATTTCAAACGAAATTCATATAATTTCGGGAGAACGCAACCGGAGACAGACTTTGAATACCACCATTAGTCATACGAATAAACGAATAATTCATTATCTTTTCATCAAAATATTTAAATTATGGATAGGTTTGAAAATATCTAACACTGACGTATTACATCAATCAAAACCAAGTCAATTAATGTCATAAAGTCCTATAACATTTTTTTTGAAAACTCACAATTGGTGGAGTTACAGAGCGTTAATTTTTTTTATGGAATTTTTCTAATAACTGTCTTGTGAGTCTACCGATTTTATTTTGTACACGTATCACCAATGTTTCTCTGTATGAGATAACTTTTTTATTTGAACAATTTTATAAATCTAGATAAAAAGTAATTAAAACTAAGAAGGTATTCATAAAAAAATATTAAAAAAAACTCGTCTTGTTATATCAACTAGCTGTTTTCAAGAAAAACAACTTTCAAGATTCACGGCGTTATAGTCTGTTTGGAAATGAAAGAGCGTAATAAAACCCCGAGATAAGAACCGGCCATGGGCGTGGCAATATTTCGTTTCAGGTAATTATCGGGTAACACTAATGCTAACAGGTAATGGGTGTACATTAGTATATTTTACTGGATACATCATAGGCAGGAACCAGTGTATTGTGACAGATCAATCAAGTCTTAAAGCTGAATATACAAAGACGTGCTAGTGCAGTAGAGTAAAATTCGATTTGTGTTTAGTGACTATTGTGCCTGTGGATATAATATTGTTTGGGTATAATGTCGAGCTTATCAGATTATGTACCTGTTAAACGCGTGAAAAGATGTGCGCTGTCTCAGAATGAGAAGATTATTATATTAAATGTATTTAATGCATTGAAACATCAAAATCCTACCAACAGTGTTGACGACATCGTGGAAAAGTGTTCCAAAATGACAGGGATTGGATAATCGACTATCTACAGACTTTTAAAGGAAACAAAAAATGAACAAGATACTGTAAATCCCACAAAATTATCTAAACTAACGCTAAACAAAATTTTAAGTAAACTTTCAGAGGACAACGATTTGCCAAAAATCAGTAGAAGCAAATTATGGGCCGTCTTACGAGAGTTGAATTTTTGCTGGGTAAAGCAGAACAGGAAGTCAGTTTTTATCGATAAAGATGAAATTATTTGTTGACGAAGGGAGGAATATTTATTATCAAGACGAAACTTGGGTCAACAAAAGTATGGTAAGATAAAAATGTAAAAAGTTTTCGATAAGCATTTTTAGATGGACTTTCAATAGGGTTTAAGGCACCTTCAGATAAAGGGCGAAGATTAATAGTGACACATATAGGTAGTGCCAGTGGTTTTGTAGATGGCGGTTTACTTTTATTTGAATATAAAAATACAGGTGACTATCACGAAGACATGAACGCAGATGTTTTCCAAGAGTATTTTACACAGATGTTGGATTTTTGGATTTTTGGATTTTTTTTCCGGGGTCTGTAATTGTCATGGATAATGCCAGTTACCATTCACGGCAGACCGAGCGGTCGCCTATGACTGCTTGGAGGAAAGCCGATATAATTCAATGGTTATCCGGAAAAAAACATTTCTTCTGAAACAAATATGGTGAAAAAACTTTTGACACTTGTCAATCTTAATAAAGATCATAACAAATATGTTATCGATGAAATGGCAACAAATCGCCAAATAACGGTACTACGATTACCACCTTATCACTGTGAACTTAACACAATCGAATTAGTCTGGGCGCAGGTAAAAGGAGATGTAGCGCGAAATAATACGACGTTTAAATTAAATGACGTGAAAATTTTGTTAAAAAATTCCTTGGAACAAGTAACTTCAGAAAACTGGCAAATATGTATGTATACATCATGTTCAAAAAGAAGAGGAGAAAATGTGGGAACTCTATAATTTAATTGACGTTACTGTGGAGCCTATTGTTATCAATCTAGGAGACGAAGATAATTCATCAGAATATTCAGAGGATTAATTTTAATATACCTACTTTTTTATTTTCTTTATTGTACATTTATACAACACTACATTTACTCACCATAATTTGAATTTTCAAAATACATATATTTTTGTGTGGAATAATAGTCTGTTCATTAAATCAATTTAAATAAATATTTTGATAATAATATTGAATAATTTTATTTGAATTACTAAAAACCCTCTTAACCCGGTTATGATGCTTAAAGTAGCCTCTAGTTTTGAAATGCTGTTTTTATATTGTTTACTTATAAGAGAAATGGACCGAGAAATTGAAGCGGCATAGACAAAGACGGATTGTCGGGGATTAAATTTTAGCTACCTGCTACAATTTAGTACGGTTCGATCACACAAAGTTTTTTTAAAAGTACACCTCATCTATACCGATAATACATAATATAAAAATATTGAATATAATCACCAGTACTACATTTATTTACGATTTGCATACATAATAAGCTGTTATTTCTCTCTTTCATTTCTAAACAGACTATAAATGAACAGCAGCCTCTTCAAGTTATTTTCAAAATTAACAAAGCACGTCTTGAAAGCAAAAATGTAGATACAAATTAACATTAGTGACGAGTGTATACAATTTTGAAAAACTAGTAGACTCACAAAAAAGTTATTAGAAGAAATTCTTAAAATTTGTTTAACATTCTGTAATTCTTCATTCTTTGTGGCATTAATTTTTCGATTAGTATAACCTCCGAAATATTGATACATCATTTCAGGACACCCTGTATAAATAACAATTTAAATTGATAACGCTTATTATAGTTATCACAATAAAAACTAGCGTATCCTAAATAAAAATTTTTGATAGTTTGAAATTAATCAAAATTACACCTTAAAGGCGGGCTATAAATCAGCAACTTTTAAGATACGTCTGGCTTGTTTTGGTTTCGATAGTGAACGAAACTACAACTATCCAAAATAACTGACCATTTCGTTAATAAGAACTACCAAACGACAATAAATTGAGAATTATTGAACTGGATGACTATTTAGAATCGTTATAGAGCTATTCAAATGCAGAATAATTTTAAATGAATAATTTTACTTGCTCCTGTGTACAGCGGCGGATGGGGAAGGTTATTAAACCGGCCCGGGAAATCGGTAGGATCGGCCGGCCCAATTTTGTTGAGAAAAAAGATGATTAATATGATCCGATGAAGAAAGTATGATTTCTTTATTGTAACGGTCGTCGATAACATTCTGTATTAATTTTTTAAGATTTTAAAAAGACTTTAATTTTGAAGATTTTAGACAGTACAACTGAATGTAAAACATCGAAAATATACTGGGTGTAACGGATGCTGATGGTCAAACTTCAGAGGGTTATTATACAAGTAATTTTCACCAAAAAAAGTATTATAAGATTGTTTTGAAAGTTGATATTTGCTCTTTTTTTTAACATTTTTTGATTTCAAAAAATGTTGTGCCTTTTTTCATAAAAACAAAAATATCTCTTATTCTTACAGCCATATCAAATTTAGACATACCATCGGAAAGACCGTTAAAATTGCTGCAAGACTAGCATATATGAGTGTTTAAAAAAATTTCTATACCAGTTGCTGTAAAAAGTTAAATGTAGTAATTGTGAAATGAGCAAAATTAGTGGTGTCTTCTTATTGGTGGTAACGCTGTGACGTACCTACGTCGTGATTGCAATACGACGCAGTGTCACTATGACGCCTGAGCGGTGGCGGCGGAAATCTCGGGCGCCAGTTTCTGTTTACAGTGCAGAAATACCACTACTCGGGCGGCTACAGTGAAGACACGGTATGTCCATAGCAGGACTGCTCTCGTAGACGGCTGACCAGGAACTGAAGTGCCTTCCCGGAGTTTGAAAGCCCTCAGTGCTGGTCACTGGTTGGCGGCTGCGCAGTGCTCCTCAGACGAGACTTGTAAAAATCTCACCAAACGGCTACGGCTAGTAGTCCTGGTAAAATTTATCTAAGTTCTTCATCAACTTAGAAAAATCACGAACAGCTCTTCTGGTACTGAAGTAGTGGACAGACAGGACTGCTCTCGACGACGACGGGCCAGGAACTGAATCGTCTACTCGCTGTTTAGAAGTCTTCGGTGCTGTAGACAGATCGGCGGCGGCGCACTGGTCTCTCTTTTCAAAAATTCTTTCCTTAGCTCGGAGTTGATCAGCTACTCAGAATAATTTTAGTCGGCGGTCGGAATTTTTCTAAGTTCGTCTGCGACTCTGAAAAACGACAGGACTCGCCGGCCAGTGCGCTGCGATGGGTTTGGTCTCGATGCGGACGGCAGCGGGTGTGCGCGCTAGCGTTCGGTAATTTAAACACATTTCGGCGGTCGGTGATAGGTTTATTAATACTATTTAGAAATGAAAATTTTACTTCATTACATCGCTAAAAATTACTAATTAAATTACTGTATTTAGTAAGCTTTTCAACGATATATCAACTTTTGAGTTTGCTACTTTTTTGGCAACAATATCAAGCGCATATGTAATAAAACCGTAAAAATCGAAAATATAGGAACTTTACAGTACTTTATTTTTATTTTAAGACTGTCCTTCCTATCCTTTGTTCGAGCTGTTCTCGAGTTTCAATTGGTACTTCATATACAAAATATTTTAATCTACCCCACCAAAAGAGGAGGCCACCTAACTGTACCAAAGCGTCATATCCATCTATCTTCATAATGCTCGTTTAGTCATACCCAAATCTCCCTGCTGTTATGTGTAGGACAACCATCCATTTGAAGCCAGGAATTAATCTGAAAATTTAAAAGAACCTCTTCTAATATAGTATGCAGTTCGTTCTGAAGATCAAGAAATGCCTCTGCATTTAATTTATTTTCTAGTATAATTGGTCTAAGAACGTAATTTCCAATTATCTCCATCCATACGTTAACTTTGATTATTGGAGGGCCTGACAGCATGAGGATTCACAGCCGCCCACGTATGGTCATTATAACAATTAAATGTGCCATCTCTAGTAAATGTTAACTCGTCAGTCCAAATTATATCCTTGTAAAATTGCGGATCTCTGTTAGTTTGTTAGATTATAGCACTGACAAAACTGAATACGTTCTGCCCTATCACGATCCAGTAAGCTTTAAACAAGGGTCAAATGATAATGGTGCAGGTTGTTTCTTCTAAGACTTCTGTGAACTGACGTATGCGAAATTCTCTCAAGTTGTATTGCTGCCCTGCGTGTACTTAATGTGGGAGTTTCTTCAAATAAGCACTGTTATACTTTGGTCTTGATGACGATTTACTTAATTGGGATTTAGACGATGATGCCCTGGAACACTCTCATTTTCTTCCAAAACCTGAAATGTAGTTACAAAAGTTTTTCTGTTTGGAATGCGTCTTTCAGGATAGCGGCAAGAATATTCTTCAACTGCTGCTATAGAATTTCCATTGCAAATACCATACACAAATAAAATGTCTCGATACTCGTTATTTGTGAAAAAACGTGACATCTTAAATTTAGATACTCAAGTAATCAACAAGAACACTAAAGTATACTAGCGTCAAGAATTCAGACGTCTTACGTCACAGCTGACGTTACACATTTGTTTTTATTGTCAACGTAATTTTCGATATTTGGTCGCGTTAAAAAGAATATTTATTTGGAATTTAGTGCAATATACAATGCAAACTTTTAGTGTAGTATATAGTTTTATTACTATCAGGTGCAATTTTTTAAATATTTTGATGAAAATTTAGTAAATTATTCATTTGTTCGTATGACGTAAGTCGTCTGAATTCTTGTCGCGAGTATATCTAATTTTATGACTTTGACGGTCAATATTGTTTTTCACAGCCGCCATGGCATTTATCTACCATGAAAGACGCACTCTAAACAACTCATTTGTAACAATATTTCGCATTATAGGAGAGAGAGGAAGAGTTAAAAAAACAGCAGAAGAAATTCCCACAAAAACTAGGTACACACAAGTTTGTGTTTTATTACCTTTGCCCTTGGTATTGTTGCCCAAAAAAATAGCAAACTCAAAAGTTGATATATCATTGAAAAGCTTACTAAATACAGTAGTTTTTGCTGAAAAAAAACATGTCTTCGTTAACAAATTTTTGGGGTTACCATCCTTTAAACACTCATATATGCTCGTCTTGTAGCAAATTTAACGCTATTTCCGATGGTATGTCTAAATTTGATGTGGTGGATAACAGATATTTTAACAGATTTTTTATGAAAAAAGGCACCAAATTTTTTTTAAATTAAAAAATGTTAAATAAAAGAGCAACTATCAACTTTCCGACAAAATCTTATAATACTTTTTTGTTGAAAATTACTTGTATAATAACCCCCTGAAGCTTGGCCATCAGCATCTGTTACACCCCGAAATAAATATTAAAACTTATAAAGTAAGTCAAAATCAAATGAAATATGTAATATAATCAAATAAAATAACTTTATCACACATCACACTTAGACCGACCCTGACCAACCGGTCCAACATCCAAGATTTGACTGTTATGGTAATACTAGTTTATTTCAGTCCTCGTTCGTGCTTATATAAAAAAAAATTGGTTAGTAATATTCAAAAAAGCTTCTTAACCAGCACCTGCACAATAAAATAAGCACGTGCCACGCACGGTTTTTCCTTGTTTCGACTATGTTAATGCCTTATCAAACTAAAAAAATAGCTGCAGCGGCCCGGAAGCAACCGGCCCTTCTGGAAAATTCCCAAAATCCCCTTTGGCCCATCCGCCCCTGCCTGTGTAGTGCAAATATATTGAATATCAGTTTAAACTTGGAAACAGACATTGGTATGAGCACAGATAAATTAGCTACGCAAATTTATCTGTGGTATGAGTTACTTCATAGTCACAACTTAAGGGTTATAATTGAAATTTATTTTTCATTTTCCTACTTTGAAGGTGAATAACTTCATAACAAATCCCTATAGGAATATATTGGAACACACATTGGAAAGACAGAGACAGTTTTCGTCAACGTTATTCGTTTTTTACACTTATATTTTGGACGTTTGGTCGGAAATGTAAAAATGTATTATTCTTGGCGAGTGTATGATGCAGAACACAAATTCAAACAAAATTTAATTATAAAATATGTGTAGAGTATGCGAATTATGTTTAACTTATTCTCCAGTTCTTCTATCTGACTCCTAATAAGAGTGAGAGCTTTTTAGGTCAATATCGATTTCGAGGACGCCCTGAATGTGTCAAAATCGCATATATCCAAGTATGCCAAACAAACCTACGATGCCGTATGGACGATTGCTTTGGCTCTGAGAGATACGCAGATATATTACTGGTTTGATCCAATAACTGAATATCGGTATACCCGAAAAGATTTGGCATGTCGATGGATGGATAGAATAAATAAGCTCAGTTTCATTGGACTATCTGTGAGTTTCATTCATAATGTTAAGGAATTAGTGAATTACGTCAATATATTCTTTTCTGTAATTATCAATATCTAGATGAAGCATTTCAATGGGATAGGAATTAATGGCACATAATTTAAAATTTGATTTTGTTGAAAATATTTCTAAAATACATCTGAAACCGCTTGGTAAAGTTATGAACGGCTATATTTAAAGTCATTCATATCAAGAACTTCAGATATTCGACGCCACTTTAACTTCTTGTGGTGTTATTTAGAAAAAAGTTGTCATTTATTTTATTTGTCTAATTGTACTTGTATTTGTCTATAGACACTTGTGTCATATAACATCTAATATGATGTTGCCTCTAGGAATGTGATTTTAAATAAGTACATATAAATAAAGTTAAAAAAATAATAACTTGAAATTTTTTTGTTCTCGATTAGAATACTCGTCAAATACCTGAGGTTTTTAAATTCATTTTTACATTTAATTAGATAAGTCATTAGCCTATATTTAATTTCTTTTCACAAGCATCTTCAAAATTATTTTTGAAAATGTGAAAATTTTGTCAAATTTTAACACTGATATTTTAAATTCCATCAAATTCTTTATAAGAACTTTTTCCGGATAATGTTGAATAATACTCTCTCGGAAACAGTGCGGAATAGGAACAAAATCAATTTTTAAAAATTGCTTAATATTGGAATTTAGATTTGATCATCTTACGAGTTTGATGAATTACCAAAAATAGAGAATACTGTTTTAGTCATTTTCCTCCTCTATTCAAATATATAAAATTACATTTTCAGTACGATGTTTTTCTTAATAACATTTTTTTTTTTTGTAATATGAAGTGTTCAATATTTTTGCGGATTCCTCATTCTTTATTTAAGTCCAAATATATACTATCTATGTTACTGTTTACAACTGATGCTTAGAATCGCTAAAATTGACAGATATACCTTTAACAATAAAACAAATTAAAAATAAATTTTGGACATGATTACAACATGTTACTTTCGAAAAGTAACGAATAAATACATTATTTGTGACGTCATCGTTGTTCCAGATATCGACAATTTTTTTAAAAAGCAACTCCCAATTTTGACCATGTAATTTGCAAGAGCGTGTTATTCTACATACATACATCATGAAAAATTATGTTGTTACATAACAAAAATAACGTTTGAAGATTTTAAAATTTAATTTTCACAATACTGTGCACTTCCCCATTATGCAACATCTTTTCTTGCTTATTTAGATGAGCTGTTCCCGAAATACATTATTTGTGACGTCATCGTTGTTCGAGATATCGACAATTTTTTTAAAAAGCAACTGCCAATTTTGACCATGTCATTTGCAAGAGCGTGTCATTCTACATACATACATCATGAAAAATTATGTTGTTACATAACAAAAATAACGTTTGAAGATTTTAAAATTTAATTTTCACAATACTGTGCACTTCCCCATTATGCAACATCTGTTCTTGCTTATTTAGATGAGCTGTTCCCGAATCGTTCGATAGGGAGAAGGGGGCCGATTGAGTGGCTAGCCAGATCGCCTGATTTGACACCCCTAGATTATTTCTTGTAGGGATACTTAAAAAGCAAAGTATACGTTACTAGACCGGTTAAATTAGAATATTTAAAAGCAATAATTCGTCACGAGATACCGAGATCATATACCTCCTGAAGTTATTGATAATGTCCAAAAATAATTTATTAATCGTCTTGGCTACTATCAGGCAACCAACGGTGCACAATTTGAACATTTAATTTAGTCGATTTTTTACATAATCATTATCATTTTCAGTATTGTGAAAATTAAATTTTACAATGTTCAAACATTATTTTCTTGAAATTTTTGTTATGTAACACCATAATTTTTCATGATGTATTTATGTAGAATGACACGCTCTCTCAAATGGCATGGTCAAAATTGGGGGTTGCTATTTAAAAAAATTGTCGTTGACTTCATATCTCGAACAACGATGACGCCACAAATGTGGGTCGTATGCCAAAAAGTGCCTTTTTTAAAAACAAAATCGACGTGCCAGGGGATTTTTTCAAAAACTTCTCAATTTCAAAAATAATAAATTTATTCGTTACTTTTCGAAAGCACTGTATATTGTAGATACTAGTAAAGGTTATTTTATTATAATTTATGAGCTCTTTGTATAATATAATAAAATTGGAAATACCAGCATTAAAATTTTTCTTTTTTGAGGACATTGGTAGATAGTAGAATATTTTTTTATTGTATATATATTATATTTTTCAATTTTATACTTAGGAACAATAGATGAGAAACAAATACAAAATATTAACATAATTTAACTGAACTCAACATCGGAAGAAAAACTACAGAAGTCGATGTTTGAAATTCAAAAATACTTTCAATAAACCAGAAAAATTAAAATCTAAATTAGAAAATTTTACATTTATTCAGAAACATCAAAAACTATTAAAAAATAAAAAAATATATTTTACATTTATCTCACTACTGTTTTAACATCTCTTTGATTCTTATAATTTCTGTGGTAGTAATATTATAGCATTAAATTTGAAACACCTTTTACGTTGTCCAGGTTTTATATATATATATTTTTGTACAGGATGATTACGCGTTACGACTTTGTTATTTTATTAGATATCGGAAAATTGAAACTGCATTTATTGACTATTTTTCAACAAGGATTTCAATTTTTCTTTTTTTTTTAAAAAAAAACAATTCAGCATCGCACTATGGAGATATTGATATCAACTTGTCTTTTTCCTTATGAAACACACTGTATATTATTATATTTTTGGATTCTCCATTTTTCCTGATTGCATTTTACTGTCCGCCTGATATTGGTGATTAAGTAATTTCTTAATGAAAATTTTATTTTTGAAAAGAATGCAAAACTACATTTGAATTAATTTTATGAACCAATTTAAAGAATAATGTTTATAAAAATTCTTCAAACTCATTTCCTTGTTTTTCTATGCAAAACCTATATCGTTTTTCCAAATTATTTAACCAGTTATACATCATTTCTGGGTGTTGGTTTATGTAATCTATAGCTTCTTGTATCTATCTTGAATTTCTAAAATGATTAATTTATTCTTATAAACACTATTCTTTAAATAGCTTCACAAAAATCTATCAGGTGATGTCAAGTCTGGACTATTCGGCGGCCATCGTATGGTGCCATATTTTCCTAATCATTCTATATAACTGTTATTCAAATATTCCACAACTTATTTTACATTATGTGGTGGAGTTCCATCTTGCTGCCATTTCATCCCGTCAACTAATCAAATTGGGTAATAAAATCATTTATTGGCCGTTTAAATTTTCCTGACGGCACCATACAATGGCCGGCGAATAGTCCGGACTTGACAGCGTATAACATATTTTTGTGGGGCTATTTAAAGAATAGTGTTTATAAAAATAAACCAACTGCTATTTTAGAAATTCAAAAAATAATATAAGAAGCTATAGTGTACTGTGTTTGAACAATTTTTATAAACTATTCTTCAAATTGCTCCATAAATTGGATTTGAATATAATTTTGTAGTCCCTATAATAAACAAATAAAATTCTAATTACATATGTAATTACTTAATCATCATTATCTTGCGAAGAGTAAACTATAACCCATTACATGTTTGTATCAATGCAGGAAAAAGTGAAGAATCCAATAATATGATAATACACATAGCTGATGATGCTGATGAGATGCTGTTGAGTCACGGACTGTTACTGTACTACGTGCTTCAGCACGATCCTTTGGAAGTTCCGATCAGAGATTTGATGCTTTGAGAATGCAGTGGGCTTTTTTTATCCAATGTATGACTCAGCTACTGCTATGGACTGGCCACCCATCATGCCATTTTATGTTTGTAATATTGCAATGCATTGAAAACAATGTCCCGTGTATGCTTTGAGGTTTGGGAGGCCTAAGTAACCAACGATGTTAGATGGCATTTTTCCGAAGCTGTTGATACCCACACATTGCTTAAAACATTTATCCCCTTCATATCATAAGAAAAACCGATAGTGAGAGGCATCTCTAGGACGCAAAATAGCATAACTTCGATCGACATATGTAATTGTTTCTTCGTTGTTTATTACAAATTTTCTTGAAACATTGGTTTTTGTGTTTGGTTATAATAAGCACATTTCCTTTGTCTTGTGTATCATGGATCGTCATATTTGCTAAATCTTCGCGGCGAGAGGCACCGGTAATACCATCTAAATATCGTAGCTACTTTGGTCATAAGATATACGTTGTCTGGGACATTTAAGAGAACATTTTCTAATTTCTTTCTTTCTAATACCTTTGATTTTTTTGGCTTGTAACCAATATTTGATTTCTTCAAATATGCCGTTAGTTTGAGGTATTTTCCAATATCAATTTCCTTTTTTATTTTGAAGCATAGTTTCAACATCGAATACTTTGATCATAGAGTTGACGAAGAGTTACGTTTTGCAATATCGTGGAAATATACCAAAAATGCCTCTTCTCCATGTGCCATTGGTCGAAGGCAACAAGCTCTCTTAATACTTGATTTTGCAGGAATTAATGCATTACTTATAATTAGCGGCATCCACTATCTATGACTGAACATCATTGAGAGACTTCTCACTCATTTTGGGTAGTTTACGACAGAGCAATGAAAAATAAATTAAACTCATCTTTCAAACTAAGCTGATAAAGCTTATGTCAAAAAATGTTAACAATCAAAACTACACGTAGTTATGGAAACGACAGGAATTTTTATCGGTGATTACTTGTGTCCATCTCACGCTTATGCGCGTTGTGGTAAAAATCATTCAATGAATGAATGTTTAAATTTTTCCATATCTCTTATAACAAAGTTACAGTTGAATCTAACATTTACACGTGATCACCCTGTACATACATTTAAAAACTAGCCATTTTCAACAAATTTCAACAAGCGTGGTAACATTTGCGGTTTACCTGTGGTATTCAACCGCTAGTACGTTACTGGGGCTGTCGTTTAGTCGCGTGTCATTTTTCTGCCAAAATCTAATTTACAGATCTGTTACCAGAATAAGCATATCTAGTGTTGAAAAAAATATGTCAACAATTATTCATTCACAAAAAATTTAGTTATAGTTTTTGTACGCTGCAAATTAAGCCTAGCCCAAACACGGCCCAGACGCAGACTATGCGTGCAAAATTCTGTAACAGATATAAGGCCAGCTGCAAATTGAGTCTAGCTCAAATTGATTCCACGCACATCCTATGTCCCGCCGAAATACAGTCCACGTACACGTTTTTAAAATATATAGTATATCTATCCATATCCAATTTTTCATTCATCGCCTAGACGAAAACAATAAAAATTAATTACCTATCCTTAAAGCTATACTCCTCGCACAACTCGATTTGCGTGAAAATTGGTTAGGAGGGTACTCGGCGTGGAATGGTCCCACATATGCACTGTTTATTATTTTTGTTATTCCTATATTTATAGATTTTTTTATGCATGAGCTGTGTCTGTTATTGAACGTTTTCGAGATTTACACTGTGAGCAGTCATAAAATGTGTTTGTGAAATAATTTTGTTGGGTTAAAGCATATTTGATAATTAAATGCATAAAATAAATCAATTGCTACGACTATTAAAGACGTCACAGAATCGCTCCATTTACGTAGAACCGTACACTGGTAATTTTCAGCCCTAAACTCTTTAATGGAAAGTAGTGTTGTCTGATACGTAATTTAATGGACATTCGGTTACATTTTCAATGTCATCTGGTTTTTAAATTTTGAATTGGAACATTTGTGGGGTAATAAGGACTCGTGTATGATGCGTTGCTACAAATTTGTAATAATTTAGACTGTGTGACGTAAATTTTTATTTTTGAAGGTCGATTTACACATATCTGTAACCTGACAGTGGAATGACCGGCCCGTGATTCCAAGGGCCGTCATCTTTTATGATTTCTATTCACAATTAACAGTGTTTGTTCTGTCATTTGACAATCCATCTATGTAGCCAAGATGAAGTCTTCGTATTATGAACTTTTGGCGATTGTTTCGATTTTATATAAAGAAGAGGTATAAGAACATTCACGGATGTCAGTTCGTCAGGCATGAAAAACCAGAGCAATAAAAGCCGACTTTGCTACTGTGTATAAGAAATTAATGGACGATGGAGCAAAGTTTTACGAAAAATCATTTAATTTATTGCTGAACCAGTAATTTTTATTTTTCTATTTTACTCCTGAAAGTATTCTAGCACTTTATGTCTATGTATTTAAGATTGGACAGATCATACAATGAGTGGCTGAAATAATATAAATAAAACAGGAAAATCAACGGTGACAGCACTGTTTGCACCGATTCTTCACTTTGGCCCCACGTTGGGCGCCAAAATAAAATGTTGGTTGTTGATATTTATTATCTCAAATAAAGTATACAGTTTATGAAATCTATTAATAAAATGCTGTTAAAATGACCAACTTAATAATATGTGCAGCAGACAAAAGAACTTAGCTATTTGAACTTCTATGGGGTGTTCGTTTAGATCACAACCCTTCCGGAGAAATTGTACATACTACTTCAAATAATAATGCTGGTTTCGAATTTCCTCGAGGTGGCTCATAGGATTTCGGATCTCTCCGAGCTCGTCAGTGGCCTCGACAGACAATAGCAGCAATGCTTTGGACTGGACTGTCTCTGGGGTTGGTGATCTAGGGATTCCAGGGAAATCCACCTGTTGCATTTATACACCATGTGGGTAGTGTTCAAAGTAGTCAAGTGCAATGGTCTTAAATGCCTGCCTAAAACGTATCGATAGAACGGTATACTAAACCCGTACCTTAGAAGCCTGAAATATAAAATTACCTAATGCTAGGTCAAGTAGTTGGTACATGGCTTTTTCGAGGTTAACATAAATAACAAAGATTTATATACGTGTATTCAAATCCACCGATAGCTGATTAGCAAATATGATTTGTTATTTATTTAACCATTGTCCGCTAAATCGCGTCGCCTTTGTAATACTTCTCTGTCGAATCAGCCGAATGTACTGTAGTGTGGCGACTTCAGCGTTAGGTACTATTTGGAATCACAAATGTCAGGATCGGAAATGCCAGAATTTGACATTTGTTTTTGATGCTGCAATAACTTATCTCTTAATAAAGGTACTTGTCTAATTTTTTATTAAAAATATAGGTACATTTTACAACCATATATATATATATATGGTTGTAAAATTTCTCCGGGTTCCTTTCCGCGATGAATCTGCATGGTCTTCAAAAGAACCATTTTTGAAATTATATTAAGACTTTCTTGTGTCTTACTTAGAAAATAAGCGAATTTTTTCCTCATCGCAATATGGTTTTCGAAAAAATTTTTCCATCGTCAAGGCTTTGCTGGCAGTCATTGATTTCATAGTTGAAGGATTTGACGAGGGTTTCACAACTAATGCTACAGTATGTGATCTTACTAAGGCATTCGATTGTGTTAATATAGACATATTACTGATAAAATTGGAACATTATGGAATTCGGGGTACTATGTTGGGATTAATTACTTCGTATTTAGCAGATAGGAAGCAGTATGTGCATTTCAATGACGCCATTTCTGATCTACTGCCTATAACCTGTGGTGTCCCACAAGGATCTGTTCTGGGTCCACTTTTGTTCCTAATTTACATTAATGACCTACTGTCTTTATTGGATTTGACGAGATGTGTTCTATTTGCTGATAATACCACTCTGCTTACCAGAGGAAATGTGTCAATGAGAGATGAGGCTCTTAGTCGAACTAAAATATGGTTTAATAGAAATAATTTAAAACTTAGTGAATCCAAAACCCATAATTTGTTATTTTCTACTGATAAGTGGATTGGAAAAATGGAGCCAGTTATCTTCCCAAATATATTGCGATGCGTCAGATGAGGCCCTATTTGGATAACACTGCCATGAGGATGGTGTACTTTGCTTTGATACATAGTATCTTATCGTATGCTATTGTTTTGTGGGGAAATTCGTCCAAATACCTCAAAGTTTTCTATCTCCAAAAAGCAGCCGTGAGGATCATTGACTCAGCTTCATATGGTACATCTTGTAGATTTTTGTTCAGGAAGTATGAGATTCTCCCCATGCCAAGTGTTTATATATTTGAAACATTGCTATTCATACACAGAAATGTGAATAATATATCCACTTATGGCGAATTACATAATTATAACACAAGGATTGGGGAAGATCTCAGAGTTCCATACTCAAGATTTAAAACCACACAGTTGAACAAGATAGATTATAATCTTTACAATAAATTTATGAAATATCACAGATCTGTTAATGTAAGATCTATTGGATACAGGGAGTTTCATACACTAGCAAAAAATTTTCATGTGACTAACTGCTTTTACAGCATTACTGAATTTAACGACTATATATCTGATAACTAGGGACACATGACCTTACTAACATTGTCATAATTCCATGTTCTACATTTTTTATGTCTTATTATTTTTAACTACTTGACTTGACTTAATTTATCTGTTGTGACAAAAATACATACTTTTGTAATGTTGTCAATAAACCATCTATCTATCTATCTATCTATTAAATTATCATTTGTGATATTATTATGATTATTTCTTGCTACAATGAAAAAATGGCCCTTATATAAATTATTACGCATCTTTGAATTGCTGTTTATAATTTCCCAATAAATGTAATAAACTCGTGAATAATAAATATATATATATTTTTATTAATGTTAACATATAAATACAAACAGAAAGCATATAAATAAAAAATAAATAATATTCTTGAAAACGTAAAACTATAAAAAAAAATATATTAGTCATAAATACCAGATAAATTGAACATGTACATATTAAAAAGCCTTGTTTAGTGTCAAACAATTTCCTTTTTAGCTTACATATTTGAGATTTGTTTTCTAGTGATTTTATAAAGTACTTGTTTTCTTGGTGTTAAAGATTTTTTATTACTGTTGATTGACCTCAAAACTTTGACATTAACAGAACCTTCCTCAATTTTCAATATTAATGTATTAGTCTTTTGAGAATTACTTGTACTTGCGCCTTGATCAATCTCTGCAGAACATTGTGATTCATTTAAAAGTATATTTTGCAAATTTTTTTTTTCTGTATTGAAATTGATTGGAATTGCTTTTGATCTTATAAGAAACGTTTAGTCTAGCCTAGTTTCGAAATGGTCATAGATATATATTTTTTGAATTGGGCAATTTTATAAATTCACCAGTTCCATGATTTATAGCGTCAAACCATTTCATGCTCAGTTTCATCATTTGGAAATCTGAAAAAATGCTTACTTACATAATTTTTGTCTGTTACAGTAATGTATATCTAGTGTAATATACATTTTTACAGGTCGGGCTTCTGCATTTAAATTTATAAATACCTGGTAGCATTTTTATATGTTAAGAAGAAAATAATTATTTTACCAATACATTATTCACCACTACAATTCACTATGTTTAGTATTCCATATATTGTATCTCCAGCTTTAAAACTAAAGCAGATACTATTCTTGATCCACACAAAGTGCTTCTGTCTAAATATTTTACATTTTTCATAAAACTGTATGTACTTAGTTTTCTTAAAAACGAACTTTTCTTTCACTTTGACCATGGAAAACAAAATACAGCATTATTTTAAGAAATATGAATTAATAACTTAACATTCATAATGTAAACAGAAATGTACACCTCAACATATATGTATTTCACGTTTATCATAATTTTTAAGAAAAGTCAAATTACTGATACAAACAATTGACCACTACCGTCATTTGTGCTGTAGAGTGCTGCCATGCGCGGTGTATCACTGCAAATGAACAATGGAACAGACTAGATAAAGCACGGCTGTTGCGATTTAGCAGACGATGATTGAACAATCAAGTTCCACTGGTTTAATAATTAAAAATTTAATTTTATAGTTGTTCTACGACGTATGTTTTCTTCGACGTTTATAATCAAAAAGGAAGAACACGATGCCAATTATGCCTTTTGTACATTACCAATATAAAATTCTTAGCAGCTTTGACTAACGAGAATTAAGAATATCTCTGCACATTAACCACTGCTTGTGAGCCATGAACCATTGTGTAAGGAGGAATGGATAAGGATCTCTGATATTACTACAGTTGCTCCCTCTATGAATTGCGAACTAAAGTGCAATTGTGAATTTTACATATACAACTCTTTTATTAAACTTTAAACAAATTTAAATTCGTGGTATAGTAGTATGTGCTGGATGAGTAATTAACTTCCTTCAAATTTCTACAAGATTTTTAACCCTGTCGGTGGAATCCCGGGCCGATCACGGCACTGTCATGTCACTAGTGAGTGTAAATCGACCTTAAATGGAAGCATAAAAAAGGTCTAGTTAACCATCATAACTACCGTTATTGGTCGAACAACAATCTAATAATATTTCAGCTTCTAGAAAAAACTCAAATTTTTGTAGATGTATTGGTGGTCCATTTTTTTACCTGGAAATTTAACTACAGAAATTTATTTAGATCTATTAGAAAATTATATTAATAACGATTTAACTGACATATTTGAGCAATAAGATCGTTACTTGCCGAAAAGTTAATTTTTCAAAAATAAATCCCCTTCAAAATATAAGTTGACGGAGTCGAACGTTTTGACAACTGTTTAGTGGCACATGCTGTATATAGCAACTGCATCAAGTTTAAGTTGAAAAAACTTGACTGATTCGAATTTAATTTTGACTGGCGTTTCAAGAGTACTTCTTTGAGAATGAACATCCATTAGTTCGTTCTCATTATTTTGTCCTAGTTTAGTGAAACGACTGTTTCAACCCTCTTCCCCGGAGCGTGTTTAACGGCTGTAGGGGATGAAACAAACTCGACTTCCTTGAAATTATTACAGATGTAAGCCCATTTCCGTCAATGTGTTTTTATCATGCCCAAAGTACTCTAACCATGTTTAGCGCACGCCAATTTAATTCACTTTTATAGACTTGTGGTACTTCACTCGGCAGGGTAAATAAAGTCGTAAAAGAATGTTGTATGTCACATTCGATAAAGATGTGTTTTATTAACGTTTCCTTCTGCAATACTGTTGGTAAATAATGTATTTATCTATAAGTGCACTACACTACAAATAATTAACTAAAACACTTATTTTAATAATACAGACACACAATACAAAAAGTGGCCTGTTACAGAACAACAATTACCCTATCCCTATGTAAAATAACATGCTGATAATTAATTTTATTATCGCATTATATGTGTTTCGGTCTCATGTTTGGGAATATCTCTCCACATTCCTTAAAAAACCGTAGACAATGGTTGAAAACTCAAAACATTACTCAGATATGAAATAATACACTTACGGGTTTTTGGTTCTCTGAATCTCGTGCAAATACAATAGAGTAAAAAAGTCACACCTAAGACTTGTTTCATGCGTTACATTTTTCCTTATTGCTACCTTACCATTTAATAATTCATTTCATTCGAAGCAAATTTTGTCTTGTATTGTAATTGCATTTTTTTTTTGTAAAATGAATGATTTCTAAGCAAAAAATTATTTAAAATCAATCACATGGCATGATTGGCATTTTAATCGAACAGTAATTTACCTAGTAGGCAAATTGTAATGGCAATTTAATTGTTATAATTAATGCAAAATGTCAGCGTGAAATTAAGTTCTATTAAATTTCTACCATCTGTTAATCATGCAATGTAACTCATTTTTTTTACTCAAAAAAGAGGCCTTTTTTGTTTTCGGTCCCATACATGGAGAATGAAAGATTTTTCATATGACGTCGAACTGTGAAGAAAATAAGAAGCTTCACTATGTCTAACTAAATAACCAGACTCTTTAATTTTCTGTAGTAATTAGTCCGGAGTTTAAATTTCATCACCATAGACTAATTTAAATAAGTTTGTTTTTTGTAATAATTGATAATAAAACTGATATTTCACTGGTAGGTAATCAATTTAATTTTTATTAAATACGGTGAGATCAATGAAATAAATATACCTTTCCTAGTTATAAGAGTCTAGTCTTCTTTCATGATTTATTATAAATTAGACCCAAATGTTGAAAATAAAAAACTGCAGACTGAATGTATCCATACATGTGTCTGTAACTGACGCCCCTTTTGAGAAATCTGTTATAAAATTCAGACTGCTCCTCTTAAAAAACATAATGGTACCAAGTTTAGCTCTAATAATCCATTTTGAAATGATTACATATTTTCAAAAATAAATTGTTCCTTTCAACACCCTGTATCTCTTAAACAACTTATATTTTACTGAGACTATGTTGTATTATTTTGACGTCTACAATCTACATTTTATTCATTAAGCGACACACTGTATATTTGGAAATATTTTATTTAATTCATAATTGCAAAGGTGGTTATATTTTTAGTCCAGTGAAACTTTTGGTTTTTAAGCAAGTTCCATTAATGGGTTATAATATAAGAATTACATTTGTTTCATTTTAATGTTTATCTAAGAATGATTACTTACCAATTTAAAGAGTATTTACTCAATTTTTAAAATTTTTATCGTTAAAGTATTATTAGAATCAGGATTTGAAAAAAATCTGACCCATCAGCCCTCTTTCTATTGTCTACCAAATACAACATTGGATCCCACTGCTAGAGTCATTTCTAGCAAACAATATAATATAAGAAACTTTCTGAAACTTGTCTTTCCCAACATTTATTTTTGTGTTCGAAGTCATTTAAAATATCTAAGTCACAGAAACTTTTCTTGTACAATCAGCAGAAAAGGATTATTCGGAACAAAAACATGTATATTTGAAATTGAATGAAAGGGTGGCTTTGCATAGTGAAGATAAGTATTCTCAGAATTTGAATAGCTTGTAAATCGTTGCTTGCTAGCCCTCATTAGTATGCCATAGGTGAGATGACCTCACCTGCACTCGATTTATATGTGGAACTATGAATGAACAGCCAGTTCATGGCCAGCAGTCCACGAGAGCAGTCCTGTCTGTCCATCACATCAGTACCTGAGGCGCTGCTCGAGATTTTTCTGTCACTGACGAACTTAGAATAATTTGCCAGGGCCACCAGCCGTAGAGAAGCCACTGACTTTTACAAGTTCAGCCTGAAGACCACTATACAACCGCCAACCTGTCAGCATCGAGGTCTTCAAAACACTGAGTAGACGATCCAATTCCTGGCCAGCTGTTATCGAGAGCAGTCATGCCTGTCCACCAATTCAGTACCTGAGGAACTGCTCGAGCTTTTCTAAGTCGCTATACGAACTTTGCCAGGACCACTAGCCGTAGAGCCGGAAAGTCCAGTATGAGGACTACTGCGCAGCCGCCAATCTGTCACCAACACTAAGGTCTACAAAAATGCTAGAAAGAGCTTGTAATTTCATGCTTTGCAGTTTGCTGAATTTTCAAAAGCTCTACATCCCAGACTTTAAGTTGTTGGAAGTAACTACGTATCGCAGTACCGATAGTCTTGTTATCATGTTATTACAAACATTAAAATTAGTCTTATTTAGTATGGATTGGATGGATAAGACATATTTAAAAAGTTGATTGTTTCCTATTCTCCACTAAGGATAAAAATCTGGATTACTGGATACTTTAGTTTTCAGAGAAAAATACCATGCATTAAGATTTTCCGTAGAAATTTTGATAGTGCTAATTTGTGGTAGTTCGACAGATTCTGACTCTTCAAAGGAAAAACAGAATAAGGCATCGGTACCAATAATATAACCCGATGAAACGTCTAATTTCAAAGTAGTTGGCCTGGGATAGTTGACCATTGTAGCAACCTTCTTGATCAGTGCGATGACCATTGTTGTGTATAACATAACATAAAGTATTTGAGAGAAGTTTTTAAAGAAATCACAGTAAGGTTGACCTCTTTTAGACGATTTTTGACTTCTGTTAATAAAGCGATATGTTTTTCAAATAACGACGAAGTAATTATTATATCGTCTACATATCCAAAAATGTTTGGCTCAAATCTAAAACCAAACAGAGCATCTACCAGGGTTGCGTTTGGGTACTCTAAATGCTGTTTCCTCCTTAGAAGTTTGTTGAGGAATTTGCCAAAAAGCCGTCCACAAGTCAACGCTAGAAATGCAAGCTGCAATGCTATTCATCAATCAACTCCTTTAAAATGAATTATATAGTCTGTTTGATTATAAAGGCCCAGAGCTATAACTCGATTACCCATTGTTAGAAAGTATATATATTGTAACGAATTCGAAATATGCATGTATGTAGAAAATCACATGAAAGTAATACTTGACCGAACTTAAAGTTGAATAAAATTAATAATTATTAGTGTAGATTATAAAAAAATATAATGAATTGTTAATATGGATATCCTGGACGTAAATTTAGTAATAATAAATAATATTACATAGCATAAAAATAATAATTTAATAATTTTATTATCAAGTATAAAATAAAATTTCATAAAATTTCATGACGTTGACAATTGTTATCACTCAGTACATAGAGAAAAAGAAATTTAAACCCAGAGCAACTTATATTGAATGAAAGGTGAAAGTCTATAGATTAATCTGATATACATATTGCAGACAGACGAGTAACATTATTGAAGATATATACATTCAAAATAAACTATATCATGAAAAATAATTTTAAATGTCAAATGTTAGAATTAATTCCAAAACTGTCAAGACTAAAGATGACTTTGCAAGAATCCCTTGTAAATGACCTAAAATACAAAATAAAGAGTATTTTCATTAATAAAATAAATAAAATTGTACTATAAAAACAAAAGGACATTTATAAAAATGTATTAGTTATAAGTAGTTTTGTGATAGTGCATAAAAAGGACATCCAAAGACTGTGGAAACTCATGTGAAAGGACCTTTAATATGGTAATCTACAGAAAGGAAAAAACAAAGAAATTGTTGATAGTTACGGCTTGGGTTTGGAAAAAGGCGCAGCATCGCGAGATAGCTCCCGAAAATTTGTGAATTAGTCCAGAACAAACAAGTTTAATTAAGAAAATACCTACTCACCAGCGAAATTTACAAGTCTCCATACTCCAGAAAAGTTATTTTGTCAATATATGAAAATTTCAACCATCTCCAGGGAAATTGTAGTTCGAAAGAACCCTACAGGACGGTTACCAGTTTCCAGAAAGGAAAACTATAAATTTTACAACCTCAGGTACCTTTTTAAAAAATAAAGTGCACTATAACATTTCTATAGCTAAGTATAGTAATAAAACAGGTTTAATTTCACCTTAATCTTTACAAAGTACAAAGAATAACCCACAGGACTTACATGTACAAAATAAGTAGCAATAATAACAACAATATTTTCAAAAATTACACAAGAATTATTATTATCTGTCACTAATATCACTATTTTTGCTGTAATATAGTTGAAATCTGTAATATCATTTTTAAGAGATACTCCCTGAAGGTATGCAACAACCATTATAAGTACAAGAATATGTATTTGCATAACTCATAAAAATTCTAAATTAAATTTAATAACAAAGTTCTACCTTATATTAGTTTGTTGAAATTATTGACAGAGAAGAGCAATAAGAGAATATTCTTTGTTGATCAAATTAATTTAGAAAACCAAAAACATTAATCTTTAAATGTGTTACTATATGTTATCACAATAAAACCCTCTAAACAATTTGAATCGACTCCTGAGTTTAAGTTTCTTTTGCTGTTTTTGATTTTATGAAACGGTGTCTAGCAATGGATAAAAAAATACATTAATAAGGTAAGACAAAAGAAAAATTTAAATATAAGGTTTGTATTGAACAAATTACAGCTTAAATAACAAAGACACAATATACACTAAGAAAACATAACACATCAAATATATCAAGGCGCTCAACAAAATTAATATTCAAAATTTGACATCACAAAACTTAAAAAAAATATTTAAATAAAAATTAAATAATAAAAATTTATTTAAATTTTAATTTAATTAACACAGCACAATAAAATATTATAATATATATTTAAATGGAATCTTTCTTGCGCGCATAAGCATCTTTTTTCGTCACACTAGATGAGTGATGACGTCATCAATATTTTTTTAAATGGCATTGTATATTTTTCTCGTTTTGATAGATTAATTTATTCCTTTTCAACCATATAAATTTTATACGACTTTATATTAATAATTGTATCTCTAGCTAGCGGTGCCTGCTTTCATGAAATAGATACTGGAAAAACAATTTTCCTCCCGGGGAGGAAAAGTACTACTTTCCTTGCTGCTATGAGAGAGTAAAATAGTATTTTCCATGTACGGAGTAGAAAAAAAATTATTAACACTCGGATATGTTTATTAGTTTTACTGGCTCATATGACTTGACTCATTAGTTCTAGGTTATTATTTTTCTCATACCAAACATCAAAAACAAATTTCTAAGCCTCATTCACCGTTTTCTTATAGCTTTGGCAATCTACACATCATTCTAACTTAATAGAACATTATCCTTTTTACTATACTTTGTTTTAGTTAAAACTTCTTTGTATAAAGTTTCGTTGAAATATTCGTTGTTCGAAAAAGACTATATTATTGTTTAGATTATTGAAAATGCTTATTTACATTTTTTGCAACTTCGGCGGAAACTATGGTATACTTACGATATATGGTATACTTACGGCAATATTTACATGGTCAATACACCAACCAATGGATAAGAATAGGCAATGGTGCATCTACAGTGTGTTTCACTTTGATACTTGAAAAATCAGTATTTTTGAATTTTTTCTTTTTTAAAATGTATTGCACTTAAAAGGCTCTACACAGTGATGTGCATTTTTTTTATTTAGGCCCTTTGCATAGCCTGCTGTGGTATTAAATGTAATCCCAAAAATAGCAAAATTGTATTAGACATTTATTTAACAAAAAAATTGTGTCCAATCGATTTAGCCATGCTTCGAAACCCTTAGTATCAAGTTTCAAAATTGCATCTTATACAGAGTGTTTATAATTTAGGTGCAAATCTCGAAGAAATCAATGTTTGGGAGCACCCTGTATTAACAGGATAAAATATTGTCGTGATAGTCATGCATTCTTCTGTTATTCTCTGTTTAAGTTGAGAACATTAATTATTTAATTATGTTGGAACAAAAAATGGCGAGTAATCACTCGTTTGTTTATTATAAATTCTGCACCTTACATTAATTTTCTCATAATATTGTTTTTTATAATAAATAACCCAGTTAGGGTTTACATCCGAACAGAATTTTTTTTGAGACATCGCTAAACTTTGGTGGAAGGTATTAGTATTTCGCGAAGTTTGTCTAACGCTAGTGAAGCAGGCCATGAGAACAAAAATGTATCAAACTTCAAACAATTTGGCATCTGTTATATTATTTAAAACGTTATTGTGTGTACCATTAAAGTTGTGCAAAATGGTTAGAAATAAACTCACTGCACAACAAAGAGTCGAAATAATAAGACTAGACTAATGCAGGGTGCTCCTAAACATTAGTATTTTTCGAAGTTTGCACGTAAACTATAAACACTCTGTATAAGATGTAACTTTGAAACTTGGTACGAAGGGTTTCGAAGCATGGCTAAATCGATTGGACAAACAGTTTTTTTGTTAAAAAAATGCCTAATACGATTTTGCTATTTTTGGGGTTACATTTAATACCACAGCAGGCCATGCAAAGGGCCTAAATAAAAAAATGCACATCATGCAAAAAAAAATTAAATCGGATGTTCAATTAAAAAATACAGATTTTTCAAGTATCAAAGTGAAACACACTGTATAAGACGGCCACCACTTTATCTAGAATTAAATATGTGCGACTTCTTTTTGTGGGTTGCTCTTAAAGCAGTAGTATACAAGACTGCGATAAAAATTCGACAGAGAATTTTAAATGGAAGCAACCTTTCTAACAAACCGAAGTTCTTAGAGGCTCGTTTTATTTTTTAAAGGGTGTATTCATCAAATTGGCGGCTATTTTCCACATATGCTTAATTAATACTTTCTCTTTAACTTTTTAAATAAATACTTTCAATTTTTTACTGTATTAGAAAGGTATTTTAAGCTAATATAAATCAAATATCCCACAATTCCTATCAATGAAGTCATATGTATGTTCTCTGATACCAAACGGTTAGGTATGCTAATGAACAATTCCACAGACAAAGCTGTATTCAATAATTATCTATAGAAATTAATCTAATTTACTAACCTACTTAAATGAAACACTCTATAAATATCTAACTTCACTTTTTTGGCAGTGGGAACACGATAATTCAACCACAATAGATGAGATCTGACCTATTTCTGCATTTTTAGGCTTTTGTCCACTGAGTAGTTAGTTTCACACAATATTATTAATACCTAAAAATATATAAAAACATATACTTTCAATGTTTACTCATTGTTTCATTTTTTTTAACATTTCCAGGTACGTCCAATTTCCCGATAAAAATGTTCGTGTTGTCAAAACGCTGATGTAAAAAATATCTGAACCTGAAAACTTAACATATCTATGACTACATGTGTCATTACTTTTATAGGAGTTCCACATTTTATAAATATTATTTATCCTATATTATTAGAAAACGTAAGAAATTTAGGAAAAACCAAATTTTTTTGTAAATCTTTGGTCCTCTAAAAGCTGAACCATCGTCGGGTAAATGGCAGCAGCTGTATTCTAGTCTGTTCCATTGCCCGTTTGTAGTGACTCACCGTGCGCGGCAGCACATTACAGCACAAATGACGTAGTCGGACATAGTGGCCAATTGTTTTCATGGAAATTCTGACAAATGTCAAATAGCTGTTAAGGTGTACGTTTCTGTTTACATACCTATCATTTTTAAATTTATTAAATGAAACAACCTAAAATAATAAGTATTGTGTTTCTATGGTGAAAGTGTAGGAGCAGCAGTTTATTATTAATACGTATGTACCCAATTTTATAAAAAATGCAAAATATTTAGACACAAAAGCTTTGTATCAGTGCCGCATATTGTAATGTTTTCAAATAGTAGATAAAAAATTCGTACATTTTTGCAAACCAAATTAAATAAGTAGGTTCTATTAAAAGATAAGTTATTACAGTGTCAATATCAAATGTATGGCCTGATATGTATGTTTCCAAATACTAACATTGGTGTCCAAATAGCACAGTGATGTATCATGGACATATTTAGAATGTGGGTTTGTGGATGATCGTACATCCGAAGAATGTTTGGTCTAGAGTCGATTTACATCCAGCGGATGTCTTTCCGAAGGCCGAATTCCACAAATTTGGGCGTCCCGGAAATGTCCAATATTGGACTATAAGAGAACTTATTTGTACAAATTTGGACTTTTTATGGACATTCTATTTATGTATGAGGACATCTTATGGATATCTTAAAGACGTTTTTTCTTGTTCTAGGGACATTGTTGAAGAATTGTACTTTATATTTTTTGTTTGCAAATTTTTACTAAATTTGGGGTTAATTTTTGCATATAAATTTTTATTTGTTTCTATGAAAATGAATGAATTTAATTTGTGGGACATCTGATGTAACTATAAAAAAAGTCAAAGTGACCCTAGATGTGCAGGTTCTTTTTCATTTCATAGGTAGGTATAAAAATAAGTAGAAAAAGAT
Organism: Monochamus alternatus; assembly: GCA_037114965.1. NCBI lineage: Eukaryota > Metazoa > Arthropoda > Insecta > Coleoptera > Cerambycidae > Monochamus > Monochamus alternatus. The sequence goes on from CM073429.1 coordinate 29,080,201, forward strand.
ATAAAAAAAAACAAATATATACTACAAAAAATATTCAATACAATGATATATATGTAACGAGATCTCTTATGCATATCAAAAATCAAAATATATTACGAGTACATAAAAAATATATTGTTGCTCCGTACAATAATACAATAATTTGATTTCTGGGCATCCTGTAACATAAAAATCATAGTTACTATTTTGGTTAAATTAACACTACTTACTGTACAACAGATTGACAAACTGACAGAGGTGAATTATATTAGCTTGTTATAAGCCAGTTGTAGGTAAAAATTAAACAATTAAAATTTGTAACTGAATATGTATCCGTCATAATAACCTTTTATTTTCAGTCATCAGTTTGATCCACGGAGTAGGCACAACTCACATTTATTAGTATGTATGTAGTTATGAATTCTCCTTTCCTCTGTAATTCTTCTCTCCTTTGAAGGTCTCAACCAAGTTTGAATGCTAATCTTTGTGCTTTTCTGGTCAGCATTAACTGCCACTTCTGCTGCAAAATATTTTAATAATAATAATAATAACTCATATACTTAAAGTAAGTCCATTTGAGACTAAATCTCGAGATTTCTGTCGAAACCTTACGACAAGTCTCAATCTTTTGTGACCAATGGAGTGTCTCGGAGAGTAAAAAAGTTGAGACTAATCTCTGTACTGGTGACTTGTGAGATAATACAGTTCAGCAACGGGTGGACTGTTGAAGTTAGTTGGGAGCAAGCTTAAGGCTAGCCTAAAAATTAAAATAGAAAATGCCTAGCGCAATTTTGACATTATATTCCTATGCGTCTGCCGTACAATTCGGATTTTTCGCTGAAGCTCTTGTAAATTACAACCAAACACATAAGCGATTTCCATAAATTTTGAGTTTTTCTTGTTTCAATTTCTGTAGTCAACATGTTTCACATTCCACAGAAACACATTTTCTTTGTACTAGCTTATTATTTTTTTTATTTTTGCCGTTCCACTTTATTGCAAATCTGGAGACACAAATAAATTTCTAATTATTCTCAAATACTGAAAGTAACTTCGACAGACAAGAAACAACTTGTTCATTTGAGACTCACGCGCTCTCTGTTAACATGTCACAGTTTTTATCACAAACAGTCTCAGAGATCTTTCACGAGATCATTCTAGTCTCAAATAAACAGTTGTTAAACTTTAATGACACAAAAAAATACCATTTTAAAAACAGTGAGTCATATGAAAAACAATTTTAAAATACAAAAATTCAGCTATGAAATAAAGCATTGTATTATATTTTTATTTTAACTGGCAGAGATAAGAGATAAATATTACGCTGACATCTGCAAAGCTTTTTAATGCAACAGGGTTTCTTTGAGTAAAATGTAATTAAAACATGGTATATTTTCCATGTAGTTTATGTGCCTAAATTTCATGTTAGTGAAACAAATTTGTAGCAAAAAGTTGAATTTTAGTGCATATAAATAAATAAGTATTTGTACCTACATACCTTAGTAGCTTTGAAGATGTCTTATAAAAACATTCTTCACATCAAAAACAGAATAGGACAAATATATCCAGTAATTGCGGAGGGCTGCGGAGAATAACAAGCATAACGAAATAAATTCACAAAGGAAAAGTTAGGTTATCAGTTGAAGGTTGAAGGAGAGCTCCGCCAATTTATATTGAAGAAGGATAAAAACAGTACTGAACAAAGTCAAATACAATCACAACCTAATGTAATATATACATAAAGGTTACAATTTAGACTTTTTTTGAAAACTACAGTCGACCCCACAAAACCAATTTTAGGTTGGTGTTCCAGTTCCTTCGAAAATAGGGGGGATTGGAATTTGAATTGGTTTCCACTATTAGACAATTAAATACGCTTTGTTTTGATCCATTTGCGTTTACTTTTTTTTGTTTCTTTTTACTTTTTGTGGATTTTTTTTTAATTATATAAACAAATATTTTAAGTTTAAATGATTTGTAAAAATATTCCGTTAATCGTGATAGTTGATTTAATGGATAACAATTGAAGATATCTATATTCCATACACTAATGTTTAAAATTTTATTATACCTACCTACCAATTTTTTATATTGCTTTATGGTCTATTCACGTCTATTGCAAACATAAATAAAACGACTTATGGACGTACGGTATTGGACGACCATAAGTCGTACAACTTTTTACGTTCATTGTACCTCCCAAATAAGTCCATGGACGTTCGGATATTAAAAGGATATAAAACGAATATCTTCTGGACCTTTTGTGCTATATGGGTGTCGCCACCGTACAGCACATTACAGAATTTATGATAAGATTGAAATTCAGGTTATTCGACAGACAAGTATTATCCTTAAAGGTGATGCGATTTAGCAGAGGATGGCTACATGAAGCAATTTCAAATATAACTAAGTTTGGCTTCAATCAATCTATTTTCAAGTGTTTCACACGTATTTTCAGGACACCCTGTACGGTAAGAGTAAAACATATTAAGAGCATTCGAATTAAAAAAAGTGATAGGCGCATTTTAATAAATAGTTACGGCTGGATCATGAGTCGGATATTCACTTCTAAATTGACTTGCACATAGTCTAGATCTCAACTCCATAAACCATAAACTTATTTGAAGAAGGTTAGAATGACATTGATTAAGAAAAGATTAGACTCTTCATTTTGAACATCAGTCGTCGATATTAGAAGTAAATATGGAAAAATGCGATATCGATTGTCTTGTCTCTCTACAATGACGTAAATTAAAAGATGAAGTTTTAATTTGATTTAAATATACATTTCCTATTGTAACTGGCGCATCTTAGAAGGTGTTTCAAATCAGACAAAAGATATTTTGTCTTGCATGCTGAAAATTAAAGTCTGACGACGTTGCTAAAGAAGAGTAATCAAATTTAGATTAGCCATTAGTGAAAAATTGAACTTTGAAGATAGAACTAGAAGTAAAAAAAGTACAATCACATAATTAGTTATGAAATTGTATTGCTAGTATAAAATGTCCTAAGTCACTAAGTAAATTAAACTTTTTTTAGGGGCCAGTGAAGTTCCAAGGTGCTGACAGGATTGGAAATTCAATAATTCAACAAATACAGGGTAGCTAAATTCATTCAATGTACTTTCCCTTGTAGTAAGTACCTCGTAAGGAAACCATACTGAAGAATTCAAATTTAATTTAAATGTTATTCCTTTTTGCAATTTATTGAAAGTACTTCAATACTGTTCGTATTATAGGTTCTATATTGTAGCAAGAAGGGTAGTGTGTTTTTTTAATTAAATAATAGGGTAAGTCGAGGGGAGCTAGACAATAAGCAAAAACAATTACAACTTAACTTTCCGTTGAAAGAAAGTTATATTAACACATACGTTTATTTCTTTATTCATTTATTTTAGTATCTAACAGATACACTTCCTAATTATAAAACATATAAGGATAAAAGTAGATGAATTAATAAAAGTCAAAGAGGGCGTCCCGTTTGTACAGGGTAATCACGCGAAAACGTTAGATTCGGCTGTAAAAATAGTTTACCTTCGTTTTTCTCGAAAAATGTGCATCCTATTGATGTTCAGCTATAGTCTGTTTAGAAATGAAAGAGAGTAATACAATATTATGTATGCAAATCGTAAATAAATGTACTACAGATGCTTATATTCAATACTTTTATATTATGTATTATCAGTATAGATGAGGTGCACTTTGTGTGATCGAACCGTACTACATTGTAGCAGGTAGCTAAAATTTAATCCTCGACAACCCGTCTTTGCCTATGCCGCTTCAATTTCTCGGTCCATTTCTCTTATAAGTAAACTATATAAAAACAGCATTTCAAAAAATGAGGCAACTTTAAGCATCATAACCGGGTTAAGAGGGTTTTTAGTAATTCAAATAAAATTATTCAATATTATTATCAAAATATTTATTTAAATTTAATGAATAGACTTTTATTCCACACAAAAATATATGTATTTTGAAAATTCAAATTATGGTGAGTAAATGTAGTGTTGTATAAATGTACAATAAAGAAAATAAAAAAGTAGGTATATTAAAATTCATCCTCTGAATATTCTGATGAATTATCTTCGTCTTCTAGATTGATAACGATAGGTTCCACAGTAACGTCAATTAAATTATCGAGTTCCCACATTTTCTCCTCTTCTTTTCGTACATGATGTATACATCTTTGCCAGTTATTTGCAGTTACTCGTTCCAAGGAATTATTTAACAAAATTTTCACGTCACTTAATTTAAACGTCGTATTATTTTGCGCTACATCAACTTTTCCGGCGCCCAGACTAATTCGATTGGGTTAAGTTCACAGTGATAAGGTGGTAACCGTAGTACCGTTATTTGGCGATTGTTGCCATTTCATCGATAACATATTTTTTCTGATCTTTATTAAGATGGACAAGTGTCAAAAGTTCCTTTTTCACCATATTTGTTTCAAAAGAAATGTTTTTCCGGATAACCATTGAATTATATCGGCTTTCCTCCAAGCAGTCGTAGGCATCCGCTCGGTCTGCCGTGAATGGTAACTGGCATTATCCATGACAATTACAGACCCCGGAGGAATAAGATCCAATATCTGTGTAAAATACTTTTCGAAAATATCTGCGTTCATGTCTTCGTGATAGTCACCTGTATTTTTAGATTCAAATTAAAGTAAACCGCCACCTACAGAACCACTGGCACTACCTATATGTGTCACTATTAATCTTCGCCCTTTACCTGAAGGTGCCTTGAACCCTGTTGAAAGTCCATCCAAAAGTGCTTGTCGAAAACTGTTTACATTTTTATCTTGCCATACTTGCTACAGTATATCCCTCGTTGACTCAAGTTTCGTCTAGATAATAAATATTCCTTCCTTCGTCACATAATTTTCTAATTGATCTTAAGTAGGGTCTTCGCCAACAAATAATTTCATCTTTATCGATAAGAACTGACTTCCTGTTCTGCTTTTCCCAGCAAAAATTCAACTCTCGTAAAACGGTCCATAATTTGCTTCTACTGATTTTTGACAAATCGTTGTCCTCTGAAAGTTCACTTAAAATTTTGTTTAGCGTTGGTATTTCTTCTGTAGATACTCGATTTTCCAATCCCTGTCACACTTTTCCACGATGTCGTCAACACTGTTGGTAGGATTTTGGTGTTTCAATGCATTAAATACATTTAATATAATAATCTTCTCATTTTGAGACAGCGCACATCTTTTCACGCGTTTAGCAAGTACGTAATCTGATAAGCTCGACATTTTACCCAAACAGTATTATATCCACTGGCACAATAGTCATTAAACACAAGTCGAATATTACTCTTCTGCACTAGCACGTCTTCGTATATTCAGCTCTAAGACTGGATTGTTCTGTCACTATGCACTGGCTCCTGCCCTATGATGTATCCAGTAAAATATACTAATGTACATCCATTACCTGTTAGCATTAGTGCTACCCGATAATTACCTGAAACGAAATATTACTACGCCCATGGCCGGTTCTTATCTCTTCTTATTTTATTACTCTCTTTCATTTCCAAACAGACTATATTATACATTTTGACATATTTTGACGTATAGTTTTACCTTTAGCAGCTACTTTAAATATAACAAAATGCTTCACTAGCATAACGACTTTAATACCAAATACGCTCGAAACCAGTATATATTTGGTGGGCCGCTGACAAATAACTTGGCTGTTTGCTATAGTTTTTCAGATGTAATTCAATGCTGGTCAGGGTATTAGCCCGCAAAGTTTGTTTGTTTCTAAAATTCTGTTGTTATGGTGTCCAGGCAACTGCAAGTTTCTCTTGTGTGAAATGTAGCTCATGAAAATCTTTTATACCCTTTTCATTATCAACCCGTGCAAAAATTGAATGACCCTGATTTATCTAAACGCGTGCATTTTTATCAATGATACATTAATATTTCCAGGCATGACTTAAATTTCCTAATGAATATACTTTTCACCGATATAGCAAATTTTCCGAGAGTAGATGCAGTCAATCTTCATAATGTTCATTCATGGTTGGAAGAAAATACTCATGAAATATTTATTTCAAGATGTCAACATAATTTCAGTTTAAATATTTGGATGGGAATTGTAGGAAATACTCTAGTAGGTCTTTTTATTTTTCCACACAGGCTTGGAGTGGCCGAGTATCTTAGATTTTTGAACGAAAATCTTCCAACATTACTTGAGGATGTACCCCTCGCTACATGTCAAATGATGTGGTATATGCAGGATGGGGTACCTGCACATAGTACACTTGCCATTAGAGCATGGTTAAATTTAAATTACCCAAATCGCTGGATTGGTCGTGATCGCAATGCCCATGTTTGTTGGCCTGCACGTTCACCTGATGTAACGCCTATGGATTTTTTTTTGGAGGGGACACATAAAACGTATTTTTTATGCCACTCCTGTTGCATCCTTAGAAGAACTACGCTTAAGAATATTTCAGGCAGCAGATGACCTTCGCAATAACAAAGAACTGTTTGTCCAAGTGCGTTATAACTTCAACAGACGTATTAGGTTATGCTTGCAGCAAAATGGAAATCATTTATAAAATATTCTTTAAATTTAATTTTGTATTTATTGTTTTTCGTTCGTATTCAATTTTATTTCAGTTAAATAATTTTACATAATACATGTTCCATAGTCATAAGTTATCAAACATTTCTCATTAATTAATAGTAAATTTTTCTTAATGTTATTATTAAATTACCAGATTATTGACAGAAAGTGTCAATTTATTGATATGATAAATAACAATTTACCCCTTTATTTACTAGAGAATTATCGGTTTTATCGAAAAATTACAAGAGGTAAACAAGATGCGCAATAAATCAGTCTTCCCAATAAATATTTTTGAATAAATAATTTGCCTCATATACAAAATTTCTAATAGAATATTGCAATAGGAGTAATATATTTAAATAAATAATTTGCCTCATATTCAAAATTTCTAATAAAATATTGCACTCCTTTATAAAATACGCCAATGATCGAAAAAATATTGAAAAGTTTATTAGTAGGATGCTCATACCAAGTTTCATGTCTCTAGCATTTCAAATGTTAAAAAAAAATTAAAATGTGAATTTCAATCCCCTCCTTTAAGAGGGTATATCGCCTCAGGGGCGCAACTTTCATATAAGATATGTTTACCTCAATCCTTTTATTTTTGGCTCTACATTCACATTTTTACTTCATTTAAAAACACCCTGTACAAAGAATTCAAATGGAGAAAGTGGTACTTGTTATGGCTGTTCACCTTTCCTACCCAAAATGAACCAATTAATTGGGAGCATAGACGGACTGTTCTAATAGTAATCAATTTTTTAATTTTGCACATTACTATTTAGTTATGAAACAGAAATATTACTTTTAATTTGTAGTGCAAATATCGACGTGGGAAAGGAAGAGCATCGTAACTTAAAAAGTTTAATTTTTCAGGAGAGGGTTTTAAAGTTTGCATACATGGTAATTCTCATATGTTTTTATTTATTTGAATAAATAGTGACATATAACTAGATAATATGCCTCTGTAACTGTACATCATAAACAATGTTATGAAAAATATCTTTTTTCAATAAAATTTTACTTTTTAATGAGATACGATGAACAAAAGTTTAAACACTTTATTTGTATCTGTAGATACGTTGTAATTTTTGTAAAGACTTCTCAGCTTATTGTTGTAGTATATGTATATGTGTAAAAAAAGAAGTAAACAGTTATGAGTATATTTTATATTAGATTTGATAATAAAAAAAATAAAATAAGTAAATGAAATAACACAATTAAAATATTCAGTAATATTAAAGGAATACAAAACTAATAATTTCACTTTCCATCGTCTAGTTTTAAGATTCTATCCTTTCGTTTTTTTCTGTTTTCTATTTTTGTACTGTTTTTGATCTTGATGCTTTTGATTCGTTAAGATTTATTTCATTTTCTTTTTCTTCATCTTCATACATTAATATTTCTTACCTTTAGCTAATTCCAATATAAGTTTTGTCCTTCTAGACATTGTCAAATGTTTGTACAAAAAGTGTTATATAAACAACAAAACACTTATTTCTACACAGGCACAACGAATGAAATGTATTACTATCTGAAGAAGCGCCATGCAAGTTGTGACGCTGACAGCATAAAAAATCATCGTATCTCACTACAACCAAGATTAACTAACATCGTAGCTTTACATACGATAATATAATAAGCAAAATCCCCAATTTATTCATGAACTAAAGGTAACCAATCTCTAGTTACGATATTAGTATTCTAAAATTAGAGCAAAATAATTAAACCACAAGTAAAGATAAGATAAAATTTAATTTTTAATTTATGGAGCTGTTTATCATAACTAGAGATAGAATGTTGCTAGGGTTAAAAATGGGATAAATCGAGATACGTTATTAAAATATTCGAAAAAATTTATTATTTATGGCCAAAATGCATTTATGACAACACATTTTACGGGAAGAGTAAATTTTTCCCTATAAGAACATGATTCTATCTTAATTTCGATGAATATCGAGATACGATGTTCTTCTTTTCCCACGTCGATATTTTGTTTTTCCACCTTTACACAAATCAGTAAAATAAATAATTATGTCTTATAATAAATAGCTCGACTTATCCTATAACTATTTTGGAATTAAATAAGTATTTTAGAATAAAGGTCTAAAATGTCTATTAGTCGAGGCAATGAAGCATTATGATTGGAAATCTTTTAGGATAGGACGTATCGGAATGCGGTTGTTTGCATTCGCTTGCAAAAATTATTTATATCATTCGTACCTACTTCGTACCTATTACAAACCGGAAGTTGCATTGCTGCAGCCAAAAATGCATGCAAAAAATGCATCTTTTGAGAGACCTTTTGGCAAATTTAATAACTTCGTAGATAAGAGTCAGAATTGGCTCAAGTCGGGTACTTGGGGGTTTTCGAGGTCGCTGATCACCATTATGATGTTCAAATTGACCCCCCGAATACCTGGAGCTCAGGAACGCCGACGAACGTCATCTCCGGGGACTATCCCGAACTTTATGCGAGAGAGGAGAGAAACTGGGCACCCGGGGGTTTTTTGGGTCGCTGAATTCGAATATACCATCGGCGTACACCCCACGGATACTTGGTGGGCCCCAACCTGGACGCGGACGTCATCTTCGAGAATTTTTCTGGAAATATCGACAATAACGAACCGAAAATCGTTATGGGGGCTTTATGTGTGCGCTGAATCCGAATTTTATGTTGAAAACGACCACCCGAACACCTGGTGCGCTCGAACCTGGCCCTGAACGTCATCCCCGAGGGTTTTTCAGACATAATTGAAAAAAACCACTCGAAAATCGTTACAGGGTTTTTTTGGCTCGCTGAAATCAAATATAGCACCGGCCAACACCCCATGGACACCTGGTGCACCCTAATCTGGCTCTGAACGTCATCCCCGAGGGGTTTCCAGACACAATTGAAAAAGACCAACCAAAAATCGTTACTGGGGTTTTTTCGGGTCGCTGAATTCAAATATAGTACCGACGCACACCCCACAGACACCTGGCGTGCCCTACCCTGGTTCTGAACGTCTTCTCCGAGGGTTTTCCAGACACAATTGAAAAAGACCAACCAGTCGTTTTTACAGGACTGAATCACATTTTTTGAGGGCCCCGGGGGAGAGTTACCCATGAATGAATGTATGAAATTATAGGACAATTTTTGGTTGGTTTTTTTCAATTGTATCTGGAAACCCCTCGGGGATAACGTTCAGAGCCAGGTTAGGGTGCACCAAGTGTCCGTGGGGTGTTGGCCGGTGCCATATTTGATTTCAGCGAGCCAAAAAACCCCCCGTACCGATTTTCGGGTGGTTTTTTTTTTCAGTTATGTCTGGAACATCCTCGGGGATGACGTTAAGGGCCAGGTTAGGGCGCACCAGGTGTTCGGGTGGTCGTTTTCAACATAAAATTCGGATTCAGCGCACACAAAAAGCCTCCATAACGATTTTCGGTTCGTTATTGTCGATTTTTCCAGAAAAATTCTCGAAGATGACGTCCGCGTCCAGGTTGGGGCCCACCAGGTGTCCGTGGGGTGTTCGATGGTATATTCGAATTCAGCGACCCAAAAAACCCCCGGGTCAGTTTCTCTCCTCTCTCGCATAAAGTTCGGGATAGTCCCCAGAGATGACGTTCGTCGGCGTTCCTGAGCTCCAGGTGTTCGGGGGGTCAATTTGAACATCATAATCGTGATCAGCGACCTCTAAAACCCCCGGGTACCCGACTTGAGCCAATTTTGACTCTTATTTACGAAGTTATTAAATTTGCCAAAAGGCCTCTCAAAAGATGCATTTTTTGCATGCATTTTTGGCTGCAGCAATGCAACTTCCGGTTTGTAATAGGTACAAAGTAGGTGCAAATGATATAAATAATTTTTGCAAGCGAATGCAAAAAACGTCATTCCGATACGTCCTATCCTAAAAGATTTCCTATCTTTGGCCTTTTTAGTACTTCATTGCCTCGACTAATTAGTATTATTTACAACTGCATGTGAATTTACTATCTTTAGTGGCTATCGTAGCACCGACTTTAAAAATTAGTCATCACTAGTAATAGAAACACAGTAATAATTTACAAGGATTTAAAACTACGGAACTACTATTAAGAGATTATTTTAAATCAAAGTTAATCTTGATTATAAGGTTGACTATACTTATGCTTTTGATTACAACGTGCACTTTATATTTGTTGTGTTTTTCGGTAAATCTAACAGGAATATTTCTTGAATTCCTAAATTTAAACATTTAAGAAGGCATTTCAGAAATGTTGCCAATTCTTTGGACAAGAAATGTACAGAAATTCTTAAGCTCAAAAGGAACCGTGAGTATAATAAAATGAAAATAGACATGCTAATCAAAAATATTGCAATAAAGAAAATGGTATCTAAATTATTAATCGTATTAACTATAATTTCTCACGACTTTCTTAATATTAACCAAACATGTCCTAGTTTGAAGTGTTTTAAAATTGCCACAACTAAGAACTATAATCAGAATTAAAAAGTATTTTTTAATGATTACATATTGTCTGCAAATTGATTTAACGGTAGGTGTGATAAACAAGAATTAAATGAATTAAAATTCGACTGTTTCAGGGATAAGTTTGCTTTATTAAAAAATAATTTGTACCATATTCTATTATTTAAAACAAATTAAAGAGCATATGCACTACATAAAAAAATGATTGATTGCTCATTATTAAAATTATACCTACTACCAACTCTGTAGATAACAGCACCACAAAAAAGTGGTCTGTGCGGCGGACTAGATATATTCTTTTGTATTTTCACACGTTTTTGGCATCACTTGATCTGGGCCAGAGACTCATTTAACCCCATCAGATCAGCTTTAATTCAAGGTCAAATAGAAAGAGTAATAACAGGTGATCTGTCCGATGGACTAGATGTATATATTCTTCTGTATTTTTACACGATGAACGGGAATATGGGGTCCATTTAATCCCATCGCAATAGGTTAAAGGTCATTCGAAGGTAAAAGCGAAAAATATATATATACAAGTGGACCAGACTATCGTACATTTATTTTTGGGGTCGCTGAATCAGAATCCGAAATTTATTTAACCCCATCAGGTCATTTTTAAGGTCAAAGAAATAGATAAATATGCAAGTAAACCAGACCATCGTAAATTTACGTTTTTTGGGGTCAGGACTTTAGGAGGAGCAACTAATGCTTATCTATTAATATTTTTAGTACCTGGCTGAAATGAAGCTCTTCTTTACCATTATTTTACTACGTGGTTTTTTCTGTCTCCACCATTCCATTCATATAAGAAGAACCGATATTTTGTGAAACATGATTGACATCTCAATAAAACAGTGGCAACTTTGCAATCCCCAAAACTCTCATTTCAAACAACTGAATGCGCTACAGGAATGGAGGGGTATGAAAAAGGACGGCTTCTAGGATTCTCTTAGAAGAATGAATAGATCATATACATTCATTAGGCTTGTATTATCCAGGTTTGAGTTTATTATTAACCGCTTAATATTAGTAGAATAGTTACGGGCATTGTTGGGTATTAAATTTTTGAGGTTGTTAGGTTAAGTTGACCCAAAGGTGTTAATTGAACTCCAAATAACTTTGGTTTTACCCAACTTTAGATTTGACCTTAGAATGACCTTGAAACTGACTTGAAAGGATCAAATGAATCCCGGATTTGAATTCGGCGTGTGATTCGGATAAGAATATATAGGTCTATTCCGTCGCACGGATGACTTTTTTCGTGCTACGTAATCGGTTTACTATCAGTTTTCAACTTAACTCAATCAATCTTTGTTCTAAAATTTATTTTAGAGTTTTAGTCCTCTATTTTCTCAATTTATATTAGGTTTAATTGATTATAAAACTGCACACTAGATTTGCAAAGAAGTCAGTGGAGTCGGCTAATGTATTACAGGATGTTAACCCAAAAAACTAGACCTAAATAAGAATGAATGAAGAACTAGTATGCTGTGATACCTCTTTGTAAAGTGTATGAACAAAACAAGAATACATTAGAGATTTTCATTTAATTTTATGTTTAGTAGAATTTCATACAGTTTCTCACAGAAGATAATTAACGAGTTGAATAATCAATTTAATTTGATTCAATTCACTTTTTGTTTCAGATAGAGCGACAGTTGACGTAGCCCTCTTTGATTCCATCAAAAATGTTCTCGACTTTAACTGCAAGACTTGTCACAACATACGCTGGCAAAACGATCGACTTCCCATAGCTCAAAGGATTCTAAAAATCTCCCTTATAAAAATACCCGCGATGCTGTTCTACTGCGTCGTCCTAATATCTTTGATAGGCATAGGCGCTTCCTTTCTCTTTCTATACTTTAACCTCCACTTCAGGCGAATGAAATCCGTCAAACTTTCCAGCCCTAAACTGAATAATGTTGCGGTGTTCGGTTGCATTTTGGTTTATTCATCCGTTATACTATTGGGATTCCATAACAGTTCAATAAAGTCTGATGGCCACTTCAGCGAATTGTGTTCGGTGAGTAGTTTAATTCAACTGAAACTGACAAGTTGTGGACGAAATGAATTGAAATTTGATTTAACAAAAACAAAGCAAAACATTACTTACAATAAATATACGATATACTTATGTTTTATCTGGTTGGTTTTATCTAATGGCACACTATCTTTAAAATAATTATGAAAATCATCAGCAGAACCAGCAGAATGATTTCATTGCCTTTTTTCGTTAATAAAAACTAGATTAATTTTATTTTAGTATATTTATTGAATCCAACCCTGTCTACGACATTTTTCGTCATACAGGGGGAAATTTTTGTGGATACGATGTGAGTATCCACAAAAATTTGGGAATAGATGCGTGATGAAAAATGAAGGCAATATAGTAAAAAATTTTGTTGTTGTAAAATCCCTAATTTCCATGAAAAAAGTTGTTGAAGATGTAGTATTTTCAACCTTTACATCTCTAGCCAGGCAATTCTGAATATTAAAATCCGATTACCTATAGTATGATATTAACGTCTTTATTATGCGAGTATTTACTTAGTTTTTTCAAGTATCAAAAATGGCTTACGTCTATAGCAACTCGAAGTTGATGGATATTGTTTTAATTTAGGATGTAGTGAAAATGCTTTAGCAGAACTGTTTCCCGGTAAATATGTGCCAAATGCAGCTACTTTTAGTGCGGTGTGCAGTGAGAGCAAATATAGTGCAACGCGGGCATGACATGGGAAATTTGCAATCGAATCGTGGAAGAGATGGAGGGCCAGGGCGTCCACGGCGTATTGCAGCAGTGTGGCATATTCGAGTCTAAATTATATCCGTATCATGTAGTAGAAGAGGTTCACCTGACTGGTAAGTTAAGGAATAAATAGGTAGGAATAGGTGCCAATGTTTGTTTGAATTTTTCGGTTTTGATGGATGGTTTCTTTGCATTTTTATTAATCTCAATCTTTTTCTTAAGTCCCTTTAACCTTTCCTTTTATATTTTGATAATTATTGTACGTTTTTGTAGTTTCCTGATGAAGAAGCAATAAAGGCTTCGAAAGCTTGAATAGAAATAATGAGAAGGACCGATACCATGGCCGCCACGATCTCTTGACTCTAAATCCTTTGGACCTCGTTTTGTGGGGATATTTAAAAAATAAAGTATATTGCACCGAAGTGAACACTATTGATGATGTACGCAATCATAACTACTACGAGTTCAAAACGAATAAGAAGCAGAAACATTTGTGTTAGTTTTTAAAAACTGGGTAAGACGGGTCCAAAATTTTGTTGTTGTAGCATCAGGTATGCTAATCTATATTATTAATTAAAACCACAAGTTAATTATATTAATAATTAATAGTAACAGCGGTAAAAGTAGTTCAATTTGCTGTATTAAATAGGTGTTATAAAATATTATTATTTATTTCTTTCCTTGGGAATTTCATTTAATTTTTTGTGCAGTCGTCGATTGTATGCCTTGCCTTGTCGGGTTTTACAGTGGACCAGTTTCCAGCGCCGTGCAGAAGTGTATTTTTAAATCATTTTATTTCATCAAAAATTGTATTTGTAAGAGTCCCCTGTACATTCAAAAAAATTAGATTAGAGTTCACCCTGTATTTGATAGATTAAATATTTTTTTTTAAATAAAGTTATTAAACCAATTGTTTTGTAGAAATGAACTGAAAAAAATTAATTTTCATTCTTGCGATTTCGATTACTCTGCAAAATCGAACGAGGACTGCGAACAAGTTTTGTTACTATATATCGGCAGTAATTTGTCTCCCGTTATCCCCAACTATAGAATAGGGAATAAGATTTCCAATATCCCATGCCGACTGAAATAATCCGTACAAATGGTTTTTGTTCGGTAATAATTTTTGAGGAAATTGTGAAAGTTATAGAAAATGCTTTATTTCTCTGTGGTACCACAAAGCTTCCTCATGCGTTAGTGCACAGGATATCACTGGAAGTGACATATTTCATTTTTCTTGGAGTTTGTAGCAGTGGCGTCTCATGGACATAATAATAGGTGAAGCAAAAGAATAAACAATACGTGTCATTTTATATTAAAAATGTATTTAGCAAATCCATCTACCTTTTAAATATCAGGTCTATTTTCGATCTTTTAAAGCTGCTTAAACTTATCGATGATGTCATGCACTTATAAGTTCTTTTAATGGTCCTTTTCCATTCGAAACTTTTGCCAAATCTGTAAGTCTGATTTCTGTCTGAGTTGCGCAGATAAGTTTTAAGTATTTTTAGACAAGAAAGACTTTGTATGTCATTTTTAACAACACGCAAACAGAATCATGAAACTGTAGAAATATTTCGACGAATTCGCATATAGTTGCGGCAAGAATTCAAATAACTTTCGTCAAATGAACAAATGAATATTTCATTATATTATTACGGAAGCTACCTATTTAGTTTGTTAATTATGTTCCTGTTTGCGTTAGAATTCATAATTTCTGTAAGACATTTATTTTGACGTTTTCTAGAACATTCTAGGCTATATTCGATTTGTCTTTCGACACGTGACAATAAAATTTGTTTTCCTACGTGACGTGATTCGAGGCTAAGTCAACGTAGACGTTATATTTTTTTTAGTAAAAGTACCTTTTCCTTGTAGTAACAGTGGAAATCGCTATATTTTGGTAGTTATCGAGTACTTCAATAAGCGTAGCTGAGGCTTTATTTGAGAATTGGATATTCCGTTATGGGGTCCAAAGACGGAATTTAGAATCTGAAGTATTTCAGAACATTTGTGGGCTGCTAGGCATCCACAAAACCAGGACTGCACCTCTTTACCCGCAGTCAGATGGAATGGTGCAAAGACTCAATGGCCGTCAACAAGAAACAGACCAATTGGGACACCTGCCTTCCTTCATTCTTATTGGCTTACCGTGTGACAATTCATGAGACCACGGGTAAAACTTCAACCAGTGTGATTTTTACCACGGAATTACGTTCACTAATAGATCTAATTAACAGCCGACCGCAGCACGAGGAAAAATTAGATGATTATCTCAGCCATCTTAAAGATCGAATAAAGATGGTACATGAAGAAGTATGAGAGAAAGTAATAAATTGCGGCATAAAGCGGCAGAATGAAGACCAGATACGACTTGCGCACCAAAAATAGCGGGTTTCAAAATAATGAAAAAGTGTGGCTGTATAACTCAAGAAGAGGTAAGTGTAAATCTCCAAAGCTGCAGAAATCCTGAGAAGATCCTTATACCGTTGTCAAGATTGAATGACGTAGTGTACAGAATAAAGAGGAATCCTCAAGCCAAGGTGAAGATTGTCCACATCGATCGTTTGACACCTTATCAAGAAAACCATGCGGTCAACGAAGTAACCTGATTGGGACGATCAGTTCTAAAAGGCAGGCAATGTTACGGAAGCTCACCTATATTTTTAGTTTGTTATTATGTTCCTGTTTGCGTTAGAATTCATAATTTTTGTAATACCTAATTAACAAACTAAAAAGGTAGGTGAGATTCCATTTTGGAAAAAACAAGGAACAGTTCCATACATTTTTGCTTGATGCTCCAAATGAAAAGTATATGGCGATAAAAGTAATAAAATTACATTTTGTTTGTTTCATATGATGGTAACCAACTCTTTTTTTTTCAGGTAATTTTGATATTTTACATATCTGGAGCATGTCGTTGCAACAAACTAGTGAAGATGACAATTGATGATATTGAAGACATGCGATCTTTCCTGCTAATTAAAATTCCTAACATTAAAACTAATAAGAATAGAATCGCCTTGGAGGATGAATATTTAAATAAATATAGAAATTACGTTAATTTGCGTCCTCCCGATTGTAAAAAACAACGTTTTGTTTTTGAAATATGAAAATGGGAAATGTGTAGAGCTGTTATGGGTGTCCATAACATTGGTAGTGTAGTAAAGGATGTGGCATTAAATTGGGAAGAAAGAAAGAGATATACTTCTGCAACAATGCTTGTCGATATGGGGGGGGGGGGGGGTTGATTATATTAATGAAAGGCATAAAGGTTGGAAATCGGATGGAGTACATCGAAAATTGTGTAGAAAGTAAGACCAAAATTGCTAAGATAATTCTTCAACTGCGGAGAATGCCGAACAATTTCCATTTAACCAGCCCACTATAAGCAATGGATCTTTACAAGGAGTTGATCCTAGAAATATTGTTATGAATAGGTACTGATATCAAAAGAAGTGGAGGATTCTTAAATGATGCAAATCTTCACAATTATTGTACTTTTTCTATTAATATTAATAATAAATATAAAAAAAATAAATGTTCATTATTAAAATTGAATTCATATTACTATAATGTATTTATACGCTTAGGAATATAAGTACTTATAATCATAGTAACATAAATGATAAATTATTAGAAGAAGAAAAAAAAGTTTTTATCTTATTAGCGATATAAAGTAATAGCATTACAGAAAATAGGAAGAAGAAAAGAACAAGTTAAAGCTGCAGTCTCCTCATTTTAGAGATTGTGAAATGTAGCTAGGACAGTGTCTAACTGTTGTAAAGTTGAAGCACGGTATCCTTTAAAGCTCGTTTCACGTTTCATGTTATTCAACGTATTTGTTTACTTGTGGTGAAAGATTTTGTAACTTACGTATTGTTTTAATATTGTAAACCTTTAAATTAAATTATTATGACAGGGAGTTAAATTAAAAACTTGATATTTAGCAGTTAAATACGGTGCAAGAATAACCACAATGCAATAATAAGAAGACTCTTTAATAAAAATATTTACATGTTGGGGTAAATGATTTAAAACATATTTCTTCGCAAATAATATATATATATATATATATATATATATATATATATATATATATATATATATATATATATATACCGAGCACTGACTTGTTAGAAGCATTTAAAGTTAGCTGTTTTCAAAATACATTCTTTTAAAAGTTTCAATGCAATTTGTATTAAATATATTCAACAGTTTATAACTCATTAATCAAAATTGTTTGAAAAATATCGTGTAGGTCTGTATTTCTAGATATACCATATTTCAGCTAAAAATTAAAAAAATTCTCCAGCAATGAATAAAAAATTATAAATAAAATTTTAACTTTGACATCCTATACAGGGTTAACTATGACTAAGTACAAAAAACTTAACCACGTGCTCAGGGAAGCCTAAAAGACAATAAAAAAATTATTCCAGAATTATAGCTCGATATTTAAAAAATGGGGCAAAACCCTTGATGATAAGAACCGACTGAGATGGCTTAGATCCATAGATAAAACTTACATCTGTCAACAATATCTGCTACCATCGTCGTTTTTTTGCAGTATTTCAAAATGTAGAAACGAAAATTAACATTCTTATTAGTAATAATACCTGATAGATAGGATAGATAGGTAACAGTTAATCCACTTAGCTCCAGTATTTTGCATTCGTTTTCCATTATTTCGTTATAAACTGGTAGAACTACATATTCGCTCATTACAGCCACACACTACCGATAAAAAACATTCCCGTAGGTACAATTAGATAAAATGCCTATTTATTATAACAAAATCGAACGAAAGGACGTTTTAATGTAACCGCGGCAGTCTTGTCCCATAAGCTAGAAAACCAAACTGGCGAGCTATATTGTGGGAAAGTATCTGCACCCAACACGAATGTCTTTATTTAATAACTATAAAACGTTTAAAAATTAAAATAAGGCACTAAAAACTGAAGAACCACAAAATTACAACGTAAACACAGGAATTCAATTATGACATGACAGCGATACTGACTGATGAGTGACTGTTGCATGCTTGTAGAGTATGCAACCAACAAGCAAGTTAACATTGGCGGCGTTAAATAAGGATTTAAAATAATATCGAAAAAATTTTTTTTTAGCTTTATAAATAAGTTTGGATTTTTCCTTATCCCCTCCTAAAATATTTGTACTAAGTCATAGTTAACCCTGTATATTTTTAACTTAACTATTTCGACTAAGACTTGTTACATATTTTGGTCTTTAATATCTCTAAGTTTGAGATTTCGCAATTGGCGCAATTCTAAAATAGCAACAAGATGATTTAGTACTCTACTTAAAAATTTCATATCTATGATGTATGGAATAACATCAGCAAAACATATGAACAGCTCAGATTGTGCCGATGAAAAAATATCTACACATAATAATAAATTTTGCTGAACCTGACCTGTCTGCTTGCTCTATTATCCTTTCTTTGAATATATTATAAAGTAAACATTGCCTTTTTATTTTTACGAGTCTCTGTTGTAAAAGTTGGGATAAAACTACGATGACGAATCATTTTCATATTCATGTTGAGTCTGTATGCATGAGCTGCCAGATCGTGCTGAAAATAATTGATAGTAACACTAGATTGTTAAAATGCCATTGCTAGGGCGGTATAAGTTAAATATATCTTAGATGTCACTGCAAATTAGTACGCAGAAGATAATTGCTACATATCGTGTTACATAGCGAAAGGTAATTTTATGGATTTCCTTTTGAGTTTCGAAAGTGATATGATCGAATACGTTTGTATGCAAGGTATAATAATATGCGGAGGTGATTTAAACATGGATTTTTTTGATTTGCAAAATTCAAGTATTCGTAGATTCAATGAATGCATTGATATTTTTAATATAAAACAAATTGTTAATAAAGCCACGGGTGTTACTAAACATTCCAGTACCTTGCTTGATATTATATTATTGCCCTGTGTTGTAAATAATTTTATATGTGATACAAATGACGATTATGATATTTCCGATCATTCAGTAGTATTCTGTATATTAAACAAAAGTTGTGATAGAACTATTGGTAAAAGTGTAACATTTCGTGATCTTAAGCGGTTAGATAAACACATTAAATGATTTTTTGAATTTGACTCCATTAGAAAATATAATATATTTAGATAATGTAAATGATAAAGTGGAACATTTAAATTATTTACTGTTGCAAATTTTTGATACCTTGTCTCCTATTAAAAACATTGTAATAAAGAAAAGAAAACCTCCTTGGTTGACTGATAATATTAATTTAATGATAAAACTAAAAAACCAAGCATTTAAAAATTTTAAAAAGGATAGAACCGAACATCGGTGGAATTATTATAAGCAGCTTAGGAATCAAATTAATATTGCTTTACGCAATGAAAAAAGAAGTTATTTACAAGTGTCTGTCAATAATTGTAGATTTGAAAATAATTCCAAATTACTGTGGAAAAAATTAAGCGATTTGAATATTTATAATAAACCTTCAGTAATTCGTTACCCCAATTTTTAAATAATCCTAATGATATTAACACACATTTTTTGAGATTTTCGTAAATAATGTTATGACTGATTTGCAACTTATTGATTATTATAAAAAAATAGTATTAACACATTATTTAGTTTCTCGACTGTATTGATTATGTAGTTAAACGTTTTTTATTAGAAATAAAAACTTTTTCCAGTGGAATTGATCAGTTGAATCTTGAAATGATTCTTATGTGTTGTCCCAGAATTTTGCCTTTTCTTACTAACATCGTGAATTCATGTGTTCTTGATTCTGAGTTTCCCAATATCTGGAAAGTATCTTGCATAAAACCTTTGCCAAAAAAGAAAGTTGTTACATCTGTCGATGATCTTCGACCCATAAGCATATTACCAATATTATCGAAAATACTTGAAAAAATTATGAATGCTCAAATACGTGAACACTTAAACTATTATAATATACTGCCGGAAAAACAGTCTGGGTTTAGATCTGGTTACAGTTGTACAACTGCTTTGACAGACATAGTGGATGAAATAATAAGAGCGTCTGATAAGAGTGAGACTACAGCGTTAATTTTGTTAGATTTTTCAAAAGCCTTCGACACTATTAATCATGAAATTTTGTTATGGATTTAACACTTTATTGGATTTTCAGAAAGTGCTATTAAATTTGTTCATAGTTATTTATCAGATAGATTCCAGTACGTCCAAACAGATAGAGGTAGTTCATCTAATAAAAGTGTTTTATGTGGTGTACCGCAAGGATCTATACTAGGACCTCTACTGTTTAGTATTTACACGTGTAATTTAATAACTTGCTTAAAATACTGTAGTGCTCATCATTACGCAGATGATACTCAACTTTATTATTCATTTCAACCTGGTAAGGTGGATGAAGCAAAACAGATTATAAATGAGGATCTGCAGCGATTAGTATCTTTTTCTGAACGTCATCAGTTAACTTTAAATCCGGCAAAGTCAAAGTCAAATATTTCACTTATTAAAATCAAATTATTTAACATTGGTTTCAGAGGGATATTCTTGGATTGGATAATTCAGTTTTTATCTAATCAATCCATGCATGTTAAAATTAATAATGTCACATCCGATTGCAAAAGTATTAACCTGGGGGTGCCACAGGGATCGGTCCTGGGCCCATTGATTTTTCTTTTATTTATTAATGACCTGCCTGCTTACATGGATTCAGTTGCTTTAACTCTATTCGCTGACGACACATCTGTTGTGGTTTCGGCTTCAACACATGAGGAACTCATTACAATTTGCGAGAACTGCATTGCGTGTTTTGCCAATTGGTGTACTTCCACTAGTCTGATTTTAAATATTGATAAGACAAAAATTATTTATTTTCATAATAAATCAATAGACACCAAATTGTACCTGAATCTTAATGACGCTGTTTTGGAGTCATCTGAGAGTATCAACTTTCTAGGAGTTCATCTTGACTATCAATTGAAATGGGTGAATCATATAAACGCTTTGTGCGCAACATTAAATAAATCTTATTACGCTATATCCAGGATTAAAAAAACTATGCCTTTGTGTGCTTTATTAAATGTTTACTATAGTATAGTGTACAGTCATCTTTCTTACAACGTCGTTTTATGGGGGCATGCTGCCTGCAGCTACAGAATTTTTATAGCACAGAAACGCATAATTAGAAACATATTTAACATCAGTCCTGGTCAGACATGTCGAAATACATTTATTGCAAATGATATTTTAACTTTTCCCAGTATATACATTTTGAAAGTATTATTGTACGCCAAAGAAAATATTCATAACTTGGTAAAGAACTCAAATTATCATAATTATTCCACCCGCAAATGTGACTTATTATGTATCCCTGCGCATAAATCTAAAACATTTGAAATGTCTGCTCACTATCAGGGAATTCAATTTTACAATAAGCGTGGGGTGCTTGATATTAAATGTTACCATTATTTCAGTAGTGCAGCTATTTATAAAAAAAAAGTCATTATGAAAATATAGTAAATTGCACCCCACGCTTTTTTTTACTATAATTGAATTATTTTATTAATAATTTAATTTCTAATTTAATCTTATTCCCAATTAATTAGTCGTAATTGATTGTCGGAATTTTCTATTGCTGTAACAAACTCTTGATACTTCAAAATTATTTTCTACTTTTTAGTTCGGTTTACTATTAAAGCGTGTTTTTTTAGTTTTTTTAAACTATAATTTATTTTTTATATTGTTCTCAGTTCCTTTTTGCTCTTTTGTTAACAAACACCAAATTTATACTAACATCTTGTTAAACTATTAATGGGCAAATTAATATTATTATTATTATTATTATATTCCTAAACAAAGACCAAGAATTTGGGTTATAAACGTAGAATAAAGAGATAAATGTGGAGCGCTTCAGTATGGTTGTATTTCAATTGCTCGTCGTTTACCAAATGACACTTCTCATATAATATCAGCGTAGGGACCGAAATTGGTTTTCACATGTGCTATCCTGGGACTGGAAAGCAATTGCTATATAAAACCATTTCCATGCCCACTGGCAGTTTATTTTAGCTAATTTATAATTAACTATCTACATATTCATCAGTGTTTTGGGAATAGTAGATTTTCTGAGATTTTCTCATTGTCAAATAAGAGCAAGTATTTTACGGTTCTTCTTCAAATATACAGGGTGTTTCTTAACTCGACAGCCAAAATGAAATTGTTACGGGTTCCCTTTTTCAGTTATAATATATTAAATTAGAATTGACAATTTAAATATGTATTAAGTACATTTGAGGATAACAATGACAATATATCAGTTAGGGTAAAGGAGGGTTAGAGTGCGCGATTAAATGTTAAATGCGTGTAGGAGCTACATTTAATGAAATTAAAATATATACATTTAATATAACTTGTAATGACAAATAACAATACATTTCCACATAAAATTTTTAACTTATTTATATTATTTCCTCAAAAACAAACAAAAATAGATATTCTGGCAAATGAGCACTTTTAACCGACTAGTGGGTAAAGAGTGCGCACCATAGTCGCTAAAGGGTGCTCATGTCGGAGAGTGCGCACACGTATGAACAAATGTCGCAAATAAATGTTCCTGTAGTATATGAGGTGCAAACTTCATGCCACCAGTCCAAACATGTTGCGCATTGAATCAGGTCTAGCTCGGGGGGATCTGAATAGGTGTTTCCACATCCTGGACATATTTCAGTGCCGCCTTCTCCATCGCTTGCCTGCGTGCAAGTTTTCTCAACCTTGATCTTCTTTGCTCTTACTTTTTTTCCTTTGTAAATCGTCTTGTTTTTTTGTTAGGGGTTTCTCATTTTCTTCTATTTGGTCTTTATAGGGAGTACTGGTGAGTATTTTAGATTTTTTGGCTTCTGCTTTTTTGTTGTGGTCGAACATATTTAGGGGTAGGAAGAATTTCCTCTAAGCTGTTTTGGCTAGTAACGGAATCCTGAGACTTAGAGGGTTTATAATTTTATGACTGCAGATTATGGTCTCCAGGTGTATCGTTCAGATCATAATTCTGTGACTGAAGATCATGGCCTCTAGTCGTATCGTTCAATTTGTTTACGGTGTTGGAATCTAAAGTCTCGTACATTGTGTCAATTATTGGCTCATCAACAGATGCCAAAACTGTAGGTCGCAGAGGGTTAGAATTCTCCAAAAGCTTTTTGACTTCTTCATCACCAATTGAAATACTGATATTTTCATATATATGGATTTTTTTATTGGTCAGCTGGTGATCGGACGTTGTCTCAACATGATAATTTGAATCTTGAACAATTTCAGTTGACGGAAAAGAACGCTCTGTTACGGTAGCGGCCACAAAATCAATTTCTGGGTTGTATGGGATAATTCCGGTTGATATAAATGCCTTCTGTGGTCTTTCGAGATTTGCTATTTTATTGTATGCACTTCCAAACAATGTTGCAACTTAATATATCGATACAGGTCTACCAGGGTGGTTGATATGCCACTTATCAACTTCTACACTGTAGCTTGCTTTGAGAGGTTGAAAGAAACCAACATCAAGTAACTGCAGCTTATGGCTGCTTTGGGGTGGTAAACTAAGGAGATGAATACCATTGTCCCTGTAGAATAATATTGCGTCTAAACAAATGTGCGAGCTGTGGTTGTCCAGAATCAGCAGTATCTGGTTTGACTCTGCAGACGCATTTGTAGAGGTCTTAAAGTGTTTAAGCTATTTCATAAATAAGTCAGTATTAATAAATCCCGACTCAGAATTAATCAAAATTGACCCCTCCGGTGCGCCATCAATAAGTGCTTTGTTTTCTCTTTTTCTGGGGAATATTATTGCCGGAGGTACATAATGCCCACCAGCACTAAAACAGCAAACCGCAGTCACCAGAGTGCCTAAAAAGATGCTATATTAAAGATCGTGTGAAATTATAAAACATTTCGAAATTTTATACACATATAGATACCTAAATAAAATTAGAACTAATTTGAATAAATTTATAGCTACCTCTCTCAGAAGAAACAATCTTTCCTACAGATTTTTTCCCTTTCGCTGAAATTACTTTTGGCACTTTATTGGGCACCGTCAAAAGGCCGGTCTCATCCATATTATAAACGTGGGATGTATCAAACTTATATTTTTCAAGTAAAATTTTTAAATTATCAAAAAGCGTGTTATCTGCACTTTGTTGAAACCGGCTGCTCTGGCAAGACTTGTTTTCTCGGGCTGCCTAAGGGCTAGATTATGGCGATGTCTAAAAGCAATGACCCAGTCTTTCCCAGCCATCATTTTCGTTTTGTTAAATCTGTGGCATAAATGTTTAATTTCAGCGAACTGTAAACAGCAATCTGCAACTGTTCAGTCAATCCATAAAATATTGAATCTAACTTTTTTATATGTTGGGCTAGTTCAATTTCTAATTCTGGCGTAAATACTGGACAAAATCGGCCGAGTGATTTAGGAACTGTTCCGCTTTGTAGGCGTTTTCTTAAAGTTGATTCGGGAATCCCTAGCGATTCCGCAATGCCTCTTTTGCTTTCGCCAGTATTTATTCTTTCCCTAATTGTATTTAACAGGCTTTCTGTAAAAATGAGTTGTCGCTCACTTTTTCTGGTATATTTACCCATTTTTCCCTAGGTAAAAGTAAAATATAGACAATGCAGTTGAATTTAAAACATTTAAATTGGCCGCGTAAAAGTTACTATTGGTTGGCTATAGGTAAGTAGTATGAATTCATAACATAACCACACAAACATATGAGGCATTTTTATTTCATAAATTTTAAATAACGCCTGTAGGTATAACAATCAACAAATATTACATCAGAAGCTAGCTATTCAATAAACTTACCTTTTTTGCTACTAACGCTGCCTTATTAAAACAATTTTTGCACCGATTGTAAGAAATATATTTTAGCGTACATGTGTACCGTTGCCGCC
Source organism: Monochamus alternatus (assembly GCA_037114965.1). Classification (NCBI taxonomy): domain Eukaryota; kingdom Metazoa; phylum Arthropoda; class Insecta; order Coleoptera; family Cerambycidae; genus Monochamus; species Monochamus alternatus. The sequence continues at coordinate 29,105,893 of CM073429.1, forward strand.
GTATTTACTAAGGGTTTTCAGGCTACAGGAGCGATTCGTACTCTTAGCCTATGCGCACTCTTACTCTCCTTTACCCTAATATATTACCCTGTATAGCGAATTTCTATTTAATGAACTAAGTTTATTAATATGTTATCGGCGAAGCACTTTTTGCACGGCGATACCTTTTTTGTTTCTGAGCGGACGATTCTATTTGATTCTATTTTCCTAGCAAGATTTGGATGGCTGTATGAACGGTAGAAATTTTCGTCATATACGGATTTTGTTGCTAATTTTGGGAAGTATAATTTTGTCCATAGTGATTATTGTGATTGTTCAACCTGGTGTTGGATTTGATCCCGAAATTTGGAAAATAGTCTCTGATTCTCACCACGAGGCCGCTCGAGAACAAAGGTAAAAAGTTAATTCTCTTATTATAAAAATTCTGTTCAGTGAACAATCTATTTAGACGTTTGGTATGATCTAGGCCTCATCTTATATCATCTCATCTTTAATCCCTCGTCTTTTTTTTCTTCATCATCTTCGTGCTATAAGATTTGCTCTCCGAAGCTAAGATTCCACAGACGAGGCCACAGTTGTCTGTACCTGTAGTAAATTTCCTGCTGGTTGTCTTTTATACGAGGTAGATCGTCGGAGTACACCACCTCTTCGTAGAGCATCAATCTTCTTCACTTACAGGGTGTTCGCTTGCTGTTGACACCATTGCCTGGACGATCTGGACATACTGTTCACCGAATCAGAACCAGATAAGCTTAGTTTAAGATTTATAATGTCATCTCACACCCTGAACATCTATATTTAACTATATTTTGCCTTTATTAACACTTATTTGCATATTATTATTATTTGTACTGGTTATACTGTTTTATATATATATTTAGAATATTTATTATTCAAAACTAAAAGTCCCCTTTTTCCGTAAATTGAATACTTCTATCCACTTAACTTTGTTTTATTATTTTAAAACTGAAGATCAAATATAAACTTATAATTTCTTATAACTAAATACTTAACATTATTATGTGCACCAATCTATAGTACTGTAGAGTGGGTTTTTGCTGAATACTGTATTTATATCATAACATTACGATATATACTTGCTAAATATCAGTATAATAAATACTGATTATATCGATTGCCGTTATTCCTTTTAGTAAATTCAAATAGTTAGAGAACTGTGTATCAATTGTTGCCTTTTTCCAGTTTTTTTTTATTATTGAAGAATCTTAATAAGGTATAAACCCCTTAGAGTACAGGGTACGTTATAACAACGGGTTGTAAAACGGGTGGCGCCAAATAAATAATATTTACCCACTTCCCTCTTCCTGAGCTAGGGCCAACCTTAAACGAAACTAAGGAGTTTGGTACATCATTTTTTTTTCTACCACCCGAATAAGCAACGTAGCAAAATGTCATATGTAGAATCGAATTATAAACATAAAACAAAGAATAACTTTTTTCAAATTGGACTTCGTTTAGGAGATATTTAAAAAAATGTAAAACAAGGCAGCTATGCAAATAAAAGTTTGTTTATTATTTGACAGCTTGTCTTCAAGTAATTATTTTTGTATAACGTTGAGTGATTTTTTTGACTTTTATATTAGTGTTTCTTTTAAAATGCAGTTTAGTAACGAAGAACTTGCTGACATTATTTACGTTTATGGGTACTGTGATGGTAACACTAGAGCTGCGTGTCGGAAATATAGTATAAGGTATCCAAATAGACGGCAATCTTACCGTACAGTTTTTTCGAATGCTTTTCGAAGGCGTCGTGAGTTTGAAATTAAGGCTTACGGTGAGCGCTCTATAAGACGATATAAAGTTTTCGCTCAATAACTCCTCAAGGGATAAAGATAAAAATATGCGGTTTTTTTTAATAGACTACAAATATTATTTTATATCGACGCTGTGTTTTGAAATTTTGAAAAACTGTAAAATTATTTTTTTAAAATGAATTTTGCTCTTTTCCGAAATTTCGAAACACAGCGTCGATGTAAATTAATATTTGTAGTCTATTAAAAAAAACCGCATATTTTTATCTTTATCCCCTGAGGAGCTACTGAGCGAAAACTAAAAAAATATTTCTTAGCAATAAAATGCTGCCCCCTTGCGGTGGCATTGATAAAAGAGACGATCACATTAGATTCTAAATGTCCAACACTGAGAGAAGTGATTCAGGCTAACAGTAAATGCTCTATCATACGGAATATAGTTTTCGCCACGTTTTCGCTCAATAACTGCTCAACGGAAAATGATAAAAATAGGCGGCTTTTTTTTAATAGACTACAAATATTATTTTACATCAATGCTGTTTTTTAAAATGTTGAGTAATGTAAATTTTTTTTTATTTAAAATTTTTCACTAGATGTAAAATAATATTTGTAGTATATAAAAAATAGAATAACATATTTTACTATATATATATAGTTACCGAACGAAAACCGAAAAACTAGAATAAAAGGACAGATTTTATAAAAGACTTAAGAGAAATGATTACGTATTGTAGTTTAATAGCTTTATTATAACTACAAATTTGTTACTTGAAACTAAAAATATAATGTTTTTCAAATACAGAAATATAGATTATTTTTAATATAATATTCTGTGTCTGCCTACTGAATAATAGACACCAGCTAAGACATTGCTAAATAGACGTATTCATTAAAATATAATTAATATTTTTAATAAATATTAAAAAAATGGGGAATGCAAATGGGTAGTTGAGATTTATGGAATATATAAAAATGTTATTGAAATATGGTTTTATTTATCTAATTTTATTTTTGTCGCATAGTATTTTTTTACATGGCATCGATGGTTTGCTTCTCAGCACTTCAGTAAATAATAATATACTATTTGTTGCAAACCCAAATTTAGTAGAAATACACATAGAAAGAAAAAATGTGTCAAAACCATTTTATCCTATAAATGAAATTATCTCTTTATTCCATATTTTCTGATTTAAGTTGAGCCCTATGTCAAAGTGAAAGTATTTATATTTTAGTATTAAAGGAACAAACAAAAAAATAAGCATCGCAATTAGTGGATATGTTTTCAATATTTGATCCAATCTAATTGGCCTATTTACACTTTAATTTCTCATATTTCTCTTCAATAATCCATACATAGTCTTTATATTTTACATTTTGGACATAAATAAATATACATTTATGTTAATATCTCTTATGTATTTTCTATGATCTACGATAAGTTTTCTTTATTAAAAAAATACGAGCAAAAAAAACTAAAATTTAATTTTATTCGACATAAAAATTATGGAAAATATAGATATTTCTGACTTTCCGAATGAATGCATTGTTCTATTCTAAAAACGTATACTGCACCGCAAGTAAACTTAGCTTACACACGAAACACGAGCATATGTAAAATTCAATTTCTTGAAAACCGTAACACGTAGCGAAGTAAACTTTTTTTAAAAAATTTTTCATACTATCGACTACATTTGTCTCGATATAACTATAGTTCTATTTTCAATAATTAATGTAGCTCTCCGCATAGTAAAGTTTTTAATGAACAAATTTACTGGCATTGACTTTGGAACAATTTTTTTCGAAAAGGCTTTAAGTTATTAACAATTGGTATGTACTATTAGAAGCGCTGTAGTTTTTTATATATGTTGTGAAAAAATTATGAACATAACTTGAATCGTTGATTTGCAAACGCAATATATGTTTCGTAAAATATAATTGACAAATAACGTCCGAAGCACCGGCAATTTGAATTTATAAAGTTAGACCCTACTGAAAAAAGTTGTAAAAGTCCATTTCAGATGTCGAAATTGTCCCTCTAAAAGATGGTAAATGTTTAATTTAGTTATATCTTTATTAAAAAAAAAAAAACGGCATAATTGAGAACCGATTTTACTCCACTAATAGAGTTGTGATACCTTTATTTCAGTGTATCTTTTGTTTCGTCTCCATCCCAAATGCATTAGCCTCTAGGCAGCACATATTTCAGCGTTTTGCCACAACACGTCAACATAGTCTTACTCTGCGCAGCGATATATCTGGTTTTAACAAAACTTGATCATGTGTTTCACCGTTAGCCTTAATGAACGGCGTAGCGGAGGTCCACATCAACAACGCACTGCTGAACAAGAAATTGCCATTATTGATGCAGTACTTGATGATCCAACGACCAGTAGTTTATGCAGAACCTATCAACACTATTGAACAAGTACAAGGTGGAATTTTAAATGCAGTGCATAATATACAGCATACTGTAAATTTTGAAGCAGTTTATAATTCACTTATTTTGCGTTGCCAGGCATCTGTCAATGTAAATGGTGGAATTTTTGAACATCTATTGTAGTTCTTAACTTTGTAATAATGTTTGTTGTTTATTTTATTATTTACTTTAATGAAATATTTTTATAACTCGTAGTCAAAAATAATCACATTTAAATAAAGGATTGTGGAAAATTAAGACTTTTCTTTAACAAATTCTAACAATGAATCCACATTTATCAATTACTCAATTATTTTTATAACTGAATATCTCCTAAACGAAGCCCGTAATGAAAAAAAGTTACTCTTTATTTTATGTTTAAAATTCGATTTTACATATGACTTTTCATTTTGGCTGTCCAGTTAGGAAACACCCTGTATAAGCACTAGAAAATCGTTATTAACTTTTTTATCTAAGATTTTTCAAAAATTATACTAAGAAGTTCATATTGAAGTTAAATTGAAAATCATACAAAAAGGTCCATAAGATCTAAGTCGATAACACTAACCGTTTGCAATTATTAAAAACAGTTGAAATCCACATATACTTAGTCTTAGTCTCTCTTGAGGAAGGAAAAATATCATCCTACAAAATTCAACTTGTGCAGGAACTCAATGAAGATGATCCCGATCGCAGCTTACACTTTTGCGAAATTCTAATTTATGTCAAGGAAATAGAAATTTACACCGACAAATACTTTTTTCAGATGAGACCACATTTTGTCTGAATGGTACAGTAAACCGTCAAACTTGCAGATATTGGAGTCGGGAAAATCCTCATTGGATGGCAGAGGCACATACCCAACACCCTCAGAAATTAAATGTGTGGGCTGGAATAGTTGACGACAGAATAGTATGTAGAAGTTTCTTGTTTGAAGGAACCCTTACAGGACAAAGATATTTACAGTCTCTAGAAAATGACCTTGTTCCAGCCTTTGCAGTAATTTTTCCTAACGATAATGACCCTGACATTGCTGACGATACCATATGGTTTCAGCAAGATGGTGCACCTCCGCACTATGCGTGCCCTGTTCGAGATTTTTTGGACAACTGTTTTCCTGGGAGGTGGATCGGCAGACGCGGACCGATAGAATGGCCTGCAAGATTGCCAGATCTTACACCTCTTGACTATTTTTTATGGGGATACTTCAAGTCAAAAGTGTACATTAATAAACCACGTAATTTAGAAGAACTTGAAAATCGCATTCGGGACGAAATACGCAGAGTTACCCCAGGAATCATTCATAATGTGCAAGAAGAATTTCGTCACAGACTTGCGCATTGTCAAGAAGTTGGTGGATGGCAATTCGAACATTTAATTTAATTATAAAATTTAATCAATTGTATTTTATTTTACATACCTCAGAATTGTTACTTTTTTATGGATAAAATTTACGTTTTCTAACATTCAATCGTCATTTACTGGAAAACTTTCCTATGTAAGAGGGCAAAATTTTAGTACTGCCTGATAGAGAATTAAACGATCTTTCAGAATTAAGGAAAAAAATATGTTGTTGCCATTTAAAAAAAATCGATGACGTTATTACTCGAAAACAAATGACATTTGAAAATCGCATTTTACGCTAAAATATGTATTTTTTAAATTAAAAATCGACCTGTTCGAGGATTTTTCCCAAAAAATAATTGTTTCGTTTTTATTGAATTTATTCCATACTTTTGGTGCATACTGTATTATGTTTCTTTATTTGAATTAATTTCAAGTTAATGTATGTAGGGTGAAGGGTTATCTCTTGAAACCGTTATGTTATTCATAAAAGAATTATTAAAATAATGTTTGGTAAAGATATTTTTTTTCCAACTGAAACATTATTTAGTGAAATAAATTTATTTAATATAATACAAGACTGTTATTTCTGTGTTACTCACCAACATAAAATTAAAAACGATTATAAGAAAATTTATTATGGTACTAGATACAAGGAAGGTTTTTTAATTGTTGAATAAATGATCAAAGCTATTGGATAAAAGTGTTATATATATATTTAGCTCCTAAAATATATAAGAGCTTACGGAAAGTGGCAAAAGACATTCAACATATTTACTAGTTTAGGAGTTCAATTAAAAAGGGGATTAAGGATACAGGAATCTATGTATTCAATGGCTGTTTTTAATGCCATTAACCCAGAGGTGTTGGACTATGTGTCGGCATGTTACATTAGTTTAGTTTTTAAGGTTATGAAATTTATTATTTAAATCTGTGGGACATGAACCTATACGAGACATTTTTATTTCAATATATAATACATTGCATTAAATATTCATCAAAATGATAAATTAAGTACATTTCTAAATATAAAGGACTTGTATGTGTTGAAATGAGAGTGGAATTTTAATCTCACTTTCCACTTCATTTAAAAGAAGTTTTTGTCTAGGTCTACATTTTATCTGTACCCAGAGATACAAGTACTTACGAGTATGTTTGAGAAGCAGCATAGTAAATAGATATGTATAATATTACACTTACGATTAAGTAAAATATTAGCAGTTTCTAAATCAACCTTGACTAATATGTCTCTAGAAAACTAATCAGACTTTTTGCCAAAAAGTGAAGTTAGATATTTATAGAGTGTTTCATTAGCAGGTCAGTAAATTAGATTATTTTCTTTAGATAATTATTGAATAGAGCTTTGTCTGTGGAATTGTTCATTAGCATACCTAGATGTTTGGTATCAGAGAACATACATATGACTTCATTGATAGGAATTGTAGGAGATTTCATTTATATTAGCTTAAAATACCTTTCTAAAACAGTAAAAAAATGTTAAAAAAACTAATAATAAGGAATAAATGGGTAGATATTGTGGGTGTAATTAAGCGCAGGTTGGGGTTTTTGTCCACTGAGTAGTTAGTTTCACACAGGAAACATAGTGAAGGAATTATATTATAATATTGTTTTAACATTTGAGTCTACAACCTTTCATGAAAACAGTAAGAACTATTTAATATTTGATATAAAAACATGTCAAGTTTTCTTCTATGAAGCAGCTACGATTGAACATGCTACTGGTTAGCCTACTGATATCATAACAATTATAAATGAAAAGGAATTTACTTTGGCAGAACTAGTCAACGTTATGCTACGTCGCAACGATAATATTTCATTTCGAGAAAAAGATCCGGAAACAGAAAACAAAAATTTATTTGTAGAAATCGTTATACGAGTTCCTGTGGGGTTAAATATATAGAAATTTGTTTTACATACTGTAATTTTAATTGGAATCCAATATGAAATATCTCAACAACTTTAACAAATATGCAACAAATGTAAAAGAAGATATTGTCAATGAATTACACAAGCTTGCCAGAATCAATTTTAAAAGACGTAGAACCGTAATAAAGGGTCTGAATGATTTAATACAAGCTGATTTAATTGACTTGATGCCATATTCCAAGGAAAATAATGGATATAAGCATGTACTAATCGTTATTAATTGCTTCTCTAAATTCATATGGACAGAACCACTAGCGAGCAAATCAGCCCAGGATGTTACAATTACAATGAATAGGATTTTACAACATTTTAAAAAAATTCCGAAACATCTACAAACCGACATGGGAAAGGAATTCTATAATGAGAATTTCAAGAAACTGATAAAGAATATGCTTTGGCGTGCTTTCAGCTTAGGAAGAGAATATAAGTGGAATTATATTTTAGATAAAATATAATAATACAGTCCATTCTACAACAAGGATAAAACCAATTAAAGTTACATCAAGGAATGAGAGATCATTATTAAAATCAACATATACTCATTTAAAAATTGCTAATAAAATAACAAAATTTAAAGTAGGCGACCATGTGAGAATTAGCAAATATAGAGAAGCTTTTAAGAAAGGATACACTCCAAACTGGTCTAGCGAGATTTTTATCATTAGGAAAATAAGATTAACCAACCCTACAACATATTTATTGAAAGATGAGAGTGGTAAAGAAATAACGGGAGGCTTCTATGAATTGGAATTACAAAGAGTAAAACATCTAGACGCTAACTTAGTTGAAAAGGTGTTACGAAAAAAAGGAAATAAAGTTTTTGTCAAATGGTTAGGTTACGATGACAAACATAATTCTTGGATTGATAAAAAATAATGTATTGTAGCATGTTATATTGTATAAGAATTATAATAAATGATATACATTCTATATTCGATTTTTAATTTTAATAATTAACCCTAGTTACATAATAATGATAAGCAGGTCATCAACCCAGCTGACGTAGTCGACAGAAACCGACTATATACTTCCGCTCAGCACAAACGGTCCTCAACCTCTACCGCGCAGGTGCCAGCCGCTGTGACGTAGACGGCTGAAAGCTATGCCGATCCTGCTCCAGTCGCCATCTTGAATTGTGGAGCAGGATCGGCATAGCTATTCTACTATTATTAATACCTAAAAATATATAAAAGTTAGGTTAAATCATTATATTTTGATCCAAAGAATACTGCCCTAAGATTTGAACCATTCTTCACTGGAAACCCTGTATAGCAAAACAATGAAGACATTTTGCGAATTTTAAAGCGCGCAATGGAGGTGGTGCACATTGCTAATAATGTGTTGTTAGATGACGAAAGGAATAATACTTGATTTTACTGTATTTGCGTAAAGAACAACTAAAAACAAAAAACATATTTTTGAACCGAGAGATTGAATAAGGCTGGTTCGTATTTCATCATCCTCTAAAGAGGAATGCAAACGATTTTCTTCACTTTCGGTCATTTTTTTGGGAGCGATTACAAATCGCACGCGATTAATTTATCCCTGGGGCAAGTCGATATTTAGACTCTTCGATTTGCAGTTACTGGTAACGACTAATAGAAAACATGATATCAATGAACTAGTTACGCATAAAACAACTGGAGCGAGTCTCAATTAGATATAGCGACTAAACGTTGTGTGTAAATGTAGATACGCCATGTCTTAAGTGTATTAAAGTATTAGTTGTATGATTGTCTTATTTATTTCTTAAAAACATGAATGTGTTATTGAATATACGGATTTTTCATTACGTCGCTGTGTTAAGCTGTTCAATCAAATATATAGGGCGGCCAAATGAAAACGAAACAGAGCCATTTTCAGGAACTGTGTCAAGATTGTAGAAAAATGCTCAGACCCGTCGATTTTAGATTAAACGAGGACATTCTTTGCTGATAATTTTGACTCCGCCACTTACACCTCCAAGCTAGGGTAAGCATCACCCCCAAAGTATTTAAATGACATTGGGGGTTCAGTAATATTTATTTTGAAAGCTCTTACAACAGACTTTAAATTTTATAATTCCGCCCAAAATTTGAAAAAAAATTACATTTACAAATTTAAATTATGTTTAGTTGCATACTTACTACTTAGTGATTAAATGTTCAAACTGATGACCGCCCGCTTCCATACAAGAATAAAGATTCTCTTCAAATTTTACTTTTCAGGCATCCCGACAGAAAAATAAAGGGGCGATAAATCCGGTTATCGTGGAAGCCACTCAATGCTGTCTCCTCTCCCAATCCAATTCCGTGGAAAACTTTGGTCCAAATACTGACGGACAATTAACGCATAATGCAGAGGAGCACCGAACTGTTGAAAAATCAAATGATCTTCATCATCCTCTGGAACATTTTCAATAATATCAGCCAAGACAGAGTCAATAGCGTCTTCGAGTAATTGCAAATACATTTGGTCAGTCAAATTACCAAGTAGAAAAAAAGGACCCACCAGCCGGTCACCGAAAATTCCAGCCCCTACATTTAATTTTTCCGGTTGCTGTGTATGCACCTCGTGAAAACCTCTTGGGTTTGAATCTGACCAATAGCGGCAATTGTGACGATTTACCGCCCCGTTCAAGAAAAAACTGCATTCTTCAGAAAAACAGATGTTGAAATGAAACTATGAATTGTTCCCAGTTCGCTCACTCATTATTTTGTAAAATTGCAAACGGCGGTCATAATCATCCTCATCAAGTTTCTGGACTAAATGTATTTTGTATCGATGGAATCGATATTATTCTTCTTCAAAATGGTTTGTATGCTAGTTCGACTGATCACAGACACTGATTCCAGCTGCCTCGTATTTAATGTAGGATCAAGATGAACTTGTCCCAAAACTGCAACTTCACTAGCTTCATTAGCTATAGGTTTTTCAATTTATCGTTTTTTATTGGCTACGTTCCTGTCTCTTGAAATTATTTACAAACTCTAGAACATATTTCCTCGTGACATGTCGATCTTCATGTTGTTCATTAAATAGCTGAGCTGTTCTATTCGCGCATCTATTGTTCATAAAGTAAAGCGAAATGATATCTCCCTTATCCACAATGGAATAAACCATAGTGTTTAATTTTCAAAAACACAATTAAATAAACTACTAGAAAATAAATTTGAAATCCACTAATTTTACGTTGTATGTGTATAGTATTCATTTCTGTTTCTTACAATTTTATTTTTTTTTCGAAAGTGATAACAAATCGCCGAAAACCAATGTAACGTAAGAAATACTAAATTTCTACCATTGGCGTACTTAACTCGAATGAGTGACATTTAACATACCGTTACTAATTGTTTGTACATAAGTTTCAAAATTCCTATTAAGGGTTCGGCGGAATTATAAAATTTAAGGTATATTGTAAAGAGAATCGTAAGAGCTTTCAAAATAAATATTACTCAACCCCCAATGCCATTTAAATATTTTGGGGTGATGCTTACCCTTGCTTGGGGGTGAAAGCGACGGAGTCAAAAATACCAGCAAATAATGTCCCCCTTTAATCTAAAACCGACGGGTCTGAGCGTTTTTCTACAATCTTGACGCAGTTCTGAAAATGGCTCTGCTTCGTTTTGATTTGGCCATCCTGTATATAAAATCATAGTAGACAAAATAAGTAGAAATATTACTTTAATAGTTTGTTGTCGTATCCATTGGGGCCTAACGTATTGATATAAGATATAAAATTCTGCAGCGATCGGGATTATGATATCAGGTATTATTAATAATAAAATGTGTATTTTAATCATTTTCACAACTCGCAGCGCCACGAAAAGTGGCCACACAACTGTTCGTGAAGCCACCTCGATCGTCAGTTATCATAGGCGCCGATTTTCCACCATTTTTAAACATCAAGTTAACATTCCGAAATAATTATTTTATTGTCCTTTAAGCCTTTCTCAGCATATGGTTAAAATTGTTGTGCTTAGTGATAATTAAACCTGTATAAGTTTATTCTTAATATTTTGGCTTAAACTATTAACATGTGGTCACACCCATTACTTATGAAACAGCCTAATGTTGCTATTATTGTAAGGTACCTAAGTTGCTTAATAATTTTAATTACTCTTTATACAATTCTTTAACCTGGGTAACTTTCAGAGATTATAGAAGTAGCCTAATTTCGGAGAGAAATCAGCCATAAAACACGTAATTACATATAATTTGACAATTTTAGTATGATGGTATGAGTAAGTAAATATGAAAATAAATAATAAATAAACTAAAACAAGGCAAATTTGTTAGTTAAAAAATTGGTATCCCATATACCCCATTGGTATATTCCTGATAGGAAATCCGAAATTAGGGGGTCTAAAAAAATTACTGATTTTCTTAAATAAAACTTAATCGTACATACAAAAATCACAAACGTATCTTTTCCCTTAGCGTGTCCTCTAAAGTCGACTTTCTTTCTGACAGCATCTATTGCCCGTTGCATATTATCGGGATCTCACTGTTTGGCTATGCCGGACACTGAGCATATTTTTCTATGTAACAAATTTTATTTTTTTTATTTAAGATTTCCTAATTTCGGATAACTACTTTCCTAATTTCGGATATCTGAAATTGAGTGCATTTTAATATCCGAAATTAGGAGTAAATCTAGTTTTAACTTAAGTAAAAGGTCCCCTTTTTTGTTTTTTCCCTTATAACTCGAAAACGATGCATCGTAGCGAAATATTATTTACATAAAATTGAGAGTTTTCTATAAAATTGGTTCTATTCATTTTTTTCGCTATAACCCACCGTTTTCGAAATATCTGCTTTCAAAAGTCGGTAATTAAAAAAAAATGACAAACATTTTTTGAGTTAATTCTCCTGACAACTCCTCGGCCATTTGTTTTACAGAAAAATCCCATAAGGGAATGTTTTAGAGCCATAAATTTTATTCAAGAATATAAATACATATGTTAATTTATCTCCAATGGGTCAGATGTTACAGCAATTATTTACAGTATTAACTGACTATTTCCCTTTCCTTATTCAATAAGGAAACAAAAAAATCTGCCCTTTACAAGCTGATTAAACCAATCAGAATATCTACTAAGCCTTTATTTCATTAACAGAGACTTTGTTTTACATAAGGTCATCTAGTAAAGAGAATCTCCAGTTTCCACAATTTGTGATACGTACGTGAAGATCCACTATCCAGGCAGAAGATGTACCATTGCTTTTGATGGACATAGTAGCTTTCCCAACAGCACTAAGTTGACATAAAAGGAAAGGGGCTATCGGATAAAAAAGTGTGTCGACATCAACTGGAAACTGAAATTTCAGTGACTCAAGTAAAACGGCATCACAACATATCAATCATCACATGATGCTGACGTGTGATTTTAGGGAGTTCTCTTGAAAAACCACTACTTTCAACTAAAATATTCAAATTGCTGTAACTTTTGACCCATTCGAGATAAATTAGGATATGTACATACAGTGTGTCCACAGATGAAGTTGACAAGAGGAGAAAGTCTTGTTTTTGACTTTATCGAAAAATGTCACTTTTTATAAAAAGTTCTGAATCTCGAAAAAATGAGACCGCAATAGAAACATCTTAGATCAGATATACAGGGTGATCATAAGTTAAAAAAACACGAAAATACTCTAGAGAGAAGTATCAGTATTTATTATTTTACGCAAAATATTGATAAAACAAATCTGTTTATAACTTCAAATAGAGTCATAATACATATTTTAAAACCAAAATTTCAATTTTAAGTTTTACTCTACATAGCTATCTCCCACTTCAATACATTTTCCCGCTAACTTAATAAATATTTTATAAATTTTACGAATAGTTTGCGGCTCATTCAATTCATGTATTCTTTCGCGTATGTGCTCTTTTAATATTTCCTTATCATTTTAATAAATTTTCTATTTTAGGACACACCAAAGGAAAAAGTCAAGGGGTGTTAGGTCAGGATTAGGCCAAATTTTCCTCTTCACCATTCACCAAAATGATCTGCTAACCATTGTCTGAGCAAGGCTGCATAATGAACAGAACAACCGTCCTGTTGCCAAAACAGCTTATTGCCTACTTCTGACTAAAGTATTTAAAAATAGTAAAGAAAATGTTTCGAAAATGTGCAAATACACATGTTAATTTAAATTTTTCTCTATAAAATAAGGTCCAAATATACGATCAAAAAAAAATCCATGCCATACAACATTTTGCAGCGTTGACTTTTTACAATAGTGTTTAAAATTCTTCTTTTATTCAAGATGGCTGATTTATTAAACGTCAATAATGTTTCAGTAACATCGTAGAACTGTCAGTATTTTGATTTTGTGGTGGTATTCTAAAAAAGAACGTGTTTATTTAGTAAAATGATACGGAATAGGAAATGTATCTTATCAATTTGCAATTGAACTTTTCCATGAAAAATTTCCCAATACGACTGTCTCGAAGGATTGCGAAAATGAATTAAAAAATTCACTGAAACTGGTTTAGCAATTGACGTGATGAAAAAAAAATCATATGATGAAAAGGATGCAGCAACATTATTAGCATTATCTTCGAGAAAGCGTGCACAGAGATTGCACGTAAGCAAAAGTTTATTACAAAAAGTTTTTAAAGATATAAAACTTTAAGCTTTCAAGCCAAGACTGCTGCATACACTTGAACATTTCACAGATTTATTTTTTTTACTAATCTACATTTTACACAAATGGGTACGTCTCTAGCCAAAACAGTCGTCACTGGGCTTTCGATAACCCTGACTATGTAATTGAAAGAAGAAGTCCACGCTACAATAAAGGTAATGTATTGTCACGGATTTTCCAGTCCGAATTTTCTTACTTCCAGGAAAACAATCCGTTAATTAATTACTTCTTTATTTACTATACTCAGTACACTACTGAACACTAATTAGAACTCAACTAAACACTTATTAATTAATCGCTATCTAAATCACTTTGATATCTCCAACTAAACACTTCAATTCAGACTGTAATACAAGACTTATACAAGACTAACTTAATCGGCCGTTTATTTTACTTTTATAGACCCAACGAATATTCCAGGTATATTCTAGCATCTCTAGATCTATTTTCTAGCATCTCTCGAACGCTTCTCGTCATTTCTCAAATTTTCTAGTCCCGTCTCGATCCACGGCTTTTTGTTTGTTTAACAGAATTGTGTAGGGGCGATCGGGGCAATCTTAGCAATTCGCGGTACCACAGTCGTCGATTTGGGTGTGAGTGGGGCAAATTCCGTGACACTGCCCCCTCCTTAGGACCGATCGTCCCGATCGGATACACCTCTATACGGGGACAGACGCTCCAGATGGACGACCTTCATTTTACTCCTGGGAGTCCTCTGTATCCGGTAGACAACATCATTGATTTTTTTAATGACGGTGTAGGGGCCCTCCCAACGGTTCTGTAGCTTAGGCGATTTTCCTTTCTTCCGCGTGGGGTTGTACAGCCACACCAGGTCACCTTGTTGGAATCCGACTGTATTGGCCCGGACGTCGTATCGAGTTTTCATGCGATCGCTCTCTAGTCGCATTCGAGATCTGACTTGGTCGTGTACGGCTGCTAGTCTTTGTTCTAGGTCATGGATATAAGTGTCTGGATCTGAGGGCTGTTCCGCAGGACGACCAAATACCAAATCTGCTGGAAGGCGAAGCTCTCTTCCAAAGATGATCCTTGCGGGAGTCTTCCCAGTAGTTTCATGGACAGCTGAGCGGTAAGCTAACAGGAAGAGTGGAATGAGCTTGTCCCAGTCTGTCTGGTTCTCGTTCACAAACATCCTCAGATTGGTTTCTAGTGTGGCGTTGAAGCGTTCTACCATACCATCTGACTGGGGATGCAATGGGGTGGTCCTGGTTTTTCGGATTCCCATAAGCTCGCAGACCTTTCGGAACACGCCTGATTCGAAATTTCTGCCCTGATCTGAATGTAGCTCCATGGGCACACCAAATCTGCAGAACAGGTTGTTGACTAGCGCTTCTGCTACGGTTGTGGTCTCTTGATTGGGAAGGGGGTATACTTCCGGCCATTTGCTGAAGTAGTCCATGGCTACTAGCAGATATCGGTTCCCACTTTGGGTTTTCGGAAAGGGGCCAGCGATATCAATGGCAATCCTCTCACGATGTACTGGCGCATTTTGCCTCTGGAACGGGTCTTCGGTCTCTTGCTTGCTGCACACATGTCACATTTTCGGCACCAATCTTCTACATCCGTCCTACAGCTCAACCAGTAGAAACGCTCCCTAATCTTCTGTAGAGTCCTATTGATACCGAAATGTCCACCACCAGTACCTCCATGTACTTCCTGCAACACTTCTTTAACTCGGGACCTCGGGAGTAGTACTTGTTTCTTGACCTCCGTTCCGTCATTGTTCTCCCATGCTCTTTTTAGGACACCGTCTTCCAACACCAGGGAATTCCATTGAGCCCAATAGCTCTTTAATGCTGGACTTTTACTACTGACTTCTGCCCAAGAGGGTCGGTTGTTGGCTTCTTTCCAGTCTATTAAAGGCTTGATGTCACAGTCAGCTTGCTGGTCTTCTCGAATCGCCGCTGAACTCCAACGGTCTTCAGGTTGGGCTGCTACCACCTTACAAGGAACTGATGAGATGTTCTCTTTCCTTTCAAGACTACTGCAGTGTTTGCAGTTGACAGGACAGGGTCTCCTAGAAAGGGCATCTGCATTTCCATGTTTCCTGCCGGCTCGATGTTCAACAACAAAGTGATATTCTTGCAGCCGTTCCAGCCATCTTGCCATCTGTCCTTCAGGGTTTTTAAACTGTAGCAGCCATTTAAGGGAAGCGTGATCCGTTCTTAGGAGAAATTCTTGGCCATACAGATATTTATGAAAGTGTTCTAGGCTCTTGACGATGGCAAGCAATTCTTTCCGAGTCACACAATAGTTCTTTTCAGTTTTTGATAGGACTTTGCTGAAGTAGCCCACTACTCGCTCTTGACCATCTTGTACTTGAGAAAGAACTCCGCCAATTCCAATGTTGCTTGCGTCCGTGTCCACTATAAATGGTTGTCCAGGTATTGGGTATGTCAAAATCGGGGTAGTGCAGAGAGCCTCTTTCAGCGTCTCAAAGGCTTGCTGGCATCTCGGAGTCCATTCGAACGGGATGCTGTCTTCTGTCAATTTATGAAGAGGCTTGGCAATGTCTGAGAATCCTTGGACAAATCGTCGATAGTATGTGCATAGGCCGAGAAAACTTCGAACTTGATGTTTGTCTTTAGGAACCGGCCAATTCTTTATGCACTCTGTCCTCTCCGGGTCTGTTTTCACACCATTTGGAGTAATAATGTGGCCTAGGTATCTAACCTCCTTTTGGAACAGACTGCACTTCTTCGGGTTCAACTTCAGGTTCGCTGCTTTCAACTTTTTGAACACTTCGGACACGTTCTTCAGGTGCTCCTGGAAAGAGCGTCCCAGCACCACCACGTCGTCCAAGTAAATCAAGCAGGTCTCCCAATGCAGGCCATGAAGTACAGTTTCCATCAGTCGCTCAAAAGTGGCAGGGGCATTACATAGACCAAATGGCATTACATTGAACTGCCACAATCCATTTCCGGTAGTGAACGCTGTCTTTTCCTTGTCTTCTGGGCTGACCTCGACTTGCCAATATCCACTCTTTAAATCCAAAGTGGAAAACCATTGCGCACCAGCCAAGGTGTCCAGAGTATCGTCAATTCTTGGTAGTGGGTAACTGTCTTTCTTGGTGACGTCATTTAATTTTCTGTAGTCCACACAAAATCGGGTGGAGCCGTCTTTCTTCTTGACCAGGACTACAGGAGAAGCCCAAGGACTCTGAGATGGCTTTATGGTGCCCTGGTTTTGCATTTCAATTAACATCTTGTTAACTTCTTCTCGCTTGGCTAGTGGAAGTCCTCGTGGTGGCTGCTTTATAGGAGACGATGAACCAGTATCGATTCGATGCTTCACTACATTGGTTCTCCCAAAGTCGCCTGGTTTAAGTGCAAACACATCTTCATTTTCACTTAGCAGCTCTTCGAGTTGTTCCACCTCCACCTCTGTTAATCTTTCCTTGGCCCTATCCACGATGTCCCTTAAACATTCTGGTAGACTGGTCTTATTTGTTTTATTCTCCATTTCGTTGTTTTCTTTGAGTGTTCTGACCATGGTAACAGGTTCGCAGACTCCTACTTCAGTTCCCTTTGTAATTTTCTGTGGAAACGTTTTCAGGTTAACTACCCGTACTATTGTCGTCTTCTCCGGTTTAATCAGGGTGCGGCCGGTGACTATAGATTTATTAAACAAATCCGGATTACTGGGTTCCACCACTCCTACACTGCAAGGCATTTCCCCATCCATTACAGTGGCAACCAAGGTTTCGGTCCGAGCAGGTAGTACCACATCTTCTTTAACAACGAGTCTCCGTACAGTGTTATTCTCAGTGGTGTTCGTTAGCACTATTTCCTCACCCATTATCCGTAGCGTGCCAGCATTTAAATCTAAGTTCACCCCTTTTGCTCGTAATAAGTCTAGTCCGAGTATGACATTGTCCGATATATTTGCTACCAGGGCTCTGTGTTTGAACTTGACGTCTCCTAATTCTACTTCAAGCTCGCATTCCCCCTTGACTGGCAGTTGTTGTCCATTGGCTGTTGTAAGGACATAACGTTTGGCAGGGTTCTTAATACGCCAAGCATGAATATCTGGCCGAACAATAGTTCTTGCCGCTCCAGTATCGATTACCATAGGGAAAGTACGACCAAAAATACTGCCTTCTACTAGCAAGGAGTCAGAGTCCTGGAGACGTGACAACGTAATTTCTTCTCGTGGGGCATGGTAGGAGGACGCAGCCGGCTTTTGCCCCGTCAAGCCGGCTGAACCTAGTTTTCCTGCGCAGCCTGAGAGTCGCGCTTTTGCTGATCTGCGACTGGGGCCCTACACTGTCTTTTTAGATGTCCTGTCTGTCCACAGTTCCAGCATTTGAGAAGGCGATCCCTTCGACTATCAGATTGTTCCTTCTTTGTCCTAGTAGATGGACTGAATTTATCAATAATCTCCTTTAGCGTTTTTATTATGTCTCCATTTGCCATACTATCGCTGTTATCACTGATGGCCCGAACTTTAACATGCCTACCAGATGCCATTTTTGCTGCCTCGAATTCCAGTGCATGCGAAAGAGCGTCGTTCAACGTTTTAGGTCTGGCGAGTCGTAATGCCTGCTGGGTTTCGCAATCTCTTAGGCCATCGGTAAAAACTTGGATGGACAGCTGGTCTAAGAATTCGGACGGGGCTGTTGGATAAGCCAATCGAACCAGTCGGGCAACATCGGTCTCAAAATGCTGTAAATTCTCTCCATTCTGTTGGTGACGATTTTTCAATTGTGCCTGGTAAACTTGCTGCAGGTTCTTATCCCCATATCTCATTTCCATATGCTGTTTTAGAATGTCGTAGTTACTCTGCTGCCCAGCAGGAACTCCTTGTAAGACGTCAAGAGCTTCCCCTCGTAGAGCAACTATCAGAGCAGTAGCTTTCTCACAATCAGACCATTCGTTTGCGGCAGCTGCTGCTTCAAACTGACGCAGATAGACATTCCAGGAGACCTTGTCGTCGAATTCAGGAGGCTTCGTTTTCTGCGTTCGGATAACAGATCCTTCTAATTTTATTACGCCTTCCTTGCTTATGTTGTCTAGCTTATGTCGGAGTTCTTCGCAGGTTTCTCTAACCAGGTTTATTTCTTTGTCCACTTCCTTTCTTTGTGCTAACAGTTCTTCGTCGATTTCTTTTCTCTGTTCTAACAGTCTCTCCTCTACTGTATTTTCTAATTTTTCTAACTTCACCTGCATTTTGTTCGTCTGAGCTCTCATTTCCTGTTGTATTATCTGCATCTGATCATCTAATTTCTTTTCTAATTTTTCCTGCATCGTTTGGGACTGATCTTCGATTTTATGCCCTTGTTCTTCAAATTTTTCTTGCATTGTCTTCGCCTGGTCTTCCATTTTATGTCCTTGTTCATCTAGTTTCTTTTGCATTGTCTGCATCATTTCTAGCAGTTTTGCCATTTGTACATCCATATTGACTTGGCTTCTAGTTACAGGCATTCACTCTATTTTCTTTAGAATGTTCTAGAATATCCAGGAATGTGTTTGTAAATGTCACTGTTGACTTCCTTACAATGAAACGAGTGCAGTGATATGCCACACTTGGGTCTTTGTCTCACTTCGGTATAAAGTTCTAGAATGTTCGAGAATGTCCTTCGCAAATAGCACCGTTCACTTCCTTGAGTCACGACGAGTGCGGTGATATGTCACACTTGGGTCTTTGTCTCACTCGCGTACAAAGTTCTAGAATGTTCGAGAATGTCCTTCGCTAATAGCACCGTTCACTTCCTTGAGTCACGACGAGTGCGGTGATATGTCACACTTGGGTCTTTGTCTCACTCGCGTACAAAGTTCTAGAATGTTCGAGAATGTCCTTCGCAAATAGCACCGTTCACTTCCTTGAGTCACGACGAGTGCGGTGATTTGTCACACTTGGGTCTTTGTCTCACTCGTGTACAAAGTTCTAGAATGTTCGAGAATGTCCTTCGCAAATAGCACCGTTCACTTCCTTAAGTCACGACGAGTGCGGTGATATGTCACACTTGGGTCTTTGTTTCACTCCGGTATAAAGTTCTAGAATGTTCGAGATTGTTCTTCGTGAATACCACCGTTCACTTCCTCAAGTCACAACGAGTGCGGTGATATGTCACACTTGGGTCTTTATTCCACCCACGCACAGGGTTCCAGAAAGTTCTTCAAACTTCCAGCTAAATCCCACTTTGTGGACAGGGTTCCAGAAAGCTCTTTAAAACTTCCAGTTAAATCCACTTCCGACACCAAATTGTCACGGATTTCCCAGTCCGAATTTTCTTACTTCCAGAAAAACAATCCGTTAATTAATTACTTCTTTATTTACTATACTCAGTACACTACTGAACACTAATTAGAACTCAACTAAACACTTATTAATTAATCGCTATCTAAATCACTTTGATATCTCCAACTAAACACTTCAATTCAGACTGTAATACAAGACTTATACAAGACTAACTTAATCGGCCGTTTATTTTACTTTTATAGACCCAACGAATATTCCAGGTATATTCTAGCATCTCTAGATCTATTTTCTAGCATCTCTCGAACGCTTCTCGTCGTTTCTCCAATTTTCTAGTCCCGTCTCGATCCACGGCTTTTTGTTTGTTTAACAGAATCGTGTAGGGGCGATCGGGGCAATCTTAGCAATTCGCGGTACCACAGTCGTCGATTTGGGTGTGAGTGGGGCAAATTCCGTGACAGTATGATGTGAAATTTTTACCATTTTTAAATACATTAGATCCAGAAGTACGCAATAACCTGTTTGGCAACAGAACGGCTGTACTACTCATTCTACAGCCTTGCTCAGACAATGGTAAGCAGATCATTTTGGTGAAAGGTGGATAGTAAGGTTTGGCCCAATTCATTATCCTGCTAGATCACCTGACCTTACACCTTTAGACTTTTTTCTTTGGGGTGCCCTAAAACAAAAGGTTTATTCAAATGATCTGCCACATGATAGAGAAGTATTAAAAGAGCGCATACGGAAAGCAATATATGAGTTGAATGAGCCGTAAACTATTCGTAAAGTATACGAAAAATTTATCAAGTTAGCGGAAAAATGTGTTGAAGTGGGAGGTAGTTATGTAGAGTAAAAGTCAGAATTGAAATTTTGATTTTAAAATTTGTAATAGGACTGTATTTGAGGTTATAAACAGATTTGTTTTATAGAAATTTTGTGTAAAATAATAAATAATGGTATTTCTTTTTTGAATTTTTCGTGGTTTTATTAATTATAAGTACCCTGTATATCTGATCTAAGACGTTTCTATGAGAATCTCATTTGTTCGAGAAGCAGAACTTTTTATAAAGAGTGACATTTTTCGATAAATTCAAATACAAAACGCTTTCTCCTCTTGTCAACTTCTTCCATGGACACACTGTATATTCTTAAACAAAATTTTTTGCTCTAAAACATTCCCTTATGGAACTTTTGTGTAATACAAACGACCATGGAGTTATCACTAGAAATGTGACAAAAAAAAACGTGTCATTTTTTTATTAATGGCCAACTTTTGAGAGCAGATGTCTCGGAAATCGTACATTGTAGCGAAAAAATGGATAGAATTAATCTTGTTGAAAATTTTATAAGCTCTGAATTTTATCTAAAGAATTTACGCTACGACACACCGTTTTCGAGTTGTGAGGGAAAAAACAGAAAAGGGAACTTTTCTACCCCCCTTCATCCTGAAGCGGACGAACTAGGACAGAGGACTTTTAATATGTTTACATCCTAACTACCCCCAACATATTCCTGCACCGACAAATTTTACCCCTCGCACGCTGCACCTCTTATTCGGTCATTCATTGACTAGCCTATTATTAATATGCGACCAATACGCACAATAGAAATAAAAATTGTCTCTAAGATAATTTTGTAGAATTAGATACCCGACAATAGGAACCTATCCGAAATTAGGCTACTTTACGAATATTGATATCAATTAATAAATAATACTTAAATATTTTTCATACGAAGTAGGTATTATGCATACTAACTGAAAGTCATTGTCGTCATGATAATTTAAACTTTTTATCCAATTAACATCTTAAGTTCCCTTTTTCTCTAAGCAGCGAAAGTTTCAGGTACGTGTTTATCTCCTTTCCGCTGGTTTCTCCTTGGCCTTCGGATCGATGTTCGCGAAGACTTACCGGGTGCACCGGTTGTTTACGTACCTCGGTGTGGGTCTGGTGAAAGACAAACTGCTCAAGGATAAACAATTAATTGGGCTAATATTAATCCCGTTAATTACGGACGCCCTCATCCTGGCCCTGTGGGTGGCGATAGATCCGATGCAGAGGCAACTTTACAATTTAACTCTGGAAATTAGCTCCACTCATAGAGGCGTTGTTTATCAACCGCAGGTAAGGATTACCTTAAAAGTCTTAATTTTACGCAGTTGCTATTTTATGAATTATTTATTTATTAGACATGGACATTATTTATTAGTGTTAAACATACAAAAGTGTTTACACAGGTCAAAGTTTAGAAGGAAGAAAAAAAACAGGCGAAATAAAAGACTGAGATAATGAATACACTTATAAAATCTCATATAAAACCTAATGAAACGCAGAAAAAAATATATAAATACAAATATAGTTTGCAATATAAAATAATTAAAAAAATAAAACATATAACTAAAATAATTATAAACATTATAGCACACCATGAAATGAAAGCAGCACTAGAATTATAATGTAAATTTTACACATATAATACAAATATCAAGTAAAACATTAAATAGTGTACAAACTGTGATCTAAAAATTCATGGGTGTTATAAAATGCATGTTAACAGAAATTGTTTTACCCTATTTCTAAAATGTATAAAATCGAATGTTTTTATATTTGTTGACAATGAGTTTAAAAAATTGAATTCCCCAGAAGCCTGCCCCTTTCTAAATTTAGTAAGTCTAAATTGTTTCTGGTGCAGCACGTGTGAAAATCATTCCTGCTAGTGTAAATTCCAGTATTCGTTTTTATGTAAAGGGTGAGTCAGTCATAATGTCATTAATTTTAATCATGTATTCGGGAGGCTTAATAAAGGCAGAAAATCGAAAAAAAAAATGTTTACTTACCTTTAAAAAAAATAAACAAATCACCCTATAAAAATCAGTAACACGACGCTCCTGGTGCTCTACGAACTTTCTGAGGAAGCACCCATACGACCGGATTAAACATCGTTGCCACATCATGTTTACATACATAATATCGTCTAACCCTCTAACACATCAGCGTGTTACTCAAATTTACCCGCATTTCCCGCATTTCTTTCCTCTCAAATTTGTAGATCACGCCACACATTTAGAGGGGGGATAGAGAGAATAGTGAGAATACATAACACAAGCAGTAAGCAGTAGTTTGTATATTTCGGACACGCGTATTCTTCGTAAATGCATAATTTTACAAATGCGATTGACTCTAATTTTATTAATAAAGTGCTATGGACGGACGAGTGCAGTTAATAGGTTAGTACCATACTACTTAAAAAACAATAAATTTCTAGGCTAGATGTACGTAACTACAAACTGATAATTAATTGTACTTACGAGTAATACTAAAAACTCATATTTATTTGTAAAATGTAGTGGAAACGTAATATCTAAATTATTAAACTGTAATAACCTAACATTCGAAAACATTTATTTATTTTATACATTTGTTTTTATTAACAAATAAATCAATATTTAAGGAAAATTCATTTATGTATTTAGATTTAAAAAAATTGTTTTTCTCCTTGTCGTTAAATAACAGTACAAAAACTAGGCAACTAGGTTATTGAGCTAATAAACTAGGTCAAGGTTCACTCTCGATAACTTAAATTAGCGGCGTGCCATTTCGGTCTTGGACAGTTTTCTGTCGACAACACGATGGTTTTTTATTATTTAGTATTTAAACACAAAACACTTTTCAGCTTCTCTTAATAATTTACCCATTGGGTATAGGTTTTTTTATGTAATGTACGTAAATAGTTTATTACTCGGTTTATTATTAGACACGTTGTATTTTTGTTGCAGTCATAACAGCTACATTTGCTCAGAGAAAAATCCACACGCTACCTATCGGTTTAGCTTTCAGAGGCGGTTTGTTGTCAACGTATGGGCAGGAGTGTACGGATATCGTTTGATTGGGCCGTATTTTCTACCACAAAACCTGAGTTGATTTTTAATAGAATTATTTGATTATTATTATTTGATTTCATTGGATATTAACATTTTAAATTATTATTGGCTGAAGTTAAACCGAGCAAGAACAAATGATATTCTAAAATAATCAGTACAACCGTGATGTCTAAAACCTAGGTAGGTACGAGAAAAATATTCCAACTTGACAACATTGCATCAGATCGACATCGAGTTGAACTGTGAGCTGTAACCGACCAAGGCTGTGAGCGGTCAGTGATAGTCTCAAAAGGGGGTTTAAATAATGATTTGAAATTTTTTTTTTGGCGTAAATATGCATTTAGATTTTTTTATCGCATATTCGCACTATTATTATTCCCTATTTCCTCTTAAAATTAATGACATTATGACTGACACCCTGCATAATGAACACTTCAAGATGTACACACAAGGCAGTGCTAATATTTTGAGATCTATAAATTTCTGTCTGCAGCTTTTCTTTGCATACCAAATACACCTGCAGCTAAGCTGAATGTCCCCAAATTAGGACAGCAAATTATAATAGTGAATGTACAAGATTGTGGTAGGCTGTAGTTAATATTAATGAATATACTTGATTGTTTAGTTCTTTTGAAATTTTTTTGCATACACTATTTGTATGATGGTTTCATTATAATTTAGGATCCAAATGTGCCGCTAAAAACCTTATATATTCCGAATTATGTAAAAGAGGCATCGCTTAGGCTAAATACTAAAATGTCTGTTTTCACAGCATTTCGTCGATTGGAGATAAACCAATCCTGCAACATTGTTTTAGCCTGATTAACTTTATCGAGCAAGTCATCAATTACATAACTTCGAAATAAAGCGAAATAAAACTTATGGGTCATTCCATTTAAAATCGTCTGAAAATAATAAAAATTGTTGCCGACCCATTTTAAATTTTGGTGTAACTTTGAAAAACTCTACTCTAGGGTCCCAAACAACAAAATTTACACGAGTTTGATTTTTACAAGCGCTTGTTTCCGCCTATTTAAATAAAGACATGAAAATAACAAAACAAGTGATGTAGTCATTTAAAGTTGAAGGTAAGAACAGTAGATTCTGTGAGTATCAGATTTTTATCTAGCAGTCAACACGCTCGTTTCATAGCCTGAATATTGGGATTTTTTAAAATTTCAAAACTTCAAGCAATGTTTTCTTCTATAAAGAGTGGGCTACTTAGGTCAACTTATGGCTGAATTTTGTCTATGATATGTATACTTAATTCCCGCGGAACATGAATTTTTAACTCTCAACAGTTAAGATGCTAGAGTCAATTGAAATTCACGAAAAATGACACTTATTTTCAGCACGCTGCTATTATTCAAAGGGATCGTCCGAGCCAATTATCTTCATTTACACTGAAACTACTATCTTTCCCACTCTGAATTCCGTCTTGATCATTCAAATATCTTCAAACAGAAAAATTTTACAGCAAAAATTAATAAAGCTTAAAAATAGCAACTTTTAAGTCTTTATTTAAATAGGCGGAAACAAGCGCTTGTAAAAATCAAACTCGTGTAAATTTTGTTGTTTGGGACCCTAGAGAAGAGATTTTCAGAGTTACACCAAAATTTAAAATGGGTCGGCTTTGCCAATTAGACGATTTCAAATGGAATGACCCTTATCTATTGAACACACCACGAGAAGTAATATGTAACCTAATTAATAACCCTTACCAGTAAATAATAAATATTGTATTTTAATTATTAAATATAATTATTACTAAAACTTAAAATACATAATATGCAGTTATACTATATGTTGAATATTGCAATGTGTGTTTGTAGCTTTTTGTAGATTTCATTGCTGTTTTTGTTTTATATTTATTCGTGTACTTATATTTTATCAAAAGTTGTATGTATGTTTGTTTTTTTATCACTAGTTGAGTTATATACTTAATATTATTTAATGTATCTTTATTATTATATTTTAAACATGTGTGTACCCCAGACAAGCTTGCTTATTATTATAAAAGAAACAGGAGATTTCAATCCCACATTAGTTTTAGCAGCAGAAATATAAAAAATGAGAGGAGTGCGACTTGCAGGCTGAACTGTTAAAAAGATTTTTTTGGTTTAAGACATCGGGATACTATTATTATGTAATAGAACATGTACAAATTTCTAATCTGTAATGAATCGAATTTAAAACGTCTTAATAATATTTTATATTCACATCCGCGTGCAGGAAATAGTAACCCAAACCCAAGCCAAGGGACAGTATTCTAGTTTGCATCGAACAAACGCATAAAATAGTGACATCAGGGCAGCATTATCTCGAAATTCACGGTTTTGTCTTATCACAAAACCCAGTGTTCTAAGTGTTGAAGAAATTAATTATTGAAGGTGATCTGAGAAAGACAAGTTACTATCAAAGTAAACTTCTAAATCATTTATGCTATTCGTGCGTCTAAGACATCCGCGTTAATCTTGTAATTGAACAGAAATGGCTTCAATATACGTGTAAATGGCATAACTTTACATTTGAAAATATTCAGCTGTAAGCTGTTTAACTCACAGCAAGAAACTATTTTATTTAACTTACTCTGAAGGTGAACACAATTATCATCAGTTAATATGGAAAAAAAAATTATCAGCATAAACCAGTTTAAACCAATCTATATAAATTCTGATGTCATTAATGAAAATTGAAAATAAGAGTGGACCTAGATTGGAACCCTGACGCACTCCGGAAAGAATAGGATATTGACTAGATCTAAACCTGTTGTAACTAACGTAAGTAAACAGTTTTAGAAGATTTTCACAAAGTATGTATATCTCGAGTTTTTGCAGAAGCATTCCGCGATCTATACGGTCGATGGTCTTCGAGAAGTCGGTATATAAAACGTCCACCTGTTGATGCTGATTATTAATATTATACATATGTATATGAACTGTGTGTGAGTAAGATTGTGGTAGTTTCTATAAAACCATGTTAATCTAGCGATATAATGCATTTGAAAAGTGGATAAATACGATTATACAACATCTCAAAGACCTTCGCAAAATTACATCACAAAGTAATGGGTCTATAATTATTTATGCTAAGATTCGCCATTTTTTAGGATTGAACAAACATTTGTCACCTTCCACGCTCTAGGGAATGTTACTGTTTTAAGTTCAAGATTAAACATGAAACCCAGCGGATGTGCTAAGGTAAAACGGCAATGTCAAGCAAGAAAATTGAGATTAAGTCCGGGCCTGAAATTAATTTCTATTCTTAAGTTTCCTGCTAGAATGTATTATTTCCTCTTAGGACAAAAACTTAACGGTGACTGTAGACACATCCAACAAATTAACGTCATTAAACAAGACATATCTTTGTTCTTCCCTACAATTAGGGTGACTAAGAACACCTCCAAAATAGGCCCTAAAAGTTACCACAATTGCACAAGGGTCGTTACTGTGGCAGTTATAAATCTCCAAAGCTTTTTAGGTTCTGTTTTTATATTATTTTCAATATGTGACAAATAACATTTATAATCGCGACTGACGAGTGTTTTTACTCAATTTATAAAAACTTTAAACTGGTTTAAATAAATGACTTTTATGTTTCTTGCACAGTTTAAAAAAAATTATGTTGTATTGTTCGTTTCATCTCATACGCGCGCTGCCATGGGACTGCTCGAGCAGATAGCAGGAAACGAAGGTTACTTACACAAATTTTTGGTCACTGCCTTTTTGAAACACAGAAATTGTATTATGCATACCTTAAAATCTACTGCCCAATAAAAAAACTGAATAGGCGTTTCGTGCAGAGAGTAATAAAACCCCGAGATAAGAACCGGCCATGGGCGTGGTAATATTTAGTTTCAGGTAATTATCGGGTAACAGTAATGCTAACAGGTAATGGGTGTACATTAGTATATTTTACTGGATACATAGGGCAGGTGCCAGTGGATTGTGACAGATCAATCCAGTCTTAGAGCTGAATATACGAAGACGTGCTAGTGCAGTAGAGTAAAGTTCGACTTGTGTTTACTGACTATTGTGCCAGTGGATATAAAATTGTTTGGGTAAAATGTCGAACTTATCAGATTACGTACCTGCTAAACGCGTGAAAAGATGTGCGCTGTCTCAGAATGAGAAGATTATTATATTAAATGTATTTAATGCATTGAAGCACCAAAATCCTACCAACAGTGTTGACGACATCGTGGAAAAGTGTTCCAAAATGACAGGGATTGGAAAATCGACTATCTACAGACTTTTAAAGGAAACAAAAAATGAACAATATACTGTAAATCCTCCAAAATCATCTACAGGGAGGTCAAAAGTCGTTATAGATGATTTCTTCAAAAATGTCATTCGCAGAAAAGTACACTCATTTTATTTTAAAAAAAGAAATACCAACACTAAACAAAATTTTAAGTGAACTTTCAGAGGACAACGATTTGCCAAAAATCAGTAGAAGCAAATTATGGGCCGTCTTACGAGAGTTGAATTTTTGCTGGGAAAAGCAGAACAGGAAGTCAGTTCTTATCGATAAAGATGAAATTATTTGTTGGCAAAGATCCTACTTAAGATCAATTAGAAAATTCCGTGACGGAGGGAGGAATATTTATTATCTAGACGAAACTTGGGTCAACGAGGGATATACTGTAACAAAAGTATGGCAAGATAAAAATGTAAAAAGTTTCAACAGGGTTCAAGGCACCTTCAGGTAAAGGGCAAAGATTAATAGCGATACATATAGGTAGTGCCAGTGGTTTTGTAGATGGCGGTTTACTTTAATTTGAATCTAAAAATACAGGTGACTATCACGAAGACATGAACGCAGATGTTTTCGAAGAGTATTTTACACAGATGTTGGATCTTATTCTTCCGGGGTCAGAAATTGCCATGGATAATGTCAGTTACCATTCACGGCAGACCGAGCGGACACTTACGACTGCTTGGAGGAAAGCCAATATAATTCATTGGTTATCCGGAAAAAACATTTCTTTTGAAACAAATATGGTGAAAAAGGAACTTTTGACACTTGTCAATCTTAATAAAGATCAGAAAAAATATGTTATCGATGAAATGGCAGCAAATCGCCAAATAACGGTACTGCGGTTACCACCTTATCACTGTGAACTTAACCCAATCGAACTAGTCTGGGCGCAGGTAAAAGGAGATGTAGCGCAAAATAATACGACGTTTAAATTAAGTGACGTAAAAATTTTGTTAAAAAATTCCTTGGAACGAGTAACTGCAGATAACTGCCAAAGATGTATACATCATGTACAAAAGGAAGAGGAGAAAATGTGGGACTCGATAATTTATTTGACGTTACTGTGGAACCTATCGTTATCAATCTGTGAGACGAAGATGATTCATCACAATATTCAGAGGATGAATTTTAATATACCCACTTTTTGATTTTCTTTATTGTATATTTATACAACACTACATTTACTCACCATAATTCGAATTTTCAAAATACATATATTTTTGTGTGGAATAAAAGTCTATTCATTAAATTGAAATAAATATTTTGATAATAGTATTGAATAATTTTAATTGAATTACTAAAAACCCTCTTAACCCGGTTATGATGCTTAAAGTAGCCTCTAGTTTTGAAATGCTGTTTTTATATTATTTACTTATAAGAGAAATGGACCGACAAATTGAAGCGGCATAAACAAAGACGGATTGTCGGGGATTAAATTTTAGCTACCTGCTACAATTTAGTACGGTTCGGTCACACAAAGTTTTTTTAAAAGTACACCTCATCTATACCGATAATATATAATATAAAAATACTGAATATAAGCACCAGTACTACATTTATTTACGATTTGCATACATAATAAGCTTTTATTACTCTCTTTCATTTCTAAACAGACTATAGAGCATATTTAATATGATACAGGGATCTTACTAGAAGAACTAGTTGCGTACCTTTATCAGAAAACAGTATTTTCCTCGGAAGTTGAGTATCGGATGATGTTCGATATGATCGACTCGACCGATACCAAATAAAAAAAAAATGAAGGTGCACGAGGGATGGATGTATCTCAATAGTTACGACAGCATAAAAACAGTACAATATTGAACGATATGTATCCTCATGTTATGAAATATCTCGTCCATTTTGTTACTATGTATTAGTTTATATAATTAAATTATTTTACGTTCATAAACTTATTTTTTTTTTAAATTTACATAATTTCGTTGATCATGTACTTTGACAGTAGTTAAAACCTATTGTTGCGATATGGCTATATCTCAGAAATGATAAGTATGAGAATATTTTTGTATTGTGATTATTTGCTCACTAGTTACTCTAGAGTATTAATATAATAAGAAAATCTACTAATTTAAAAATTCAAAAATTCAAGCTTTGAACTTAACTTTACGAGTAGATTTTGTATACAGTTCTTAGCCTTTTAGAATTATTTTTTATTTTAATTTCAATAATATTTACATTTTTTTCTATATCCTGAGAAATTTTGAATATAGAAAAACATCTGGTATAAAACCTAATAACTAATTTCCTACTGTATTATATTTTATATAGTAAATTTATTTATTTGCTTTATGTGTCGTTCACACTGTCATTTTTGTCTGCAACAATCAAAAGATTATTAAAAACAGTTGTGGAAACAATTAATTTTTATTCGTACTAAAATCTGCTCAAGCTAATTGCATTATAATTTACATATAAAATTTATTTGTCTTGTGTGTCGTTCACACTGTCACCTTTGTCTGCAACAATCAAAATATTAGTAAAAGCAGTTGTGGAACCAATTAATTTATATTTGCACTAAAATCTGCTCAAGCTAATTGTCTTGTAGGTTTAAATAGTGGTTCAATTGTCTGGAGTGCTTTATGTCTCTAAAATTATTTGTCTCGAAGGTTTATTCTCTCTGCAAAAGCTGAAGAGTTTTAAAACGTAATTATCAGGGGTTCGGTAAAAGACCGAGATCGTGTAACGGACAAACATTCAGAGATATCATTCTGCTTTAGTATGCAGACCTGAAAATCCTCCGTAAGGGATTTTACTGTGCCAATAAAATGGTGTACAATTTGAATAATTTCGTTTGCGCAAAAGAAAGAAAGGTAATTTAATATTAAATATTGCTATTGTTACGTATTTAGAAACAAGCCAAAATTTGAAATACATAAATAATATATTGTCTAAACGAAACAAAAATATCGTCTTATTATATAACTAATGACTGCTACTACTATTTACTGCAAAACTGTTTTAAACATCGTTTTATTTCCGCGAGCATGTAGTTTGAGGATTTTAATTTTCTTAAGTGGATAAAACGCAACAAAAACAAGAATACAATACAACATTTTGTCTGTAAATAAAGGTTTAAATTAGTCGAGTTTAATTAAAAGAACACATCATTTTTAAACGTGCTGTGGTTGTGTATTTCCATTCTTCCTCAAGACATATCTGGAGAAGCTGAAATAGCAACTCTAGTAATTAAGTCGAGAAAACTTTACGAAAAATAATGTGCAAAATAGTTTGACTGCTCGTGAATTTTTAAATTAAAGATTCGGTAATAACGTGATTGGACGAGGCACCCAAGAACCAGGTGAACTTTGGCCACCCAGATCGTTTCCTCAAACAAATCAATAGGGTTCATCTATTGATTTGTTTGAGGAAATTTAAAAGCACTTCCATCAACAAATTATAGCTGGTTGTAATGTGATTGTGATTATTTTAAGTAATGTAATGAGTATCGTAAAATTGCACTTGATCAAACAAATTTTGTGTTTAATTGGTTTGCAATACAAAGAAGTGTAAATAAATAAAAAATAAAGATAATCCAATGGAGCATATGATTATGCATATTATGACCTGTTTTATTTGTAATACTGTACATGGTGATATACATTTTTTTGGCAGATAATGATCGACGATACTCATACCTCCGTCACTAGCAAGTTTCTGGTAATTTTTTGTGCACACCGAATTTGGTTAAATTATCTTAAGCGGTTTAGAAATTAACAATTAAAAATTGATTTTATAGTTGACCGCTGTAGCTGGATAATGCCACATTTATACAGGGTGATTCATTAAGAATGGGCAATCTCTGAACTGGGGATACTACACGCCAAAATATGGCGATTGAGCCAAATATGCCTTATCCGAATGTTGCTAGTTTAAAAAATACAGGGTGTTCAATGCTAGAATTTTATTTTGAAATATCTCAATAACTTTGAATCCTGTCGGAGTATTAAAAAAAAATTGGTACAATTATGTTTTTTGGTACGGCAAATAAGAATTTTTAACTAATTTTGACGTCACTAGTAGAGGGCGCCACTTATGGCACAGCATGTTTCTTTTAAATGGCAGAACTTTTTTGCTGTTTAGTGTATCCATCTGTCTATTCGAAGAAGCGAAGCAATCGATACTACTACCTGTTGTATCTAAAAAAGGTATACCTTGTTGAACTCGTTGGGAGTAACAGTTTTCGAAATAATCCTATTTGAAATATTCAGTGCACCGTTAGAAAACTGTTATCGTTTCAGGTAAAGTGTGTTTTGTACTGAAAATACAGCAAAATTTTACTTGAAAAAGTTATTCAGAACGGTAAATTATGGGGATGTGCATAATTTCAACAAGTTCGGACTGCTTTGATAAAATCTTTGTGTTTTGTTGAAAAATGGTATCAAAATCAAACCTCGCCGATCTTCTTGAATGATGAATCACCCTGTATAACAAAAAACCCTAATTTTTAGCCACAGAATACGCCTCTAAATTTTTGACTTTTATTTAAGAAATATCCTGTAAAAATAAAGCGTTAGTCAGAACTATGATGCATTATAACAAAACTGCAAAAAAACAAGTAATAAAATGAATTTTCAATAATATTTTTACATGTTATGTGCTATATTTTTTGGAGCACAAAATATATAAATAAAAATTGGAGAAAAGAAATTGATTTTCCACAATTATTTTCAAATATATTGGTGCAAAGCTTTTGTAAGTGAAATATCTCAAAGTTTTATGTCCGGTTAACGGTACTGTCAGAAACATACACATTTTTTTAAAAACATGGTCAACAAAATTGGTAATTGTAACATTGCTTAACTGTAATAATAAACAATATTTATCAGTGTGAAAGATGAAGGTTATAACCAACCACTCAAGAAAAAATATTTATACTTTCACGTTTTGATACATCACATTAACTAATTAAATATGTCAACTTTTCCAGAATGCTTAGTATGCGTCAAAAGTATGGAATAAATTTAATAAAAATGAAACAATAATTTTTTTGGAAAAATCCGCGAACAGGTCGATTTTTAATTTAAAAAATACATATTTTAGCGTAAAATGCGATTTTCAAATGTCATTTGTTTTCGAGAAATGACGTCATCAACTTTTTTTTAAATGGCAACACCATATTTTTTTCCTAGATTCTGAAAGATCGTTTAATTCTCTGTCAGACAGTACTAAAATTTTGCCCTCTTACATAGGAAAGTTTTCGAGTAAATGACGATTGAATGTTAGAAAACGTAAATTTTATCCATAAAAAAGTAACAATTATGAGGTATGTAAAATAAAATACAATTGATTAAATTTCATACTTAAATTAAATGTTCGAATTGCCATCCACCAACTTCTTGACAATGCGCAAGTCTGTGAAGAAATTCTTCTTGCACCTTATGATAAATTACGTGGTTTATAAATGTACACTTTTGACTTGAAGTATCCCCATAAAAAATAGTCAAGAGGTGTAAGATCTGGCGATCTTGCAGGCCATTCTATCGGTCCGCGTCTGCCGATCCACCTCCCAGGAAAACAGTTGTTGTCCAAAAAATCTCGTGCAGGGCGCGCATAGTGCGGAGGTGCACCGTCTTGCTGAAACCACATGGTATCGTCAGGAATGTCAGGGTCATTATCGTTAGGAAAAATTACTGCAAGGGCTGGAACAAGGTCATTTTCTAGAAACTCTAAATATCTTTGTCCTGTAAAGGTTCCTTCAAAGAAGAAAGGCCCTACTATTCTGTCGTCAACTATTCCAGCCCACACATTTAATTTCTGAGAGTGTTGGGTATGTGCCTCTGCCATCCAATGAGGATTTTCCCGACTCCAATATCTGCAAGTTTAACGGTTTACTGTACCATTCAGACAAAATGTGGCCTCATCTGAAAAAAGTATTTGCCGGTGTAAATTTCTATTTCCTTGACACACAAGTTGAATTTTGTAGGGATGATATTTTTACTTCCTCAAGATACGTAGCACTGTGCTCTGACTAGTGTCATTGTTTAATGCAACCAATCGTGAAGAATTATGAGGATTATCCACCATACTTATCAAAATGTTCTGTTTTTGATTTTCATTAATGCTTGGACGTCCAGGTTTTGGAATATTTACAACATTGCCAGTTTCTCTAAATTTAGACTCTATCTTACTGACTGTTGATTGGCTGATAGGACGATCTGGATATTTTTCATTAAATAAATCGCAAACTTAATAATTTCTATGTCGCTTACAATACTTATTAGAAAGTCGGTGTGACAATAACACTTTGCAAAGATTTTCACCTACGTGATCCATAAAAGAACTATGGAATTCGAAAAACTAAACTTGATAACGTTTTTTCTTTATTTTAATTGATTTACGTTTTCTAACATTGAATCGTCATTTACTCGAAAACTTTCCTATGTAAGAGGGCAAAATTTTAGTACTGTCTGATAGAGAATTAAACGATCTTTCAGAATCAAAAAAAAAATATGGTGTTGCCATTTAAAAAAAATGGATGACGTCATTACTCGAAAACAAATGACATTTGGAAATCGCATTTTACGCTAAAATATGTATTTTTTAAATTAAAAATCGACCTGTTCGAGGATTTTTCCCAAAAAATAATTGTTTCGTTTTTATTAAATTTATTCCATACTTTTGGCGCATACTGTATTTTGTTTGTCATTATGTTAACGTAACCTATTTCAATTAAAGTTTTATTTCAGGTGGAGATCTGCAGTTCTCATAACACAGTAGGCTGGTACGTTGCTCTCTTTGGATATAAAAGCATTATCTTAGTCATGGGAGTTTTTATGGCATGGAAAACTAGACACGTGAAAGTTCCAGCATTAAACGACTCTCAGTACATCGGTATTTGTGTATATAGCGCCGTTTTTAGTACCATCGTAGTGATCCTCTCCAGTTTCCTCTCTAACTACTTCATAATAGCATACCTGGCAAAAACCGCTAGCATTTTAATTGCTACGACGGTAACTCTCTTCCTCTTGTTTCTTCCAAAGCTGAAAGTTGTGTTAAGAAAAATTGATTGCGAAGATCCCATAATGCACAGCATGGGTCTTAAAATTGAAAGTAACACGAGAAGATTCATTTTTGATGATCCCAGAGAGCAAATCTGCAGATTGGAGATTCAAAATAAAGTCTATAGATGTGAACTAGCCAGTTTAGATAAAGAAATATCACGTTTGGAGGAACTTTTAGCTGTTCATTCAAGTTGTTCCACGAAATCTAGTGTTAATGTAATCGAAACTATTGCAGATTCCTATTATTTAAGAGTCCCTACGCCTATAATAGGTAGAGGTTCATGGCCAAGTACACACTGTCAACTAAAACATTCAAGGAAAGGATTTTCATCCGACAACAAGTTGGACAGCCATAATTCGTTCGAGAAAACTAAAATCTTTGAGAGACTGAAAAAGTTTTTCGGCAGTTTCAACTCGTTACATGTCACTCATCAACAACCTGGAGTTTACCTGGACTATGATCTGTTCAGGATTCGTAAACACGAAAGGATTAAACCTAGGTCAAGTCCTGAAATTTATAAACAAGTAGATCAATTTAAGAGCTTATCTAAAGCAAAGTCAGATGTGTGCATAAAAGGAAATGAATTATTTAGTTAAGTTGAAAAATGTATTTGTTTCAGTAAGAAAAGTTTAAATTAAATTATTTAGTATTTAGTGGATACTTAATTGTAACGGTAATGATGCTATTTAATAGACAAGAAATTTATTAACAGACCGCTAATACAAACTTTCAGCGCAGTATAGACATATCAGCATACAAGTTGGTCGCGATGTAATGGGTAAAAATTCATGACTAGATTCCTGACGTGAAAATATTGCGATTTAGGCGAACTCACCTTAGTCCAAAAGTTGATACTTACAGAGATACAGGGTGTTTGATGCAAAATATTATTATAGTTTTTTCTTATTTATTTCATAATAAATGCTCATATCGAGATGAAATTTTGGTGTTAGGGGTTTTTTGGGGTGAGAGATTGAAATATATCCATGGTTTGCTTGTAGCTCATAGAGAGCGCCACCTGCGCTAGGTCGAATGCGTTGAAAACGACAGAACTTTTCTATCTTTCAAAAATCTTATTCTCAGGTAGCAAATTCTGATTTTACAACTTCATTTACATAAAAAAGTTATGCTTTTTGATAGTCGCTATTTTGCATTTGCTATGGAAAATTCCAATGTATTTGTATGCATTCAATTACAAAGCGGCAAAAATTTTCAAGTAGGCTTATGTTAAAATCCAATTTTGACATTTTCCAGTTATCTTAGTGCTGTCAGTAATATTACAGTATTATTCGTGCCTTATTAAAAGTATTCTTTACTTTATGATCTAAATCGTAGTGCGAGATAACATGCCACGCCATAATTTATTTTCAAATAGAGAATGCGCGATATGGTTTGCGTTTATGCGGAATCAGATTATGTTGGACGTCGAGCGCTTCGTCGGTATTAAGATTTGTATCCGATTAAAAGGCAACCAAATCGGAAACTATTTCAAGAACTTTTTAATAGACTTGGAGAAACTGGTAGTTTTCATTCTAAAAGAGACAACGCAGGGCATACTGTTACAGTTCACCAAGAAAAATAAATTTTAGTAATAGTGGCAGGAAATCCAGAAGTTAGCAGCAGGCAGGTAGCTAGAGAAACCGGTGTTAGTAAAACAATAGTTCTCAAAATCTTTCACAACGAAAATTTATATCCCTACCATTTTACACCCGTGCAAAATCTTTTAGCAGCAGACTTACCAACTAGATTACAATTTGCTCATTTTTTGCCCAATCAGCAAAACCTTAACCAGGAATTTTTGGATAATGTACTATTCACTGATGAAGCGACCTTTACTCGTCGAGGAATTTTCAACAAGCACATATGGGATAATGAAAATCCTCACGTAGTCAGTGAGCGTCACTTCCAACATGAATTTAAGATAAATGTTTGGTGCGGAATCATAGGAAATCACCTTTTGGGTCCGCATGAGCTTCCTCCAAATCTAAATGGTGACTTGTATTTAGATTTCCTGCAGCACCATTTAGTTGACTACCTCGACGATTTACCACTGAATACACGGCAAAATCTATTTTTCATGCAAGATGGAGCTCCACTATTCTGTCAGAGTACGGAACTATCTTGACCACATTTTTCCGGATCGTTGGATCGGTCGTGGGAGTCGAATATTATGGCCTAGTCCTGACTTTAATCCTATGGATTTTTGTTTCTGGGGCTACATGAAATCAGTTGTCTATAGAGAAACTATAAACACCCGCGAAGAAATGGCAGAAAATTGTAAATGCCGCCGAATCATTTCGTAACAAGAATCTCTATTTTAAAATACGGCAGTCTTTGAACAAACGCGTTAATAAATGTATTGAAGCTGGAGGCGGACATGTTGAACATTTATTGTAATATTCGATATTCAATTGTTCATCACAATTTATAATTTCAAATAAACTCTTGTTCTCTTTGACATTCGTACCTTATTTTGATTACTCGAATTACCAAAGCTAAATATCTTGAGAACGGTGCAAGATAGCGACTATCAAAAAGTATAGTTTTTTTGTGTAAAAGAAGTTGTAAAATCAGAATTTGCTACCTGAGAATTAGATTTTTGAAAGATAAAAAGTCGTTTTCAACGCATTCGACTTAGCGCAGGTGACGCTTTCTATGACCAAACCACGGATATATTTCAATCTCTCGCCCCAGAAAACCCCTAACACCAAAATTTCATCTCGATATGAGCATTTATTACGAAATAAATAAGAAAAAACTAAAATAATATTTTGCATTAAACATCCTGCATCTTTGTAAGTATCAACTTTTGGACTAAGGTGAGTTTGTCTAAATCGCAATATTTTCACGTCAGAAATCTAGTCATGAATTTTGGTCTATTACATCGCGACCACCCTGTATACAGATGGATCTTCACGCTAGTACACTCTCAGATTCATTCATACTAGTTTGCGTTTACTATGCCGTAGTATTTATTACCCACCAGAGAACTAGCAAATATTATTTATTTATTCTTTGGTATTATTTTTTGAATGCTTTGTGGACATATTATTCATTTTCTTCCTGGTGTTACCATAAGCTTTTCCAATATCCTTCATCCTGTTCAGATATGCCCAATTTATTTCATTACTTATACAGAAGCAGGTAATAAAGTCTGTGAAGACAGCATTACTTCCAAGTGAGAGGTCAGGTCTCATTTCGACGTAGTGAGAAGTATTAGTAGTATACCATAGATAAATAATTAGAGATAGGTAATTAAGGAAAAGTTTTTTTTTATCATAATATCCCTCTTTAGGTGTATCCTATATATATATATATATATATATATATATATATATATATATATATATATATATATATATATATATATATATATATTCTATAAACATGTTTAGAAAATATTATATAAAAACATTTTCAATTATAATAAAAATATGTTGATAATATCAATACGAGTAGTAAGTGTATAAATAGATACATATATAAAAATAGTAATATATACAGGGTATTAAAAAAGAGTGTCAAATATTTCAAGAGGTAATAGTATGAACCAAAATAAGTAGAAAAGTCTTAATAAACATGGGTCCGCAAAGTAACGGTTGCGGAGATATGGACCACTATTCGTTTTTCAAACATTTTATTTTATTAGGAATAAACCGACAAAGGAAGCTTTTAACAAACAAACAACAAAGTTACAGAAGATGTTCAAAGTGCCCTCCGTCCATTTTCAAGGAGGCACGACATCTTCGTCTCAACGATATTCGAACTCTTTAGAAAACACCCTCGTTGGTTTGGATTTCTTGACACTTTAGATTAATCCGTAGCTACATCTCTTCCAGGCTATTTACAGGAGTACCATACACTAATGTCTTCAAATATCCTCAAACAAAGAAATCTAGAGGGTTCAGATTAGGCAATCTTGGAGGCCATAAAACAGGTCCGGCCCTTCCTACCCATCTATGTGGTACGTTTTTCATTAAACATTTGGATGGGTATTGTAGGTGACAGGTTTCTAGGCCCTGTTATTTTACCAAACCGATTAACAGGCGCTGCTTACCTCAACTTTCTGCAGAACACACTGTATGAGTTTTTGGAAGACATTCCTTTGAATCAGCGGCAACAAATGTGGTTCCAACATAATGCCGGACCTGTTTTATGGCTTCCAAGATCGCCTGATCTGAACCCTCTAAATTTCTTTGTTTGTGGATATTTGAAGACATTAGTGTATGGTACTCCTGTAAATAGCCTGGAAGAACTGCAGCTACGGATTAATCAAAAGTGTCAAGAAATCCAAACCAAGGAGGGCGTTTTCGAAAGAGTTGGAATATCGTTGAGACGAAGATGTCGTGCCTGCTTGGAAATGGATGGAGGGCACTTTGAACATTTTCTGTAACTTTGTGTTTTGTTTGTTAAAAGCTTCCTTAGTCGGTTTATTCCTAATAAAATAAAATGTTTGAAAAATAAATAGTGCTCCATATCTCCGCAGCTGTTACTTTGCGGACCCATGTTTATTAAGACTTTTCTGCTTATCTTGGTTCATACTATTACCTCATGAAATATT
The DNA here is from genome assembly GCA_037114965.1 of Monochamus alternatus. Classification (NCBI taxonomy): domain Eukaryota; kingdom Metazoa; phylum Arthropoda; class Insecta; order Coleoptera; family Cerambycidae; genus Monochamus; species Monochamus alternatus. The sequence goes on from CM073429.1 coordinate 29,145,945, forward strand.
TTACACTCTTTTTTTAACACCCTGTATATTTTTATGAATAACTGAGATTAGTTTTAATGAAGTATATAATAAATATTGTAGTTAAGTAAAACTGCGTTTTATTGTGATAATTATTTTGGATAAGTAGTTACCTACAAAATAGACGATATAATTAACAGCAATAAATACAATGTGGTCAATTTGAAATCACTCAGTGTTCCTATCTCTAAATAGTTTGTTTCGAAAATATATAATTATTAAATTCCATTTGTTGACATACAATAAGTAACTTGGAATACCTTGTACATTATTGCTTTCTTGATTTCAGCAAAATTTTCTAAATCCAATGATACCAAATAAGCAACATTTCGATCGTCAGTTAATTTTCCACGTGTTCCATGACTGTTTCGATTTATTCTAAATAACCCATGTAAGCTAATAAAATCAGTATTTTATCCAAAATACTAAATTATGCGAACAAGTAAAGTTCACTAAAATGATTTTTGAGGTATAAAACATTTTTTTTTAATGAAACCATATTAATATAATAGTACGACTTATTATTAGTCCCAGTAATAAGGATTTTATTGATATAATCACTAAAGCTAATAAAAATGTTCTAGTCTGTTATTTTACCAGTCAATGTGTATAACAATTATTCCAAATTAATGTTTAAAATGCCTCAAATGTACCAATTAATAGTATCAATAAACAAATAGCGTGAGTTTTTATAATGAGTTATTATAACTCATGCTGGACTTCTACAATGATAGTTCGGTATGTAAATAGTATACGCAGTAAATTCTTGGAAATTTTTAAGCCGATAAATACGTTCCTATGGTGTAAAATGGAAAGAATTTTTAACAAGTGGAACGGAATGAATAATTAAAAGATTTTAAAATTATTAAATCGCCAACGCCTCTAAGTAGGCAGAACTGTCAATTATTATCATTAAGGGAACTAAGTCATTTGATATTTTAACAAAATAATTTTGACGTTTTCAAATCAATTTTCTTTCTCGATACTTGTATCTTAGTATTTATTGTTATAGTCGTAGATAAAGTATAGTATTCAACTTGCGGTAATGGTCATAACTCACTTGATGAAAACTTCATCTGCGTGAGTTATGACCTGCATTACCGCTCGTTAAATAATATACTATTAAGCTAATATAAATCAATTTTCCTACAATTCCTATCAATGAAGTCATATGATACCAAATGTGTATATAGGTGTACTAATGAACAATTCCATAGACAGAGCTCTATTCAATAATTATTCTAAAATACAAAAAAGCCACACCTAGTTAAATGAAAACATTCAATAGGTACTTAAGTTTACTTTTGAAACTGTGGCAACTCGATAATTTAACCACAATATATGAGATTCTGAGCTATTCCTGCATTTCTAGGATTACTCCTTAGTTGGTTGGTAGAGTAGTTGGTTTCACACAATATTGTTAATACCTACTAAAAATGCATATAAAACTACAAATTCAGGTAATATGAAATAGTACAAAAAACACTACTTTTTATTTTGGCTAGTTGGAATTTCAGCGGGGGCGTGGGTTTCATACAATAAAAAAAAATAACGAAACAACAAAATGGTGTATTTTGGGCGCCAAGTGATTTCCTGAAAGAGCCCTCAAACAAAAGAACAAAAACTATAATGAAGAAATCACTAAAATTCAATACAAGTTTATTGTAGTGCGCAATTTTCTTACATTATGCCAATCATATATATAGATATAAATAAAATTGACAAAATATTTTTCTTGCAAGATTATCAACTAGTAAAGTATCTATAGCTTGACATACAAAAAAAAATTGCTTATGCTAATAAGTACTTAGGTTTAGGCTTATCCGAAATTTTTGCGCATATTATGCACAAAACGCATTAATAGGGGCCAAACTTATCAGGTGAATCAATGAACGATTGTGATGTAATTATTTGGTACTTGGTACTTATCTGTTACGCCCTGTATAGCGGTAGAAGTCGTATTGGGTGGTACTGGATTGCGGATGACCGTGCTGGAGAAGTGAATTGTCCCTAAATTTCTACTGCTGTCATGTAGATGGTAAAACTCTGGCATATAGGACTTGCACAACGATCGTTCTCCCAAAAAGAGAAAAAAATGAGGAGGAACAGCCAATTTTCCTCCCAGGTACACGCAAGAAAAAAACCGTCTAAAAATACAAGTTACGTATGAGTATCTTGCATAGTGCAGTTACGTAATGAGTTTAACACTTCAATTGATATAAATTTATTTATAGTTAAAATACGCTACCTCCAATGCCGAATTCCCTAACAAAGGAGACGTTTGAGAAAGATTATGGCCTTAATTAATACAACTATAAGACGACGCCTATCTTCGCAAATTTCCCCATAAAAAGCGACGTCCTTTCTTGCTATTCGTGACATTTCAATCCGTATAAATAACGACAAATTCCACAAAATCATTTACTTGCTGACGTCCACGTTAGCTGGCCATTTTTATGGAATCGAAAAAGAAGGAAGAACTCAAAGAAAACCGTTCGTTTTATCTATCGCGACTGAGACCTGTGGTCACGGCCTTTAAACATGAATATTTTTAGTTTACGCTCATATATGTCCCGCCATGTCCGATAATACTATTTATTGTTTGAAAATAATTATTATTAGTGAAAAGAGATTAAATAGTTAATATTTTTTACTGTATTTTAAAGGTATTTATCTACTCCTATTAATTTATATATTATTATTCAACTGCTTTTGAGCAATTAATAGTATCAATAAACAAATAGCATGAGTTTTTATAATTAGTTATTATAACTCTCGCTGGGCTTCTACAATGATAATTCGGTATGTAAACAGTGTACGCAGTAAATGCTTGGAAATTTTTAAGCCGATAAATACGTTCCATTGGTGCAAAATGGAAAGAATTTTTAAGTGGAAAGGAATGAATAATTATAAGATTTTAAAATTATTAAATTGCCAACCCCTCTCAGTAGGCGGAACTGTCAATTATTATCATTGAGGGGACTAATGTCATTTGATATTTTAACAAAATAATTTTGACGTTTTCAAATCAATTTTATTTCTCGATACTTGTATCTTAGTATTTATTGTTATAGTCGTAGATAAAGTATAGTATTCAACTTGCGATTATGGCCTTAATTAATACAACTATAAGACGACGCCTATCTTCGCAAATTTCCCCATAAAAAGCGACGTCCTTTCTTGCTATTCGTGACGTTTCAATCCGTATAAATAACGACAAATTCCACAAAATCATTTACTTGCTGACGTCCACGTTAGCTGGCCATTTTTATGGAATCGAAAAAGAAGGAAGAACTCAAAGAAAATCGTTCGTTTTATCTATCGCGACTGAGACCTGTGGTCACAGCCTTTAAACATGAATATTTTTAATTTACGCTCATAGATGTCCCGCCATGTCGGATAATACTATTTATTGTTTGAAAATAATTATTATTAGTGAAAATATGTGAAATGTACCTAATACAAAAAAAAAAAAAAAATCGTAACAGTAGATTTTGTGACAAAGTAGGTGAATGTCTAATTTATTTTCTTTTTTGACAAACTATCATTACTCTTGACATTCGAAAATGTCAAAAAATGTTAAATTTCAAATAATTTTTAAGGTTAGATATTTGACACTATTTGAAGGACGCCACCTAAAGCTGAAATACTAGAAATGCAGAAAAAGGTCAGATCTCATCTATTGTAGCTGAATTTCCGAGTTCAAACAGTTTCAAAAGTGAACTTTAGTAGTAAATGTTATAGAATGTTTTCATTAAACCACATATAACTTTTTTTAGTAAATTTAGCTAGATCAATTTTTATTTTAGATAATTATTGAATACATATTATTTGTTTATGGAATAGTCCATTAGTATACCTAGAAATTTGGCATCAGAGAACATACATATGACAAGTGGAACCTAATCTTATTCTACTAAAATCATTGTCTGTGTTGCAACGTCTCATATTGCACATTAACACACCCATATGCTTTAGATGCTCTGTGGAATATGTAACTAGCAGCGATTCATTTACATGACATTTTACATCGCATAGTCAGCTATACTCGCGACAAGAATTCAGACGACTTACGTCATACGAACAAATGAATAATTCATTGTATTTTCATCAAAATATTTAAGAAACTGCAACTGATAGTAATAAAACTATATACTACATTATAAGTTTGCATTATATATTGCACTAAATTGCAAAAATTGATTGTTTTTAACGCGACCAAATATCGAAAATTACGTTGACAATAAAAACAAATGTGTAACGTCAGCCGTGACGTAAGACGTCTGAATTCTTGACGCGAGTATAGCATGTGTATATCTACTACGACAAAGAAATTGTTATTTACGATTTGCATAGTTTTCATGTCAGATTCTTGTACAAATACGAGTAGCTACACAAGAAAACATAGTCATTCTGAAACTAAGAGGAAGAATTATGACTACAAACTTCCAAAATGTATTTTCGCGGGCAACATATCCAAAATTTGGATAAACTTCGATCCTGTAATCATCAAACATGGATTTCAGAAAGCAATATATTTTGTAACGCTGAACCTTGGTTTATGGGTGGTACAATTTTAAAGAAAATCTGACAGATAAAGCTTCATCTACTAATATACTAAATGATGAAGCAATCACAGCTGTAGTACCTACAACAACCACCATAGTGGCAGTAAATCCTCCAATACCGACAATAGTCAGAGTACACGTAGAAGATAATCTACCAGCATTAACATCCAGAGTAAGAGTGAGTGTGTTATCAACACCTCAATACAGAAAGCATTCGAATAGTTGTTTTTAGAACAAATCAAGCAAACCAAAAACTTCCACCGGAAGAAAAATAATTTGCGAAGGTGCTAAAATGATCACTTCACAAGATGTAAGTGCTAAGCTTGAAAACAACGAAAACCAAAGGTTTCAAAAAAAGTGAGAGTAACAAAAACAATGATAATCAAAGATACTAGCATCAAAGACTAGAGAGTTAAAAAAAGGAAGTTGGAAGCAAGAGGCAGAAAAATATGAAGGGAAAGAAAAGAGGCCCTTAGTTGAAGAGGGAAGTAGCGACGATAGTAGTGTTGAAATTTTGCAAAATCAATCAAGCTCATCGACTAACTGGACCTGACATGCGGGTGATTGGGTTGTTATGTAATTCGAAGAAAAGAGACAGGTCAAGATTTATGTAGGCCAGTTTACCGCGAAATAACCATGTCTAGAATTGAAATTGTGTAGACAGACAGACAGAAGCATTTTCAATGAATAGGATTTTTATGCATTTACCTTCGCCTACAACAGATAAGACAGGAACAATTCTATTCTATTTTGCATCATAAAACAAAACTAGCTATTTACTCAAACTCCGGCAAACTCTCTTCAGTTCTGAGTGCAAACAAGTGTCATGGAATACACTTGCCCCATACCACATGTACACTGAAAATAGAAATAATCAGAGCAAAATTAAAAACCATGACGATTTTTTATATTGGTACATCCTTAAAGTAATGTATATGCAATCAGCTTGTCAAATATCAGCAATGTTAATAGATAGGTTTTCTTGTTTAGTCAGGTTAAAGTACAGGTGTTAAAATTCGCGGTTCCACTTACCCGGGTGTACCTTAATATGTTACTTGCAATCTTTACGGCAAATAATGTCCTGACAAACAATGTGACGTTATTTTAAACGTCTTGAAAATTAATTTCGAATGACCCTAACAACGATCCCGAGGGAAATTATATTATTGTTGAAGCCATGGAAGTTAATATTCTGGCCCGAGTAGAAATAGAGGAAACAGTTTCTCTAAGACAAATTTCATTTGAATTAGATATGTCATCAAATCGTAAGCTGGTTTATACATTACATATTGTATCATTATAAATATTTTAAATATCAGCTACATGAGTAAATGTACGATAATGATCATGATCATGAACGTAGGATTCAATATTGCCATTGGATTTTGCAGAATAACGTGCAGCCGAAACATGAATTTTTGAGAAGAATTTTATTTTCGGATGAATTGAATTCAGGATTACAAATTTTGGGTTGTTTAACCAACAAAATACAAGAAATTGATCACAAAAATAAACATTTACTGAAGGAGAGTAATTTTCGAGAGTTTTGGCTTTATTGTTTAACAAGGACTAATGAGTATAACAATAATTGGTCCAATAATATTTGAATGACTTTTATAATGGTACCATATGTTAGTACAATGAGGTTGTTTGTTTTTTTTTGGAAGAGTTGCCTTTGAATTTGTTCTTCAACAAAAATTTAGTGAAAACGAAATGAAGCATTAGCATTTATATGCTAAAAAGTAAAGTTTATTAAGTAAATATGGTGTCCCAAATCTCAATAATTTATATTCAAAACTGTAACGTATATTTCCTCTGGTTTTTTTTAAACTCAATGTGACGCACGCTGTTTATTTTTATTTATTTATTTCGACATAGAAAAGAGCAGATAAGTAAAAAATAACAAAAATCATATCACTATCGCGCACTTCCGTATTTTTGACGTTTCGAATGCTAAGGATTTGTTGAATATAATGAACAACGGCAAAATTAAAGACTGATTAAAATATTTTATAAATATAGGAGGAATGTCATCCGGACCAGCACTTTTATGAATGACAAGTCGGTCAAATTCCTGCTCGATTTCTTTAACAAATATACGTTTAATGTTTATACTAAAATTTTGACTGTCACAGTTATGTCACATTATAGTAGATGTATCACTTACTTTAGAAGAGGTATCATTTGACTCAAATACTGGAAAAAAGTATTGACAATAGGCATTATAGATATTCTGATCATTAAACAATTCCTGACCATTATAATTTATAACACTGGAAAAACGCTTATTACTTGATTTATTAGAAATGAATGACCAAACTATTTATGCCATCAGTTACGAAATGCCTAAACTCACAAGTTACACAAAATATCATTTCGTAACGTATTGCATACAAGATTTTTTCTAATTTTGAAGAAAGTAATAAAAAAATAAAATTTAATATAATTGACAAAAATTTGGAAAACATAAATTTAGTTTGTTGCTGTTACTTCATGTTAGTTGTCAGTTTGACATTTTGTAAAAAAGTCTAGACGGAAGGTTTTTAGCGAGATTGATATATTTTTAGTTTTATTTTTAAAAAATGAGTGATTCAAGTTCTGAAGAGCTACCAAGCGATATTGAAGAGGCAGCAGGTAATGCTCTATTATCAGTAATTCCCAAAAAGTCAAAGGCAGTTTATGATTTGGCATACGAAAAATTTGTTACGTGGTGTGATGAGAAGAAAATTAAACATGAGAAAGTTTTACTTGCATATTTTGAGGGTAAGAAAGATCTAAAAGTTTCCACATTATGGACACTTTAGTCAATGTTAAGGTTTGAACTAAATCTGAAAAGGAATATTGATATTAAAAAATATACAAATTTGGTAGCATATATTAAAAGGCAAGCGGACAGGTACAGTGCTAAAAAGTCAAAAGTTTTTATTAAAGAAGATTTTGCCAAATTTTTAGTGGAAGCTGATGACAAAGAATACTTAATGGCTAAGGTTGCAATGACAATTGGAATGGAAGGAGCATGCAGAAAAGCAGAATTAACATTTCTTCCAGTTGAAAATGTTATAGACGAAGGAAGCCATTTTCGTGTTGATATCCCACCTTCAAAAACAAAAGTTATACGGCAGTTTGCAATTACCACTGGAGACATTGAAAATACGAATCTTGTTGAAATATTAAGAAAATATATTAAGTTGCGTCCCCAGGTTCTTAAACACAACAGATTTTTTGTAAAATATGCGAATGGAAAATGTACCAGAAATCCTGTGGGAATTAACACATTTAGCAGTCTGCCAAAAGTTATTGCACAATTTCTTGGTCTTTCAAATCCTGTTCTATATACTGGCCACTGCTTCAGAAGAAGCTCTGCTACTTTCCTAGCAGACAGTGGCGCTGATATTTTAAAATTAAAGAGGCACGGAGGTTGAAAATCTAGCTCTGTTGCGGAGGGATATGTTGAAAATTCCATGAATAATAAAAAACTTATAGCGCAAGAAATATTTGGTGAAACATCTAATGCAATGTGCGCCGCTTCCCAATATTTATAATAATTAATTAATTTATAATTTATGTTTTTAACTTGTAGTATAACAGTTTAATAAATAAATTTTGTCACTAATTTTGAAATACATTTTTCGTCACCAATTGCATAAAATTTTACTTTATGCAACTAGTTACAAAAAGTAAGACGTTTCATAATGTCAATCAGTTTTAAAAAGTGTCACTTTATATGTCAAAATTAGAAAATATGTTTTATATTATTCTAAATATTATCCTCAATACCTGATACATATTTTGTATAATCAATTTTGGCAGAATTAATGTTCTGTTCAATTAATATTTGTTTTGTTCGTTGAAATAATATAAAATAAATAATAGTATATATCGATGTCATCTATACTGTTTTGCGAATTTTAACAAGATGATGAGGGTAGGATGCTAAATAGCACACACTCTGCAATTAGAAGCGAGAGAAACCTTACTCGTAAATTAGAAACATGCAATAACGGCTCATGTTTATGAAGACGGAAGCTTTGTCTACCCTCTCTCTGTTAAAGAGCTAACTTCATGTGACTTGGCTTAATCCATGTTTATGTTTATAGCCTGATTACGGTAGCGGAGTTGCAATAAATTTGATTGAGCTCCTTCGAACCGCGAACATTTCTGCAGTAATTAGTGGGTATATAAGGGAGAGAGGAAGAGGGATAGATGGATTATATGAAGATAGTACTGGTGGACAAATCATTGAATTAATTTGTACATAGGTATATACATACATTTTTGACGTATTAACTTATTTACATTCAAGAATACATTGACACTTGCAATAACTTCTGTTTTCATGGCTTACTTAGGTTTTTATTGAAGATTATTAGAAAAATTTAGAATTTTTGCCTTGTTAAAAAAATTATTATTTTGTTGTAGAATCATTTCATACTAGTACAATACATTATTCTGAACAAAAAATAAAGAGCACATTTTTTTCATTTGAGAGCCCGTTTTACAGATACAAATTATTTTAAGTTGAAAAAAATTGTTTTTCGACGGCTCATACGTAAAAATCACAAAAATTGCTCGAAATGTAGTTCACCCACCTCAATACATTTTCGACATCTTCTTACTAACGCATTTATTGCAGCGGATTTCGCCGCATATCATTGCAGGCTTGCTGAATCCTTAAAATTAAATCTTCCCTTGTTAATCCGGGATTAGCGTAGACTTTATCTTTAATAGTGTCCCAAACGTAAAAGTCTAGCGGATTAAGATCTGGTGACCTGGGTGGCCGCTTGTCCAATACCATTAACCAAGTCATTATTCATGTCATTCCTCCCTAGCCGGCCAATCCATCGTTGAGGATAATTGATATTGAGCCCTCCCCCAAAATGCGGGAGAGTTTCATCTAGTTGTATTCAACTCTCATACCTTAAATTAGTGGGTAAATCCTCTAGGTAGTCCTGCAGCTTATTGTTAAGAAACTCCATAAACAGTTCCGAGTTCAACTTTAGAGGTAGGAAATGTGGACCGCAAATATTACTATCAATAACGCCCAACCAAACATTTACGGAAAATTCATTTTGAAATGATCCTGGCCGAATTTCTCGAGATTTCTGATGTGCCCAAATATGGATATTATGGTAATTTGTTACCCCACGTCTGGTAAAATAGGACTCGCCCGTCCAAAGAATCTTATGTAAAAAGTCAGGATTTTCTTCCATCGAGTTATCGTGTAGTGTTCGTAATATAATAGGAATGTGAAGGTGCTGAGCTGCCTTCCGAGAGATCAGCCTCGGATTGTTATCAAAAGTACGTAGTATACGATTATTCTGAATATTATATCGACGGTTTCTGTTCCGTTCGTTATTAATACGCAGGCCAAAGTTACGAAAATTCTGATGTGTTCTGATGAAAACGCGAGCATCTGGAACTTTTCTATTTGGATAGCGTCTATGGCGAACTGCTGCTTCTGCATTTCCATCACAAAATCCGTAGCAAAAATGAATATCTGCGTATTCGTTCTTAGAAAAATGCATTTTTCAGATTAATACTTACACAACACTCTAATAACAATGTTAACAATAACTCGAAATTAAATTACTTGACACAATTCAATTAACTGTCATTATAAAATGCAAAAACACTGACAGTAGCAGTCTTGTTTGTTTCATGGCCTACTACGACAGATTAAAATTTGAACTGCAGCTGCTGCAGAATTTTAATTTTTTACTGGAAACGGTGGTGTCAAACGAAAAAAGTAAGGAGCCTTTTTCTGTTGTAAATTGTATTTTCTAAAAATAGTTTTTGTTTCTAAAAAAAAACATTGGCGTACCATTTTTTTCAGTAAAATTTCCCGAAGATTTATCTTTACGCACGCCACTAGTGGAAGAAAAATAATATTTTTTTACGTAAAAATATGTATCTAGATTATCTATTCAAAGGTTCCAAATTTCATTTAAATATCTAAAGTAGTTTTAAAAATATTAATAAATCTCGAACTTGTGATAAAAACCCTGTATCTTTGTAACGAAGCATTTTTCGAATATCGTTTATAATACACACTGATATTATTTTGCGGTTCTCTGGCCTCTAAAGTTTCCGCTTTCGAAAGTGGACCACCCTGTATATAATATTGTATTAATTATTATTTTATTTCTGTTAACATAGATGGCAATTTGATCTCCAATATTTTCTATGAAAGTATTAGAAATAAATCAGAAATTTTAAAATACCTTGCCAGAGAAATAGCTTTTATATCCGAGAATTCCCCAACGATTTCATGTTCTTGTCAGAATGTTTCTCGTGGCTACCTATAAGCAATATCTCTTAACCTATATAAGGTTTAATAGAAAATGACACACAATCCAGTTTAATGCGTATTTAAATGGTGGATCGTTTCAGTTTAGTTCCGGATTTCCCTTTACGGATATCTGAATATATTTCCTTTTTTTAGCAGGCTACAGATTTACAAATCCCTCTGAGAAGATAAGGAAGCAGGATAAAGCTGCTTGGAAAGTTGAGGTAGCTGTTTAGATAAATAATGTAGTTGAGTTATGCCGATTTGTAAAATTATCCTGTAATTGTTTTATACTGACATTTCAACAAAATAAAAAAGAAACACAAATACAAAGATGTCCTCAAGTATTTTCTTACAATAAAGAAGTGAACCTTTTAAGACAAACCAGCGGCGTACCATTTTATTCTTCAAAAATATTCAGTGACGTTCCGCTACGCGCACCACTAGTAATAATAAAAAATTATTTTGTGTTGCAAAGTATGCGCCTTCCATAGCTATCAACATCTCTAAAATTTCATTATAATACCTCAAACGGTATTGAAAAAATGTAAGTTTTTGAGTCTTTTTTTCAATCAAACTTTCATCCTATTGTTTGGGCTATAGTTTATATAGCCAACTAAGGTTATTTTTTGATGTAGAATTCATGATTTGAGTAAGCGGGTTTATTTCCGGAACATCTTGAATAGGCTCTTTTACATGTAATTAATGCTAATTACCGACTTGGACAAATGCCTTAAAATGGATACCTATCTCAGTTAAAAAATATTTATATTTTTCTTGTGTATTAACTGTCACAATTTTTTTCTGGTAAAAGCTAAAACTTTTTAAAATAAATTTTGGTAAAAGTTTTTATATATTTTTAGGTATTAATAATATTGTGTGAAACTAACTACTCTGTGGACAAAAGCCCCAACCAGCGTTGAATTACACCCACAATATCTACCCAAATATTCCTTATTATTAGCTTTTGTAACATTTTTTACTGTATTAGAAAGGGATTTTAAGCTAATATAAATCAAATCTCCTACAATTCCTATCAATGAAGTCATATGTATGTATTGTCATATTTAATTCAAGCTGTCACTTTTGTCATTGTCGATATTTAACTTCAAATAATTTTAATTTTTATAATAATTTTTATAGTTAGATATTTGATTCAACTTAAAGGAGGCCACCTGAAGAAGCAATCCTAAAAATGGAGAAATAGGTCAGATCTCATCTATTGTGGTTGAATTGTCGTGTTCCCACTGCCAAAAGTGAAGTTAGATATTTATAGAGTGTTTCATTAAAGCAGGTTAGTAAATTTAGATAGATTAATGTATTTAGATAATTATTGAATATAGCTTTGTCTGTAGAATTGTTCATTAGCATACCTAGATGTTTGGAATCAGAGAACATACATATGACTTCATTGATAGAAATTGTAGGAGATTTGATTTATATTAGCTTAAAATCCCTTTCTAATACAGTAATACAAAAAATTTTGGTAAGCTATACCGTTTAATTACAACATATTTTGTTCATGCAAATGGGTCCTAACATTTATTTTAAAATGAGGACGGCCGCCATCGTGCATGGACTACTTGTAAGGTAACATTTTCTAGCTAGCGAGTAAAATTTTTTCTAAGAAACTCAAAACTTTTCTATTTGCTGTACTCAGCGAATAAAATTGTTTCTAAGAAATTCAGATCTTTCCCATTTACTGTTCTGTACTGATAAAAGTAATCATCTCTGTGCAACCGCAATGTATAAGCTGCTTTGTATAATGCCGATTTTATATACTTCAGAAAAATTAAATTTCATATCTACAATGTCACTGGATATCACAAATTGGATATTTAAGGTATTATTGATAGATGAATTTCTATACTTGATACATCTTATAGCTGCCTTTTAATAGAAAATTCACCCAGGATTCCTATTAGCGTAAGTACACAGTATAACAAGTTTGTTGAGATTGAATATGCTTTAACTTTTAGAGAAAAACAGGTTAAAAAATATGTAATTAATTTAAAAACAGTGACTTGTACCATTTTGTTATGTATTGCATTTTGTTACAAAATCAATGGATTTCTAAAAGAACTCTTTAGGGTATGATACTGTTTATAAATGCCGAATGTGATTTTCTTTAATGTACAGCAGACATATTATGTAGCGGAAAATGTAACAATAAAACGTAGCAGGTAAAAATATCTTTATTTCTATTTCTAAATTGACTTGGCAGCTTGTAAACTCTTCTACATTCTGGAGCGAACTTGTAATACAGTGAAGAAATATTTGTCTAACTTGCTCATATTTTATTATACACCTTCTAAAAACAGCCATGCGTTTAAAAATGGTGCCCTTAAGGATTTTAATACCTAATAAAAATGTATCGTATAGAGTTTTAGTAGTTATTTTCATGTCTTAAATTAGAAAAAAAAACATATTTTTGTGATTTCAAAATGGTACTGAAAGATTAAGGGCAAAAGGCATTCATTCACTAAGTTCAAGTTCAGTAGATGTAAACAATGATGCACATTTCATTGAAACAATATTGTGGAGGTGCAGTGAGCATTGCACTTAACACAATACATTTTCAATCATATTCGAGCGTTATGAATGCAATGCGCGTGCGTTTGATAGTTGGAGACTTTTTCCAACTATTCTACGAATTGGGCTATTGCAGCAGCAAAACCAATATGTCTAACAAAAAAGTTAAGCAACACACTGCATTTTGAAATGCAGAAATGAAAGAATAAGTAAAGTGAGAGAAACAATGTGGATAAATTATATTGGAAATAGAACAGAAGGAAATTACAATGTCTAAAAATAACAAAGAACGATAGTCCAGGAGAAAGTAAAGGAGACGAATGAAACATCTTGGAATAGCAGAATAGAATAAGCCAAAAACTACCTTAACTTTTTTAAATATTAAAAAAGACACACGTACAGAAAACGCTGAAATCAATGATAAAAAGGTGAAATAAGACACACTGAATGTCAACAAATCTCACAGAAAAATTCAAAACTATCAAAAAATTTAATAATGGGAAAACCCCAGTTTACAACTGTAACAGACTAGCGATACAGATGCTCAAATACATGCAGTAGAGTGCAACAAATAAGTTATAATTATTGACTAAGGGGAGGATATCAGAGATTTAATAGGAAATAGGAGTAATACTCCTTTTTTTAAAAAAAAATAACAATAAAGATTGTAATATAGAGGCATTACGTTACTTAGAAGTACACTACATAATCTACGCACAAATTGCAGTAAATATACAAATAAATTTAAGTATTTAGATAAATAATTTTGAAATAAAATTTACTAAGGGAGAGACCACATTCACTCAAAAATATCCAGAAGCACTGGGTGCCATGATCAGAATAACTGCCAATGAGAGTACATAGATGACTTGCTCAAACGCATGGCGACCAGGTTTAAACTCGCAACGATGAAGCTCAGTCACGCAATATTTTTAGGATTACAAAATGCCAGGAGAAGAAGCACAAAATATGCGGGACAAAATTTGTTGTGAATATTTTTTATGTAAAAAAAATTGAGTGATTTTACATATTAGATTACAATTATTATTTATGTTGGTTTATCAAATATACGAAATTGAAATGTTTTAATTGATTTTGATCTATTTAAAGTTACTGGTTTACTGCCAAAACAGAAAAAGAACAAGCTAGGGGACAGACATTTTGCAAGGTTAAGGAACGATTGTGAGAAAACTAAATAAATTTAAGTAATGAAATGACGCGATCATAGAATTTGTCCGTGCCTGATACAACTTGAAAACAATACTCTTTCGCGAATTAAAAGATGATATTTTAAAAGCGATTTGAGATAAAAGTTCGTCTGAGTTAATGCAGTTGTGTGGAATTTTATGTAAGTCAATAATTCAACAGGAATCTTCTTGAAGAGAGATTACAAAGTTTAATACGCTGCAGCAAAATGTCGTTTGCTATTCCCCTGGGAACAAACACCATCATTTAAGTAAAGCGCAGATTTTATGGATCTTCGCTGAATCTTTTCAATCGCAGTCTGATGGTTACTATAAATACCACCAAATAATAGCTGCATATTCGAGCTCGGAGCGTACAAAGACTAATACAGCAATTTTAGAGTTTCCATGTTTTTAAAATTCTTAGAATTGCTAAGAACAAATCCCAGCAGATTTGATAGTGCGAGACATATGCTCATTGAACTTTTCATCAAACAACACTCCAAGATCCTTGACAAACTCATGCCATTAAGGGTAATGTTGCCCACCATATAATCGAATAGTATTTTACTGGTTTTTTTGTGTAGAATACAACATTACACTTCTGAGTGTTCAGAGATAAGTTGTTTTGAAAACACTACTCGTTAATTCGATTCAAGTTACTCTAAAGCATGACACAATCTTGAAGCGAGTTTACCTCATTAAAATTTTTACATCATCTGGGTATATTAAACATTTAACTGTTCTATCATATAATTTATAAACAGAATAAAAAACATTGGGCCAAGTATAGAATCTTGAGGTATCCTAGATGATTGAAGAAATTCAGGAGACTTATAACCTCGAAGCTGCACGTAAATTTGACGGACAGAAAATAAGAACAAAACAGGCCCAGTAGTGAGTCACCGCAAACCATAGGATCTTAGTATAAATAATAAAATTTTGTGATCAATTGCATCAAAGCCCTTTGAAAAATCAGTGTAGATTACATCTACCTGACTTCGCCTATCATTGATCTCACTAATGAACTGTATCTTACATATAAGGCTTGAGACAGCTGAGCGACCAGCCAAGAAACCGTGATCATAGTTTTCGTATTATGGGAGACCCTGTTGTGCAATACTGCTTCAAAAACATTACAAAAACTATTGAGCATTGTTATTGGACGGTAATTTCTGAGGTCATTTTGGTTACCCTTTTTGAAAACTGAACAGACTCTAGCTTTTTTCCACACATTTGGAAATATTGACTTTTTAAAAATAATATTAAATATCATTCACAATATCTTAGAAAAAATGCTAGAATGGAATTCAGTTCTGCAGTTATATTGGACTTAAGTCTTTTCAACGCCAATAATATCTCATCCTCGGTAAATTCATTCACGATCAGTGATGGAACATTAACTGAATTTAGATAGTGAAATATATCACTTTTATCATCGCCAGGTGAAAATAGCCTGCAAACGAATTTATAATGTCGAGATATACATATATAAAATAAGAACCAGATTTCCTATTTATGAAGAATCGAAACTTATTAAGGTTGGTTCTTATGTCACTTTCAACTTTCACTGCGCGCTATATGCTTCAGTTTTTTGTAGTTTTAATAATGCACAAATATTTTTAAATTAGTCATAGTCTTCCATACTACGGGTTCCCTTATATATTTTCCACGTCTTGTTTTTGTGTTTTAAATTTACAATAATTTTCTTACTGAACCAAACTGTGTACGACGCAGTAGTAGATGATTTCCAAAGTACATAAGTCTCAATGGCTTATTTTATTATAAAACTGCTGGACAGCATCATCCACAGTTGTATTGCGCAAGACTATGAATGAACATTTTCTAAGAGCTTTAACGAAATTATTTGACCCGTTTTCATTACATTTTTAACAGTATTGCATATGAAATCAAAGTTTCAAATACTACTATGTGCCGAGTGTTACGAAAGATACCTTTACCACACACAATGTGTACGAACTTTTACTACAAATACAAATATTTATATATACTATGTTTCCTAGGTGGTGCTTGTTATTTTTAATGAAAAATTTGTGGATTAATAAAACTTACGTAGCTTCGAATGTATAGTAACATTAATATCTCTAAATGCGATTTATATTCAGATTTATTGACCATGATAATACTATTAAAGCAAATTAGTTCACGACTAATAGAGTTATTCCAGGAACTAGCAAGGAAAAACTACATGCATACAGTTAATTCATATTAATTAACCAGTATTGTTTGTTGAAATAGATTCCATGCTTGCTTAATAATTAATTAACAGCCTTCACTGACCTTTCTTGGGTCTGATCTTAATAGAATATGAGTAGGCAAGAACGTTTGTCTACTGAACTAATGTAATTAAGTTAAGAGAACCCTCAACATTTTTCTCAAACTTCAAACAGTTTAATGTTCTCCAACGAATCTTTCAAAAGTTAAAAACAAAGCGCACATATAATATATAATTAAAATACTTGTCTGAACCTGATTTCTACTTTATAAATTTAAAAAATGGCCACGTTGGCATGTCTTCAATAGTTAGGATTTTAATGTGGTGATTTACAGAGTTTTACAAAATGTTGATTGGATAATTCTAGAGCAGATTCTACATCCAAAAATACGAAAAAATTGTTATAAACGTAAGGTCTGCAAATGTTTCAGTTTCGAAATACCTGCTGTTAAAAAAATAAAAATATGTTTTTATTGATAATTTTTCATTGGAAATCGTTTAAGTTTGGGTCAATAGAGCATTTACATTAACTCAGTGTCATTAAATTCCGCTAGGGGCCTAACGTCAAAGTTAGGTATTAATATTAATGTTCTATGGTCTAGTTTATGATTTGATAATTTTTGATTTGAATTTGTGTAAGTCAAATAGTGATTGTAAACCTAATTTGCATACGTATTATCAAAATATAACTTATAATAAATCAATAAAATGTTTATAAACACACGAAGACAACAGGAAAAAAATCACTTGAAAAGATATATTAAATTTTATTTATGTTAACTTCACATAACCTTGTTTATTTGAATTTTACATTAGCAATTTGAAAAGAGACGTAATAAAACGTTATTTAACACAGAAATTGTTTATGTTGGAATGCCTAAAGAATTTCCTGGTAATTCTTAATTTATACCTCTTTGTTTTTAAAGAATTGAAATTTTATATATTACGAATCGATAGAAAAATGGTTAGTTGTCCCTCAGATTGCAAAAATGTTGCATGTAATATGCCTACTAAATAAAAGTACATTAAATACCCAGTTTCTGAAAAAATACGAATATATAAAAAAATTAGTGTTTTAAATAATGTACATGTGGCATAAATAAATAATAAACATATGCAGTTTTTATTTGGTATTTTTATTACAGTACAAGTACAATACAGAAAAAGTTGAAAACCCTGATAGGTGTTTTAAATGGTTTTCATTAAAAAATTTGAGTGATATTAGTTGTGCTCTTTTATAACTAATAAAATTTTGAATCGCCATATCATAAAATAACTTGTTACTACTAGATGCACTTGTTATACTCTCAGGATTACCGGCGTTATTATCATTCAAGTAATTTTCAATTTGAGGAATCGTATTGTCACATGTCTCAGTTTAGAAGTCTATGAACTCGTGTCACATTTCTACTTTGTTTCCATCTGCAAGTTTGCCTACATTTTCATTCTGTTTTCGCCTTTTCAAGTACCGTTTCATGCGTTCATTATTTTTTACAATATTGGTGTCGTATTTTCGTGTACGGGTAAATATAATGTTGAAACAGCTGTTTTTTAAGAATTATCCATTGTCTTAAAAATAAGAATGAAACCTTATCAAATAATGAAAAATATACACCGAAAATGGATCATGAATGCTTGTACTTACCCATGCTAGTAATAGTATAACAATCTTCTGTAAAATGTTTTGAGCAGATCTTTGTGTACTGGGTTGGTTTCTTGCTGGATGCAATTGCTATTAACCATTTTTTTCAGCATTATTAGGGAACTTACGAAACATGAAATCTTTTTTTTATTAGCAACAGATGAACACTGCAGTACACAACAGTTATATGGCTATTTTTTTACACAAATTGAAACACAACAAAAATTAAATAACAAATATTTGTGAGGTTAGATTTAGTACCTAACATTGATCTCAGCGCCGCCTACATGTAAATGCTCTATACATTTATGATGCGTAGGTTATAATTTGGTATAATAGTTTGCACTTCAGACCCTCCAGGGGCGCAAACATGGAGGAGGACCTATTTGTTTTTGACCAGGAAAGTCTACGACGGCTCTTTTTTTGCTTTTTACTTTATTTTTAAAAACCTCATTTATTTTAGAGCAAAAAGATCTTGCATATTTTTTGTCATTTAGCGGGCGGTTTTCGAGCTATTGAAGATTTAAAAGAAACATGCTAAATCATTTTCCTAAAACTATTAAACACTGGAAAATGGATTGGCAGAGGGGGTCGCATCTCGTGGCCATCGAGGTCGTCAAACTTAAATCCTTGCGATGTTTATCTCTGGGGACATATAAAGACAATAACATATTCCCAGGTTATAGATAATTGAGAAACCTTACAGCGAAAGATATTTGACGTAGGTCAATCTAAGGCATGCTATAATGCAGGTGCTTTTTTATACAATAAATTATTCTAAGTGGGAAATTGTTAATTATTGCTATCGATATGTTATTGGTAATGTTACTGGAATGAGTTTGTAGTGTAACATACCCGGGTTCGTTCAACATTGTTGAAAGGAAAAGTATTTGGCCAATAATCGAGAAGATTTACCTACGTTGTGTTTATTGATATTATTTATTAACTTACCTCGAATGTGCTACATATTTACGAAATTAGGGAGATTTGAGTAGTTTTAAATAAAACAAAACAAATTACTAAATACACCTCGTTTATTAGTTTTCTTTCAATGGTGTAATAGCCTACCTAACCACCTATCAGTGCTGTACTCAGCCTTGAATTCACGGGGGAAAAGAGCACGACAGAGAAAACCCCGATCACAATTCAAAGAATCGCTGTCGCTATGATAATAATAATGATAACAATAATAAAAATGTATCTGTACTTCAGTACTTGAATACACGGTAATATAATTATAATTCTAGATATAAAACTGATGAGTGTTTTGGTTAGTTAGCCGACTTGCGTCAGAAGGTACTGAGGCTACCCAGTTAGTAGTTAAGGGGTTGAAGAAAAATGTCAAATCTCATGCATCATATGTTTTATCGGATGTTTGTCCAGTCACGGGAGAAAATATTAAACGAATCACCAAGGCTGTTACAAACATCTGACAAGCAAACCGCTAATTCAAGTAATAAAGTAGTAGCCGTAGAAGATTAATAATAACTTACAATACCATTTACAACAGCATAACTTCGACTCAAACTAAAGTTATACATATAATTTCAACAATAAATCAACAAGTACTGCCACCTCAAAATAATAATAAAATATAATGAAACTGTAATAAAATATTGAACAGACAAGAAAATAATAAAAAGAGCACAATGACATTCAATCTTGAAATACAATATACAAAAACGAGTTACTGACCTGTAAAGTTAGAACAGATGCACCACCTATCACCACTGTTCCAGCCAACCTGCCGAAGTCTCCCAACCCAACCAACTACCCGTTGAATCTCCTCCGCGTTCCCGTGTTTATTATTTCTTCGTCTACAGTTTCCCCTCTAGCTAATGTGTATATAATATTTTATACAGAGTGCTATTCATTCAGCAGTACAGCAACAAAATAATATTTAGCTAAGCGGATTTTCACAAGTTTATTGTTAATGCTTTCTTGAAAATTTGCAGATTGATGTTTTAATACAAATGTAGGTATATGGAAGTCAAGATAAAAGAGTTTGATACTAAGTGTTTAATGTTGTTTTTTTTAAAATCTTTTACCATGATTTTTAAAAATCTTCAATAGCTCAAAAGCCGCTCGTTAAACGACAAATATGCAAGGGGATCCTTTTGCTCTAAAATAAATAAGGTAAAAAAAAAAAATAAAGCAAAAACAAAATAAAAATCAGTGGCGTAGATTTTCTGGTAAAAAATCAATAAGTACTCCCCCATATCTACGCTCCTGGAGGGTATGAAATGCAATCGATTAAACCAAGTTATAACCACGCATTATAAATGTACTGACCCAAATGATTTCCAATGAATAATTTTGACGTTATCAATTAAAAAACATATTTTTTATTTTCTTGTTGATGTATTTTAAAAACGAAGCATTTGCGGACCTATAAAGGAATTTTTTTCGTATTTTTGGTTGTAGAATCTGCTCTATAACAACATTTTTCAACATCCATATACCGTTTCCATTCAAATCATTTTTGTCACATCGCGTCGTGTACAAATTATAGTAAATAATCCTCCTTAATATTACGAAATAAGAAATAAATAAGTTATTGAAAATAAAATAAATGTTTGTGCTACAAACTTGTACTTCAACTTCATTAAAGTGAATTTTCCAAATATTAGATATACTAATATACTGCAGAGCACATTATTACGTGATTACAAACTCAATAGTAAGTAATTAAACTGAGACTGGCGATGATTTATAGGACCTCTGTCTTTCTATTTTTAGAAAACGAATAGTAAAGAACAATGTCCTCCAATCTCCTTTGGCCACCCTCTTTTCTTTTCGCCTATTACTTTTGACTCTCATATTCTCCTCGTCGGTCTATACCTGCTCATTCTGCTTAAGTGTCCCTATCAGCTCGGTTGTAGCTCGATTGTTTTTTAATGAAGTCTAGTATTGATTCGATTTGAATTTTTTCTCTCATTAACTTAGTTACAACTCTGTCTCATCTAGTCATCATCGATTTGATTCTTCTTAAAAACCTCTTTCTCATTGCTTGCCTTTTTGCTATGTTGTTAATACCCACGATTCGCACCCATTTGTTAGTATTGGTCTGTAAATTGTTGTACAGACCTTCATATTTGTTCCTTATTTAATTTCCAAATATTGTACTCCTAGTTCATCAATAATTATTGCATCTACATACAGTATGCGCCAAAAGTATGGAATAAATTCAATAAAAACGATACAATTATTTTTTGGGAAAAATCCTCGAACAGGTCGATTTTCAAATGTCATTTGTTTTCGAGTAATGACGTCATCAATTTTTTTTAAATGGCAGCACCATATTTTTTTCCTTGATTCTGAAATATCGTTTAATTCTCTATCAGACAGTACTAAAATTTTGCCCTCTTACATAGGAAAGTTTTCGAGTAAATGACGATTGAATGTTAGAAAACGTAAATTTTATCCATAAAAAAGTAACAATTCTGAGGTATGTAAAATAAAATCCAATTGATTAAATTTTATACTTAAATTAAATGTTTGAATTGTCATCCACCAACTTGTTGACAATGCGCAAGTCTGTGAAGAAATTCTTCTTGCACATTATGAATGATTTCTGGGGTAACTCTGCGTATTTCGTCCCGAATGCGATTTTGAAGTTCTTCTAAATTACGTGGTTTATTAATGTACACTTTTGACTTCAAGTATCCCCATAAAAAATAGTCAAGAGGTGTAAGATCTGGCGATCTTGCAGGCCATTCTATCGGTCCGGGTCTGCCGATCCACCTCCCAGGAAAACAGTTGTCCAAAAAATCTCGTACAAGGCGGGCATAGTGCGGAGGTGCACCGTCTTGCTGAAACCATATGGTATGGTCAGGAGTGTCAGGGTCATTATCGTTAGGAAAAATTACTGCAAGGACTAGAACAAGGTCATTTTCTAGAAACTCCAAATATCTTTGTCCTGTGAGGGTTCCTTCAAAGAAGAAAGTCCCTACTATTCTGTCGTCAACTATTCCAGCCCACACATTTAATTTCTGAGGGTGTTGGGTATGTGCCTCTGCCGTCCAATGAGGATTTTCCCGACTCCAATATCTGCAAGTTTGACGGTTTACTGTACCATTCAGACAAAATGTGGCTTCATCTGAAAAAAGTATTTGCCGGTGTAAATTTCTATTTCCTTGACATAAATCCATTAGAATTTCGCAAAAGTGTAAGCGGCGATCGGGATCATCTTCATTGAGTTCCTGCACAAGTTGAATTTTGTAAGGATGATATTTTTCCTTCCTCAAGATACGTAGCACTGTGCTCTGACAAGTGTTATTGTTTAATGCAACCAATCGTGAAGAATTATGAGGATTATCCACCATACTTATCAAAATGTTCTGTTCCTGATTTTCAATAATGCTTGGACGTCCAGGTTTTGGAATATTTACAACATTGCCAGTTTCTCTAAATTTAGACTCTACCTTACTGACTGTTGATTGGCTGATAGGGCGATCTGGATATATTTCATTAAATAAATCGCAAACTTCCTGCTGAGTTCTAGTCATATTCCCGCATCCGATATGAATTAAAATTTCTATTCTTTGAGTAACAGTTAAATGTGCCATAATACTTTAAATTGAATAATAATTTCTATGTCGCTTACAATACTTATTAGAAAGTCGGTGTGACAATGACACTTTGCAAAGATTTTCACCTACGTGATCCATAAAAGAACTATGGAATTCGAAAAACTAAACTTGATAACGTTTTTGCTTTATTTTAATTGATTTACGTTTTCTAACATTCAATCGTCATTTACTCGAAAACTTAACATTCAATCGTCATTTACTCGAAAACTTTCCTATGTAAGATGGCAAAATTTTAGTTCTGTCTGATAGAGAATTAAACGATCTTTCAGAATCAAGGAAAAAAATATGGTGTTGCCATTTAAAAAAAAATCGATGACGTCATTACTCGAAAACAAATAACATTTGAAAATCGCATTTTACGCTAAAATATGTATTTTTTAAATTAAAAATCGACCTGTTCGAGGATTTTTCCAAAAAAATAATTGTTTCGTTTTTATTGAATTTATTCCATACTTTTGGAGAATACTGTATAATAAATATTCGTGCGTTATTAAAAATACAAGAACCTGAAGCATATGACGCGCAGTGAAAGTTGAAAGTGACATAAGAATCAACCCTAATAAGTTTGGTCCTTAATAAATAGTAAATCTGGTTCTTATTTTATGACTTCTGCATTGTCTTACAATAACAAGCAGTTCATGAATCCTATTGACATTGTAAATTCGTATGGAGATTATTTTTCAGTCATTTTCACATGGCCATGATAAAAATGATATATTTCACGACTTCAGTTAATGTTCCATCACAGCTTGTGAATGAATTTACCGAGGATGAGATATTGTTGCCGTTGAAAAGACTTAAGCCCAATATGACTGCTGGACTGGATCCCACTCCAGGATTTTTTCACAGTTCATTGGTGAGATCAATGATAGACGAAGTCAGATAGATGTAACCTACACTGATTGTTAAATATATTTTTAAATATATAAATAAATAAATATATTTAAGTCACGTTGCTGTTTCTCTTGGCAACAACCGCCTTTGACTAGTGTCTTGCGTCCAGCATTTTACACTTTCTTGGATTAAGATTGCTGTCTTTGGAGATAACGATTCACATACAAGAAACAAGTCATTTTTAAATCAGTTTCCACTTGCATTAATACTGTATCTAATACTTCTTGATTTGAATAAGACATTTTAAAATAGGATAATATCGATAGAACATCCGAAATATGTACAGCGGCCGCAACATAAAGGTTTCCAATTTCACAGGTATAATATTTTTAAATTATGAGCCAGTGAATTATTCATAGGTCTAGGCACATGAGACAGATAAGCACTTAAACCATCATAATTTAAACAACTAGAAATTTTTATGTTGCCGCGAGTGGATGTGCAGAATTTTAAAATGTAATAAATATATTGCATCCCATTTGATATAATAGGTTCCTGATATAAGTCTGATTTGTCTGGTTAAATAGAGCACGTCTAAAATCAATGGTACCAAATTGTCACAACTTAAATAGCAGATTTTGAAATATTTTAAAGGGTAGTAACAATGTGACGAATTATGTAGATTTAGGACTTTATAAAAAATAAATAAGATTGTCTAGGACTTCCCGAAGCTTTCTGGTATACGTGAGAGTCATATTCATTTAAATTTGAAATATGGACACGAATTTCTGGTCGCTTATTTTAAACATCATGCTTTCCTGAAATAATACGTATTAAACGGATTTTTTTAGCATATTTCGGGTTGAGTTCCTACGACTACTGAAAGTAAATTGACCCAGTGGATGTATTTTTGCCGTTCAAGTCACTGAATAATAAATCTCCGCAGTTGAGGGCCTAAAAATATACCAACGAGATTTGAATAATCTCTAAAGCTGGTGGTTTGTGTAACAAAAGTGTATATTTCAAATAATAGCACAGGCCGTGAAAGCCTAAAAACCACTATAATTATAACATTTAATTTTTTGTAAATGTTGAATTTATTTTTTAGAAAAACTGTTATCATTGCATTTTTGATTGTTTCATTTGGGTTATTCCAGTAGATACAAATTAAGAATTAATTAAATAAATAAATTATTATTAATTCGATTAAAATAAGAAAGCTTTTATCGGCCCCAGAAGCAGTTTGTAGATTTTATATGTATTGGTCTCTGGCTAACATTAATAATTATCATCCAAATCATATTTTTCTGTATACAGGACGGCCAAATGAAAACGAAATAGAGCCATTTTCAGGAACTGCGTCAAGATTGTAGAAAAACGCTCAGACCCGTCGATTTTAAATTTTTGACTCCGCCATTTTCACCCACAAGCAAGGGTAAGCATCAACTCAAAATATATAAATGCCATTGGAGTTGACTAATATTTATTATGAAAGCTCTTACAATTCTCTTTACAACAGATTTTAAATTTTATAATTCCTCCCAATACTTAATAATAATTTTGATTTTAAAGTTGAAACTTATGTACAAACAATTAGTAATGGTAAAAATGTCACTCATTCGAGTTAAGTACGCCAATGGTATAAATTACTAAATTTTATTATTTCTTGCATTACATTGGTTTTTGGCATTTTGTTATCACTTTCGTAAAAAAATACAATTGTAAAAAACAGACATGAATACTATACACACACAACGAACGTAAAATTAGTGGATTTCAAATTTATTTTTAAGTATTATTTGGAAGCGTTAGTTGGTAGTTTATTTAATTGTGTTTTCGAAAAATTAAACACTATGGTTTATTCCATAGCGGAAAGGGTAGATATCATTTCGCTTTACTTTATGAATAATAAATGTGCGAATAGAACAGCTCACCTATTTAATGAACAACATCAAGATCGACATGTCACGAGGAAGTATGTTCTGGAGTTAGTAAAAAAAATTCAAGAGACGGGGAACGCTAATAAAAACGAGAAATTGAAAAACCTATAGTTAATGAAGCTAGTGAAGTTGCAGTTTCTGGACAAGTTCATATTGATCCTACATTAAGTACAAAGCAGCTGGCATTTGTGTCTGGGATCATAGTCGCGTCAAATTAGCATTTCAGTTGTAACTTTCTGCAGCGAGGTCCGATTGAGATGCGGTTTTTTGCAAAATGTTCAGCGAATTTTTTATAACAAAAGATACATCTAACCTCTGTACGCTCGCAAATTTTTAATTGTTTATTTAACAAATGACCCATTTTTGTTGAACATATGGCAAATGTCACACACGATTCAACGAAAATGTCTGAAAAATGTTCTCTCGCGGGTTTTCGAGGTCCCTCTTTATCACTTTGGTGTTAGTTTTATTATTTATTGCTAAATTATTGTAACTGAGCTAATTAACAAATTAAAAACTCCACCCCCGAAATCACTAGAGAACCGGAATTTTTTCCAGGATTTCTGGCTTAAGACAAACCATCGGCACAAGATTTTTGCAAATATAATTGTTTATTGTTCGATTGTTGCAACCTCGCAAATTAACAAATAACTCTACTCCCGGAATCCTTAGAGAACCAGAATTTTTTTGCAATAACTCTGGGATCATGGGGAGAACCATCAGCACAAGGTTGTTGCACGAAATTGTTTATTTTTCTATTTTTGCAATCTGGCTAATTAACATATTAATAACTCTACTCCCGGAATCACTAGAGACCCGAAATTTTTTCCGGGATTTCTGTCTTTTTAAGGCGAACCATCGGCACAAGATTTTTGCAAACATAATTGTTTATTGTTCAATTGATCCCAGAATTATTGCAAAAAAAAATCCGATTTTCTAACGATTCCGGGAGAAGAGTTATTAATTTGTTAATTAGCGAGGTTGCAACAATCGAACAATAAACAATTATATTTGCAAAAATCTTGTGCCGATGGTTTGCCTTAATAAGCCAGAAATTCTGGAAAAAATTCCGGTTCTCTAGTGATTTCAGGGGTGGAGTTTTTAATTTGTTAATTAGCCCAGTTACAACAATTTAGCAATAAATAATAAAGCTAACACCAAAGTGATGAAGAGGGACCTCGAAAATCCCCGAGAGAACATTGTTCAGACATTCTCGTAGAATCGTGTGTGACATTTGCCATATGTTCAACAAAAATGGGTCATTTTTTAAATAAACAATTAAAAATTTGCGAGCGTACAGAGGTTAGATGTACCTTTTGTTATAAAAAATTCCCTGAACATTTTGCAGAAAACCGCATCTCAATCGGACTTCTCCGCAAAAAGTTGTCTATTTTCACATTTTTCATGCTAATTTGACGCGACCATCAATCGAACTAGCAAACAAACCATTTTAAAGAAGAATAAATTCCATCCATGTACAAAACATCCTTTTTAACATCTGATGAATGCAGTTTTGTCTTGAACAGGACAGTAAATCATCACCGCTATTAGTCAGAGTCAAACCCAAGAGTTGTTTACGTGGTGCATCCAAAGTAACCGGAAAAATTAAAAGTATGGGCTGAATTTTCGGTGACCGACTGGTGGGTCCTTTATTTCTACCTGGTAATTTGTATGACCAAATGTATTTGCAATTATTGGAAGACGCTATTGACCCTGCCTTGACTGATATTATTGAAAATGTTCCAGAGTATGAAGAACATTTGATTTTTCAACAGGACAGTGCTCCTCCGCATTATCCGTTAATTGTCCGTCAGTATTTGGAGCAACGTTTTCCACGGAATTGGATTGGGAGAAGAGGCAGCATTGAGTGACCTCCATGATCACCGAATTTATCGCCCCTTGATTTTTTTTGTGGAGATACCTAAAAAGTAACATTTATAAAACACAGCCACCGTCGTTGCAAGATTTGCGTCAAAGAATCGTCGACGAATGCCGTCGAATCACTTCGGAAATGCTTCAGAATGTGCGCGAACCTTTCGAACAAAATCTTTATTTTTGTATGGAGGCGGGCGGTCATCAGTTTGAACATTTAATCAACTAAGTAGTAACTAAGCAACTAAACATAATTTAAATTTTAAAATGTAAATTGTTTTCAAAGTATTGGGCGGAATTATAAAATTGTTGATATTGCTATGTTTCAATATATTGATAAATTCTGTTGATATTGCTCTGTTTGGTTGTGTATTCATCGTGTGCTTATGTATGATTTTATCTATGACTGTCCAAGACTGTTGCATGTATCGACTAAGAAAACCTACTGAAAATTTCAGTTTTTCATTGTCCATTGTCGCATTAAAAGTGACGAAACGTTGGCAACGTTTTTTAAATTTTGGCCTTATTTCCCACCATTGACCATCAAAAATTGAAAAAAATTAAAGTCTGTTGTAAAGAGAATTCTAAGAGCTTTCAAAATAAATATTACTCAACCTCCAATGCCATTTGAATATTTTGGGGTGACGGTTACCCTTGCTCGGGGGTGAAAGTGGTGGAGTCAAAAATACCAGCAAAGAATATCCCCCTTTAATTTAAAATCGCCGGTCTGAGGGTTTTTCTACAATCTTCACGAAGTTCCTGAAAATGGCTCTATTTCGTTTTCATCTGGCCACCCTGTATATTTTTCAATATATTGAAAGCTGGTAGCTATATAGATAATTTTTTACTGCTTGGTATCACGAGTTTATCATGAAAACATAGTTTTATTGATAGCAATAAATCATGAACGCATGAACGGTGAAAAAAATAACGATATATATGCAAAAAATAGTATTATATCGATTTCATATGTACGCTTACTTTGACAAAATTGATAAATATAGAAAAGCATCTGCTTTAATGGAATCGCTAATTAACACTTTTAAAAAGCCTATGTATGCAGTTCTTCAGTTACGGTGATACCAATTTATTTCAAATAAAAAACGTAAATTTCATAAAATTGAAAATACATTTAAATTATCACAGTAACTTCGAAATTTCCATGATTTTCAATGTTGAGCTCGCCGAATCCATGAGTCTCACACGCATAGTCCAAAACCAGGTTGTAGTCGAATTGCATCAACGGCAGCAGTATGAGATTTCGCAGCTCCCGTTTAATGATAACTACGGTACAGACATCATAGTTTTTATGTGACCCCAAAAGTAAAAATCAAGTGGATTTAGGTCGGGTCATCGAGAGGCCACCCAATTGGACCACCTCAGCCTATCCATCGGGGGAAACACATGATTCAAGTGTTGGTGCATTAGTGGTGGAGTACCATCGTGAAGAAACCACATATGCTGTGTAACGTTGAGATTTACTCCTCGAGGAGTGCCGGTAAATTTTTAAAGCAAAAATTGTAAATAAAGAGCACCAGTTAACCCTTTTTCCAGAAGGAATGGGTCAATAAGTAGACACTTATTCACAATTCCAGCCCACACATTTACTGAAAATCATTTTGAAAGTGTGTTCGTCGAGTGACATGCGGATTTTCCAATATCCATGCATATTGTAAAAATTCTGAATACCATTACGTGTGAAAATTGCCTCATCCACAACAAAAAAGTTTATGGTAAAGTTTGGGTTTAAATGCTGGTAAAATCCCTGGGAACTAATAGTTCAAGATCTCATTGCAAAGTATCTTCACCCAAATGTTAATAGACCGAATTGCATTTAAACATGTCTTTCATATACATCCTAACACGAATTGTCTAGGTTGGCTAATCAAAGCCAGGTCCTGAAGGCATTAATTATAAATAAAAAATATTAATTATGGAGGTGAACTACAAATTAGTTTTACTGAAATTAATAATGTCATGCTCATAGTCTGCGTTTTCAGAATATATAGAGTTGTTTGCATATTTCCAGGTCTAAAGTGAGACAACCCTCTTGAAAAAGTTTCAATTTTGGGTGCACGAAATAAAACGAAATTTGCTGCTGTGCCGCCAAGGCAGCGGCGTAACACAAAATCACATGGCCCGCCGCAATGTGACAAAATGTAATATGCGAAACGCTGACATTAATTTTGTTCGTTCTTCTATATACTTCTACAGGTAGGTAGTTATGAGGGTACACTTGTACTATATTATAAAAGACGTCCAGCTGACAAAAAAAACATTGTTTTGTTTTTATTAAATGATTTGCAAGTCCGTTGGCCATTTTATTGACGTCATTTGTTTAAAGTAAACTAGTAAATAATCATGTTTATTTTGAACAATCGCCGCAATACAAAATTACAGTCTCGTGATTTTGATGTGATCCGTATAATGTTAATTAAAAAAAAAACACACTTTTTACAAATCGCAATTATATTTGTTGGAAATTGTGCATGTACGTGCATGTGCAGTATTTACTGTTTGAGATTTATTCGAGAATTGACTTGCCAACAATGTGGTATAAAAAGGGGAAGAACTGACATCGTTAATCGCAAAAAAACACTGTAAGAAAATATATTTATATATTTGTATATCCATATTCCCGCTACATACTATGTGTGAATTTGCGATTTACGATGTGTGATTCATATGGAATTCAGTGTGTAGGGTTTTTATGAATGGATTTTTAAGACCCTACATACTATGCGCAAATTCCTCGCATATCACGAATCACGCACAACGAATCGAGAATACACGCATAGTCTGTTGTTTGCCTTAGGCTTGCCAATATCCACATATATGAGTATATTCATTATTATTAGCCTTTATAGATTTTCTGGTATATTATGTAAAAGTATTTCAGCTAATATGTGTTGTAACACATATACACCTCGTTATCAAACTCTCTATTATTCTTATTGATTATGACAACTTTATTTTATACTTTATATTTAATATATCAAAAAATATTAGATTTAAATATTGTCTAGACTAATAAAAAATACACTAAAATATAGCTGAAATTTAATTAGGTCTGAACTCTAAAGTAATTGGCTAGATTAAGATTGTTTAGAACATTTCATGTCTAAAATTAAATACATATAATTTTCCAATTGATTTAGTTATTGATACATAAATTAATATAATATATACATCATCTGACGCATGTAAAAAGAGAAAGCAATTGTTTGTAACGGCATTAAATACTTAGTTCCAGAATTACAGGGAAGGGCTATGTTACCTTTAATTATTTCTCACAGTATTTGAAAATGTACAATACTGATATTAGCAAATTTGTTTATTGAAAATGGAATATACCGATATGATGATATTTACCAAGTAGAAGCTGTAAGCAACAGCAATTCATCTCTGATGTTGGAGTTTCACAACACCCCACAGTTAGGGTGGTGACTGATTGCATCAATATTTTTTGTACCTGGAAAAAATACGCGTATTCTATTAGGGAATGATTAGGGATTGGGTTGCTGAAAAAAGTCAATTTTTGTTTAAAATATCGTCATGGGTAAACTTCTAAAATAAAAATATTTTTAGTGGGGGAGGTGTGAAAAAAAGCAAATAATCCATGATATTTGGAACATTTGACTATCGTTAATATTTCCTCAGATCGTTCATCTACAAGCTCTATGACAAACTTTGGCAGATGGTAGCTGGGTTGGTGTCAAACATTTGTTCTTATATGAACATAGGTTTGATTCGTTTTTGTTTATAAGTTACAAGGGTTTTAAAAATATAATTTTATATTTCAATCAAAGTAGCCTGATAAATAAAAATGGAGGTTGATATAACAATAATTATTATTTGTGTCATTCTATTTATTTATTTGACAGTGCGAGAATCAAATAGACATCAACACACACAGTCTTTACTGCATCATTTCGTTGATTTCGAGAAGAAGGCAACTCCACTTTAAAAAGGCCATCCGTCCTCCTGAGGTTAATGTACAAAATGAAGAAGATATAATAGATGCTGTTATTGGCAACTCTTCAATTAATGTTCGGCGTATGGCAAGTAACCTTCAATTATCATCGATATCCTCAGCGATTAGATTAGAAAGAGGTTTTTTGCTTTTAAGCGTTTCCAAATGTCGTCTAAGTTTATTAGATTTGATGCTGTCTGCTGCCAAAATTTTTGAACAAATGTCAAAAGAGACTTCGAGTACTCGTAAATTCAAAATTTAAGTATTCTTGATTTTAAACACGCACTTGTTGATGACTATCGTCCAATGCTTTAAAAAATTATTCTATATATAAATCTACTGCTGTGAATATATCATATCGTGCATTGCAGTTAACAGGCAAATTGCAATATATATGATGAGCATTGTGATAGAAAATTGGGTCGCAAATACTGAAAGGTTGAGAAATACTGGGTTTATCGCTCGCCATCTGAAAGGTTCTAAATGGGAAATAATGTACGTAGAAGTAGTAGGTTCAGAACCAAAACTTACTTAAGTGGTTGAGTAACAATCACTGGAGTAAGTTTATGTTTGTACAAAGAAACCAGTCAATTTAATGACAGGAAAGTTTATGTACCTGTACCTAAACTGTGATTCCAACTGTGTATAATTTGCCTTAACTGATGTATCGTGTAACATGTACTTATTGTTATGTGTCGTTGGTTACTTCAACAACATGAACAAAATGATAGATTCATTTCGCTTGTCATGTGGTCTGATGAAGCGTGTTTTACCAAATCCTTTGGACTTTTATTTATGGAGACATATGGAGCAGCTTGTCTACCATGTTGAAATTACTACCCGTCAGCAGTTACTTGAAATAATTCAAGATGAAGCTAACCAAAAAAGGAAAGATCCAAATCTCATCCGTCGAGTGCCGGAGTCTTCAATTCGCCGAGATGGACATATTGAACAATTTTTATAGTCTTAAGATTAAAGGTTAACTAATGATTAAGCTTTAAACACAAATAATAATTATTGTTAAAGCAACCATAATTTTTATTTAATTTACTTGAAATATGAAACTATGGTTTTTAAAACTTCTTAAACTCCTAAACAAAAACGAATCAGAGCTATATTTATACAGGGTGTTTATTAATTGAATGCCGATACTTAAGGGTGTGAATCCTTCGTTCAATTTAAGAAGGAAACTTAATATCAACATATGTTCTAAACCTCTTAATTTTTGAGCTACAGGCTGTTACAGTTTTAAGAAAAAAATTAATTTTTTATTATAATTTTCTTATCACTCCAGATATCTTTATGAAATTCTGTACACACCTATTAATAATTAAGGAGCATTGTTTGATGCAAAAAATGTTTTAAAATCTTTGCCAGTAACGTCCGTACGAGGTTTGAACTAAACATTTTTGAAGAAAAAAATAGTACGCCACTGCTTTTTCTAAAAACTAAAATTATTTTTAAAATCTCCATTTATTTTACAGGAAATTCGGTCCCTAGACTTACTCTTGTACGATGCACCATTTTCACGCAAAAAAATTAAAACCAAAAAAGTTTTTTCCCAAGTTCATTGAGACTGCTTTTGATATTTTATTTGTAGACACCCACCATGCGTGGAAACACTTTTTTTAGGACAAAAATTAATTGTCTACTTTAACCAGTGACCTCCACGTAGGCATAATATTAAATGTTTGGATAGAAAAAACGTTACGCCTCTGATTATTTTGAATTTTATTTTAAAAATTGCGATTTATTTAGTAAAACGATAAATTCAAAATCTTAAACCTAAAACGAAACGACAAGACAAGAAAATACAAACAAAATAGAGAACCCAAATTATGTATTTACAGTAGTTGTTGAATGTGTACCCAAACGTATGCAAGAATCTAGTCTTCTTCGCATAGACTGACGTACATTTTCAAAAATTCCTAGGGTGTCTCTTATGGTTTGGCAGCATACTATTATACGATTTCGTAATTCTTCTTCGTCTTGAATCGACACTGCGTACAATAAGCTTTTCAGATGATCCCAGAAAAAGTAGTCTAAATTATTAATCAGCCTATCCACCGATTGCGATAATTGTGATTTAAAAATTCACGCACCCGTAAGCTAAAATGTGGAGGCGCACCATCGTGCATTAGCCACATCTGGTTTCTTAATAAAAGAGGAAGGTCTTTAAGCATTGGCGGCAGATCTTCTTCAAGTAAGTGTAAGTACGATTGTTCACCTAATCTTCTTGGAAGAAAAAATGGGCCTATCAAATAATCGTCAATAATACCAGCCCAAACATTTAATGAAAACTGTTCTTGATGATTTGATTCAACAATTGCAAAAGGGTTTTCATCCGCCCACAAATGGTTATTATGGAAATTTCGTATTGAGTTTCTAGAGAAACTAGCTTCATCGGTAAAAAGAATGTACTTGTCAAATAACGGATTTTCCAGCAGCTTTTGAAGAAACCGCTCACAGAAATTAATGCGCAACGGGAAATCTCTAGGGAGTAATGCCTGGACTCTTTGAATGTGACATGGATATAACAAATTTTTGATAATAATTTTCCAAACAAGTACGTGTGAAACATTAAATGTTGCCGCGATTTTCCTCGTGCTAGTTTCGGGGTTCTCCTCAATTTCATGTAAAATTCCTTCTTCAAGTTCCGGTGTTCTTAGTGTTTCAGGGACTCCTTTAGCACTGTGGTCTACTTTTAAATTTCCGGTTTCGTGAAGACGTCTATGAATCCCAGAAAAAGTTCTCGGATCGGGTAGTACGCGATTTGGATACCGCTCTTGGTATATCCTCCTGGCTTTGTATGCATTTCCGTCGGCAACCCCATAAGTAAAATGCATGTCAACTAATTCACCGATTGTAAAATTTATCATTTTTTATGAAATTTTACCTCCTAATCTAATAATTTTTTAATAATGAAAAATCAATGTCAACTTTATTGCGAAAAGAAGCGTACTTTACCCAGCCTACTAATTTTTATTTCATTTGCTTCGAGGAGACATTTAATGAGCTTACCGTTTTTTCTATTCAAATATTCAATATCATGCCTACGTGAACGTCATTTGTAAAAGTAGAAAATTAACTTTTGCCCCACAAAAAGTGTTTCCACACATGGTGGGTGTCTACAAAATGGCAACAAAATATCAAAAGCAGTCTCAACGAACATGGGGAGAAAACTTTTTTTTGGTTTTAATTTTTTTACGTGAAAATGGTGTATCGTACGAGAGTAAGTCTAGGGACCGAATTTGCTGTAGAATAAATGGAGATTTTAAACATAATTTTAGTTTTTAGAAAAGGCAGTAGCGTACCATTTTTCTCTTCAAAAATGTTTAGTTCAAACCTCTTACAAACGTCATTGGCAAAGATTCTAATACATTTTTTACATCAAACAATGCTCCTTAATGATTAATAGGTGTGTACAAAATTTCATAAAAATATCTGGAGTGATAAGAAAATTATAATAAAAAAGTAAATTTGTTCTTAAAACTGTAACATCCTATGATGTACATATGTTGATATTAAGTTTTCTTCTTAAAATGGCCGAAGGATTCACACCCTTAAGTATCGGCATTCAATTAATAAACACCCTGTATAAGAAAAAATGTTTAACATGAAAAAATTACCATATAGCTTTTAGAACACCCTGTATAACTGGTAAATTTATCGAGTATATTAATTTCAGAAACAGAGTGCAACTATGAAAAGAGCCACCGGTCAGCCTATTTCCCAGTACAACAAGAAAATCTGAAACGAACATTGCACACATTTCATTTTTAGAATTACATGTGTAATATTGATTTGCAATTGATTTGTATTGACTTGTGAGGAATTTGAGAAGCTACTTAAATTTGTCTAGAAGCGTGTATAAAAACCAAATTAACAAATGTTAATAATATCGAAAATTAACAAGATAATTTTTTGAGCATTTTTGGTTGCGTTAGGTTGTCCACACCTAGGCTTTTGGTTGAATTAAAAATAGTTTAACACTTGCAATATGTAGTTCTCAGGTAGTTTTAATCATGTATATCTTACAATTCAGTAAATGCACGAACAGCCTCTTTTTTTAAATTTATCACCCTGTATCGGTAAAAGAGAATCGTTGCACACCCTTGTTTATATAAACTCTCTCTCTTAAAATTAAATGCTACTTGGCATATCATTTTGAAATTTACATTACTAATTACCAAAAGCAAAGCCTCTTATGAAAATAATTATAAGAATCCTTAGAAATCCTTTTTGGTCTTAATGCTGTAATGTAATGTTAAATATCTCCAAAACGGAATTTAGCAGGCTACAAGCGTTACGTGCTTTTTGATTAAAATTCTGTGCATATTTCATTAATAATAACATAACATAACTTAAGGGCAGATTGATAACGTCAAAATAAAGCGAACCTAACATACCTTATTCAATTGTTGTTCCTTTTCATTCTACAGCGTGTTGGTTGGAAAATTGTTTTCGATTTTTTGCTATATTTTAAGAACGTATGGACCGATTGTTTTGAAAATTTGTAGTTTTATGTTTTTGAGGTGACAATTACGAATATGCAAACAGTGTTAAGGTCACGACTAGGGGGCGCTAGTTATACTGTACTGTAGATGTAAAAATAACTTTTTGTTTCCGACAAGATGTATCTACTTCATATTAGCGATGCTTGTGAGACAATTCTTTAACAAAACATTTCAGGAATAGAGTGGAAGAGTGGAGTGGCCAAATGGTCCGCTCATTCCACATATTTATTTTCGTAGAAGTTTTTTCTGTGGGGTCATTTAAAGACAAAAATTACACTAGTGTGACCTTATTACTTTACAAATGCTCTATAATGTTAAATATTCTCAGCAATATTTCTAGTATTCTATGTAAGTTGGTGCAGGAAATCTGGAATTGTGGAAGGATAGCTTAAAAGGCTACAGATTAATCCGCCTGAGCCACTAACCAACCTATTAAAGAGAAAAAGATGGTAACGTCGCTTAGGGGGGGTCTTTCTAATGTAGGTCATCGGTCTCCTAAAGTTTTGTTCTCATGGACGCGAAATTCGCACGAATTCTTTTAATGGTGAGCAAAAGTCGTTGACACTTTCCCGCCATTAATAATTTAAATCGAAATCTGCGAAATTCGCATCATACGCCATATTATTCTTTCCTTTTAACTGTTTGTACCATTCGGATGCAAATCTCCTGCAGTCATGAGTCTTTGCTTTCTTTAAAATAGATATTTAAATATACCTTTGATTTGTATTTACAATAAGTGAGTTAGTTTCATAATATATAGTTTATATTTATTTAAAGATTGAACAAATTATTGTTTAAATTTTAAATATATTGTTGTTGTTCATGCTCTGGCACCCATTATAATGTTTAAAAGTAGCCGCCTAACTTAATGATTCTACATGATTTCAATATAACTATGTAAACAATTCTTCTAACTTACTGACCATGACATAACATTGTATAAAATATTTCCTGGGAATTGGCCAAGACAATAAAACCGTATATTAAACTACTAAGCAATCATAGAGAGTTAATTTATTATTACGATCGTTTTGTTTTCTTTTATTTTTGGAAATACAGCCGATTGAAGTTGAGTTAAAGCTTAAAAATTAACGGAGTTATCGTAAAAAAAATAATTGCATTTATTAAAAAAAAATTTGGCACGTAAAAAATTTGTATTTTGGAGCATCAACTTATTTTCTGTATATATCAATGCAATCATCATCATGCATCAATTTTTTTATTTACACATATATCAAAGGGCAGGTTGTTTCGTAAGCATAGGGGTGGTTTTTAAGGATTGAGAATTTTATGAGCGGAAATGATTTTTTTTCTCGAATATAAATACAAGGTTAAAGCGTTTGAAATTACCACAATTTTTTTAATGCCGTTTTGACACAAGGGGTGATTTTTGAGGGTTGAAAATAAGCAACCAATCAAAAAATATTGTATTGACTAGAAAGGAATTTATTTTGGAATATAAGTCTACATTTAAAGCTTTTGAAGTGGTTGAAAAAGATTTTTTTATATTTTTGGCATAGGAGGTAGTTTTTAAGGATTGTAGTGTTATGTCTTATGTCTTAAGTGTGATATAAATGCACCACAAAAACCTTTGAACCTGTTAAACGATTCTTTAAAATTATTTTTATTAAAAAGGGTGGTTTGAAAGTTTTTTCAAGGGTTGAAAAATTGCGCAATATCCATTATTCTAATTGAAAATATTAAAATTGCATAATTTAACATAATTAAAATCCATAAAATGCTTCAATATTACTTTTTTTCATTTTTTTCAATAAGGGGTGGTTTTCACCCCTTAAAAATAAAAAGCTCACCTAGCGCGTATATAACTTTTGAAGAGGGGGTAAGAGAAGCCTAATTCAAAATTTTTAGCAAAATCGATTCAGTTATAAAAAATTTAGAGGTATTGACCTGTTTTCCTCCACGGTGACTGGACTATACGGTGTACGACTCAGTGCTTCACTACCGACCGTATCACTTTTTCAGTTGTACTTGATAGATATGCAAATATATACGTAATATTGGCAAAATTTTTAATTTACTTCAGATATCATTATTGTTTTTTACTGTATTAGAAAGGTATTTTCAGCTAATATAAATCAAATATCCTACAATTCCTATCAATGAAGTCATATACCAAACATCTAGGTATGCTAATGAACAATTCCACAGACAAAGCTCTATTCAATAATTATCTAAAGAAATTAATCTAATTTACTAACCTGCTTTAATGAAACACTCTACAAATATCTAACTTTACTTTTTGGCAGTGGGAACACGATAATTCAACCACAATAGATGAGATCTGACTTATTTCTGCATTTTTAAAGGGGGCCACCTGAAGAAGCAATCCTAAAGTTATCGAAAATAAAATTTTAACTTTAATACTCTGTAACTCCGTTAATAATCAGTTTCGGAAAAAATGTTATAGAAAGAAGTAGCATTAATTTCGGTCTAGAATTATCCCCTGAATTGTTTGCTCATCATTTCCGGACACCCTGTATAATAATCATTTCAATTTGTTTTTTGTACATCGTACTTCTACTGTAGTTTGTTTCTTGTTTATTTGTTTTTGAATGTATATGTATTTATGTTTGTTTTTTTCCCACCCTATAAATGGTTTTAGTACTGTTGGATGGTGTAATAAATAAATAAATGAAGATTATCTAAAAAAAATCAAAATACAGTTTTGAAGTACTTTTTGTTTTTAATAATGTTTACAGTCTTAACACATTTAATATTTTTAATTAGTTCAAAAATGTTCCTTGTATTTTTCAAATTGCTTTAATAAAAGTGATATTTTCTTATCCTATTCTTATCCTAGTCCTAGATTTTTTTATTCTGTAATTAGTTGGCTGTGCATGCGACAAAATAGTATTGAAATCATCAATACTTTACGAAAATTTTCGTAATATCTCTATTAAGCACCTTAATGGAAGCTACATTGCTAATATTATACAATAATCATTTTTCTCACTTGACCTAATTATATTTAATCGATTTTGTTCGAATATCCCTATATTGGTTGAACCGTTTTGGTATCAAACATTAGTAAATAGATTTTGACTTAGTGACTGAATTAAATGAAATGCCTCATATTTAGAATTGCATACAGATAATTTTTTTCATGCAGATAATTCATTAAAATATTCTGTAGCGACCCTTCTCAAATTTTGGAGAGAATTATTATTACCTAACTCAAGGAATTAATAAATGAACCGAAAGCAAAATTTTTCATGAGAAAGAAAACGTAAAACGTGTTTTTAAATTCGTTTTCGTTATTTATTAGATTACCTGCATAAAATTCTGTTTTTAATTCTTTCGATTCGTTAGATTTCGAATTTGTTGGAGAAATGTGAAAAAGCAGATGGGAGATATTCATTCCTATTCCATAATATTTACTTACTTTTTTCCTGCAAAATGAACGGCTATTTACAAAATCAGTGCGAAATTGTGAAACAAGAAGCGAAATAAAAATTCGTTGTTAGAGTGTATTTATACCTACATCTAAGTATTAATAAAAATATAAATACAAAGTATAAACTACTTGATGTCTTTATTTAATTTTTCTACATTCATACAAAAAACAAAACTTTATTAAACTATATTTAGTGGAAAAAGTGGTTCTTTATTGCACCAGTGCAATAAAATGTTTATTGCATTCATCTGTCATTCTACTGCAGCGTTTTGTCATCTTCGCAAACATAAACGTTCAAATCAACGTCATATTTTCCTGCACTTAGTGTTATCTAAATAAAAAATTTTTGGGTTTTCGCATGAACGTAGAAAATAGTTATTTATGCAACAAATACAAAAAGTAAGTGTTTATTGCACGCGACGTGAAATTGTCCAACGAGGCCGTCAGGCCGAGTACGGCGACACGTCGAGTGCAATAAGCACTTTTTGTACGAGTTGCATACAATATTTAAAAAAAAAATGTTTTATTTAGATGACACTAAGTGTAGAAAAATATGACATCGTTTATATTTGTCATGATGACAAAACGCTGTAGTAGAATGACAGATGAATGCAATAAACATTTTATTGCACTAGTGCAACAAAGAATCACTTTTTTCACTAAATATAGTTCAATAAAGTTTTGTTTTTTGCATGAACGTTGAAAAAATATTGTATTCAACTCGTACAAAAAGTGTTTATTGCACGCGACGTGAAATTGTCCAACCCATCCAAGAAATACTAGAATGC
Source organism: Monochamus alternatus (assembly GCA_037114965.1). NCBI lineage: Eukaryota > Metazoa > Arthropoda > Insecta > Coleoptera > Cerambycidae > Monochamus > Monochamus alternatus. The sequence continues at coordinate 29,186,342 of CM073429.1, forward strand.
ATGAACTTCTCTATATTCCCATTCGTAAGACAATCCAGTTTGCACCTCTCTTGTCGACGTTTCGATTAATTAACCTGGCTTCTGGTAAAAATAGTAAACCTTTTAGCCCTTCTGGCTTATTTTTAAAATCTGTCAAAAATATATATTCATTTGACAATTTATAAATACTTTGTATGTGTACTAGCTGTTAACCTGAAGTATGTTTATCATAATTTTGATATAATAATGTGAATGCTTCTGCTGTATTCTTCATGCTGCAGTGTACAATAATTATTATATTTTTTGTTCCTTGTTACTTCTTGTAATTAGGCATTGAAGCTTGTTTGGGCGTAATAAATAAATAAATAAATAGTCATTTTTCTTTGTTAATACCTAGTTAGAATGACTAAAAGCAAGGATTATTAGGCTTTTTTTGCGGCTGAACATTCAGTTGTGGTATGCGTAATATGAGTAGTAAGCCATCTAAACTACCGTATTGACATCACAAGTTTAGATTAAATGACTGAAAACTTCACCTGTCCACTGAATAGTGAATATTCTGTTGATATATTCAGCCATTGTTTTCAATGGCAGTGTGGATAATTCTGTGGTTGTTTATTTTGGTAGTTGTACCTCTATTTTGATTAGATTTCAATTTCTAGTTTTAGTATTGGTATTTTTGGTTGTCAATAATAAAATAATAATGGAAATAGTAACTTTAAACATGAATTTTCGAAAGAGAGATATATTAGTCAGTGTTGATTTAAAATTTAAAAACTGCAAATATTTGCATTTGTAATATTTTTTGAAACACTAATTACTATACTACTTCTCAAATATACAGAGTGTTCCGCATAAGACCGACACAGTGCAGGTGCATGTAAGGTGTTCCAAAATATTGCAAGTTTAAGATAAATGTTTGGGCCGATATTATTGGTTGTTATTTGCTTGGACCAGTTATTTTGCGAAATCGATTAACCTTTCAGAGTTAACGTGCGGACGAGTCCGCACGACGAGTTATTTGGCGATATTTAACGACTAATTCCGATGTCGGTAGTGGCGGGCTTAGTAGTCTCATGTTTAGGGGTACTTTATTCAGTGCTTGATTGGAAGTTGTCTAGTTCAATAAGTTTTCTTGGCAGCTTAAACTGAGGAGCGTCAATCCGCACGTTGTACAAGTTGTAACAATATTTTTAAGTTGACATTTCAAAAGATTATATTTTTGAGGTAAATAAATATGTATGTGATTTAATACTTTGAGTGATACATTGGGAAAGATGTCTACTATATATATCTACTTCACTGATAAAAACTTATTTTTATTCAGGTTTCTTTGAATATGAATTATGAAAAGGAACAAGCGTATCTTGCAATGCTTCATGCGGAATTTCTATCCGATTCTGAGGCAAAAGTCGTACCTGACGACGACGATGCTAGTTTGGAAGGAGATTTTGAAGAGAGACAGGACCATGACACCGACATGGAAGAAGATATTGAAGCAGAAACCGAGGAAATCCCAGAAGTGTTGGATGTTCCATTAAGAGTGCCGCATTTTGTTGGTAAGGATGGCAAAATTAAATGGAGGAAGCATGTAGGAAACCAATGGATACGAACTCGCGCTGAAAATATAATCAAGGTAAAGATTTCTGGAGTGAAGGGGGAAGCACGGAATAAGAAAAGTGCATCAGAGATTTGGAGTTGTTTTTTTACTGAAGAGATTTTACAAAAAATTATAGATAACACGAATATCTTTATTGACGGAATACGGATAAGCCACAAATCATAATTGATTACAATAAATCCAAAGCAGGGGTAGACCTTGTAGACAAAATGGGTGCCGCATACAATTGCGCTCGGGCTACTCGCCGATGGTCTATGGTTATTTTTTATTCTGCAATGAATGTAGCTGGTATCAATTCATTTGTGATTAACAAATATAAATCAGACACTATAGACAAAACGCCTAGAATATTTTTTTAGAAACGCTTGGTATGGAATTACTGGACGATCATCTGCGTAGACGATTTTTGAATAAACGTATTCCGAGATCTATTAGGTCAAGAATAAAAGCAATTTGTCATATTGAAGAACAAATTAATCCAGCCCCGAATCCACAGTCTAATAGACAAAAAAACAGGCCTACCAGATAGGTGTCAAAAATGCCAGAAATATGTGTGCTTAGAACACGCAAGATTTATTTGCCCCGATTGCCTACAGGATCGTATTTCCGAAGAAAGTAGCGAAGATTGACCTGTTTCACGTTCACTTATAAAAAGCAAATAAAATATTTTTTTTTGCTTTTTGTTTAATTTCTTAGAATTGGTAATATTATTTTTGTATAAAGTTTTTGGGTTTTATTCCACGCAAAATATGGAAAATATATTTTTTATTTACTGTTTATGTAAATGAGAATTTAAATGCAAATTATAATAAATTTATTTGCATATATGTATTTTGTTTTGTTTATTTTAATCATATGTTTACAATATCTACAAGTTCTCAAGCGATTTTTACGAAAATGTTTGTTTTTTGGTACTTTTCAAGAATTGCGGACTGTGACTCCGAACTTACCCTTCGTGTAACTCTGAAAGATTAAATAATGAAAGTTATTTGAATATTCTGCAAAATGCTCTCCCTCATTTCATCGAAGATTTACCGTTGCAACTTAGAGTAAAATTTTGGTTTATGCATGATGAGGAACCGCCTCATTATGGTGCTACTCTTAGAGACTTTTTGAATTTTAATTTTCCAAATAAATGGTTAGGACGAGGAAATAATTATCCTCAAAATTGGCCACCACGGCGGCTAACCTTCAACAAGTGTGATCATTTTTTATGGGAAACATTGAAGAGTTTTGTTAATTCATCTCCAGTCGAAGAAGATTCGTGGAATCGTATTACAAATAAATGTAAAATGTTTCTTTGATGGTGCCAAAGAGGCTATCCAGATGGCACCCTTTAAGATACTTGTTCTATTCGATGACTATTGCTCTGCTGAATGTTATCTTTGAGAGAAAGCAATACATTCATCGTTTGAACGACTGTATTGGCGATAAAATGCACCTCTTAACTCGACATTGTTAGGTACTTAAAAAACTTCGTTCTGTTCACATAACTTTTATTTAACATCGCGATATTTAGGTACGCTATTAGAATAGAAAAGTTCTAGTCGATCCCAAGAACTTCACAATATTAATTATTTCATAACTGTGAAAATTATAACATAGAACCTTATAATTTCAAGCCAGCGAATTATCAACACTAATTCAGTGAGTAATAATTATAAATGCATTCAGGTATTCATTATTTATCAACCAAATAACCATTTTTACGTTTTTAGTGTATATTCTATCTATCGTCTCTGTATTCAGTCCAGTAAGAGTTTTTTTATTTAAAATTTATTAATTATTTCAATCTAAGTTCTCTTTAGTATCACAAAACACTACGTAATAAATATGTAATACTAAAATAAGCTAGTAATTTTTTTTTAGGTTAATTTTTGGACACTTAAAAAGATTAAAATATTTACGACAAAGAATCATCAAATATTTTAAAACATCGCAAAAAGCAACCCAAAATTATGAATGAAAGGACAGCAAAAGTATTTCCAATCAAGTTAATTAGTAATAAATAATGAAAAACAAGGAATAATTATAAAAAGATTCGTTATCAAGTTATGAATGCTATAACAAAAATGAAAAATACAATTAGATATGCCTTTAAGCAGATTATTTTTCTTTAAGAAAATGTACTTATGCCACGATAAAGAAAGTAAAGTAAATCGGTGTAAATATAAAACTAAACTTAATTGTTGAAGTAATTAAGAGCGAAGTTTTTAAATTCTCATCAAATTTATGAACTTTAGCAATAACATTATTTGTTAACGCTCTAGGGAATAGAAGTAAATGTAAATAATGTTAAAGCACTTCAAATTTTACAGAACCTTAGGAATACTCTGTCGAGTATAATTGGATCTCTGCCAGTAGAGCCCTGATCACTGAGTAAATTTAAAAATATTCAGGGAAAGTTAAACATAATAAAAGTTTCAAATGCGCCAGAAATATATTTTTTTATTAAACAAAGCTTTTGTGATAGCGATCCAGATAAATGTAATCAAATCTATTTTTTAGTTAATACATAGTTGCAGTAAAAGTGCATATTGGTATAACAATGTTAATTTAAATGGAGGTAAAAAGTGCAATTTGTTTGGGAATTGCTTATCAATAATAAAATAACTAGGTCCATGGTAGTCTCTAAAGTCAGCCACAAATTCATTTGGTAAATAAAAGACATTATTGAAAATTCATGAAACAGGTCGATTTTTTTACTTAATTTACTTTATTTCAAATAATAATTTAATATACAGAATGATTTACCTTCGAGTGATAACGTCATCACATTTTTTATAATAGAACACCACAATTTTTCCAATTTCCGGATTACCCTAGCTGAGCTGTTTCCAAAAATATATCACAAGCTGCTCCTAATTGTTACAGAGTGGGCAACAATACCCATATTATTTACAAATACCAAAGTTTTTGTCATCGATTGATGCTTTATTAATTTTATCTGTCTGATAGAACGTGCTCGTGCATTTTTTACAGGCAATCAATTTTAAACAATTTTCTAAGATTGTACGAGTGAATTCATTTTTACTGGTTATTTCTAAACTATTAAATATTTTGTAATTATTTAATTTGTTTTAGTTTTGTAAAAACATGAATCTAAGTGAAACAGAACGGATTGAAATTCTCATGATGATCGGGTATGGTGATAGAATTGGAACTCATGAGGAAGTTTATGTTTTGTTTAAAGAAACACATTCGAATCGTCCACCAATAGATCGATCCACTCTAAGCCGAACTGAAGCAAAGTTTCGAAACCATGGTCACGTTAGATCTGCCCAGGTCTGGTCAACCAAGTATACTAAATGTAGATATGCCGTTACAAGCCCTTTTGTGCAAGAATTGTCTGACGATTTCGATAGAGTTTTGCGAAATGATGATGGAAGAATGTCAGGCAGATCCGGATTTTGTCAAATGCATAATTTCTTTTGACGAGGCGTCTTTTTATCTGAGTGGCACCGTTAAACAAAATAAACAGAATTGTCGGTACTGGTCAGATCACAATCCACACTGGACGATGGAAGCACACACTCTACGTCCCTAGAAGGTCAATGTTTGAGCCGGTATTGTTGATAATCCAATTTTGGGGCCGTATTTCTTTGAAGGATATTTAGATTTTCTTCAATGTGATTTAGTTTCTTCCTTGGTTGTACTGTTCCCCAATGAAGATAAACCAGATTTACCCAATGACACAATTTGGTTACAGCAAGACAGTGTACCGCCCCACTATGCCATCGCTGTTCGCCGCTACTTAGATGACGTGTTACTTCAGCGGTGGGTAAGGAATGACCCACCAGATCGCCAGATTTAACACTGCTACATTTTTCCTTTGGAGATATGAAAAAGCATCACTATCCATCCCGCCTGAAGTTATTGGAAATGTACAACAAGAATTTGTTTCTCGTCTGGCCCATTGTTTGGCAGTAAATGGTCAACAATTTGAAAATTTAATTTAAGTTTTTGTGTCCAAAGGTTTTATTAGCTAACAGTAAAATTTCCTACAATCGATCACGTTTTGCTACGTTTTTCTACCAATGTTTTTATATTACGTGTAGTAATTTCAATCAATGTTTTAGTACGTTTATTCAATTGTAAATAACTTTGGTATTTATAAATAATTTGGGTATTGTTGCCCACCCTGTAACAATTAGGAGCAACTTGTGATATATTTTTAGCAACAGCTCAGCTAGAGTAATTTGGAAATTGGAAAAAATGTGGTGTTCCATTTAAAAAAAATGTGATGCCGTCATTACTCGAAGGTAGGGAATTTTCAATAATGTATTTTATTTACCTAATAATGAATTTGGGCGTGACTTTAGGGAAGCACTGTATATTGAGTATAGTGTCACACATTATTTTAAAATAAATTTTTGATATGGATAGGAAATGGAAGCAAGATATTTTTTTACGCAAGAGATATTACGACCCCTAAGAATCTAATTTAACCGAGACTGATTTAATATTAAAATGTACATGCATCTTAGTATATCCAAATATCTAACAAGTTGATTTTTATTTAGACTTACACAGTTTTTATATACTTTCGAATTGGTCAAATAGCCCCTGCAAAAACTCGTAGGTAGGTAGTATTGTAACAGCATGTGCGGGCGTATACCAATAAATAATCAAACACGCAACATACAGCGTACAGAGTATATTTCTTAACTGCGTAGACAAATGCGGCAAATACATTTGCAGTTTACATATTTGCAGTATTTAAAATGTCTTCAAACGAGGAGGTTGTCATGGTAGCTTGACAATTTTTGCAAAAACGACGTAACGGAAAAAGGTTGCGTAGATATTTAATTCAACTATTATTTTTACATAATATAACATAAAGTTCTGTAACTATTGCACAAGAACAGTTATCCCTTAATCTAGAAAAATTTAAAACAAACTCGAAAAGTTTTAATGTATTGGTGGAATTTGTAGGATCGAGAGTGGATAACCTAGATGCCTATTAACGAAAGGAGAGACCTTCATTTGCTGTACTTGTTAGTCATTTTTAAGAAAAATAAATAGATCTTGCCTCTTCAAACATGCGTCAAATACTACGGAATGACATGCACAGCATTAGTATACGATAGTTCTGAGAATTTCCATACATGTACATTGCTTTATGCAGTAAATGTCTACCCGCGGTATTTACCTCAGTCACCTGCTGCATGTTGCCTGTTTGATGTTTCATTGGTGTTGACTGCGTTTACTGCCAATACAATTTCCCTTTTGATGTATGACCCTATTATTTTTTATAAACACTCTTTCATGCTACAATTTCGTTATTTTCTATTAGCAGATTCAATTTTGTTTTAAACAATGAAAATTTATTTCATGCATATCTAGTACACAGTTAAACTTTTCGGCAATCTTGGTTAATCTTCATTTTCCGTTATAGCAAAATTCACAAATTTTCCGATACCCTGAGATTTGAAATTGGCTCTATGGTAATAAGTCAAGACTTTTTCATTCTTAAGCCTATGACGCGTTGCAGGTATAATGCTTTTTGTGCACGATAAATAAAGATAGAAATAGGAATATAATGTCATGACATTATCCGCAATGAACGCAACAACATGAATATCTACAAGTAGAGATTAGGTAACGGATATATGCTTACAAATACTAATATTCAAAAAAATGCTTCCAGTTCTTCCAAGGTAATATTTTAGCCCTCATTGTTGCCTAACTGATTAGGATACAAATTGGTTTTGTCATGATTTTTATTAGAAGAGTATCCGGAGGAAATATAAAACGTGGTCCGTTCGCATTCATGATGATGTTATAATTATAACATATGCCTATATGCTCAATAAATTGAGATTGAATATCTGGAATTTGCGTCAATTTAATCCACTCATACTGTTTTCTTCTTGCGATTCATTTTCTTTGATTGTCCTCCCTACTTTAATAATTAATTAATTCCCAGTATGATCCCATTCGTCCTCCACATTGTTGAACTGAAATTTATTATGCATTGCCTTTATGTCTGTAAAAATAGAGTTTTTTACGTTTGATTGTTCGTGAAGACGCAATAGAATCATCTGAATCTTCATAAAAACTTTCGCCACCATCACTTCAATGCCTACGAACATGAGAACGGCAGGTAATGAATCTACTGCTTGAGTAGATGTTGATGGGAGATATTGATATTGTTATGAGGATTTAATTCTTCATGTCAACTAAATTTAGAAGCCATCGCTTCTTCTAAATCATCGCGCCTTCAAGAATTAAAAAGAAACAAATTTAGCACCACGCTCATCCCCTCCATTAGTGGAGATGGGATGGTGAGTGGTGTTCATAATAAATTAATATTTCTCCTTATATAGAATATCAAATTTGAGCTCTATATCTTAAGTATTTACATTTCTTCTTCTCTTTTATTTTCATTTCTAGAAAAATTGAAAAATTTTTTGTCGCATTAAAAAAAAAATCACTATTTTGAATAATTTTAGCTCATTACCTATTTTTGTAGCTTCTATGGAAAGTACAGATATTATCGTAGTCACATGCCGGATATAAATTTTGTTCCTCAAAATTTTCATAATAAAGAAGCTAAATAAAGTAGTAATTTATAATAATACTGCAGTAAAATATTGAATTCATACACTACACTAGAAACAATGGATATATTGGTGATTGCACTTACTTGATTTTGCACAAATTTTCAATAATTTTCCCGTGTTTTGAATAAAAACGTAAACATAAACAACCACATCACGTGTTCTTACAAAATATGTGCTGTAAATGGGATAATAATTTTTCACCCCCCACTCTCTAATAAACGTTCTCAAAAGAATTCTAAATATGGCAGCATTTATATTAGGTATTTAGTAGGTATTAAATGTCTGGGATAGTAGTTTTCTAGTGAAGCATTCGAGTGTTATATTTTAATGGGTGTAAAAACTATTATCCCACATAAACCTAAAGGGTTAAGCCTTAGCAGACTCATTCATAGCTTGGTGAAGTTGTAAACAAAGTGAGAAAAAATAATTTTACTGTACCTATTTACGACTTCCAATATCGCTTTGTTCCAAAATACTTCAATTTCCATTTAACTCTTGCTGCACAAAACACTGTTGCTCGACCAGAGTACGGAACAACACAGTGGCATCCTTCAATCAGTAATTTTCACGAGAACCTATGAAAAGCACCTCCTCCAGAATAAAATTGCATGCCACTTTATATAATAAGAGAGACGAAGTTGCGAAAAAAATATTGAGCAAAAACTAAATATCATGTTCCAAAATCGTAGAACATTTAGGATCCATTTCCGGAAAAACATTACTCTTGTTTATTTTAATTAGACCAGCCACAACGTTTGTCACAACGTCGTTGTATAGCATTATTATTTGTGCATATAAGCTTGATTACATTTGTCTGCTGCCACATTGCGCTTCATATTATACGTGACTTGCTACAAGCTGATATTGCATATTTCTATGGCAGCTTGATGCTAATGTTATTTGTAGTCTAGACATTCTACAGTTAATTTGTAAGTTGATGTTGCGAATTACCTATATTTTAGTAAAATGCACAACATTTTTCAAAAATAACAATGCGTTATGAAATTCTAATTTCCTCATGATTGTGGAAACTCATACATCTCGCTGTATATAATACGAACTGAGTCACGCAACTCCCACATCGGATCACACCACGGATGTAATGATAGACGGTTATGAGGGTTAGAATCAAGCCTGACATTAAGGCAGGTTAGGTTTGCGGAAAGGTATGCTTGTGTAGATGAAACAGTAACATTATAACATAACATTAGACATAAAGGAGGCAATTTAGAAGAAGAAAATTTAAGGGCAACGCTGGCGTAAGCTTTAAACAGAACATCTCATATATTTTGATATCAATATATTAAGGTCGACTTGTTGATTGCGACAAGGATTTAGGAGTATATGTCTCTCTTTTCAGATTTTTATTTTATTTTTAAATCCTCAATTCATCCTCAATGCATAACAGAAAATAATGACGTTACAAGTATGTAGAGTGTATCTTGTTATGAAAATAACCACCATGATTTTTAAATTTTCACGCTCTATGCGTTCATCATTTAATTTAAGGTAATGCGCTGCTTTAGCTAATCTATGGAGAAAATGGAGAGCACATAGAGAGAGATGATGATATAGGATTTAGATGATTGATATTGGTGATTTTGTAATAGCAAAGTTACAGATAATATTTTGATAAGTTTCTACAGGGTTAACTATGACTAAGTACAAATATTTTAAGAGGGGATAGAAAAAAATAAGAATTAACAGAATTTCCTTTCAAAAAATTTCCAAACTTATTCATAAAGCGAAAAAAAAATTTTTTTCGATATTATATTAAATCCTTATTTAACGCCGCCAATGCGAGAATCAGAGTATGCAACCAGAAAGCTACCGTCATGCAACAGTCGGCCACAGTCGGCAGTCGGTCCAGTCGAGTCGGTTCGCTGTCATGTTATAATTTAATGTGTTTACGTTGTAGTTTTGTGTTCTTCTTCAGTTTTTAGTGCCTTATTTTAATTTAAAACGTTTTATAGTTAATAAATATAGGAATATGTGTCGGGTACAGATATTTTCCCACAATATAGTTCGTCGGTTTGTTTTTCTAAGTTATGGGACAAGACTACCGCGGGTGTTAAACGTTTTCTGTTATCTATTAGAACCTACCTACCACCCCTTTCTTCGATTTTGTTATAATACATAGGCATTGTATCTAACAACTGTACCTACGGGAAGTGTGTTTATCGGTAGTGAGTGAAAATGTAGTTTTACCAATTTGTAACCAAATAATGAAAAACGAATGCAAAATACTGGAGCTAACTGGATTAACTGTTACTTACCTATGAAGTATTATTACTAATAAGAATGTTAGTTTTTGTCGTTTCTGCATTTAGAAATACTGCAAACGACCACATGGTAGTTGTTGACAGATGTAATGCCAACTATGTATCTAAGCCATAAGCCATCTCAGTCTGTACTCATCATAGGCGCCGACTTTCCGTAGGAAAAAAGGGTTTTGCCCCATTTTTTAAATATCGAGCTAAAATTCTGTAATAACTTTTTTATTGTCTTTTAGGGCTCCATGAGCACGTGGTTAAAATTTTTGTACTTAGTCATAGTTAACCCTGTATATGAGAAACAAACAAATTCATTTTTTCCTAGGGCAATCGATTATGGGGTGTATTAAATAAATTGCAGAACAGCTTCTTATAAACCAATTCAATTTGATGAATTTACTCCAAATGAGTGATACAATTTATAGAACAGTCAATTATTTATCATATTTACCTGGTCATGAAGAGTTGAACAATCATTCTCTGATGCACTATTACTTAATATTACCGCAATTTTTCGCAAATAACAGTTTTGGAGAATTTACACTTCATCGTCATATTATGTCATGTCAACAAATATGAAAAACAAAGGCGGTTCTAAGTTTAATCCTTGTGTAACTGATTTATATTTTACAAACTGATAACTAGTTTTCAACAAATTTAACAATTGCAATGTATTAGAAGTTTTGACATTAACAGAATAATCAGTTTGGTTGAAGACCTTCTGTATATCGATATAAATAAATTCTATGTATTTATGAATCAAATTTTTTTCGATACAAACCGTGTAACACATGGTAAATTAGTGATGGTGCTCGCTTTTCCATAAATTCATGTTTAATTGCGGATAATGTTTTTTTGATAGAACAGTATATATTATTGTACATTATTTCTAAGAGTTTTGCAAAGTTACAAATAAATTGATGTTTGATGATTATGAATAGAACAAAGTCGAATGTTTATCAAATTTTGAAATATGTTGATGTTAAACAAAGATAAAACAATAATTATTTATTCAACAAGAATATTATAAAGCAGCTGTTTGCACACACGAGAAATTTTTATAACGATTTGTAGGCGAGTCGTCAAAATCTCGAGAGTGCAAAAAGGCTTTATATGCGTTTGCTGATATCGTTTTGAAAATAATCATTATATTTTTATTCTTATTGGCATTAAGTAAAATTATTTCAGTCTATCGCAATATATACCAGCTAAAATTGGAACAACAATTAGGTTGCCAGGATGTAGAAGGGCCAAGAGAAGCAAGGAGCTCTCAGTTAGAGGTGGAAATTCTAGATGAGATTGCTGAAAATCCCTCTAATAGTGAAACCCTTCGAAAACAACTGCTACATCTTTATCACGTCCAAAAGATACAAACTTTTGTAATATTAAACACCAATACATATGCATTTTGCGACATTTTTTGACTGCAGGTTTATTCATAATGAATTCTACTTTTAACTTTCAGCATTAGTTCTTAGTTATTCTAATCACCAACAGAGGATCTAAAGAGAAGGGAACTAAAATAATGTGAAGGTCATAAAAAAACAACAAATTTGACAATTTATATTCGTAACTCGTAGGATTCGTAATAATAGTCATAATCTGTGATTCCTACCCTAGATAAAATATATTTCTACATTCTAATTTTAAAACAAGTAAAGTAATAAAATTTTTCAAAACCAATGGCACCTTATAATAGTCTAACCATTGGTTATTTAAGCTTCATATAAACTCAATGGTCTAATAATTATGATCTGTAAGAGACACTTGACAATCTGGAAAATGGAGGAATGTTATGTTCTTATAAATTTGGGAATCAAAACTGATATAGAAGTCAATAAAAAACGTGAGTTTAAATGTTTTTACTTATAGGTATAGATTTTTATTTATACTAAAATATTTTCAGGACCAAGAAGCCACGGCTAAAGGATATTTTCAAACTTGAGTATTTTGTTTTGAAAATGGTACCTGTGCTGAAGTTTCTGAAAATATTGTGGTAGTTTCCATTCAGAATACGGTGTATTTTGTGGTTTAAGTGTTAGTGTTGTTGACAAACCATTTTTGTGTCAAAATTTTAATGGATAATTTATTTATTTATTGTTATATTGTGTATATTTTTACAATTGTATTGCAATATTGCTATTACATAAGGAATAAATAGAATATTAGAATAGAAATTTGATAATAAGTGGGCACATTCAATGGGGGAAGAACTAAGCAGTGTGCTAGCTTTTGCCATCTGAACAAATTGCTAAAATATCGTTTAATAAAGGAAGGAAGTGAGGTTAAGCTGTCTTAATATAACCTTATTCAACTGCCGCTAGCTCATCGAGCAAATACAAATTTGGCTACAAAAAACCTGCTTTGCCGTAAGCATTGATTAGTAGATCGTGTGGTTTTTTGCTATAAAAATTTTGATTTACCAGCAATCGTCAATCGTTGCAAAACATTAATCATTTTTCAAACTCTGAGCATATGAATATGTTAGTAACATTAGGCCACCTTTTTTATGTAAAAATCTGTAGTTTTCATTTGCTATGAAATTATCAAAAAAAAATGTCTAAAAACACAAAAAATTTGAGCATTTTTTAAGCACCATCACCCTTGTTTTATCCACCGCTAGACATTCTTATTTAATTTTTCAAAAAGGGCATATAAAGTTATGGGAATGTGCCAAATATCTACACGTTTGGGAAATATTAATATTAAACTATCATAAGGAACTAACTTTTCACAGATTATATGTAATTCATAATACATGTTTGTATATATTTTCCGTCTTATTTTGGGGTCTAGAAAACGCAGTAACTGGTACTATATTCAGAATCACCTTGTATAATTGTGTGCTTCCATAAAATGAACTGTTTAAAAATATATTATTTGTATAAATATTTGTACTAAAGAGTACCTTTTTAAATCACTGGAGGTTTTCAACCCTAGTTTCTTTTCTGTAAAAGTCTATGTGAAGCATCTCTTCTGATTTTGTAGTAACTTTTATAATACTTTTAATAAAAACTGTCTTCTAAAATACAATAAGTCCAATTTTTCTATAATATTAGGTGTTTAAATAGTAACATATTTTAATAATAGGTGTAAATTAATATTAAAATTTTCAGTCAACAAATAATCTTTATATTTTAACAAAATTCGATATTTATCCGATAATTTTATAACACATGCAGGTTATCGTTTATATAGAACAGAAAATTTTAAATTTGTAATTTATTATGGTTGCAGTATTGAAATAAAGTGATACAACATACGTTTAAGCAAGATTTTTCTTAAATAATTTGCAAATTTCCACTAGTAGTAAAAAGACAACTTTGGGTCTCGATTCTAAAATGTCTCAGTGTATAAATAAATTTGACTAGGAATTCATTCCCCTTAAAACATTTCTATGAGAATCTTATTATTGGTACATTTAAAATGTTAGATATAATTTATGAGAAACGATAGTCTTTTATTAACTATTTTCTATTTTTAAACTAAAACGAGTAATTCAAATTTCTCGCGCCAGAAACCTAGCTTTTTATTGGTTAGTTTGCACCAAGCTTACACAACCCTATAAATTCATGTCAATGTCAACTAACCACTTAAATATCAGTTATATTTTATATTAGCCTAAGATGAATGTTATTGCCACTTCCTAGATTCAGTTTAGGTTTATTCCCTTTGTTAATCTAAAAGAAAATTTTTCTAAAGCTAGCAACGAATTATATTGTTTTCTTTTCAAATTTACCGCCAAATGTTGTAGTTAATTTTTCCTGTGTATATATGACTTCTTCATTTGCTCTAAAATAAATATGTATAAATAATTATCCTATAATAAGTATTTTCGTTTATTGGCGAAAATCGATTCTATTCAAATCATAACTCATAACATTCATAATAAATGTTTGTGCTGAAAATTATTCTTTATATGCCGCCTGTATGGGTGCCGCGATTTAACAGACGATAGGTATATATTGCACGAATTTCTCGGATATATTGTAAAGGTACGGATTCGCTGGTGCGACTGCGACTGCGGCTGCGGCTGCGGCTGCGGCTCGCGACTGCGACTTGTCGCCGACCAATAGGCAGTCTAAATACTGGAGTTGATGAGAACATTCAGACTGTCTATTGGTTGGAGACGAATCGCAGCCGCGAGCCGCAGCCGCAATCGCACCAGTGAATCCGTACCTTAAAACCTGCGATTTAGATTTTAGAAATAAAATTAATGTACTAAGCTTTTTAATCTTTAGTTATTTTTTGTGTTACTACTTCGACGTATTACTTTTGTTGTGTTACGACGTATGTGTTATCAGAAATAAACAATCATCAACAAAAAGTGACGAATAAATAAATAATATAGATATAAACAACTATAGACCGTGGGTATAGGTCGCAGGTATAAATAAATATTACAGTTGCTTGACCATGATATTTTTTTTCTCTTATTAGAAAAAGAAAAGGTTGTAGCAAATATCTATAGTTATATATTTTGTGAGTAAATGTAACACATTTGACCTTAGTCGAATGGTTGCTCTATCTCTATTTATTTTATTTTTTTATGCGGAATTTCCCACTAAATTATTTAGTATGCGTCATTAATATGATGCTTTAGTTAATGCCCCTGGCCGCTCTGAATTTATTTAAGTAGTCATCATTTTTATGTATTTCACATTTATATTTGGAATTATAAGGCTACAAAAATATAGTATTAATAATATAAACGTTTAGGAAAATATCGTTGACGAACATTGTACTTCGTATTTGCGTCAAATGTTTCATATTACAATTAATTTGAGCTTTAACAATAAGAGCGGTATGGGACCTATCCTTTGTGGTCAATGGCATGCTATTTCTATTGATAGCATAATCGATATAAGGTACTCAAAATGAGTTCTACAGTCCGACTATTATTGTTATATTGAATCATATTAAGGAAATGCTTAAAATTATCAACATGCGATATTTAGTATTATAGTTAGTATTACGTAAAGGAATATTAAAAACCCCAGACAATTACTGAGCGTGCAATATAAATAAAGTCAAAAATTAATATGTGTGACAAAGCCAACTTATATCCAATAATGAATGACAACATAGCAGAGAGGATTGGCCTCTCTGCGGGTATGGTAGGGTGGAAGAATGTTAGCTGTGGTCAATGTGAGAGATTGATACTGGTCGACATTTGACTACCCCCCTAATTAATGAAATTTTCCAGGTTTCCCTCATTCCTGCACTTAATGGTGGTTAGGGCCTAAGTCGTTCCTGGGAGCAAACGCCGCTTGCTTAATAATAATATGCCGCCCCCTCTCCCGCACAAGTCTCCGACTTCTGGGCTAATCCCCGTGATTAGAATGAGGGGTAGAGATATTATTATTAAAATTATTCACTTCACTTCACACATCGCAATAGGTAATTCGAATAAATTCCTATTATTACGTAGGAGTAAGACAAAAATTCTTCATTGTTATCAGAATATCACCACGTTCCACCAAAATATACAAAATTTCAAAACGGGCACATAGTTTGACACTTATATAAGACTAATAATAATAATAATAATAATATCTCTACCCCTCATTCTAATCACAGAGATTAGCCCAGAAGTCGGAGACTTGTGCGGGAGAGGGGGCGGCATATTATTATTAAGCAGGCCGCATTTGCGCCCAGGAACGACTTACGTAGATAGGCCCTAACCACTATTCAGTGCAGGAATGAGGGAAACCTGGAAAACCTCATTAATTAGGGGGTAGTCAAATATCAACCGGTATCAATCTCTCACATTGACCCAAGCCAACATTCTTTCACCCGTAGAGAGGACGCCAAACCTCTCCACGAATATAGCTTATATACGGTCTACCGGCAGCTGGGTTCGAACCAACACCGATCTAGTCACCTCGATTCAAGTACTGACGCCTTAAACCGCGCGGTCACTGACCGACCCAATATTATAACCCAATATTTATAACTTTCTAATAATGATACTTCAATTTGTAGATCATCAATTGGGCATATTTAATTCAAATTTATAATTTGTATCACTGTTTTGCCAACTTAAATAAGCCAAATTTTATCATTGAATTTATTTTAACATAATGTCGAAAATGTTCCAAATTATTTTTTAAACAATTTTTAATGTAGATTCTAAAGATTTCTTTCTAAAGATTGAGCGAGCAAGTATTTTAGTTACATCCTTTAGAAGTTTAGTTACATCCTTTAGAAATGAATGAAATTACTTTCATTTGTCACTACTAAATCTTTTAGGTATTATATTTCTTTTCATGTCTTGATTAAAGAAGTTTGATGGTGATAAGTAGTAGTAGTAGTGAATTTGATAAAACCCATAGGAACCACTTACACGATTCCCCAAACGGAAGAAAGCTCCTCAAGGATCTCATTACTTATTATAAATCGTATCTGATATAACTATATAAGAACATAAAACAGTTACATCTTAAAACTTTATGTTTATATGTGTATAACATTTAATCGGTTACATGTACAAAACTTGTACAGTGTCGTAAGAAAAACATACAAACTATTTTACTCCCAATACCAGTAGCGAGGATGCAGACAGTGTCAGAGATATGATTGAAAAACAAAAACAAATATGTTTCGAAATTTTCTAACAATTTTTCAAACCTCAGAGAATAATACAAAAATGGTATACTAGTTCGAATCGAAAATTTGTACCCACATTTTTCGAGGAAAATAAAGAGCAGACATTTTAATCTTAATTACCATTGTATAGTCACTAAAAAGTATTTTTTCTTATTTTTTTTAACATAATAAAACTATTTTTAACTTTTATTTAAATTGTGTAAAGAAAAATGGACTGCTTACTTATTTGAGAAACTCATTAGAGGAGTAGATACACAATTGTGAAATTCGTAATATGTTATGTATTTCTAAACATTGTACTGCTAAATTTAAGAAGTATTTTTCGTATAGTGCAGCCGTAATTTATAACAACCCAAACTATAAACTTCAAACAAGTACTAGCTTTTATGGTTTAAAGAAGCATATCAAAGAATTTCTGTATACAGGTAGAAATATATGATTAGTTTAAGTAAATTGTATTTTTTTAGTACAGTTGTCCATTTATGTCTAGTGAATTATTTAGTTGGGAAATAGAGTTGCGTGGAAGAGCAGCTTGGTTGAACGCCGCTTTCTTATTATAAAATTATGTTGTAATTTGTATTATGTACTGTGAAAAATAAAAAGACAAATATTATTATTGTTATTGTTATTTTTATTATTATTTATATTGTCATTGCTTTGTCATTAAAATCAAATAAGCTTTTGTGCATAGAGTGCGTGCCAACACGCCTGCCTGACGAATAGGGTTGGAGTGGGGATATGCTCTTAGGTGGTAAACGAACGAAGTTAGTAGTGTTTTTTTTTATTTGTCGTGGGAGTATCAATCTTTAAAATTTTAAAAATGACTCATATGTACAGAAATACTGAGAGAATGGACATGATTCTTATTTATGGTGAAATTAGACAAAATGGATTAGCATACTGGATATTGGTAATTTACAAATATTACAATATCTCGAATTTCTTCACAATGACCTGTCTGCCCTTCTAGAAAATGTATACCTGTAAAACGCATGTTTTTACATGATGAAGCACGTCCTCACTTTCGACTAAATGAGATTATCTCTATCAAGTGCCTGGAGTACTGTAGATTGGACGGGGTGGACCATGGCCATGGTGTAACATGGCCCTTGCGGCCTCCCAATTTAAACCATCTTGACTTCTTTTTGTGAGGCCATTTAAAAAATGAAGTGCACCGTAATAATCTGCGTTTAGAATAACAGCAACCAGGAGCATTCGCTTTAGTACGGTAAAATTGGATAAGGCGTGCCCAAATGTGTGTACAAGTCGACGGACAAGATGTGCTATTTTTTAATAAATTTCATGTTTCTAATTCTAATAGTGATCAAGTACCGCAATTCTTCTTCAAAATTAGTGTAACAAAATTTTATTCGTTTTAAAGACACTTCACTTAGATCTATCTATATTTAAGTTTATTTTAAAGTAAAACGCTGAAAATCTTTTTTGCACCTGGGTCGGTTTAATCACAGAATTTCGGAGGTTTTTTCATGCGATATGTGATCGTGCCAGTTTGCATTGTCAACTTTCACTCAATTCTCCAGCACTCCAAAGTCCCTGGCATTCTACATGGATGAATTTCGGATAGGAGATGAGTATTCTAGTGCAGTATATACCTTAAAATTGGGGATTTCCAAAGTTTTTGACTGGGTTTTCCTGCAGTATCACTTATAGATTTAATGGCGCATCGCCTAGGGCGAGAGGTCTGCGGTTAAGTACCTACGACAATGTAGGTCGCTTCCTGCAAGTTGAGCCGCTTAGGCCGAGCAGGAAGTATCAAACCAGTTACATCTCACCGGTTCCAATAGGTCGTTGTAGACTCAGATACCATCTAAGTTTGATAAGGATAGAGAAGGATATTTTATAACTGGCCTGTAGAGAAGACGAGGACACTCCCATACACTTTCTAGGGAAACTAAGACAGGATCTTTGGCACCGAGGAGCTGCAAAGGGAAGAGACGAGGAGCCTATCATGGACTAAGATCCTGATATTCATCAAGGTGTTGGGTAGGTTCGAGGAAGGCCAAACGCAGATAGTGGTAGGTAAAAGGGGCCTACTTGTGGCCTAATTGCCAGGCTGTTGCAGCCCTGTTATACTACAATTAGTGTGATTAAAACGTTGATTTATTACATATTTGCATGGAGGAAAGTCTTTTCCTATTCAAATGAATTTCAGTTTAGACAGAGTTGAACAAATTCCACACTTTGTTTCAATAAAACAAAATATCTAATTAAATAAAAAAAATTAACGTCACAAATAAGTAATTACAGGCAATATATAATTGTACTCCTAT
This sequence comes from Monochamus alternatus, assembly GCA_037114965.1. Lineage (NCBI taxonomy): Eukaryota > Metazoa > Arthropoda > Insecta > Coleoptera > Cerambycidae > Monochamus > Monochamus alternatus. Next base: position 29,205,681 of record CM073429.1, read on the forward strand.
TCATTGTAGCAAAACCACACTGGTATAAAATTCTCATCTCTCTCATGTTATAAAAATGGCACTTATAATGTCTCCAAACACAGTAAAAAGGAAAAGAATCAATTTTCAGATAGTTCATAAGAAATAAAAGAAAAGATATATTGTTTTCGGAGCTGCTATAAGGCAATACAATATTACTGAGATACTGAAAAAAAAAAAAACAGTTGAAAACGAGGCCATTAAAACAGTTGGTGTAGTCACGAAAAGAAAGATCACAGACAATAATATGGAAAACATTTTGTGTCCTGCTAATATTTAATACACTATATCATTATGATTTAAATATATTATATGAAATTTTAATACGGATTTACACAAGATTCCTCTAATAGTATCTTCCAGGTATACATTATTTAAAAAAAAATATATCTCAAATTCACTAAGCATTATATTTCCCAACAAACTTTTAAATTAGAGATTCCCATTTTGCGTTTAATGGGCCAATCAAATCCCAATAAGATTCCCAACCACTTTAAACGGAAAATATCTGAATTTCTTAGAAACAATTTTTCCCGCTGAAGTAGAAAATACACCACTATCTCATGCACGATGGTGCTTCTCCACAATTTACAATAAATTTGGGGACATAACTTTTTGCAATAAAATGGTATAAGTTATCAAAATTTTGGAAGAGACAGAATTTATTTGAAAAGAGTAGCTTTTACCAGAAAAACATCGGGACAATCAAATTATACATACAAATATAAATATATGAATATTTTTAACTGAGGTATTCAGTTTAAACAAGTTGTTAAAATTCATTGCATCACGAAAATGATTTTAGACATATATTTTCACATACCTATCAAATTTCATTTTAATTGTTCAGCTTTTTCCGTTTTATAACCATTATTGATATTTTTAAGTTTACAAATTGTTCCTGTCATGATTTTAGAACCAATTTGGAGTGCTTCCCAACCCGAGTAAAACTTTATGTGCATTTCTATCTATGCGTCTTCATTAGCTCGGAATTCAAGAAAAAATAACAGGAAATACATCATTAACTGTTTTTTTAACTAAGGTCCATAATATTTTTACTGTAAAAGTAAAAGACCATTATTAATTAAACAGCTCAAGTAACTATTTTCTTTCGGATGCCGTTTTTGGTTCTAAACGCGTTATGATTCCAAAATTATGTTATTTTCTTGTTTCCAGATTATATGATTACGCTCAGTAATCCTCTTTTCCCTGTGAATTATTATTATTATTATTAACAATTCAATAAGGGCAGAGGACAAAGTCCTATTATGCCCGTTACAAGAAAAAAAAACAACAAATAATATGCCTGTGACAAGTAAGTACATACAATTAAATTACATTTACATTTACAATTAATCGGTGTGAGAACTGACAAACAGTAGCAAAATGACCAATAAACACTTAAACTTACAAATAATAGCAAAAAGACAAATGCACAAATTTAATTGAGAAACCAATCTAGCCAAAAGCGATCATATAATTGTCAATCTTATTTTTAAAAGAATTAATTGATTGAGCATCTAATACATCAAGGGGCAGATTATTCCAAAAGTCAAAGTTCCTCTTACTAAGAAAATGCTGTCTAGCCCGTGTCTTGAAAGTTGTACTTCATAATGCGGAACGTTAGAATCAGGTCGCCTCTGAGACGTCGTTGCTGAAACGTTGTAAGATTGGCTAAGTCAAAGCTCTCTTCATATGACGGTTTAACAGGGCCAAAACAAAGGCACGGCGTTGAACTTTCTCCAACATTTCTCGGTCGCGAACAAGTTCAGGGTACCATACTGGACCGGCGTATTCGAGAATCGGACGAACATACGATTTGTACAGTCGGCAACACGTATCAAACGACAATTTGGAGAACGATTTTTGTAACAGAAACAGTCTAGCTTTGGCACGTTTGCACACTGGGGCGATATGATCACTCCACGTTAGATTAATGTTCACTGTGAGTCCGAGATCGTTATGTGATAATACGCTCCTGAGCGACTGACCATTAATGGAGTTTGGAAAGTTAGGATTGTTTTTGCCCAGGTGGAGAACAACACACTTATCAACGGAAGCAGCCAATCGTTGCACCACACCGTCAGGGAGTCCAGATCTTTTTGAAGACTTAAATAACTGCTAAAATCAAACTTTTTGTGTGACTCACTTATGACCCCGATCACATATTTTATATAACCTTCAAATTATGATGGTTTGTTTTTTTAAGAAACCAGTTACAATTTTTTATTATATACTGCACAGAAGAATAGGTGAATGAATTCAAGTAATGCTAGTAAATTTGGAAGTAACAGAGCTTCAACATGTACCTAGACAAAATAAATTATGTTTACTTATGCTATAGATAACATTACATTATTCTCTATTAATTATTTATGAAAATTACCCATATCTATATTAAAGATTCAGTATGATAGTTGCATATTAATTTCAGATTTAATATTTTCACAAGAACTTTTCAATTAACTTCAGAATGTAACTACCTGTCTGATGATATATTAGTCTGTTGATTTGGAGATATCTTCAAACCCATGTTTTCGAGCAAACACAATTCTACGGATGTAGCATTTATCGTTATTTAACCAATTTATATAACTCGTAGCAATACTAACAAAACATTGTATTACACTTTTTATCGCGTTGTAAGCGCATCTTAGAGTGATTTTAAATCTATTACCAATGTATATTGGTATCTATAACTTTCTAAATTGGTCAAATACCAAACAGTAATCAATATGGCCTTTTCAGGTGTTACAGGAGGCAACCACTTCTTGGTAGTTTTATAGGTCTATAAACGATTCTGATGCAGTACGATCTATTTATTCTAAAATGTGCATTAAAATCTGTAATGGAATATGGAATACTAAGGTACAGTAATTTCCACAATTTTTTTAATTCGAGTGTGATATTTTCTATTATTATCAGAACTTAAAGTTTCTACATTTCCATAGAAAATTAACTTATATTTTATCGATATCGAATTATAAAGTTTTGCATATCAGAAGAAAAATTTACATTTTTCGGAACGAAAGAAAACTTCAAGGTTTCTATAATAATATTTGGAGAATTTCATCCATTGCTCAACAGATTTCCACAAATAGACCCTATTTCGTGTTGGAAATATTCGATTTAATAAAAGAAGCAGAGAAAGAACAATTTGTAATAATGAAATAGAATGAACTTCTGTTACTTGGACAGGAGAAATAAGTGACACAATAAATTTGGATGAAGGTCTGTACCGCAATACAACAAATTCATCCGATATATTTATATTTTCATTTATGCTTTTTTAAATGATGAAATGAATGCGATTTAACTCTGTTCTATTATTTCTGATAAAGAATATTTCAACAAACGTTCTTTTTCCATAAATTTTTTATAGACTAGTTAGGTTACAATAATTTAAAATTTATTTCTGATAATTAAAACTACATTTTTTTAAATAGTACTATAATTTCTAGACCTAGGTTGTGTAAAATTAAATGTCTATTTTTTTTTCTACTAAAAAAGGCTAAGTATTATGTGAAATAATAATAATAATAATTTTTATTTTCAATTGATTTACATTGTAAATATGATAAATTACCAAGCATAAATCTAATATAATTATAAATATAAAATATAGACATTACATAAAAAGAAAACAAATTAGATATCCATAACTGACAGTAAAAATAAATAAGTTAGCAGCATTCACATGAAAATTTATTTTAGAATGGACAATAGCAAATTTAAAATGGTCCCTAATGTCAGTCCAAAAAATTGCTAGTCAAGTATGCATCTGCATTATAAAAAGAATAATATTTTAATAATTTCTTTATTTTGCATTTAAACGATATAATATTTAGACTGTTACGGATATCGTGAGGCAGATGATTATATAACCTAAGTGGCAATGCAGACGATTTGAGACCTGAGTAGTTCTACAGTGTGATATGTGTAGATTATTTGAATTTCTCAAATCGTATCGGGAATTTCTCTAAATTTGTTTTTATCTAAATTACGCAATTGTACAAAGAACAAACAGTTAAATTTCCAGTTTGCTTAAAATAAGATCTACAGGAACTATTACGTTTTAAATTGAACATATTTCTGATTATTCTTTTTTACATTATAAAAACTTTATATAAACTAGTACTGCATCCTAAACAGATATTTCCATAATTTAATACAGATTCAATGCAACCGTAATAGCAAAGTTTTAAAACTTATAAACTGAGGCGTTATTTAATTCTCCATATGGCATAATTTTGTGTAGCCAATTTTTTCAAAATTTCATTTACATGAAATTACCATGAACGGTGATTGTCTAAATGTACTCCCAAAAACGTAACAGCATCACTCTGCAATATGCTTGCCGTTGATGCCTTAATCAATAAGCTATAGTCATCGCGTGTACCTATATGTACACTACAATGGCTGGTACACACTTCAGAGGCGATATCATCAACTGTAATGTGCCGATCGTTTCCAATAAGGTCACAGATTGTCCGAATATTCTCATCTGCAACACTTGTTCTTGGATGATTATTGTGAGTCCCATTTCCTACAGCTTCACGGCCGCTTTTAAATTTCAAGATCCAGTCATAAATTTGGATACATGACAATGTCGTTTCTTCAAATTGTGTTTACAATCTCGTTAAAATTTCTGAGTGTTTAATGCCCTGATTTCTAAAAAATTATAATAATACGTTGCGCAATTGACGACGGAACCTGCTGCTCTGACAGAATGTTACATACTGCAGATTGTGAAAGCAGCAGTGACCAGTCAATACATCTTCTCCCCATATCCACTCTCTAGATTCCCCTAGCCCTATACCTCAGTCGGGCGCGAACATAAGTTGGGAAAACTGAACTCGATTTATATTAGACATAATTGGGACAGATACATCAATCAACACGTGCGTAGAAAAGTCCATTGCCTCTACACTTTGTTAGTATGGAATGGCAAAGAATATATATATATATATATATATATATATATATATATATATATATATATATATATATATATATATATATATATATATATACAGGCCTTTTAGGCCCAGAGCTGTGTTATTCTCCTCCACTTCATTCTGTTCTTTGCCTTTATTTTCCAATCTGTTACATTTTTCTCCCTTAGATCTATTGCCACTGCCTCTCTCCATCGCTTCCTCAGTCTTCCTCTTTTCTTGTAGTTAGGTTTACTCCCTACTATTTTCTTAATTGCCATTTCATCTTCTATACGTTCTAGATGCCCTAGCCACTGCACTTCTCTGGCTTTTACAACTTCGTCTATTGTTGGTGCCTGGTACATTGCATAAATTTCCTCATTATTTCTCCTTACATAGCCTTCCCTCGTGTTCTTACTCCCTAGAATTCTTCTTAAGATCTTCCTTTCCCACCTTAAAAGGTTTTATCTTGACTTCGTATTGAGAACCCAGGTTTCACTACCATACAGCACTGTCGGTCTCAAAATTGTTTTATACATTCTAAATTTTACTCCTCTGTATAAATTATTTGATTTCATTAAGTGGTTGACTGCTGCCGAACTTCTGTTTGCTTTTATTATTCTCCTATTAATTTTTTGCCCCTCATGACAGTTAACTGTTATTAGCGCCCCCAAATACACACATTCTTGAACTTCTTCAAACTCCATCTCTCCATGCTGTGTTTTCAATTTAAAATTGGTATCTTTTTTTTGTTCTCCTATTATCAAAAGCTTACTTTTCTCTTGATTTATCTGCAATCACACTTTACGTTCTTCCTCCACAAGTTTTCTCGTTACTTCTTTTAATTCCCTGCTATCTCTAGCAATGATGGCCACGTCATCTGCATAACTTACTATTTGGTGACTTTTAAACAATATGTGTACATCTTTGTTCAATTGACTATCTGTTATGACCCTCTTTAGTACTAAATTAAAAGAAGCGTTGAGAGTGGGTATCTTTGTATCAGTCCTGTGTCAATAGCAAAACCTTGCGAATATTCACCTTTTATTCGTACTTTGGATTTAGTAATTCCTAAAGCCATTTTGAATAGCCTAATCAATTTGGTTGATATCCCAAATTGTTTCAAAATTTTACTTAGTTTATCCCTTTTGACCGAATCATATGCTTTCCTAAAGTCCACAAATAAAACCATTGCTTTAATCCCATACTTACAGCATGTAGTCAGAATTTCCTTCATCATGAAGATTTGATCCGTTGTTAACCTCCCCTTTCTAAAACCTGCTTCATACTCCCCTGTATTTGTCGTTTTCCCAAATGATTACAAATTAGCAATCCAGCAGTTAAATAGCGACTTAGGGATATTGGGGAATGGTACAAAAAATGGCCTAAATCCTTGTTTTCCAAAATTTCAGTTTCACTTGAAAATGGTAGTGAATGATAGATTTATGGGCACTAAAAATTGCCGTTTTTTCCAAAACGAAGTATTTAAACAAAAAATTACAAAAGAGGTAAAATGATGAGAAGAAAATTCTACGTTTGATATTTCAAGAAAAAGCTGCATATGCGTACTTATAAATAATTGGAGGGGATAAAGGGTACTGCATCCCTCAGTTACCTCTATTCACCCTTCGATATTTTTTAATCAAAATTACATGAAAAGTATGCCGGAATAAGATAAAAGTACGTGCAAAATTTCAAGTGTGTATCTTACAAAACAATGGGATTATTATCAAAAATAGTTTTTTAAAATGTAACTTTAACACCCTGTATATTGAACAGGGGCGCCTAAATAAAAAATGGCATAAGGAAAATCGCATTATTTTTGTCCAAAGAATATGTGGTTATTGGTATAGCCTTCTATTTTGGGACACCCTGTATAATAATTAAGCTTTACACAACATATAAATAATATTTTAAAAATTGCATATGCTAGACTTAAATCTTTATATAAATTTAAATTTGTTCTTGATACATCTATTGAAACAATGTGATTCTCTTATTGTATCTCTTTTTGATTATTATAATGTAGTTTTAGTCGCGTCAAATTAGCATTTCACTTGTAACTTTTTGCGGAGAGGTCCGATTGAGATGCGGTTCAGCGAATTTTTTTATAACAAAAGGTACACTCGCAAATTTTTCATTTTTTATTTAACAAATGACACATTTTTGTTGAACATATGGCAAATGTCACACACGATTCAACGAAGTTCAGACATTTTCGTTGAATCGTGTGTGACATTTGCCATATGTTCAACAAAAATGGGTCATTTGTTAAATAAACAATTAAAAATTTGCGAGCGTACAGAGGTTAGATGTACCTTTTGTTATAAAAAATTCCCTGAACATTTTGCAGAAAACCGCATCTCAATCGGACTTCTCCGCAAAAAGTTGTCTATTTTCACATTTTTTATGCTAATTTGACGTGACCATTTATGGTCCGTGTTTGTCAGTTTATGAAGCAAAAAGTATTCAAATTTTGCAAAATACCTGCATGAAATTTGCATGTAATGTAAAAAGGATGGAGCTTATTATTCCATACATACATTATGCCTGTATTGTAAAAAAATATATACTTAGATTCAAAAAGCCCATCATATCTTCAGCAGAAACTTATTTTTGGGGAAGCATATAATTGTGCTTTAAGATATTTAGATTTGTTAAGTGTTCCGTACCACTCCACTATCTTTTTTGAATGTTTATTTACATACTTTTCGTGTTTCATATATAATAGCATTCCGAGATCATTAAAGAATATTGTCAGTTATCCATCTCATAAGAAACATATCAAAAAATGCTATCATAAAACTTCAGATAATTTCATGTTTCAAATCGCTGTCAGCACTGATGTCTACCTATTTCGTTTCGTCGTAATATTAAACTTATAATAATTGCTTATTTGATTATATTTTGGAAAAATTAAAAATATGTAAACTTCTCATTTTCTTTTCGATTGGGCCGATTGAGTCATTATAATTATATGTATTCATGCTAGAAATGATTAATTAATTTATGCCAAGCACTAATATAAATCTAAAAATTGCTGTGCAAATGACAATATAGCAACTGTTGAAATTGAATCTCTGTATGAAATATTTCAGTAGTAGAATGAAGTTCTCTGATTTCTTCAAAATGTAAACAACCACATTTGCTTTTACTAATAAATCTATCAGGACGCAGAATCGAGCTTCGTGTTAGATTAACTTTGTGAAACACATGACACATTATACAACAGATTGTTTAATGAAAGTTGTTTATTTTTACGTTCCCAATTGCTTCTTCGAAGGAATGTCCTTGTTTCGATAAAACCTTATATAGTCTGCTGGATAATTTTAAATTCATGAAATGAGGTGTCAGTTGAGCCTTATAAATTTAACGCTTAGCTGTCACGAATAGGATGCTGAGGTTAGGATAAAATTTTGCATCAAAGTAGGTCTTGATCAAACTGAGGATCGATTTATCAAAAAAGAACAAGGGAATCGGGATGTAGTGTTCGGTTTGGTAATACTTTATCTTAAATAAATGACGCAATACATGCCCTTCAATAATTTTGTAAAGTGATATCTCATGGCCAACTTGGAGACATGACAGAATCGGATTTTACCACGATTTTGCATATAGAGTAAGCTCGGAACGTTAAACCGAACCCGAGAAAAACTGTAATTGCTGTTTAGAGTGATCCAACTAAAATATATTTGTGTAGATGTGTCTTTATAAAAATATAATTTTCCAAATTTTCTTTATTTTGACTTTCAGAAGCATGCTTATAAAATGTTTTAAGATAGTTCCTAGGTTTGCCTTAAATTAATTTTATTTTCATTTTAACAGCTCTACGAAAACAATATCTTACAAGAAAAGATTTAATAATATTTTGGACACTTACTTCTCTAAGTTCACACACAGTATTGATAAATTCCAGATAATGAATTAAACAAAGAAATAAACAGAGGTGTGCTATGGTAGAAAACAATTGACTCACTCCGAACAACTTTTAAATATATTTGCAGCTTTCACCATATTTATTCAGCAATTGACAACCACGTAATTTGTCATTTTCAGCTAATTAACTTTTTTAATTTTAGCTTTCAATAGATTAATAATTTCCACTGTTTTATTTACCCCATCCATTTGCATCCCCTTTTGATTTTACAGATAATTGTTCTTCCCAAGTAATTTACTGTTTGCTTCGTTCTTATAATTTCCGTCTCCTTTGATAGTCTTGCAATGTTTCTCCTCTTTATTTTATTTTGCCTCTCTATATTTTGTGGCGAATTTTAATTAAATAGAATTGGAGTAACAGAAATTAAGGAAACTTCCTGCAATAATTTAGAGTCAGAAGATATAATTTGAGGTAATCATTCACATGTGCCTTTGAAGTTGTGTAGCTCCACTATTGAGGTCTCGATAAAGTGTCACCATTAATTTGTGTGTAAAATTGCCGCGCAGATTATAACTTCCGGGGGGTGCCAAATGAAATTTTCAAATTTCTGGTAGATCCCAAGAAATATTTAGTAACGTGCTCTTACGGAGCTTTGAATTTATATTATAGTCCAGGAACCTTGTCGCCTGAATGGGAGGGATCTTGGATCAGATCCGATAGTTCTGACTTTTTACTGAGTTGTTTATGACGTTGGATCAATAAATAATCTACCAGTCTTTAGTTTTTGACAATTTTAATCATAAAGCGCTAGGTTTTTCGATTATAACTGCGTATACGTTTTTAAAGTAAAGAAAATTTGCCACAATTTGAACCAGGAATCGTCCCTGTAAACCCAATAGTTTCCGAAATACAGTTTATCAATTTTTTAGAACGCAGAAATTGTAATATTTTGTTGTTCTGTAGGATTTCGACCCTGTGGACCTATTTTCATCGGGAAATAATCCGCTAATATATTTTAATGGACGCTGGAATAGGTTTGAAGGGACCTTCAACATATAGTCCTCTTTCTCACGAAGTTTCGTATTTATGAAATTTTAGAGAGCCAAAAACGATATACGAGCGCATTTAATAATATATCTACCACTCGTTCTAGTTACGATGATTAGCCCAGAAGTCGGGAGACGTGTGCGGAAGAGGGGCGACATATTTTTAATAAGCCGGCCGTATTTGCGCCCAGGAACAACTTACGTTGGTAGGCTCTAACCACCATTCAGTGCAGAAATGAGAGAAACCTCGAAAACCTCATCAATTAGGGAGATGGGCAAACGTCAACCGGTATCAATCTCTCACATTGATCCAAGCCAACGTTCTTCCACCCTATCATATCCGCAGAGAGGGTGTCAATCCTCTCAACAAATACAGCTGATCTACGGTTTACCGGCCGCAGGATTCGAACCTGCGGTGGGTAGCAAACACGATTCAAGTACTGACGCCTTAAACCGCTTGATCACCGACCCATCCTTAAAAAAAACTTTTAACTTCAATATTTAAAAAACAATACAAACTGCGGATACAGATTTTTGTTCACAGTCTATTATACGTCTATTTGACATCGGTATGTCATGACCTCGTTAGAGCTATTAACGTTTTTACTTTTTTTTATAAAAAAATATAAATACGCAGATACGACATTTAGCGAAATCCTTTTAGGTGACATTTGTAGTTACGAAGTAGTAATTATTGTTATACAGGACTAGGATGGCAAAAATGACAAAAATAGAATCAAATAAGTTTATTAAAAAAAATTAGAGAGCGAATATTTACCACTTCTATATACATACATACCTACTTACGTTATAAACTTAAAATAAAATAAATACACTGCAAGTGAAACAAATTTTACTTCTCGTGGAGCAAAGACTTGAAATTCTCATTAATCATTTTTGTCACTAGAGTTTGACTACTGCATAAGGAAATTCCTTTTTTGTAGTCTTATGTGGTTCATTATTTAATGGTGTAGCTATCAATATAGGCAATCTGTCCTTTTAATATTTTGAATCCAGTGACATAGTTATTCCTAGATGGCTGTACTTGGAAAAAAATTCGTTGTAATAGGGATGTTCGAAGTGATAGAAGTCTTGGGAGAGTGCCGTCAATAAAATACGTGCCGTATAACTACAATATAGTATTTGCATTATAATAAAAATTATGATTAATTTTATAAAAGCGCGGCTGATGAATGCAGTTGCGACATCAATGCTTCTGTAGAGATACTTTTGGACTCTTTCACCAACTCTGTAAGATCACTTATAACTACTCTACGTGATATAGGATGTTTAGTCTTTGCTAGATACTTTCTCTGTAAGAAGTTCGACATTTTGTTTTCTGGTCAAATAAAAAAAAAATCTCCGCGAAATTAGCGGGACATCAATCTCTACCTGTCCGATAGTAAAGCAAATATGGCAGGCAAATGTACTAAATCCTTAGAGCGAGAAAAAGTGTTAAGTTTATTTCAACACAGGGAAATTATTACGCGTGGATATATTTTCCAGCTACTTTGAATCTCGATCCGCGCCGCTCCTAAACAACAACGAGCTAATGCTAAATAGAAGAAATATAATCCAGGAGTAAAGTTCCGGACTCAATAAATGCATTTACAAAATATCGAAAATAAACAAAATTAAAACACCATAAAAAAGCAGGGTTCAACTTTGCAGCACAAATACCTTATCATATTAAAAATCCTTTATGTTGAAACAATATAAAAATGACAAAGAATCTACGCCAAAATGAGGTAGATTTCTTATTCAATATCCACAAATGACTTCATGGAGTGAAACAGTAAATAAGTAGATAGGTTAAGGAGATTCTGAATAACAGGAATAAACACTGAAATATTAAAGCCACATTCGATCCATGTTATGGTTATGTTCAAAGTCAGCGGACATAGCCGGCTCTCCACTGCGACTAAAGGATCTATGGTGACTCATACCTAAAACAGTTCATTCAGCAAGTTTAACCGCTTTATGAAGCTAATAACCGTATTGGGTGATAATTTGTCCACATACCCCGGCAGGAGTTACACCTTGTCTAATAGGGAGAATATGTTCCCCTGCAGGACAGTGATATCTGTTCCACTGATTCCCTTATGGCCGGTGTTTGCTGTTTGGTCAAAGAATCCTGGCTAAAACTAGGAATGTGCTCACTAATTATGTTACTGTCTGTGCCCAGTTACCTAGATCAGGGCATAACCATTATAGATCAAATGCATTTGCGATTGGTATCAATTAGATAGATCATGTTTTTCTTCGGTTGCACAAACTAGGCTATTCGAATCGCAATACGTCTTTAAATATCTACAGTAGCGTACTACGTGGTTAAGTGATATTTTCGGATTGAACGTTTCATATAATTACGATCGAACTTCACAGATAAGTCCCTTTGATCGTTCAATTATCATCACAAGCTACAATAAATAAAGTATCCAAAAAGTTTGAAGAAACCGGAAGTATAAAATATTTACCTGGATTACGAAGGCGAATAACGGTAATACTTTAGTCATATTTATAAAAGTTATTTAAAGAGAAATATGCAATATTGTTTTAACAACGTCGCTTTACATATTATTGTTTTACCCACGTTTAACTTGCCGTTCATACAGAGTGATAAAATTATAGGTATTCATGGATAAATAATTTAGTATTTTAAGTATGAAAACATTTTACTATTTATTTTTTGTGTACCTATTTAGTATACATTCACGGAAAAACATATATTTTTATTATATAGGTAGAGTTTAACATCTATTTAACTGATTCATTTCAAAATAGTAGCATCAAATTTGAATTAAAAAATATTTTCAGAACTGCTCGATTGCTCGGTTACGTTCAAATAAAACAAGAATATTGCTCTTGTGAACTGAAGATGGAAATCACCTCAGAACATGAATTAAAATAAAAAAATTGTTTTCTGCAAAATTCACTTTGATGAAACTTGAATGTACACACGAATGAGGTGAAGATTTCTCTAACTCTAGATATCACCCAATTTACATGTATTGTATTCTTGAATTGGATATCATTTGTGCGTCTTTTATCTTTTACCTGTACATATGTACAATTTTATCTTAGTAACTGTTATTTCAAGTGTTTAAATCAGCAGTTTAAATTTGTCCATCCGGTTACTTCAAATTTAAAAATTCCAATTCCTCAACAACCATTTTGTCTGTTGTATGTCCGCGAAATTTTCTTGAAATAAAACAAATTGTGCCATCAGGTGTACAATCTATTAAAAATGTTATGATATTGGCGCCCTGCTTTCAAGAAATCCAAATTTAACGGCGACTTTAGGCGTGAAGTTGAAGACTGAACAATATAATTTTGTACACATAGGCTTTTCCGTTAAATTTTCGATTAGTGAAATAAAAAAATAGAAAATTATCCCATTGGGAAATCGTATGTTTTATTTCTTTGACGGTAATTTGACATGTCATTTAGGAGAGAGGGGGCCACAATAAAACATTTTCTACTTTGTTGGGCATAACTCCAATAAATACTATGAGTAAAATGATTTTAATAGATATTGTGTAGCTTGCAATTGCTATAAGGATAAATACGAAATTTTAATAAATAAATATTTTTTTAACATTAGGACCTAGTGTCTCATAGTGGACCAAGTATAGTACACGGTGAAATTCAAAATAGACAGTAACGTATTTATAATAGCTATTTATGATATACGTGTAAAAAGTTCGTGACGTTAAAAAACTCGCTACGCTCGTTTTTTAATCATCTTCACTCACAAAATAAAATCACTTTTAACACGTATAACATACACTATTTTTTCTACAAAACAATCGGAAGAACTTTAAACTCAATAAAAATAAGAAATCAAAAAATACCACACAGATCGCAATGTTTATGAACCAAAATTTTCGTAGCAACCAGTGCTGTTGTTTTACGGAAAAAACGCAAAAATATTGACAGTATTTTCTAGTAATATTATAAGTATAATGAATAATCTCGATAATGAGCCTAACGAATCCATCCCTGCTAAAATCGAAGAAGCCGCCAGTCGAGCAACATTGGAATTATTGCAGGCGAAATCAAAGGAACAGTACGAAATCGCTTATATACCCTTTTCGGAATGGTGCAAAATTAAAAAGGTCCCTGGAAAATGTAACGAAAGTGTTTTACTGGCATATTTTGAGGAAAAAGCCAAGATATGGAAATCGTCAACGTTGTGGTCAAATTATTCCATGATCAAAACTATGTCAAAAACAAAGCAAGATCAAGATATAAGCAAACATTATAAACTTATTGCTTTTTTGAAACGGAAGGGTGAAGGATATCAAGCAAAAAAAGTCAAAAGTTTTGACGAAGACGTATATCGACAAATTTCTCACAGAAGCAGAAGACGAAAAGTATCTGATGATGAAAGTTGCAGCAATAGTGGGTGTCTTCGGGGCGTGTCGCCGGGAGGAATGGTGTCAGATGACCATCGACAATATCGAATATTTGGGCACTTCGGTTGATGTGACCATAACAGATACTAAAACGAAAGTGCCTCGGACTTTCAGTGTTGTTGGTGAATTCTATTTAAACTTTTTTAGAAAGTATATGGCACTCCGGCCACCCAACGCTGACCATAGACGACTTTTTCTTAAATATATGAAAAATAAATGTGTGAAGAATCCAGTCGGAATTAACATGTTTGGTAAAATGCCTGCCGACATTGCAGAGTTCTTGAATCTACCAAATCTTCAACTCTACACCGGACACTGTTTTCGTCGTTCATCGGCGACATTGTTAGCAGATTCTGGTCTGGTATTCTTCTTACTACCATCAAGAGACATGTAGGATGGAAATCTTCGACGGTAGCTGAAGGCTACATTGAAAATTCACTGGAAGAGAAGAAGGAAATTGCGTGCCAAATACTTCCTATTGCTGCAACTACTAGCAAGACCACCAGTACTACCAGTAGCATTTCTACAGAAAATAGATGTGTCACACATGTTGACAGTAAAACTAACTTAAGCATGATGACTCCGCAGGGAATTACAATTTCAAATTGTTCTAATTTTACTATAAATGTTAATAGTAATAACTAATTAAAATGTTGGCTTGTACTTATTTAAAATAAAAAGTTGTTCATGTGTTTGTTAAAACGTTTTATTAATTTTCAAAACAAAATTTAAATAAACTTTGATTTACTTTTAACACTAGTGTTAAAAGTAACTTACTTTTAACACGCGTGTCAAAAAATGACATTTTTAACATCAAAAATGACAATTAAAAAGCCCACTTTTAACAGTTTTGTAGAAAAAGTTATTTATGAATCAGTAGGAACGACAATAAAATATGCAACCACAAAAATAGAAAATACTAAAAAGGTAAAATAGTTTTTAAAATAATAATTAAAGTAGGGATCTCATGTCAAGTGAACCAAATGGAAAACTTCAAATAATTCGACATCGTATTTCTCTTTATCAGAAATATCAGCTACTGTTGGAAATAGAAAACAGCAATCTTCTAATTTGTTTGTCTTCAACAAAAAGATATTTCATATTCACCACCTCCCAATTCATTCAGGATCCTTCCGATATAATAATTGAATCTAACAAGAAAAAAAGAGTTTTTTCGCCTTTTGCTTTTCTCTTCCCATTTAATTCTGATATTCTGCTTCGGTTCTTTTATGAAACATTTTTTCTATTTTCTTTTTCCAAATGAGCTTCTTTCTCAAGTGTGTGTTATTATTGTGCTTCTTTTCTTTTCCCTTTGTGTCTTTTTTTCGGCTATGCTCTTTAGGAAATTCTTTAAATTCTTGAGGTGAAATGTTTTTTTCCTTTAAAATATTAGTACCAATAACGTTTCCAGTTCAAGTAGCCACATTTAATCAAAGAGTGAATTCCACATTTTTTAAACCCAGTATTAGTTGGTATCAACGCCTTTGTGAAGGCTTTCGCTATGAATTCGCTAACATCATAAATAGATAGAGGGTATAACCATCCAGAATTGACAAGCGGAATTATAGTAACTTCTGAAGGGAGCAAATATTGGCAAATCAAGGGGTTGGGTTTTATTACTTGTGTGTGTTAGTATGTGCACTTCAGCATTCCTTGCTTTATCCACAACTTAAATGCTGATAAGACTCTCATGGTTGTCAAATATTAGTAAGCTAGGCCTTTCTTTACTACGACCTGTATGTTTAATACAATGATCTATGAAAAGAGGAAATAATTCAGCATTCATCTGGCCAGAAGGATTGGATGGAAAACCATCTTTCAGAATATGTTCATTAAGCTTCTTCCGAGGGAATACCATAATTGGTCGGATATAAGTGTCTAAAGCAGATGCAATAAAACATGTTGTTACCAGTTGCCTTCTTTCTCCACCCGCTTAATTCCCTTTATTGCTACGATTTTCTTAGCAATATATATACTGCTCGTACCCGTTTCATCAAAATGAAAAATACGAGAACCTCCCCTAACTTTGTAAAAAACTGGAAAATGTTGTGCCTATTGAATGATGGTTAACCTTGAAAAATTACATTGTTCTGATTGACAAATGCTGAGATTGCTCCTTCTTTTTAAAAATCTAAGTCAATCTGGCCTTGCCGCCTTATTTTTTCCCATGATCCTGGGAACCGTTTTTTCGTATGCGAGTTCTCTCATTTTGGCTATGGTTAAACAACGGGCTATTTTTGCTTCAAGTCTGAATATAATCTGCTAGTGAAGATTTCTCATTTTCCGTATTGAGATTCAGTCTTGGTTTCTTAACATATTAAAATAATATCACGTATTTAATATAAAAATGTTATGCTGCTTCTTTTAATGACTAGTTATCATGAAGAACAGCATTAACAGCTGCGGCCATATTTTCTTTTATTGCACTACCTATTTTCCCAGGTTTGGGCTTTCTCACCATCTATAAACAGAAAAATATATTACCAGATGTACTATGGTACACCGTCAAATATTTTACTGTGAATTTTAGCTAATTGTTTAATTGTTTCAGAGTGTACTTTTAACAAATTTCTGAAAAACTTATACTGAAACTTAATAACACATGATTGAAAAGAAATAGCTTATAGGTTAACTTAAGAAATGATCCAAGCAACGGAGAAAACATAGAAATAATGATTTAGCGAGATGTTATATTTACAATATCTATGAAATAACTTATGCTAAGAAAATATTATGTTACCTTAAAATCACAATTGTTACACTAAAATTATATCCAATCTTTAAAATGCAAACATACGCCTACTTCTAAAAGCTATCTGTCAGGTGACTATTGCCAACTGACCGGAATTATGGTAGGGCGGCATATTTGAAAATGACTTGTTTCAGTGGACACTGTTTCATCATGGCTTACTCTCTCCTACTTGGATGCGTTTTGAACTGATTCCAACCCTGGAATTGATTTTAGTTTCAACAGAATGGCACTCCTACACAATAAGAGATTACCTTAATTAAGTTTTCCCAATTCGATGGATGGGCAGAAAAGGACAGCTTGAATAGACACCACGGTCCCCTGAGTGATCTCTACTATTTTTTTTGTGGGGTTATCTCAAAAGGAAAGAGTATATGAACAGACTAGATATTATCAAAGGATTGAAAAATTATATCAGGAAACAAATTCCAACCAAAACACGAAATATTATTCAAAACATAACATGATGAAATTGAAACACCGAATGCACTGTGAAATGGTTAATGGGGATCACATTTATCATTTGCACATTTGCTGTAATAAAGAATCTAGACCAAAAGTTACTGTTCTCATTTACTTTGTTCATTTTTTGTATGTACTTATATTGTTTAATATCTCTGCTATAATTTACTACCTTCTATATAATTTTGCCTTGTAATTGGATCATTTGTTCGGCAATTATTATTATATTATTATTATTATTATTTATAGGGCAGTGTTTTTCCATTCATTATGTCTTAGCAGGTCATAATATGACACCCATTGTAAGGGAGCTGATTTGTCATTTGGGGTTGCAATTACGACGAGGCGTCTCCGTCTACAGCGCGCATACTGAGCACGCGGTGAAATTATCATCTCGCGTTCAACGGATGCGAGTACAATCGCCGCGCAGTGTCGCTTTCTACTTCCAGTTATCAGAGTCTCGTAGCGTTGGAAAAGCCGCGGAAAAGCAAGCGTGAGCGGGAAAGTTCTCCGGCAACGCGGTGAGTGTAGTGTACCCCTGAAACATGACGGAACTTTTTTCGCAAAATTAAAGGACATTTTTTCTGGCCTACGACAAAAGGTAGGATCTCCAATTTTTTACTTCATAAGCTGAACTGTCCGCGACTCAGAAATATTTTTGGAAATTTCAGTTTCACCATGGTTTGAAATATACTACAAGTTTTGTTGAAAATTGAAGCAGTTTTGTTACACATTGCATTATAAAAAATCATGTCATATTTTTATACAATTTTGGGCCATATTATTTATTACATATTATATTAACACTAAGTGTGCTCACAGATTACTATCTGGATAAAAAAACCTTTTATATTTCTTTTTTTTTTAAAGAAAAGTTATTTTTCATAAAAATATTTGTTAAAATAAATGCATTCCCATTAAAAATTTAAATTTTGATAGATATGTTATCTATTGACAAAATAAGAAAATGTAGAATAGGTCAAAAGTGAAGAAGATTTATTTTGGAATTAAAAACAAGTAGTATGTATTAAATTAAAAATTAAGTTCAAATTCATACTATATTATTAATTTTATTAAAATAATAATAATAATAAATATTGGAAATCATCCAAATGTTTCATCTCATTAACATTCGGTTTAAACATTTTTTTAAATTTTTTTGTGGCAGTTTTACATGTCTAGTAGAAAATAGAATACTTTCTCCAATTTTTTTACTGTATCCGAAGCTGAACTGTCCGCGACTAAGAAATATTTTTAGAAATTTCGTTTCACCATTGTTTGAAAATTACTACAAAAAGTTTTGTTAACTGAAATTGAAGCGGATTTTTTTACACATTACATTCTAAAAAAATCATGTCAGGTAGTTAAGAAAAGTTCTTCATAAAAACATTTGTTGAAATAAATGCATTAACATACTACCAAAAATTTAAATTTTGATATATTAACTGTTGACAATATAAGAAAATATAGAATTAAAAATAGCAATTATCTAAAAATTAAGATCAAGTTCAAACTTATTATTAATAATTTTATAAAAAAAAATAATAAAAATTGGAAATAACCCAAAAACATTATTTAAATGTTTCATCCTGTTAACATCCAGTTTCAAATATTTTTTTTTCAAATTTTTCAAAATTCTAAAGATTTTTGCCAAGATTATGATTTAACCAATTACGAATGAGAAGAACTGAATAGGAACAGCAATATTATGATGAAAATAAATATTTTACATAAATGTCATTATTTTTGGCGAGCAGATGCAACTAATGTTTGGCCACCACGAACTTTTGATTTGATCATTATAGATTTATATTTATGGAGATATTTAAATCAATTAAATCAAGTAAAACAATATGCCAATGTTGAAAAACAAAATTAGAGATAATGTAAATATTTTGACGCGGTGAATATAGTGTACTCCTGAAACCTGACGGAACTTTTTTCGCAAAATTAAAGGACATTTTTTTCTGGCCTACGGCAAAAAGTAGGATCTCCAATTTTTTACTGCATCCAAAGCTGAAAGTGTCCGCGACTCAAAAATATTTTTTTAATTTTATTTTCACCATTATTTGAAAATTACAACAAAAAGTTTTATTAACTGAAATTGAAGCGGATTTTGTTATATTTAAATAATCATATGAAATATTTTTATACAATTTTGGGAGATATTATTTATTACACATTATATTAATACTATATAAAGTGTGCCCACGGATTACTATCTAGAGAAGAAAACCTTTTATATTTCTTAGTTTTGATTTTTTTAAAGAAAAGTTATTCTTTATAAAAATGTTTGTTAAAATAAATGCATTACCATTAAAAATTTAAATTTTAATATAATAGCTGTTGACAAAATAAGAATATAGGTCAAAATTAAAGGGGCTATATTGTAAATTTAAAAATAGGTAGTATGTTTTTCTTTAGTTTTATTGGGTTTTTGCCACACTTCTGAAAAAATAATAAAGATTAATTAAATAAGCCCTTGCGCCAAACGTATCAGTCAAGGATTATTTTTGAAACTAAGTTTGCCTAACCAAAAAATCTCACACTGAAAACTCTCTGTTTTCGTTCTCAAAATAGTAGCAAAAATATTAAACGTATGTGAAGTTTGACAGTTTAATAAAAAAAAAATTAAACTGTCAAACTTCGTGAACTATGTGACTTGATTTGCAAAAGTTTTTAACATTTCACTTCTTGATTTGATTTTGTATCTTAGCATAATTTTTGAGTAATTTGAGAAATGCAAAATTTATTACCTTTCAAACTTTAGAGAAATGTTAAGAAATGAAGTTTAAATTCTGCAGGGTGTTGAAATAATACGGAAACATTTTTATGTTGTGGAGGATATAGAACAGTTTTAATTTGAAAAGAATTGCAAAAAAATATAAAATCTTACCTTAGACCTCTGTTCATAAAATGTATCCCAGTTTATTTAGTTTAGTACTTATGGGAATGTGTTTTTTAAAGACAACTAGCATCTTCCACTTCTGTTTTCCAGCGCTAAAGTAACTATTAGGTACACATTAAGCAATAATTCTCTTGAGCAAACGCACTATGCTGTCGCAGTCTAGGGGCATTACGAACCATGTTAAAATTTCAGTCTCGCATTGCGGTCTCGAAAAAAACTTTTTCGAATTTCGGCCAGTTGCTTTAAATAAAAGAACTAATAAAAAAAAAACTTTCCACAGAATATATTTTGACACCTCCTCACATGCTCTCCTTTAGAAGCCCCATAAAAATAGTAAAATATTATCATTTATGAAGTTATCACTCTTAGTAAACAATTGTTTTATACCAACTTGAAAGAATCTTGGGTTGTTGTACTATATGTAAATACAATTTTATAATTGAATATTGATTTTTAACATTATTAAAAATTGAAAATTTCCCACCAACGTTTTCTATCTAATTAGAAACTTATCATCCCCCTTCAAATAAGCTGCATGTGATTACATTGGAATTTTTTGACGTTTATATATAGCTATAGACTGACATTTTGTTTAGCAGTACTTGACATTTTAATTATTTTTTATTTGATTAAGCTTTTAAGGGTCTATATGTAAACAAAAACAATAAGTTATTATGTTCTACATGTAATTATTTTCAATATAAAATCTAATTATCGCATATTAATTTTCAAAATATTCATGACCTCGAAAAAATTATCGGAAAAAATTTAAACACTATATAGGAATACCTATTATGAAACTGAAAAAAAAGACAACTAATGATAATTTAAATTATAACTGCTTGATTTATCATTTGACCATATACGTTTATCTTTTATTTACCTTCATTTTTTAGTGTCAGATAATTGTTTAGACAAAAATAGCTCCACAAATATAACCTTGACTAAATCTTGGAGTAAGTTCTTATTAAATTAATTTTCATAGGCGGTAAAATATCTAATTAAACAGACAAAAATCTCTGTTCAAACACGTTTTGACTCATTCTAGTGTAATTTTAACGACAAAATCAACAGTGATCCTATTGATCGGATTAACTCGATCATAATGTCCGAAAAGCTCTTCTTTCATTATAATTCATCGTTTTGAGAATTATTAGACATTATATCTTACGGGAAATATTCGATAGAAGCTAAAATTTTTAGTAGATATATTTTAGGATAAGAATTTCAAAAATAATAATTTAGTCCTCACCGGTAATGGGACCTAGCTATAAATCTAGTTCTAATGGAAACACGCATAATCTTGAATTTTGTATCCTTCACTTATTTGGTTTATTTAATAAAAATCGAATACTAGTTCAATGGCGAAAAAGTCGACTGTTTTCAAAGTCAAAGGCTGCTATTAAACAAAATCACTAACTTGTTACATGAGATTTTAAATAAAGTGCTGCACTTTTGATAGACACTTACGTATTGGCAGTGAAAATCGATTTTTCTTATACAAAACTTTATTTATTTTTGGATTAAAATCACTCAATGTGCAAAGTTCCAATAAATTTTGGAATAGTTGGAAACTGCTGGAGATACCTGGACGTGATGAACAGTAATGGGAAGTGGGGATAATATTACGTTTACTGTCATTATTAGTTGTTTTGATGTAAGATTAATGTAAAACAAATATTATTATCTGTTAAAAGTATTATACGCTAATTCAAATGATGTCTAAAAACTTCGTATCAAATAATAGAGTCATATATGCTATTTGTCATCAAAAATCAAGGTATGTTATAAAGAAACAACATTGACAAGCTACTAATTAATATTTATATAAAATAATCCGAAAAATATTAATAAAGAAGAATCATTAAATAATATTTTAAAGCTGCGTCCATATCAAATAAACAAGCAAAAACCAACGAGAGGAAGAATATATTTTCCACGAATGCTCACGTGTGTGGATGTATTTTCGAGTGAGTGAAAGCTTGCTCGCCCGCTGGCGCTCTACTGAGGTGCATCTAGCATCCACAAAGTGTCGATGCATCAAAGATTATCAGTAAAAATTGTTAAATTTATCCGAATTTTCAACTTGCCATTTAGTGGTAATGTGGTAGTGGCAATTTTTATTATAGAAAGTAGTCTCTTATGTGGCACTTTATCGAAGGCCTTACTAAAATTCAAATAAATTATATCAACAGGATTTTCAAAGTATGATGATGAAGAAGAAGAGATTTGAAATGACTGAACGTCCTGGAAGAAATATTACATTATTATCAATTAAAAAGAGTTAAGCTGTTACCTATAATCCTTTCTAATATTTTACATATTATGCACACAAAACTAAAGGGACTGTGGTTTGAAGAATTAGATTTGTCGCCTTCTATGAAAATCGGTGTTACATTAGTCTTAGGCCAAATAGATGGTAATGTATTGATGTGGAAAGATATCCTTAGAATAATAAATATTGGATAACATAATGAATCAGTACATTCTACTAAAAGTATTGAAGTTATGTTGTAAGGATCTGGTGACGAATTTCACAAATATTATTAGCATCAAAGTAGATATCACTAAGAGAGTGATGGTTTATGATACCGGTATACTGAGGTATGGGACCGTCAGGTTCAACAACATACACGTCACAGAATTGTTCAACAAATATAAACTTACATATGGTTTTTAACTGTAGAACGTGAAACTTCCGAGGGTGTGAGTTGGAGAATATATGCGTAAAATGACTAGTCTGTTTACAAAACTTCTTTCATAGTCCGATTTTAATTTTCTGAAGAGAGTTGATTCGAAAAGGCTCGTTGTAACAGGTAGGCTGGGTTGTTTTTTATCATAGAGCTTTACGGCTTTTTAAAGGAATGCTAAACGCAATACGCCAGTCGTGTCCTACATGTTTGATGAATTAATAACACCGGCGTTCATATTTTGGCGCTTTTTACGAAATATGGTAGTTAATTGACATAAAAAATACCTAAAGACCGAACTTTTTGATACAAGGCTTTTTTATTACAAATATTGTCAAGAAGCTGTTTTATAAATTATTACATTATAAACGACACTCCCTGTATAGGTATCATAGGTTATTAACATGCCAGGTGTATTTTCTTATTTATAGATTATAGTATTTTTGAATCACCAGACATAGATAAATTCTGTGACATATACAGTGTGAGTGAGTCATAATGCCAGTAATTTTAACCACGTATTCGGAAAGCCTAATAAAGGCAGAAAATCGAAAAAAATTTTTTACTGGACCTTTAAAAAAAACAAATTACCCTATAACATTAGGTAACACGACGCTCCTAGTACGCTACAAACTGTCTGACAATCGAGCAACCATATGACAATCGAGTGACGAAGTAAACGTCGTTGCCACATCATGTTTACATACATAATATCGTCTTGACTTTCTGCATTTCCCGCATTTCTTTCCCCGCAAAATTGGAGCTCATACCACACATTTGGAGGGGGGATGGAGAGAATACAAACAGTAGTTTGTTTATTTCGGTCTTGTGTATTGGTTGTAAATTCACAATGCCTAATTTTATGAAATACATGCCGCAGCTGCTGAATATCGGAGACGTTTCCCTAACAGTGTGCAGTGTGCTTCAACAGCTTCGCGATACGGTTTCTGTGAAACCGCGTCGAGAACTTGCTGGACTTCGGCAAATAGCTGTTTTAAATTTAGTTGAGGAGCAGCCTACTATTTTTATAAGAACCATTTCAAGGCGATTGGAGATATCCCAAAGCAAAGTCTGCAGAATATTACGTGAAAACTCACTAAACCCAGTCGTCTTGAATTTTGCAATTGGTTGACCCTAATTTTATTAATAAAGTGCTATGGATGATGAGTGCAACTTTACTCAAACTGGAATTTTAAACACCATACTACTTAAAAAACAATACATTTTTAGGCTAGAAGTACGTAACTACAAACTAAATAATTAATTGTACTTACGAATGATACTAAAAATTCATATTTAATTGTAAAACGTAGTGAAAACGTAATATCAAAATTATTTAACTGTAATAACTTAACATTCGAAAATATTTATTTATTACCTAAATTTGTTTTTATTAATTATTTCAGAAAAATTAATTTATGTATCTAGATAAAAAAGTTAGCTTTACTCCTTGTCGTTAAATAACGGTACAAAAACTAGATAACTAAGTTATTGACCTAATAATACGGTAGGTCAAGATTTACTCTCGATAACTTTTATGAGCATCAGATCAGATGAGAGGCGTGCCGTTTTGGTTTTGGACAGTTTTTTTGCCGACAACACCAAGGTTTTTCATTACTTAGTATTTAAACACGAAAGGACTTGGAGTTTTGTAATTTCAATGTTAAATATTTTTGTAAGCAAGCTAATTTCTTTGCAGTCATAAGAGCCACATTTGTTCGGACACGAATCCAAACGCTAGTCGTCGGTTGAGCTATCAGAGGCGATTTGTTGTCAACGTATGGGCAAGAGTGTACAGGGATCGCTTGATTGGACCGTAATTTCTATTGAAGAACCAGAAAGGACCGTGTTACTTGCAATTGTTAATAGAATTATTTGATTACTATTATTTGATTTCATTGGATATTAACTTTTTAAATTATTATTGGCTGAACTGAGCAAGAAAATATATGAGATTCTAAAATATTACTAGGAAAGCTGTAGTTGAACTGTGAGCTGTAAACGACCAAGGCTGTGAGCGGTCAGTGACAGTCTGAAAAGGGGGTTTACATAATGATTTGAAAATATTTATTTTCGGCCTAAATATGCATTTATACTCATTGCTCCCCATCTCCTCTTAAAATTAATGACATTATGACTGACTCACCCTGTATTTACGCCATAATCCTCTTTTGTTTCGAATTCTTAATCAATCTTAAATAACTTCAAATGCAATGAGCGGCAAAAGTATGAAATAAATTTATTTATAAACCAGATGTGTGTTTTTTAGAAAATCACTAGGACCCGTCGATTTTTATTTTTAGTTGCGCATTTTTTAAACCAATGTTCATGTATACCTACTAGCTGAAGCAAAAAAAATATTATGGTCAACTTTTTTACCCTTTTTATATTTTTAGTCAATTCCCTATAAAACTCGAAGTATTTTTAATAATAATTCAATAACAAATATCCAGATCATTCAATTAATCGAACCACCGTAAGCAAAATTGGCCAAGACATTTCGAAATGATAAACCACTCAAAACAAAAAGAGTTAAATTAAATATTCAAAATATGGTTCATGGTTTGTTGACAATACGCAAACTTAAAAGCTTATTAAAACATTCATTTAAATAAATCTCGGAGTCGTCCTCCGAAGTGAGGTGTCGATTTTTAGACGACATTTTCTTTAAAATGTTTAAAAACTGGTATAGGGTATGTTACATGCAAATACTTAGAATTGCATGGCAAACTGAATAAAAATACAAAAATAAGGTTTTTATTTAAAAAAGTTGACAATGATTTAATTTTTTTTTGGTACACCCTGTATACAATAAAACTGGTTTAAAATTTGCGTAATTGAAATAAATATTTTCGGTTTGAGCGATTTTTCAAAAAACGAACACCTGATTTTTAATTACGAATTGAAAGAATTTCCCAAGAAAAGAAATAAATACAATATATCAGCAAATTCAACTGTGTTTGCCGTTATTGTTAGTATTAATAAGTAAAAAAAAATGGTGGTTTTAATTAATAAAATAATTTGACATACCTGATGTTACAACAACTGTTGAAAATTTTATCCACCAACGTGTAAACAGTTGGGCCCGTCTTTCTCAGTTGCTACGAACTAACACAAATGTTTCTTATTCTTGTCCGTTTTGAACTCGTAAGTTATTTGTATAATTGAGCCTCATGTATAATACGCCACAGTGTTGATTGGGAAATTCCTTGTACTAGTTGAGCGATTTGCCTCGTACTTATTCAAGAATTCTCCTCGACAATATCTAAAATGTGCCTCAGCGGCTACAATACACCACGGACGTTGCAAATTTTCCGTGTCACGCCCACGTTACACTACCACGGTAAAAGTAGCTTCATTTCGCAAATGTCTAACGGGAAATCGTTCTGCGTACAGACGAGAACTTGCTAAACCTTTTGTTTTACTTCACCATAAATTAAATCGACATCCGTCAACTCCCAGTTGCTACACACGTAAGCCATTTTTGACACTTGAAAAACTAGTGTCAACACTATCGTAAAAATGTTAATACTACAATCAGATTTCAGTATTCGGAACTGCGTGGATTCCAATGATGCTAGGGACTACAGTAGCCCAGCAATGTAAAGGTAGAAAACTTCCATATTTTTTTTCTCGAAAACTTTTTCGCGATACTGACATTTTTCTTAACTCATCTACTCCCAATTTTTTTAGATAAGTTATGAAGCACCCTGTATAAATTATAAATGTATTTAAAAATCAACTGTTAATTATTCAATTTTCACATCAGTGACATAATATCTACATCCGTATTGTTTACTAAATTCCAATTTTGTCATTAGGAAAACTGACAGCATATGTGTTTATCCTATTGAAAAGTAAATTGCATTTTAGATATACAGGGTGATTCAGAACTTATCTACAAGAATTTGGGAATAGATGCGTCATGAAAAATGTCAATATATAGAGTGTCCGGTTAAGACGTGTACAACGGAAGGCCACTCCTGGGTTCAAAGTAAGCCGATTTAGTCCAATTTACTTATTTCCAAAATTACTTCGTTTAGTCGCTAAAGAGCGCCAAATTTCGCGAAATATTTTTGTGTATTTCGAATATCTGGAAAACGACTTGATCGATTTTAACCATTTTTGGGTTACGCAGTTATAAGTCTAACCGACACTTTTTGACATTATTTAAAATATTGTGCAGTCATTAGAAATATAAGAAAAATCATGTATCATGCAAATATAAGCACATATTTTTTTTAACCTCCTGTACAATTACTGTCAGTATTTTTCTATTAGCAGCTGACTTTATTTAGAAACTTTTTTATACTTTCAAAATTTTGAACAGATTAGTAGTTTAGGCAGAAGAAATATTTTTCGTATGTCAACAATATCAGCATTCGTTCTGCAACAAATAACGAAAATTCTCATTTATATTTTATTTAATAAATACAAGATAATAAGATATTAATATAACAAAATTTAACAAAAAGAGTTATGATAAATGCTCAAAGTGATCACCGTTTTCTCGTACGCAACAAGTAATCCGTTTTAAGAAGTTGTAGTGCAGCCTCTCCATGATTCCTGCATTAACTGTATAGGCATATACTTTGGTTTTTACTGCACCCCACAAAAAAATAATCGTCTGTTGCTCGAGGTGGCCATTTTATAGGAGCATCGTTTCCTCTTCCGATCCACCTGTTAGGATACAATTATGTAAATACTGACGAACGGGTACTGTAAAATGGGGGGGGGGGGTGCACCATCGTGCATAAACCACATGTTACGACGAAGTAATAACGGTAAATCGTCCAATAAATTAAGTAATACTTGCTGTAAAAAATTTAAATAGTTGACCCCATTTAATCGATGTGGAAGCACAACCGGGCCTCCCGCCCACACGTTTACTCTGAATTCATATTGAAAATGTCTTATTTCAATACAGTGTAGATTTTCATAAGCATAAACGTGTTTGTTATAATTATTAATAAATCCTGACCTGGTGAAACATGCCTTATCTGTAAATAAAATGTTTTTGCTGAAGTTGATATCATGGGATCTTTGATCTTATATAAAATTACAAAATGCTAAACGTTTCTCAGGGTTAATGGATAGCACTTCATGTACCGATTGAATGTGGTACAAATGTAGTAACTGCTCCTTTAAAACATCATGAATTTTGTATCCCTATTTCATGTCCAATGCGTCTTGCATTATTCTTGGGTTCTCTTTTTTCTTATCTAGGATTTATTCCTCCACCTCTATAGTTTGCGTGGTACGTTGACGCCCTTGATCCGCATTCATTTGGTGGAAGGAACCAAATTCGTGAAGTCGCCTTTCGATGATGGCAAAAGTTTGATGATTTGGCACTAGTCGATGAGGGAATCTGTCCACGTAGACCCTAACACTTTTGCAGCCATTACCTTGACAAAATCCATAAACCAAAGGCATATCTACTTATTCGGTATATGTATACCTATCCATGATGAAATAATGAAAAACGAGGAACAGAAACAAACACAACAATAACGATAACAAATAAAGTAAGATCTAAAGTAACTAAGTAATTGTGCAAGAATAATAAACCGAGAGACTAATTTCAGTAGCTGATTAAATTTGACACATAACTGACACTTAAAATATCAGAGCCAACTTCTAGTACTTCGTTATTTGCTGCAGAACGAATGCTGATATTGTTGACATAAGAAAAATATTTTTACTGCTTAAACTACTCATCTATTCAAAATTCTGAAATTATAAAAAAGTTTCTAAATAAAGTCTGCTACTAATAAAAAAAACTGAGAGTAATTGTACAGGGGGTTAAAAAAAATGTGCTTATACGCTCTCTGGCGGC
This sequence comes from Monochamus alternatus, assembly GCA_037114965.1. Classification (NCBI taxonomy): domain Eukaryota; kingdom Metazoa; phylum Arthropoda; class Insecta; order Coleoptera; family Cerambycidae; genus Monochamus; species Monochamus alternatus. The sequence goes on from CM073429.1 coordinate 29,234,619, forward strand.
AAAACGAAGCACTTTTTAAAATAATAAAATTGGACTAAATCGGCTTATTTTGAACCCAGGAGTATGTGGTCTTACGTTGTATACGTCTTTTCCGGACACCTTGTATATTTAAAAAATGAAGTGTATCACACCGAAGTGGATACATACTATTGATGATTTACGGAAACGTATCATAGTTGCTGCTAATAACTTGCGAGTTCAAAACGGACAAGAAGCAGAAACATTTGTGTTAGTTTTTAGAAACTGAGTAAGACGGGCCCAAAATGTTGTTGTAACATCAGATATGTCAAACTATTTTATTAATTGAAACCACAAATTAAATCTATTAATAATTAATAACAATAGCGGCAAAAGCAGTTAAATTTGCTCTATAAAATCGGCGTTATAAAACGTTATTTATTTTTTTCCTTGAGCATTTCTTTCCATTTTTTGTCCGGTCCCAGATTGCCGCCTTATCAGGTTTTACAGTGGACCAGATTCCAGTGCCGTGCAGAAGTGTATTTTTAAATTATTTTCGAACTATCCTTTTTGATTTTTTTTTTCAAAATTGCATTTGTAAGGGTCCCCGGTAAACTAAAAATTTTTTTTAGATAAATTGTGAATCACCCTGTATATAAATTTTCTGTTTAATGCCAACTGGGAACGCTTCATGAAATATTTTTTTTGTTTGGAGCATTCAGTCAATTGAAGGGCGCACAAAAGAATAATAACTGGTTGTCAGACATGTGATGAATTGGCCTAAGTTTTCACAAAAAATACACAGTTGTCCGGTTATCCAAAAGTAAGATACGTTTTATAAACATTTTACTGGCATTAAGAAGAGAGAGATTAAGAAATGTTTTCATACAAATCCGTTCTTTAAATAATGGATGATAATGAATAGATAAGGTGATTATATTTGTCTTTTTGTATTTATCAGACAGTGAAGTTTTGCAGGAGAATTGAACAGCGTAGTATGAAATCGTCAAAAGGGAGTGGCAGAACATTTTAGCAGTTTTATGTTCACAGGCTAACGCCAATTCGACCAAAACTGAAAAAAATATCGGACCCTTAACTTTTGTTTTGTTTGTACTGTAATGTAATTCTTCCATTTGTGTAGCATAATTTTTTCTCTTTAAATGACTCCACAGAAGAAAGTCCAATGGAGACAAATTTAGTGACCGCGAGGGACATTCTTATATCAGTTATTCGGCAATATTTTCTCGGGAGCTAATTGAATAATATACTTTATTTAATATTGATACTATTTTAAGTAATAAATAGTTCTGAACTCTGTCAAAAACGTCTGAACGTCTCAAAGTAACATTGCGACTACCGATGTCGTACAATGCAAGAGAATCCGTTACAGCCTGCCTTATTTACGGCGTTGGCGGTTGCTGATAACAGGGCTGCGAATAGGTATCCAGAATAAAGGAGTATCATAGAGAGCTGCTTCGTCTCTTTGTACAAAGTGTTCAGAAACTAGTGGTCAAAAATTATAGGACGTACAGTTCGTATCCATTTTTGTTCTATCTGGCTTCCAAGGACGCCGTTTTCTTAAAATTGTGTTTTCTACAAATATAAATAATTTATTAACTGAATAATCTAAATATTAGCAAATAACTGGAATATTATCTCATGTCACCTGCGAATATACAGAGTGTCTGGGAAAATGTGGGAAATCTCTCGGATACAGATAGAACATGAAAAAACAAGATTCCTGAAATGCCGCTAGAAATCGGTTTTTCTTGTATACGTACTCGATATAATTTAATAAAAATTTAATGTGATGAACACTAATAAGGACCTCTTAAAATAGTGTCCTTGAAACAGACATATTTAGCATTTTTAGTTTGCCAGGGGCGGGTTAAGCTTTACAACTTAATGCCTAAATTTTTAACACCCTGTATGATAAATACTTTAAAATAATAAATCTGGGTAGCTTCAATCTTAGACTTCTCGACAACAAAGTGCAATACGAAAGTCATTTAAACAAGAACGTTTCATGTTAAGATGTTTAATACGAAAAAATACAAAATTTAAAAAAACGCAGTGATATCCCAGGCACCTTAACGAAGTCATTGAAAAACTTCATAAGAGGGTTCAACATGCGAACATAGGTCGAACTTTTTCTCGTAAAGTTCATTTTATAATAATAATAATAATATCTCTACCCCTCATTCTAATCACGAGGATTAGCCCAGAAGTCAAAGACTTGTGCGGGAGAGGGGGCGGCATAATATTATTAAGCAGACCGCATTTGCGCCCAGGAACGACTTACGTTGGTAGGCCCTAACCACCATTCAGTGCAGGAATGAGGGAAACCTGGAAAACCTCATTAATTAGGGGGGTAGTCAAATGTCAACCGGTATCAATCTTTCACATTGACCCAAGTCAACATTCTTCCATCCTACCATACCCGCAGAGAGGGTGCCAATCTCTCCACGAATATAGCTTATATACGGTCTACCGGCTGCGGGGGTCGAACCCACAGCGATCTAGTCACCTCGATTCAAGTACCGACGCATTAAACCGCGCGACCACTGACCGATCCAACAATATATATGGATAATAAACAAGAGTCTAAGGTTGAAGCTACCCAGATTTATTATCTTAAAGTTTTTATGATACACGGTGTTAAAAATTTAGACATTAAATTGTAAAGCTTAACCCGCCCCTAGTAAACTAAAAAAGCTAAATATGTTTCAAGGACACTATTTTAAAAGGTTTAAGAGGAGAGATAAAGAGAGGGTCTATGTCCATTGCATTATTTTTTTTATTAAATTATACTTGAAAAGTTGTTCAAGAAAAACCGATTTCCAGTGGCGTCCTTCAGGGACACATATCTCCGTAGGGAGGGTCTGTAGGAAAAAAAAGAAACGTTCTATCTGCACCCGAGAGATTTACTACATTTTCTCGGACATTCTGTACTATAAAGATACGAAAGCAGAATGGATTAATACTGAGAAAAGCTGGTTTAACCAACAAATTTTTAGGTACAGAAATATCTGAAAATACATAATTTTAAAATTTAACTGTAAATGTAAATATTGTTATAAAATAAACTTAGATAGTTCTGCTTATAACATTGTTTACTTTTATTTATAAGTATGTGAAAATAATTATTAATATGTGGGGTTGGAATCAAAATAAAGTGTGTCTTATAAACTCTCTTAAAAGTTATTATTTTATTTGGGGATAATTTAAATAGTAAATGTGGATAAACAAAACTTCAAGAATTGTATTTTTGATATTACTTAATATTACGTGTTTTATTTTTCGAGATTTCTGTACCTAAAAACACCACAAATTTGATCATTTTACGGCGAGAAATACGGCGACCTTAAATATTGAATTTGTCATTATTTCTAACCACGAAATTTGGGTGATAATAGTAACTCATAGTATTACAATATACTATTTAAATTGAAATTAGATATGCTTAATTATACAGGTACGGTCAAAATTAAGTTCTAGAATTATACAATTTTGCCAAATGTGACATATTGCATTTACAGATCGATTGAAGTATCAATTTGCTGCAACAAATATATACGTACTTTTATTCGATGTAGTTTGCCGTCTTCGATATTCTAGTGATTTCCGACCAAAACTAAAGTAGTTTTAAATCTTAATATGAACACATCAAAAGTTTTATTTATTATTGTGAACTGCACACAGAATCATCTAAATAAGCACGATATTAACGAATGTCGTCGTAGCTTAGTATGTAGCGTTACAGCTTACTAAACCCAAGATGAAAGAATCGATTCCCCGAGAGGTTTAACTTTCTTTTTGTTTTTCTTTAATATTTACTGATTTCTTTTTTCAAAATTTTTTATATGTATCTGTGCCGGGCGGATTCCACGTGAGGAGCAAACGTGACAAATTTCTTAATTGAATCGCACATAACAAAGCCTTTATGAGACGTATTGTACATAGTGTTTTGCAAAATTACATCAAATTTTTTTTTATTAATTTACCAGACTTTATATACATAATATTTAACAAAATTGAACCAATTTATATTTACGGACCAGCATGTAGTGCACCGCACAACAAGGTATACTTGGCTTATTCCGACTTGCATGCCTTTCTAGATTCAATAAAATGTGTAATGCAATTTTATTATAAATATCTATGTCCTAGCAAATAACAAATTAATTCTATACTATAGATGATACTGCAGGAAACAACTACTCCGCGGACTAATGCCCAGGCCGGCATTGAATTACACCTGCAGTATCTGTCAAGAACTCTTATCGACCACCCCACCAGACATAGACCGGTTTCGGGCTTGTTAATCCTCATCAATATGCTGTAAGTGAGATGACCGACAATTGAGCTGGCTGTTCCTTCATGTATATATATTTAAATACCTTCTGCATTGTAGGTCGTTTCCTGTAAGTCGAGCCGCTAGGTCGTGCAGGAAGTAACAGACCACTTATATCTGACTTGCACCACTCAGTTTGTATGTGAACATATATATATATGAACAAGTCCAAAATCAGTCTATGTCTGGCGGGGTGGCCGACAAATGTTCTTGGCTGTTCACACAGATACTGCAGGTGTAATTCAATGCCGATCGGGGCATTAGTTCACGGAGTAGTTCTTTCCTGCAGTATAATTTCTATATTTAATGGCTCGTCACTCAGGGCGAGAGGTCAGCATTTAAGTACCTGCGCCAATGTAGGTCGCTTACTGTAAGTCGAGATTCTTAGGCCGAGCAGAAAGTAGCACACCAACAAATTAATTGTTAATAAAGGGGTATTGTTATTGTCCATTCTAATGTAATGTAAGTGGTGACTGGTAAAAATTATTTTTAATCGAAATTATTTGATTTTAATTAAAACAATGAGAAGGTTGAGTTTATAAATTTGAATAATAACTTTCGTTTGAGATTTAAACATTTATTTGGCGAATTGTGTATAACATTTTGTTTTTAATTTATAACTATCGAATTGACTTCATCTTATTTCAACTGACTGCTTTAATTTAGTGATTTTCAATACTTTTGATCCTTATAAGTCTCAGTTTATTATACGAATATATTGTAACCTCTATATTGGGTTAGCGTAAAACACGTCACGTAGATAAATAAACTCTATTGTCACTCTTGATTACACAAGAAGTATGCTTCAACAAATTCACAACTGTCAGCTCTTTACTTTGACGTTTCATTCATTTGCCTTTGACTGCTCAATATCAACTAACTGTAGCAGTGAAACCGATCCGCTTATATAGGTTTTTAGGATTCTACGTCGGTCTCGAGAATCAAATAGAATGTGGCCGAGAATATTCCAAAAAAAATTAAAATAAAGGCATCACAAAAATTATAAATTCTAACAGAAACAGAAACATAATTAACAAACTAAAAAGGTAGGTGAACTGCCGTAACATTGCCCCTCTCTTAGAACTGATCGTCCCTATCAGGTTACCCCGTTGTCCGCATGGCCTTCTTGTTAAGGTGTCAAACGATCGATGTGGACAATCTTCATCTTGGGTATTCCTTTGGATCCTGTAGACTGCGTCATCAATCTTGACATGACGGTATAAGGGCCTTCCCACGATTTCTGCAGCTTCGGAGATTTACCCTTGCTTCTTTTTGGGTTATACAGCCAGACTTTTTCACGCTCCTGAAACCCGCTGCTGTTGGCACTCAAGTCGTATCTGGTCTTAATTCTGTCGCTTTATATTTTTAGCTTCTTTCATACTTCTTCATGTATCATCTTTATTCGTTCTTTCAGATGGCTGAGATAATCATCTAAGTTTTCCTCGTGTTGCAGTCGATTCATAACTAGATCTATGAGTAGCCGCAATTTTGTGCCAAAAATCACGTTGGCTGGTGTTTTACCCGTGGTCTCATGAATTGCTGCTCGGTAAGCCAGTAAAAATGGAGGAAAGCAGGTATACCAGTTGATCTGTTTCTCGTTGACGCTCGTTCTCAGGAAGTTTTCAATGGTACGATTGAATCTTTCCACCATTCCATCTGACTGTGGATGAAGAGGTGTAGTTCTTGTCTTGTGGATGCCTAGCAGCCCACAGACATTCTGATCTCTCTAGGGACCCCATAACGGCATATCGAATTTTCAAATAAAGTTTCGGCTACGGTGACAGCTGCTTGATTAGGTAAGGGATATATTTCTGGCCACTTACTGAAGTAGTCTACCACTACCAAAATATAGCGATTTCCACTGCTACTACGAGGAAAAGATCCAGCTATGTCAACAGCTATTCTCTCAAATGGAGCTCCAACATTGTTCTCCTTCATCTGTCCTCGGCTTCGAGTCCTGGGTCTCTTACTAGAGGCGCAGGTATTACAAGTCGACACCATTCTTCCACATCGGACCGACTGCCAAGCCAATAGAATCGTTCTCTAACTTTATTCAAAGTTTTGTTTATTCCAAAGTGTCTACCACTGACTCCACTGTGCAGTGCTTGAAGAACTTCTGGAATTATTTTCTGGGGCAGTAGTGTTTGATAAATCTTTTCTTTGCCGTCGGAACTCTCCCAGACTCTTTTTAATAGACCGTTCTCCATGGCTAAAGAATTCCATAGCGCCCAGTAGCTTTTTAGAGACGGTGATTTATCAGAAATGTCCTACCAGGTGGGTCTGTCCATGTTTTTTTATCTTCCATTGGAAAATTGGTCCAAAATCCAGGTCTTCGCTTTGTTCTTTAGCGATGATTTTATTATGCCATCTTCTTCTCTAATTTCTTATCGCAGACAGTGTTTACAGTTTGGAGGGCATGGTCTTCTGGATAGGGTATCGGCATTCTGAGGGTTAGATCCTTTCCGGTGTTCAATTTTGAAGTTGTACTCCTGCAACCGTTGAAGCCATTTTGCCACTTGGCCTTCCGGATTCCTGAACTGCAGTAGCCACTTCAAAGAAGCATGATCGGTCCTCAAGACGAACGGCTGACCATAGAGATACTTATGAAAATGCTCCACAGTTTTAACTATGGCAAGCAACTCTCTTCTGGTTATGAAGTAGTTCATTTCTTGCTTAGAGAGGACCTTGCTAAAGTAGGAAATCACTCGTTCGTGCCCGTCTTCAATTTGTGATAATATCCCTTCAATTCCAGTATTACTAGCATCCGTGACCATGATGAATGTCTTTCCAAACTTGGGATATGAAAGAATCGGAGAAGAACACAAAGCTTCTTTTAATCTCTGAAAAGCTGCAATGTTCCATCCAGATAAATGGCTGATTGTTTTCTGTGAGTCGATTTAGGGGTTTCGCAATATCGGCAACATTTTTCACAAACTTGTGACAGTAAATGCAAAGCCCCAGGAAACGCCCTAATTCGTGTTGATGTTGATAGTTCTATATTGCTGAACAACGGCGCAACTGTTTGACAAACTTCCAAAGGTTCACCTTTCTTGAACTGTTGTGGGTAGTCTTTCAGATTTAGCATTCTGACCAATACCAAATTGGTTTTCCTCTCTGTTAATGTCTTTCCAGTTAATATGCCCTTCCTATAAAGACTGTTCTTTGGATCTGGTTCGACAGTTACAGTTTCTTCAACTGCCAAAGAACTGCTACAAATAGCTTCAATTACCACTTCTGAACCTGCTGGAAGTTCTATATCTGCTGACGTCTCAAGAGTTCTAATAGGAAGGTCGAGCACAAAATCATGTTCACTCATGACATCAAGTCCCAGGATAACATCGTCAGTTATATCTGCTAGGACCTTGTTTTGAAAAGTGGTTGCCCCCAAGGTTATTTCAACTAGATGGATACCTTTCACTGTCATGACTTCCCCATTTGCTGTTTCCAAGATGTAGTTTCGGTCTGGTTGCTCTATTCTGCAGTGGGCTGTGATATTGGGTTTATGCCTTGACTACTTCTGGAAGCCTGCTGGCTTTAATTTCTAGCGCCTGGGCCAAAGTTTCAGATATATTTTAATGTCTGGCCAACCTTAACGCTTGACTGATCTCAGAATCTAGGCCATCAATGAAGCTACTTACTGCTAACTGTTCTTGGAATTCTGTCGGTGCGGTAGGTTAGCTTCACCATACGTGCTATATATGCCTCAAATTTCAGCAGATTTTCTTCGAAGCGTTGTCTTCGGCCTTTTAATAGTGCCTGGTAAACGTGTTGTAGATGAGCATCGCCATACCTCATTTCTAAAGCATTCTTCAGCGTTTGATAGTCTTTTTGTTTATTATCAGCTATCGTTCTTAATATTCCCATACAATAGTAATAAGTCTTAAGTACCTTAAGTTACCTCGTAAAGTCACTATTAGGGAGGTAGCTTTTTCTCCTTTCCTCCTTCAGTTGTTTGCCAAGGCAGCTGCTTCAACTGTTTAAAGTAAGTACTCCATGACACTTTTCCATCAAATGTTGGTGGTTTTACCCTTGACAGCGGAAGAAAACTGCTTTCAGTCTTAACGAGCTCCCCCGCGGACAACTGGGATTTTAGATTTGTAACCTAATTTTACTATATTTTCTTCTTCAGCTGTGGTTACTTCATTCTATAACTTACTGACAATTTCTTCTAAGACTTGGACTTTATCTTGTACCTCACTTCTCAATTGATTGATTTCGTCTTCAACAGTTTCCTCAAATTCAATAAGTTTAACCTTAATTGTCTCTTCCAACTTCTTATTGTTTTCTTGCAAACTGATTTTCATTTCGTTTCTTAATTCTTCCTGACTATTTTCCATTTCTTCTAAACTATTCTTCACTTCCTCTTGACTGTTTTTTATTTCTCTTTTCAAATCCTCTATCATTTCATCTTGGCTACTCTTTATTAGATCTTGGCTGTTCTTCATTTCTTTTAGGTTTTCCTTTATGCCATCTTGACAATTCTTCATTTCATCCTGGTTGTTTTTTCATTTCTTCCTTTAAGTTTTCTTTCATATCTTGTATCATTCCCATTAACTGTTTCGATGTTTCCTCCATTTCCGTCGCTCTTGATATCGTCAATGGTATTCACTTGTCTACTCCAAACGTCTCCTTTGTGGAACGTCTCACTTCTGACACCAATGTAACCTCTATATTGAGTTAGCGTAGAAACACGTCACGTAGACAAACTTTATTGTCATACAAGAAATGTCCTTCAACAAATTCACAACTGTCAGACTCTTTACTTTGACGTTTCAGTCATTCCCATTTGACTGCTCAATATAAACTAACTGTGACGGCGAAACCGATCCACTTATATAGGTTTTTAGGGTTCTAGAAGTTTACAGCAGTCTCGAGAATCAAATAGAATGTGTCCGAGAATATTCCAGAAAATGTCAAAATAAAGGCATCACAAAAATTATAAGTTCTAACATAAATAGAAACAAACTAAAGAGGTAGATGAGCTTCAATTATAAATTCTAATGTAAACAAGAACTTAATTAACAAACTAAAAAGGTATGTGAACTGCCGTAACAATATATTTTTTATCCAATTAACATTGTTACCTACAGTGCTGATGATTGAAATAAAAGTTCTATATTGAAATAATAAGAATAGGCATTAATTAAATTTAATTTATTGCCATTTTATTAGGTATATAGTAACTTCTAGGATACACAATTTCAGTTGCGTGGTTACTTGGCAAGTTAACCTACCTGGTTACCTCCGCAGTTCTTGATTATTAATTACTAATTTCTAACACAATCAAGGAATATAAAGTATTAGTTTACATTGCTACAAATATTTATACAAAGTGCCTGTTCACAGAGAGATAATTACACCGCTACGAAGTATTGAAAATGTTAAATCCAACATGTCTTAGATCCTGCTATGTTAAAAGATCTCTTTGAAGTCGAGAATTAATTTCTAGTATTTGATATTAAATAATTGTACAGGGTGAGGTACAGAGACCTCTTGATTTTTGAAATGAAATAAACTCTGAAGAATGTAACGTTTTCAAGAATGTATATGTATAAAGTACTCTTGAACCATTTTGTACACTAATTTATTTATTTATCTTTAAACTTCAATTTGATATACACAGTTGTTATAATTATTATTTTAGTGAAAATTATGGTATATAATTTATTAACAAAAATGTTCAGAACTTTGGATGAGTGTACAAAATAATACTACGGCTTTATATAATTGTAGTAGTTGACTTAAGACTTATTACTATTGTATGTGATTCTAGATATATGTTAAAGATCGCGCACATTATGCCTGCACTAACCAGTACGGACCTGCACAACATGGACCTACAAATCCTGCTCATGAAGGTACCCGTGTTATTTAATGGTGCATCGCACAATAGACCTGCACCAGCTCGTACCGTCACCTATGCAATTTTTATGCCGTGCTATTCCGACGTTCAGTTTCCACAAAAGTCGGGGATTGATTTCAAACTGTTAGAAATATTCGACCAAATATGTGTGAATGTTTCGTTGAACTGTCGGGCACCCTCGCTTATCAACAACATCTATGTATTTACCTTAAACAAATTTCAGGTCTTTCGACAGATTACCCTGCTCTGCGATATTTTGTGTTTTGGTACTTTGGGTGAGGACGATATCAAACAAATTTTTCTGTGGTATTTGGACATTCTGAAAAAAATTTCGTTAATTTATGTTTAGTTCAGGAAAGATATGATGCATGGTTCCATACAGTTTTCTCTTTTTATTGATACAGTGAACCCAAAACTTTCTCAGTTTCTTGGCTTCTTCCTTCTCATTCTCTATACACAATATCGCTGAAATAAAAATTTCTTTTTCCGAGCTACACTCAACTACTACATTAAAATGTCTGCCACACACTAAACTTGTACAAAAAGTTGTTGGTTCCTGTTGGACAAGTGTGCGAAGTTGTGCAAGTTTGCAAGTCCGAGCTGTGCTGGTCCGTGTAGGTATAATGTGCGCGATATTTTACCATTTATCCTTTAAAACAATTCTGTATCTACTGTTAAACTTTAACTATTAGCGGCACGAATAACAGAATGTGTTTTAGATAGATCTGAAGTAGTTATAACTTAGGGTATAGTTTCATCTATCAGGTTATCCGTATCGAAAATGATGCTTATTGTTAGTTATTTCTTCACACTGAGGTTACTTCAACTTTACTTTAATGTTATAGATTAGATCTGTTGGTGTGTTGTTTGATATCTTGCTGCCGCATTTGCAATTAAAAACATGCGATTTAAAAGCCAGTCTATGCATTACAGTTATAATGTATATTTTACAGTAAGAGGGTTATTTTCATTCATTAAATATCACAGTTGCTATGTGATATTAAGAACTTATTAATAGGTCTTTTTTAACTATAACATGCACAGCTTCAAAAATATCCTACGATGTGCATTTAAAGTGATCAAGCAATATTTCCGTTTAGTGTGGGAATATTACTTACACAATAGTTTTTCTCAAATTTCACATTTTCTACTATGAGATCGTATATAAATATGCCGGGCGGATTCCACGTGAGGAGTAAACGTGACAGATTTCTTGACTGAATCATTTCAGGAGATGAAACGTGCATTTCGCATTTCATTCTTGAGAATAGACAGCAGTCAGTAGATTATTCACATTTGCAGGTATATACTATCTAGAAATAATCTTATAGCTAAGTGTTTATGGGTAAAGCGTTTTTTTGTGTTAACTGTTTACTCTCAAGTGAAAACATGAATATTATGAATGATATAGTGCCTTTATAAACGACACTCGTATTTTTAATAGACATACAGGAGAGCGGTTTGTTATTTGTACTAGATATTACGGGTGCAGTTCAATACAGATCGAGGCATTAATCGTATTAGTAGTATTGGTTTTTCACAATATTATCAGTTATTTCATATATTTAAAATTCTTAAGTATTTTTGGGAAAGAACACAGTTCTTTAGCTGTGATCAAATAAAACATACTGAAAACGAATGCGAGCATTCCGAATGTAAAACGTCATTTTAGATTACGAATATTTTTTAGCATTAAGTGATGATTGAAGTGGCAAATTACCTAAGTTAACCTTCATAACTTATAAATGTTAAATAAATATTCTTAAATGATTTAAATAATGTGCCTTCATAGTTTCGGCATTTACAATAGTTATTCATACTTACTTACATTGATTTACAATTTGGATGGCAGTAATGATACCTGATTTCACCTTTTAATGTATGGCAACTTCATAATAGAAGTTAGAGAAGAGAGAAAAGTCTGGTGATATGGTTGAGCTTGCGTCTTACCATTACAGCGTATTTTTAATCGATGGTGCTATTACGTCCCTTTTTTACTATCCAGTTTGTTGGTTTTCAAGTTAACAAGTGTAATTAGTTTAAAAATTTAATTGTCTTCAGTGATACATCTGCTACACATTTAAAACTTTTCTCAACAGAGTGCCGAGTGGTTTAAAATGATGGCTTAAATACATGTGACACGCATAATTATTTTTGCACTAAACCATAAATATTACTCTTTGTTCCAGTGCATTCCTGGATCTCTTGCCGCTATTGTTATTATTAATTAATAAAACGAGTTTGTGGTTTTAATTAATAAAATAATTTGACATACCTGATGCTACAACAACTGTTCAAAATTTTCTCTATCGCCGCGTAAACACATTTGGGCCCGCATTACCCAGTTTCTACGAACTAAAACAAATGTTTCTCGTTCTGGTCCGTTTTTAATTCTTAATCGTTATAAATAGCTATGATACGTTCGTATAAATCAATGAATCAATTAGATGTGATACACTTCATTTCTTAAACATCTCCATAAAAAGAAATCCAAAGGATTCAGGAGATCGTAACGACCATGGTACCAGTTCTCTTCGTCCAATCCATTCTATCTCTTGATCTTCATTAAGGTCCTGAACATTTTGTCGAAAATGGAGGGGGGAATGATCGTGAAAGAATCACATTTGAAGTCGCACAGCTTCCAGATGTTCAAGTAGATCATTTCGAAGGAACTCGAGCTACTGAATCCCATCCATTTAATTTGGTAATATTAATGGTCCAATCAAGCGATCATCGACAATCCATACCCAAACATTTAAGGAAAAGCGTTGTTGAAAATGATCCTAATGGATCGCATGTAGATTTTCAAAATCCCAAACATGAGTATTATGAATGTTATACATCCCATTCCGTGTAAAATAGCTTAGTCTGTAACTAACACGTCAGCTGTAAATCTGGGATTTTGAGCATTTTGTTGTAGCTACCATTCATAAAATCTAATTCATAAGGGATAATCCCGTGGTGTTAATGCTTGGACATGCTGTACATGGTACGGATATAATTGAGCCTCGTGTATAATACGCCACACTGTTGATTGGAACATTCCTTATACTTGCTGAGCGATTTGCCTGTAACTTATTCGGGGATTTTCTCTCTAATCTCTAAAATGTGTTCATAAGCTACTGCACTGCGCCGTGGACGCCTTGGGCTGCCATCTCTTCCACGATTCGGTTACAAATTTCCCGTGTTAGGCCCGCGATGCATTACTGCGGTAAAAGTAGCTGTATTTGGCACATGTCTACCGGGAAATCATTCTGCGTACAGACGAGAAGCTGTTAAAGCAATATCCCTCAACTCCGAGTTGCTATACACGTAAGTTATTCTTGACACTTGAAAAAATAACTATCAGAAAATCTAAAATCTAATACTAAAATTGGATTTCAGTAATCGAAATTGCCAGCATTCGGAAATTATCCGGATTCTCCAAACTTTCTTTTACGATATTGATTCCATTTTTTATGACGCATCTGTTCCCAAATTTTTGTAGATACGTTGTGAATCACTCTGTATAATGAACAATGTCGTAGACAGGGTTGGATTCAATAAATCTCCTAAAATAAAATTAACCTAGTTTTTATTAACGAAAAGCATACCTGGCATAATTAAATCATTTAATGATTTTTGGTATCAAACTCTACGTTGTGCATGTACCAAATATGAAGTCGATGGCAATTGAATTGCGAATTATTTATAAAAGTTAAATTGAACTTTCAGAAGCCATAACGTGAAAACAATTAGCATTTTGAAAAAAAAATCCTTACTAACAACCATTACTTTTTCATGCTAAATCACTACCTCAAGGCATATGGGGTATTTTAGAAAAACCCTGTATATGAATGAAAATCTTTCATAATAGCAACGTTTACAGAGTATAAGTTATTTTATTCGACGCTACGTCTTGAGAAGCGATATGTTTACATTTAGACGTTTTTTGTATAGAATTTACTATAGTCATGCAATTGGTTGCAGTTCATAGTAGTGTTCCCTAGATGGCCAAAATAATTAAGTCGCTGAAGTATTGAACTATTTAAAACTATCTCTATTTATTCGCGATTCATATCATTCTCATGGTCGTTTGTAAAAATTCATCTTATTTTGTAGTTTCATTTCACTTCAGCCACTTAATTCTGTTAACCATCTAGAAAACACCTATATGAAGCAACACCAATTGAATAACTAGAATCGGTATCAATATGTACCAGTATGATAGGCGGGGGAGACTTATATTATATTATGTAAACTTTGGTAATAGTTATTCTGGGAATTGCAATTTATCCCAGCTCTATTTGTGAATTCTATAAGCATTCGTTAGGGATTGTTGATGTATATTACGACTGAATATTTGTTTATGTTTGTCACCTAAGATAAATATTTATTATGCAATACAAAATTTTCATCCATATACACGGCGACCAAATGAAAACGAAACAGAGCCATTTTCAGGAACTGCGTCAAGATTGTAGAAAAGCGCTCAGACCCGTCGATTTTAGACTAAAGGGGGATATTCATTGCCGGTATTTTTGCCTCCGCCACTTTCATCCCCAAGAAAGGGTAAGCATCACCCAAAAATATTTAAATGGCATTGGGGGTTGAGTAATATTTATTTTGAAAGCTCTTACAATTCTCTTTACGACAGACTTTAAATTTTATAATTCCGCCCAATACTAAAATTTACATTTTAAAATTTAAATTATGTTTAGTTGCTTACTTACTACTTAGTTGATTAAATGTTCAAACTGATGACAGCCCGATTCCATACAAAACTAAAGATTTTTGTTCAAAACGTTCGCGTACGTTCTGAAGCATTTCCAGAGTGATTCGACGGCATTCATCGACGATTCTTTGACGCAAATCTTGCAGCGACACTGGCTGTGTTTTATAGATTTTACTTACTTACTTACTTTTACTTACTAACTTTTACACAAAAAAATCAAGGCGCGATAAATCAGGTGATCGTGAAGGCTACTCAATGCTGCCTCTTCTCCCAATTCAATTCCGTGGAAAACGTTGGTCCAAATAATGACGAACAATTAACACATAATGCGGAGGAGCACCGTCCTGTTGAAAAATCAAATGATCTTCATCATACTCTGGAACATTTTCAATAATATCAGTCAAGGCAGGGTCAATAGCGTCTTCCAGTAATATCAAATACATCTGGCCAGTCAAATTACCAAGTAGAAAAAAAGGACCCACGAACCAGTTACCGAAAATACAGCTCATACATTTAATTTTTCCGGTTGCTGTGTATGCGCCTCGTGAAAAACTCTTGGGTTTGAATCTGACTAATAGTGGCAATTGTGACGATTTACCGTCCCGTTCAAGAAAAAACTGCATTCATCAGAAAAACAGATGGTTCCCTGCTCGCTCACTCATTATTTCGCAAGATTGCAAACGGCGATCATAATCATTCTCATGAGTTTCCTGGTCTAAATGTATTTTGTATGGATGAAATTTATTTTTCCTCAAAATGGTTTGTATGCTAGATCGATTGATCCCAGACACAGATGCCAGCTGCCTCGTACTTAATATAGAATCAAGATGAACTTGTCCCAAATCTGCAATTTCACTAGCTTCATTAACTATAGGTTTTTCAATTTCTGTCTGTGTCCCCTGTCTCTTGAAATTTTGTTACTAATTCTAGAACATACTTCCTCCTAACATGTCGATCTTGATGTTGTTCATTAAATAGCTGAGCTGTTCTATTCGCACATTTATTGTTCATAAAGTGAAGCGAAATGATATCTACCCTTTCCGCAATGGAAGAAACCATAGTGTTTAATTTTCAAAAATACAATTAAATAAACTACGCACCAACGCTTCCAAATACTACTAGAAAATAAATTTGGAATCCACTAATTTTACGTTCGTTGTGTGTGTATAGTATTCGTTTCTGTTTTTTACAATTGTGTTTTTTTTACAAAAGTGATAACAAATCGCCAAAAACCAATGTAACGCAAGAAATAATAAATTTATACCATTGGCGTACTTAACTCGAATGAGTGACATTTTTACCGTTACTAATTGTTTGTACATAAGGTTTGACTTTAAAATCAAAATTCTTAATAAGTATTGGGCGGAATTATAAAATTTAAAGTCTGTTCCCCAATGCCATTTAAATATGTTGGGGTGATACTTACCCTTGCTTGGGGGTCAACCCACCCTTTAATCTAAAATCGATGGGTCTGAGCGTTTTTCTACAATCTCGACGCAGTTCCTGAAAACGGCTCTGTTTCGTTTTCATCTGGCCACCCTGTATGTGATAAATTGTTACGTAAGTGTATCAAATATATAAATCAAGAAAAATGTTAATTCCTACTAATGTTAATACACGAATAATGCAAGTGTGAAGCTGAAATGAGAAGCTAAGAGTGCGTGACCGTTCTCAATTCCTTATTATTGTCCTTTGACCTTTATATACCTATTTATATAATAATTCTAAAAAACATGTTTTGTGGCACAAGAGAGCACACGTAATTAAAATTACTGCTAAAACATGTCCTGTACTTTGTCATCCTTTTTAACAATTTAATTATAAAGCATTTAAAATGCGGTGCAAAATAATATATGAAACACTAAGGGTTTATAAAGATAAAAAAGTAATTATTTTTAAATATTTAACGTAAATTTAATAATTTAAAATACTCTGTCAGTAATTATTGTAATGTAAAAAATAAAACTAATTTTAATATCAGTTAATATCTAACTTCTTTTCGTGTCTCACAAAGTAATAACTTATTCATTAATCTTTGGATTTTACACTTGTCACTTTCTCTATTCAATGCCAGAAGTGTTTTCGGGAATGACAAATTCTGCTCTTTGTTTACACCTGTCATTTGCTTGGATTGTATTCATATAATATTATATATATATTATATTATTCCCTATATAAAAACCTCAATCAGCCTATTTTGATAAATAATACATATACTAATAAATTTGTTTCCTGCGTTCCAATTTGAATTTTTGAGTTCATTAGAAAGTAAATAGTAGTTTTACAATTTCAGTGTCAGATTTTACACAGGATGTTCAAATATTGCATAAGTGGAGTTGGATTGTTGGCGTCAAAATATGCTTTCACTTAATTTACCTCTTTCAAAAATTGGTTCAGTTAGGTGTTATCAAGGTGTCACGGTTGATAGCTTTTTTTTATAAACACATTTCAAATATTTTGTTTGATACATAACATTTGATGTACTAGTACAGATGTGTAGAAATCATTTTTGTTACAATGTAATAGTACTAGTCTTTTCTTTAAAATGCATTGTATTCAAGTAATTGTAGGTACACAGTTTGTGCATATTTGTATCAAAACTTGAAGAAAATTTGAAAATTCACTTTAAAAATTTGGCCAAAATTAATCATTTTGAGTAATATTTTCAAGTAAAATTTTGCTGTATTTGCAGTAGAAAAGAGCTTTACTTGAAATCAAAACAATTTTTTCTCGGAATATTGAATATTTCAGATAGAATTTTTTCAAAAAAGGTTCTAACGGCTTTAACAAGGTATACCTACCCTTTTCACATAAATAAGGTAGAAGAATCGATTGTTTTAATAGTAAGGTGTATAAACTAAGCCCCAAAAAATGTTTGCCATTTCAAAGGAGCATGATTGTGCCACCCTCTACTAGTAGCATCAAAATTAGAAATAAATTTGAATTTCTCACTCCCAAAAACCCCAAATGTACAAAATGTATTCAAATATTTGATTTTTTTTAAATTATTTTCAAATATCTATAGTGCATTAATTTCGAGACACCTTGTTTTACTGAAGTATAACAGTTCCCACCACTCACAAATTACGAATTGCAGAGATATTTTTAAATAACAATTACTGAAATGTGATACATTTTAAGGAAAATTTTAATTTTTATTTGTTCAAAATAATCAAAATTTAAGTTATCTTACGTTTGTTGTTTTTTATAATGAAGACAGTAGCATATCACTTTTATTTTAAATAAAAGAAGAGCATCTAAGGTTTCTACGCCACTTGTAATAATAGGAATATTTAAACATATTGAATAATTAGACTAAAAATGTTTCATTACAACTAGAACTATTGCTGTTTTATTACAAAAGGTTTCCAAGTAAATAAAAAATATAATAAAAATTTCGAAGTCTTTGACACTCTGTATCTTGGAAAAGGTGAACTTTTGGATATACCTAGGTATATTTGGTTAAATTTCATTTATTTTGACTGCACGAGGATGCCGGTAATACCTTAGATACTGTGTATATTACACAAAATTTCAAAAAATTATTGGTAACTATCGAAAACTATTTGGACAATAAAAACAATTGCGCAACGTCAGGCGTGACGTAAATCGTCTGAATTCTTGCCGCAACTATAATAGCTATCTACAATATACATTTTTCAATGATTTTGAAATTGATTTATGTCTCATTTTTATTATCTGAGTCTGTATCATCGCAATAACGCCTTTTATTAATTTTTTCAGAAACAATTCTTAAATTTAACAAGAGTATATTTTTATCTTTTTAAGAAACCCTTTCAGCAAAATAAAGAATTTGTTATTAAGGGTATTTATGTTATAGGGGTTGATTATTTCAACCCCTTACAAAAATAATTCAGGGTTGAAAAAATTTCAAAAAGTGTATTATGACAGATAATGTCACCAAGTTTGGTTGCTTTAGCTTGATATACATGAAAAATAAAAAAGAAAAGTAATTTTTTTTGGAACTGTCTGATGAACAATTTTAAACCAAATAATTTTCAACAGAGCCTCTTATATTTTTCGTGTTATTTATTCTGTACATTTGATATTTTTTTTATTATGGACCTACAGAAAACATTTTGCTCGATCCTATCCCAATTCATATCTCACGTATCAATTTGGCATCACATTTTAGAAATACCTTGTAATTTGTATTATACAAACTTTGACATCATCGCCAATTTTTTCCATTAAATATTTTCGGCCTCAAAATCACTATTTCTTTAAAAGTTATGGAAAATTATGTTTCACAAAATACGAAAACGTTAAATAAGAACTGTAACAGTTTTTTCATGAAATTTTAATAAATACATGTCTTATGTAGTTGGCTTTGAAATACAGCATGCTTCAGTTTCTGTTTAATAGCTATGCAATATTTCAAACATTATGTCAATAGTTCTGAAATTCCTTAAGCAATTTAAATAAAATTTATTTCATTCTGTTTGTTAAGTGACTACCCATTTCCCGGAATCATTTGTGGTCGAGAAATGAAACAATTACAGTATTTGATTCCATAATGTGCATGGCCTAGGAACATTATTTAATATTTTGCTTAATTCTATTCAAGTTCGAATTATACTAATATTGCTAAGCATAGGAACGTACGTACTTCTGTTTGTAATATGATTTTTCTGGAATAATTGTCACGTTACTCTCGCAAATTTATTTAAAATCTTCTCCGAAGTTTCCATAATTCAAGACAATGCAAAAATGACGTTATTTTTTTATTTGAAGATTGCCAACTAATATTTTTTGAACTTTAATAATTATAAATTTTATCCACGTCTGTTTTCTATGGATTAAAGGCCTTTTAACACACTAGTGGATTAGAATTTATAATACCACGACTCAATTTTATAGCATTTTATTTATAATTATTATTATTAACATTAATATTATAAGCTATAAGGAACTTGTGAAGGACTGGAGGGGCCCACAACTTTGCTAGGTAGAACCTGAATTTTTTCAACAATTGCCATCTTGGTGAACAGTGACTCTTCAATATAATGTTTCGCTATTGTAAATGATTTCCAACCACCATGACACTTCACGCTGGTAATGCCACCCCCAGCAATGGCCAGTAATGTTGTCGAAGAACGACTCATTCCATGTCCGGTAAAACTTTCTGGATTAGGGAGCCCAAGAAATGCAGCCACTTTTGGAAACGTTTTCAAAATTGTGTTGATACCTACATGTTATTAAGTACATTTTCAGCTACATATCGTAAGAATAATCTTCCACCGGCATTTTAGGATAGCAGCTTGATGTATTTTCGACTCATTTCTACAGCATTGACTGAAAAAGCTTCTTCCATGATCGTGAAACTTATTGAAATATTTTTACGTTACGTATAAGTAACTGCCTTTGTCTTGGGCATAGGTGATATTCAAAAAGGTTAATTTATTGCATCGACAAGCACCTGCGACTCCTATGATCATTGCAACTTGTAAAGAGTTAAAAATAAAACGCTCAATGTATAAATTGAAATATTAATATCGTGCATTTTCTACCTTGTATTGTATGTTTCGTTATCCGGTGCTTTTTTCAAAAATTCTTCGATTTGATTTCTCTCCAGTATCTTTGCCTTCTTTGGTTTATAAATTCTTGATTCTACTTTCAAATATGAAGTAAGTTTACCATATTTCGTAATATCAATACCTTTATGCATTTTCAACATTGATTTTAGCATGGAATATTTTCTCTACATTGAAAAAGTAGGATAGTAGCACTTCTTCTGCAATTGCTCCTATGCCCCTTTTTTCGCCAGTTATTGAATTCCACCAATTTCTTTTCCTACACACTTTTGCTTTTCACGTGTAACAGACGTTATATTGCTTCTTGGCTTTCTTTCTGGATTTCAGCCGGAATGAAGAAATTCTCAGCAGTCATACTCATTGTTTATCTCAATTTTGCACATTTTTTCCCTCTTGTTGACAAATAAACAAACGCATGTTATAGAAACGACTTTGTAGTATTCAGCTGACAATCAATAATCTTGATTAAAATAAATTTTTCAAATACGACGTTTTTCAAAACCATAATTTTTCACCTGCTCTCACATGGCTGTCACTCTCCTAATTGACCGGTTTTGGCCTTGGTCGTGGATAAAATGTTGAATTACATACGGGAAATTAACCAGCCTTTAATCCTCTCGAAAAAATGTAACTCTCGGCTGCGCCTCGAGTGTCGTTGATTGAAGACTTGTTAATTCTCTTATATAATTAATAACTATTATTCATTTTAGAAAGAATTATAATGAAACTATGAAATAAAATATTATATGATACACACCCGTTAGGTCTTATTACAGTACCCGAATCCTACGTCGCTTCATCTATAAAACAACTCATAACTGTAATAAGTCACCTATCTAACACATAACGTAAATTACTATTGGTGTGCTAGTAGAGATTTCATTTAGAGAAATTCGTGATGCCACCTAACGTCTAAACAAAATATATTTGGATATTAGAGGAGAAGGAGAATCAGTTACGTCGTGTTATTAAGTATATGCAGCTCTGGTTTGGTATAGACTATATATTTGTACAATATCCATATTTCCGTCATCATCAATTTACAGTACTTCCAATTTGAATAATGGCAACAGCAGCGTTAAGAAATCTGAAATTTTGTTATTTATTATTTCTTCTTGCTAACAGTATAGTAATTTCAGGGAATAAATCTGCATAAGTTTTGTCGTTTATCTGTAATGTTTACGAATAAGTCTTTGTCGTCCTGATGGGTTTATAATCTGTTAAATAAATCTGCCATCTAAACTAATTGGCTACTTGAAACTTCTACATAGTAAATAACTTTTCCATAAATTTTATGAATACTACGATATTTCCAAACAAAAGTTCAGACATAAACTTTTATATTAAACTATCATGATTATATTACTAATAAATACACTTAACGTATATCTGGTTCAAAATACTAATGACGCTCACAAAGTAACTTTCCTCTTTTTTTATTGTATTAGAAAGGTATTTTAAGCTAATATAAATCAAATATCCTACAATTCCTATCAATGAAGTCATATGTATGTTCTCTGATACCAAACATCTAGGTATGCTAATGAACAATTCCACAGACAAAGCTCTATTCAATAATTATCTAAAGAAATTAATCTAATTTACTAACATGCTTTAATGAAACACTCTATAAATATCTAACTTCATTTTTTGGCAGTGTTTCATTAAAGCAGGTTAGTAAATTAGATTAATTTCTTTAGATAATTATTGAATAGAGTTTTATCTGTGGAATTGTTCATTAGCATACCTAGATGTTTGGTATCAGAGAACATACATATGACTTCATTGACAGGAATTGTAGGATATTTGATTTATATTAGCTTAAAATACCTTTCTAATACAGTATTATTAATACCTAAAAATATATAATAACTTTCCTCTGTTGGAATAAATAGAATAAAACACCTTTTAAAAATCAAAAAAGCATTTTTGGTACCAATGAGCTAGTTTGTTCAGTTGTTCATCTTTATTTTAAGCAATTCCTCATTCTCTAAACATATACCCGCTAATTGCTGCTTCTGTCGTGGGAAAAGATGATAATCACTTGGTGCGAGATCAGGCGAATAAGGAGAGTGGTCTTCAAAGTCTTCCACTTGGTTGATCGTCACGAAGATTTTGACATCCTTCAATAAACATTCCTCGTTACCGATGAACTCTTATAAACAGAGGACAGCTCTCAACCCGATTATTAGCCGTAGAATATTTTTTTTGCCGTGAATAAGGAATGACGGTATACATTTCACAATCGTCGGAAGGGATAATACCTTCATGGTTATTCGTAGTGTACTGATCGGGAAGAGCTCCAGTCGTTAAAACTCAAACGGCGTCACCCTTTCCCCCAAAGACACACGAACGGTCGCTTGTCCCTCGACCGCTTCCGCTCAGAATGCGAAAATAAGGAAACCTAATTTGTGAGCGACCCTCGTATATTGAAATAAGTAACGCTACAACTCAATTTATTTATGAAATACACAAAGCTAACTCCCCGAAAGGAATACATCTGGTGAATGTACAGGCCATCTAATAGGACCATTTGTCCTAT
Source organism: Monochamus alternatus (assembly GCA_037114965.1). NCBI lineage: Eukaryota > Metazoa > Arthropoda > Insecta > Coleoptera > Cerambycidae > Monochamus > Monochamus alternatus. The sequence goes on from CM073429.1 coordinate 29,257,605, forward strand.
TCAGGAATGAATTATTTAAATATTCCTAAAGTGCATAATTGTGCGGAGGAACACTGGCATGATGCTACCACAATGCTACTCGTTTATTTGGAGGAACCTCTAGAAGTTTAGGTAGAACGTTGTAGAAGAAATGCAAATAAATTTCACCCTTTGAATTATAATTGAAAAAATACGAGCTTGCCAATCCGATTTGAAAAAGTTTCTCTAATCCAATGTAGATTTTCAACCGACCAGTAGCGTATCTGGTCGGAAATTTACTCTTTCGTTATTATGAAACCTCGGCTTAGCACCGCAGTATTAGTTCCAAAGAGTTCAAATTGTTATGGAAGATGCTTTTCATAATGGTAGAAACTGTAATTTTCATAGCCATTAGCACGCAGTCCCTGAAAAATATTTTGCATAGATGGAATTTCTTAGTTTTTAGTATTCTGTACACAGTGCTTATATCTAATAATTTCCAATTCTTTAGCTATTTCCTCAACAGAAAGTTTATGAGAATTAATTCTTGAGGTAGCTAATATTTTCATTCAATTTGATTAATCTCCTACACGAACCATATGATGGGAATGGTATGGTATATTTTTAATATCATAATGTTATAACTATCAATTGAATTTCGCTCAGTCATAAGTTCCATAGAAAATTATTGTTGCTAATGTTAACAGCTAACAATATAATGGTGTATTACAAAAACGTTATGAGATTTACATGAGGTATATATTTTTAAAAAAGATACGGGTTTTACATTTGAAATAAGACAGTTGATAGACTCATCCCGTGCAACCGAAAGTTACCAAATGTCTGAAATATGTGTAATGCAGCATATTTACTGAGTAAAACAATTTTAACCACGTGCTCAAGGAGGTCTGAAAGACAATATTATTTCAGAATTCTAGCTTGATGTTTAAAAAATGAGGCGAAATCCTCTTTTCTCCCGGAAAATCGATGTCTATGACATCATCGTCCGAGATCGCTTATATATGTCAACTACCATGCGGTCGTTTTTTACAGTATTGTTAATGTAGAAACGACAGAAATAAACTTTTTATTAATAATAATACCTAAGTACCTGATCGATAACAGTTAATCCAGTTAGTTGCAGTATTTTACATTCGTTCTTCGTTCCTCGTTGCACACTGCCAAAACTACATTTTCACTAATTACAGGTCCGTCAGAATTACCCACTAACAAAATATAGAGTCTATGTTCATTTAAATGAAATACCCATTTACACTGGTAGCTTACAGATGGCGACTGCATTAAATGCTTTCAGAAATAAAATATCGCAAATGGTGTTCAGTTTAAATTAATTTTTCAGTACTTGCTCTTCGTAAATTTATTTTTTACTGAATTTTTGGTGTATTAACAAACATGTCGTACTAATTTATGGGAAGTGTCACAAGTGCATACTATAATGTCGCAGCATAATATTAAAGATGCTTTCCGAGTAGACAAAATATTATGCCGAATTCTCCTTGAACCAACAACTACTGTAATGCCTTGGCGGTAAACGTGAAGCAGTGTTTTTGTGTATTTGTGTACATATACGTGTGTTTTCTTTGTTATCCTTTGTGGTTTTCATCGATTCCGATGGAGGGAATCCATCTGATCATGGCTGTTGGACTACTTCGCTTTAAATAAAAAGTACAGTCGAGGGAAGGAGAGGTCCCCAGCAAGTAAAGAAATCTTTACAATGACAAGTTTGAGTGTAAATAAGTAAGAAAACAGAAAATGAACATTCTTGAAGTCTCTCCAAATATCATTCCTGGAAATAAATATCAGCAGAGGATACCAGCAGCATGTCAACCATTTTGTTGTTAGAGTAATTATGTGCCATTGTCAAATACGTGTGCTTCTTGATAACGTTACAATCTCTGTAACCTTTGTTGAATAATGTGAGGAAAATACATAATATGCCAAACTTATGTTATAATAACTGAAATTATGACGATCCACAGATCATTTCCAACGCATTTGCTGAATTTTTTGTCAATCAGTTTTTATTTCTTCAACATACCTGAACTTAAGAAATCTATAGATATCTATTACTCCTCAGATTACTTCGCCGATTGTCTCTGACTTAAAAAAAATCAAAAATTATCCACAGATTATGACAGAATTCCGACTTTTTAATGAAAGACTGCGCTCCTCATTTTGCGCTACCACTCTCCATCATTTTTAATTTGTCTTTGCAGTCAGTCAACCACAAGGATTTAGTGAAAATCACCCGCTCGCCCTATTTTTAAGAAAGGAGATAAAAGCTTTATAGAAAAGTACAGACCTATAACGATTCTTTGCAAATTCAGTAAGTTATAATTGTGCTAGTTATGTTGTCATCTTTTGGTTTAACTTCAAAATCTGTATCTTCCTTTGGATCATATTTGACAAATAGAGTTTTTAAATATTAATTACTTTGGTTATATATTCATGGATATATATCGACTTATGGTGTTCCATAGAGATCAGTTCAGGGACCGTTGTTATTTGTAATTTCTACAAACGATGTTTGTATATCTCTTAGTGTGAATACTCTGTTATATGCTGAACTTAAAGATATTTACTGAAATTAACTCACTTGATGATTGTTAGATAGGAATTATGATGGCCAGAGAATAAATTACTACTGAACATGCAAAATATAGCGTGATAACTTACACAAAGAGAATAAATTGAATAGGTCTTTCCTATGCCATAATAATAACGAAATAAACAGGTGTAGTGAATTTAAGGACATTGAAGTTGTTATTGTTGTTGTTAGTAGTAGCGCAGATTGCCCGCAGCACTCAGGTCTGAAGACACAGACTCGTGCTGCGCGCAAAAGTTAGCACCAGCTCTGCTGAATCTCTCTATTATCGTGAGGAGACAGAAAAGCCTCCCCAAGATATTTGTGTCTCTTTACCATTAAACAGATACAGTGACAAGAATGTGAATCGAATCCTCATCTGCATTGTCACCAATCCTATGTAGGTGCTTGTTCAGATGTCCGTGGCCCGTGGCAATCCTGATGGTGCTTCTGTTAAGCATAATGAAACTTCGGTTTGCGTCAGCTTATGGGCTCCCACACACCACAAATTGTCTGCTCGAGCTTTGTCTGGCCAGCATGTCAACCCTCTCATTGCCTATTACACCACTGTGACCTGGAACCCAGATCAGCTTAACACGATTGTCCCTTCCTAAGAGAGAAAGAGCTCTGACACATTCCAGAAACATACGAGGGGTGATCCTGAAGGACAGAAGTGCTCGTAAAGCTGCCTGATTGTATTTGCATACTTGAATATGCTGATTCACATATCTTCTCCTGAACGTAGGTAGAGATAGAAAATATTTCAGCCTGAAAGACCGTCGCGTGTTCCCCAGACTCCCGAGCCTAGGTCCGTCTTGGACTCATCCGTGAACAAGACGAGCTTTTTCGAGACCTGAGCATCAGAATTAGCGAGTCAGGCTTCCCTAATCGGAAACTCTACCTTAAAATTCCTTTTAAAAACGTAGGTAGGAAATATCTTGGCGCTAGGTGCACCAAGAGTCTTGTCCTCATCTACTAACTCCTTATAGATCCCAGTGTGACCCCTTAGTTTACCTTTCCACATCCCCCACTGTTTTAGCCGATAAGAGGACCCTCTCGCCTCCCACACATCCACGAGATGCAGTTTTGGAAGAGACAGAAGAGCCTCTAGGACCTCTGTGGGAGCTGTGCTTAACGCCCCTGATGCATTGAAGTCGCTGAAATTTGTTTAATAGTAAATTGAATAATAGTGAAAGAGGGCCGGACCACTGCACGTAGTTTTTGGATTAAGTCCCCATGTTTTCCTAAAGAGTCTCCTACAGATCCAAAATAATACAATGGTCCTTTGGCATTGCCTGTCAATATGGTGTACCCAGGTTAGTTTATCATCCAGCGTAACCCCTAAAAACTTGACCGTTCGTGCCCTCTGAATAGCAACGTTGAAAATGGTCGGCTCCCTAAAGTCAACTATCTTCCACCACCTAGTAAAGAGGACAAGATCGATTTTATAGGGATTAACCTTAAACCCCTGTTCTGTGCAGCAGTTTTCTATGATGTTTAGAGATCATCGAGCACAAGGCACAACAGAAGCGGAAACAGAACTCCACTCTGCGGACACTCTCGACCCGCAGCCATCCCGATCGTGGTTCCATCTAGAGTGGTATAAATTTGACGGTGGACTAACATGACCCCAATCTACCTTACTATGGTGGATGAGATGCCATACAATTTGACCGCCTTCTGAATGGAGTCTATATATCTTATATATATATAAGAAGATTCCGATAGCGAATTCTTTATGGCTAATAATTTTTCCAATTTTGTAAACTGCAGTATGTTGTGCTGTTTCAGTAGATTTACCCGATAGCTAGACATGTTGTGAGTTAAGGAGTAGCCATGATACAAGCTACTATAAGTTTTTCCTGCAAAGGAAAAACGTTAAGCATACAGGTCTAAACGCCTTAGCCTCATCATAGGACCTTTGGTGGGATACGTAGCATCTAAAGATAATTGATCGTGACCATTCACAACTCTGATTTCAAATTATAAACCTTGAAGTTATTAAATTGAACTTTATTGATCACATGAATCATATTAGTCGAGTGCCTGCGAAAATTTAGGATTTATATTCAGAAATGCCTAACTTTTCATTTTAGGTCGCCGTATTTCTCGCCGTAAAATCGATAGAATTTATGGAGTTTTTAAGTACAGAAATCTCGAAAAATAAAACACGTAAAGCAAAAGTTATATCAAAAATAAAATTATTGATGTTTTGTTTATCCACTTTTACTATTTAAATTCGCCTCAAATAATATAATAACTTTTAAATTGTATTTGTAAGACACACATTATTATTGCTACTCTAACCCCACATTTTAACAATTACTTTCAGATACTTATAAACAAAAGTGAGCTATCATATATGCAGAATTATGTAAATTTATGTTATAACAATATTCATATCTACAGTTGAATTTAAAAAAATACGTGTTTTGAAGGATTTCAGTACTTGAAAATTTGTTGGTTCGACCGCTTTATTACCGCGTCATATATTCGTTTTATTTCGGTATCTTTGAATAATCGCAGGTCGCATGAGATAACATTCCTGTTATTTGCTAAACTATGTATTATTTAGTTCTTAAATATCTAAAATTACTTGTATTTGTAGAATACACTATTTCAAGAATACGGCGCCCTGAATGCATTTGTCAAACCACAACCAGAATACGCTATAGTTATTTAGAACCCTGATGCTTAAACACACGTTAATAATTCAGAGCTAGTACAAAAAAAAATCGTTAAATATCTGAGTTTAAAGTCTGATGGTGTCTCCCTACAAGGAGATTTATTAAACATATTCCATTTGAAGGATCTAGCCTTGTGTCATACCAACTTTTCAGTATTGTTTTTTTCATAAACTTATAATACATAAATTGACTGTACAAGTATTTTTAGCTATTTTAATTTTACGGTTCCTCCTGCTAATACTACTTCTTCTTCATTGTTTAAGCTTAGTACTCCTCGAACAAATGTGTTGGAGCATGTCTCCTATTTATTTTTTTATATTTAAAACAGATCTAAAGGTGCATATTAATATACTGTCAATTAATTTAATTTTGTAGTATGTAATATCAATCCATTTTTAATATTTAATATTGTAAATTATTACAATAAATGATATAGTTCCTTCGAGTTTTTTAATTAAACCTTCACCTGGTGGCCGATCCTCCAGAAACGAAGTTATTGCATATTCGCCTGGTTGTTGATCTTTCAGATACGAGGCAAATCAAACAAATACATTAACATTTTCTCCTATTCATACTGTATGTGACAATTATATGCGCTATGAATTAAATCTGGATGGATTTTCGTGCTCTGTTAATGACGTTGCATCTAATTATTATGTTGAGTTTTAAATTATGCAGTATTTTTAAACTGCATCACTGAGACAAACATTCAAAATGGTATGTAAACATACACTTATTCCAGTAGAAAACATAAAACAGAGGACAAATACACATTCAATTGTAGCAACTAAATCAAGTTTGCTGAAAACCAGTCACAGGTGACAAGTGAACAGGTCATCTAACTGTGGCTACCAGCAGTGACTAAAATTTCTGAGTGCCTAAACTGTTTTTATATATTTTTAGGTATTAATAATATTGTGTGAAACTAACTACTTTGTGGACAAAAGCCCCAACCAGCGTTGAATTACACCCACAATATCTACCCATATATTCTTTATTATTAGCTTTTGTAACATTTTTTATTGTATTAGAAAGGGATTTTAAGCTAACATAAATCAAATCTCCTACAATTCCTATCAATTATAAAAATTAAAATTATTTGAAGTTAAATATCGACAATGACAAAAGTGACAGCCTGTCAATGAATTAAATATGGCAATACCTACTCGAATAATGTTACAAAAGCTAATAATAAATAGATAGATAGATAGATAGATAGATATTGCGGGTGTAATTCAACGCTGGTTGGGGCTTTTGTTCACAGAGTAGTTAGTTTCACACAATATTATTAATACCTAAAAATACATAAAAACTTTTAAATAAAAGAGTGAACATTATTCAAGTAGGTATTGTCATATTTAATTCATTGACAGGCTGTCAGTTTTGTCATTGTCGATATTTAACTTCAAATAATTTTAATTTTTATAATAATTTTTATAGTTAGATATTTGATTCAACTTAAAGAAAGCCACCTGAAGAAGCAATCCTAAAAATACAGAAATAGGTAAAATCTCATCTATTGTGGTTGAATTGTCGTGTTCCCACTGCCAAAAGTGAAGTTAGATATTTATAGAGTGTTTCATTAAAGCAGGTTAGTAAATTTAGATAGATTAATGTATTTACATAATTATTGAATAGAGCTGTGACTTCATTCATAGAAATTGTAGGAGATTTGATTTATATTAGATTAAAATCCCTTTCTAATACAATAAAAAATGCCTAAACTGTGTTGCTATATTTATTAAAACTTTTAACTAAATGTGTTTCTGATACATTAAGGGCAAGTGAACTGTGTATTAAAGGTTGTTAGTTGACTGTAATGCAGTAATAATTATTATTTATTCAATTATTGCTATATTGCTAGTACTGTTTCTGTGTTTTAGATAATATAAGTATAAATTTTGTACTTACCTTAAACTGTATACTCATTTAACATAAATAAAAACGATAATTATGCCACAATTCCAAAAAGTAAGCATATTATTCAAGATAAAGGCATATCTACTATAAAGATGCAATAAGTACATAATCGGTTTATTTTACAATAAAAATATAACACTTTACATGTAGAACTATGAGCAGTGAAACTAACAAATTTAAAATATGTTATAATTAAATTTTTTAAATCAAATTCATCAAATACATTTTTATTTATTATTATTATTATTAGAGACAAAGTCTATTATGTCAATAGATAGGTAAATAAAAAATAGGTAATGTGAAGTGAATTTTGTTTGTTATTCCTCATACTAGCCAGGTGACAGTCATAACCATTCTTGAATGAACCTTAGAGTTGAATCGCACTGATGCAATAATAATAGGTATTTGGTATTCCGTAGTTAGGTATAAAAATTACCCAAAACACATAAACTATACCGCCTCGAAGTACTAAAAAGCACAAAGCTTAATGGTGCCGAACTGAAATGACTCCCGATCCTTCGGCACATTTCGTTCACTTATCAGCAATATAATTAGTTGTCGTACCGAACTGTACCACTGTAACAATAATAGTTTCCTATTGTAACAATAATTTATGTTTCAGTAATCATATTTACCAAACTGCAAAATAATTACAAGTAAACTAATGACCACAACTAATGTAATTGCGTGTCAGTGTAGAAATGTTATTTTACTGTTACTTGAAGGGTTTTTCTCAGTTATATTAGGTGTTATAGTTTTCTTAAGACATAGTCTGGAACCTGTATGTTTAGTAGTTTATTTGATGTGTATATTTTTGTATGTATTCCTGCCCTATAATTGATTAAATCTATCTGGGCAGTATATTTTTTTTAAAATAAAGGCATAAATAAATCCAATGTGTCATTAACATAACAAAAGTTAACACAAGTGTGCGTTTAATTTAGATTAATCTGTATGAGGTACCAGCTGATTATAGATTAATTTAGTATTCATTAAAATCATTTGAATATCTCATATTGTATGAAAATTCACATACAGGTACCTATTTTTTTAACTGTCAATTTTAATGCTATATAATTTAATTACGTTAGAACGCAGCTGCGATATAATTTCATTATCGTATTTAGAGAGATGCGACTGTTTATAATGCAACTCGAGAGAATTAAACAAAATTGGAAAATAACTGGAAATAAAAACGTATTGAAACATCGCTATGATTTATCTGTGAGTAATCTGAATAGTTTTATATTATGTTGTGTTCATTGCTACCATCACTTGTTAAAAACTGCAAATCGAATTTAGCAATTATAAATCCTATGAAACATGCAGTGGAGGTCACTAATTTGGAATGAATTCAGTACATCAAACAGAAAATTGTTTAAAGAACAATAATCGTACACGCCGATTAGTATTATAACCGGTAGACTGTTTTTGTACAATATTAAAATTTTAGGTTTGGCCCTCTTGACACTAAATAAGTAGACGAGATACTACAAACAAACTTTATTATGTGTTATAAATGCTTCGTACAATAAGACTGAAGAACGTGGAGCACGCACTTAGTTTTATACTATTTGTGTGCTTCCATTGCATTTTCCTAGATAAGATTGTACAATTCGGTTCGTCATGATCAATCATCATTTTTGGAATGCATGATGGTGGTTTTTCATATATCATTTCTTTAAGTTGGTAGTATTTGCCGACTTTTGGGGGTTTTTCTTCTAGCCAGGAATAAACGCTAGCAGAAGTACCAAGTGCCAAGTAACTTTCGGGGGGAATGATGGATATATTTGAGGAAGACATAAATATTTGGAATAGGTTATATTCATTGACATGGTAGATCGGAATTAAAATTTCCATATATATTACTGCACTTGATACGTAATGTTTCATATGAAATAAAGAAAATATTGAATTTTGATCTAAAGAAGGTAATTCCGCGGGTTCATATAAAGTGTATAGAATTTTAAAAATGTCGGTAATAGTTGTAGTTGAAATTACATCGGAATGTATGATACTCATATGACTAAATAATAAGCCATTTTCAATTTGGTCTAAAATCTCTAAAGTGATTAAACAATCGTTAATTAAAGTTTGAGTTTCAAAAAAATCGTTTGCGGTTTTCCAAAAGTTGTTAATCTTTTACATAGCATTTTGCATTTCACTTGTAAATGATTCCAGAACGGAAAGTTTCGTGTTTAGCTGATCATTTATATTTTTCTGATTACGAAACGCAATTTCTAGTTTTTGTTCCAAAAGCTCCTTATCATCGGCACTCATTAAACCAAATAACTCTGAATAGATATTCCCGATAAAATTAAAAATACCGCGTTTCCCGCGTTTTACAGTGGCAGAAGAAATGATTTCGAATTTTTGTTTAATACGCTCTGTGAGATAATGTAACTGAATATGCCAGAATTGTTTTTCTTTAGTTGTGTTTTCTGAAGATACGAGAAGTCTATTTACATGTTCTCCTATTTCCGTTAAGTTAAGGATGTGTACAAAAGAATGGTAAACGGATATAGTTTTAAGCGGGCCCAAATTTACAGGGAGGATAGGGTTACTCAGTCTCTCTATTTTTATCGTCCTAGTCATGTTCTTCGTCAATATCGTCATCAACGTTATTATTGTCAGAAATGGAGGCAGGGTCTTCATTATTCTGTAACAAAGGAGAACCTTTAGTCTGTTTTTTCTTTTTAACTTTGCGTTTATGGTATTTTCCTTTCTTAGTTTTTACAGTTATATCTAAATCTTGTAGGACTTTAACTTTTTCAAAAGATTTTGAATTTTACGAGACCAGGGGGTTTTTGTTTTTAAATAAATTTCATCATTAGGGTGTAGGACTTCCGGTTCATTACGATTTTGATTTAACTTTTCATTGCGCGTCTGCTTACTCTTATTCAGTCTAGTTTTAATTTGTTCATTAAGTTTTTCTGATAATTTCCGAGTATTTTCTACAAAGTCTTGGGTAGTTTTAACTTCATTAAGAATAGGTGAAGTATCGTTATAGATGGATGGGAATAGTATTGCTAACCTCATCAAGTAGTCTAGAGAGTTATGGGGATATACGAATAGATTCTAGCAATGTCGAATGGAACCTTTCTACAGGGTTATTACTTTGGGAATTCTGTGTTGAGGTTACATAATTTTGATATCATGTAATTGACAGAATTGTTTAAAAAGAGTATTAACAAATTCCTTGCCAGGATCATGAATTATATACCTAGGACTTCCAAAGAAAGACGTAAAAGTAGTTAGTCCTTGAATAGTATCAAGAGCATTTTTAGATTCAATTTTGATCGCTTGTCCGAATTTTGAAAATGGGTCAAATAAGGTTAGAAAAATATTTTTATCGATAAAGAAAAGATCTATGTGAAGAGTCTCGAGTGGTTTAGATGGAGTTGGCGTATTTTGAATTTTGACTTTTTGTGGATTTCTATCGTATTTGGCTAAATTACATGGTTCACATTTAGTTATATAATCATGAACATGAGTAGATAAATTCGGCCAATAACATTTTTTGGAAAGTCGTTTGATAGTTTCATAAATTCCTCTGTGTGTGGTTTTTGTTTCATGAAAGAATTTAATTTGATCCTTTGTTCATCTTTTGAAATTAGATCTTTCAACAATATGTTAGAAATAATTATCTTAGTTTCAGGGACAAAATTATTAGCCAATACTCTCAACACTTTTTCTTTAATTTTGTCTGAATGAAAATAAAGACAGGTTGTTTCATTTATGTTTAGATACCTTTTTAGTATATTAGTAAGTTCATCGTCAGATATAGAAGTATGACAAACTAGAGTGGTTCTTAGTTTATCAGGAAATGGTTTCGATGTATGAATTCCAAAACGACTAGGCATATTTTGAGTTTCGTGTATAAATAATTGTATTTTGTACCCATTAATACTTTTTTCTGTAATTGGTGGAGAACAGATAGGATTTTCTTGAGCGGTATGTTGAGTCTGGGTATCGGATAGGTTATCTAAACGATCTAAAAGTCCTCTTTGTTCTTCGGGAATTTCAGTACCTTCAGGTATATGTAAGGTACTGGCTAGTTCTTCATTAAGGGAATCAATAAATTGATTTATATTCTCGCCAGGAGGGTTATTAAGGATAGAGTCTAGGTCGTCAATTTCGTTGGCGTTAAGTTCGTCTATTTTTATTCGGGATAGTGCATCTGCAACTCCATTTTCCGTTCTCTTTTTATATTGTACTATGTAATTAGATTCTTCTAATTTAATACGCCATCTCATTAATTTAGAAGAAGGGTCTTTTAAATTAAAGAGCCATTGAAGCGGGCGATGGTCCGTAAATATTTTAAACTTTCGACCGAACAGGTAAGGTCTAAATGCTTGTGTGGCCCATACTATGGCAAGTAGTTCTTTTTCAATGGTAGAATATTGTATCTCTGAAGTGTTTAGAGTTCGAGAAGCGTAAGAAATAGGTCTACCGTTTTGCGACAGGACGGCGCCTAGTGCGAAATTGGAGGCGTCTGTAGTGACCTCGAATGGAATCTCGAAATTCGGGAAGGCTAAAATGGGACTATTAGTGATTAGGGTTTTACATTTTTCAATTGCTTCTAAAAATTCTTGATCGTCAATAATCTTTTTGCCTTTTTTCAAACATGAAGTCAGGGGTTTTATAATTTTTGCAAAGTTATCTATAAAACGTCGATGGTAACCGACAAGGCCTAAAAATGATATGATTTCTCGAGCCGTCTTGGGTATAGGGAACTTCTGTAAATCTTGTATTTTGACAGGATTTGGTCTAAGTCAGTTAGGTGTTATAACATGTCCGAGAAATTTTGTTTCTTTTCTTAAAAATTCCGATTTGTCCAGTTGTATTTTTAAATTTGCCTTCTCGAGAGCTTTGAAAACTAGTGTTAAATTTTGAATGTGTTCGTTTAAAGAGCTTGAAAAAACAATTATGTCATCAATATAGACTAAGCAAACTCGATTTTGAAGATCTTTTAATACGTTATCCATTACACGCTGGATTGTGGCAGGAGCATTCTTAAGCCCAAATGGCATCCTGAGATACTCAAAATGGCCGTTTTCAGTTGAGAAAGCAGTTTCTGCTATACTGCCAAATTCCATTTCTATCTGGTGAAATCCAGATGTAAGGTCAATAGTCGAGAAATAATTACATCTCCCGAGCTTATCTAATATATTTGAAATATTTGGAATTGGGTATCGATCGTCTATAGTAAGGTTATTTAATTTTCTGTAGTCAACACACATGCGATATTTACGTTTTCCAGATGCGTCTACCTTTTTCTCAACAATGAGAACAGGGCTCGACCAAGGACTTTGAGATGGCCTAATTATTTCATTATCTAAAAGATCTTGTATCTGATTTTGTACTTCTTGTCGTTGGGTATAAGGTAGTCGGTATTGTTTAGTATAGGTCGGGTCTTCTGTTTTAGTTTTAATTTCATGTTTTACCTCATTCGTAAAGGATAAAGGTTGTTCTTCTGAATAAAAAATATTGAAAATTTGAAATTAACTGGAAAATTTCTTTTTTTTCTTCATTGTTCATATGTTCAGTTCGTATGAGTTGTTTTATGTCTGTCTTCAAGGTTTTATTGTCAAATGGTTGGATAATAGGTTTAACAGGATTGTAGTTATCTAAGGATGTCACTCGGATAGGATAATCGAAATATTCAGTGGATGGTTCATTAGTGTAGTTATGGATTTCTACATAGGCTAATCCGTTTTCTGCGTAAGATATTGATTCGGGTATGATCGTATGATCACTATCGATTTTGGGAATTAAAATTTCACCATTCTCTACTGAAACTGAAATTTGTGTTCTGAAAATTTCAGAGGCATTGACAGTAATTCTCTTGGAAATTTCTAATGGGTTTCGAACATATAAAGGAATTGAAATATTTTCATTAAAAACTGTTGCGTTTTTGTAATCAAAAAGTAATCCAAATTGGGTTATTACATCTAAGCCTATTACCCAGTCCATCATAAAAATCGTGAAAGTCATATAATAAAATATCAATGTTATCATTACTGTAAAATTCATTAAAAGCGGGAATGGTTGCACAGAATTTTGTTTTCTTTTGACCCATGCATGTTTTTAAAACATTGGAAGATTGGTAGATACATTCAGGGTAATATTTTTCAATGATATCTGGGCGAATCATAGTTTTAGAAGAGCCGGAATCTATGAGCAATTTCAAAGGTGGATTTTCAATGTTGATGTAAGATAGGGGTGCGGCTAAAATGGAATTATTTTCAAAGATCATTTTCCTAGGTTTTGGTTCGAGGCTGTTTTCTGAAAATTTTCTAGTTCAGTATCAGGAATAGGTTGCTGAAAATAATCGGGTTGTTCGGGTTGTTCAAGGTAATCAGGATCTACTGAGTGATTTGGATATTCATATTCTTGGTAATCATAATCTTCGGTTTGTAATTCATACTCATGACAATGATGTGAAAAATTACGAGGGACATTCTGAAATTTAGTTAGTGTAGTGCTGGAGGTATCCATCGGTTCGGATTCAAACTGTTTTCTATTATTTGAGTAAGTATTTGTAGAACGGGGTTGTTGATTTATAGTCTGTCTGGGGGTAAGACTGGTTTAGGTTGGTTATAAGGAGGCCTTATTGGTGGTTGAGTTTGTCTTGGAGCAGGATAAGATGATGGGAATTGTCTTGATAGAGAGTTAGGTTGATGATTTGTATTATATTGGGGTTTATAGTTATAGCTTGGTTTAGGAGGTAAATTTTGTCTAATAGGTAGCATAGGTGGTCTTTGTGGTTGAGTTTGAGGTAAACGACGACTTATGTTTTTGTATTCAAAATAAGTTTCAAGTTCAAGTATGTCCTGAACTACTGATTCTATGTCGTTTAAATCAGGTCTAGATAATATGATAGTTTCGAAATTTTGTGGGAGATTGCTTTTTAATTTGTTCAAAAGCAAAGAAGTATATACTAATTGAAGAGAAGTTCTTTCTTGCGGATCGGTATATAGTAATTGTATTTTCTGGACAATTTTTGAGCGCATGCACAGAATCTTATTACAAAACGTACGTAAGGGTTCACGAATATCGCGTTGTAATAGGCAAATTTCGTTCTGCCATGTTTGAAGTGATTTATGATCACTATAATTTTGGATTAAAAGATTCCTAATTTCATGCCAGGTAGTTATCTCAGGTCTACTTAAAATAAGCGTTTTTGCTTGTCGTCTCAATTATATTTATAAACAAACGTGATTGTATATCAGTTGGATGTGGCAGATCTAGAGAGATTATAAATGTTTCCACTGATTCTAAAAATTGGGTCAATTCGATTTCCGAACCATCAAAAGGTTGTATTGTGGAACATAAAAAGTTTAATTTTTGCGCGTCTAATTCTTTTCGCTGTGAAGCAGCTGGGTTTGTGCTTACGTTTGATTGCGGGTTTGACATTGTATTATTCTCAAGTTTCTTTGTGCAGATAAGTTAAGTACGTCGAAAACGACTCAGCTAAACACGGCTCACTATCAGTTTCCGGTAGACTATGCGTCCTTGCAAGTCCAGCGAGAACTTGATATGGCACAACAGATACATGACTTATGCGTATGTCGAGATCAACAAATTTTCAAGGTAAATTTAATTATCTTCTTTAATAAATCTTCTTATTGTTAAAATGATTCTAATTCTAACCTACCACTGTCAATATGCGTTTGAAAGGGATAGGGAGTCAAGTACTAGCACTTTGGTACTCACCAGGTAATTCCGGTTCCAGGAAATTTCCCTAAGGATGACCTACTCAATTCAGCCCTTCCTGTATCAATTTTTGCTTGTAGTTGAGCACACCTAGCATCATTTATCAATTAATAATTATTGCCAAATGATCTTCCTTCAATGTGCGTTTTTTATTATTTAAGGAAAGGTTTTTAATAACAATAAATAAATGAAGTACTAACAAAAAAATTAAACCTGTAGACAATGATGTCCTGCACGGACTTGCACAGCACGGATCTGCACAGCCTGCTCATGAAGGTACCTATGTTATTTAATGCAGCATCGCACACTAGACCAGCACCAGCATGTACCGTCACCTGCAACGACCGTCACACCAAGTCACGTCGGTAGCCTACAATTTCTATGCTAGTCTGACGTAGGTTTTATCCTACAAAAGTCAGAGATTGGCTTTAAAATTGGTTTTGAACTGTCGCTTATCAACAACCTCTATTTACTTAGCTTAAATAAGTCTTTCGTCAGATGACACTACTCTTCGAAATGCCAAATGAATGTAAATTTTCTTACTCATTTTTTTAATTTGCTACTGAGACCACCTCATGCAATTAATGTTAGATGATAACCTTAACTTTTGATGTACTGTTATCAACTTTAACTGGAAAAATAATAATACACCACCGACCATGACTTGGAGATCGTATTTAGAAGGCATCGGTTAGACAGGCCGAAATAAATGATAGTTGTCTGCGCCAGTAAAAAATCGCGTGAAGTTAAGGCGTGGAAAGATTAGTCCCATAAAATAAACAACACTTTTTAGAGATTTAGAAAAAAAACAAAACTTGCGCAATATTGGGGGAGACATATACTTATTGCTTCTTAGATGAAATGATGCGAACTGAGATATAAGCAGTAAACAAAAATTAGATCTTCTTTGTCGACTGTTTGAACTATGATATATTGGTACTAAATAACACCCACGCGACTAAGGACAGAAACCTCAGCTGACATTGAAAGTAGTAGCCAAGGGAATAAGGGAGAGTAAATAAAGAAACGCATCGTTACCCCAAGAAAGCGGTTTAATATTAGGAGGCAGAAATAATCCGCTCTTTCTTACATGGGAAAATGTAAAGTGATAGCAGCTATAGGATATAAATATAGACCAACGAATCCTTCTGTAATATTGGTCAGTCCAACAAACAATTTACACTAAAACAAATTCTCCAAAACTATTCTCGATTATATAAAGGACTTACGGTTACGGTCTCTTACAGAAAATTGAACATTTAATAAACTAAACTTTGCAATTAAAAGTGGACTTAGATTATCTTCAAGTATGTTCCAATAAATATTGTTACGGAACCTCACCTATCTTTGTAGATTATTTGCTTTAAAATTTATAATTTTTGTAATACCTTTATTATGACGTTTCCTAGAACATTCCAGGCTATATTCGATTTGGTATTAGATGCCTTCTTGAAAACCTAGGAATTTTTGAGAACCCTAACAATATATATATAAGCGGATCGTTCTCGCATGTGACCTGTCGAGAAGTAGAAGGTAGAGCAGCACGATACATGTCACATGGAGCCGAGCATTATACGATAAATTTCCTGGTAATATTATCAACTTGATAAAATAATGCTTAATACCACTTTTTGGAAATACCACTCCATAAAAAATCGTAGTAGGCCAGGCTTTTGTCACATCAATATAATGGTTAGTAGAATATAACCTTCCTTCAAGACACTAATTGTAAAAAAATCGACTTGCGGAATTTCCAGTCTTCTCACATTTCTAGAGGTGTTTACCTGAAAAACGGATCGCAGGTACAATAAAATATTGAAGAGATTTTTACAGAAGAAAAACATGGCAACTAATCCTCATTTTACAAATGTTTATTATGTATAAGCGTATCTTTCACGCATATGTTTGATATTTTACATTTCATATCTCTATACTTAAACTGAAGACAGTGTAGATTATTTACAGGAACTTTCTCTTAACCACAGGCGTTCCACAGTGTATTAATTATTATAAAAAGTGTTTTAATGGTTGTCAACTGCCAGTCTTTGTTTAAACAAAAAGTTTCCTTTCATTTATTCACCATTTGCTGATTAATTGTAACCTTTTCCAAAAAAATATTACACACGCCTCTGCCTATGTATGAACCTCTGACTTCCAGAAGTCATTCAACTTTTTATAATTTATAGATCAAATATGACATAAGGTGTTTTATAAGAGACTCTATCTTGATGCCTATGATAACTTTCGTTCAGTGTGTTTAAATTTAGGTACCTATTTTCAAAGCTTTATCCAATTTCCATGATCATTCACTATGCACGACCTATAAACAGTCATTATACCTTTTTCAAACTATAAGTTAAGTGTAGTATATTTCAAAAGTGACATTAAAGGGATGCCACCATATGGTCGTTGGTGTTCTCCGCCCAATACGGTGTGCTTTATTAAGTTAAGATTTGTGAGCAAGTCTCTATTGGTAGACGAAGACAGGTGGCGGTCATATCGATTGCATTGTCGAATAATACAATTTGTGAGCCATGGTCGAATAATGCAACTTACTATATTCTGCAAACGTTGGTTCCATATGGTTCGAGAGTCAAAATGCATTATCTGCATTAGTCATTCGGTCACTTCAAGTAGCTAACTGTGTTTAATAAAGAGCAGCAATACCCAGGGCTGTATTTTTGTGCGAAAAACATCAAACAATTATTGATGACCAGTATTTTATTCAGATTTCTATTAGTTTAAAAGATACATTTATGCACGACTATTTCAAGCTCGACCTCGACATTGTTATGAGGAAATAAAAATTGAAAATTGAACTTGTGGTCTCAAATAACATATAATACCACAAAAAAGTGGTCTGTCCGACGGACTAGACCTATATATTCTTATGTATTTTTGCTCACTGAATCAAAACGTGGTATCCATTTAACCCCATCCTCCAAAGTTCAAGGTTATTCCAAAGTCAAAGCGAAAAATAAATATGTAAGTGCATACGCACTTGCATGCATAAGTACATTTATGTTTTGGGGCCGTTGAATCCAAGTCTGGGATTTCTTTAACTCCACCAGGTCAGCTTCAGGTTTATTCCAAGCTCAAATCGAAAGATAGATATACAAATTGGCAAAATCATCATACATTTATATTTTAGGGTCTCTCTAGAGTAGAGTTTTGTCACTAAATCAATGAACCTTTGGAAAGTTTTGCAGAAGCTGATGCACATTCTCTGGTCTCCTGATATTAAGTGATTAATGAACAAACTCAAACCTGGTTGGTACAATCCTAATAAATGAAGATAAGTCGTCCCTTTTCACAACACTAATATATACCCCTCCATTCTGATAGCGTATTTAGTTGCTTGAAAGAAGAGTAGACGAGCATGAAGTCAGTCCAAATAAACTACAAACATGGATGGCAAATTTATGGGGATTTGAATGTTGTCACCATTTTATTGAGACGTCAATCAGATTTCACAAAATATCCGTACTTCTTATGTGAATGGGATAGTAGAGATATAAAAAACCACGTGCCTATGTAGTAAAACAATGGTCGAGAGCCAACTTATCACATTACGTTAGGAGTTATGAAGTAATGGCTGAAAGGTCTTAACAACGAAGCTGTCTGTATCATGAATTTTTTTCTCTATATTTGAGACGTAAAACTACGAAAAGGAATTTTCAATAGATCTCAGGTTCATAAAATAATGAGAGATGATATTTTTGTCATAAAAATAAGAAAAGACGAAAAAACGACATAAGTGAGTTTCAAATGGGTTATCGAGAATTTTCTGGGAACCATGAAAGTCTAGATACAGAGAAAAAGTAGCGCAAATGGTGTAAAACTATAGGAAACTGGTATGCTTGATTAATTTGAAATTACATTTCATGAATTCATGTATTGACTACTTCCAACAAAATTTAGGTGCTATCTGTATTGATCAAGATGAGAGATTTCATCAGAAGCAGAGCGACGTTACCAAGGCAGAAGGGATGAAAATATGCTGGATTATTACTGCTGGATGCTCGCAAGAGATATACAAAATAGTGGAGGAAAACGTAAAAGATATGTATTGTACAGATTCTTTGAGTGTATAAGAGAAGTAAAAGGAGAACATATTATAAACCTACAAAACTGAAAACTCTGAAACTTACAACGACTGTTACTTTACTATACATTATGCAAAAGTGACAATAGGGGGTGGTAGTTGTATTTATCTAATAACAGTACGTTTTCAAACATTAAAGTACATACCAATAAATATTCCGCATGAAATAAGTTGCACTTGCTTGAAAGTAAATACTTTTAATTGGCCTGCAATACAATAGTGACAAAAGGGGGGTGGTAGTTGCATTTATCTTAATAACAGTATGTTTTCAATAATTAAATTACATACCAATAAACATTCCTCATGAAATAAGTTGCACTTGCTTGAAAATAAATACTTCTAATATGCCTGTCTTAGTGCCTTGCGTAGACCACCTTCTAGTATTGAAAATAATTTATTATTATTCAACAAAATTGTGTTTTTAGCCAGTCACTATAAAGACTTTATAATATTTGGCGACTGTAATAATTATTACAGCTTAAAGTGACCCAATTCACAGCTTCCTATCAACGTTTAAATAGTGAATATCTTTTTTCGACAAGCTAGAAAAACATAACCTCAACCAACTAGTTACTGAACATATTAGATTTCGTAACAATCAAAATGCATCTACCTTGGATCTAATTCTAACTTATCTCAATCTACTTCCTGGACCTATATATCTTTCTCCAATTGATATCTTCGATCACTAAGTTGCTTAGTTCTTCTTACAAGTTGTCACCCCGACTATGCATAACGTTGTACATAAATATCACACTGTCAGATTTTATTAGTGTTAACAGTCAATTTCTTTTGATAAATGGGGATAATATTTTTCATGGCTTAATAAGTCTATTAAACAAGATTGAAGTAGACTATGGACATATATTATCTTTAATAAAACACAAGAAGATACTGTGACACAGATTTCTTTATTCAGGAAGTGAGGCCGACTATATACTAGCTATATTCGTGGAGAGGATTGCCACCCTCTCTGCGGGTATGGTAGGGTGGAAGAATGTTAGCTCGGGTCAATGTGAGATTGATACTGGTCGACAATTCACTACCCCCCTAATTATAGAGGTTTTCCAGGTTTCCCTCATTTCTCCACTAAATAGTGGTTAGGGCCTAACAAAGTAAGTCGTTCCTGGGCGCAAATGCGACTTGCTTAATAATAATATGCCGCCCCGCATAAGTCTTCGACTACTACACTAATCTTCGTATTGGAAAACGATGGGTAGATATATTATTATTATTTAACGCTTCAAATTCCCTTATTGGAAAAAACAGTAAAGCTAAAAGTTATTACGAGAGCCAGCTTCACTCTTCTGCTATTAAAACGGATTTTTATAAATATATTCGTATAAGTTTGTCTTCTATTGTAACAATTCCGTCCATAAAGAATGACAACAATACGCTATCTAATAATAACCGAGATACAGCTGATACATTTGCTATTTATTTTTTTCTTAACTACACTGAATAGAACTTTTTCGATCCAAGCGTTAATACCTTAACCAATAATGCTTAAGCTCCATAAATATATCTACTCAAATTGTTAAAGAAAAGCTTTTTTTGAAAAATTCTTCTGTTGGAACCGGTGGCGGTGGTTTGTTACCACTTCGCTGCTTCTTTGTGCCGTCCACTGTCGATTATAATACAGAGCTCTTTAAGATCTACTACTTTGCTAAGGGCCTGGAATTCTACTGATGTAATTGCTATCCATGAAAAAGCGACAAATTTATTAAAGAAAATTATCGGCGGAATAGTCTTTTCCCTGTCGAAGTGAAAGTTATGGAGAGAATTGAAATTGAAATCATTCCTGATCAGCAGCATGGATTTCTCCTAGAAGAACAACTACCTTGAATTTTCTTCAGTGTCTAGATGATTAGACTACTACAATTGATGATGATTAATGTGTTGACTTCATTTACCTTGATTTTAATAAGACCTTTAATAACGTGCCCATTTAACGTCTTGCGAAAATTAAACATATGGGTATTAGACGCGATCTCATCAAATGAATTACTGCACTTTTAAACAACCGTCTTTTACGAGGAAAAGTAGGTGTCACAATATTTTTTCGTTAAAAGTGGGTTCCCCAAGACCCAGTGCCTCCATTGCTTTTCCTTCTATACGGGGTGAGTCAGTCCTAATGTCATTAATTTTAAGAAGAGATTGGGAATAATGAGTATAATAGGAATACGCGATTAAAAAAAATCTAAATCAATATTTGCACCGAAAATAAATATTTTCAAATCATTATGTAAACTCACTTTCACTGATCCAATGATAATTTAAAATGTTAATATCCAATGAAATCAAAAAATAATAATCAAATAATTCTATTCAAAATTGCAAGTAACTCGGTCCATTCAGGTTTTCCGGTAGAATGTACGGTCCTCGTACACTACTGTCTATACATTGACAACAAATCGTCTTTGAAATCTAAACAGACGACTAGCGTGTGGATTTTTGTCCGACCAAATGTGGCTGTTACGACTGCAAATAAATTAGCTTGGTCACAGTTTAAAAAATATTTTACATTGAAATTACAAAACTCTAACGTATGTATTAATAAACCAAGTAAGAAACCATTTAGGTACATTACACAAAAAACATATACCCAATGGGTAAATTATTAAGAGAAGAAGTGTTCTGTGTTCAAATACTAAGTAATAAAAAACCTTCGTGTTGTCGGCAAAAAAACTGTCTAAAACCGAAAGGGTCCGCCTCTGATCTGATGCTCATAAAAGTTATCGAATCTTAACCTACCGTATTATTAGGTCAACAATCTAGTTACTTAGTTTTTTTACTGTTATTTAACGACAAGGAGTAAAGCTAACTTTTTAATCTAGATACATGAATGAATTTTTCATAAATATTAATAATTCTAAAAACAAATTTAGCTAATAAATAAATATTTTCGAATGTTAGGTTATTACAGTTTAATAACTTTGATATTACGTTTTCACTACATTTTACAATTATGTATGTATGAATATGAATTTTTATTATTACTCGTAAGTACAATTAATTATTTAGTTTGTAGTTACGTACATCTAGCCTAGAAATTTATTGTTTTCTAAGTTGTATGGTACTAACCTGTTTAAAATGCCAGTTCGAGTAAAGTTGCACTCATCTATAGCACTTTATTAATAAAATTAGGGTCAACTAATTGCAAAATTCAAGACGGCTGGGGAAATCAGCAGGTTCTAATGCCTGAACTATCTGAAAATGATACAGGTTCAGTGAGTTTTCACGTAATATTCTGCAGACCTTGCTTTGGGATACCTCCAATCGCCTTGAAATGGTTCTTATAGAAATAGTAGACGCAGTTTCACAGAACACCTATCGCGAAGGTGTTGAAGCACTTGTACACAGTTAGGAAAACCGATATTCAACAGCTGCGGCATGCATTTCGCAAACATTCTCGCATTCTCCGTATAAAACTACCATTTCCGCATATTAGAAATTGTATAATTAGGTATTGTGAATTTACAACCAATACACGAGACCGAAATAAAGAAACTACTGCTTGCTACTTCTTGTGGTTGTATTCTCTCCATCCCCCCTCCAAATGTGTGGTGTGATCCCCAAATCTGGGGGGAAAGAAATGAGGGAAATGCATAAAGTGCAAATAAATGGTGGTAAATTTAAATAACACGCTGAAGTGTTAAGACGATATTATGTAAACTTGATGTGGCAACGATGTTTTCTCCGGCATTCGATTGTCGTATGGCTGCGCCATCAGAAAGTTTGTTGCGAACCAGGAGCGTCGTGTTACCGAATTTTATTTTTTTAAAGGTCGAGTAAAAAAAATTTTTTTTTAGATTTTCTATCTTTATTAGGCCTTCCGATACGTGGTTAAAATTAATGACATTATGACTGACTCACCCTGTATATAGCAGATCTCCCGCAAATATTGCCTTAAATGCTCTCAGTGCTGATGACATCAAAATATATGAAAATCCTTTTAATAATTACCAGCTGAAGAGAGCTGGTGTTATTGCCTTTGAACACCAAAAAATGTGATGTTGCATTTGGGTAAATACAATTCAAGATTGAACGATCAATGTGCCTGTAGAAAAAATCTACAGACAAACTAATTTTATTTGTGTAGTTTGTAATCTCTCATGATCATGCTATATAAATGCCGATTGCAGTAATGCTAAACGTTCATTATTTCTGTTCAAAAAGATTTTCTCTAATCCATCAGTTGCGACAGCTAGTTCTTTATATAAATCATAAATTCGTCCCACCATAAAATATGGTTCAGCTGTGTGGTACGATCAATCCCAAATTCAGTTGCTGTAACGTCCCGCCACTAGACTTCCCTATGGTATTCTTAGCCGTACTTATAAGGCTGAATATCTTTAGACTAATTCCTGAAATTGAAAGGCTTAAGCGTGATGATCTAATTATTGATTATCGAATTCTTCATGGTACAGATTTGCCATACTTGGATGCGTTAGGTTTGTTCCTACATAGCAGTGACTAATAGTTTACAGCATTGTTTTAATGCGCAAGTGCAATTCGTGTACTAGTTTGAAATCAGTTTCTAATTCCTTTGTTGGAACGACACGTTTAGTTCAAGCAGTAACCGTTAGGGGTATAGTTTGTTTGAAGTAATTTTCATTTTTCGGTCTCTCATGTATAAGGAAGTGATAAATCTCATCATGACTAGAATCAGAGGTACTGCTGTAACTTGCTAACTTGTTCCTCTTCACTAGAGTCACTCATTTTGAAAAACTACAGAATTACGTACTTAAAAATCTGCAAATTAATTGTGCAACTATAATAACTTTCTCAAATAGCATTATTACATAAAACTTTAGTTACGTTCATTACCTAGCCCACAAAAAAATTGACTTCTGTTAGCGGTTAGGTTCAATCCGCGCATGCGTCTGACTAGTGGTTTCCTAATAATCGTCAAACCGATTTGACTGTCAGCAAACAGTTTCCAAACCATCCTCTTTTGTGTTGGAACAAAACATCTTACAACTAGTTCTCGGATTGATTGTGTTGGAACGGTTAAATTCGTACTGCGCAAACTCGTGACAGATTGCTGCTAGTTTGATGCTGTGTAGGAACAAACCTGTTATCTACCGATGTTCGACTCCATGGCCATAATTACAAACTAGGCCACCAGAATTATAGTACTAGACGTAGTTTAGTGTTTTTTATCCAATCATGTTTTGTATGATTGTAATTCTGTACCAGGAAGTACTGTAAACACTTTTTCCATAAATTCGATAATATACTTCTTCTATTCTTGATAAGTGTAATGTTAGATATTTCTATTTTTTAAAAAACTCTATTTAATTTTTAATGTGTAGTTATTACCTATATTTTTTTCTTTTATTTTATACTCTTCGGTAATATTAAATATTTTGATGTTGTCCTCTGTTTTTTGAGTTTATAGGTTTTAGCATATTATGTGAATAATACTGATAATATTTTTGCACTTAGTTATGTAAATTATTAGATACGTATTTTATATTCCATTCAATCGTTTTATAAAGCGCCTGGTGAAAATACACCAATTCAAATTTATATATTAATAGTCTCAATAAAATTCACTTGAAAAGATTTTGACAGTTTACAATATTCGTAAATTTATTTTACTGCCACATGTACATTTGTCAAAATTGGACCATTTATCGAGAAATGTAATAAAAAAATAGATATCTATTTAAAAGTAACATTTATTTTAGTTGAAATAAGACAAAAATATATAAAACACTTTGAATTATTAAAATACGTAAATCTCGCTGGATTACGTAACGATCTAAAAGGTTCCGAGACTTCTAGAAAAATAAACAGTACCGTATCCTACTACAGCACCGCCTAAGAAACTGAACTGAATTAATGTTTAGCTGAAAATAAAATAAAACTTCTCAGATGCTGCGGAAGTTCTTTTTAATGTACGTATACCGTGACAGAATCGATCTGTCTTAAATTGGAATATATCCGAAGCCATTTGAAGTAGCATGTTAACCTGTTCTTATGATATGTGACAACAGAATTTATTTGGAATGCATCGATTTTTCGTCAATATAAGAAAGGCTAGGTTTATTCTTATAAGGTGGAAATGAAAGAAAGCAAGTTGCCTTCCTATCCTTAGTAGCGCCGACAAGAACCTAAAAATATAAACTGTGTCTGCTTCTGCACCAGTGGCGTTCGCCAAGTGACACAGGTGGCACAGGTGGTATAATGGCACTCCCTTAAACAATTTTTGAACTACTGAAAGTTCTGAATAGAAAATTCATTAGATATCTATTGAGTGGAAACAACTAAGAACTAATGTGAAAAGTTAAAAGTAGTTAACATTCGATATTGGTATACTCAAATATTCCACGTTCTTAACCAAAAATTGCACAGTCCTATTAACCTTGTATAATATATTTGCCCTTTTGTGATTCATAAATAACATCAGCTCTCTTTATGTATACAGGGTGTCCGGAATATGAGTGCCTTAATTTTGCCATATGATAAGTTTTCCTAAAGAAAACATATTTGACTTAACAATTTTTTCCTCTGACCAACGGTAACAGAATTATGACAGCAAACAGGTCTTAAATATGTGACAACGTCGCTCACATACTATCTTAGGATAGTAATGTATTTATACATAATAATTACAAAAAGGTACATCTAAACATAGGTAGCTACTGTGAATGGTTTTCTAAGACCTCTTTTAACAACACAGAATAATAGTTACAAGTACATAAAATGACTGTTTCTTGCAAGAAGCGTTTACCGTATAAACGTCTGGTAGCCAGAGCCTTTTGCCTAGATTCGTCGTAAATTAACATGCCATGCAACTGGTTATGGTTACTATAAATTGTTCCATTTTTGTTTATGTATACTCACAAACTTTAAAGAAAAACTAGGCAAAAATGAATGGCATTAGTTGTACGTACCATTATGACTAATATTACTTTTAGTTAGGTTATCACCAGCAGCCTGACACTGCAACGTTGTCGAGCGTACTGTACGTTACAGTTTTAACGAATTTCTCAGAAACCTCAATTGTTTACTTCATTAATATTTATCCAAAAATCAAATCATGAACAAATTACATTACAAGCGCGTTTACTTAACCTTAATTGTACCTTAGTTTAACATATTATTGCAGTTGTATTTTTATATTTGAAATGTATTTGTAGACAAACTATTCGTTTTAGACATTTTTTTCATTGGTTTTTTTATTACTTTTAGTCAGATATATAAGCCCTTAAAATTACGACACTCATATTCCGGACACGCTGTATAGTAGTTAATTTGTATTAAGAATTATAATGTGTAGGTTACTATTTTGTTACAATGTTTCCCTTTTTAATTATCCATTGTCGTTCAACAAATGACAAAGATATTAAACATAACCTAACATTACACACATCTTGCGATCAAAACATTACCGAAGCATAAGCAAAGTTAAGATTTATGTAGGGTGATTCACAACTGATCTAAAATAATTGGGAATAGATGCGTCATGAAAATTGAAGTCAATATCGCAAAAAATTGTATTTGTAAGAGCCCTGTACATTTAAATTCCAGATGATGGAAAATTGTATTTTAATTGAATATATTTATTTAACACATTGTAGTTGTTACACCAAAAACGTCATTTTCAACTATAACAAATGGTAGTATTTATCAGAACCCTTGTTTATCTACCTACTAGCGTTGATTGAGGTATCCTATAAGATATCTCACCGTATGTATAACATAATATTGTTATATCTACCCCGCGACACGTCTCCTACCCCTCGCCCATAAACGTGGTCTCTGTAATATGGCGCCATCGTTAGCACTGAATGAAACTAATTCCTCAAAATTATCATACGTTTGAAAATATTCATATACGCAAAAATGTACATAAAAATTGTTATCATACACACAAATTAATATTAAAGTTTACCTAAAAATTATTATAATAGGTTTGAAATTTATTTGCTATATAGAGCTCAAAACTGGTCCGTGCTGCGCGCAAAAGCGAGCACCAGCTCAGCTGGAATCTCTCTATGTCTTGAGGAAACAGAAAAGCCGCCCCAAGATATTTGTGTCTCTTTACCATTAAACAGACACAGTTACAAAGGATGTGAATCGAATTCTCACCTACATTGTCGCAAAGTCTTCACTCCGCGACATTGCTTAAGCCAATCCTATGTAGGTGCTTGTTCAGATGTCCGTGGCCTGTTAGGAGACCCGTGACAATCCTGATGTTACTTCTGTTAGCATAATGAAGTTTCGGTTAGCGTCAGCTCATGGGCCCCCTATAAGTAGACTGGCCTGACGTAGACCGGATCCAACTGACTATTCTTCAGTTGATTGTTTTTGATCTAGTCATCAATAGATCTTACGAGATGGCATTGTGGTAACCCCAAAACTGGTTCAGGCCTCACAAATTGACTGTTTGAGCCTTGTCTGGCCAACATGTCAGCCCTATCATTACTTGTCACACCACTGTGACGTGACCCAGGCAAATTTAACACGATTGTCTCTTCCCAAGAGAGAAAGAGCTGACACATTCGAGGACCACACGAGAGGTGATCTTGAAAGACAGAAGTGTTCGTAAAGCTGCCTGGCTGTCTGTGCATACTTGAATATGCTAATTTACATATCTCCTCCTGCTATTCTCTTGAACGCACTCTGTATATTAAATAATTATTTTGAAAAAATAGTAAATTAAAATCAAACAGCAACCTGTTCCGGAAATTTTTAATAATATAGTTTATTTAGCTAATATTGTTTATGCATTACTATATGGACGCACTGTGTATTAAAGACACTTCTCTCTCGTTTCCACGCTCGCCGCTAAATCGGGAGATTTGCGTAGGCTAAGGCTTTTCCAGCGAGCCGAGCAGCGGCAAATCGCGCCCCGCTGTCTTTTTTACGTTACTTGGGCCTATTCTGGACGTGCTTCTTTAATGTTCTACTAAGGAAATTTCCATTTTTTTTTGAACCTCCTTGTTACAAATTAAATTATGTAGGTTACATTCGCTCCCACACTCCCACTCGAGAAAGAGCGATTTTTGGGACCCAAAGCTTTTTTCACGGGAGCCAAATGCCCGTCGGTCCTTCCTTTGCGATAATGGCGGATTTTGGTGGCATCTTTTCGTGATTTTCTACGACGGGTCTCTGCCGAAAATGAAAATTTGATCTAAGCGTACAAAGTCTAACAGCGATGTCTAACCAAAAGAGTTTCATTATATTTCACTGAATTATAACGCTGTCACTCAGAAACATGGAGGCAATTAATTTTTGTAAACAGCATTGTGCTGCACCGCACTCCGCTGTGACGCTTACACGAGGCATACCAATAAAAAAATTCCCAAGTGCGCAACTCTTTCTAATCTCCGGTATTCGACCTAAATATCGACAATTTTGTTGAAGATTAAGCTGTCTTCAAATTTCTTATATTCCTTTTCTTTAATCTCTCCAATACCATTCTATTGCTCCCTCTGCTTATGAGAGACAACATTTTTCACTAACAACATAACCTTGATGTTTTGAGAACAAGATTTACAAACGTTTCAACTGTTAGCCTTTTTCTTAAATTAATTTACATTTATATCTCTACTCATATCTCACATTGGTATACGGCATGCTCTGGTCTATTTGTCATGTTGTTACATTGAAGACAGACATTATATCCGCCTTTCCTTTTTAACCTTTCATAAATATATATCTAAGTTATTCCCTCTCCACCCACCATCTTGACTCTCTAACCCTTCTTGCTAGTTTGTAAACGTACCTCCATCTTAAGATCCATTTACACACACCAGTTACATATCAGTTCAGCGTCAGTTCAGTATCAGTGTTATTTGTGGTCGATCACTGATGCCAGTTTACACATATCCATCTGTAGTCCGTAAAAAGGAGTTAGTAGACAGTTCGTCAGTAAAATTACAAAAATATCACCGGCGAAAAGCCACTGAATGGAAATTGAAGCACTGACAGAACTGATACGATATTGTGACGTACGTGTATAAACACGCCAATTTAAGGTCCATTTCCACACATCAGTGACGTATCAGTTCAGCGTCAGTTTAGTATCAGTGTTATTTGTAGTCGATCACTGATGCCAGTTTACACATATTCGTACATAGTCCGTAAAAAGGACTGAATATATTTATCATGCAATTGGTGAATATTCCGTGCTAACTCGATAAGTTTTTCATCCACTCTAAGCAATACAAAAATCTGGTCAGTAAAATTACAAAAATATCATTGCCGGCGAATTTAAAAACCACTGAATGGACACTAAAACAGCACTGATACGGCACTGTGACGGGCATTTATAAACAGGCCAATTTAAAATCTAAGCAATGATTTTTGTGCCGTGTCAGTTCCGTATCAGTATCAGTGAAGAATAAAAAATCGTTGTTTAAGGTTTAAATTGGCGTGTTTATTCTCAGTGGACCATTCCACTTTATAATTATGTAACGTTTAGAGTAAGGGTAAAAGCAGAAAAAAAAACAGTTTTTACGGCCTTTAAAAGCAGAACATAATATGCGTTTGTGAATGTAACTGACAAAATAATGTTTTCGACAGCATTTAATAAGTTGTTTTACTGTTTTAGAAAGGTATTTTAAGCTGATATAAATCAAATCTCCTACAATTCCTATCAATGAAGTCTCTGATACCAAACATCTAGGTATGCTAATGAATAATTCCACAGACAAAGCTCTATTCAATAATTATCTAAAGAAAATAATCTAATTTGCTCACTCTATAAAAATCTAACTTCACTTTTTTGGCAGTGGGAACACGACAAATTCAACCACAATAAATAAGATCTGACCTATTTCTGCATTTTTAGGATTGCTTCTTCAGGTGGTCTCCTTTAAGTTGAATCAAATATCTTATGCTTTGTGCAAAAACTACCAGGAAATTTTCAAAATGCACTTTGAATAATATATTGTATTATGGTAACGAGCCATTTTTCAATCATTTTACCTAATAAAATAAAGGGAATAGCTAGGATAATGAACAGTACACTGGACGTTCGATATATCAGAGAATCCAGGCCTTGGTGTATTTGAAATGAAGAGTTATATAACGGTATCCATAGAGGCGATACAAGTAGGTGTTCATGATTAACTCTATGGGGATAAAAAGATTCATAGCGGAGGCAAATATGATATATGTGGAGGCGAATAAAGGTCTATTTATACACATCAGTGCCGTGTCAGTATCAGTGAAGAATAAAAAATCGTTGCTTAGATTTTAAAGGTCGATTTACACACATCAGTGACGTCTCAGTGTAGTGTCAGTTCAGTGTCAGTTCAGTATCAGTGTTATTTGTAGTAGATCACTGAATGCCAATTCATACATATCCGTCCGTAGTACATACTGTGCTTTCAGTGAAATAACAGCAAGATGACTTGCTTTACTGTTGATAAATTGGCAATTATTGCTAGCACTTGCTGATGCACATTACAATTTTATAGCCATTGATGTTGGTGCATATGGCAAAAATAGTGATGGTGGCATTTCTGCAAAGTCTAATTTGGGAAAAGCACTTCAAAACAATACTTTATCTGTACCATGTCATGCACCATTACCAGGTACAGATACTGAGACTCCTTATGTGATTGTAGGTGATGAGGAATTCCCGTTGAAAACCTGATGCGCCCATATCCAGGAAAGAAATTGAATTATTCTAAGCGCATCTTTATCGTTTAAGCAGAGCTCGGAGGATCGTTGAAAACTCTTTTGGTATTATAATCCAAAAATTTAGAATATTTACGAGACGAATCAAAGCCAAATCAGAAAATGTATTATACAATATTGACAGCTTGCATTTTACATAATTTAATAAAAAATATGATACAAACACATATACATATAAATCCATATGCAAACTTAAATAATATTCCGCAAGTAATAGCAGTTCAAAATCTACCTCTGCAGGGAAGAAATGCAAGTAATGACGCATTTAGAGTGAGAGAATTATTTACAGAATAATTTACATCAGAAATTGGACGTGTGCCATGGCAAGAAATAATTTTAGAAATTGTTTTCTTTTACTTAAGACACAACTTGCTAGTACAAGCTGTTAGCGGTAATTTTGCTGACATATACAATGAATGAAAATAATTATTGAAATATTTTATGTAACAATTTTTTATTCAAATATTAATAAGAAAGTTGAAGGATGTTACAGTTTTATATTTTTTTCTTTTTTTTATCCATAACATAAATAAAGATAAAGATTATGTGAGAATATTTGAGCAGTGATATTTTTCCAATACGAACTATGTATCTATGCACTCATGAATTTAAAATATACTCCAGTGGCGTAGTTACTGGGTAAACAGTGTATATTTCTCTATTGTAATACTGACATGAATAATAAACTGCGAACCAAGTGACATTTTTAAATATTTATTGTCATGAACAATTATAGTTCCCTAACAACGATATTTTATGACGTAAGTTGTCAAAAAATTAGAACTCCCTGTAAAATATTATTATATAATCAATCGCAATTATTTTCATCCACAAAATATGTCTGTGAAGCTTGGTGAAGCTTATCATTAAGACTCTGTATAACATACAATTTAATTAAACTTACTACACAACTTAATCTTATACACTGTTTTTTTAATTTAACAATAAAGTACTTACCTTCTAGGTTTAATTATTTTCCTATATTGTTCCAAATATATTTTTTATGTGATAAGTCATACAACTCAGGATAATTCCGTACCGACTCAATTAGTTTTTCATCCATATTTTTAACAAAAACAACTTTCAACAACAGAAATGAATCCGTCAGTGAACTAACAAAACTATCGTTGCCGACGTATTTACAAAGATGTCACTGTGTCGGAATTCTCTGAACAGCTTAGTTTGGAATAATATCAACGATATTTTATTTTTAACTGACACTGATACTGAACACGGTACTGATTTGTGTAAATAGATATTTTTAAAAGTCATTGAAACAGCACTGATACGGCACTGTGACGGACGCGTATAAACACGCCAGCATTTTGCTGACATATACAATGTCAGCAAAATTACCGCTAACAGCTTGTACTAGCAAGTTGTGTCTTAAGTAAAAGAAAACAATTTCTAAAATTATTTCTTGCCATGGCACACGTCCAATTTCTGATGTAAATTATTCTGTAAATAATTCTCTCACTCTAAATGCGTCATTACTTGCATTTCTTCCCTGCAGAGGTAGATTTTGAACTGCTATTACTTGCGGAATATTATTTAAGTTTGCATATGGATTTATATGTATATGTGTTTGTATCATATTTTTTATTAAATTATGTAAAATGCAAGCTGTCAATATTGTATAATACATTTTCTGATTTGGCTTTGATTCGTCTCGTAAATATTCTAAATTTTTGGATTATAATACCAAAAGAGTTTTCAACGATCCTCCGAGCTCTGCTTAAACGATAAAGATGCGCTTAGAATAATTCAATTTCTTTCCTGGATATGGGCGCATCAGGTTTTCAACGGGAATTCCTCATCACCTACAATCACATAAGGAGTCTCAGTATCTGTACCTGGTAATGGTGCATGACATGGTACAGATAAAGTATTGTTTTGAAGTGCTTTTCCCAAATTAGACTTTGCAGAAATGCCACCATCACTATTTTTGCCATATGCACCAACATCAATGGCTATAAAATTGTAATGTGCATCAGCAAGTGCTAGCAATAATTGCCAATTTATCAACAGTAAAGCAAGTCATCTTGCTGTTATTTCACTGAAAGCACAGTATGTACTACGGACGGATATGTATGAATTGGCATTCAGTGATCTACTACAAATAACACTGATACTGAACTGACACTGAACTGACACTACACTGAGACGTCACTGATGTGTGTAAATCGACCTTTAAAATCTAAGCAACGATTTTTTATTCTTCACTGATACTGACACGGCACTGATGTGTATAAATAGACCTTTATTCGCCTCCACATATATCATATTTGCCTCCGCTATGAATCTTTTTATCCCCATAGAGTTAATCATGAACACCTACTTGTATCGCCTCTATGGATACCGTTATATAACTCTTCATTTCAAATACACCAAGGCCTGGATTCTCTGATATATCGAACGTCCAGTGTACTGTTCATTATCCTAGCTATTCCCTTTATTTTATTAGGTAAAATGATTGAAAAATGGCTCGTTACCATAATACAATATATTATTCAAAGTGCATTTTGAAAATTTCCTGGTAGTTTTTGCACAAAGCATAAGATATTTGATTCAACTTAAAGGAGACCACCTGAAGAAGCAATCCTAAAAATGCAGAAATAGGTCAGATCTCATCTATTGTGGTTGAATTTGTCGTGTTCCCACTGCCAAAAAAGTGAAGTTAGATTTTTATAGAGTGAGCAAATTAGATTATTTTCTTTAGATAATTATTGAATAGAGCTTTGTCTGTGGAATTATTCATTAGCATACCTAGATATTTGGTATCAGAGAGCATACATATGACTTCATTGATAGGAATTGTAGGAGATTTGATTTATATCAGCTTAAAATACCTTTCTAAAACAGTAAAAAAACTTATTAAATGCTGTCGAAAACATTATTTTGTTAGTTACATTCACAAACGCATATTATGTTCTGCTTTTAAAAGCCGTAAAAACTGTTTTTTTTTCTGCTTTTACCCTTACTCTAAACGTTACATAATTATAAAGTGGAATGGTCCACTGAGAATTCACCAAAATTTAATTTGCAATGGGTCTCTTAATATGACACGCTAATGATTTAACGAGACAATATTCCTACATAAACACAATAAAGATTATACGAGAGTAATTCCACAGGAATAATTATAAAAGAATATGAATAATATGATGAATAAGTCAACAAAAATTGATATCAATGAAATTTGTAATAAAAATACCTAGACAAAATATGTTTATCTCACAGTTTATTTTACACACTCATTTCTTTCTAAAGAGTAAATCACTAATTCTGCACATTACTTTTTCTATTATAGACATATTTGTACCGAGTAACGGAAATTGTTATACTCGTTTATAAGCTGTTTGAGGTTTCTAATGTATCTTATCCTCTAAAATGTATTTGCTGCAGGACCACTGACAACACTTTACTTCAATTTGTATGTACGTAGTGTGTGAAAGAAAAATTACCTAAAATCAGAATATAATTTTAACAAATAGATGTAATAAGAATTTAAATGGTCGCAATAGAGTTCGTAAAAATTAAAGTTTGAAGAAAGACTGTTGTCAATGTTATACAATGTAGAACAATAGTGCCATTCGATTTTTTCGCTTTCATGCAAAATATGAAAAACACTAGGATCTATCATCTTTCGTTTTAAAGGGGACATATTCGATAAATGTATTAATTTTCCAAATATATATGCCTAAAAATAGGCACGGTCCATGTATATTTGAAACAATACCTCAAATTTACAACAAATCTACAAATTTACGTCAAGTATTTTTTAACTTGGATATCAAATACATATTGACAATAGAGACATATAGAAAAATGGATTTGTTGGAAGGTGTGCAGATAGTCGCTGATATCACAGCTCAGATTTGAAAAGAGCATTCACAGTACAAAAGCGTATGATAAGAATAATTTTTGATATATAGGTGCTCTAGAATCATGTTGATTTATTTTTAAGCAGTATAAAATATTAACGCTTATATAAATCTACATGTATAAATTACTTAGTTATATTCAAGTATTAAAAATAAATTAAAGTTGCATTCCGACAATCATGAATATTCTGCTCGTAACAGACAAAATATTTGTACGGGGAAAAGTAATTTAACACTTCTTATTAATACCGGAAGTTGTCTCACAATAACCTACCCAAGTGTATCAAGGATCTACCCATGTTAAAATTTAAAGACAAATTAAAGAAATTTCTTGTAATGTTCTAATTTCTATTCCATTGAACAATTTCTCACTTTTGATTGGACATGAACTATGTTTGTGCATTCTATTTGAAACTGTTTGTGTATATTGTATATAATGTTATTTTTCCTGTTTCTACGTCTTAGTGTAGTAACTAAGTGACAAATTGACTTATTCCATCCATTGTAATTTGGCAAAAAGGAATTAATAAAAAAAATATATCTATGTATCTATCTATCTATCTATGCTCATATAAGACTTTGAAATTACAAAAATAATTTAAAAAAGAAAAAAAAATTCAATCTGGAACTAGATGGCATATTCTAAAATTATTATTTTTAGTCCCTTCCACAATATTTCAGCAACGGCAGCAGATATCTTGGATTAATGTTTGGTTTATCTTAATCGCCATCTAAAAACTGTTTTTCTAATTTGAGCCACCTTGTACATTATACGGTTTGTGAGATATCAATCGCAAGCCATGAATAACCGACCACTCTGTACATACTATAATATCTATAATTATTTATATAATATTATTTATATTATTTATATTATTTTATTTGGTTGTTTATTTTTCATTTTAACGGACAATATTATATTATATTTGAATTATTTAACAATATTGTAAAAAAATAAATTCTTTTAATTTTAGTTAATCCAAGTTTTGTTTGTTTTTTGTTTGGTAACTATAACTACAAAATATCTAATTATTTTTAACTTACCTTGTATATCTACTTTTTTTTTGTTTTCTTTTAACAGCACTACTTGTTTTATGGATTTTCAGTTTTTCTTAAATATGTACTTTTTTAAATATCTAATTGTTGAGCGCCTTTTATTTACAATTATTTTTTTTTTAATTTCAAATAAATTCTTTAAATTAAACAAGTTCATTAAATTTTTATTTTAATTTTTATAGAGCTTGAAAAACTCATATCTCAATTGGCGGTCCTAAATGTTATTTTCTTTAAATGAATCTTTAATTTTTTTTATAATAATATAACTCAATTATTTCCAATGTAACAATTATATTATTTATCAACATTTGAAAAATTTTTGCAAATTTTTAAAAATCAATATATTTTATTTAAAACTCTACTTCCAGAATACCACTGTGGTTTTTATCTTTTAAATTTTGAAAAAGTACTTATTTATATAATCTTTTAATATTAAATTTACACAATTCCTTAAATTAATTTATCCTATGATTTTATTACTTTATATTTAGATTCGAATTCAAAATTTTTCATTATGCTTGCATATGCTTATGTTCAAATTTAATAGTTTTTTATTTCATTTTAAGTTTGCTTCTCTAAGTTGTTTTTAATTGCACATAAAAGTCGATCTTGATATATATTTTTAATCTACTCACATTAGATTAATTCCTATGTTTCTGAAATTCATGCTTTTTGCTTTTGGAGCAAGAATTACTGGTCACCTATCCTCAATTATAAATTCTTCATAATATACTTTGTTCTAGCCAATCACCTTGTTCCTACTTCAGCCTCGTTTGACAGTTCTTGTTAATGGCGTTTTAATAATATTTCTGGTCATTTTTGAGTGTTTTCATGCGTTTTCACCACGTATTTTATTAATAAAAGTGGTATTTTTATTACCCGATGGCGTCGGTTGCTAGTTTTTGGCTCCTCTCAATCAACAAGTCCGTCTCCAGGAAACTGTTCCTTTATAATTTTGATTGATTTTGTGTTTTGGTGCTTTTCCCAATTTCTGCTAAGTACATTTTTTTTTCACAACACTTTTTGCACAGTCACTTTCTTTTAAAAGTTATTCTAAATTTACAATACAGTTTTTTTTTAATTTTTGACAATTTGAATCCATTTTAGTAAATTACTTTTTGATACGATACAATTCGTTATTTCTTATTCAAGAACAACATCTAATAAGGATTTAGATGACATTCCTTGATGAAATCTCGCCCACGAATGTGAGAATAATGTGGTTATATAAAAAGAGCGGCACAAAGATCTTAAATTAGAAATAGAGGAGGCCAGGGTTGGTTGCGACAATCAATTCAATACGCATTCTCGTTGCTACATTTCTTGCAATTTCTTGATTATTTAATGAATTTTATGTTATGATTAATAACTATCAAGAACATGTTTTTTAATGTTACTCATATAAATATAATAGTCTCCATATCTTGTTTTTTCGTACAATTTAATTAAATTAGCATCTGCAGATCCAGTTGACAAATATTTGAGAGACATCAAGGTAAAGAATAAATCCGTACGAGCTTTGATATATCTAAAAAGTGCTGTTTGCATAGTCAAGCACGGTGTGGTCAAAGACACCAAAATATTATTTTATTTTATTTATTTTTTTTTTATTTATTTAGTACATTACCCAATAGCCTAGGCCATTGACAGGGTGGGAAAATACAATACAAAAAGACAAACAAATACAAAATCGCAGTAACTAATACATAACATCAAAAGTACAACAAAAATATTAAATGAATTGCGAATATAACCTGCATACTAAAATGAATGATCTACAACATTAATCAATAAATATGTTAAAAAACAATATTAATACATTGGAAGGCCAAGGAATGCCTTCTTAATATCACCAGATCTACAAACAAAAATGTCAATGCTAGCCTGTACAATACTAAAATCGTTTAAAATCTTATGCATCGGAGAAAAATATAAAATGTTAGTATGTGCTAGCGGAGGGTAAAACACATTTAAGTTCCTACCTGGTAATCTCGGTGCATGCATATTAATAAGTGATAGTAGTTGGGGAGAGTTAATTATATTATTTAAAATTTTATATAAAAATAAGACTCCAAAATATTTTCGACGTGTTACCAACAACTGTACATTAAATCTATTGTTTAGCACATCCTGCAAAATACCACGACATGGATAGACACCATCAGCAGAAAACCACAAGTATTTCACAAAACGTCTTTGGACGGACTCAATATTATTTACATATAACCTATAGCCAGGGTTCCAAACAATACTGGTATACTCTAACTTAGGTCTAACCAAAATATTACAAATGAGTTTAACTGAATCCGTCCCTAAAAGCCACTTGGAGTTCCTTATAACAAAACCTAAAATTCGAAAAGATTCTGAAACAATCTTATTAATGTGATAAGAGAACGTTAATTTACTATCAAATACTACTCCGAGGTCATTAAATTGGGAACATCTGTTCATGTTAATGTCATCAATAGTATAGGCAAAGTTATTTAATGTTTTTTGCGGTTAGAAGATAAAATATTACATTTAGAAATGTTAAGATTTAACAAATTAACATCGCACCAATGAACCAGTTTATTAATATCCTCTTGAAGGATTAAGCAGTCATCTAAGGAGGTGATGTCGCGAAACAGTTTGCAATCATCGGCATATAAAAGAACTTCTGAATTCATCCCAAGACAAAGGTCATTCACAAACAAGTTAAAAAGAAGGGGACCTAGGACAGATCCTTGCGGTACCCCAGACTTAGCAATAAAACTGACAGACTTGAAACCGTGATATTGAACAAATAATGACCTCTTGAAGAGATATGCTTGAAAAAATAAAACAAAGTTGTTACATAAACCAAAGTTCGAAAGTTTTCCAAGAAGTAAACCATGGTCAAGTCTGGGATGATACATCTAAACGGTGAGTAATATATTGTGTGACACAAGCCAAATTAGAAACAGTTGACCTTCCCTTAAAGAAGCCATGCTGGTTTTCAACAATCTGTGATTTAACGTGAGTAAATCAAATCATGCAATACCACTTCAAACACCTTTTTGAAAACAGGGCAGACCTTTGCTTTTTTCCAGATCTCTGGAAAAGACAGAGTTCTGAGCTATATTGAAAATAGTCGAAAGCGGAGCAGAAAAAATAAACGCACAGTCTTTTAACAAAGAAGAAGGAATACCCTCTGGACCCGTAGTCATTTTAGATTTACATTTTTTATGTAAACCAGTTAATCTAACTTTGTATGGTTGTGGTGAAAACACAACAGTATGTGATTGACAAACTCAGCTAATGGTACACATTGACAATGTTCAAGCAAGTGTAGTTACACTTTAATAGTACCAGATCAGGTGCAATTGACTGACATCTTACTAGGACGAACCTTTAGAGATTTGCCCAGTGTTGCCTATGTAATGGTTGGAACTGTACTATATTTAAGACAGGAAGATGAACCATTCTCTAATTTAGAAGAAGTCACGATAACTGCAGAACCAATAATGGTAGAAAGGGACACTACGCTACTGTAGAATGGAATAAATTTTGTGAAACAAAAGAAGGAAAAGAAATGTAGTTAATGAGAAGACAGAAAATGGGGGAAATAAGATGTCCAGTCAAAGAAAAAGAATATCAAAAAATAGTCAGGAAAGCACAAACTAGGGAGGAAGTGAGGTTTGACAATGTGTTAAATGACAATGTGTTAAATGACAATATGAACTACTAAAATTAATGACCAATTACCGTGATATCTTCACAACAGAATTAGAGAGTTAGGATCTGCCAAAGTTAAGGAGGTCAAAATTGAAATTATCGGAGATCCAGTCAGATCAAAACCATATTGTACAAATCAGAAAGACAGAGAAACAATCAGAGACAGTACAGGAGTGGCCTGAGTGCGGAATAATAAGAGACACAAACTCACTATGCATTTCCATTGTTACTAGTTCGCCAAAGTTGAGGAGAGAAGACTTTACGAGATTAAGTAGCCACTCCATTAAGAAAAACCTATAGCAAATATCGACGAATGTTTAACACACCAGATGAAACAGTTGAATTCTAGAGACTTACTTTTGGTCTTGCAAACGCTTGAATTTTCAAAGTTGATGTCTCTGCTATTTGGACAATTACGAGATATAACGGTAGTTGGTATCTGAAAAAAATGGTTTTTATTAAACTTAAAAACGGTGGTATTAAATCATGACATTTTGGTTAGGTACTATTTTCGGGCTTAACAATATGCAATGGGAAACTTTTAAAATTTATAGCAGAGATATGAGAAAATAATTTGATCGAATGTAAAGTTTAATTTAATTTTTTTATACGCTCTTTTTTCTAATTTCTGAATGGGAAAATATGAAAACTTGATATTTTTATATACAAAATATACTCGATGTACTGTTCTCGTATATAAAAAATTAAGTTTTCAAATTTTTCATTCATAAATTAGAAAAACGATGTATAAAACGATTAAAGTGAAACTTTTCCCAATCAAGCTATTTTCTCACACTCCTGGTGTAAATTTTGAAATGATTATACTGCATTTTCTTAAGCACAAAAAGTATCAGGTAAAAATGTCATGCTTTCGTGCCATAGCGTTTTAAGTTATTTAACAAATAATATTTTTCGGGCTACGCATTTCAGGAGAGATAGCTTAGGAGGTGTCTGAGAAAAAATATTTTACTAAGGTTTTCGTGTCCTAACTTTTTCTACATGCATTGCAATTTTGAATATTCATTTTACAGAAATACCTTATACATATGTCTCACTTCTCGTATAAAATTATATACGGTACTTTTTTCGAAAAATTTGAACATAACTAAAATACGACGAGAAGCGGAATTAAACTATAATATGTCTATAAAAAATGTTATTATTGACTGACAAAGTTTTAAAGATCACGCACATTATGCCTGCACGGATCTGCAAAGCCTGCTCATGAAGATTCCCATGTGATTTAATGGAGCATCGCCCACTAGACCAGTAACAGCATGTACCGTCACCTGCAGCGACCGTCACTGCAGGTCGTGACGGTGGTCTGCAATTTCTATGCTTGGCCGCCCTAGCCTGACGTAAGTTCTGTTCCCACAAAAGTCAGGATTGGTTTCAAACTGTCAGAAATATTCTACCGGTTAACTTGTGAATGTGTCACTGAACTGTCGAGCACCCTCGCTTATCACCAACCTCTGTTTAATTACCTTAAACAAACTCCAAGACTTTCGTCAGATGACCCTGTCCTGCAAAACCATCGTGCTGTAGGCAGTCGGAAATATTGAAAATATGTTGTTGATCTCTCTCCAGTTCAGAAATTAAATGACAAAATTCTTCTCATTTCCCTGGCTTCTTCGTCTTCCTCTCCTTCATCGCTAAAATAAAAATTTCTGCTTCGGAGCTACACTCAATTACTACTTAAAAACTTGAAAACATCTGCCGTACAATTAACCTGCAAAAAAAGTTATTGATAAGTGCTGGACAATTGCGCGAAGTCGTGCAGGTTTGCAGGTCCGCACTGTGCTGGTCCATGCAGGCATAATGTGCGTCATCTTTAAATTGTAGTAATGACTATTATAAGTCTGTTTGGAAATGAAAGAGAATAATAAAACCCCGAGATAAGAACCAGCCATGGGCGTGGTAATATTTCGTTTCAGGTAATTATCGGGTAACACTAATGCTAACAGGTAATGGGTGTACATTAGTATATTTTACTGGATACATCATAGGGCAGGAGCCAGTGTATTGTGACAGATCAATCCAGTCTTAGAGCTGAATATACGAAGACGTGCTAGTGCAGTAGAGTAAAATTCGACTTGTGTTTAGTGACTATGGTGGCAGTGGATATAATATTGTTTGGGTAAAATGTCGAGCTTATCAGATTACGTACCTGTTAAACGCGTGAAAAGATGTGCGCTGTCTCAGAATGAGATTATTATATTAAATGTATTTAATGCATTGAAACACCAAAATCCTACCAACAGTGTTGACGACATCGTGGAAAAGTGTTCCAAAATGACAACGATTGGAAAATCGACTATCTACAGACTTTTAAAGGATGAACAAGATACTATAAATCCCCCAAAATCATCTACAGGGAGATCAAAAGTCGTTATAGATGATTTTTTCAAAAATGTCATTCGCGGAAAAGTTCACTCATTTTATTTTAAAAAAGAAATACCAACGCTAAACAAAATTTTAAGTGAACTTTCAGAGGACAACGATTTCTCAAAATTCAGTAGAAGCAAATTATGGGCCGTCTTACGAGACTTGAATTTTTATTGGGAAAAGCAGAACAGGAAGTCAGTTCTTATCGATAAGGATGAAATTATTTGTTGGCGAAGATCCTACTTAAGATCAATTAGAAAATTCCGTGACGAAGGGAGGAATATTTATTATCTTGACGAAACTTGGGTCAACGAGGGATATACTGTAACAAAAGTATGGCAAGATAAAAATGTAAAAAATTTTCGACAAGCATTTTTGGATGGACTTTCAACAGCTTCAAGGCACCTTCAGGTAAAGGGCAAAGATTAATAGTGACACATATAGGTAGTGCCAGTGGCTTTGTAGATGGCTGTTTACTTTTATTTGAATCTAAAAATACAGATGACTATCACGAAGACATGAACGCAGATGTTTTCGAAGAGTATTTTACAGATGTCGGATCTTATTCCTCTGGGGTCTGTAATTGTCATGGATAATGCCAGTTACCATTCACGGCAGACCGAGCGGACGCCTACGACTGCTTGGAGGAAAGCCGATATAATTCACTGGTTATCCGGAAAAAACATTTCTTTTGAAACAAATATGGTGAAAAAGGAACTTTTGACACTTGTCAATCTTGATAAAGATCAGAAAAAATATGTTATCGATGAAATGGCAACAAATCGCCAAAACGGTACTATGGTTACCACCTCATCACTGTGAACTTCTCAATCGAATTAGTCTGGGCGCAGGTAAAAGGAGATGTAGTGCGAAATAATACGATGTTTAAATTAAGTGACGTAAAAATTTTGTTAAAAAGTTCCTTGGAACGAGTAACTGCAGATAACTGGCAAATATGTATACATCATGTACTAAAAGAAGAGGAGAAAATGTGGGAACTCGATAATTTAATTGACGTTACTGTGGAACCTATCGTTCTCAATCTAGGAGACGAAGATAATTCATCAGAATATTCAGAGGATGAATTTTAATATACCTACTTTTTTATTTTCTTTATTGTACATTTATACAACACTACATTTACTCACCATAATTTCAATTTTCAAAATACATATATTTATGTGTGGAATAAAAGTCTATTCATTAAATTTAAATAAATATTTTGATAATAATATTGAATAATTTTATTTGAATTACTAAAAACCCTCTTAACCCGGTTATAATGCTCATGTTTTGAAATGCTGTTTTTATATTGTTTACTTATAAGAGAAATGGACCGAGAAATTCAAGCGGCATAGACAAAGACGGATTGTCGGGCATTAAATTTTAGCTACCTGCTACAATTTAGTACAACCTTGTGTGGCCGACAAGGTTTTTTTAAAAGTACACCTCATCTATACCGATAATACCTACATAATATAAAAATATTGAATATAAGCACCAATACTACATTTATTTACGATTTGCGTACATAATAAGCTTTTATTACTCTCTTTCATTTCTAAACAGACTTATAGTGAATGTCACACAAATGGCAATGGGAAAGGTGATTTCTGATAAAGGTTCGATTTCGGAATGTTCAAGGAAAACATTGGAGCATTTCCTAAATGTGCTTTAGAAGTGTTAAAGATAATTTGTTGACAAAAAGGCAGAACAATCAATACAATAATGAAACGTGTTATACAAAAGGGATAGCGGGAAGCACTTATCTTCTTTAGTTCAAACTAATAATATTAAATTGTGTTAATAACACACTGTAAATATCTCTTTCTAGAGATAGAACTTCAGTTTGCTGGAAATGCAAATATTTTATAATTTCTTTCTGAATTTTATAACACACTGCCTGTTGAAAGAAGAAGCTACTAAATAGGTATCCTATATACATTTGAATAATATTATAACGTAGTTACAATGAGGAAGCATCACATTATCTTTTTCATTGTTTAAAAAATGAAACAATCACTATTAGAATAAAAAATTCGCAGTTACTTCACATAATTTCTTGATTAATTAAGTAATATTTGAGGAAGGGATTAAAGACTTCTGAAATTGCGAGAGGGTAAGCGAAATAATATTTCGGGCAAGGTGTTTGACCTTTTAAGAAAATGTTTCGGAAGTAATGGGGTTATACATCCCAGGCTACATTTGTAGATAACAGACCAGTATTTTGAGTACCGATTAAGACTTGGTTAATTAATCTAAACGCAAAATTAGTTAACCGGTAAGAAAGTGTTGACCCTAAGTCTTATTTTAATTAAATTA
The DNA here is from genome assembly GCA_037114965.1 of Monochamus alternatus. Taxonomy (NCBI): domain Eukaryota; kingdom Metazoa; phylum Arthropoda; class Insecta; order Coleoptera; family Cerambycidae; genus Monochamus; species Monochamus alternatus. Next base: position 29,301,603 of record CM073429.1, read on the forward strand.
TGATTTAATTTAATATTTTGTGCTTTCGTCAAAATTCGTCCTGAAGTTCGAAAAGGAACTTATAAACATTATTTATCTTAAGAGGGGCCAGTATTTTGTCATTATTACATGAAGCAAATATCAGAAAATCAGGAATATATTCAGTTCACTGTGCTGATATACACATGAAAGACACCATTAAACCAATATATTAATTTGGAAATCTTATATCTAAAATAATAATAGTAACAAATATTTGAATAAATAATGGTGCACATCTGCAATTATTTAATTAAGGTAATTAAGGTGGTTGAATTTCTAGAGGGCTAGTTGTTAGCATTTTCATTGACAATTAAGCAGAGTTTTCGGGGGTTTGGTTCAGTAGCAAATAATATCGATTTATGAGGTAACAACATACTGTAATAAAAGTGGACTCAACAGGGAGCCCTGTGGGACTCCATGTTTTGTCCACATACAAAAATTTGAGATAGAACCATCAATTACCACAGCTTGTTGTCGGTCATTAAAGTAGAAGTTTATAACGGAATCTCAAGTTCCTTTAATTCCATAATGACTCATTTTTCCTAATAAGATATTGTGTGAGACACAGTCCAAGTCACAGAGCATTATTCCAGCAGAATTACCCTGTTCTAATTCATTAACTACATTATTAATGACATTATATATAGCATGTGTAGGATCGCTAAAAACGTTATGTGATTCGAAACATTCACAGAACTGTTTTTTTGGTCATCTTTTCCACACCTTTACCAAATATTAACACAATACTAGTCGGGCGATAATTATCTATAACTGGAATATTTCCTTTTTTGAATAGGTGTAACTTTAGTAAAAAAAAACATTTAGAACATTTCCAGTAGATATTAACTAGCTGAGTTAATAGCTTGAGTATTACATAATAAGCTTCTTTTAAAATATGAGCATTTCATCCTTAATTATCAAGACATTTTGATTTATTTAACGATTAGATTACTTTTAAAATATATGTTCCCAGAATGGGATAGAAGAAATACGAATCACGAAGAGATGGAAAATCTCTTTAAAAACTTAAGAGAGGAAATTTGTTTAAAAATATTGTTATATGCGGAATCGAAATTGTAAATATTTTCAATCATAGCAGGTTGTGATAAACTAAAATGAATATGGCGGCTTTTCCATTGACAGTTATTTACTTTTTGTGAATTGTTAATTTTTAGTAAATTATTATCTGTCTGTAAAACATAATTTGAAATTATTCATAAAGAGTAGTACAATAAATTAATAAAAAAATATTGAAAACCGTTAAGTATTAATAAAATTTATCAGCAAATGCTCAAAACGGTTTCCATTTTGTTGACTACATTTTCTAACTTGACACCGAATTGCCCCAGATCTCAATACTTCAAAATTATTTTGTTTGATTTGCAGCCAAATGCGTAATAGTAGTCTTCATCCTGCCCCACAGAAAATAATCGAGAGGATTTAGGTCTGGAAATCAAGGTGGCCATGGAATGTACTTATCCATCTGCCAGGAAAATTTGTGTTTAACCAATTTACCACGCTGTGTGGCTAAATAATAGGAACATAATTATTCATTATCTATACGCACAACTGTAGTCTTGGTAAAAAATCTTCTTGTTATAAAGCCTGTACTCTCTGGTAATGGTATGGATAAATACATAATTTTTTGTCATTCTTGGAGTATATAAGACATGTACACTATTTTTTCGGTTAGCTTACTTACATCCTTCATTACTATTCCGGAGTATATGACTAACTGTGTCGCTTCTCGGATAGATATGTTTGCATTATTCTCAAATTAATTTAGGGCATTTTTGGAAATTATAATTTTCAAAAGGTCTTCCTTACCCACGAGTACGTCGAAAACTTCCATGATCTCTCAAATTTCTATGTACATTCTCGAATATTCCGCGATTAGATGTAGCTAAAGAAACTAAATAAATGCAGTAATTTCAAAAAAAATAATTGTTACCGTCCTTGTACTAGTTTGATTCAAAATCCATCCTGGACGCTAAATAATAGTAAAAGGTTGGTTTTAACATTAAGTCATAGATCTCTACAATCTTAATACAATGTACCAAAATTTTATTAAAATATACAAGATGGTACCAGAGTTATAACCCTAAAAATAAATTTCTAGGTACCTTATTGGTGCCCCATAACTACATTAGGAAGTACATTAGGAAAAAAATGATATTTTATATTGCTCAATTTGTGACATAAACAATTTGTTTTTCTGAGTTTTGATGTTTGTGTTCTTTTAATTTTTTCTTTATTAGCTTTTATCTGACTATTTTTTTATCTATTTTTGTATTTACAAATTAGTTATTTTTAGTCTGTTTATTTGATGTGTACTTACGTCTTTGTCGTTTAAATTGTAATACATCTATATACAGGGTGTCTACTTTTATTTGTGTACAAATCCGTAAAAACTTTATTCTTCGAGATAATCAAATTTTTTTTTTATTTGAATGACATCGAAAACCGCTTCCTCTGACCCTACCACGGCATTTAAGATCGCGATCCAAGACCTACTATGATTTTTTTATACCTCCGAAATTCAATAAAAACGTTTAGCGATGTTTTTATTTAAAAATCTGATAAAGTGGTGTTAATTAGGACCCCTCAAAACTTCTATGTGTAAAATTTGAACAAAACATATACAGAGTGTTGTCTTCTAGAGGTTCTTAAAGTTTTATTTTTGTAACAATTCGTAAAAACTTTATTTTTTAAAATAACGCAACAAATATTTTTATGTTTTAAATGGCATCGAATTTGCTCCTTCTAATCCTATCAAGGCGTTTAAGATGGCGATCCAAGGCCTGCTATGACTATTTTTATACCATCCCGAATTCAATAAAAACGTTTAACGATATTTTATTTAAAATCTGATAAGGTGGTGTTACTAAGGTCATTTTGGAACCCCTATGTATGAAATATGAACAAAAAATATACGTAGTGTTTTGTTTTTCTACACGTTCTTAAAAGTTTATTTCTATAAAAATTTGTAAAAAGTTTATTTTCCAAAATAACGCAACACATATTTTTATTTTTTAAATGGCATGGAAAACCGCTCCTTCTAATCCTTTCACAGCGTTTAAGATGGCGATCCAAGGCCTGCTATGATGAAAATATATTTAGCGTCTTTTTTATTTAAAGTGTGATAAGGTGGTGCTACTCAGGGTCCCTCAACACTGCTATGTGTGAAATTTGAATAAAAGCTATACAGAGTGTTTTGCTCTACACGTTATCAAAGTTTTGTGTGTACAAATTCGTAAAACTTTATTCTATAAAATAATGCAAAATTTTTTACGGATTTGTATACAAATAAAAGTAAACACCCTGTATTACCTATGTAAAGTTTTCTGTTTGTTAGTTAAAGTAAGCCGTTGTTTCTACTATTTAAACTTGTCCTGTAATTGGGTGTATACCCGTTGAACATTTTATTATAAATAAATAAATAAATAAATAAAGTACTAATACTATTTTGACCTATTCTACACTCCTGAGAGATGTACTTACCGAACACTCTGTATAACGTATAATAATAAAATAAACATACATCACATTTACAGTATGTTTAAATTTGACCTGGAACATCCCTGTAACATTTACAGGATTGTGGCATATTGCGTAAAATTGTTGCAACTAGGAGCCTTCTAGATGTACTTACCGAATATATCACTCTCACCATATTCCAGGTCAATGGCATGCTACCATTTTTTTGCAAATTATTTTTACAAAAATCATATTAGCGATTTTTTATCTCAATTCTGAGAACGTAGCATTGCTCAAAATTCCTAAAAACTCTAAAAAACCTAAATTTTATAAAATTATCTTCACTAATAACTTTTCTGTAAAACATTGAAGTTGATGAAATAAAACAAAAATCTCGGTCATGGTTATGAAGCTATTGACAGATGGGATTTAGAGTTTTATTTAGGGTTTTAAGGGATTTGAAGCAATGTTACGTTGTCAGAGTTGCGATTAAAAAAATCGCTAATACGATTTTTGCAAAAAGTAATTACAAAAAAATCATAATACATAATTGACTTGAAATGAAATATGATGAGTGTAATATGTTCAATAAATATATCTAGAAGGCTCCTACTTGCTAACAAAATTTCACAAACAAAATATTCAATTTACTGGCCATGACATAACAATGTATAAAATATTTCCAGGGAATTGGTCATAATAAAAAAACCATAGTTTAAAATACTATGCAATCATAAAAATTTATTACGATCGTTTCGGGATAACACCCATCTTCAGATAATAGACATTTTTCAACAAATTTTTGTTTACATGTTTGTTTCAATTAAAAAGATTTTTCTATTTCCCTCCTTCGCTAATCTTCTATTAGGTTTTCCATGAAATATTTTATACATTGTTATGTCATGGTCAGTAAATTGAATATTTTGTTTATGAAGATTTGGATTGGGTTATAAATGTCTATTATCTGAAGATGGGTGTTATCCCGAAACGATCGTAATAAATTTCTATGATTGCCTAATATTTTAAACTATGTTTTTTTTTATTACGACCAATTCCCAGAAAATATTTTATACACAATTTCATGTATTGAGGAAGGGTCGTTCACATCAGTAACACAGTGATTTTTATGGAATAAGAGACTTTGAATTTATTACACTCTTATCTAAGTTCTCGTGAACAATTATGTCTAATCTAGAAATAATAGTGTTCGACAAGGTTCCGTACTTGGGCTTTTGTTATGTATAATTTATATAAATGACTTATCTGTTTCCTTATAAAGTGCTTATGTATGCAGATGACGCTACCCTCATTAATAAAAAATAAGCGTATTGCTGATCTCTACAGATACATTGACGAATGAAAATCAGAATAAAGCGGAATGTTGCTACAGATTAAACTAAATAGTGGGAAAACACAGAAGTTAATACTCTCCTCAAATGTGGAGGGAAACATGTAAATATATTGGGAGTTGTTTTGGATGATGTATTAACTGGTCTTCTCACATTAATCAATTGTGTAATAAATTATCTGGATACATATTTATTATGCGACAACTCCAAATTAAGTTATGGTATTACTATTTGGGGTAAAACTGCCAACACCACAAACGCGTTTAAAATACAAAAACGATGCGTAATGATAACTGCGGTAGTTAGTCTTTTGGAACATTGCAAGCCATTATTTAATAAATTTAAAATAATACCACTTCCGTCAATGTATATTTATTTCAGGATTTTACAAATTCACGGCAACATACATAATTAGTCTAAATAAGCGGATTTTAATGATCACTACATACGATCGGGAGATTAGTTAACTTCCAGATTCCGTTTAAACATGTCGGCAAAAAAACTTGCTAAATCTTAAATTATATAACAAACTACCTGAAAGTCTGAAAAGAATGGATAAAATCAAGTTCAAAACTAAATAAAAGCGTATATACTCCAACATTGTTTTTATTCAGTAACTGAATTTATGTACAATGCTGGGCTTGATTAATTTCTACAAGTTTGAAGAGCGTGATTGGTTTGTTTCCTTGTTTGTTAGTGTTTTTTCTGTACATTATTATTATGTTTGTTATATTGTACTGTTTTCGTAATTAAATAAATATCTGTCTATCTATGAAATACCGTTTCAATTAATTTGATAATTAGATACCTTATACTAGGTAAATCAATAATTTTTGTAGTAGAACATGGTTTCACATGTTTCACTTACCTGCAGTATATAGAGATATACCATTTTTTTAATTTACATTTAATTCTTATTTTGAAAACATTTTATTACAACGTTGCATTATCAAATTCCATGACATATTTTTTGGGCATCAAAATCGGAAAAACCATTCCAGAGAAAAAAATAATAATAATTTTTCATAAAATTCCTATAACAGACATCATCTAACTGTTGTTTTAAGACACCTTATGTCAAATGGCTGAGCGATGGACAATTCTCTAATGCCGATAGTATCATTGATATGCACAAAACAGAAATTGCTGCACAGCAGGAACAAGAGAATATATTTCAATCTATTGTCCTGCCCTATGAGATATAATGCATACTTGGGAACTACGTTACATTCAACTGACCAAAAGCAACATAAACCGTTGGTCGTAAACCTTAAGCTATTAATTTTAGCCTAGTTCTAGAGTCTGTGCATAAAGTTTCATAAAGGGGAGATTGATAGTACCCATTTATTCTTTGTAATAAATTAGGTCTGTTTTTAAAAGAAAGAAGAAAAGGAAAGTGTTTATTTAGTGACATATTCGTATCTGTACCTTTCTTGTAACATTAACAAACTAAGTTAAGAGAAAATGGGTTATAAAAATTTTGCAAATGAAACACTAAGAAACTACTAAATAATTTTTTCTTTCTAAATTTTGTACAATATTCATGAGTTTTGAGTCGTCTTAGCTGATTTTCTCGCTTTTTGTACTTCAAAAATAAAAACAGGCAGTCGGATAAATGAATGCATTATTTTTATAATACTATACCTATCCTGAATTAGAGGAAACAAAAAATATGTATTTAATTATAAAAAACCGCTGAAAGACTTCTAGGACGAAAAGTGTATCGAAAATTAAGCAAAAGGTTGGTGGAGCTTCCTTTACAAGACGTAGGGCTTTCAAGTTTCTTTAAAATTTTACAATATTTTTGATAATTTTCAAAACGCCACATTTCTATTTCAAATTTGTCACATGCAGTCGGCAAAGACCAATTATTCAATGTACGCTTCAGTAATTTACGGACAACAGTGGTGTAGGAACGGGGCAACATGACCCTATATTGTCTATTTATTCGACTTTTTCGGTAGATATCTTTCGCCCGTTCGCTTCACAATAGCAACAAACTAGTAATTGTAATTTTGTTTATGTCCTGATTCTTTATGTTCATGGTCGCCTTCAACATAAAGTACCTAATTTGCCCAAAATGTTGGTGATTTCCGTTTTTGGACTTTTCTTCAAAGTATACCAAAAGCACTTTTTCGCTGAACTTGCCACTAATATTTTTCAAATCTCAAGAAACGATTGTACGAAAACTCATATTGTTGTTTTGACTTACTAAGAAATAATTCGAAAGTGGCTTTATTATAGTAACTTCTCAGATTTCCACCGGCAGAAACTAATTTTCTTGATCTCTTTCCATGTCACAAGATTTGAAGTTATTTGTCAAAAATGATCGCACTTTCATTATCTTAGCAATAATACACTTCACGAACAATTAGATTTAAAAATATTTTATAATTTTAATCAAGTAAGAAATGCGCTGATTTGTACTTTGGATGGTGTCTGTAGAAATAAATTGAGTATGATATAGGTGATTTAATTTTGTTCGATGGGATCAATACATTATCACAAAAGAAAATTATTATTATTATTATTATTATTATTACAAATGAAGCTCCGGGCTAAGGAGATTCCTGTACAGCCCTGACAAATATACAAATAATTAAAGTGAAGAAAAAAAAATAAAAAGATCAAAAATAAAAAAAAAACAGCAAAAAGACAATGATAAATAATAGAATGTTAAAATAACAGAATGTTCATCCATCGTATAATCGTAAATATCACTTTTAGACTTATACCATAAATAACTATTTATCTTCATACTTGGAATGTAGTTGTGCAAACGGTGCACTACTTGCATTATACAGGATGTTTTTAAATGAAATAGCAAAAATTAGAAATGTTTCTTTTAAATAGCAAAACTTTTTTGCTGCTCAGTGTATCCTACTATTGAAACAATTGATTCTCTTACCTGTTATATCTAATAAAGGTATACTTTGTTGAAGAATTTGGATACTTTTCTCTATTTGTTAACTTAAAACATATAATCAACTATTTATGAGTTATTTACCTTTTTATTGTTTTCAGCAAAAATTTTATTATAACTGTTTTTAATACAAATGTTTGATAAAGATTTATTTTTAATATTCTGCGCTCTATTAAAGGCCAATAATTAAATTGTCGTACATCTTCCTTCTTTAACTAGAAGTTAAATAAAATTAACTAAAAATTATTGTTATTCGAAAGATGCTGGAATTTTAATTCATTTTGACCTAGCACCTAGGTACATTTAATCATTTTTTAAATGTTATGAATAAAGGTTCAAGGATCAAGTTGAATACTGTAACGGAACAATAATAACAGGGAAAATTTTTAATAAAGTAGGGATATCTCCTCTAACATAATTCATTCATAATAAAGATAAAGATAATCGTTGTTTAGATGCATTATAAAATAATATAGTTAATGAGAATGGAAAAAAATCACATATTATGTGTATCATTTTACTATTTGTTTACTTCAAGATAAGCAGGTAGAACAATTTGTTGAGAAAATTATTATCTGTATTTGCTTGAACTCTATAATTCTGGATGGATTAATGCAAGGTAAACATTTTTTAAATAAGCGCACAATAGACCTAAGTGCTATGTATATATGTCATTGCGTCAGTTATACGTTGGTTAAATTCATACTTTATGTTTATATAAAACGTGAAGAAGTGTACAAAAACGAAACTATTCTAATGGTTGGCACAAAAAAAATATTTAATTAAGTTTGCGAATAAAAGAGGACATGTTTTATATAACCGGTTTTTGAGATTTCAGGAGTTAAAAAAATAGTATAAGTGAGATAGAATGTTAGCTATTGTTACTCTGATATTTATATTTATTTATTTATTTATTTTCCTTTATGACAATAGTAACTATTGTATAGGAATAGTCATATTAACTTAGCTATAGTAATTAAAATCTAAATTATTCATCTAAATAATAAAAACATTTTTCTCTTAGAGAGTTATTTAACCTCTTCTTAAACATTGCTTCCGTAGTACTTTAATTTACATTTGCGGTAACATATTAAATATTTTAGGCCCTATAAATTTAGTTGAGTTACCGATTATTTTTAATCTAGAAATAGACTCATACCTACATCTTATTCTTTTGTCTTGTATTACCTTATTATAATAGCTATTTAAAACAAATTCATTTCTATTCTTAGAAACATATAGATTCATTTCAAATATATATGCAGGGCAAAGTTAAAATTTCAAGTTCCTTAAAAATAGGTTTACAAGACTTCCTAGTTATACCAACAATACACCTTAAAATTCTTTTTTGCGCTATAAAAACGTTAGAACTTAATGTGGAATTGCCCCAGAAACAGGCACCATACCTTAAATGTGAGTCAATTTGTGCATAATACAGGGTGTCCGGTAACTACGGGGAAAAATAAAGGGAGCAGGTCAAATGAGTGCTAGTACTTCATATAAACTTTTTACTAAGGTGCTTTTGTTGAGGAGTTATTGTCACTCAAAGTAAGAAGTTGAAAAATGAATATTGTCCATAATTTCTAAAGGGTTACTTTGATTTACTTGAAATTTGGGGGATCAAAGCAACTCAATGAAATGTATCTTTGTGCACTTAAAATTGAATCAAATATTTTTTATTATACAAAGTCGGTGGAAATTATGTTCTAAAATTTACGCAACTTTGACGGAGCTGTCAAATTTGACATTTTGTCCTCGCAGGCGTATAGCCCTGTTACTTTTCTACAAATAAGGTATACTTGTGAAAAAATTAACGGTTGCCAAGATAATTAAATTTCTGTATTTTGTGTATAGCTACAACCGGGGACACAACAACAGAAAAAGTTAAAAATGAAACATATGGATTAAAAGAGGTTACTTCAGTAAATGCTCGATATGTTTTCCATCTAGGCAGTTCCTTATTCTTTTAAGATTATTTTGTTGCACTCTAAATAGCATTTGTGGATTCCGTTTAATTTCATTACAATGATGTTCTATTCTTGCCATCAACTCTTCTCTAGTATAAACCGGAGTTGAATACACCAATTCTTTTAGGTAACCCCACAAGAAGAAGTCAAGGGGGTTAAGATCTGGTGACCTAGGTGTCCATAAGTGTGGTCCGCTTCGACTAATCCACCTATCACCAAATGTAGCGTTCAGGTAATTTCTAACTTCACGACTGAAGTGGGGCGGTGCCCCATCATGCATGAAATACATTTCCTGTCTTGTTTGCAATGGCATACTTTGTAGTAGTAGATTTAGATCGTGTTGTAAAAAATTCAAATATCGGGCACCGTTTAATCTATCCGGAAAGAAAAAGGGGCCTATTAATTGGTTACCGATTATTCCTGCCCATACATTAACTATGAATCTTTGCTGGTGTTTGCCTTGAATGACTAAATGAGGGTTTTCATCACACCATGCATGTAAATTATGGGAATTCGTTATTCCGTCCCGGGTAAAACCTGCCTCATCCGTAAACAATACAGATTCAACAAAATTTAAATTGTTTGTTTGCTTTCGCGAAAACCAATTGCAGTAATTTAATCTTGCAGCATAATCTCCGGTCCCATTGCATGTACTTTTTGAATATGATAAGGATGCAATAATTGTTGTTTTAGAACTTGGTGAGGTACCCACTTAGTGGTTCCATTTTGTGTTGAAAGTTTTCGTAGGCTTATTGAAGGATCTGCTTCTATTTGATCCAAGATCTGTTCTTCAATTTTTGCGTTTCTGGCACGTCTAGGGGCTCCTTCCCCACCACGTCGTGGCAATATGCTTCCTGTATAGCGATCAGTTAAAATAAATTTGTAACTACATTTCTATTCATTTATACCTGTTTCCCTTAGGCGACGATCGCATCTTTGAAAAGTTTTCCGATTTTGGTACATTCCGATCTGGAAATCGTACCGAGTAAATTCTTTGAGCTTCTAAAGAATTGTAATGCGCTTCTCCATAAATCAAATGCATACCTGCATATTCTTCATAAGAGTATTCCATTATTTTATTTTAATTTTTCACTAAAAGGGGCGTTAATTTAAGCTGCCTTAATGCTTGTCATCTTTTACGCATCTCCTGTCACATTTAGCAACCTTCTAATTTGATTTTAATGTGATAATTAATTCCCCTTTACACAAAATAAAAAAAATTAATTATCTTGACAACCGTACATTTTTTCGTAAGTCATGAAGTATACCTTTTTGCAGAAAAGTAACAGGGCCATCTGCCTGCGAGGGCGAAATGTCAAATTTGACAGTTCCGTCAAAGTTGCGTAAATTTTAGAATATAATTTCGACCGTCTTTGTATAATAAAAAATATTTGATTCAATTTTAAATGTACAAAGATACATTTCAATGATTTACTTTGATTCCCCAAATTTCAAGTTAATCAAGGTAACCCTTTAGAAATTATGAATAATATTCATTTTTCAACTTCTTACTTTGAGTGACAATAACTAGCACTCATTTGACCTGCTCTATATAACCCGTTATTTTTCCCCGTAGTTACCGAACACCTTGTATAACGCTTTAATCTGTCTTTTACTTAGAAAAGGTTTAATATTTCGAAATAAATATGTTAATGAAGAAATTTTGGATATCAATGCTTCACAATGGTATTACCAGTTAAGACATTCATCTAAGCGCATTCCGAGAAACTTTTCACAGTTTCCTTGCACTTAAATTTAATATTACTAAGATTAATATCCAAATTGTCACATTTTCTTTGCCTATTGTGAAATCGTATTACCTGAGCTTTCGTTGGATTCATATAGAACTTTTGTTGACTGAAATAATTATCTAACAAGGTTAGGATATACTTGCAGCTGTGTTCGATTAATTCATCAGATGTGCCAGAAACAATATATCATCCGCATACATTGTGAAACATGCAGAAGATGGTATGTGTTCAATATCATTTATATATAAAAGAAATAAAATGGGGCTCAAAACAGATCCTTGAGGAACTCCCATACATATATCTAAACATTTTGATTTTACACATTTCACTATATGCTGCTCAGAATGCTTTACATTCACATACGCTATCTACCCTCAAGAAATGAGACTACCCAATTTAAAGATGTTCTTCTAATACCATAACGGGACAATTTAGACATCAATAACTTGTGATTGACGAAGTCGAATGCCCTGCTGAGATCACAAAATATTCCCACAGGACACTCTTCCGCATCAATATAGTCTAAAATCCTATTGAGAAAGGAGTGCGCAGCTGAAATTGTTGACATGCCACTCCGAAATCCTTGTTGATTTTTTGTTATTATATTAATTTTTCCTAGAAAACAAAAAAAATATTAGGAAAATAATTCAATATTGGTCGGAGCTTTAGCCCGCAGGGTAGTTGTTTTTCGTGATATTTAAAACTTAAAAAAATATCTATCTTTCTACTTCCGTATAAATTGGTTCATCAAATAGAAACAAGTAGTAGTAATAGTAATAGTAGTAGTAGTAATTTATTGGTGCTAAATACAATTACAGATTGTTTGTACATGTCAGCCACTATTCGGTTTTTATTTTTGATCCTTATTCTAACAGCGTATCGTTCTGCAGCCAATGAATTTGTCTTTAGGCTCGGCACGCATGAAAAATACTTTTCACCGCCGCATAGAAGCATGCTTATTTTGTTGTTGTTTATTTTCACGTTCTCTATTATTGCTTTGAAGGAACGTACAACCTTTCTCTTATAAATGACTGAAGCTGAACCAAGTTTGTTTGGGCTGACTAAAACTTGAAATTAAAGTAGATAACGAAATCATAACCGGCGCCACGGCGCTGGGCGACGAGTTCTAAAATTATTTTTCTAACAAGCATAGGTAAGTACAATTTTTTTGCGGATACTGAAAGAATTTTTTATTTTAATCTTTTTCCAAATAATTTTTTCGTGCGTTTACAACGGCTTAAAGTATACAGATTTACACACTACATAATTATTTTTTTACCATTTCAATCTTCAATTTACAACAGATGAGCTTTGCAAAAACAGTAGACAGTGTTACAATTTTGTTATATTTTAATGCCAATTATATAGCTTTTCAAGAAAATGACCAAAATAGCGTCGTTTGGTTATGATTTAATTTCAAGTTTTAGTGAGATAACGCTCACTTTGCTTCAAGAGTTTATAAGAAATGAGCATTTCCCATTTTTTTAAAAATGTCTAGTGCAGGATATTTTTTAAAAAAAATTTGGGACACGTGGTGTTCAATGGGATGAGATAAGTTCCATTTTCAGTGGAATGTATTATCTTTAGGATTTGACAGAAACGACTAATGACGTCAACAATGATATTTTTTCCAGAAATATATCCAATATTTTTTTCCTGTTAAAAAGATCTTTTTTCTTTAATAAACGTTTATTAGAGAAATTTTTCTTTTTTACTTCCAGTTTAAAAGTTATAAACAATATCGTCCTAAAGAGTATCAAAAGAAATACCACCTAAAAATCACATTAGCGGTTGAATAAAGTGCATAAATGTCACAAAATACTAGTCATTACTCAATACGAACGTCAAACGTATAACTTTGGTGTTTACAATAGTATATTAAACAAGAGGTTTAAAAACGACTCTTTGCACAAGTCGAGCGAGTCTGCAAAGAGGTTTTCAAACGAGTTTTTTACGATACTTTTATACGACTGCAAACAGAGACCACAAAAATCAAATTTTAATTAAAACTCAGCCAACTTGAAACATTGCATAATTTGGGTGACAACATGAAACAACAATCACAGCGTGTGCAGAGATGACTTAACCGTGTGCAAAATACCTTTTTCAGAGCGTGTTTTCCGTGTGCAAAACCCCCTTTTGCAAGGCAGTCGTATAAAAAATGTTTTCTCATTCAGAAAAAGTTGATATGTTGCTAATTTACGACGAGTCAAAAAAAATTCGAGAGAAGCTGTAGAGTTATATCGAGAAAGGTATCCAGAGCGCCTCATTTCTGATCATTCACATCACAAAATTGGAGGCAAGTTGCGACGAAATGAAAATGTACTTTTTGTTCGGAAGAATCAAATAATTGACCGAAGGGAAAGAAACAATATTAATACATCTAGTTTGTTACAGTATTTCGAAGAAAATCCACGAAATTCTTAACGGCAGGCTAGCCGGGAATTTAATTTGGATAAATCAACCGTTCAACGAAGTTTGTAGACCAATGGGTATCATGACTACAAAATTCACAATTTATATTTGAGTATTTGCCTGAGTGTCACATTGAAAACAGACTTAATATTATAACTCAAATTTTAAATGTAGAAACTGTTGGTCAGACCCTTTTTTGGCACGTTCCTTGGATGTACGAAAATCGGTTTGTCAGTAACTGTTTGCCAAACAAACGCAACGAACACTACTGGTCCATTGAAAATGTGGGGACATTTTAAATCCAGTCCAAAACCAAGGCCACTTTGGAGTAAATGTATGGTGCGGCATCTTCGGTAAGCATTTAATTGGTCCTTATTTTTATGAACATACATTGAACAGCGTGAGTTACCTAAATTTCCTACAAGAAGAACTTCCTGTTCTTCTGTAGAATGTGCACTTGCAGCTAAGGAGAAACCTATGATTTCACCACGGCGGAGCTCCACTCCACAAGATCAGGATTGTGTAGTAATATTTAGATAACACTTTCCTAGAAAAATGGATAGAGATTAATGGACCTATTCACTCACCCGGAATATCATCTGATCTAACACCCCTCAATTTTTTTTAATGGGGGTCTTACGAAATAAGGTTTACAAAACACCTTCGCAAGATATTAATCATTTGAGAGAAAAAATTACAAACGCTAATGAGTTAAACGACGAAATATTAATAAACACAACCCACAAAGAAGTCAGGCGAAAATTGATTGTGTCTTGAAATGAGAGGAGGCCATATAGAGAATATATCGTAACATGTATGTAGTATGAGGAGGTTTGCTTCATTTTGTAAGTTTAGTTATTGTTATCATGACCTTTTGTTTTAACTGTATTAAAGAATTATCGAGTTTAATTTTTCTATTTATTTTTAGTGGTATGTATGCATTTTAAACATTTTATTATTTTCCAACGACTACTTGATTCTTTCGTCTCTAATGTGATTTTTAGGTGGTATTTCTTTCGAGACTCTTTAGGACAATATTATAACTTTTAAATGGGAAGTAATACAGAAAAAAATTCTAATAAAAGTTCATTCGAAAAAAGAGAGACTTTTCAACTGGAGAAAAATTTGAATATGTTTCTGGAAAAAATAGAATTTATGACGTCATTAGTCGTTTCTGTCAAATCCCAAAGATAATACTTTTAAGAGACAGGTGGATTTTAACGGCTTGATGGATCCAGAGAAAAAAGATGGAGGGAGCAACGCAGCAACTGCGGACAACGTTGTTTCAGGGTTTTTGCCCTTCATTAGCGCAGTGCAGCTTAAAAACATGATGGAATAAGGAGGAAGGACAAAGGACACGAACACAAGAGAATGACAAGTAGCCTGCCTATCTCTATTTGCGGCTTCGTGTCACACAGCCTCGGTATTGAGGCCAAGAGCCAGTCGCGGCGGAAGAGAGTCCAGCAACCACTGTCAGGGTCTCAGCCAGGAAATATACAAGAAGGAAAGGAGCTTAATGGATCATAATCTTATAAGAGACAGGTGGATTTTAACGGCTTGATGGATCCAGAGAAAAAAGATGGAGGGAACAACGAAGCAACTGCGGACAACGTTGTTTCTGGGTTTTTGCCCTTTATCAGCGCAGTGCCTTCCTGGCTGAAACCCTGACAGTGGTTGCTGGACTCTCTTCCGCGGCGACTGTTGCTCTTGGCCTCAATACCGAGGCTGTGTGACACGAAGCCGCAAATAGAGATAGGCAGGCTACTTGTCATTCTCTTGTGTTCGTGTCCTTTGTCCTTCCTTCTTATTCCATCCTGTTTTTAAGCTGCACTGCGCTGATGAAGGGCAAAAACCCAGACAGAACGTTGTCCGCAGTTGCTTCGTTGTTCCCTCCATCTTTTTTCTCTGGATCCATCAAGCCGTTAAAATCCACCTGTCTCTTATAAGATAATGATCCATTAAGCTCCTTTCCTTCTTGGATAATACTTTTGATTGAAAATGGAGCTTACCTCATCCCATTTAACACTATCTATCCCGAATTTTATTTAATTTTTTTGTATTCTTACAGTAGGCACAATCTATCTTTGTGACACTTTATACTTATTTAAAAAACATCCTATTTATAAAGTTCACCCTATATTTCCATAAATAATCGTTTCGTGAATATAAAAGTAATAAATTAAAGTTTCGTAAATGTTATAGCTTAATGCGTCATTTGCAATGAGACAGATATCCTTTATTTCTCGTCTTCTGCTTATGTTTGACAAAAAATCCTCTAATATTCATCCAATTTTTTAACAAAAAGAGTAACGAAAAGGTAAATTGGCAACTTAACCATATTTATGACGCACTATTTTCCTTCATATTATATTATTATTATGCCCTATTTGGAATGATATAACTTTTTGTTCTTCACCAGTTTCAGCACAACTTCTTGAATACCAAATTAAGCGTTGTCGAACAGATGGCGAGATCTTGAAATGTCAACGATACGCCCTTTCATTTTATATTACTCTTATATGTCTGTTAGTATCTTAAAAGTATTCACAAACCCGGAAGTGAGTTTTTGCACAAGCACTAAAATATGCCCATAATAATATGCAGGATATTGTTTTGCAATGACTTGTGGCTGTAATAAGAAAGAATACTCGAAAGTAGGCTACAGGTATGTTGTAATTGAAAAAAGAGTAGGAGGTGAGCAAACTTTAATATCAAATTCCTCAAGTAAAAAATACAATATAGGTATTATGGTTTAGTGATTTGTATGAAAACATATACAATTTTAGCTATTATGTTCTAGACTAAATAATGTTTTCATTAAAAATAGAAATTTGTTAACTCTTGTCTCTATGCCACATATTTTAAATTCAGTTTCTCTGATAATTTTACCTTTAGTATTTAAATATGCTAAATAACATGTGACTCGTAATATAACATAAGAAGATTTTTTATATATTTTTAAGTATTAATAATATTGTGTGAAACTAACTACTCAGTGGACAAAAGCCCCAACTTGCGTTGAATTACACCCACAATATCTACCCATATATTCCTTATTATTAGCTTTTGTAACATTTTTTTTACTGTTTTAGGAAGGTATTTTAAGCTAATATAAATCAAATCTCCTACAATTCCTATCAATGAAGTCATATGTATGGTCTCTGATACCAAACATCTAGGTATGCTAATGAACAATTCCACAGACAAAGCTCTATTCAATAATTATCTAAAGAAAATAATCTAATTTACTAACCTGCTAATGAAACACTCTATAAATATCTAACTTCACTTTTTGGCAGTGGGAACACGACAAATTCAACCACAATAGATGAGATCTGACCTATTTCTGCATTTTTAGGATTGCTTCTTCAGGTGGTTTCCTTTAAGTTGAATCAAATATATAACTATAAAAATTATTATAAAAATTAAAATTATTTGAAGTTAAATATCGACAATGACAAAAAGTGACATCCTGTCAATAAATTAAATATGACAATACCTACTTGAAAAATGTTTACCTTTTATGTAAAAGTTTTTATATATTTTCAGGTGCTAATAATATTGTGTGAAACTAACTACTCAGTGGACAAAAGCCCCAACCTGCGTTGAATTACACACACAATATCTACCCTATATAGGTAGATATTGTGGATGTAAGCTTTTGTAACATTTTTTTACTGTTTTAGAAAGGTATTTTAAGCTAATATAAATCAAATCTCCTACAATCCTATCCTATCCATGAAGTCATATGTAAGTTCTCTGATACTAATCCTAAAAATGCAGAAATAGGTCTCATCTATTGTGGTTGAATTTGTCATATTCCCACAGCCAAAAAGTGAAGTTAGATATTTATAGAGTGTTTCATTAGCAGGTTAGTAAATTAGATTATTTTCTTTAGATAATTATTGAATAGAGCTTTGTCTGTGGAATTGTTCATTAGCATACCTAGATGTTTGGTATCAGAGAACATACATATGACTTCATTGATAGGAATTGTAGGAGATTTAATTTATATTAGCTTAAAATACCTTTCTAAAACAGTAAAAAAAACATAAGAAGAACTAAAATATGAAAAAGAAATTAAGAAACAATGATCAAGTCAACTACATTGCAATTCTTTCAAATCGAGACTGCATAGAGTATTTCTCTATTACATTATTTTTTAAAATATTAATTAAAAAATCTTCGGATTAAATATCAGTATTTACTTTTTTCAAACAACAGTCCCTAGATAGAATCACGTTTACTGAGGCAAATGTTTTGAATGACCAAAAAATTGTAAAACCAAAGGAATTATTATTTAATTATCGGTTGCCAACAGTACCGCAACGACCTGACTAACAGGTAGCTCATTACTGTATTACTGTAGGTGGGATCTACGAAATGTGATTGAAGAGATAAAGTAATTTCCACTTATCTTTTCTGGGCTCTGCAATCCACGAACGTGTCACATCGATTGGCTTCATTTTCACTGAACACTGAACATTTAACTTAAAGAAAAAAAAAGGACACACCACAATTCTAAGGGAGGTTTTTAATTACATAACTTTTCAGACAACTATTAATGATTTTGAATTAATCATTTCATAAACACAACACGCAAGACTATAGGGTGTCCCATAATGATGTGCGCTCCTTTAGAGGGTTCCTTGGGTCATTTTAGGGGGGGTACTTTCTATAAAATTTTTCGATTTGAGCCCTCCCTGACGGGATAAGGGCTTCTAAATAATGGAAAAAATTTCGGTTTTGATTTTTTCAAAAACGGTTAAACTTATAAATTTGAAAGTCGGTGAATATGTTTAATATATTTATTTAATTAAGTGACATTGTTGAATACGATTATTGTTTTTACCAAATGTCTACAAGGGTGGCGACCACCAACTTGTGTTGTTTTTTTTAATTAGAAATTTTTATTCTAAACGTTTCTGGATATGAAAAAATTACAGTAAATAGAACAATCAGTTTAACCGTTTTTGAGAAAAAAAATGAAAACCGAAATTTTTTCAATTTTTTAGAAGCCCTTATCTCGTAAGAGAGGGCTCAAATTGAAAAATTTTATAGAAAGTACCCCCCCCCCCTAAAATAACCCAAGGAACACACCCTCCAAAGGAGCACACATTATTATGGGACACCCTGTATATTTTTAAATGTTAAATCAAACCGTTTGTAAACCCAAAAGAAACTAAGGGTAAGTAATTATTTCACGAGGCATTTCAAAAGAAATCCACCAAATTTTAACCTCAGTTACTGCTAAAAAAACTTCTCCACTTCTTCACTACTGAATTTATTTCCCGGTCCAAAAGAAAAAGCCAACTCTGGAGAAAATTCGAAACTTCAGACAATACAGAAGACTTCATAATCCACCTAAGTTTTTCAAATAATCTGATAAGAGATTTGAACTTGGCGAAATTATACTACCAGAACTCAATAATCTCAAAAGGTCCTAAAGCATTTATTTAAATATATACGAAATCTACTTTCATCTAAAGTGATCATTCTTATAATTCAAAGCCTTGATGCCGTCACTTGCTATAGTGATTCAACACAGCTGAAGCCTTAGCCATTATTTTTCATAAATTGTTCAGCAGGGGACGAAACAATTGGCCTATTTTGTCAGTCCAATCTATGTATAATGTAATAAATAAATAAACTTAAATATGATCCTTTGTCAGGTCCTGATAAAATGACTGTTCCCACTTTAAAGAATTGCATTCGACTCTCTTACGTTTTATGCACGCCTCTTTTCAACAGCACCAACTGCCCTTATCAGTGGTAAGCTCGACTCCACAAATTATGGACTGATCAGCTTAGTGTGCATATGCTCCAGAGTTATGGATAATGGTTTTTCCCCGACTAATTTCTTACAATCATTAAACGCCTCTCCTCAGCTGCTTAATGCACATCAATCCATTGATTCTTGATTTTTCAAAGGCATTTAACCAATTACCTACAAATTACAACTCCTTCTGAAGCTAGAATTTGGGATTCGTGGTCGGCTACTTGAATTGACAGATGCATTTCTGACCAACAAAAAATTCAGGCTTAGAGTAAGCTGCTCTTTCTCAAAATGGTAGGACATGGAGTGCCCCAAGGATCTGTATTGGGAGCAACTTTTTTCCTCATTTATATTGCTGACATTCGTAATATAATTAACGTCTAAAACATGTTCTATGCAGACGATAGTAAACTTTATGGGAATCCCATTTCGGATAACACTGTTAAACAAATCAATCAAACGGTAACTTGATGTACAATATGGTCCTTGCCACTGAATATAAATAAACGTACAGGTTTTTATCTCGGTCACAACAATCCACATTGTTCTTATAGTTTATCATCTGGCTTAGTAAAAGCAATGGAAAAGCAATCTAATCTGAGTATTATAATTAATTTCATGTTGAATTGGTCGAAGCAAAGTTCATGTGTGGTTGAAAGGGGGTAACACACAAAAGTGCTTGTTAAGAAACTGTTTTCAAAATCCTAATTGTGTTTTGTTCTTTCGCCTTTATAAAACATATATTCGGCCTCGTCTCGAGTATGGTACTTATATCGGTTTGGTGTCCGTATAGTGGCGTAGTTAAAAACATTATAGCACTAGAGATAGTCCAAAGAAATGCCACGAAGATGATTCCAGCGTATCAAAATGTGTCACGAAGATCGTTTGTTGATACTTCCCTTCCTCTCCGAGAGATGGAAGTGACTTCATTCAATTATATCGTACTGTACACAATCTTTTCTCTCTTTCATCGACATGTTTTGCTTATGAATTTTAAATGAAGATATACATCTTATGGGGCATTCTATAAAACTTCGGCATGAAAAATATAAAACAGCAGTCAGACAACAGCTTTTAACAAACGGGACGTTTCATCATTAAAATTCCTTATCTGATGAAGTACGATCGTTTTGTGTATAGTATGTTAATTTAGTAGTTGTTTTCGTTTTTTTACTATGTATATTTTTTAGAATAAGATTTCAACTTTTGTTCATAATAAAATTTCCTCTGCCTTTCTTATTTTGTCATAATAATAGTAATAATTTAAAGGCCTATCACCTGTGACTCGAGAAATGTACATTTAGTGCTCTTCTTCGTGATATATCCTGTACTATAAATATATTTAAAATTCTATACGTAAAAATATCATTCACAACTTATAACAATTAGAAAATGTATCCATATGAGTAGTTATTTTTTTACTACTACAAAAGCTCTTGCTTCTATCCATACAAGAAATATGTGTTTCCTAATATCCTTTTGAGAGCTTATTCTTTAAAATACTTTTCCGATCATCCATTGACGTCAATGAACAACATCCTACTATTCACCTGTCGAGACCACTGGAGGTGCTATATAGGTGATAACATGAAATGAAATAACGGTAAAATATTATCTAAGTATACAATTTACGTTATGACACTAACGATTTATGTTTTAGTTTTGAATGGAATAATCTCATTATAAAAAAACTGATTAGTTTTTCATGCGATATAATTGCAAACATGAATTTTTTATGAAGAATCACATATTTTATGTTCTCAATGTACAAATTGTTATGTGAAGCTTTAGAGCAAATAACTAGATGATTTTCAATTCGGTCTTAAATCAGTTCTCAAATTTTTAAATATTAATATAAAATTCTTATTGCAAATAATTTGTGGGATTGAGTTTTTACTTGTGAGCTGAGCCACGACACATCATTAAAAGCCTACGCTCGACTGACTATGGATGACTATTTTCTATAATATCTGATTTTGACAGTGACATATTAGCAACGACGAAATTTTTGTTTTTGTTTCATCAATGGGTACAGAAAAATATATGTATGTAAAATGTGGATGTTTAAAGTTCCATACAGGCAAAATATAAATTTTTAATAAAAGACTGAAATGAAAAGCAAAGTACGAATTCAATGGTAATATAGGTAGACAACAAATTCGAGGTAAAAACACTATAGAGAAAAATCAAGAGAGGAGGAAAATAAGTATAATCGTCAAACTTACTCTTCTCGTCGGATCGAGGATATTCATTTCTTGGAAATAGATATATAAGCTAAAAACAGTCGTTTTTAGGCTTTCACGACCGGTACTATCCTTTGACACATAGTGATCTCTGGGTTGTTATTCTGTGACCTCAGTAACTGGTTGCTGTCAGAAACAGAATTAAAGTACTCATCTCTAGCATTAGCCGGGATTCTTTTACCTGCCCTGGTTGTTCTCGGGTTAGGCTCTGTGGGGACAGACCCGCTATCGGTATCTCTGTGTCCGCCCATATATTGATTTCGTCAACTATTGTTGGTATTACTAGCGTGCTATGCCGTTCCTCGAATAGTGGTGGTTCTTTCGACGCTGTTCACTGTCGGCATCGTCCGCAAAAACTTCGCCGTGCTTATACGACCAGTTACAGGACAGCCATTATCCAAGGAACGGTTCCGACCGTAGCCCCATCCATTCCATTTTGTAATGGTACGTACGTCATTCTGCGTACAGGCAAGAAGCAGGTAAACATTTTGTCTTACTTAACCATAAATTAAAATGATATCCATCAACTCCGAATTGCTATAAACGCAAGCCATTTTTGATTATCGTAAAAACGTTAATACTAAAATCGGATTTGCAGTATTCGGAATCTCATTCTGATGACGCTATAGACTACAGCAGTCCAGCGATGTAAAGGTTGAAAATACTACAACTTCAATATTTTTATCTCGGAAACTATAAGGATTTTACAAATTTTTTTCTACGATATTGACATGACGCATCGATTTCCAATTATTTTTTGGATAAGCTCGAAATAATTTTGTCCTAAATGACAAAATTTATAAAGTGGTAGGTATTACCACTACATTATTTAATATTAGTCTGACATAGAGCTGTAGAAATTGATACATATTCGTGAGTAGTATTCAATACAACATCAGTATTGAATACTTTTATCGAACCTGACAGTATTCAGTATACATAATCATCACGTTTAGATATGTATGATATACGGACACGGGCGGGATAATCAGCGCCCAAACAGCGTAGTTAATATACATTACTTCATTCCTTTCGCATGAAATTTGCAAGTTTAATTAACCAAATTTTACAAATGTAACAGTCGGATTTGCATGTAATTAGATTTAAATATTAATCTACACATTGAAAATATTCAGTATTGTATTCATATAATATGAATACCTGAATACAAATATTCAGGATTCGAGGACTCGTTGAATGTTGTAATCATCAATACTTTTTACACAGTACTCGGTATTTATGGATTGCATACTGAATTCATACCCAGCTCTGGTCTGACACATAACACGTCAAATAATGTCATAAATATACCATAGACCTTATAAATCATGGACCGGCCCTAGAAAGAGAGGTCCGCTGCCCTGACGTGTGCAAGAGGGATGAAGCTAGTCCGGGCAAAAACAGATATTCTATGACAGAAAAATATATAAACATAACCTGACAAAACTTTTCCTGTTACTATTGTTAATGATTTGTGTGCCTTTTGTGATTTAGTTGTGTTTAGTGTGTTTATTAGCAATAGTTTTTAAAGACTCATAAACAATGGTGGAGTCGGTCTGTCAACCGTAAATGTCATACGTCTGTCATTTACGGTTTTTGTTTTTTTTCGGCCAATGATCTGTGGGTTTTTGCCCGGATTAGCTCTATCTCTGTTGCACACATCTGAGCTTCAACGATTTGTATAGGCAGAAAACGGTTTCGGGCGCGTCCATGATTTATAAGGTCTATGAAATATACCTATCCCATCCCTAAGTTCATCTCTGTTATTTGCGTGTTGTCTTCAAACTACCCAATATTAATATACATATGATTTCATGCTATAGATTTAATGATTCTCACTTTTATTGATTTTTAGTATGACGCGTCCCTGTTAATATAGTTAAAGTTATTTATGATTCGTTTAAATAAAACAATTTTGTCAATTCAGTCCGCAATAAACGGGTATTATATCTTATCTTATGAAAGTGTTTACGGATAACCTGCAGTAATTCCATCGTACATACACGAATAATTTTTTTTATTGCAATTTTTAATTAACTGTAAAATATCCTATTACTTTTTGTCTTTAGAGTGTATGAAGGCAAACTATTATTATACAGCGTGTCTTGCAAGTCGTCACAATCATTTTAGGAGGTAATAGAATACTTGATTTTGAGTCGATTGAAACAAACATACCTATATAGCAAGTGTTCCGATATTTGTGATAATTGATTCTTTAATATTTTTTAATTTAACCGTGCTTTTCTACTGTTATTGAAATCTAGAAGAAAGACAAACCTTTTTATCACAAATATTTTTATACTTCTTTTATTACGAATGTATGGATTATTTAAATTATTTAACCAATGAAATCCAAAGTGGGTTTGTTACTTATCTATAACTTCATAAACATGGTTTTTCTTTTTCGTTTGAAGCGAAGAACCAAATTTAAATGTGCATTTTATTTAAACCTTTGTGTGTTGGTTTATTCAGATATTATTAAAAGCTTACCTAAGCAATGCTCTTTCAGTTCTTAGGAAAAGATTCTTGATAAACATTCTAAAAATTAGGGAAATTAATCTTAACACGTTTAAGTATGCAGGGAGCGCATTCGTCAAAACAGAGGATAGCCGTTTAATATGTAATAAAAATGGTTTAAGAAATTAAGACATTTGCTAACAAGAACGCAACGTTTAGAAAATATTGAAGTTATTAAAATACCGGAGGATTCAAAAAGATAAATATTTATTTTAATTGTTCAAATCTTAAAAGCTGATTTAAAGTTACGGCGTAAAAAGAAAAAGCAATGTTTCTATTAAATAGTTTGGTATACCATGAGAAAACAATTGTCCTTAGTTTCCATAGCAACCGTAAATGTAGATCAACTGTCAAACTATACGTTCGATTTCAGTTAAAGTGTAAGGTAAAGTGCGAATATCTTCATTTCTTAAACCATTTTTATTACATAATGAACGGTTGTCCTGTTTTGGCGAATGCGCTCCCTGCATATTTAAACGTGATTAATTTCCCTAATTTTTAGAATGTTTATCAAGAAACTTTTCGTAATAACTGAAGGAGCATTGCTTAGGTAAGATTTTAATAGTATCTGAATAAACCTACACTCAAAGGTTTAAATAAAATCCACGTTTAAATTTGACTTTTCGCTTTTATAAAGTAGAAAAACCATGTTTATGAAGTTCTAGATAAGCCACTTTGGATTTTATTGGTTAAATAGTTTAAATAATCCATTCATTTCTAATAAAATAGTATGGAAATATTTGTTATAAAAAGGTTTTTTTTCTACACTTCAATAATTGTAGAAAAGCACGGTTAAATTAAAAAATATTAAAAAATAATTATCACAAATATTGTAACACTTGGTATATAGGTAGTTTGTTTCAATCGACTAAAATCACGTATTCTATCACCTCCTAAAATCATTGTAACGACTTGCAAGACACCCTATATACATACACAGGTTATACTTTTAAATTAGATGTAAATAATTAGTGGTATGAATAAAAATGATGTACTAATACTTCAAAATTTAGCATTTTCTATGCAGTC
Organism: Monochamus alternatus; assembly: GCA_037114965.1. NCBI lineage: Eukaryota > Metazoa > Arthropoda > Insecta > Coleoptera > Cerambycidae > Monochamus > Monochamus alternatus. Next base: position 29,327,071 of record CM073429.1, read on the forward strand.
TCTATTTCAGCCTGTAGTTAACGGTAATTTCCGGTAGTACTTACTCTACTTCTATAGCAAATTCTACACAGCGAAGCATATGCTTCACCTGCTTCACTATATGAAGAATCTGCTCCTGTCAAGTAGTAAATTCTACAAAATAAATAGCATTCTCACCCACTCTACCCAATATCAACAGTTTACGAGTGTAGACATGCCAAAGATAGTAGTGCTTTGCTTTAGAATTGTGAGGCTGTTATTTATCGTACCCCTGTTCAATTAATAAAATACCTACCTAGGTTAGCTAAGATGTCTTCAGATTATGAAATGACGCAAGAAGATGTTCAAAACGAAGACTTACAAATAGCATTATGCAGGGAGATTTTAAAATAATATTAGACTAAAAAATGACACCCGATATTAAAACGGTAAAATACACAGCCACAAACCTAGATCTAGGTTTGTGGACACAGCTCTTAATGAATTAAGAGAGCTTTATAACATAAATACAAAACAAAATTTAGGTATGAAGCAAATATTAAAAAAATTAATAATATGAAAAACAAAATAAAAAAGTTGATAGATTTAAAAAAAACAACTGTCTCTGGGCCATTACGTTGCTTCCAACTGTAGTATGCGAAGTGAAGTCGGTGCGATATCAGTTTTGCAATAGTCGAAGTAAATACTACCATTTTTGCTAAACTTGAAGCATCAAGTATGTACTTCATGTTTTTATATATTTTTAGGTATTAATAATATTGTGTGAAACTAACTACTCAGTGGACAAAAGCCCCAACCTGCGTTGAATTACACCCACAATATCTACCCATATATTCCTTATTATTAGCTTTTGTAATATATTTTACTGTATTAGAAAGGTATTTTAAGCTAATACAAATCAAATATCCTACAGTTCCTATCAATGAAGTCATATGTATGTTCTCTGATACCAAACATCTAGGTATGCTAATTGCACACAGACAAAGCTCTATTCAATAATTATCTAAAGAAATTAATCTAATTTACTAACCTGCTTTAATGAAACACTCTATAAATATCTAACTTCACTTTTTGGCAGTGGGAACACGACAATTCAACCACTGCCAAAAAGTGAAGTTAGATATTTAGTAAATTAGATTAATTTCTTTAGATAATTATTGAATAGAGCTTTTTCTGTGGAATTGTTCATTAGCATACCTAGATGTTTGATATCAGAGAACATACATATGACTTCATTGATAGGAATTGTATGATATTTGATTTACATTAGCTTAAAATACCTTTTTAATACAGTAAAAAATATGTACTTCATGCTGTAGTAAATACTCCGAGAGTTTCTAAAGGAATACTATTCACTGTAGCAACTTCCGGAAAAATATCGGTATCTTCTTTGACGCACAGTACCTTCGCGGATACTTCGCAGTAAATTCTTATACTTGTAGTATTAGCACTTCCTTCACTTTTATTCATACACCCAATATATGTATATGGATCACATAGAAAAAAAAGGGCGAAGAGAAGGTTTAATAATTACAGAATGGTTGGGTATTATAAAAGAGGATATAATGTCTGTAGGGGATTTGAACATTGGGGTTGGAAGCAATCCAGACTCGTGGAGTATATTGCTCGAGGAAATGCAAAACGGAAGTAATAATAATAAGAGGATAACAGCGTACGTTAGAATCTATATAATCATAATTGATAAATTATTTAGACATCATTTCCGCGTCAGTATAAGTTAAATCTTGATTATAACTAAACCTCGGTTTAATTGGAGACATGACAGAGTGGGACTTTACACACTGAGTGCGTTCAACAGACATAACACTTGGAACAGAGTTTCTGCTGACGTGTGCGCTACCAATGAACGTGTTGTGAGCGGTGACCATTTTTTGTAGTAAACAAATATACTCTCGTTATGTACATTGTACTCTCACTATATAGTTACGGCAAGAATTCAGACGACTTACGCCATACGAACAAATGAATAAATTATTACATTTCATCAAAATATTGAAGAGACTGCAACTGATAATAATAAAACTATATAATACACTAAATGTTTGCACTATATATAAGGTGAACCTTAAATAAGTACAAATATTTTAAGCAACAGTACAGTTCCCTGTATAGAACACATAATTAATAGTCTTTTTACAAAAAAAAAAATCAGGAATAAAAAGGTCAAATTTTAAATAAATTTCGTGATTTTTCAATAGAAAACTTATTGAGAACCACTGATTCGGGAGTCATGGTGGATATGTATTCCACAGCGTTGCCAGTTATACTAGAATGTTTAGAGATGTCAAGGAATGATTGAAATATTTTTATTTATGAAAATATTAATGGCCGTCTCCTCCCCTTTGCCATTTCTATTTCTCTCCAATAAATTGAAAATATAAACCAGATTATCTACTCACAATAATATTATCCAGAATTTGTTCATTATCCATTTATATTATACTCCGACTGATTTATCACAATACGTTATTTTTTTATCACTATCACTGATTAACACTACTTACTTAGCAAAAATATGCTTTTACCATGTCAACCTTATCACTGTTTGAATAATGCGCCACATTTTATTTAATCACACTGTATTTTACGAAAAATATTATTTAAATACACAAGACAGTTAAGAGAAAAACACTGTCCGTGAAAATAATAAGACGATTTAAATACGTTTTATACGTTAGTGCCGCAACTCTTAAAATAGATGCGTCAAGCGGTGGTGCATTACTTAAAGAAACTATTAGCTTAGTTCGATTTCAGAAGATATAAAAGTATCTCATATTAACTTTCAATTTACGCGTATTGAAATTATCAAATCCCTTTCAACAAATATTACATGTGTTGATTGCACTTGCCTTTGCCACAGCTTATTCCTTTGTCCTGAACCATACTAGTGCACCGGTATCAACATCAACATAACCTCTATCAATCCTAGAGCCTAGAGGATGGGGCTTGTGCGGGACAATTCGCCTACTGCTCCTGACACCTACCTATTGTCTGTGCCTACGACATCAGTTTCTTTTTGCATGCGATTGACGCTGATTATAAATATTTTACTTTACCTTCTCTTGATATTGAACGCATACATCAAGCTAGTTATTTTGTTATTTCATGTTTTGTGTTTATTTTTAAAATCTGTTTCACCCACTACCAAACTACGAGGTACGAAATGTTTAGCACCAACACGTTGTTTGAGGTTATGTGGTGGAAATTAACTTTAAGACGTTGTGTGAAAATTATAGTTTTTTGTTATTCTCCATAAAATAATTTAAGGGGATACTTTGTGATAATCTTGCTAACAGTGTACAATGGTATTAACTGAAATATAACAGTACAGTAACTATGTGAGCTTTTATGCACGTTTATGGATATTTTTTTGAAATCATTTAAATAACTTCTTAAACTATTTAACTGACAGTATCGAATTTGAGAAAATTCATATTTTAATCGTTTATGATAATTTTACTTTACTTATTGCTAAAAACGAGTGTTTTTAAATTAGAAACAATGGTAAAAATTGAATTTACTTTAAAAAATTATTTATCTTACAGAATATATGGCAACCTCGCCTTCAGTAATTCATATGGTTTATTTTATTAGGTTAAGTCAGTGGTCTATCTGGTCAGCGGTCCTCAAAATGTGGGTACTTTAAAAAAAAATATATCCGTGAATATTTGAAATTTTTAAAAATGACTTTCACTAGACTTATCTATATGACGAACTACATCTGCAGTTAAAATATTTGTACTTATTTAAGGTTCACCCTGTATATTACGCTAAATTACATAAAATCGAAAATTATATTGACAATAAAAATAATTGCGTAACGTCAGCCGTGACGTAAGTCATCTAAATTCTTGCCGTAACTATACATGCACAACTGTTTTACGTAGATTGTTTGTTTCCAAAATGACACATAATTTTTTTTATATAATTATTAAATATATTTTTCTTCTATAAATGATACTGCAGGAAACAACTATTCCGCGGACTAATGCCCCGACCGGTATTGAATTACACCTACAGTATATGTGTGAACAGCCAAGACCTTTTGCGGCCACCCTACCAGACATAGACCGGTTTCGGGCTTGTTAGCCCTCATCAGTATGCCACAGGTGAGATGACCGACAATTGAACTGGTTCTTCCTTCATATATATGTTCACATATAAACTGAGTGCAGGTGAGATATAAGCGTTCTGCTACTTTCTGCTCGGCCTAAGCGACTCGACTTGCAGGAAGCATTCCTGTATCATTTATAGATTTAATGGCGCATCACCCAGGACTAGAGGTCTGCATTGAAGTACCTACTGCAATGTGGGTCGCTTCCTGCAAGTCGAGCCACTTAGGCCGAGCAGGAAGTAGCAGACCACTTATATCTCATATTTTTCTTCAACCGTCACAAAACTATGGCATTTTTTGACTGTCGGGAGTCTCTAAAGTTGACATTTTCCTTACTGAGAAAAAATAGTATTTTAGCAACTTTCCCTAAGATTAAAATCACTTTTTAATATATAAAAGTTTATTCAACAATATTTATAATAATTTCTTCTCCAGCCGTCACAAAACTATGACATTTTTTTTACTGTCTAAGTTAACATTTTCCTTACTGAGAAAAAAAATTGTATCTTAGCAACATAAGTATTCACTTTTAAACCTAGGAGCTAAAGCTGACACTTTTATTATTTAAATTAAAAGTGTTATAAAAGTTTATTTAAAAATATTTACAATAATTTTTTTTTATCCATGTTGATATTAAATATATAGTTTGAACAAGTATTAAAATTAAATAAACCACTGAAACTGCCATTATGCAGTCAAACACGTTTTCATTAATAGTTATATTATTTTCAAATGATTTACCACTATCAACTTTCAGTATTCTTTTCGCGATATTTTCATTATTCAAAAGTGAGTCTTCAATGTAACCTTCCGCTACAGTGCTCCTCCGTGTCTTTTAAGACAAGTGAGGTCACCACGCCGTCACTGTCATCAGAACGGCATGCCTGAGCCTCCAATATGAGGATAACCTATAGAGAAGCTTTTTAAACATTCTGTTCTTTTGTTTTTAAAACGTTTACCTTCATCATCAAATATAAATAAATATCAGGCGCACTATTCACATCCTCTTGAGAAAAGCACGAAACTTTGAATATTTGCTTATATTAATATACTTCTTTATATATATATAAGTGTGCAAAGCACTTTTAGAACCATTGAATATGGAGTACCCCAGGGTACAATATTAGGGCCGTTAATTTTTATTTTATATATAAATAATATATATTTATTGGAGTTAGATGGACGCGTAATCAGTTTTGCTGATGACACAGTAATTTATTTTGAATCAGACACTTGGGATGAACTAAAAAGTAAAGCAGAAATTGATTTTATCAAAATACAAAAATGGCTTGATTACAAATTATTATCTATAAATTATGATAAAACATTTTTTGTCCCTTTTACATCCTGTGCTCCTCAAAATATAAAGCACTCAATATAGTATCAAATGAACAAGTCCTCAACATAGATTATACAGAATCCATTAGATATTTAGGAATATTTATTGATCAACATCTTCGATGGGATGTCCATACACATGAATTGTTAAATAAGTTAAGAGGAATAATTCCGCTATTTAAAAATTTGAGGAAAGTTCTACATGTAAATCAACTTAAAATAATGTATAAATCATTTGTAGAGTCTCATCTTAGATATGGTATTATTGATTGGGGTGGGTTGGTAGATATACATTTAAAAAAACTAAATTCTATACACCATAAGATATTAAAAATTATATATAATAAAGAAAATACCTATCCAACAAATCAACTGTTTAAAATTGTGAATGTGATGGATATTCGACAAATTTACAGCCTCGTTGTAGTATTATATCAATTCTCTGAGAACAAAATGGCTACAGAAAGGTCACCTCAATATGTAACTAGAAATGTAAATAATATAAAGATACCCAATTCTGCTGATTTTAAGGTATACATCGAGGCTATAATAGAAATAAGTATTATTTTCAACTAAATGCGTCATAAATTCCAAAGTACTTAATTTTTTGTATATACATCTGAAAAGCATATAGAACACAAATCTATTGGTTCGAAAATGTTTGACTTCACTGGGGATATCATATCAAAAATTCAATATTACTATTATGTGTATTTGTTAACATTAGAAGCAATTGACATTCATGTTACTTAGGTTACTTAATATGAGTATATTTTTCTTTTGAAATAACATTCTGATGCAGTGATGCTATTGAGAAACTCACGGAAAAGCCTGATATGTTACTTAAGGTAAGTAACAATCGTTAATTCCTTACGATATTTAAATTTTTCTCATGTAGGCATATTAATCTATTAGTTATAAATGAATTGCTATTCAGATATTTTTAGGGATCTAGGTATGTTAAAGCACTGTTAGTGAATTCGAATGTTGTAAACAAGATGTCCTGTGTACGAGTTTCGACACTTTTAAGAGGTTTCTTTTATTCTCCGAAAAGTCCATATGTCACGGCAATATTTTTGAGAAAAATTGAATAACGAAAATTTCATTTCGATATCTTGATTAGTTTTTGTATAGCATTTTTTTAATTTTAGGCCTTTTCTATGATGCCTCATGTTACATACGTATGATGTTTCATTAAAACATATAGCAGCGGAAAACTAGAAGTTATAAAAAAATATTCCTCAACACATAGAGAAAAAATGTCTTTACAATGTATAAATATTAATATAAGTAGAAAAGTTACCACAGAAAACGACCAAAATTTAAAAATATCAAGTAGGTATTTCTTAAAGAAATCAAAATATCGAAATGTGATTCTCGCTATTCAACTTTTCTCAGAAATTAAGCTTTAAATATCTTGGCTATTTTTTTCTGTTCTTTCGGAAAATAGAAGAAACCTTCTATACCTAAGTGCCCAAATTGGACCATCCTGTACAATAAATAAAAAAAAATTACATTGTAGTCATAATATAAAATGTATTATTACAATGTAACTATACAACTGCCTGTAAAGTTACTTTGTAATTTTATAAGTAATTGTGGAAGTTACATTGTAAAAATACTTTTTGTATTGTAAAATCACAAAGTAATATTACAATTTCAAAACCTAAAATTACACCATAAAATAAATTTACAACGTAATTTTACATTTTATTTGTAAAGTCACAATCGATAAGAAAATTACAGCAATAATGAGTGGTAAATAAATTGCCATCTATTTTAACTGTAATTATTTTTTACAGTGTATGCTAATGAACAATTCCACAGACAAAGCTCTATTCAATAATTATCTAAAGAAAATAATCTAATTTACTCACTCTATAAAAATCTAACTTCACTTTTTTGGCAGTGGAAACACGACAAATTTAACCACAATAGATGAGATCTGACCTATTTCTGCATTTTTAGGATTGCTTCTTCAGGTGGTCTCCTTTAAGTTGAATCAAATATCTAACTATAAAAATTATTATAAAAATTAAAATTATTAGAAGTTAAATATCGACAATGACAAAAAAGTGACATCCTGTCAATGAATTAAATATGACAATACCTACTTGAAAAATGTTCACCTTTTATCTAAAAGTTTTTATATATTTTTAGGTATTAATATAATATTGTGTGAAACTAACTACTCAGTGGACAAAAGCCCCAACCTGCGTTGAATTACACCCACAATATCTACCCATATATTCCTTATTATTAGCTTTTGTAACATTTTTTTATTGTTAAAAAATTATAAATTTGCGCCCAAACTTATTCATTTAAATTTTGCCAGACAAATAAATATCGAACAAAATTGACCTTAGTGAAGTGAGTAATACATAGTGTTTCCTTCGAAAAGTTGCCACCCAATCGAATAGGTCTCTCAACTCTTATTTGTTAATAAAAAAATACAAGTGCTTTGGTTTTTACAGTATTTTTCTTAATAGAAGAGAAAAAACAAGGGAAGTAAAATGCTAATAAGAACATCTCTGTAGATTTATTATAAGTAAAGTATAGAAAGAGGTCATCAAATTATAATAACCTTTTTATTTAAACGGATGTCATATTGAAAATAATAAGATAATCGAGGTATACACGAACATATAATTTTTTAAATACATCACTATTGTTTCCTTAGTTTCGAGTTACGGTTCGTAAATCCATTTTAATTAGAAAAAGGTTGTCGGTGCGGTGAAAATTTCATGTAGGCACTTCTATATTTTAGGAAGGTCTTTCAGTTTCTTGTGAGCTTTTAACGTTTATAAATTAAGCTTTGTTGTCTTCTATAGAAGTCCACAAAACCCCAGGGATTTGAGTTGTATACTGCCGCAGACTTTTTAGAGAGTTTATATATTATTTTTGGCATTGTGACTAAACTATGAAAATAAATTCGGGATAAGACGAAAAAATCATTATTTTCTCGTAAAAATATCATGAAATAGGAGTAGAAATAATGCGGTGCCAAAATTGAGTCAAGCGGAAAAAAATTAATAGATACAATTTTTATAAGTGTTCTCATCCACATAAAAGATTAGAATACAGGAATTTGTGAAAACAAAACAGTATAAAAATTTCCGTAAGAAAATGTAGGGAAATAAATATTCAGTGCGTAAAAACTATAAGAAATGTATCTCTGTAAAACATCGAATATCTCACATTTGAATGTTATAGGGATGATGACACCATAGGCGACGAAACTTGAAAATTTCTGGAACAGGGAGGAGGCAAACGTTAGTGTTCCGTTCTTATTAGGTTTATTCTATTGTTAATTATTATACCAGCTTAATTGTTAGCTTAAAAGTTTAATTTAATACTATTCTAAAGTTCTATTTTTCCTGTTGCATATAAAACTTAAACTTTATAGATCTTATTTAAAACACTGAAAACGCGCTCAATTTTTTGTTCATACTTTTTTTTTTTCTATACAAAAAAATGAGATAGCTAGTGTTTAACGATATGCCGGTACACGTGAAAACGAGCTAGACCAACACCACCTAAAAGACAAGGCCGGAGCTCTGGCCATATGACGTCAGCACAAGTAGTTTCTAGCGATGCCCCGAGCGAAGCTGTACGATTCACCGCCTGAGGCTTTCATGCCAACACCGCCTAATAAACGCAATATTATATTGTGTTTATTGCACACAAGTAATAACTAGTTACTTTAATTTCATCTTATTGTTACTTTACAAGTTTATATATAGAGAAATTTTTACTTAGCCAATAAAATATCTTAAATTTTTATTAACTAACTAACTAACTGTTTAAAATACTACAAACATGATTGATAATTTTTTCTTTATGATCTATAGTATGGTTCGGAATTGAATTTGGTTCAACGATTGGTTCTAAGCATGACGTATGTTCTTCAATTTTATCTAAGAGGCTCTGAATTTGCAGAATGTCATTGGCAATAAATGGTGTTACTATTTTATCTAACTTAAAATTTCTTACTTGGCCATACAAAACGGTTTCTACTTCAAAATTTTATTACAACAGCATAACTAATAACAGGACCCGGAGAATTTGTAATTTTAAACAATGTAACCTGATAATCATTAGATATAGTAAACCAGTCCTGACTCAATTTAACATTTTCTAATTTAATTATAAAGTCGTTATAGCTTTTAAATGTTATAGACTGCTCGTGAATATAATATCCTTCTTGACTTTTTTCGATTACTTGTAGCAATTGTTGTTCTTCAAGAAGTTTTAGCTTTTCGTCTCTACTTGGACGATAATTTAAAGTTTTTGAGAAATATTTAGGGCAGTTTGGAAAATTAGAAGGAATCGCTTCAGCATGTAATTTTGGGTATGCCAGAGGAGGCGTTATTATGTTACCCGTTTTAGAATTTTGCCGGGACACAGATAAAATTATATGTTCTTTTATAAAATGTAATTCACATACCCTTGAATTCCGTGATGGCATAAAATATTTTCTAGGTATTGCCGATATCCATTTTTGCCGTGTAACTGGGTTGGAAAACTAAACATATGAGCTTTGGGTCCTTTTTTCGTATTCCCATTACATTCTGGAACACAACACGTAAATGGCATTTTACTTACTTATTTCACAAAAATAACACTAAACACTAATTTCACTAATACACTACAACACTGTTTAATTATATATGATTATTAAATACCGAATTAACTAAAAAAACAGGAAACGATATGCGTGTAACGCTGCCCTGCCGTAAAATGTTCACTGGTATTAACAAATAACAATAAAACTAATTCATTAAATACTTATACACTTCACTATTACACTGTACACTGGGTTTTAATTAATTATCATTAATATAATAACTAATAAAATCAACTAAAAAACCGGGAAACGATATGCACAGGCTTTAAACAAACACAGAATAACCTTATTTTCGCTAAGCTGTTATGCGCACGCCGCGCGTCGTCGAGTAGAAGAAACTACTTTAGCTGACGTCACACGGGATGACGTCGACAGCGCTCCGGCCTTGTCTTTTAGGTGGTGTTGGCTAGACGCATATCGTTAAATATCCCGCCGCCTAAATTTATAGTAAATTTGCAAATCGTTGATTTTTGTAATATAACCGCTGCAGTGTGTGCGTTTTTTGGATATACTGAACGAGGTGGAGCACTTGGAGTTGTCAACATCAAAAGCAAGAAGAGAGGCGCCTCTCCCGAAGAACAAGAAGCCAACGTAGTCGCCAGCCGACTATCTCATTGTTTTAAAGTCATTTTTGCCGGAGGTATTTTTTTTAACCTGAATTATACGCTCCCGAAAAATTATGAAATAACAGTCCATTTTTCTCTCTAATAACGAGCGCTTCACTAACAGTTAGTGACGCAGAAAGTCTCTGTATTACGTTAGCGTATTCCTGTATTGAATAAAATTTCATTTCACTTAAGATGGAATTTGTAACGATTTATATAAAGATTAAATGGGCACTCTTCCATTCAAGAGTCTGTACTGTGCAAAATGTGTGCTTGTGACTTTTGCCAAATAAAGTAACGTATACAGGGTTAACTATGACTAAGTATAAATATTTTAAGAGGGGATAGAGAAAATTAAGAATTAACGGAATCACCCTTCAAAAAATTTTTTTAATTATATTAAATCGACTTGTCCTCCACACGTTTACAGAATCAAAGTAGGTAACGTAGGCAATTAGCAACACGACCGTAAAATTTCCAGTCAAGTCATAATTTAATTCCTGTGTTTACCATATGCTTACGTTGTAGTTTTGTGTTCTTCTTCAGTTTTTACTGCCTTTTTTAATTTTTAAACGTTTTATAGTTATTAAATAGAGAAATTTGTGTTGAGTGCAGATACTTATAATATAGTTCGCCGGTTTGGTTTTCTAGGTTATGGCACAAGACTGCCGCGGGACTGTATATTATTTTGAATAATATGTATCATTTTACTCTAATTATTATTACCAACATGTAAAAATAATTTTTTCTTTAGTTCCATTGGGTTTTTGCCACACTTCTGAAAAATAATAAAAATTGATTAAATAAGCCCTTGCACCAAACGGAACAGTCAAGGGTTATTTTTGAAACTAAGTTTTCCTAACCAAAAAATCTCACACTGAAAAAAGCAGATAAGCAAAAAATAGCAAAAATCACATCACTATCGCGCGCTTCCGTTATATTGACGTAAAACTCTCTGTTTTCGTTTTCAAAATAGTAGTAAAAATATTAAACGTATGTCAAGTTTGACAGTTTAAAATTTGTTTATCTGCTTCCATAGAGATGTTAAATGATTTTTATTTTATTTTTACTTACTTCTTCTTGATACAACTGTAGCCAACAATGATCGATGTTTACTGAATAGTTTGACACACACTTATCTCCGTTCAACAAAATAATCGCGGTCTCTTTTAATTTTCTTTTTGTTGAACGGAGATAAGTGTGTGTCAAACTGTTCAGTAAACATCGATCATTGTTGGCTACAGTTGTATCAACAAGAAGTAAGTAAAAATAAAATAAAAATCATTTAACATCTCTATGGAAGCAGATAAACAAATTTTAACCTGTCAAACTTGACATACGTTTAATATTTTTACTACTATTTTGAAAACGAAAACAGAGAGTTTTTCGAAACGTCAATATTACGGAGTGCGCGATAGTGATGTGATTTTTGTTATTTTTTACTTATCTGCTTTTTTCAGTGTGAGATTTTTTGGTTAGGCAAACTTAGTTTCAAAAATAACCCTTGACTGTTCCGTTTGGCGCAAGGGCTTATTTAATTAATTTTTATTATTTTTCAGAATTGTGGCAAAAACTCAATAAAACTAAAGAAAAACTAAAATTGTGCCACAAATAAATAGCTTCAGACAATATGTAAAAATAAAATGAATAGTCTAACATCAAGTTATAATAGTAATAAAACTATGAACATATTAAAACAACAAAAATATTTAGCAAAAAAATAACGATAGTCCTAAAATGAGAAAAGAAATGAACACCAAGAAAAAATGGAAGCTTAATTGTATCGTCACTTCACACTCTATTCCTATATCCTTATTACACGTTTAGTATTAAAAAGAAAAACACTTTTTCAAGTGTTTTTGCATATTTACATACTGTAAATATTTGACCATGCCATTTGAAAGAGCGTGTCATTCTACATACACATCATGAAAAATTATGGTGTTACATAACAAAAACAAAAGAAAATAATGTTTGAAGATTTTAAAATTTAATTTTCACAATACTGAAAATGCTAATGATTATGTAAAAAATCGGCTAAATTAAATGTTCAAATTGTGCACCGTTGGTTGCCTGACAGTAGCCAAGACGATTAATAAATTCTTTTTGGACATTATCAATAACTTCAGGAGGTATGCGATATACGAGTATCTCGTGACGAATTCTTGCTTTTAAATCTTCTAAATTAACCGGTCTAGTAACGTATACTTTGCTTTTTAAGTATCCCCACAACAAATAATCTAGGGTTGTCAAATCAGTCGATCTGGCAGGCCACTCAATCGGCCCCTTCTCCCTATCCAAGGATTCTTTCGTCGATTATGCCGCACCACACATTTGCTTTCTGGGAACTTTGAGTGTGATACTCCATCATCCATCGGGGATTCTCGGTAGCCCAATAACGGCAGTTTTGCCTATTGACACGGCCGTTCAAAACAAACGTAACCTCGTCAGAAAAAATTACGTTTTTTACGAAATTATTATCATTATTGCATAGCTCTTACATTTGCTCGCAGAATTGATTTCGCCCATCAAAGTCGTCTTCAGATAGCTCATGAACAAGGCATACCTTATAAGGATGATACTTTGCTTTTTTTCATAATTTTGTGAACTGTGGACGCTGCCATATTGAAATCAGAAGCCAGTTGATTAAGTGTTGAGTGATGATTTTCTTGTTGTTGTCAACAAAACATTAAGCTCATCATCTACTGATTTTGACGCTCGACTAGATTTAAGAAGATCACGAACATGTCCAAAGTTACAGTATTTAGACTCAATATTGCTTACCATGCTTTGGCTAATGGGATGTCGATCAGGATGAGTTTCATTGAACAATTCAACTACTTCTTTGTGGGTGCTCATCCTGTCTCCAAATCCGATTATGTAAAGAATGTCAGTTCGTTCTCATTCAGTTCATTTTTTTTTAAACGACAAAGTTACTTCTCCATAAACACTTCAAACGCACTGCTTTTGCCAAACAAAAGATAAGGACTAAAGAAATGACTCAAAAACAAAAAAAAACTATTTAATAAAGTACGATTTCAAGTTTTTATCGGACAGCAATAAAAAGTTAAGCTAAGCTAAGCAGTAGCCAAGGCTACTGTCAGGCAACTTGTGACGATGATACGCTCTTTCAAATGGCATGGTCAAAATTGGGGTTTGCTATTTAAAAAAATTGTCGATGACGTCACAAATGTGGGTCGTATGTGAAAAAGTGCCTTTTTAAAAAACAAAATCGACGTGCCAGGGGATTTTTTCGAAAATTTCTCAATTTAAAGAATAATGAATTTATTCGTTACTTTTCGAAAGGACTGTATATAAGTATCTATATGAAACATAGTACATAACTAAACAGATATAGTAAATACCATAAATATTTACCTTTTAAAACATCATAAAACATTAATAATCATCGTTCATCATAAAACACCTTACAAATTTTAGTAGTACACTTTTACTAATAACTGTAATAACATAACACATATTTAAACGAATCGTGGTATTTTTATTATTTTAGGTATTTTCTAGTGTGTGCGTAGTATCATTTTGTATTACACGTAATTTGCTGACACAGTGATATAACAATGGCCCAAGTGTATTCATAATAATGACCTATGGATGTGTTATTAGTGCAACGGAGAGTATAATAAAAATCGGTTGGCTTTGCTCTACGAAATGTACAGAAAATTTGCTTATAAATTTCAACTCCCTGCTCGACGATTTGTTTATTTAACACAACGTACGCGGGATACAGGCAAACGCAAAAGGCATATATAATTTACAGCATTTTCTGTGAGTGTACAGGACCGGATTATATAATTTAAAAATGCGAAAACAGGTGAGCTATTTATGATTTTTTATATTAACATTTTGCACGATAGTTATACAGGGTGCCGAAAATTATTAGATCAATCCGTTAACCATAGATAGCTGATATAAAAATAATGGGATTTTCATTATGCCACTTTTCATTTAGGGGCCCCATTTTTGAAATACAGGGTGTCAAAATGTAAATGTTAAAAAGGAAATTTGTCGATAACTCCGGTAGAATTAGAGATATTTGTTTGAAATTTCGCTAATATTTTTTTCTTGTAGACACACTTTCAGTATACTTTTGGTAAAAAAAAATCAAAGCACGAGCGGAGGTGAGGGGGTTAAAGTACATTATGACCCTCTCAACTTTTTCATACGTACGCCTATGGTAAAACAATATATTTTATTAGATAAAGCGGCTTTTATTCTAACTCATCTTATTCTTGCAAGATTTTCATTTGGAGCCTGGGTTGAACATTTAATATAATTTTTCGAATTTAATTTCTGTTTGTAATATAAAATATATGCAGTTTGTTTCATGTTGTTAAATGTTAAATAAAGTTTATAGTACAAAACGGATTTTAAACTTTATTAAAATAAGTTACAATATCTGGTATCCCAGGCTCCAAATCAAAATCTTGCAAGAATAAGAAAAGTTAGAGTAAAAGCCGCTTTATCTAAGAAAATATATTTTTTTACCATAGGCGTGCGTATGAAAAAGTTGAGGGGATCATAATGCACTTTAACCCCCTCACCTCCGCTCATGCTTTGATTTTTTTTTACCAAAAGTATACTGAAAGTGTGTCTACAAGAAAAAAATATTAGCGAAATTTCAAACAAATATCTCTAATTCTACCGGAGTTATCGACAAATTTCCTTTTTAACATTTACATTTTGACACCCTGCATTTAAAAAATGGGGCTCCTAAATGAAAAGTGGCATAATGAAAGTCCCATTATTTTCATATTAGCTATCTATGGTTAACGGATTGACCTACTAATTTTCGGCACCCTGTATACAGCACATGAAAATAATTTATTCTTGTAGGTTACAATTTCTTCGAAGTTACGTTCATTTTCTTCTACGACATAGGTATATCTTTAAAATAATCGTTTTTATAAAAAATGCTAACTGCACGTTTTTATCTGGATAAAATGTATCTTTTCGATTGTCCCTAGATTCTTTCATTCCGCACTTTTCATAAGGGTCAATAGTTTCCATAAGGAAACTAATAGATTCGCTAGTTTTCTTTTTTCATTTTGGTTTTACAATTAGCCACAATATAAATTGTTCCCTCAGAATTATTTATTTATTTTATATCAATTTAAGTACAACAAAATTTATACTGAAAAAAGTTATCCGTGATTGTCGTATATTTATAAATTATTATGTTAAATTTTTTATGTTCGAGCAAATTCGATTTTCTTTGAGTAATATATCAAAAAGAACGGAAAGGTCAAAGTTGGTGTCACAAAATAATAGGAAAACTCTTAATTTACAAAATTAAAGAGATTTTAAAAATATATTGCTGTTTATAATAATTTTTCTATAACTGAAAATTATAGAGTTTAAATGCGTTTTACTTGTCCGGGATTGACGTTTCTTACATTAGATGATCGTAGAATTGTGAAAACAAGAATGTGTTACCAATTTTATTATATCCGTAGTCATTTTTAGTGACGTTGTAGGGGTAGTTCCAAATATCTCCTGATATATGCCGCGCGTTTTTACTTCATGCTAGATTTTTCTGCATTACCCCCAGAATGCCAGTTACTGTAGTCTGTTTACAAATGAAAGAGAGTAATAAAAGCTTATTATGTATGCAAATCGTAAATAAATGTAGGACTGGTGCTTATATTCAATATTTTATTATTACGTATTATCGATATAGATGAGGTGTACTTTTAAAAAAACTTTGTGTGATCGAACCGTACTAAATTGTAGCAGGTAGCTAAACTTTAATCCCCGACAATCCGTCTTTGTCTATGCCGCTTCAATTTCTCGGTCCATTTTTCTTATAAGTAAACAATATAAAAACAGCATTTTAAAACTAGAGGCTACTTTAAGCATCATAACCGGGTTAAGAAGGTTTTTAGTAATTCAAATAAAATTATTCAATATTATTATCAAAATATTTATTTAAATTTAATGAATAGACTTTTATTCCACACAAAAATATATGTATTTTGAAAATTTAAATTATGGTGAGTAAATATAGTGTTGTATAAATGTACAATAAAGAAAATAAAAAAGTAGGTATATTAAAATTCATCCTGTGAATTATCTTCGTCTCTTAGATTTATAACGATAGGTTTCACAGTAACGTCAATTAAATTATCGAGTTCCCACATTTTCTCCTCTCCTGTTTGTACATTTTTTAACAACATCTTCACGTCACTTAATTTAAACGTCGTATTATTTCCCGCTACATCTCCTTTTACCTGCGCCCAGACTAATTCGATTGGGTTAAGTTCACAGTGATAAGGTGGTAACCATAGTACCGTTATTTGGCGATTTGTTGCCATTTCATCGATAACATATTTTTTCTGATCTTTATTAAGATTGACAAGTGTCAAAAGTTTCTTTTTCACCATATTTGTTTCAATAGAAATGTTTTTTCCGGATAACCATTGAATTATATCGGCTTTCCTCCAGTCGTAGGCGTCCGCTCGGTCTGCCTTGAATGGTAACTGGCATTATCCATGACTATTACAGACCCCGGAGGAATAATAACCATCTGTAACACATCTGTGTAAAATACTCTTCGAAAACATCTGCGTTCATGTCTTCGTGATAGTCACCTGTATTTTTAGATTCAAATAAAAGTAAACCGCCATCTACAAAACCACTGGCATTACATATATGTGTCACTATTAAGCTTCGCCCTTTACCTGAAGGTGCCTTGAACCTGTTGAAAGTCCACCCAAAATTGCTTGTCAAAACTTTTTACATTTTTATCTTGCCATACTTTTGTTACAGGATAACCCTCGTTGACCCAAGTTTCATCTAGATAATAAATATTCCTCCCTTCGTCACGGAATTTTCTAATTGATCTTAAGTAGGATCTTCGCCAACAAATAATTTCATCTTTATCGATAAGAACTGACTTCCTGTTCTGCTTTTCCCAGCAAAAATTCAACTCTCGTAAAACGACCCATAATTTGCTTCTACTGATTTTTGGCAAATCGTTGACCTCTGAAAGTTCACTTAAAATTTTGTTTAGCGTTGGTATTTCTATTTTAAAATAAAATGAGTGTACTTTTCTGCGTATGACATTTTTGAAGAGATCATCTATAACGACTTTTGACCTCCCTGCAGATGATTTTGGGGGATTTACAGTATCTTGTTCATTTTTTGTTTCCTTTAAAAGTCTGTAGATAGTCGATTTTCCAATCCCTGTCATTTTGGAACACTTTTCCACGATGTCGTCAACACTGTTGGTAGGATATTGGTATTTCAATGCATTAAATACATTTAATATAATAATCTTCTCATTCTGAGACAGCGCACATCTTTTCACGCGTTTAGCAGGTACGTAACCTGATAAGCTCGACATTTTACCCAAACAATATTATATCCACTGGCACAATAGTCACTAAACACAAGTCGAATTTTACTCTACTGCACTAGCACGTCTTCGTATATTTAGTTCTAAGACTGGATTGATCTGTCACAATACACTGGCTCCTGCCCTATGATGTATCCAGTAAAATATACTACCTGTACCTGTTAGCATTAGTGTTACCCGATAATTACCTGAAACGAAATATTACCATGGCCATGGCCGGTTCTTATCTCAGGGTTTTATTACTCTCTTTCATTTTCAAACAGACCATAATGAAAATATAGGTATTCGATGTAATGAAAGAAATTTTCCATTTTTATAGCAGCGCCTTCACCATTTTTCTAAAATTATCAATATTTAATTTTATTTAGAAAACAAATTTTAAAAGTTTTAAAAACAAAATGAAAATATATAATGTTTATTAATTATAAATAACTGATTTAGCAACAAGAAATGTTTTCATATTCACTTACTAAGCATATGAAGGTTATTCCTCTGTACTGGGTAATACTTGTTTACATGGGCGTTGAAAACACTAGGCATTTAAGAAATCCTCAGAAAGAGGATTAATATCTGGATGACTTGATGACCTGATGACCATGGAAATGCCCCCTCCTTCTTTTAATGTGCCAAGGGCATATTCAACGGAAGGGGAAAAGCAGTTATTCTTGAGAAATATTGAAGGCAGTTGATTTTGAAACATTGAATGAGGTCGATATATTTCGTACGCTGGTTTTCAGTATTTACCCTAATATATTTTGGTTACCTTCACCGCCTTTTTCCCGTAACAAAGTCCGTAAAATATTGGGTGTCGTATAAAACATATTGGTAAATAAATTTGTCTTGGCATACATGTCTCTTGAAATATATGATAAAAACTAACAATGGTTATTGTTGTGTATTTAACAACTTTTATTTAATTTAATACTAGTTTGGTATGATGAATTTTAATTAATACAATAATTCTGGAGTACTACCTTTATTTCGGCTATATTCATGTATGTCTTTAATAAATGATCTTTATTCATTGTCAGTAAAGTGTAGAACGAAAAGGTGAAGTATCAGCCAAGGCTGCTTTTCAACTTAGCCTAGTTTACATCATTAGTATATATTGATAAACATTACAACTACTACAAAATAATAAACATAACTAAGACTTAATTACAAAACTAACAAACCCAAGTGATATCCGACACTTAGCAAATTTCCTGTTAATACAATTAGCTATCCGAAATACAAACATATTATTTTATCCCTATTATATTGAATATTCTCTAAAATGTAGAGACTATTTGTTATATCCCTTACTAGATACATATGAAAAGCTACGTTTCATGCTGGCAGAAGAGTGTTAGGAATACTTAAAAAATGTTTCTTTCTTGTGCACGTGTTATTAGAGGGCAGAAGTACAAGTTTATTAAATAAATATTGAGGTGCACGCTTAACCAAAACTTTATGCACGAGTCAAAGACTATGAATAGTACGCATTTTTTCAAGTTTCAGCCAACCGACTTCAACAAATATGTGACTCACATGATCAAATTTGCGCAATCCATTAGCAAATCGAATACAACAATTTTGCAATAGTTGTAATTTGTTACTATCACGCTCTAATAATGCAGGACCATAAACCAGTCAGCTTATGACAGCTTTGAGAATATAAGTGCTTCACAAAGTTTCAACCTTGTTTTAGTATCTAAAATGTGGCGTTGGGAAAAAAGTTTTTTAAGGATGTTATAGCGTATTTTGGACAGATAATTAATGTGTTTAGTAAATCTCTAATCAGAATCGATCCATATGCCCAAGTTTTTATAGCAATCAACTACAGGCAACACCTCCCCAGGCAAACAGATATTAATTCTATTGCGAACTATATCTCTCTTTTCCTTGAACCCAAAAAGAACCATTGCAGATGTATTGCCATTAAGTTTTAAATTATGAGCAAGTGATATTTTAAGCACCCAGTCCAGATCAGAATTAATTAATTGTTTACCAATATTATACTGGTCAAAGAAGAAATAATAATCAACATAATGATGTATGTAACAATTACTCCGCGGACTATTGCCCCGACCGGCATTGAATTACTCCTGCAGTATCTGTGTGAACAGCCAATAACTCTTGTCGGACACACCACCAGATATAGACGTAGTTGTAGTAGTAGTTGTTTCCTGCAGTATCATTTACAGATTTAATGGCTCATCGCCCAGGGCGAGAGGTCTGCGTTAAGTACCTGCTGCAATGTAGGTCGCTTCCTGTAAGTCGGCCGCTTAAGCCGAGCAGGAAGTAAATGGACCACTTATATCTCACATGCCCTCAATTTATATGTGAACATACATATGAAGGAACAGCCACTTCAATTGTCGGTCATCTCACCTATGGCATACTGATGAGGGCTAACAAGCCGGAAACCTGCTGCAATGTAAGCGGATCACTTCAGTATTCAGTATTCAAGATATACAGATAGAGAAAATATTTAACCGATCATGGGGAGATTCTATTACATACATTTCAAATGCATGGGGTATTGGTGGGAAGATGACGCACGGCAGGGCGGGTTTAGTCAATACTCCCCTACTCTCCTACGCCCACGGCCGAACGACAAAAGAATAGTGTGCTATACGAATACTGGTTTAGTCCGGGGAGGACGCGTCAAGCTTGGACGGCGAGCAGTGGAAGGGATTATTCTGAGCATTTCATATGATCGGTTAAATATTTTCCCTATCTGTATATTATTTGATGTATTAAATGAAATGAAATCATTCGAATTATTTTCAGCGAAATACTATAGGAACCAACAGAACTGCTTTTCAATTTATTGATAACTCTAACAACTTCATGCGGCTAAACTAAGAAGAACTTAAAAACATTCCCTGTATTTGAAGTTTGAGTTTTATCGACACTAGGAACAGTATTAAAAATAAATTTATTGAATTCACATCATTAAATGTAGATGGAAGATCTGAGGATCGTTTATTACAATAATAAGCTCTCTAAAAGAATTCCATAATGTTTTACTACTTTTCTGGCGGATATAAAATTGAATATAAGCTTTTTTTTCACGCTTGATTGCACGGGTGACATAATTGTGAATAATTTACTATTTTACATTTATAATGTTATGAAATAATAACTAACTGTGCTTTATTTCTATAATAGTGCACTTTTAACTAACAGCAATTGTCTATAGTTTTTTTAACGATTATGATTGATGTTACAAAAATGGTGGAGGTGCCGAGAGCATGCATTACAACATAAAATGGAAAATTTCCAATCATCCATTTCTTTTATCGAATCCAATCACGAGTATTTTTTGTATCGAGTCTCGGGACACCTGTCGATATTTGAAAGGAAACTTGTTTCATTTTCTTATTTCGTAAATTTTATTTTAAATGTTTTGGTCATAATTCATTAAATAATGGTTCCACGCTTCGTTATAAAAAACTTACTACTAATTTTCATCAAACAGTACTGGCATTTAAATCAATATTAGTTAAAAACTGAACCAAAAAGCTCTTTTTAAAGAACAATCAAAAGCTTACGGGCAGGGAGAAAAAGGTCAAATATGTCAAAATATAAGCACTTTCTATAAATACTCCTGTAAGAAACAATCTATGTTCTTAAAGACAAAGTTTACGGAATAAATATAAGTTATCCCGCTCTCTATTGGCACCGAGGCGGGTGAGGAGAACGAAATTGGTAGGGCGGGGTGTGATCGAGAGTGATATAACTTATATATTTATTCCACAAACTTTGTTAATGATTTCCTCTGGTTTGTATATATTTTTAGGTATTAATAATATTGTGTGAAACTAACTACTCAGTGGACAAAAGCCCCTACCTGCGTTGAATTATACCCACAATATCGACCCATATATTCCTTATTATTAGCTTTTGTAACATTTTTTTTACTGTTTTAGAAAGGTATTTTAAGCTAATATAAATCAAATCTCCTACAATTCCTATCAATGAAGTCATATGTATGTTCTCTGATACCAAACATCTAGGTATGCTAATGAACAATTCCACAGACAAAGCTCTATTCAATAATTATCTAAGGAAAATAATTTACTAACCTGCTAATGAAACACTCTATAAATATCTAACTTCACTTTTTGGCAGTGGGAACACGACAAATTCAACCACAATAGATGAGATCTGACCTATTTCTGCATTTTTAGGATTGCTTCTTCAGGTGGTCTCTTTTAAGTTGAATCAAATATCTGACTATAAAAATTATTATAAAAATTAAAATTATTTGAAGTTAAATATCGACAATGACAAAAAGTGACATCCTGTCAATGAATTAAATATGACAATACCTACTTGAAAAATGTTCACCTTTTATGTAAAAAATTATTAGCTTTAAAATTTTTTTACAAAAGCTAATAATAAGGAATATATGGGTAGATATTGTGGGTGTAATTCAACGCAGGTTGGGGCTTTTGTCCACTGAGTAGTTAGTTTCACACAATATTATTAATACCTAAAAATATATAAAAACTTTTACATAAAAGGTGAACATTTTTCAAGTAGGTATTGTCATATTTAATTCATTTACAGGATGTCACTTTTTGTCATTGTCGATATTTAACTTCAAATAATTTTAATTTTTATAATAATTTTTATAGTTTGATATTTGATTCAACTTAAAGGAGATCACCTGAAGAAGCAATCCTAAAAATGCAGAAATAGGTCAGATCTCATCTATTGTGGTTGAATTTGTCGTGTTCCCACTGCCAAAAAGTGAAGTTAGATAATTATAGAGTGTTTCATTAGCAGGTTAGTGAATTATTTTCTTTAGATAATTATTGAATAGAGTTTTGTCTGTGGAATTGTTCATTAGCATACCTAGATGTTTGGTATCAGAGAACATACATATGACTTCATTGATAGGAATTGTAGGAGATTAGATTTATATTAGCTTAAAATACCTTTCTAAAACAGTAAAAAAATTTCCTCTGGTGTCTAATAAAAAACTATAGTCGTAGGTTTTCCTAACTCCCTGTATGTAAATTATTTTTAATGTTTTCTTGACATTGACTACCCACAGCACACACATTCCAGTAGAGAATAAACTATTTCAGTGCGAGTGGTTTTGCATCAGGCACGCACGCACGGCACGTGGAAATCTAATTTCACCATTTCTTTGATGTTTCCAACAAAAGGTTACTGTTTCAGTATGACTTTTAGTTCTTTTAATTACACGGCTCTATGCATACCTATCTGGGAAAGCCTTTATTTTATAACTGAGATTCAAGTATCTAGTTCTAAGAAATTAATTTTAAAGTGCTTCCTAAATTTAATTTAACTAAAATTGGTTTTGTTAGAAAGACATTCTATAAGCAAGGTTTTTCATTTAGAGAGCACGTTAGCAATTGGAAATTATTAAGTTATGTACATAAATTTTTATATGAATTTATCGTGCCTTTTTGACATTGTATTTTAACTAAATTTGAAACCAGTTTTACTTTCAGAAATATTAATTTAAGTTAGAAACATTATTATAATTTAGTTGTTGTCATTTTACTGTCGTCTTTTTTTATAGAATGTCCGCAAATTTAACCACAATGTTTGGCTGTATATCCACGATAGTAAATAAATACGATCTACGAAATAAAACTTAAATAATTTTTTTTGGTCTTTGAATTATAGTTCTTCAAAGTAGTTAACCCTTAACCCCAAACGTAGGTCTAGAATTCCAAAACTAAATGAAAAATATCCACTGTGGTCGGCCGTAACATAAATGCAATCAACGCGTGCGCTTATGTACAATCGTTTGCAATAATAATGACACTCTCTTAAACAGTTTATGAACTTCTGGAAGTTCTGAATAGAAATATCATTGAATCTCTCTTGGTAAGTGAAATAACTAATAACTAATGTTAAAAATTTAAAGCAGATTTCAATATGAATACGTCAGAAGTTCAAAAGAAATCGCAAAATTCATTTTAGTGAGTGTCATTAATATTGCAAACAATAGTACTTTCCCTCCACACAGTCATGACCAGTATTAGTTTAGTTCAGTACAACTTAACTTGAAGTCAGTGGCGTTACTGGTTTTAAAAACGTACAGGTCTATGAGACCAATGAGTTGGTTATGGCAGGTCTTGTAGACTAACAATTTGGAATTGTGTACCTAATATAAAAGGTGAGTTTGTATATAAATTAATGTCGTACCATTTTCTTAATATGCAATGTATGTTTAGTCAATAAACCAGGGCCTAATCTACGTATTACCAGAGTAAATGTAGCCGATCCTGATTTTGAAAATAAAATACGAGTGATGCTACTATCTGATGAAACAAGTTTATATATATCAGACGAAGACCTTGGAGAGCAATGAGTCCAGTGAGGAAATATCGGAGTCAGACAATGAACTGGTAGAAATAGAACAACGTATTGATAATAATAAGTAAATAAATGTCGAAACCGTTGTGGCAGAACAAACAGCAGACGATGTGGTTACATATTTTGGTAAAACTAGTATGCAGTGGCAGTTTGCTGAACCGCCAAGAAACACAAGAATACCACAACATGTCCTAATTAGGGGCTTATCAGTATTGACAGTAACAAACAGAAAAATCCTTCCAAGTCAGATATTTGGAATTTATTTACTGATAATGACATGATCGACGACATTGTTTTACGGACAAATCAAAAAATACTCATCATTAGAGAAAAATTGATAAGACCCACCAATAGATAGAACTGCAGAAACACAGATGCGGTGGAAAAAAGCACTGCTTGGACTTTTTATGTTATCGGCAATCATGAAATCTTCCCATGAAGATATGTTATCTTTATTTTCCAAAGATAATTTAGGTAGATCAATTTTTAGAATGTCTGTAAAAAGATTTGAGAGAGACATGAAATGAAATTATGTTAGCAAAATAACAAGATTAACAATAATTATTTCAATAAATGTTCGAAATGCTGTCCATTTACTTCAATGCATGCTCGGCATCGTTTTACCAAGGAGTTGTAAATCCTTTGTAAGTCAACGGTTGCTTCAATTTGCCCGGCGGCGGCATTAATTTTTTGAAGTAAAATAAAATCTTTTCATGTATTTTTCTGCAGAAATTAATGCAGTCGGTACTTTGGACTCAATTTATTTGAAAATGGTTGATTTTAGAGCTGTGTAATAAGAGCACATTTTTTGTTCAGAATTTGTCACTGATTAAGAGGAACTTAGTCAATTCACGTAAAAGTAGAATGCAAAAGTTATGAAGACAAAATCATAAGGAATAGTAGGCCTAGGCCACCACTGGCGACATATTAAAACAAACACCATGTAATTTTAATGACCTTTAATTGATGTACTGTTACAGTATAATTTTAATTTTAATCAAAATATATTTAAATTACTACAATTTGCCAAAAATTAATTTATTATATTAAAATGTAAACGTAACCATTAAATATAGACATTTTCGTAAATTTAAATCTTCAAAATAAAATAAAATTTATCAATCTTGTATCGCCCTCTATTGGTCAGTAGTGGTTTAGAATTTTGTTCGAATCTAGTTATTCGCAGTTTCTTTTAAGTAGGTGCTCTTGTGGTTTGATTCGGAAATTGGCTTTGGTGGAGATTTTTCACTTCCTTTCTATGTTAAGAGTTGTGTGTATGATGGTGAATCGAACCTCTTCTTTGAAAATAAAACTGATCTTGTGTCATCCTATTGGGGATTAATTTAAAGAAAAGGTGCATAGCGATTTTCGAGCTAGAATTTGCTGTTTGTTCTTGGCAGGTTATTATTGAGTGAAGAAAGTTGCTGCTTATTAGGATTCTGAGCGATTTTCCAGTACACTAAATACCACGCAATTTCCGACATTCATCAAATAAAAAGAACCCTTCACCGAAGGTATGTTACTAAATTTTATTCTTTTGTTATTATCTTAACCTGTTTTTCCTTTTGGGTGCATAACTGTTTAAATTTTCAAGTGGTTTTTCATGTTGTCCAAGGGGTTAATTTGAGTATTCCCTTAGGGTTTTTTTTTGGAATCAAATATCGAGTCCATTGCTACAATCTGGGCGACTTGAACTTTAGATTGTTTCCACAAGGGTTGTCCTCTCTGATGGTAACCTATACCGGGGCTCTCCCAGAAATTGCCAGAGTTCATTCAACTTCAGGACTCCATTGTTCGACTAGGCAAGGCAGTCAACAGGACAGCTCCTTGGAATCAGGCATTGTCACTTGGAACCATCTGATTCCGTAATTGGGCTTCCATAAATTTCACAAAGAAATAAGCGGTTTATTTGTTTTATTAATTCAAAACTAAAAATTAGAAAATATTTACAGATCTATATATATTGTGTTAACCTGTCTTAGATTTGAAAACAGCACGGATAGGGAAGAGCGAAAAAAGTCTGATCCAATAGCTGCTATTCCTGGCATTTTTAATAAATTTGATTCAAATTCTACAATTATTTTCTATATAGTGGAAAAGACTCCGATGGTGTAGGACTTTATGACGAAGAATGCGAATTATCTAAGCCTTTATAGTATGTGATTAGATTGTCCACGCCTATCAAAGATTCAAATCGAAACATAACTGATAATTATTTTTCATCTTTAGAATTAGTTAATGAATTAAAAAAACGTGGTCTTGCATATGTGAGAACACTTCTAGATGACAGGCTTGACAGAAGAAAAGTCTGCAACGTCCGTCATCACAAATGAGAAAAAACAATTATTATAAAAGTCAGTTGTACAAGAGAGTCAATCCTTAATAAAGACCTAAATAGTTATCATAATTCCTGTTAGATGTCGTACTGTGTAACAATACGCATTTATTCAAACGAAGGAAATAAAACGCTACTATTTTAATATGCAAAAAACTGCGAAGGCGTTTCGAGGGCGTGGCCGCGCGACCCTTTTTCATATACCTGCCTAAATAATAAGATTGTGGCAATATATTTATATTCGAGCCATAGATCATAAATTTTGAAACATAAGCAGTTTATTTTATTGCATTAGAGAAGAAGAATATGAACTGTAAATTAATTAAAAAAAAAACAGAAAAATAAGATTGTTAAAAGAGTTTTCAGCCATATGTCAAAATTTACGTTTTCTGTTTTATTTTCTTTAAACATATTAAGATAATTCAAATGAATTCAACATACTTACTTCTATAAAGAGACATATAGAACTGCAGATTATCGTGTGGGTTTCTCTTACTGTATAAGATGCATTATTATTTTGCGAAAAATTCATTAGTAAAAATTCTAAAACACCAAGTGTCTTTTTTCAATGTTTGATCTAAGTATAATTTTGTGATGGTGTGAAATAAATATTATTTTGTAGTCTTTTTGAAGAGTAATTGTAAAATTAAAATTAAATTTAAATTAATTTAAAAATTCAAATAATTTTACATTTGCGCATGCAAATTTAAATAAATTTACATGCGCTAATGTTTTTAGTAAAAATAATTTGTGAACTTTACAGGCCTCATCAGAAAAGAATGTGTTTCAAAATTTATTTATTATTTTAAGTATTATCCTTGACTATATACACTAAGACGAGTCAATCTAATAGGAGACCTTGTTGGCCTGAATGGGAAACCAACTCTCGCGTAATGGGAAACGAACTCAAAAAAAACGTTTACGCTTGGACTATTTGCTAATAGATGGCGCAATATTAGGTACTAAAATGACATGAATTTGGATATATAATTTTCAAAAGCTCCTCCCATCGAAGATGATTGGTTCGTACATATTATGTTATGTACAATTGTTTGCAATAATAATGACATTCTTTAAATTGAATTTTGGTATTTCTTTTAAACTGCAGACGTATTTGTAATGAAATCTACTTTCAACTTTTAACATTAGTAATTAGTTGTTTCACTTACCAATATAATGAGTTTCTACTCAGAACTTCGAGAAGTTCAAAAACTGTTTTAAGAGAGTGTCATTGTTATTTCAAAAGCTTGTATGTACTTAAAATTCATAACTTTAATGACATTCGAAAGGATTACTGTTTATTTTATTATTAAGTGAATGTGTTAGTCTTGAGGAAGCAGGCAGGAAATAAATGTTAATTTTTAAAATGTAATAAAACTAGATGAAACATTCCAGGAATAAAACTTTTCCACGCAAGACGAAAATCGACTATAATGATAGATTTTAAATTCTGATAAGTAATTATAGTAATTTCATCACAATTTTTAATTAAAAAAAATACAGAAGTGCAGTTATCCAGTTCATATTCACTTCCGCGTATCAATGAAAGTCAAAGCCAGCTTTGGTTAATTCAAGTGAAGAAGTCATTCAATACGTGTCGATAAAAATATACAGGGTAGGCCATTAATAAGGGGACATAGAAGAGGAGTAACATCATTGGGAGGAAATATGAAGATATAGCTAAATATATCTTCGTAAAATATTTCTGTGGAAAAAAAAAACAAGGTGTCAAAGTTGAAATATTTTTATTTGTGCTTTCTTTTTTTGTATTAACGCGAGTATCTCTCAACTGACTGTCACCAAATTTGGTAGGGAAATATTTTTTGAGAAAAATAAAAATAATTTAAGTATTAAATCAGTTTTGCTAATAAAGGGCGCCGCACTAACAATGGCTAATGATGAATTTTTCTCTTATTTTGTGTTGACAAAACATTTTGATTCGGTTGACTACAAAATTGTATCCGAACATCATTTATACGTAAAAACATAGAAGTCTACACTTGGTAGAGTAGAACTTGATAATTTCTACCAATTTCGAAAAAACTTTCCACGCGCGACTTCAAAAATGCTATTGAAATTTAATTAAAAAAAATTAGTAGGTATCAATGAGTCGTTTATTTTTTTTAAATACCCAGAGTAACTTTGGAGAAAAACTCATATTTGAAAAAAACATTATCTACATATTTACTTTTATTGACAAAAATAACAACAAAACAGTAAAAACAACTTAGCCCTTGAGCAAACTCTCTCTACTTCTACATGTCTTAATTAATTAAACTAATTATTATAGCTAATTACAGCAAATTTTCGATATGGCAATTTCCTAATGCTCCTAAGAGATTTCCTCACGTCGAAAAATACATTTGGTTGTTTTAGATCAGTTTTCTGGAAAACGGTAGCAATTTCGTTAACAAAAAATAAGATAGAAATTGTCATCATCTGGCAAAGGTCTGTCTGTTTTAATAGGTACCTACTACATAGATTATGATTGCTTTTCTTAAAATATATTTCCCTACCAAATTTGATGACAATCGGTTGAGCGATCCTAGTTATTAAAAAAAAACGAAAAAAATTATGTAAACCTGTATCTTTTTCCACAGCAACATTTTAGTAAGGCATATTTAGCTATATTTTCATATTTTGCTCCAAAACTGTCATTCCTACTCTGGCACATTATTAATGGTTCTCCCTATATAATACCCTTGACTATATACACTAAGACGAGTCAATCTAATGGGACACCTTGTTGGCCTGAATGGGAAACCAACTCTCGCGTAATGGGAAACGAACTCAAAAAGAACGTTTACGCTTGGACTATTTGCTAATAGATGGCGCAATATTAGGTACTAAAATGACATGAATTTGGATATATAATTTTGAAAGCTCCTCCCATTGGTTCATACATATTATGTTATGTACAATCATTTTCAATAATAATGACACAATTTAAATTGAATTTTGCTATTTCTTTTGAACTGCTGACGTATTTGTAAGGAAATCTACTTTCAACTTTTAACATTAGTAATATAGATTTAATGAAATTTCTACTCAGAACTTCCAGAAGTTCAAAAACTGTTTTGAGAGAGTGTCATTATTATTTCAAAAGCTTGTATATACTTAAAATTCATAACTTTAATGACATGCAATAGGATTACTGTTTAAGTGTTTAATTTATTATTAAGTGAATGTGTTCCTCATGAAGAAGCAGGGAGGAAATAAATGTTCATTTTTAAAATGTAATAAAACTAGATAAAACTTCAAGGAATAAAACTTTTCCGCAAGGCAAAAATCGACTATAATGAGAAAACAAACAAATTACAGAACTACAGTTATTCAGTTCATATTCACTTTCACGTATCAATAAATGACAAAGCTTAAAATAATATTAACCGCCAGATAACACTTTTATCATACTCCTCCAGCTTTGGTATCAATGAAAGTCAAAGCCAGCTTTGGTAAATTCAAGTGAAGAAGTCATTCAATACGTGTCGATAAAAATATGCAGGGTGGGCCATTAATAAGGGGACATAGAGGAGTAACATCATTGGGAGGAAATATGAAGATATAGCTAAATATATCTTAGTAAAATATTGCTGTGGAAAAAGATACAAGGTGTCAAGGTGGAAATAATTTTATTTGTGTTTTCTTTTTTTGTAATAGCGCGAGTATCGCTCAACTGATTGTCACCAAATTTGGTAGGGAAACAGAAACATTTTTTAA
The DNA here is from genome assembly GCA_037114965.1 of Monochamus alternatus. Classification (NCBI taxonomy): domain Eukaryota; kingdom Metazoa; phylum Arthropoda; class Insecta; order Coleoptera; family Cerambycidae; genus Monochamus; species Monochamus alternatus. Next base: position 29,357,536 of record CM073429.1, read on the forward strand.
GAAAAATAAAAATAATTTAAGTATTAAATCAGTTTTGCCAATAAAGGGCGCCGCACTAACAATGTCTAATGATGAATTTTTCTCTTATTTTTTGTTGACAAAATATTTTGATTCGATTGACTACAAAATTGTATCCTATCAGTGTAAAAAGATACGCTTGATAGAACTTTATAATTCCTACCAATTTCGAAAAAACTGCCCTAAAGGTTTCTGCTTACACGCTACGTCAAAAATGCTATTGAAATTCAATTCCAAAAAATCAGTAGGTTTCAATGAGTCGTTTATTTTATTTTTAATGTCCAGAGTAACTTTGGAAAAAAACTCATTTGAAAAAAAAATTACCTACATATTTACTTTTATTGACAAAAATAACAACAGAGCAGTAAAAACAACTTAGCCCTTGAGCAAACTCTCTCTACCTCTACATGTTTTAATTAATTAAACTAATTATTACAGCTAATTACAGCAAATTTTCAATATGGCCTTACACTTCTATGCAATTTTCTAATGCTCCTAAGAGATTTCCTCACGTCGAAAAATATATTTGGTTATTTTAGATCAGTTTTCTGGAAAACGGTAGGAATTTTGTTAACAAAAAATAAGAGAGAAATTGTCGTCATCTGGCATTGTTAATGGTCCAGCTGTTTTAATAGGTACCTACTACATAAATTATGATTACTTTTCTTAAAATATGTTTCCCTACCAAATTACAAAAAAAAAATAATGTAAACCTGTATCTTTTTCCACAGCAACATTTTAGTATGGCATATTTAGCTATATCTTCATACTTTGCTCCAAATATGTCATTTCTGCTCTGGCACAGAGAAGTAGGTATATCGAATTCATTTGAATTATCTTAATGTGTTTAAAGAAAATAAAATAGAAACTGTAAATTTTGGCATATCGCTGAAAACTCTTTTTTACAATCTTATGTTTCTGTTTTTTTTAATTAATTATCAGTTCATATTCTTACTTCTCTAACGCAATAAAATAAACTGCTTATGTTTCAAACTTTATGATCTGTGGTTTGAATATAAATATATTGCCAGAATCTTATTATTTAGGCAGGTAAATGAAAAAGTCACGCGGCCACGCCCTCGAAACGCCTTCGCAGTTTTTTGCAGATTAAAATAGTAGCGCTTTATTTCCTTCGTTTGAATAAATGCGTATTGTTATACAGTACGACATCTAACAGGAATTATGATAACTACTTAGGTCTTTATTAAGAACTGATCTCTTGGTGTCTATACTCAAGGGTTGTATTTAATATTGCTTTTTCATTAACCTTGACCATTTGTTTCTAATTATTGTTAAAAATATATGTTTCGGACTGTTTCATACTTCATAATTCCTTTACCGATCGCGTTGAAATTTGAAACATTTGTTTGGACTTTTATGGCGCATTATTTCTTAAAACTTTATTGAAATCCATAATATAATAAAAACGCATAAAGAAGGATAGTATAAAGGGTAAATGTTGAATGAAGTAGATGAATGTTTTCAATTTATATTTATCTTGATAGATTATAAACACATTTGACACTATCGTTTCAAAATTAAATTTTTCAAATAATTTTAATTAAATCTTAATTTTTATAGTTAGATAGATATTTAATCCAACTTAAAAGAAGCTACCCGAAGAAGTAATCCTAAAACTGCAGAAATGAGTCAAATATCATCTATTGCGGCTGAATTTACGCGTTCTATGTGTTCAAAAGTGAATTTGAGTTTTGAAAGATTTAGAATGACTTAATTAAGCCAGGTAGGTATGTCATTTTGTAAATTTAGCCATATTAATTTTTATTTTATATTATTATTCAATCTAACCTTGTCTATGGAATTGTTCCTTAGCATACCCAGATATTTAGTATTAAGGAACATATACATGACTTCATTAATAGAAATTGTAGGAAATTTGATTTATATTAGCTAGAATATCTTTTATAATACTAAAACAAGTCAAATATGTTCAAAAATATACGAACAATTTCTATAAGTAGTCCTGTAAACAACAATTATTCATGTTTCTTAATGATATCCTTTGAAATTTAATGAAATTTATTAAAAAGGCCCTAACTGTGCGCTATTAAAATTATTTTTAAATATTTTCCACAGGGACTACCTACAGCGCACACATTTTAGTAGAAGATAAACTATTTCAGTGCGAGTGGTTTCGCACCAGGCACGTACGCACTGTACGTAAAATCTAATTTCACCAGTCCATTTCTTTGTTGCTTCCAACAGAAAGTTACAGTTTCAGCACAACTTTTAATTCTTTTAATTACACAGCTATATGCATTTATTTTATAACTGAGATTAAAGTATCTAGTTGAAAGACATTAATTTTAAAGTGCTTCCTAAATTTAATTTAACTAAAACTAGTTTTGCTAAAAGAATACTCTACACAAGTTTTTCGTTGAGAAAACATTAGCAATGGGAAATTATTAAGTTATGTATATTAAATTTGCATTTAAATTTATCGTTTTTGACATTGTATTTTAACTCAATTTGAAACCTGTTTTAGCTTCGGAAATATTAATTTAAGTTAGAAATATTATTAGGTGTAATGTGGATACTGTTGATTAAGTTGTCATTTTACGGTTGCCTTTTTATATAGGGTGTCCGCAAATTTCACCGAATACGTTTGGCTGTATATTCACGGTGATAAATATACCGGGTGTTCCCGGTATATTTATCACCATTAGTCCTTCAGTGCTTATATCTCAAAAACTTATGTTTAAATTGAAATATACTTAATCATGAACACATTCTGAAAAATAAATATTCAAATATTTTACATAAAAAAACGCCTCCAAAAAGTGCTCAAATTTCATTGTTTTGTCATGTAAAATGTGTATAGGCTTGAGCCAGACTTACACAGAAGAAACCAACATCGGTAAACGTCAAAACTATGAATTCTCATTGAATTGTCAAATATTAATGGCATAAAGTATTTTATTACACATAAATAACGCTATATAATGTATTGAATGCAATTTACGTATCCACAATAGTTGTTACAAATTTAGACTTGAGTTGAGGCTTTTGGAGAATTGAGGTCGCTGCGCCAGCGCAGTCTTCAGTTAAAGCTGCCTTCAGCGTGAATATTGTGTAAAATATCTGTGGATATTTTTAAACTGTTCCATTATAATAATAAAACTTCAGTAAATTGTTTTTTATGTTACTACAAGTGTACATAATAATTAGGTACCCGTTTTTTTATCACAAAATAATTTACAAAATTGTGTAAGTAAAGAATATTTCTTTTTTCCAAATCCTATAATAATTATCTATTACTTATACTAACAAGAAATAAATTCGAGCAGAACGACTCCTAAAACTTTTTTGACCATAATGTGAACGTGTTTGTCATTGAAAGTCAGAACTGAACCTACCCATAACCTACCACACAAAATAAATATTACTAAAGCATAACCTAGAAATGATTGATGAAGTTTGTTGTATCCACATATTTCAGCAATTTATTTATGTTTCTGATGGATAAAGTATGTTTAAGATGGACTCTACATCTGTAAAATAGTAAACAATGTACTACAATTTCTGTATTTTATATGATACAGAACTAAAATAAAGCAACTGGTTTCTGCTAGGAAGAATCACCTGAAAATTTACTACACCCATAAGGTACCTACCACATAGTCATTTAAAGCTAGATAGTAATTTGTAATTATTCTTTTTATGTTTCAGTTGTGTGTGTAGTGCCACAAATTATATTGACACAAAACGATTCATAACATTGAACACCAAAAAGAATAAGCGAAAAATATCACACATACAATTTCTTAGAATTAATTCTAAACATGGAATGATGGATAATATTAAGTCACTAACTCACTTTGAAAAGTATTCTATAAGACATTAAACTCAGTTGTAGTCTGTCGTGGGCTTTAAAATTTCTATTATATTTTACAGTACAAAAACATCTAATTGGAATATTTTAAAAATGATGAAAACTAACTGTTGTTACAATATACACAACGTAACGTATTAAAATGGTAAGATTAATTTCTAATCGTATATGCATGACCATCCCTCAGATTGAAAGATGCTCTATTATAGAAATTAGAATACAGAACAACTGTTTAATATAAAACCAGATGTAATTATTTTATAATTTAATGTCTTATAGAATACTCTTCAAAGTGAGTTAGAAACTTCTTTATAATATTATCCATCACTCCATGTTTAGAATTAATTCTAAGAAAATGTCTTTTTTATTATTCTTTTTGGTGTCCGATGTTATGAATCGTTTTGTTTCAATGTAATTTATGGCACTACCCACACATACCTGAAAGATAAAAACAATAATTACAAATTACTATCTATCTTTAAATGACTATGTGATAGGTACCTTCTGAGTGTAGTAAATTTTCAAGTGATTCTTCCTAGCCAAAAACCAGTTGCTTTATTTTCTGTATCATATGAAATACTGAAATTGTAGTACATTGTTTACTATTTTTACCCACGACAGGACGGAGACGGTATATGCGTTTGGGGTGAGAGAATGTGTGTGCAATGTTGCTATTTATCTCCAAAACAACTAGTACGATTTTGACCACTCACCAGGGGGCGTTGCAGTTAACATTTGTTTATACAAACCAATGTTGCCATTTATCTCCAAAACTACTAGTTCAATTTTGATGCGGTTTTTAGTGATGGGTTCTCGTTTGATTGGTGTATGTTCTTATATACGTGTTACGATGAAAACTCACCAGGGGGCGCTGCAGTAATCATTTGTTTGTGCAAAACCAAAACTACTAGTCCGTTTTGGATGCGGTTTTTCAGTAAAGGGTTCGGGTTTAATTGCTGTTCATATTCTTAGACATGTGTTACGGTGACAACTCACTAGGGGGCGCTACATTTGTTTGTGCAAAACCAAAACTACTAGTCCGTTTTGGATGCGGTTTTCAATAATGGGTTTGTGGTTGATTACTGAGGATTCTTAAACAGGTGTTATGTATAATATATGTACCTATGCTCTTTAAAAAGTTTGAAATAAAAATCAAAATTAAAAATTTTTAAAAAATCTATGACGGTTAAAATGTAATTGAACAAGGATAAAAGGTGTTACGGTGGTAAATCACTAGAAGGCACTGCAGTTATATTTTATTTTGTTTTGAATATACTATATTTAAATATACACAATTATTGTGTGTACCAGCATTCTGTAGTGGGGTGTATTTTCCTACTTTGCCCAATGTGGAGCATGCACAGTGGTTATCGATATCAAGATTTCCATAAAAACCTTTATTTTTTACTATTTTAGAAAGGTATTTTAAGCTAATATAAATCAAATCTCCTACAATTCCTATCAATGAAGTCATATGTCTGTTCTCTGATACCAAACATCTAGATATGCTAATCAACAATTCCACAGACAAAGCTCTATTCAATAATTATCTAAAGAAAATAATATAATTTACTAACCTTCTAATGAAACACTATAAATATCTAACTTCACTTTTTTGGCAGTGGGAACACGACAAATTCAACCACAATAGATGATATCTGACCTATTTCTGCATTTTTAGGATTGCTTCTTCAGGTGGTCTCCCTTAAGTTGAATCAAATATCTAACTATAAAAATTAAAATTATTTGAAGTTAAATATCGATAATGACAAAAAGTGACATCCTGTCAGTGAATTAAATATGACAATACCTACTTGAAAAATGTTCACCTTTTATGTAAAAGTTTTTTTTATATTTTTAGGTATTAATAATATTGTGTGAAACTAACTACTCAGTGGACAATGCAGAAGCTAATAATAAGGAACATATGGGTAGATATTGTGGGTGTAATTCAACGCAGGTTGGGGCTTTTGTCCACTGAGTAGTTAGTTTCACACAATATTATTAATACCTAAAAATATAAAAAAACCTTTATATATTTACATTTGAATTTACTAACTTAGTCAACACAGTCAAGTGTGATAAGTCTTACCGACAATTGTTTGAAATCGTTTAGGTGTGAAAGTGAAACAGACAGATTTAACATATTGTCATTTTTTTCTTTCTTTAGTTGAAAACGTCTTTTCTACCGTCATTTTTATCTTCTTTTCTCTTTCACGACTATTCTAGAGTTTCGGCTCTATATTTCCTACATCATACCTATCAACTTATTATTTTCATTCTACGTAATGATACCGAGTTGAGTTACAACAAAGCCCCCGGCAAAATTTAGTTGTAAGTACTTATTATAATTAAGGTACCTGTACCAAATAAGGCCAAGCACCTAATAAGGCCATGCGTTGATTTTACCGAAACCATTTACATTTAAACTTACAGATTTCTGTCGTTCAACAGATTTACTGAGAGCAACTAGCGACCATAAATACAGTCGCTGTGGAGCGGCGCCAGATGGCGCAGCTGAACGGAGTCGGTCTTCAACGTGTCCCTTATAAAATGTGTGCTTTAAATTTTTCTCTGTTTTTACGCCTTATTGTCTCTTTTTGCAGAATATCGTGTTAATACAATCAGGTAAGTCTATAGAACATATGCAGGTAGTTATTCAATGTTACCAGGTTTTGAATGTTTTCAATTTTGTTATTATCTTTTTGAGGTAGATGTGCGTAATAAGGCCATGTTAAATGGTTCTCATTACGGCCACTTGGCCTTATTAGGAACACACGTTGGCCTTATTGGGAACACACTGGTGTTTATGGCAGACATCTTAAGGTGACATATAATCAATATGCCTCCTAAGAAAAGGGCGATGTGGTCAACCGAAGCGCTTGTACATGCTCTGGATAGTATAAGCAATGGGATGTCGGTAAATCGTGCATCCACAGAATACCAAATTCCACGAAAAACCCTTCACAATCACGTTCGTACAGGCGTGCGGGAGAGAAAACTTGGAACTCGTACGATTTTGTCTAGAGAGCAGGAAGATGAACTATGCTCAAGGATAATCCGATTATCAGAGACAGGAATGCCCCTTACACCGAGGATTTTACGAAGATCCGTGTTTTCCTATGTTCATGACAAAGCAATTCGTCACACATTTAATGAGAGCAGTGAAATGGCAGGTAGAAAGTGGTTGAAATTGTTTCTGGACAGACATGAAAATATTCGCCAAAGGAAAGCCGTACAAGATTTGGAGAAATTTTAAGCAAAGTGTATCCAAAGACCATGTCTGCTGAAAATCTTCAGTCAGGTTTTGGCGCAAGGGGAATATACCCATTCGACCCAGCTGTTATCCCGGAGACTGTATTTGCACCTAGTATGATGTCAGAGAGGTCCTATTCAAATACGACAGCTGCAGATATTCAGGTGGAGAATGAGGAAAGCCATGATCACAGTTTTACAGAATCTGATGACATACCCCTTGCACTACTGATGGCCTTCGACGTCCCAGTTAAACCGTACTTCTGGTGAAAGAGAAATAAACTCCACTCAAACGATTCCGGTACTGGTCAATTAGAAAATGCTTAATTGGACCTAAGTTTCAAGGAAATACCCACGCCCGAATGGAAGATCAACGCCACAAAAAGGCGAAAAGCTATTAATTCTACAGCGCAAATCGTAGTAAGAGATTTGTTTAACAATCCGACTCCAGGTCCATCCGGCTTAACTAAAACAACAAAAAAGTCTAGTGCAGCTGAAATCGTTCGAAGTAAAAGGGCGCCAAAGAATAAAGACAAAAACTGGTACTGTTTCATATGCGATAAGTATGAAATACGTGACATGCGGCTGTGTGTAATTTGTTTACGATATGTCCACGAAGAATGTGTAGGCTTGTGTAAAGGCGACAAGGTATCATTTGTTTGTTATCAATGCGAAGTCCCAGGCAAAATCTAAGAGATCTAAGAGATTTTTTAAACAAGTTGATATAGCTTTTTAAATTCATCTAGGCTTAAACATTTTTTTAATGTTGTTTAGTTAGAAATATAACTTTCGTTTATTAAACAGTGTTGTTTTCTATTTTGAGCGTGGTTTTATTAGAAACCAGATGATGGCCTTATTTGGATGCCTGGGTTCCTAATAAAGCCAACGGCAGTGTTTCAAAAAATATATATTATTAACATGAAAGAAAAAGTTTGCTGAGCTCCCCGTTATAGCTAATGCACTAAACATGTCTACAATAACATCTTTAAAATTTCATGACAGATTTGCAAATATTTACGAAGATACAAGCTATTAAACGTTAACGTGGCCTTATTTGGTACAGGTACCTTATATATTATTATATTAAGAGTCGGACATATGAACAACAGAGTATCAGTTTTCATAGCCCTTCTCTATGTACCTATTTGGTTCTCGAAGATATAGATATGGCAACAACATATTCAACTCCCTATGAACTTAATAAAAAACCAAAGAAAATTCGTCGGGGGCTGCCATCACTATTTTAAATTTCAACGTAAATATAAATAACTATAGCAATAAAATATCTCCAAATCATTCACGTTACTATAAAACTACAAAACTAGTTCATTTAACGGCAGCCCCCAAAGGATTTTCTTTGGTTTTTTATTAAGTTCATAGGGAAGTGCTATGAAAACTGATACTCTGTTGTTCATATGTCCGACTCTGCAAGAGATCAAATCTAGTTATAAAACATTTTTACCTTTATTATCACTAGTTACATAAATTCTTCAAGTCGGAGGTTTTTAAATTATTTTATCCTTTTTCAATTACATTTTAACCGTCGTGGGTTTTTTCAAAATTTTAAATTTTGCTTTTATACAGATGAAGTCTTGCTTAAACATACTTTATTCATCAGAAACATACAGTGCTGAAATATGTGGACACAACAAACGTCAATCATGTCTAGGTTATGTTTTAGTGACAACACGTTTACAATATAATCAAAAAAGTTTTAGGAGTCGTTTTGTTCGAATTATTTTTTGTTAGAATAAGTAATCGATAATAGCAGTTCTAAAAAAGAAATATTCTTTACTTACACACTTTTGTAAATTATTTTGTGATTTAAGATATGGGTTATTATGTACACTTACAGTAACATAACAAAAACATTTTGCTGAAGTTTTATTATATTATAATGCAACAATTTAAAAATATCCACAGACATTTTACACAATATTCAAGTTAACCGGAGCTGTAACAGAAGACTCCGACAGCGATCTCAATGCTCCAAAAGGTACAACTCAAGTCTCAATAACACCATTGTGCATACGTAAAATGCATACTATACATTATTTAGCGCTATTTATGCCATTAATATTTGACAATTCAATGACAATTCATAGTTTCGACGTTTAGCGATGTTAGTTTCTTCTGTGTAAATCTGGCCCAAGGCTATACACATTTTGCATGAGAAAATAATGAAATTTGGGTACTTTTTGGAGACGTTTCTTATGTTAAATCTTAAAATTTTTGAATTAAATCGATTTTCTGAAAAATGGAATACCCTATATAATGTTATCATCAGATTCTACGCGCCATGTCTGTACATCAAGTATCGTCGCGCTGGTTATATTGGTTTCTGACATATAAGCACTGAGAGTCTTAGAGGGAACACTGGTTATATTATTTACGAAATAAAAGCATTTTTTCAATTATATACCTTCAAAATTCTTTAAAATAAAACTAATTTAATTAATAACTTCATAACGCTTTTACCGCATTAAAATTTGGAGCATTTATTTGGACTGTTATAGCATATTATTTCTTAAAACTTTATTGCAATTTATATGCTGGGTTGTAGTTTTCTCCGATTACCACTCCCTTTTAGAGGTCAACATTTTTTGTGTGACCGCATTTTTCTAAAAAATATCGCATTATTCTAAGAAGAATTTGTCTCTTGAGAAAATTGCCAACAGATAACACCAACAAACGTTGTATAATCGAGTAACATTTTGTCAGAAAATTGTCCAAAACAAAGCTTCTAAGGGTTACCAGAAGCCAATCCATAAGTTAAATGTATATCTGCATATATGTACACTAAAACTAAGAATAAAATTAAACTTTTGAATTTATTAAAAAAAAGACAACTTACTCCTAGATAAAGTGAATAGTTAATTTGAAATAATTTACCTTTATATAGTATTATGAAATTATAATTAACTGTGTATTATTCCTATATCAATGTACTTTTATTTACCTACCAGTACTTGCCGATATTTTTTTAACAATAATGATTGGTATTACAACAAAGATGGAAGTCCGATAGTATGTACTACAATAAAACACAGAAAATTTCTAATCAATCGTTCCTTTTAGTGAATCCAACCAAGAGTTTATTTCTGCTATAAAATTCTTTGAGAAATTTATTTTAAATATTTTCAGATCATAATCGTTATGCTTGAAATAATTCTGGATTATTAATTACCGAGCCTAATCCACATCTAGCGTTCTGAGGGCAATGTAGATTTACTCATATGGAAAAAAGTTATATGAAGTACTGCTGGATTTTGGTCGCATCTATTCATTCAATAATATTTTACATCAAGTCCCAAGACACCTTGTATATGTACACTATACCCTGCAATTGCAACAAAATTGGAACATTCTGTACAATTCCTGTCCTGAAAGGAAGCCTATTATACTATATTTCTGAGAAAAGCAATCCCTAAATAACGCTTTCATGCTTCGTTATAAAAAACTGAATACCTACTAATTTTCATCATCCACTACTGGCATTTGAATCAATATTAGTTAAAAACTGATTCAAAAAGCTGTTTCTAAAGCACAATCAGAAGCTTATGGAAAGGGAGAAATAGAACAAATATTTTTTTAATATTTGTTAATAATATTGGGTGAAACCGAGGGTGAAGCTAACTACTCTGCAGGCTAAAGCTCCGATCAGCGCTGAATTACATCCACAATATCTATCCATATATTCTCTATTATCAGCGTTTGTAGATTGTTTACTGTATTGTAAAGGTATCTTAGCTAATATAAATCAATATTCTTACAATTTCTATATATGAAGTCATATGTTACAATTCCATAGACAAGGTTAGACTGATTAAATATAATAAAATAAAAATTAATCTAGCTAAATTTACTAACAAAAAAGACATGCCTGGCAACTATCAAATCTCTGATTCACTTTTAAACACATCGAATGCGAAAATCCAGCAATATACAATAGATGAGATTTGACCTATTTCTATGACTGCTTCTTCAGGTGGCCTTCTTTAAGTTGAATCAAATATCTAACTACAAAAATTAATATTTAAATTTAATAATTTATATAATAATTATAATTTACTAAGTCTTAATTACTCAGAAACAAAATTTATATCATTTAACAAACAGTTTAAAAAGTCAGCCACATATAAACAAGTAGATATTTCATGTTATAACATGTATAAACTGTGAATGTACACATGAAATAAATAATACCACCGAAATTAAATATTTGGGCATAATATTAAAAATGCAGTACTCATGCAGATTATCCTAATATGAAACTTAAAAACTATGTTTTCGACAAATTACGTAAAATATTACCATATCACACATTAAAATGAACTTGAACACTGAATTTTTATTGACTTATACGGGAATAATTGTCTGGGGAGGATCTTACAACAAGCAACTAAACAATTTTAAAGTTACGCAAAAATAAATACTTAAAATTATACTTAATCAAAAGAAAAGATATCCTACAGATCTGCTTTTTTATTCGGGTGTAGTTAGTTTAAATGAATTATATATTATTAACTAGGTGACCCGGCAAACGTTGTTTTGCCATATGAATTATTTCTAGTGAATATTTTGGCAGTTAAATAAAAAATAACTAACTTATTGTTGTAAGTGTGTGGAGATGTGGTATATGACTATAAGAGGAATGGAGCGCCCTTATCACTTAGGGGTATGAAATATAGATTACGACCGATTCTCAGACCTACCGAATATACATATAAAATTTCATAAAAATCGGTCAAGCCGTTTCCGGGGGGTATGGCGTCTAACACTGTGACACGAGAATTTTATACAGTAAGCGCCAAAAGTATGGAGTAAATTTAATAAAAACGAAACATTTATTTTTTGGGAAAAATCCTCGAACAGGTCGATTTTTAATTTAAAAAATACATATTTTAGCGTAAAATGCGATTTTCAAATGTCATTTGTTTTCGAGTAATGACGTCATCGATTTTTTTTTAAATGGCAACACCATATTTTTTTCCTTGATTCTGAAAGATCGTTTAATTCTCTATCAGACAGTAGTAAAATTTTGCCCTCTTACATAGGAAGGTTTTCGAGTAAATGACGATTGAATGTTAGAAAACGTAAATTTTATCCATAAAAAAGTAACAATTCTGAGGTATGTAAAATAAAATACAATTTATTAAATTTTATACTTAAATTAAATGTTCGAATTGCCATCCACCAACTTCTTGACTGCGCAAGTCTGTGAAGAAATTCTTCTTGCACATTATGAATAATTTCTGGGGTAACTTTGCGTATTTCGTCCCGAATGCGATTTTGAAGTTCTTCTAAATTACGTGGTTTATTAATGTACACTTTTGACTTCAAATATCCCCATAAAAAATAGTCAAGAGGTGTAAGATCTGGCGATCTTGCAGGCCATTCTATTGGTCCGCGTCTGCCGATCCACCTCCCAGGAAAACTATTCCAGCCCACACATTTAATTTCTGAGGGTGTTGGGTATGTGCCTCTGTCATCCAATGAGGATTTTCTCGACTCCAATATCTGCAAGTTTGACGGTTTACTGTACCATTTAGACAAAATGTGGCCTCATCTGAAAAAAGTATTTGCCGGTGTAAATTTCTATTTCCTTGACATAAATCCATTAGAATTTCGCAAAAGTGTAAGTGGCGATCTGGATCATCTTCATTGAGTTGAATTTTGTAGGGATGATATTTTTCCTTCCTCAAGATACGTAGCACTGTGCTCTGACTAGTGTCATTGTTTAATGCAACTAATCGTGAAGAATTATGAGGATTATCCACCATACTTATCAAAATGTTCTGTTTCTGATTTTCATTAATACTTGGACGTCCAGGTTTTGGAATATTTACATTGCCAGTTTCTCTAAATTTAGACTCTACCTTACTGACTGTTGATTGGCTGATAGGGCGATCTGGATATTTTTCATTAAATAAATCGCAAACTTCCTGCTGAGTTCTAGTCATATTCCCGCATCCGATAAGAATTAAAATTTCAATTCTTTGAGTAACAGTTAAATGTGCCATAATACTTTAAATTGAATAATAATTTCTGTCTCTTACAATACTTATTAGAAAGTCGGTGTGACCATGACACTTTGCAAAGATTTTCACCTACGTGATTCATAAAAGAACTATGGAATTCGAAAAACTAAACTTGATAACGATTTTGCTTTATTTTAATTGATTTACGTTTTCTAACATTCAATCGTCATTTACTCGAAAACTTTCCTATGTAAGAGGGCAAAATTTTAGTACTGTCTGATAAAGAATTAAACGATCTTTCAGAATCAAGGAAAAAAATATGGTGTTACCATTTAAAAAAAAATCGATGACGTCATTACTCGAAAACAAATGACATTTGAAAATCGCATTTTACGCTAAAACATGTATGTTTTAAATTAAAAATCGACATTGTTATAATGGCTATTTTCTAGTGAATCTCGGTTTATCCTGTTTCTTGATTTGTTTAATTTTTATTTTATTTTGTGTTCAACTTGACACAGGTAACCCTTGTAAACACAAATATGTAAAACTGCTAGCACACCAGGATTTCACTTAGAATTAGGTGCACAATAAAATAAATTAACAATATATATGTAACTACATACCTGAAGAAGTAGTCCTAAAACTGCAGAAATAGGTCAGATCTCAATTTAATAAGAAACTATAATAGTTTTCTTTAACTTCGTGAATGTAAATTACTTTAAAAACATTTTTCACATTGCCTACCCACAGCACACACATTCCAGTAGAAAATAAACTATTTCAGTGCGAGTGGTTTTGCACCAGATGGAAATCACGCACGCACGGCACGTGGAAATCTAATTTCACCATTTCTTTGATGTTTCCACCAAAAGGTTACTGTTTAAGAATAACTTTTAGTTCTTTTAATTACACAGCTATATGTATGCATATCTATCTGAGAAATTGAAGTATCTAGTTCCAAGAAATAAATTTTAAAGTGCTTCCTAAATTTAATTTAACTAAAATTGGTTTTGCTAGGATATTTTACGAGTAAAGTTTTTCATTGAGAGCACGTTAGCAATTGGAAACTATTAAGTTATATATATTAATTTTCATTTAAATTTATCGCCCCTTTTTGACGTTGTATTTTAACCCAATTTAAAACCAGTTTTATGCCCATTTGCACCGAAGTTAATAAGCATTACTTAAAAATAACACATGCTTAAGTAGGCTTTTCCTATTGCACCATACATTAAGATCTTCTTAAGTATGATAACAGATGCTTAAATTTAAGCCTCTCGTTGACAGTGACTTATGAAATTATTTAATTTAAATAGAGTTGGAATGTGCGCAAAGCAAACACAAAAATTTAAAAAACGCGGAAACTGCAAATATAGTGGTCAATGTTAATGATCGTAGTATTAAAGTAGTTGTAAAAAGTATAATGGATATATTAATGGATTGAATGATATATTTGAAGATAATTTTGATGTTTTTGAAATTATAGATTTGGGATTTCCCAAATTAAATTATACGAGATCTGATCATTTCCGTTCAATGGACCAACTTAATGAACATGGATTGGCTACTAATACTAACCGCAGACAAAATAAAATAAATCATTATTATTTTTAGTTTGGCTCTGATGTTAACTAGTCGTTGAAAAACAACAACCATATCTGTATTACAGATGACAGCAATAAAGACAAACACCATAGACATGAGATCACACCGAAATCTAATCTTATTTCCATGTAACAAACTGAAGAAAAACAGAAAGAACTGAAATACCTAACATAAAGTAATGAAAGTTACTAGATTTGTTAACTTTATTAAGTTGTTCTTAATATAATGTCGGTGCAAACGGACATTAGCTTCGGAAATATTAATTTAAGTTAGAAATATTATTATAATTTAGTTATTGTTGATTAAGTTGTCATTTTACGGCCGTCTTTTTATACAGGGTGTCCGCAAATTTCACCTACAATGTTTGGCTGTATATTCACGATGATAAATAAATACGATCTATGAAATAAAAGCAAAACGTATTTTTTTATTTTTGAGTTATAGGCCTTCAAAGTTGTTTAAAATAAATTTGATTAATAGCTTCCCCTTAACCCTTTTACCGATCGCGTTGAAATTTGTAACATTGATTAGGACTGTTATGGCGCATTATTTCTCAAAATTTTATTGCAATCCATATACTGGGTGGTACTTATGTCCCGTTACCGCTCCCTTTTAGTGGCAGAACTTGTCTCTTGAGAAAATCGCCTATAGATATCTATTGTGTAATAAAATAATATTAGTAAAAAATTCCTTCCTAAATAAACTAACATAACTGGATTTGAAAAATCAGTAAAATCAATTAATATCAAGAAAATACATTAACCTGATACCAGCAGCAAACATTTTGCTTTCATAACTTACTGAACTTATATTTTTAAATCTGTGATATTATGCAAACCGAAACTACAAATAATGGAATTTTTCTCAAGAATGGTTATTTGTAGGCGATTTTCAGTTGGCGGCGTGTATATGCAAAGAAAAGTCGTTCCGGCTAGGAAATGAGGTAGCTCACAAGTAGGTCACAAATGCGTGACAGTCCACAAAACCTTATTCCCAGTGAAGTGAACATTCCCTAAATCTGATGGTAAACACAGGCAAACCTGGTAAACAGTTTAAGTTCAATAATTTCTTTCATCGTACCTTCAAGAAAAATTTTTTCAGTTAAATGTTTCTTTAAAATGTTTCTTTCTAAATTTAACGATTTTTAAGAATTAATTTCTTAAAAATATGTTGTGTTTGCTTAACTCAATTATTATCAGCAATAAAGTGCCAGATTGGGCTAACCAAATTTCTAACAGAACGTTCTTATCTAAACTATGTAGTTTGCAAATGTGATACACATAATTTCATGGCATACAAAAAACATACATACGAGCAAGCAAAAAAAATAGGTCACTAATTTAGGTCACTTTCAATGTTTGCAAATAATTAATATGTGCAGAGGAATAATTCTGCTAGTAGACTCAATCAATCAATTGTTTTTGGATAAATTATCTACCATGTTAGTTATCTGTCATGTATTTACGATATTTATGAAATACTGATAATTCACATATTCATTCACCTTTTTTGCAGTATATTGTTGATTTGTCTCTATAAATCGTAACGGTCGCTAACAATGTGGTGCAAATGTTAGTCCTATTGAATTGTGTTGTAGACGCATGGCTGCAGGTCTACCATTTCAACGCCGGCATCGAATTGCAAGATTTGTTTTTACCCGAAATCAGACGGACGTTGACGAGTAGGGAGAAGGCTTTGGAGAAAGATATACTATGTTTGGACGAGAATTTCTTCACAAGCGCGCACAGAGTAGATTTCAGAGGGAGCTATTCTATATGAAAATATAGAATAGCTCCCTGGCGGATCACAGGTGCATTTAGTACAAAATCCCAACTAAGACCCGCTACAGACTATGCGTGAATTCGCGATTTGCGATGCGCAATGCGTGGTTTGTATGTAATTCGTGCATCGTGTGTAGGGTTTTTATGAATGGATTTTGACGAACAAGACTATAGTAATAGGTAGACCATTGAGTAATAAGTTATTATTCAATAACTCTACACACTATTCACGAATTCCTCGCATTTCACACATAACGAATGGCGAATTCACGCATAGTCTGTAGCGGGCCTAAGGCTGTCCTGCACCCATCTGCTTACCGAATAAAGAGTATTTTTTATCAAAGATAATATGTAAAGAAATATATCACAAATGGGTTGCCTAATGAAATGTGTTCATGGCTATCCTTAATTAAAAATACTTTAATTCATTTTTTTTCAACATTGTGCTCACTTCCTTACCAAACGAATGTAATACGAATCGAAAGTCAAAGCATGAGGAACGTGCAAAAGTTAGGTTGCCTACTTTTTACTGGTCACTATTACAGGGTTGCGCATTATAAAGAGGTGAGGTGATACTAGCAATTTGTACTTATCTGCTTGCTCAATGAAATGTATATTAAAATAAAGGTAATTTTATTGCGAACACGGTGGTATAAGGTTGCTTGCAATTGTTGATGAATTACGGTTGCCAGGCTTTGAAATTGAAAAATTGGAGCAAGCGGAGAAGTATTGCATGTACTCTAATGATAGTATACTTATGATTACCTTGAATATAAAAATGCATTTTAAATGTAGTACAACCTCGATAATCTGAATAGATTCGGACTACCAAGCTTTCGGATTATCAAATTTTCGGATTATCTCGAAACTAGTAAAAATAATAAATTTGGATACATATTAAGAAATAAACTTTATTCTTATTAACAAAACATAAATATAACATACCAAGGACATAAATCAGTTAAATACTGCATGTAAAACAAAACTAAAATGTATCCTTGTAAAAAAGCTTAAATTAACATTCATAAATATTTATGAGTACGTATGTACATAAATTTATCGGGTAAAGAAATCAGTTATTACAGTTTGCTTATGTGCCTTAAAGCGTAAAGTCACTGCTTTTTCCTGTAACTGGCGAAGAATGACCAGTTCTGGACCGCCTACACCGTTCTCTGTCGTCCACTAAATGCAGACACTAAAACATCGCACAGCTTCACTGTGACTCACAACCACTAAATTTTCATCGTCTTCAGCGTCTTCAGGAGTATCACCGTTATTGCCGCTTACTGCGGCATTCACCAAATCTTCATCAGAAAACGTTATTTGCTCATTTTCAGCTGCGTCGCCCAAGACCCATGCTCTAACTTCATCCGCTGCAATGGCCTGCCCTGTTGAGATGACATTCATCAGAACCGCCATTTCATCAAATTCTTGCTCATGGGATATCATTCTTCTCCTTAGTTCTGCTAACGGCATCAAGTCTTCTTGATCATCGTATTCATCGTCTAAATTTTTCTGGATATTGGAAGGCCACAGCTTTTTCCACGATTTTTTTATTAATTCAGAACTGACGTTCTCCCACGACGTGTAGAGATTGAAAATTGCATCTTTTAAATTGAAGCTTTTTAATGCTTCTGCAGGTTCAGTATCATCAGCGATTAAATGGAGAAGAAGCTGCTTCCTGTAATGCATTTTAATCGCTTGAATCACATGTTGATCCATGGGTTGCAACAATGGGGTACAATTTGGTGGCAAATAGAGAACACAAATTAAACCATCTGTGCTCTGCAGTTCTTTTTCTTCGGGATGACTTGGTGCGTTGTCCAGCAGCAAAAGATCACGAGGA
Source organism: Monochamus alternatus (assembly GCA_037114965.1). NCBI lineage: Eukaryota > Metazoa > Arthropoda > Insecta > Coleoptera > Cerambycidae > Monochamus > Monochamus alternatus. The sequence continues at coordinate 29,375,878 of CM073429.1, forward strand.
GGTAAACCAATTTGCTTTAAATGTGCTTGCACTGAAGGAACGAAGTCTTCATGGAATCACTGCCTGAAAAGTTCCTGATCCATCCAAGCGGATCTCTGATTTTTGTAGATCCCAGGCAACTTATTTCGACAGTCTTTAAATGCTCTAGGATTGGCAGCTTTCCCAATTGTGAAAAGCTTTAATTTGTGCGATCCTGATGCATTGGCACATGGCATGGTCTTCGTCTTTATGTACTAGGGTCTTCTTAGGTAACAGCCGCCAAAATAGCCCTGCATTGTACACTTGTTCTGGACCCAAATTTAGTTCCCGCACTTTATTTAGAAATAGTTTTTGAAATAGATCAACTGCTGCAAAATTGCTCGAAGGTTTTTCTCCCGTAACGATTAACTGACGAATTTTAAACCGCTTTTTAAAATTGTCCAACCAACCAGAACTTGCCGTGAAGTCGTCCCGTCCCGTAATATGCTTGTAAAAAAATTTCGCTTTTTCCTGCAGAATTTCGCCAGAAATGTTCATATTTTTGGTCCTCTGCTGCAAGAACCACGTGTACAACGCCGTCTCCACATTGGGGTGTTTGGCCGTCTTCAAAGTCAGATGTGTTGTTTGTTGTTGATGGGAATTCACATACTCAATAATTTGGTTCTTCTTTTTCTTTATATCTGTGATGGTTGACCTCCCAACTCCATATTCGGCGACGAGCTGCATGGGGCTTCGTCCGTCGTCTAATTTCTGAATTATCTCATATTTCTGCGCAATACTAAGTGTCTTGTGCTTCCTCTTAGACATGGTGTACGAATAACAATTGTATTTCAGACTCGTATTGGCAGTAACACTGGAAATGCACCGCACGCGAAGCTATCTGCTTATATGCTGAAAGGTTCGACAGGCTATTCGACATGTTATGACACGATTTTCGGATTATCAAGGTATGATGCAATATGATTTCGGATTATCGCGAGACGAAATTATTTCGGACTATCGCGATTTCGGATTAACGTGTATTCGGATTATCGAGGCTGTACTGTATATGATACTAACATAAAAATGTTATCTAGTTTATGAAGAGAATAGTAAACAAATAAAAATAATATATTTTTTTAGAAAACGTTGAAGTTATACACACATTAGTCTCGCGTAGTAGAAAAACTTTATTATTATACAATCGAAATACAAAAAAATTCTTTGACAACTTTTCACTTACTAAATTCAGAAATCGATTCATCGGCTACATGATTATCTTCAAATTCTGAGGAATTATCATCATCATCATCTTTTTCATGTTATGAGTGTCATATTGTGTAGTTTTCAGTAAAAAGTTTGCTAAAACAATCGTGGACAAAGTATAGTATTATACTTGCATATGGTTGAAATTCACTCGGGTGACTTACTACAATCATCATCATCATCGTTGAATAATACAGGTTGTTCCGAAATTAGGGGGCAATATTTCTCCAGAGTGTTCTATGTCGAAAATGATTACTTTTTCTCTATACAGGGTGAACCTTAAATAAGCACAAATATTTTAACCAGCAGTACAGTTCACTGTATAGAACGCATAATTAATAGTCTTTTTCCAAAAAAAATCAGGAATAAAGTCAAATTTTGTGATTTTTCAATAGAAAACTTGTTGAGGACCGTTGGCTCGGGAGTCATGGTGGATGTGCATTCCACACCGTTGCTAGTGTTACACTAGAATTTTTAGACATGTCAAAGAATGATTGAAAATATAAACCAGATTCTCTACTCGCAATCATATTATCCAGAATTTGTTCATTATCAATTTTTACTACACTCCGACTGATTTATCACAATATGTTATTTTTATCACTATCACTGAACACTACTTATTTAACAAATATGCTTTTAGCATGTCGACCTTTTCACTGTTTGAATAATGCGCCATATTTTATTTAATCACACTGTACCTATTTCACGAAAAATAATAACTAAATACACAAGACAGAGAAAAACACTGTCCGTGAAAATAATAAGACGATTTAAATACGTTTTATACGTTAGTGCGGCAACTTTTAAAGCAGATGCGTCAAGCGGAGAAGCTATTAGCTTAGTTCGGTTTCAGAAGGTATAAAAGTATCTCATATTAACCATCAACTTCTATCTCTGTCAATCCTAGAGCCTAGAGGATGGGGCTTGTGGGGGACAATTCGCCTACTGCTCCTGACACCTACCTGTTGTCTGTGCCTACATCAGTTTCTTTGTGCATGCGATTGACGCTGCTTTTAAATATTTTACTTTGCCTTCTCTTGATATTGAACGTATATATCAAGATAGTTATTTTGTTATTTCATGTTTTGTGTTTATTTTTAAAATCTATTTCACCCACTACGACACTACGAGGTACAAAATGGTTAGCACTGACACGTTGTTTGAGGTTATGTGGTGGAAATTAACTCTAAGATGTTGTGTGAAAGTTATAGTTTTTTTTTATTCTTTATAAAATAATTTAAGGGGATAATTTGTGATAATCTTTCTAACCGTGTACAATGGTATTAACCGAAATATGGATAACTGTTTAAATAGTTGATTTTTCAGTAAGTATGTGAGCTTTTATGCACGTTTATGGATATTTTTTTGAAATAATTTAAGTAACTTCTTAAACTCTTTAACTAACAGTATCGAACTTGAGAAAATTCATATTTTAATTGTTTATGATAATTTTCCTTTACTTATTGCTAAAGACGAGTGTTTTTAAACTAGAAATAATGGTAAAAATTGAATTTACTTTAAAAAGTTATCTCTTACATTACATCTTACAGAAGATATGGTATCCTCGCCTTCAGTAAATCATATGGTTTATTTTATTAGGTTAAGTCAGTGGCCTATCTGGCCAGCGGTCCTCAAAATGTGGGTATTTAAAAAAATATATATCTCCGTAAATATTTGAAATTTTTAAAAATGACTTTCACTAGACTTATCTATATGACTGAACTACACCTGCAGTTAAAATATTTGTACTTATTTAAGGTTCACCCTGTATAAACATAGGTCCAAAAATTCTTCCTACGGAAGTTATAGCTATTTGAATGGGTTAATGATGATTTTTTCCAAATATCTCGCAGATATATTTATGAAATTTGGTAACTGTCTTATCCTTTTTACATTATATGGTCAGGAAAATACTACTACTATAATACGAAGTAATTTTGTAAATACATATTTACAGTTTTAGCTGTAACAGCCAGTAAACTATATTTTCTTACGAATGTTGTCAATGTAGTAATTTTGGCCAAGAAAGACCATTGGATCTGTATGGGTAGAGCTTCATTATAAGATCTTATACAGGGTATCCTATATTGCGACAAAATGATAGGGTTTGTAGAGGGTATGAAAGTAAGCAATTTTGCCTTATAAACCCCTGTCCGGAAATATGCCGTTTGGGTGCTACAGCAAAAAAAAAAAAAAGAAAAATTTGAAAAAGTACCAGTTTGTTGAAATAGCTTAGAGTAATTGCTCAAAGTGTCCTCCACGTTGCTCAGTGCACAGCTGGGCACGATTCTTCATTGATTGGCGATCTCTATGGAATATCCACGGTATGTCCTAACCTGTGCGGACGCAGCCATCACTCTTCCCAATAGCTCTTGTTGGTTGGGAACAGGAGTTTCATACACTATAGCTTTTAGGTGGCCCCATAGAAAATAATCCAAGGGGGTTAAGTCGGGTGACCGTGCAGGCCAATGCACAGGGCCACCTCGGTCTATCCACCTGTTAGGAAATATTTCATTCAAATAGTGCCGCACTGACAAAACAAAGTGGGCTGGGGCGCCATCGTGTTGAAATCTCATGTTAGCTCTTATGTCCAGTGGCACATCCTCTAATAGTCCTGGAAGCACATGCTGCAGGAATTGAGCATAAACGTGTCCATTTAAATATGGTGGGAGCAAATATGGCTCGATGATCTGCTGCCACTGATATGAAGACGTCCATGAATTCTAGCAAAAATGCTATGATGAGGATGATGACGTTCTGGAAACCGTTCGGTGTACAATCGCGCAGCTCTTCTCCCATTACCACCAGCTTCTCCGTAAATCATATGCATATCAGCAAGTTCCGCATACGAATAATGCTCCATTGTCCCACCAAATTAATGCTATTTACGTTTTGCACACCAGTCACTGAAACTAACTGAATCGTTGTGTGTTTTTTTTTTTGTTATGATAGCCAGCCATTGAACTGAATCGGTGTGGCGACTTTAGGCCGTAAAGTAAAAGTAAACACAGCAAGCTAATGAGTCAGGAGGCACCTGCGCTGTAGCGGCTAAATGACATATTTCCTGACAGGGGTTTATAAGGTAAAATTGCTTATTTTCATGTCCTCCACGACCCCTACCAATTTGTCGCAATAATTATGGGACACCCTGTATCATTACAAATATTGAACGAAGCAGTGCGACTAAACTAGTACTTTTTTGTGATTTTCGAAGTCCCAACTATTCTGAGTAATAATGAGAAATTTGCTGAAGTATATTACTCCGAAAGCGGACATTCCATCCCGAGAAGTCCGACATTATTTCGGCAGGCAAAGAGCCCTCGAGCGTCATTCCTATTAATTAATTAAGATAATGTGAGCAATTAAACGTTACGAGAGTCTGCTTTCAGCAGATGAGAAGTCAGAGATAATCTTTGTGTAGCGATGGAAATATTACATGGAAAATACTATTCTGACGTGTTGGTCACTCGGGATAAAATAACTTCAGCACAATTGAATGCCTTGAGAAAACTACATTATTTGCAGATCCGCAATAGCAGACAAATAAATGTTTCTACTTAAATTTGGTTCGTTTCGTCAAATAAATTTCTATTCACCAAATTGTCCCTATTAATTTGTAATATTTTTAGATGATTAAAAAGTTTAAGTATATTAAACAAACGCTTACGAAAAAAATAATATTTGCTATATTTTCTTAATTATACTATTAGTTTTATAGTATAAAATAGTTGACTTTGGGCAAAAAAGTATTATTTATTAATTTGTTTTAAATAATTAAATTTGTTATGTATTTTTTAAGTAGTAAAATAAACTATATGTTTCTTCTGCTGTTATATCCCTATCGTCTTAAAAAAACGCTTTAAAAAAATAAATTATGTCACGCTTTAAAAAAATTGTATTTTGGTTATTATTCATTATTTTTAACTCTTTTTATTAATTTACTTTTTACGGTAGAAAACACCGAGGCATTTAAACATGTTATACTTGTTCCTTCAGCCGGCTGTCTTTCATTTCATAGCAGTCATTCATTTCGCACACCACAAAATTATAGGCATATATATGGTGCTATTTTTTCTATAAAAGATTCCTAACGTACCTTTCCGGAAAATAGAAAAAATCGTAGCAGGCTAGGCGTTCGCGACAATGGAAAGTCAATAAATGTCAAATGGTACCCTTCCAGGACCGTACCGGCAGAAATGTACCTACTAAATGCAACTACTTTTACCGCGGTAGTCCAACGCGGACGTGACATGAGACGAGAGTTCCCAAATTAGTATCAGGCAAATCGCTCAACAAGTACAAGGAATGCCCCAGAAATGTCGCAGTAATGTCCCAATCAACAGTGTAACATATCATACACGATACTCAATTATATCCGTACCATGTACAGCATTACCAAACATTAATACCAAGAGATACCTTATGAATTAAATTTTTGTTAACGATTGCTCTAACAAAATCCCAGATTAACAGCTGACGTGTTAGTTACAGATGAAGCTACTTTTACACGGAATGGAAAGTATAAAATACATAATACCCATGTTTGATATTTTTAAAATCCGCAGAAGATTCATCGGGATCATTTCCAACAAAGCTTTTCCTTTAAAGTTTGGACAGAGATTGTCGATGATCGCTTGATTGGACCTTTCATATTACCAAATCGAATGCATGAGGTTCATTATCTCGAATTCCTTCGAAGTGATCTGCCTGGATTTCTGGAAGCTGTCCGACTCCGAATGTGGTTTTTGCACAACCATGGTCCCACATTTTGGATAAAATGTTCGGGAGGATCTTAATGTCGTTCAAGGAGTACGATGTATAGGACGAAGAGGACCGGTACCATGGTCGCCACGATCTCTCGACTTAAGTCTTTTAATCTTTTTGTGGGGATATTTAGAAAATGAACTGTATCGCACCGAAGTGGGCACTAATGATTATTTACATGAACGTCTCAGAGCTACTGTCAATAACTTATGAGTTCAAAACGGACAAGAACCAGTAAAAATTGTGTTACTTTGTAGAAACTGGGTAAGACCGGCCCAAAAACATTTTGAACAGTTGTTAGTATCAGATGTGTCAAGTTGCTTTATTAATTAAAACCACAAATTAAATTAATTAATTAATAATAAAAATAGTGGCAAAAGCAGTTGAATTTACTGATATAAAATGGGTGTTATAGAATTGGATTATTATCTTTCATTGGGAAATATATTTAAATTTTTTTATGGTTTATTTTTTATTACAGTTTGCCGCCGTGCCGGTCGGCAACTGCAACTGCAAAACCTAGACATAGATACATTAATAAAAAAGCTTAAAAATCAAAGATTAATTATATATGCATATTACTAGACAAAAACATCAGTAAATAAAAATATTTGTATAATAGAATGAAAATTTCCAATAGTAGAATTTATGACAAATCGAACTGTCAAATATTAAGATGACAGGACTCTATAAAACCCAAATTAAGGAATATTTTACAATCAAAAATTAATATAAATTGTCATATATTAGTACAGTGCAAAATGCAACATAAAGAATAATTTAAAATTAAAGTGAAACATGTGTATTGACCTTAATAAAAACCGTTAGGAATCAAGAGGGTAAAAATACATAGAGAGTAAAAATACAAAGAAACTGTGAAAACGAGAACATGTACTCACTTTTGTCATTGTCGATATATAATTTCAAATAATTTTAATTTATATAATAATTTTTATAGTTAGATATTTGACTCAGGAGAGACCATCTGAAGAAGCAATCCTAAAAATGCAGAAATAGGTCAGATTTCATCTATTGTGGTTGAATTTTCGAGTTCCCACTGTCAAAAGTGAAGTTAGATATTGTTTTCATTAAACCAGGTTAGTAAATTTAGAGAGATTAATTTCTGTAGATAATTATTGAATAAAGCTTTGTCTGTGCAATTGTTCATTAGCATACCTAGATGTTTGGTATCAGAGAGCATACTTTATGACTTCATTGATAGGAATTGTAGATTTGATTTATATTAGCTTAAAATACCTTTCTAATACATTAAAAAACGGATAATTTGAATGTGACAAAGTGTATTTTGTATATTTCAGCCAACCTTAAACTTTACAAAGAGAAATTGCGCCTTGTTTTTTGCTTCGAACTGGGACGAGAGTTTTTTTTTGTAAATGTGATTTCGTAGTAGTAAATTATGTTTACGAAGCTTCAATATCATTCTGCTGCCAATCCTTGGCTTTGAAATCAATCTAGATCTTAAAGAGAAGCTAAATGTACTGTGAAAATTGGAATATTCTAAGTACAAAGAATTGTTAGACTTTGCTTTAATAAAAAATTCTAATCTATTTGTTTGTAAACAGAACTGAACAATTTATAAATACGTAATTTTTGCGTTCGCATATGTGATATTGCTTTTACTTTGTCTGCATGTTCTCTTAAATATAAAATTTATTATCTTTTGAAATTTATTTATTTTATTTATTTATTTATTTATTTATTTATTCTAATCATTGCCCAACAAATTAAAAATCCAATAACAGAACAACTAAAAGTTTGTCATGGTCATGGTTCAACCAATTAAAGATAATATCACGCAGGTTGCACTATACCATACCACAGTGGCGTAACGCAAAATCGCATGTCTCAATGTGAAGTTTGCGCCAAAGTCAACTACCAGAACAGTGGCCTTCTAAAGAAAAAAAATACTGAACCCAAAGCTACCTAACCCAATTTTCATTCACGAAACTACAAATTGACATTTGCCATTTTAGTTGCCTTAGGATTGGGCCCCTCGACACAGCTGACAACCAACTACTGCGTTACTTTGTTGGTCTGTAGTCAAATTATGTCCGCTTAATTTAGTTAGCGGGATACACAGTTTTGCAAATATATTTTTATTTTGTTATGGGTTACCAAATATTTGTTCCTTTATTGTTCATTTGTTTTATTTAGTTACTCTATCAAAATTTACCACGGTAAGTAAAGTCCGCTACTGACTCGTGGAAGTAAACGGTTTCCCAAAATCTGATAGATACATAGACTGACAGGAAAGCTCTCAATGCGTGTATTGTTTCAAGTAAAAACCTGCAATTTTAGTCAGGGGAAATCTAATAGAATTTCTTTATAGTCACTGATGTTGTAGGAGGTAATTTATCCTTTTTTATTTTGTTATGATAGTAACTATGAATGGATTGTTTATTTTGAAATTCACAAGTCCCACAGAAAATTTGTTGTATTCGAAAAGAATGTTTCAATCTAACTAACTTACTGGAGCAACTAAGAATTAGTGTAAAGAAAATAAATATACAGGGTGATTTAAACTTATCTAAAAAAAATTGAATGTACAGCGGACTCTTACAAATACAATTTTGTAAAAATAAAATCAATAAGGGCAGTTCAAAAATGATTTAAAAATACACTTCCACACTGCACTGGAAACTGATAAGGCGTATAATTGGCGACCGGACAAAAGAAATAAACAAATTAGATTTTACAACGCCTTAATCTTACCTTTAATCAAACAAATTTAACTGCGTCTGCCGCTATTGTTATTAATTATTAATAGAAATAATTTTTGGTTCTAATTAGTAAAATAGTTTAACATATCTGATGTTTTTGGGCCCGTCTTACCCAGTTTCTACAAATTAATACAAATATTTATGCTTCTTGTCCATTTTGAACTTGTAGGTTATCGCCAGAAGCTATGATACGTTTGTGTAAATCATCATCAGTAGTGTCCAGTTCGATACAATATACTTCATTTTTGAAATATCCCCACAAAAATTAGATAAGATAGATCGTGGCAGTCATGGTACCGGTCTTCCTCGTCCAATCCCCTGGTATTAATGCTTGGACACGCTGTACATGGTACGGATATGATTGCTATAATACGCCGTGGACGCCCTGGACCTCCATCTCTTCCACAATTTTGTTGCAAATTTCACGTGTCACGCCTGCGTTTATACTACACTTGCATTCCCTGCACACTGTTGTAAAAGTAACTGCATTTGGCACATGTTTATCGGGAAATCGTTCTGCTACAGCATTTTCACTTCACCATAAATTAAAGCGATACCCATCAACTGTGAGTTGCTAGCTATATGTAAGCCATTTTTGGTATTTGAAAAACTAATGTAAATACTTGCATCACAAAAAAGTTAATACGATAAGTAACCGGATATTTGAAATAAATGTTGAAACTACTAAAATTTCGATAATTTTTTTCTCGGAAGCTATAAGGATTTTACAAACATTTTTTTTTACGATATTGACTCCAATTTTCATGACGCATGTATTCCCAAATTTTTTTAGATAAGTTCTGAATCACCGCGTATTTTTCAGTGACATTGGAGACTATCCAACAAATTTTATTACATATAAAGAGACACAGAGCTTGCAGCAGTACCCTAAATAATGAATCCTGATCATTATCTACGGCACTCTACGGTAACTTAGTTAGATTTACAAGTATATACACTACCCATTATTCAGACTGACACTCAGTTTCTATCTTTCGTACAGCATCTTGTTGGAATAGTGAAGCATTTTAGGTACACTAAACGCAACGTATCTTATCAAAACACTACTAAAAAAATATATATACTTATTTTCAGGGCACTCAGAGAGTGAGAGAGTGCTTCATTTCAACGTTTATTAAATTAATAATGAAAAAAATAAATTTTGATAAATGTTCTTTAATAGATTGAAAATACTTAATCAAATGTAGCTTTGTAAAGTACCATGGAATTTAAGGTAAGGTATCACAAGTTGACATTTGAGATTATTGAGGGGGTATGTTAGAGCCGATTAGTTAATTTGGGTCCCATTCCGTATTACAGACACCAAAGTTCATATATACCTAGTTATCTACTGCCAATGTATATATCTACAACTCAGTGCAAGCCCGCCATCTATGCAGAATAATCTAAAGTTTAAGCCGCTGCATAGATTTTAGATGGCAGGCGAATAAATTTTCTGGGTTTCAATCATTCATAAACAGAATGTATATATACAGCATAAATGGAGTCATTCACTCCCCACTCCGAGCCACCGCTCTCTATCCAAATTGACAGTTTGATACACTGTGTCCAGTTTAAGTGTTATAAGGTGCGCCCGATAAGTTTAACATTTTACTTAATTAAGTATTTTATTGAATAGTGATAATGGTTTCACATGGATTTCGCTGTATTGTTGGTTGTAAAGGTAAAGTGCAGAATTATAATGTTTAATATTTTATTTGCCATAACACCAGAGTGGTAAAATAAATAAATTTATTAAAGATAAAAATAATATAATATTACATTAATAATTGTAACAAACTGATTACCAAAATTTACTATAAGACGAAGGATATTGTACTGGTTAGTATATTTAATAGATATTTCTTCATAAATGCTTCTCAAAATAGTCATACGACACTTTTTTAGAATACTTACTGTAAAGCCATCTAAAGCATTGAGAAGTCAATTGACACTTTGACAATAGCTCCAAAAAATCTTTCAAAATATATGTAGATATAATATCATTAGAAAATGTAATTTAAGTAATTTATGAGTTTACCATGCGTATATGATACAATATGTTAAAATAATTTTCAGATAAAAAGGTTTGAACACCTAAATGCTTAAATTTCCTATATAAATAATCACAAAAATAATATTATTTATGTTTTGTTGTCCACTTTTACTATTTAAATTCTCCTCAAATAAAAAGCGATTGTGAGATACATTATTTTGCTAGTCTAACCTCACATTTTAACAATTATTTTTACATACTTACAAACAGTAAACCATCTTATATGCAGAACTGTGTAAGTTTATATTATAGCGATATTTATATCTACAATATTTAAATTTTTAAAAATACGTATTTTGAAAGATTTCTGTACCTAAAAATTTGTTGGTTAAACTGCTTTCTGTCGTTATACAGGGTATCCCAACGAAAATTTGACCCCCCCTATAATTGGAAAACCGAATAATATTTCAAAATTCGCCGAGACCCGTCGATTTTTGTACTTGGGGGGAGCTTTTCTGTCAAGCCAACTCGATATGTTCATCCCCCTAATGCCTAGCAACCCCAACTTAAAAATTTAAAATGCAACTACCCCACTTGTGGCACATCATTTTAAAGCTCTTTTCATTGCGAATACAGTGACGTACCGTTTTTAGAAATCGGTTGAGATTTGACAAAATTATTGGTTACAAACGAAAAGATGACAAACCAACTTACGCGTAGTAATTTCTACACAAATGCCCACCACTAATAAGTTTTTCATCTACTACACATGACCGCATTACCTAATTGTTATTGATGTGTCTATCAGTTTACAAAAAAGTCAGAAATGAAATAAAAAAGCTGAAGCAAATAATAAATCAGATTTATTTGATGAATTGCTCAAAATGACCCCCGTTAACTCTCAAACAATAATACAGTCTGTTTTCAAATTCTGTTCGAACATTATTAAAGACATCTGCAGTTACTAATCGGCATTCTTCTACAATTCTCTGACGTAGCACTTGCAATGTTTCCGGCTGAGTGGCGTACACTCGTGATTTTAAATGACTCCACAGAAAAAAGTCCAAAGGGGACAGATCCGGAGATCTTGGTGGCCATTCGACGGGACCTCTTCTGCCAATCCAATGCCCCGGGAAATGGTCATCCAAAAATTGTCGCACAGCAGCATCATAGTGCGGGGGCGCATCATCTTGTTGGAAGGTTATTTCATTTTCTAGTAAATTGTCGTCACTTTCTAAAATCTCTGTTATCCTAGGATCAATTGTACTTTCCAATAATTCTAGATAGGTGTTTCCATTGAGATTACCTTGGATGAAAAATGGTCCAACAAGATGGTCGCCCAAAATGCCTGCCCAAAAATTCAATTTTTGAGGTGTCTGAGTATGAAATTCCCTAATTAAATGCGGATTAGTATCACTCCAATAACGACAATTGTGTCTATTCACTTCGCCATTCAACATAAATGTGCATTCGTCGGAGAAACATGTATTGTAGAGAAGATTTGGATTCAGTAGAAGTTGTTCACTAAAGTATTCGCAAAATTGGTTACGGCGATCAAAGTCATCTTCATGTAACTCTTGAACCAGCGTCATCTTAAATGGATGAAACTTGTGTTTTTTCAAAATTCGATGAACACTGGAACGGGATACGCCAGAAGCTTGAGACACAGTTGTAATCGATTGCTTATTATCCATCTGTACATGACCCAAAACTGCCACTTCAGCTGCTTCATTTCGAACTGGCCCAATTACTTCACGTTTCTTGTTTAAAAGCGAACCTGTTGCAATAAATTTGTCAATCAGGTGTTTAACGTACTGGTGGTTTACATTTTTTTCAGGATGATTGGCATTAAAAATTCGTGCTGTAACTTTAGCGCAATCGTGATTTCGATAATATATTGCAGCAATTTCTACTCTTTCCGCGATAGAATAAACCATTTCGAACACACGTTAATACTTTCAATAACGGCTGAAACTAACGATTTCTTGGTCACAAGCAAAAAACACCGACTTTTTTTGTAGTACTGATTTTTTGATATTTTGAAAAGGTCTGAGTTCCTATAAACTTAAATATCTTCTACTAATAACTATTTTAATATCTATTTTTATTTGCTTCAGCTTTTTTATTTCATTTCTGACGTTTTTATAAACTGATAGACACATTAATAACAATTAGGTAATGCGGTCATGTGTAGTAGATGAAAAACTTATTAGTGGTGGGCATTTGTGTAGAAATTACTACGCGTAAGTTGGTTTGTCATCTTCTCGTTTGTAACCAATAATTCTGTCAAATCTCAACCGATTTCTAAAAACGGTACGTCGCTGTATTCGCAATGAAAAGGGCTTTAAAATGACGTGCCACAAGTGGGGTAGTTGCATTTGAAATTTTTAGGTTGGGGTTGGTAGGCATTAGGGGGATGAACATATCGAGTTGGCTTGACTGTCAAAAGAGCTCCCCCCAGAACAAAAATCGACGGGTCTCGGCGAATTTTGAAATATTATTCGGTTTTCCAATTATAGGGGGGGTCAAATTTTCGTTGGGATACCCTGTATATTTGTTTTACTTCGGTACCTTTGAATATTCGCAGGTGGCATGAGATAACACTCCTGTTATTTACTAAACTCAATATTATTCAGTTCATAAATGTCTAAAATTATTTGTATTTGTAGAAAACACTATTTCACAAATACGGTACCCATCAATAAAAATATTATTTATTTATATATAGAGGGGTAAGGAAAAACTGATGTTGTTTTCATCTCCGTTACTATTCGAGTCACGAAAAAGTGGAAGAAGAGAACTTATGATTTAATTATGATTATTTAACTGACAAAAATAATTCAGTGTCAATCAGGGTTTTTAAAGTCTTTAAAATAATTTGAGAACATGGATTCGCGTAAACTGCGAAAATTGAAATATTGACGGTATTATTACGGACACTAAAAAAAAAAATTAAATTTAGATATTGTCTCCTCAGAATACATATTTTTAGTTACTTAAGTACTTACGTATCAATAACGGAAAAAATGGGACAGAGAGTTAGTATTGTGATGAATTTTCGCATACATATTTGTACAAATTTGAGGAACTTAATTTGAATTTACATTAGTGAGGTAGCTAATGTTAACATGTTTTTAAGGTAAAATTATGTACAATCGTTTGCAATAATAATGACACTCTTTAAAATTAATTTTACAATTTCTTTTAAGCTGCTAACGTATTTGTAATGAAATTTAATCTCAACTTTTAACATTAATTCTTAGTTGCTTCTCTCACCAATAGGATTTAATGAAATACATACTCAAAACTTTCAGCAGTTCAAAAACTGTTTTGAGGGAGTGTCATTATTATTGCAAAAGCATGTACGTAAAATTGTATACAAAATATCTCAGGTAAATATTGTGCTTTACAAAAAATGTCGCTATGTTTAATTATTTTCTCGATAAAAAATGTTATTGACCAACCATAGCTTCCTATCTATTTATTGTCATTTATGAACAAAAAGAATTAAATGGAAAGGTCTAACATCATAATGAAAAAATAATAAATTTTTGCACATGATGGAAATTCTTTTAAGAATTCATTTTCAAATAATATTGTACTGATGGGAATGCCGTTTTTAGTTTTTGAAAATAGGTAATTGAATATAAGTAGGTATATTTTTTCCTCTTTGAGCAGTGGTTTCAGAACACACTGTACTTATACACGAGATATTAAATTGAAAATTATTATGAAGGTTTCAATGTATTATATGCATGTCATGCAAACTATTCGACAACATCAAAAAAAAAAAAACTTAGAGAAGACAAAAACTAATCGAAACACTTGAGAACCTCACAAATGGAATAAAAATAATATTAGGTACCTATCAATTCAAATTGGATGGGGGCCCTAAATTGATTACTATTTAAAGTCATATTAGAATTATATTGTTGTTTACAAACCATGCATTGTAAACTTAATTTAGTACCTGGTCGTGTGGAAATCTGTAATAATATTTATCGCCTGCAAATGTCCGACATGTTTTAAGTATTGTGTTTTAAAAAATCGTATTTATTCCCTCGTTAATTCATTCTTAAATAAAATACGTATAGCTACATATTATACTATTTAAACTGCGCTTTCTCAATTCTCAACTCTTAAGATGCTATTTCGCTGTATCTAGAAAAACGCATAATTCGGCACGTGAACTTCCAGAACAAAACAAGCTCCGCCTTCGATCTCACTCTCTCACTCTTAAAGCTGTACTTTCTTACTCTAACTTACTATATCCGTTTCACGTCCAACGTGCTTTTACACACATCGATTTTGTCGTCCTTTCAGAAGACGGTAAAATAATGTACGAGAGTAGATAACTAGGTACATATGAACTTTGCAGAAACTGTCTCAAGGGATTTTTCTTTTTTTATTCCTCAGATATATCCATTAAAAGTTTTCAAATTGCCACACTGTATGATATGTTATGAAGCAATTTTTTGGCAATATGTATTTGCCAATAAATTATTATTTTAGGTTTGAAATAAACACAGATCACCTAGACTGAACTGTAGGGCCAAGCCAGTGAAGCCTTCCGTCGGCCTAACCTCGGCCCAACTGGCCTCATGCTTTCAGTCAATGTTAGACTTTCGTTATGGTAACACTGTGATTATTTTGTGAAATATACGAGTTTTCTTTGTATAATTATAGAGAAGTGCATTGTTGACAACTGTAATAGCCGATCAGATCGGAATAGTGATGAAATTTCATTTCTTAGGTAAGTAATAATTAGAAATAATGGAATACGTTTTATGGCATTAAACGGCCCTGCGCAGGCGTTGTGCTGACATCTCCAGTATCGGCTCTGTGTTTTTAGTGCCCATATGTTTAACAATTATTCCTAGCGAGGTAACAAGTATTTAATGGTTTATTTAATCATACCATGGATATACTGGCATCTTGGAAACTATAAGAGATACGAAAATTGGCAGTCGGGGGAAAATTTTGTTGCTAACTTAATGACGCTTGCAACTAGATCTAGGTTTTTGAGTTATTTTGAAAAAAAGTTAATATGGCGTTATTCGTCTGTAACTTTTTTATTTAATTTAATTACAATTTATATTTGCTTTAATTTAATTTAATTATAATTTATATTTGCTATTGCTATTTAATTATGATTTATATTTGCTATTTGCTTTATTTAATTATAATTTATATTTGCTAAATAATAATAAGTTAAGAATCTAATTAAGAAATTTACAATATTAGAATTTCGAACAGATGCGGTTGCGCGACACCATCAACTTCATTTTTTGATATGGGCGCCATATTGAATTTGAATTTTCTTGCAACCGAAACGTTGCATTGAAAATCTAAATATACAGTGAAATTCTTCGAAAAAATTTGCTGCGGAAAAGTGTTTTCAGATTTTAAAAAGTCCTTTAAATAAAAAAGTTGCAGACGAATAACGCCATATTAACTTTTTTCAAAATAACTCAAAAACCTAGATCTAGTTGCAAGCGTCATTAAGTTTTTTCCCCCAACTGCCCATTTCCATATCGCTTATAGTTTCCAAGATGCCAGTACACGTATCACCAAAATATTCCACATGGTATTATTTAATAAACCACTAAATACTTGTTACCTAACAATAATTGTTAAACATATGGGCACTTAAAAACAGAGCCGATACTGGAAATGTCAGTACAACTTCTGCGCAGAGCCTTTTAATGCCATAAAACCTGCTCCAATATTTCTGATTATTACTTAGCTAAAAAAAAAATCATCACTATTCCGATCTGATCGGCTATTACAATTAATTGTCAACAATGCACTTCCCCATAATTACACAGTGATTAGAACTTATTAGAGCAATTTCTGAAAAATATGTAGATGTAAGAATAAAACATAAAACAAAAATAATCAATTCCTTAAACAGGCACATAGCAACAAGTATTAAATAAACTAACACTATTTAAAGAGCGATAAAGATTTTAATATAACTAGAATTTTATTTTAAACCCTGATTTAAAAATATAATATTTCACAAAACTTCTAAAAATAATTAAATATTTTATGTTAGTTTATTAAAAATATATTCCTTTCTATTTCACATTACTTTTAAATAAAAATTATTAACTTGTTTAAAATTTCATCAAATATTATAATAATATACATTTTACTGAATCAGACTCTGTCAAAAGAGGACGGAGCCAAATTTCCGCACACACTCTACCACTCCCCTGTCGAGGCTTCATTGGTATAGTTGTATTGAATAGCATGGGTACAGTCTAGGTGGTCTGTGGGAATAAACTATATAGTAGGCAGCTATTTATTTAATCAAATATTAATTTACCAATAAGATATTATCTTTGAATTCAAAGAGTTTTTTTCATATTCCAATTATTTTTACAACAGGAAATAAGTAAAATGTTCTTTGGCAAGGATATGGAATTCTTTGGGCAATAATTTTTATGTATAATTTTGGTAATCGGTTAAATACGAGCCCTGGAGATGTATTACTACCATTGATGTTGGTCAAAGTAATTAATGATTCTGATAAAAAGAATAAAAATAATACTGTTCCGGAACACACCGTTGCGTTGGTCTAAGATAAATGAGATGTGGGTTATTCCATTCGATTATTTTCGAGTTTCCTTATACCCTGTAACACCATTTGTTTCGACACAGAGAATTCAGGCGGTTGACAGCACCACACGTCTCTCGATAGGTGACAGATTTATAACTAAACCTCCGTGTTACATCAGTGCCGTGTGGTGCATGATGTCATTATATGAAGCGCTCAAGGTGTAAAAGGATTTTCAGAGAGAAACGACCATCGCAATGGCTAAAAAGAAAGTAGGTTGACGTCTGAAACGCTTACTGCCGATGGCGCTGTAGATTTAAGGAATCAACCCTCCTAAAAACGTGGGTTGGATTATGAATAAACTGTATTTACAAATGACTATAAGACTGCAAAATTGCAACGAAGGGAGGGATGTTATTTCTTTTATCTATAACTGGTTTATAAAAGCCTCATTACAGCATTTATTTGGCACTGTTTCAGTTGAATAATGAAGATCATTACACGACTAGTGGAGTAATGTGACATATTGCCCCACTAGTGCAATATTAAAAAAAGAGGCCACTACTTAATGGTTATTTTTATTAAGAACCAACAGGGTTCTACAATTTGACAATATATAATTTAACTTAAATTGAATTACTTGTTATAAATATTAAGAACACAACTTACACAATTTGTAAGGTTAATACCAGATGATCTGTAATGGCGGCAATCTCTCCTATAAGAACTTTTGAAGCGATTTTTTTCTTGTTTTCCAAAGATAGTACTTTAAAACAGCGGTAAAAGGTCGGGGAACGCCGGACTTGACGAGACCACTTATCCCCTACGTATTTTGGGGCGCTGATTACGAAAATGAGGGTTAAAGCTACCTGCAATTCTTGGAATACCCCTAAAATTGCAAAAACACCCCTAAATAGGGGTGTTTTTCGACTGTACTTGTTGTTTTGCAAATTTAGCCATCTTATATGTTTTTTGGGATATTGATTACGAAAATGGAGGTTAAAACTTGCAGCAATGGTTCCAACCACCCCCAAAATTGCAAGAAAACACCCCTAAATAGGGGGGTTTTTCGACTGTACTTGTTGTTTTGCAAATTTAGCCATCTTATATGTTTTTTGGGACGCTGATTACGAAAATGGAGGTTAAAACTTGCAGCAATGGTTCCAACCACCCCCAAAATTGCAAGAAAACACCCCTAAATAGGGGGGTTTTTCGAATGTACTTGTTATTTTGCAAATTTAGCCATTTCATATGTTTTTGGGACACTGATTACGAAAATGGAGGTTAAAACTTGCAGCAATCGCTCCAGCCACCCCCAAAATTGCAAGAAAACACCCCTAAATAGGGGTGTTTTTCGACTGTACTTGTTGTTTTACCCATTTTCGTAATCAGCGCCCCAAAAAACATATGAGATTAGTTAGTTTGCAAAACAACAAATACGGTCGAAAAACACCCCTACTTAGGGGTGTTTTGTGCAATTTTGGGGGTGGTTCAACCATTGCTACAAGTTTTAACCCCCATTTTCGTAATCAGCACCCCAAAAAATATATGAGATGGGTTAGTTTGCAAAACAACAAGTACAGTCGAAAAACGCCCCTATTTAGGAGTGTTTTATTGCAATTTTGGGGGTGGTTGGAGCCATTCCTGCAAGTTTTAACCTCCATTTTCGTAATCAGCGTTCCAAAAAACATAAAAATTGGCTAAATTTTCAAAACAACAAGAACAGTCGAAAAACACCCCTATTTAGGGGTGTTTTCTTGCAATTTTAGTAGTGGTTGGAACCATTGCTGCAAGTTTTAATCTCAATTTTCGTAATCAGCGCCCCTAAAAACATATAAGATGGCTAAATTTGCAGAACAACAAGTACAGTCGAAAAACACCCCTATTTAGGAGTGTTTTTTGCAATTTTAGGGGTGTTCCAAGAATTGCAGTTAGCTTTAACCCTCATTTTCGTAATCAACCGTTTACCGACATTTCACCGCTGTTTTAAATGTACTAAGACGTATCAATATAGCCTTCATACACGGTGTTAGACTTCCAACCACCATGCCGTTTTATAGTTAGAAGATCTGCTCCTCTGTTGGCTAGAAGTGAAGTAAATGATAGTCGAAAGCAGTGCTCTGTATATTGTTGAGGCTATGATAAATTGAGAAAAAAGGCAATCTTCTTTGGCATTACACTAAAAGTATTTATAACAGGAAGTTTCATACATTTACCAACAAAAGATCTTCATAACTTTGACACAAGGCGAGGTATTTTCGTATTACATGGACCATATTCACATTTTTTATTCCCCGGCAGTGATAAGGAATTCATTTTTTACATTTTCTAACAGCAAATTAGTTAACTCGGCCACTCTGCATGCACATCCAAGTCCAATAATTAAGGCAGCCATAACTTATGCATTTATGAATTTCAAATAACTAATATTTTCTTGTTCTTACCTTTGTTAGCAAGAATTTTATTTCATCGGCATTTTGTACAGATTGTAAGACCGCAACATACAATAAAACGCCCAAAGACTAGATAATTTGTACCTGGATAATTCTTCAAAAAATACCTTTTCTTTTGCTTCATATTTTATATTCAGTGAATCCTTTAAAAAATTATTCATACTTGGTTCTCGATTTATCCGGTAAAAGTGAAGCTACTGCAGTTGCAGCAGCTTTTACAATTTCAAGAGGCAAGTTATCTGTTTCTAAATCACTCATTATTTCAACCAACATCACTATTTTCACAAAAAAATGTAAAAACAAAAACTCGGAAACTAAGGAGACAGGAAGTTTGACCATAACAATGCCTTGGCTTCTTGATTTTGAATCAAAACATACAAAATGGATCTGATTTTAAATTTTTCTCAATTTAAGGTAGTTGTAGATAAACAATTTTTGCAGTTTTAGATAAAATTTTATATAAAACATGTGGGATGACGGCATTTTATATTACATTCGTGAAATTACACGACTAGGACGTTTTCGTCGTGCAAATGTCTTACTCATGTATAATGTTACGGAAGTTCACCTACATTAATAGTTTGTTAATTATGTTCCTGTTTGCGTTAGAATTGATAATTTTTGTAATACCTTTATTTTGACGTTTCCTAGAATACTCCAGGCCATATCCTATTTGATTCCCGACACGTTCTCGATGCCTCGGAAACTTTGAGAATCCTAAAACATATACAGTATGCGCCAAAAGTATGGAATAAATTCAATAAAAACGAAACAATTATTTTTTGGGAAAAAATTTTCGAACAGGTCAATTTTTAATTTAAAAAATACATATTTTAGCGTAAAATGCGATTTTCAAATGTCATTTGTTTTCGAGTAATGACGTCATCGATTTTTTTTTAAATGGCAACACCATATTTTTTTTAATATTCTAAAAGATCGTTTAATTCTCTATCAGACAGTACTAAAATTTTGAACCTCTTACATAGGAAAGTTTTCGAGTAAATGACGATTGAATGTTAGAAAACGTAAAGCAATTAAAATAAAGCAAAAACGTTATCAAGTTTAGTTTGTCGAATTCCATAGTTCTTTTATGGATCACGTAGGTGAAAATCTTTGCAAAGTGTCATTGTCACACCGACTTTCTAATAAGTATTGTAAGCGACATAGAAATTATTATTCAATTTAAAGTATTATGGCACATTTAACTGTTACTCAAAGAATTGAAATTTTAATTCTTATCGGATGCGGGAATATGACTAGAACTCAGCAGGAAGTTTGCGATTTATTTAATGAAAAATATCCAGATCGCCCTATCAGCCAATCAACAGTCAGTAAGGTAGAGTCTAAATTTGGAGAAACTGGCAATGTTGTAAATATTCCAAAACCTGGCAAGTCCAAGCATTAATGAAAATCAGAAACAGAACATTTTGATAAGTATGGTGGATAATCCTCATAATTCTTCATGATTGGTTGCATTAAACAATGACACTAGTCAGAGCGCAGTGCTACGTATCTTGAGGAAGGAAAAATATCATTCCAACAAAATTCAACTTGTGCAGGAACTCAATGAAGATGATGCCGATTGCCGCTTACTGAAATAGAAATTTACACCGGCAAATACTTTTTTCAGATGAGGCAACATTTTGTCTGAATGGTACAGTAAAGCGTCAAACTTGCAGATATTGGAGTCGGGAAAATCCTCATTGGATGGCAGAGGCACATACCCAACACCCTCAGAAATGAAATGTGTGGGCTGGAATAGTTGACGACAGAATAGCAGGGCCTTTCTTCTTTAAAGGAACCCTTACAGGACAAAGATATTTAGAGTTTCTAGAAAATGGCCTAGTTCCAGCCCTCGCAGTAATTTTTCCTAACGATAATGACCCTGACATTCCTGACGATACCATATGGTTTCAGCAAGACGGTGCACCTCCGCACTATGCGCGCCCTGTACGAGATTTTTTGGACAACTGTTTTCCTGGGAGGTGGATCGGCAGACGCGGACCGATAGAATGGCCTGCAAGATTGCCAGATCTTACACCTCTTGACTATTTTTTATGGGGATACTTGAAGTCAAAAGTGTACATTAATAAACCACGTAATTTAGAAGAACTTCAAAATCGCATTCGGGACGAAATACGCAGAGTTACCCCAGAAATCATTCATAATGTGCAAGAAGAATTTCTTCACAGACTTGCGCATTGTCAAGAAATTGGTGGATGGCAATTCGAACATTTAATTTAAGTATAAAATTTAATTAAATGTATTTTATTTTACATACCTCAGAATTGTTACTTTTTTATGGATAAAATTTATGTTTTCTAACATTCAATCGTCATTTACTCGAAAACTTTCCTATGTAAGAGGGCAAAATTTTAGTACTGTCTGATAGAGAATTAAACGATCATTCAGAATCAAGGAAAAAAAATATGGTGTTGCCATTTAAAAAAAAATCGATGACGTCATTACTCGAAAACAAATGACATTTGAAAATCGCATTTTACGCTAAAATATGTATTTTTTAAATTAAAAATCGACCTGTTCGAGGATTTTTCCCAAAAAATAATTGTTTCGTTTTTATTGAATTTATTCCATACTTTTGGCGCATACTGTATAGGCGGTTCGTTTCGCCGCTGTAGTTCAGTTTATATTGAGCAGTCAAACGCGAATGACTGAAGCGTCAAAGTAAAGAATTTGACAGTTGTGAATTTGGTGAAGGATATTTCTTGTGTAACCAAGAGTGACAATAAAGTTCGTTTGCCTACGTAACTTGTTTCCACGCTAAGCCAAAATAGAGATTACAATAATAATGCCTATATCCCACTTGTACTATAAATAACTATAAACATATGTAAATAAAATTTCAGTTCACATATTAGTACAGCGTCTATTACGTTTTTTATGAAAACAAAATTTAGAGAGTACAGAAACAGTCGTAAAAATGTTTCATAATGAATATTAAATAGAGTGTTCCAATAAAGCTCTGTCATTAATTATGCTTTCATTTTACACTTTCTATTTAATTTCAAGGACTTTTAGATACCAAATTTAAAACATTTCATTCCGATTTGAATAATCTGAAAGCTTTGCAGAATATTGTTGGATAAAGATTATTTCATGAGATATTTAGAGCTACTAAAAGTTATGGAGCATTGTTGCGTTGCAAAATTTTCAATAAACGAAATCGTTGCTTCCGGGAAAAATCATAAAATCACTTGTTACTTGTTTGTGGCGAACTAATAAACAATGAACACCACAACAATAAAAGTTAAAGTTTATCTGACAACAATATATAAATATAAGTGCTTGCTATAGAAAGGCAAGAGGCTTGAATCTTTTATAGTCAATCATTGTATGAATTTCCATTAAATATTCAATAATTATTATAACTCACTGGCAGTTATTGATTATCATTTTTAGGGCCATACTAATGTAACTACAGTGTAACTTACTTCAGAGAGGAGAAAGAGTGTGATTCTATTTCTATCGACATGAGTTGTTAATACTTATTTCACTAATATGATCGATGTAAGTATTAAAGTAAAAATTTGGTTGGAAGTATCAAAAGGTTAGCAGTAATTACCTTTTGATAAGTCTGGTTAAGCGGAATTCGATGCCAACTATAATTTTAAATCAAACTACTTCTCAATTGCACGGGAATACATCTTTTAGCCATTAATATATATGAATTATTCCCAGAAAAATAGGTTTCATAAAGGTTGCTGTCAATAAAAAAATACTGAAGAAAACCCACTAGTGATTAAAAAGTTTTCTTTAACTTTTAATTTATTGCTGCAATTCTACTTTCTTACTACAGTAGCTTTTGTAATCTTTTACCTTAGCAAAAATTTATATAGTTTTCATTGTAGCAATAGTAAGTATTTAAGTAAGTAAGATCGTCACTATTAAATGATTTATTGTCATTACTATATACACTTAGATTGGTTCAATTATCAACTTCATCTTTAAACATCCATTTTACATTAAAAAAGTAAAATACCTACAATTTGGATATAATCAATCCTCACTTTTAACTTTGAGTTAACATTGTTATGATAACTAATGAACACTGTATGCACTGGCACTACACACAATTTCATGCATAATGTACTTATTATATTGTGAATTTATTTATTTAATTACAATATCCAACGGCATCAGAAATAGTATCATTTAAACAAAATATTTTTATATCATCAACGTATAACAAATAACACACATTTAGCTCAACAACGTCATTAATCAATAATGCAAATAAGAGTCCAAGTATAGACTTCTTCGGAACACCTGATGTCTGGGTAGATTTAACTCCGGAAATTGGACAAACTGTGTTCTGCCAGTGTCATATAATTTTATCAGTTCAAGAAAATCTGACTATGTTCCAAAAACCCTCAATTTAGTTATTAGTCCATGGTCGAGACCGCCAAATGCCTTCGGAAAATCTGTATAGACTACGTCTACTTGGCTCCCCCGATCAATAGCCTCGCTGATAAACTGAGTAATGCATACTAAATTAGTAACTGTCGACCGCCCTTCCATAAATCCATGCTTTTCAGGTAGTACAATACTTTTTAATTGAAAAGACAGGACATCGATATTTAATGACATTATTCTTGCTTCCGCTTTTATATACCGGATTCCGGGCGTATTCTTGAAATTTTCCATTGATCAGGGAATATACGTGACGATAGAATTATGATAAATATGATAAAAAGAGGCTCTGAGAAGAGGTTAGTGCAGTCTCTAATTGAGAAAGCGGGTATTAAATCCGGACACATAGTCATTTTAGTTATATGCAATAGTAAGTGCATTGTTATATGAACCAATGCATTTAGCAAAGTTACTGGATGCAATAAAAGAAATTGCAAATAGTCGGCAAAACTATCAGCAATTTGTCTGATGTCACTACACGATACATTGTTATAAATCATTGTAGATGAGATAGCTGAATTACCCTTCTTCGGGTTGACGAGTTTATAATTTATTTGAATTAATTATCAATTCAAATTCGGTAGTAGCAATAAGCTGTTTGATTTTTGAATTTCACAGTCACGTAAACGCTTCAATATATTATAATTTTGATCACTTAAGGTCTCCGTATTTCTCGCCCGAAAATGATCAAATTTGTGATGTTTTTTAGATACTGAAATTTCGAAAAATAAAACACATATAGCAAAAGTAATATCAAAAATCAAATTACTGATGAGTTGTTTATCCACTTTTACTATTTAAACTCTCCTCAAATAATATAATAACTTTTTTCCACGGTCGGGAGTAGAAATCAGTTTCTATGACATCAAAATTAAAACAGAAGTAGTCGATTGTTCCCAAGGGAGTTTACATTATGGATAACGTTTTTCATGCAAAAAAAAGATAACATTGAAATTATTTATTGACATTTAAATTAAATCTTACATTTGTACAATTTTCAAAATTAATATTAGAAGGAATATTACTTTCGCTTACATTTACAGTTTTTGTGATTGCGCTAGTAGTGTACATTTTCCTGCTTTGTAGTACAAAAAAGGCGCTTATGCTTGACGTGGGAGGACGAAGGGACAGGTATTTTCGAAACAATTCAAGCATATTTCCCACATCGGTAACCAGAAAAGTTCGTGGAATCTTTGCCTTAGTGTTTGGAATTTTTACAATCAAGGAAGAGCCTACATCCTCAATATCATCTACAGTTAAATTGACTAGTTCATTAGTTCGACAAACTCTGGCGATTCCCAGAATTAATCAAACCTATAAAAAATCAAAATACTTAATAATTGAAATGCCTAACAACAAAATTAATCTTACCTTAATCATTAAGAATTCTTTGTCATCTGCACTTGATAGAAAACGGTCGATTTCACCCTTTGTCAATATTTTCGATTTTTTCGCTTGATTTCCGTCACCAGTTCTTTTCAAAAATGCGATCAGCTTGGGGAAATTGCTTATATCTATGTTGTCGTAAATTATCAAGCATGACTTAACCATAGAATATTGCGCCTATAATGTGGAAGACTTGTAATTCTTTGCATTTTCACTGAAGTATGCCAACAAAACTTTCTCGCTATATACTTGAACATTTTTCTCGGCGCACCACTTTTTGAACCGATTGTAGGCTATATCGTATAAAGATCTTGACTTCGTAGGCAGCAAATTGCTTATTGCAATATTTGAAGCCTCCACAATCTCTTCCGACTCACAATTATTCATTGTGCACTAAACAAACTTTAAACTAAAGCAATCTAGTACCTTAATTTGACCATTCTTTTTGTTTGTTTATTTTGTAGTTATGACAATAACTCAATGACTACTAAATAAATGCTCAAATCCGAATACAATAATTTTGGTGCTACTTGCTTCATAATGACAAAATATGCGTTTTTAAGTTAATGAGATCGTGGAAAAAAAAAGTATATACCATTCGGGAGAGATGCTATTTTGTCCTCGGTGCATTGTACCCCTCGGGCTTCAAATTGCACCTCTGCCAAAATAACGCATTTTTATCCCTTATAGTATAATGTACTATTAAAATGCATTTGTATGACACACATTATTTCGCTACTCTAACCCGACATAATTATTTTCACATAAGTACAAACAAAAGTGAACAATCTTATATGCAGAACTACATAAGTTTATGTTATAACAATGTTTATATCTATAGTTGAATCGCTTTCTGACGTTATACAGGCTGTCTCACATAAGACGGCCACTTCCATGTATCTCGCTTAATATGCGAGACACGTCAAAAATATTTTTTATGCATTTTTGGAGGCCTTTATGCTCGTAAAACAAATTTGAGATCCATGGCCAACTTTATAAGTAATAACAAAAAAACCTGTAAAGTACCCAAACTTTAAGGTGTTTTTTATTTTAAGAGATAGAGAAAACCTATTGGTAATAAATGTTGATTGCAAAATTGATACCTTTCGCCTGATATAAACAGATTTTTGAAATATATTTTGTGGTTAAAATTTGGGTACTTTACAGGTTTTTTTGCTTTTACTCATAAAGTCGGCCATGGATCTCAAATTTGTTTTTACGAGCATAAAGGCCTCCGTAAATGCAACAAAAAATATTTAAAGATTTTTTATGTGTCTCGCATATTAAGCGGGGTACATAGGAGTCTTATGTGAGACAGCCTTATATTGATTTTACTTCGGTAACTTTGAATATTCGCAGGTGGCATGAGATAACATTTTTGTTATTTGCTAAACTCTATATTTTTCAATTCTTAACTGTCCAAAATTACTTAAATGTATTTGTAGAAAACATTTTTCAAGAATACGGCGCCCTTAAGCAGGTGTGATATGTATTCCACGCTATATTCTTCAACTTAATAGATCTAATTAAGTTACTGACTGAAGACTGAATTTAATATTTCATACAATTTGGAAACAAGTTGATTTACACGTGTAAAACTTTTAAATTAGTACAATCAACCAATGAAAGTTCTTGGTATAAAGCTGGAAAATTGGCCTTTTTAAAATCAAAATTCCCACCAAAGACTCCCCATCTTCTCGTTAATTTATTTAAAATACAAATTTTTACAAGTAATGCAGGATGAACAGTTCTTCCGGAAGTAATACGTCGAAGAAGTGCGATACCATCAATCAATATTTTAAATAATCTGATCAACAATTATATTATTAGAATTTGAAATTAAGGAATAATTACATAAACAAATCTATATTCAATAGATAACTAAATTAAATATTAATCTAACTAAATGTACTAACGGAAAACCCTCATAGCTGGCTGGTAAAAATATAAGCACTAAAGCAAGATATAATAATAATAATAATAATAATAATAATAATAATAATAATAATAATAATAATAATAATAATAATAATAACAACAACAACAACAACAATAATAATAATAATAATAATAATAATAATAATAATAATAATAATAATAATAATAATAATAATAATAATAATAATAATAATAATAATAATAATAATAATAATAATAATAATAATAATAATAATAATAATAATAATAATAATAATAATAATAATAATAATAATAATAATAATAATAATAATAATAATAATAATAATAATAATAATAATAATAATAATAATAATAATAATAATAATAATAATAATAATAATAATAATAATAATAATAATAATAATAATAATAATAATAATAATAATAATAATAATAATAATAATAATAATAATAATAATAATAATAATAATAATAATAATAATAATAATAATAATAATAATAATAATAATAATAATAATAATAATAATAATAATAATAATAATAATAATAATAATAATAATAATAATAATAATAATAATAATAATAATAATAATAATAATAATAATAATAATAATAATAATAATAATAATAATAATAATAATAATAATAATAATAATAATAATAATAATAATAATAATAATAATAATAATAATAATAATAATAATAATAATAATAATAATAATAATAATAATAATAATAATAATAATAATAATAATAATAATAATAATAATAATAATAATAATAATAATAATAATAATAATAATAATAATAATAATAATAATAATAATAATAATAATAATAATAATAATAATAATAATAATAATAATAATAATAATAATAATAATAATAATAATAATAATAATAATAATAATAATAATAATAATAATAATAATAATAATAATAATAATAATAATAATAATAATAATAATAATAATAATAATAATAATAATAATAATAATAATAATAATAATAATAATAATAATAATAATAATAATAATAATAATAATAATAATAATAATAATAATAATAATAATAATAATAATAATAATAATAATAATAATAATAATAATAACAATAACAATAACAATAACAATAATAATAATAATAATAATAATAATAATAATAATAATAATAATAATAATAATAATAATAATAATAATAATTATAATAATAATAATAATAATAATAATAAGTAAGTAAGTAAATGTTTATTGACCACTCATACATACAGATACACGTACATTTGTAGTCATAACTAGGTATAGATTCAAAGTATAAATCTAATCTATAATGCACACATTAAAATCGTCACAAAAAAATACAATAAAAGACAAGTAATGTAGGTAAAATGTAAAATACACATACGAATTGTCAGTAAAAAAAAAGTCACATACAGAATAAAAAATATAAAATACAATGAAAATGGCTGTCTACTGGGCGAAAGCCAAAAACTCTTCCACACTATAAAAACAGTGGTCTAATAGAAAGGCTTTCGAAAATTTATAAAACTGAGAGGTGGACATATTAGCGACCTGGAGATTTCTGTGTATAGAGATGAACTTATTGTACACCTTTATGTCCACCTTGTTGGTCTGAGTCAAGCGAATCCGAGAAAATGGAGTCATCAGATTGTCCGCGTGTCGTGTATTATACATATGAACATCCGCATGAGTTACATAATTATTTAGGTTTTTCCAAATATACAAAAGTGTTTCGAAAATATAAACACAGGGCAACGAAAGTATCATCTGCCTTTTGAATATCTCCCTGCATGGAGTATTCGGTGCAGCTCCATCAATCAACCTGACAGCTTTCTTTTGGAGATGAAACACCTTATAAGCATTGGCTGAATTTCCCCATAGGAGGATACAGTAGGTCAAATGGCTATGAATAATACTGAAGTAGGTACTTCGAAGGACATATCTTGGCAAGCATAAGGCTAACCGACGGAGAGCAAATACGTTCGACGATACTCTAGAGCATAACGCAGCAATATGATGACTCCAAGTTAGGCTGCTATCCAGTACAACACCCAGTAACTTAGCCGGTTCGGAGGGAATTGACCATTTATCTGAACTAAATAGAAGTTTCTGAGTTTTAGACTCATTCAATTTTAAATTGTTAGCTGAAAACCAATTGTTAGCTATTTGAACGTCATTCTCTCCGAGACCACCTTTCGCCAATAGAGTTGTATCATCTGCGTATAAGATGCAAGAGCTAATAATTCCACTATCCGGTAAATCATTAATATATAATAGGAAAAGGACCGGACCCAAAACAGATCCTTGAGGGACACCATTTAGAATCGGCAAGATATTTGAATCAACGCCCTGAATAGAGACAAACTGTTGCCTGTTGCTAAGGTACGATGAAAAAAGGTTAAGTGCATTTCCTCTAATGCCATAGTACTGGAGTTTTTGAAGCAATATAGTTGGACGAACGCAGTCAAAGGCCTTAGTAAGGTCACACATAATTGCATTCGTTTTCACCCCCTCATCAAGGCCCTCAACAACGTCGTCAATTAAGTTTAAAAGTGCTTTAACAGTTGATTTGTTCTTTCTAAAACCGTACTGACAATTATTAAACACAGAGTACTTTTCACAATAAGCAACAAGCCTGTCCCTAATCAGGATTTCAAAGATTTTTCCTAAAATAGGAATAATTGAGATTGGCCTAAAATTGTCAACACAGTCGTAGTCTCCCTTTTTATACACAGGTGTGACTTTCGAAATCTTCAATGGGTCCGGCCAATTTCCCTCCTCTATACACTTATTGAACAGACATGTAAGTGGATCAACCAGCGACTCCAGTGACGCCTTAATCATGTAACTATTCAAACCATAATAGTCAAGAGAAGAAGAGTTTTTTAGCGCTAATATAGCTTCTTTCACATCAGATCCAACAATAGCGGATATAAAGAAAGAAGATGTCACGTTAAGTGATGTTTTGTGTAAAAATTTTAGCGGATCCACGTTATTATTGTCAATTGTCTGACTAATGCTTTCACAGATATTCGAAAAATACAAGTTGTAATCGTCTGGCATAAGGGAATTAGATATAGAATTAGTACTTGATTTTATCTCATAGTTTACTAGCCTCCAAATTGCCTTACTTTTACAATCCGATTTAAGTATTTCTCGTGCGTAAGCACAACGTTTCTCCTCCTTTATAGCAAATCTATATTCAACACGCAGTTTTCTATAAGCTTCCCAGTCACTACTGAGTTTTGTAGTATTAAAACGTTGTTTTTGAAGAAACATGCTTTTACGCATCTCACGAAGTCGCTGGTTAAACCACTTGAGTTGATAATGTCTACGGGGATCTGAAGCCCGCACATATGGAAAACATGCATTGATTTGAGCCACTAGTGAATCCAGTAGCAATTTTACCATATCGGTAGATGTCAAGCTATATAAATTATCCCAAGATATACTGCTCAAATTTTGAACAAAATTTTGAATTCTTTTTTCATTAATAGCTCTAACCATCCTTATACAGTTATTACCATGACAATCACGCGACACAATATTTTTCATCGTTATTGAGACAGCAAGGTGATCTGATATGTGCGGGTCCCAGACGCTCACAGTAACCTCCTCCCCTGAAAAGTTTGTTATTGCATTATCCAGACAAGAACTAGAGGTGGTAGTAACTCTGGTGGGTTCATGAACGCGATGTGTCAAGTGAAACATAGACAATACATCATTAATGTCCCTCACTCCCGCTGTACAGTCATCAAGGTCTAAGTTAATGTCACCAACCAGAATTATATGTTTAAATTTGTTATAAATGTAATCAAGCATATTAAGCAACTTTTCTTTGAAATTACAAACATCACCAGAAGAGGAAGATCTATACATGGAGATCACAGCAGTGTTGCTATTAACGATATGAACACCACAAAATTCAGCGTGATAGGATGCACAAAAGTCATCCAGGTGTAATGGTTTTAACTTAACGCTCTCCAAACCGAATACAGCAACACCACCGTGATCCTTATTGCGTAATCTACAGTAGTACGATATTAATTTATAATCTATTAAGTTGACAGCTACAAGCTTGTCACTTTGCAACCAATGTTCAGATAAGCACACTATGTCAAAATGATTAATATTAAGAAGCATTTGCAGTTCATCTATTTTACCTGCCAGACTCTGCCCATTGAGCGAGCAGATAGAAATCACATCACGATCCTCTGCGATGACCTTCTGCTGCATAACATTATATTTTTCGGGGCAGAAAAAACCGATTCACAGTAACTCCCAGTGGCCAGATGTCACTATTCAGCACAGTATGCGCCTCCGTTGCTGGAACTGAGATTTTGAAGGAAGAATATCTTTGAGGATTTCTAACTGTCAACTTCTCGACTATGACCTCCGGTGTAAACTGACGCAAATATTGTTGAAGACAAATTGGATCTGTAGCCACATCCAAATTAGTCACATGAAAGTATTTCAATGGAACAAGAACAGTAGCCTTAATTGGACAATTTGCTGTGTCGGACATGTTCCCAACTAGGATAGATCGTGTCTTAGCACGAGGTGTAATGGATGGATTGATGTTTTGCTTATTTTTAGAAGCAGTATGTGATAACATGGCTTCTTCACAAACCCGTTTGGCAGTATCACTATGCACGGCAGCAGACACTTGGCAAGCTTGATTGCCAGTCAAGATGTTTCTAGATCTAGTCTTTGCCATGGGACTGGAACGACGTTGCTTGTTGTTGGTAGCATCCTTTTCCAAATGTATAATTTCATTACATAGGGTCTGAGCTTTGGCATTATGTATAGCACTTGCTACCGACCTATTAGTAACTACAGGGTTTGACGAAGTTGTCCCCTCCGGTGTAGCAACTTTTGCTGTTGATTTAGCTGTTTGTTTTATATTATTTGGTTTGTTAATCGGTTTATCATTTACCTGAGATAAATTACATACTTGCTTGGGAACATCTGCAACAATATTTCTCTCTTTCAGCAGCAATAATTGTTCATTCAAAGACTTAATTGCTATGTCTTGATTGACTATAATCATATCCTTCTGACGTATAATCTCTTCCAAATATGATATCTTCAGTTTAATTACGTCAAAGAAAACCTCACCTGCATCATTATTTTCATAAGATGCTGTAGATTCAATCTGCTCATTTGCATGTGCATCCCCTACTTCTGCACAACAAACCACTGTACCATTGTCAAGGAATTCAACATGTTTCAAAATCTTCAAGCAACTCTTGTGAGACACCCTACCACAGCGTATACATTTAATGCCAGTACGAGCAAAATTCTTGCATCTGATGCAATTTGTCAAAATTTCTGCATTACTCTGATTTGGATCAGTCATCTTTACAGATAATTAGTGGGTCACACAAGACAAGAACCGTTGGTGCAATAAACTCTCTCCTTACAGGACAAAAAACAATGTAAACAAACCAAAACAATCACAAAATTTGTTTCTACAACTATATTTGAACAGATTACGATCTGCCAACAGCTGTACACAATCACTATGACATAAGGGACTATACCAACTGTTTTTTCAAAATGTATTTAAAGTCCACACAACAGTTTACAGAAGCACTCAGAAACAATGTCAACAGATGGAGACTTATTCCACCATCAATGATATATAATAATAATAATAATAATAATAATAATAATAATAATAATAATAATAATAATAATAATAATAATAATAATAATAATAATAATAATAATAATAATAATAATAATAATAATAATAATAATAATAATAATAATAATAATAATAATAATAATAATAATAATAATAATAATAATAATAATAATAATAATAATAATAATAATAATAATAATAATAATAATAATAATAATAATAATAATAATAATAATAATAATAATAATAATAATAATAATAATAATAATAATAATAATAATAATAATAATAATAATAATAATAATAATAATAATAATAATAATAATAATAATAATAATAATAATAATAATAATAATAATAATAATAATAATAATAATAATAATAATAATAATAATAATAATAATAATAATAATAATAATAATAATAATAATAATAATAATAATAATAATAATAATAATAATAATAATAATAATAATAATAATAATAATAATAATAATAATAATAATAATAATAATAATAATAATAATAATAATAATAATAATAATAATAATAATAATAATAATAATAATAATAATAATAATAATAATAATAATAATAATAATAATAATAATAATAATAATAATAATAATAATAATAATAATAATAATAATAATAATAATAATAATAATAATAATAATAATAATAATAATAATAATAATAATAATAATAATAATAATAATAATAATAATAATAATAATAATAATAATAATAATAATAATAATAATAATAATAATAATAATAATAATAATAATAATAATAATAATAATAATAATAATAATAATAATAATAATAATAATAATAATAATAATAATAATAATAATAATAATAATAATAATAATAATAATAATAATAATAATAATAATAATAATAATAATAATAATAATAATAATAATAATAATAATAATAATAATAATAATAATAATAATAATAATAATAATAATAATAATAATAATAATAATAATAATAATAATAATAATAATAATAATAATAATAATAATAATAATAATAATAATAATAATAATAATAATAATAATAATAATAATAATAATAATAATAATAATAATAATAATAATAATAATAATAATAATAATAATAATAATAATAATAATAATAATAATAATAATAATAATAATAATAATAATAATAATAATAATAATAATAATAATAATAATAATAATAATAATAATAATAATAATAATAATAATAATAATAATAATAATAATAATAATAATAATAATAATAATAATAATAATAATAACAATAACAATAACAATAACAATAACAATAACAATAACAATAACAATAATAATAATAATAATAATAATAATAATAATAATAATAATAATAATAATAATAATAATAATAATAATAATAATAATAATAATAATAATAATAATAATAATAATAATAATAATAATAATAATAATAATAATAATAATTATAATAATAATAATAATAATAATAATAAGTAAGTAAGTAAATGTTTATTGACCACTCATACATACAGATACACGTACATTTGTAGTCATAACTAGGTATAGATTCAAAGTATAAATCTAATCTATAATGCACACATTAAAATCGTCACAAAAAAATACAATAAAAGACAAGTAATGTAGGTAAAATGTAAAATACACATACGAATTGTCAGTAAAAAAAAAGTCACATACAGAATAAAAAATATAAAATACAATGAAAATGGCTGTCTACTGGGCGAAAGCCAAAAACTCTTCCACAC
The DNA here is from genome assembly GCA_037114965.1 of Monochamus alternatus. Taxonomy (NCBI): domain Eukaryota; kingdom Metazoa; phylum Arthropoda; class Insecta; order Coleoptera; family Cerambycidae; genus Monochamus; species Monochamus alternatus. The sequence goes on from CM073429.1 coordinate 29,410,805, forward strand.
TATAAAAACAGTGGTCTAATAGAAAGGCTTTCGAAAATTTATAAAACTGAGAGGTGGACATATTAGCGACCTGGAGATTTCTGTGTATAGAGATGAACTTATTGTACACCTTTATGTCCACCTTGTTGGTCTGAGTCAAGCGAATCCGAGAAAATGGAGTCATCAGATTGTCCGCGTGTCGTGTATTATACATATGAACATCCGCATGAGTTACATAATTATTTAGGTTTTTCCAAATATACAAAAGTGTTTCGAAAATATAAACACAGGGCAACGAAAGTATCATCTGCCTTTTGAATATCTCCCTGCATGGAGTATTCGGTGCAGCTCCATCAATCAACCTGACAGCTTTCTTTTGGAGATGAAACACCTTATAAGCATTGGCTGAATTTCCCCATAGGAGGATACAGTAGGTCAAATGGCTATGAATAATACTGAAGTAGGTACTTCGAAGGACATATCTTGGCAAGCATAAGGCTAACCGACGGAGAGCAAATACGTTCGACGATACTCTAGAGCATAACGCAGCAATATGATGACTCCAAGTTAGGCTGCTATCCAGTACAACACCCAGTAACTTAGCCGGTTCGGAGGGAATTGACCATTTATCTGAACTAAATAGAAGTTTCTGAGTTTTAGACTCATTCAATTTTAAATTGTTAGCTGAAAACCAATTGTTAGCTATTTGAACGTCATTCTCTCCGAGACCACCTTTCGCCAATAGAGTTGTATCATCTGCGTATAAGATGCAAGAGCTAATAATTCCACTATCCGGTAAATCATTAATATATAATAGGAAAAGGACCGGACCCAAAACAGATCCTTGAGGGACACCATTTAGAATCGGCAAGATATTTGAATCAACGCCCTGAATAGAGACAAACTGTTGCCTGTTGCTAAGGTACGATGAAAAAAGGTTAAGTGCATTTCCTCTAATGCCATAGTACTGGAGTTTTTGAAGCAATATAGTTGGACGAACGCAGTCAAAGGCCTTAGTAAGGTCACACATAATTGCATTCGTTTTCACCCCCTCATCAAGGCCCTCAACAACGTCGTCAATTAAGTTTAAAAGTGCTTTAACAGTTGATTTGTTCTTTCTAAAACCGTACTGACAATTATTAAACACAGAGTACTTTTCACAATAAGCAACAAGCCTGTCCCTAATCAGGATTTCAAAGATTTTTCCTAAAATAGGAATAATTGAGATTGGCCTAAAATTGTCAACACAGTCGTAGTCTCCCTTTTTATACACAGGTGTGACTTTCGAAATCTTCAATGGGTCCGGCCAATTTCCCTCCTCTATACACTTATTGAACAGACATGTAAGTGGATCAACCAGCGACTCCAGTGACGCCTTAATCATGTAACTATTCAAACCATAATAGTCAAGAGAAGAAGAGTTTTTTAGCGCTAATATAGCTTCTTTCACATCAGATCCAACAATAGCGGATATAAAGAAAGAAGATGTCACGTTAAGTGATGTTTTGTGTAAAAATTTTAGCGGATCCACGTTATTATTGTCAATTGTCTGACTAATGCTTTCACAGATATTCGAAAAATACAAGTTGTAATCGTCTGGCATAAGGGAATTAGATATAGAATTAGTACTTGATTTTATCTCATAGTTTACTAGCCTCCAAATTGCCTTACTTTTACAATCCGATTTAAGTATTTCTCGTGCGTAAGCACAACGTTTCTCCTCCTTTATAGCAAATCTATATTCAACACGCAGTTTTCTATAAGCTTCCCAGTCACTACTGAGTTTTGTAGTATTAAAACGTTGTTTTTGAAGAAACATGCTTTTACGCATCTCACGAAGTCGCTGGTTAAACCACTTGAGTTGATAATGTCTACGGGGATCTGAAGCCCGCACATATGGAAAACATGCATTGATTTGAGCCACTAGTGAATCCAGTAGCAATTTTACCATATCGGTAGATGTCAAGCTATATAAATTATCCCAAGATATACTGCTCAAATTTTGAACAAAATTTTGAATTCTTTTTTCATTAATAGCTCTAACCATCCTTATACAGTTATTACCATGACAATCACGCGACACAATATTTTTCATCGTTATTGAGACAGCAAGGTGATCTGATATGTGCGGGTCCCAGACGCTCACAGTAACCTCCTCCCCTGAAAAGTTTGTTATTGCATTATCCAGACAAGAACTAGAGGTGGTAGTAACTCTGGTGGGTTCATGAACGCGATGTGTCAAGTGAAACATAGACAATACATCATTAATGTCCCTCACTCCCGCTGTACAGTCATCAAGGTCTAAGTTAATGTCACCAACCAGAATTATATGTTTAAATTTGTTATAAATGTAATCAAGCATATTAAGCAACTTTTCTTTGAAATTACAAACATCACCAGAAGAGGAAGATCTATACATGGAGATCACAGCAGTGTTGCTATTAACGATATGAACACCACAAAATTCAGCGTGATAGGATGCACAAAAGTCATCCAGGTGTAATGGTTTTAACTTAACGCTCTCCAAACCGAATACAGCAACACCACCGTGATCCTTATTGCGTAATCTACAGTAGTACGATATTAATTTATAATCTATTAAGTTGACAGCTACAAGCTTGTCACTTTGCAACCAATGTTCAGATAAGCACACTATGTCAAAATGATTAATATTAAGAAGCATTTGCAGTTCATCTATTTTACCTGCCAGACTCTGCCCATTGAGCGAGCAGATAGAAATCACATCACGATCCTCTGCGATGACCTTCTGCTGCATAACATTATATTTTTCGGGGCAGAAAAAACCGATTCACAGTAACTCCCAGTGGCCAGATGTCACTATTCAGCACAGTATGCGCCTCCGTTGCTGGAACTGAGATTTTGAAGGAAGAATATCTTTGAGGATTTCTAACTGTCAACTTCTCGACTATGACCTCCGGTGTAAACTGACGCAAATATTGTTGAAGACAAATTGGATCTGTAGCCACATCCAAATTAGTCACATGAAAGTATTTCAATGGAACAAGAACAGTAGCCTTAATTGGACAATTTGCTGTGTCGGACATGTTCCCAACTAGGATAGATCGTGTCTTAGCACGAGGTGTAATGGATGGATTGATGTTTTGCTTATTTTTAGAAGCAGTATGTGATAACATGGCTTCTTCACAAACCCGTTTGGCAGTATCACTATGCACGGCAGCAGACACTTGGCAAGCTTGATTGCCAGTCAAGATGTTTCTAGATCTAGTCTTTGCCATGGGACTGGAACGACGTTGCTTGTTGTTGGTAGCATCCTTTTCCAAATGTATAATTTCATTACATAGGGTCTGAGCTTTGGCATTATGTATAGCACTTGCTACCGACCTATTAGTAACTACAGGGTTTGACGAAGTTGTCCCCTCCGGTGTAGCAACTTTTGCTGTTGATTTAGCTGTTTGTTTTATATTATTTGGTTTGTTAATCGGTTTATCATTTACCTGAGATAAATTACATACTTGCTTGGGAACATCTGCAACAATATTTCTCTCTTTCAGCAGCAATAATTGTTCATTCAAAGACTTAATTGCTATGTCTTGATTGACTATAATCATATCCTTCTGACGTATAATCTCTTCCAAATATGATATCTTCAGTTTAATTACGTCAAAGAAAACCTCACCTGCATCATTATTTTCATAAGATGCTGTAGATTCAATCTGCTCATTTGCATGTGCATCCCCTACTTCTGCACAACAAACCACTGTACCATTGTCAAGGAATTCAACATGTTTCAAAATCTTCAAGCAACTCTTGTGAGACACCCTACCACAGCGTATACATTTAATGCCAGTACGAGCAAAATTCTTGCATCTGATGCAATTTGTCAAAATTTCTGCATTACTCTGATTTGGATCAGTCATCTTTACAGATAATTAGTGGGTCACACAAGACAAGAACCGTTGGTGCAATAAACTCTCTCCTTACAGGACAAAAAACAATGTAAACAAACCAAAACAATCACAAAATTTGTTTCTACAACTATATTTGAACAGATTACGATCTGCCAACAGCTGTACACAATCACTATGACATAAGGGACTATACCAACTGTTTTTTCAAAATGTATTTAAAGTCCACACAACAGTTTACAGAAGCACTCAGAAACAATGTCAACAGATGGAGACTTATTCCACCATCAATGATATATAATAATAATAATAATAATAATAATAATAATAATAATAATAATAATAATAATAATAATAATAATAATAATAATAATAATAATAATAATAATAATAATAATAATAATAATAATAATAATAATAATAATAATAATAATAATAATAATAATAATAATAATAATAATAATAATAATAATAATAATAATAATAATAATAATAATAATAATAATAATAATAATAATAATAATAATAATAATAATAATAATAATAATAATAATAATAATAATAATAATAATAATAATAATAATAATAATAATAATAATAATAATAATAATAATAATAATAATAATAATAATAATAATAATAATAATAATAATAATAATAATAATAATAATAATAATAATAATAATAATAATAATAATAATAATAATAATAATAATAATAATAATAATAATAATAATAATAATAATAATAATAATAATAATAATAATAATAATAATAATAATAATAATAATAATAATAATAATAATAATAATAATAATAATAATAATAATAATAATAATAATAATAATAATAATAATAATAATAATAATAATAATAATAATAATAATAATAATAATAATAATAATAATAATAATAATAATAATAATAATAATAATAATAATAATAATAATAATAATAATAATAATAATAATAATAATAATAATAATAATAATAATAATAATAATAATAATAATAATAATAATAATAATAATAATAATAATAATAATAATAATAATAATAATAATAATAATAATAATAATAATAATAATAATAATAATAATAATAATAATAATAATAATAATAATAATAATAATAATAATAATAATAATAATAATAATAATAATAATAATAATAATAATAATAATAATAATAATAATAATAATAATAATAATAATAATAATAATAATAATAATAATAATAATAATAATAATAATAATAATAATAATAATAATAATAATAATAATAATAATAATAATAATAATAATAATAATAATAATAATAATAATAATAATAATAATAATAATAATAATAATAATAATAATAATAATAATAATAATAATAATAATAATAATAATAATAATAATAATAATAATAATAATAATAATAATAATAATAATAATAATAATAATAATAATAATAATAATAATAATAATAATAATAATAATAATAATAATAATCATAGATAGATAGATAGATAGATAGAACGTTTATTGACCATTTATATATACAAACAGTACATTTATAGTCATAACTTATTAACTAAATAATCAACTGATATATGACTTAAAATCGTCAATAGAATAAAAGCAATGCTCCAATAGGAACATTTTAGTGAATGTATGGAATGACCTGACTGACTTCAATTTAATTTGGGAATGTCTAAAAAATGTATTAAATTTATTATAGAGGCCAATTAACATTTTATTTTGTTCGGTAATTTTGATTCTAGAAAATGGCTCTACAATATTTTCTGCGTTTCTTGTATCGTAATTATGAATGTTAGAATGTGTAACTAAGTTGGGCAAATTTTTATGAACTAGAATTAGAGCCTCCAGGATAAATAAACATGGCAGAGGTAGAATTTTGAGTTGCTTAAACAGGTCTTTACAAGAAGTATTATAAGATACATTAGCTATGAGTCTCACCGCAGCCTTCTGTAGAATAAATGCCCTGTGCGCATCCCTGGAGTTACCCCACAGAACGATACCATAGCTCAAGTGATTATTCAGTAAAGAAAAATAAACAACCCGCATAACACTATCATCCACAAAAGGCCTCAGTTGTCTCATTACAAAAAGCTGCGCCGCAAGCCTCGAGCAAAGCCTTTCCAAATGCGGGGTCCAGGTTAGGGCGGTATCGAGAGTAATGCCCAACATTTTAACTGGTTCAGATTTTACACACCACTTATCAGATGAAAATAACATATTTTGCGTTTTTGTTACATTCAATTTTAATTTATTTGTAGAAAACCAAGATTTGGCCGATGCGAGGCTCGCTAAGCTCAGCTCTTCACTACCTCTAGTCACTATGGTGGTGTCATCCGCAAAGAGAAAGCAAGAACTAGAAGGTAAACAAGAGGGCAGATCATTAATGTACAATAAAAAAAGCACTGGGCCTAAAATTGATCCTTGCGGGACACCACCTTCTATCGGCATAATTTCGGACTCAAAGTCATTGACCATAACATACTGCTTCCTATTGGTTAAATAAGATCTAAAAAGTTGTAATTCATTTGAACGAATACCATAGTAATCAAGTTTCAGCAAAAGAATATCTGTGTTAACGCAGTCGAAGGCCTTTGTCAGGTCACACAACACTGCATATGAACTCTCACCCATATCAAGGCCATCGACTACTTCCTCGATCACAGATAACAACGCTCTGACTGTAGAATACCCCTTTCTGAACCCAAACTGTGATGGCGATATGATAGAATATTTATCCAAATAGACCAATAATCTCTCTTTTAGCAAGATTTCTAATATTTTGGAAAATATAGGTAAAGGCCTAAAATTGTCTACAACATCGACATCGCCCTTTTTATGGATTGGAAGAATCTTTGCTATTTTGAAAGAGTCCGGCCATATGCCGCCTTTAACAATATTATTAAATAGGAATGTAAGTGGCCCAACAAGTACTTCAAGGCAAGCTTTAACTATTCTGCTGTTTAAGCCATAATAATCCAGACAGGCTGAGTTATTCAAGGAAAGGATAGCCTGACGCACATCAGCTTCCAATATAGGCGACATAAAAAAAGAAGATACTGGTTTGACCATACTATTTAGAAATATCAAGGGGTTTATATTTGTATCCCCAATACTATTGAAAATTACGTCAGAGACAGTTGTAAAAAAATTATTGAACTCCTCAGGAGTTAAGCTGGTAGCTACGTGATTACTTATAGATGTACGTTCTAAGTTTACTATGTTCCAGACTGTTTTGGACTTATTATCAGAGGCCATAATGGTCGTGGCATAATAGTTACGTTTAGCGGAAACAAGAGCTTTTTTATACTGCTTACGCAAATGACTGTAAGTAGCCCAGTCATTCTCAGAATTTGTTACATTGAATATATATTTAGCCTTGAAAAGATTCTTTCTCTTGCCCCTCAGTTCCTCATTGAACCACTTTACTCCACATTTAGCAGATACATTTTTTAAAGGGAAACAGTCATCCAGGAAAATTGCAACACTTTTCAAAAGCTCATTGCATATTATATTGGGGTTAGAGCCTAGAGAATAGAAGTTGAACCAGTTAGTCAGTTTTAAATGATCTAAAAAACAAGAGATATTTGTATCATTAATCATTCTTTTGCGAACAAGGGTTTTTGATTTTTTTATTCCTCGAGGATTCCTAACACAAATATACACCGCCATATGGTCGGCAATATGGGTATCAATAACACCCGTAGATACGCTTCCTGTGCCAAAATTAGTTATGACATTATCGAGACAAGACCTTGTATCTTTCACAATTCTGGTTGGTACATGAATATAATGAGTCATGCCATATGTAGCGAACAAATCGCCAATAAATCTAGCACTCTCCGTGCTACCATCAAGATCAAGGTTTATGTCTCCAATAATGACTAGCGATTTATACTTCCTCGAGAAAAAGTCCAAGATTTGGGAAAGAGCAACAATAAACATATTCAAGTCACCATGTGACGATGACCTGTATACCGTAATGATCAAACAATTCATGCTTTTTATCTCCGCTGCACAAAATTCAGCATGTAATGAAGTGCAGAATTTCTCCGCACTAACAGGTTTCAAGGAAAAATTAGCATTAGCAAATATTGCAACTCCCCCATGCTGCCTGCTCCCTACTCTACAATAACTAGATACCAATTGGTAGTTATTTAAGCATACAACATTAATATCGTTAGATTGAAGCCAATGTTCACTAATACACAAAATATCAAACGAGTTATCATTTAACAGAGCATTAAACTCACATATTTTGTTAGAAAAACCTTGGGCATTGACGTGTAGCACCGAAAACCCTCCTGAACACCCCCTGGACCTTCTAGGTAGATCACCCATCCGTTCCAAGGCAAACGTCTCACTTATGGAGGACTCTGGCGCGAAAAAACCGATTCAATATAACACCAGTGGGCCATATATTAACATCCAAAATATGGGGAGACTGATTTTCAGGAACCGTTATTTTAAAGGAAGAATACCTGGTGGGATTTTTGCTGTTCAGCTTAATCACATCAACATCTGAAGCAATACTTCTCAAATAACCACGCAGCTCCTCCATATCCGTGTTTGGATCAAGATTCGTGATATGGTATTCAAATGAACGGACTACTGGTACCGCTGGAGCAGCCTTAAAGGGACACTGGCTCGGATTTTCCTGACAACCAATCAGTAAATTTCTGGATTTAGATTTAGGTTTAGGTTTCGGGTGAGATGGTTGCTGATTTCTATCATTTACCAAATTCACAACATTATTACAAATATTCTGAGCCTGCGCATTATGTATAGCATTTGATAGCATTTTCTCATTTATAACAGGTTTAGATGTCCCAGCTTTTATTGCGGGTTTATTGGGCGGCTCTGACCCATTATGTTTGCTCTGTTTCACTTGCTTGCTTGAGAAAGACAGCCCCTTAGTTGGGGGTTGGACATTACAATTATGCATGTCCTTCAGCTGCTTGAGTAGATCAATCTGTTCAGTAAGCGACTTGATTGCAATAGATTGATTAGAGATCACAAGATCCTTTTGGCGTATGATTTCCTCCAAGTAAGAGATCCTAAGCTTGTCATCGCTCCCTGCAACGTTGCCACTCACATCATTAGAATTTGACTTACTCTGCACCAATATAGGCTCATCATCAGTGTCAGCGCAACAGACCATAGTACCATCTCCAAGAAACTTGACATCTTTTAGCATCTTGAGACAACTCTTATGTGACAATTTCCCACATTTTATACATTTAATACCCGATTTCGCGGGATTTTTACATCTGGTACAATTTGATGAGGTGTCGGAAGTCGTCAAAGAGGGGTCTGCCATAGCTGGATTGAAAATTCGAATTAAATTTCTCTACCGTTGGTGTGGCCGGCGTCCGCCGTGTAGTCGCAAAAACAGTAAACACGCCAGAATACAATTGGGTTCCCAAGAAAAGACAGGTCAAACTGCAGATAAGACACCGAATTTGAGGCAACTAACACAGTAAACACTTACACCAACAAACAAGAACTAACACAAGATACAATTAGCAAATTAAAATTCATTAAAATCAGTGATTTACATAGACGTTCGAAGAGCACGTAAAGGTTAAAGTACTCTTCCACCAATAATAATTAATAATAATAATAATAATAATAATAATAATAATAATAATAATAATAATAATAATAATAATAATAATAATAATAATAATAATAATAATAATAATAATAATAATAATAATAATAATAATAATAATAATAATAATAATAATAATAATAATAATAATAATAATAATAATAATAATAATAATAATAATAATAATAATAATAATAATAATAATAATAATAATAATAATAATAATAATAATAATAATAATAATAATAATAATAATAATAATAATAATAATAATAATAATAATAATAATAATAATAATAATAATAATAATAATAATAATAATAATAATAATAATAATAATAATAATAATAATAATAATAATAATAATAATAATAATAATAATAATAATAATAATAATAATAATAATAATAATAATAATAATAATAATAATAATAATAATAATAATAATAATAATAATAATAATAATAATAATAATAATAATAATAATAATAATAATAATAATAATAATAATAATAATAATAATAATAATAATAATAATAATAATAATAATAATAATAATAATAATAATAATAATAATAATAATAATAATAATAATAATAATAATAATAATAATAATAATAATAATAATAATAATAATAATAATAATAATAATAATAATAATAATAATAATAATAATAATAATAATAATAATAATAATAATAATAATAATAATAATAATAATAATAATAATAATAATAATAATAATAATAATAATAATAATAATAATAATAATAATAATAATAATAATAATAATAATAATAATAATAATAATAATAATAATAATAATAATAATAATAATAATAATAATAATAATAATAATAATAATAATAATAATAATAATAATAATAATAATAATAATAATAATAATAATAATAATAATAATAATAATAATAATAATAATAATAATAATAATAATAATAATAATAATAATAATAATAATAATAATAATAATAATAATAATAATAATAATAATAATAATAATAATAATAATAATAATAATAATAATAATAATAATAATAATAATAATAATAATAATAATAATAATAATAATAATAATAATAATAATAATAATAATAATAATAATAATAATAATAATAATAATAATAATAATAATAATAATAATAATAATAATAATAATAATAATAATAATAATAATAATAATAATAATAATAATAATAATAATAATAATAATAATAATAATAATAATAATAATAATAATAATAATAATAATAATAATAATAATAATAATAATAATAATAATAATAATAATAATAATAATAATAATAATAATAATAATAATAATAATAATAATAATAATAATAATAATAATAATAATAATAATAATAATAATAATAATAATAATAATAATAATAATAATAATAATAATAATAATAATAATAATAATAATAATAATAATAATAATAATAATAATAATAATAATAATAATAATAATAATAATAATAATAATAATAATAATAATAATAATAATAATAATAATAATAATAATAATAATAATAATAATAATAATAATAATAATAATAATAATAATAATAATAATAATAATAATAATAATAATAATAATAATAATAATAATAATAATAATAATAATAATGATAATGATAATGATAATGATAATGATAATAATAATAATAATAATAATAATAATAATAATAATAATAATAATAATAATAATAATAGAATAGAATAGAATAGTTTATTGACAATATATACATAGTACATTTATGTCAGGATACAAAAAATGTAGACATGATAATAAAAACACGATCATTGTCGGTAGTTTAAAAAAAAAAAAACATTGAGACTGTGAAAAACGTTTTGCAGATAAAATGTACACATAGTACATTTATGTCAGAATACAAGATAATATAGGTATGATAATAAAAACACGATCATTGTCGTTAGAGTTAAAAAAACATTAAAACTATCAAAAACATTTTACAAATATCCAGATAAAAATACAACCCAAAAAAATTGGTAACAAACAGTACAGGTCAGACAGTAAAGGTCAAATACTCATGCACACTGTAGAAACATTGTTCAACTAGAAAACTTTTAGCTAGCCTCTGAAAAGAATGCATGGACATAACCTTGATATTAACAGAAGCATGAAAGCTCATAAATTTATTATAAAGATCTATATTAATTTTATTATTGTTCGTCATTTTTAATCTAGAGTATGATGATACTAGGTTCTCTCTCCACCGTGTGCTATAACCATGTCGGTCTGAATGAGATATAAAATTTGGTAAATTCTTGTGTATGTGCAATAATGTTTCTAAAATGAAAACACAAGGAAGAGGTAGAATACCATACTTTTTAAACAACGGTCTACAGTGTGAACCGTAAGGTGCAGAGTCTATGATTCTCACAGCAGCCTTCTGCAACACGAAAATTTTATTCGATCTTGGTGAACCACCCCAAAGAATTATACCATATGTCAATAGACTGTGAGTTAAAGCATAATAAACCGTCCTCATCGCATCATTATTCAAACAGGATCTAAGTTGACGCATTGCGAATATACTTGAAGAAAGTTTTGAACATAGGCTGTCAATGTGCGCTGACCAACACAGACCAGTATCCAACGTAATACCGAGAAGTCTAACTGGTTCGGACTTTACAACCCATCTATCAGAACTAAATATCATATTTTTCGTCTTTGCTTCATTTAACTTTAGTTTGTTTACATTGAACCAGTCCTTGGCCTTGCCAAGGGCTACTTCAATTTGACACGTATCACCATTTGTTAGTAAGGTTGTATCGTCTGCAAAAAGAACACATCGAAAATAATCTAAGGACCCAGGAAGGTCGTTGATATATAATAAAAATAATAACGGTCCCAAGACGGATCCTTGAGGCACACCACAGGATATAGGTTGCAAATCCGAAACCACACCGTTTACACTGACATATTGAAACCTATTTGTTAAGTACGATTTAAATAAATTCAAAACATTTCCACGTACTCCATAATATTCCAGTTTCTTCAAAAGTATTTCGGTATGAACACAGTCGAACGCCTTAGTCAAATCACAGAAAATAATAATAATAATAATAATAATAATAATAATAATAATAATAATAATAATAATAATAATAATAATAATAATAATAGATAAGCAGGAGGGGTCACCCATCATCTACGACCTTTGGTGAGTAGCGACACCACTTACTCTAGCTGGAGGGGTGTAAAATCGGACCGGCAGCACTGCGCACCCGGGAGGGATGAGCTACATTTTTTTTTCCCTCTGGTGCCGGCCGTCGATGTGTCAGGCCAACCACCTGACACACTGAAACCTCCGGTTCCAGATGCCAGGAGAGAGGGCCCCCACAATCGACCCCATTCGGATGGGGGTCATGGGCAAGGTGGTGGGGCCCAGCCGGACGGATTGCCCGTTGATGACCAAGGCCATGAAAATGGAAGTTTTGAGTGGACCGATGAACTAAGGGACGATCTTCTGGTCTGTTATGAAAGCAGCGAGCCCGGGCGAAGAGGATACATGGCGCGGATGTATGCTCGGTGGTGTGATATGCACCCCGAAGGCCGCGCCCTCACCGCACAAAATCTGCGGGATTATGTATCCTACCTTCGTCGCAGAGGCTATGAGAGGCGTCCTCATCTAAGGGTGAACGAAGTGGCTGAAGAGCCACGGAATGATCCCGCAGAGGCGCCGCGCTTCATTCCCCGAGAACAGGACGGCCTGAGCACCCGTCGGGGGTTGCCTTTCATAAAACCCCCGAAGCCCGCAGATCTGGCCCGAGTGGATACTGCGCTCCGTGAAGATCTCCCAGAAGAGGCTGACATCTGGCGCGTCAATTGCGCTGTGTACGAAGCCGCTGAACTGCTGACTCGGGTGGAGAGAGGGCGTGAAAATGCCGTTTCTCCACTAGAGGGAGCACGGCGGCGAGTGCACAAGATGGAGGCTAAGATCCGGTCGGCGAGGCAACACGCGTCCCGTATCCAATGTGTGATGGACTACGTGGAAGCCAATAGGGCTTTCACACCTAAGGTGAGACGCATCGCTACTTCCCTTAGGCGGGTCCATCATACCCTGAATCGGGTGGTGCTGCTTACCATCAAGCAGCATTCTCTCGACAGGATACGGATGCTAGTGGCTGCGAAAAAGTCACTAGTGAGGCGGTCGAGAAGGTTGGAGCAAAATAATTTGTTCCGTGTAAGGCCTTCTCGACTTTTTGAACAGCCTCAGCGTGTTGCGGACAATCCGCCGACTGTAGATCGGGTAGAAGCCTTCTGGAGAGATCTTTATGGCCGCAGGATTCCACTTGATAGAGACACTCCAGCCCTGGCACACTTCGAGGCCTTTTGTCAAAGGATTCGAGAGCCACAAGAGGTGTGCCCACCGATAACCCCGGATGAAGTTCGGAGATCATTTATTAGATCGAAGAACTTCGCTGCTCCTGGTCCCGATGGGATCAGCAACTTCTGGTGGAAAAAATTCACCAGTGTCCACCGTCATTTGGCCAGAATATTCACGTCCTGGCTAAATGGAGAGCAGCAAATTCCGGCGTGGTTTGTCGAGGGGAGAACCGTGCTTATCCCTAAGAGCGGAGATTTGTCCCAGCCAAAGAACTACCGCCCAATAACCTGCCTGAATGCGTGTTACAAGGTGTTTACTCGCATCTTGTACGCGCGTGTGCTCCACGCAGTGAACCCGGTTTATCAACGGATGTACGAGCAGCGAGGGTCCAAGAGGGGTGTAGCTGGCTGTAAGGAGAACCTGCTCATCGACAGATGTATTACGCAGGACTCCGTGCAGTACAAGCGAAATCTCTCAATGGCCTGGATAGATTACCGCAAGGCATTTGATATGACATCGCATGAGCTAATAATCCACTTGCTCCAATGCCTTGCGGTGGCCGACCCCATAGTGAGATGTATTAAACAACTCATGCCGCTCTGGAGGACCCGCTTTACCATAAAATCGGCTAATGCTAGGGTCCAGACAGAGCCGGTTTTGTTCAGGAGGGGAGTGTTCCAGGGAGATTCCCTGAGTCCCCTCTTGTTTTGCATCTCACTGCTGCCATTATCCGTTGCACTTCGTCGTACCCGGGGTTATAACTGCGGTACCCCAGGAGACCGGAGGCATAAGGTCACCCATTTGTTCTACATGGATGACCTTAAACTCTATGCCTCCGGTGAGAGGGATTTAAATCAGTCCCTCAGAGTGGTACAGGAGTACACGCAGGCAGTTGGGATGGAGTTCGGGCTGGACAAATGTGCACTGGTTCATCTCAAGAGAGGACGATGCGGTGCATACGGAGAGGACGCCCAGCTAATAGACGGAAGCATCTTCCACCACCTAGATGCCGGAGAGTCGTACACCTATTTGGGTGTCCCACAGCGGGGCACTCATGAGGTGGCAATGGTGAAAAACGCTCTCCGCGGCAGGTATCGGCACCGCCTCCGACAAATCTGGTCTTCGGAGCTGTCGGGTAAAAACAAGGTGAGTGCCACTAATATGCTTGCCGTTCCGATCCTTCTCTACTCCTTTGGAGTAGTGAAATGGACACAAGAAGAGCTGAGGCAACTCGATGTAGGGACCCGCAAAATGATGCATCTCCATCAGAGTTTGCATCCAAGATCGTCCGTTTCGCGGTTATACTTCCCAAGAAATCGGGGAGGCCGTGGACTCTTGAGTTTGGAGTGTCTCCAGGGCAGAGTGGTTTTGGAGGAAGCCTGTAAAATCATCAGGAGCTCGGATCCCCTTCTCTGCATGGTCCAAGACCATGAAGCAGCAGGGATAGGAGCATTTGTATATAAGGCAGCGAGAAGAGCAGCCAATGAACTTGGTCTCGTGTTCGATACTGAGCGGGAAAATCCAGACTCTGTCACCGAGTGGGACCCTGCTCAGTTAAAAGCCCAAATTAAAGCTGCAGAGACGCGTCATCTTCTGTAGCTACATAAGGATAAGCCAATGCATGGTCTCTTCTACCGTCATCTAGAGGGGCTTGGCTTATCTGAAAAGCTGACCTTCGCTTTTTTGAGGTCAGCGGGGCTGAACTCTGAGACCGAGGGGTTCATAATGGCTTGCCAAGATGGTGTAATTAATACTCTCGTCTATCGTAGTCGTGTCTTGGGTATCGAGGTTCCTGATACCAGATGCAGGGCCTGCCGCCAGGCGCCAGAGACGCTTATGCATCTCCTGTCGGCCTGTCCGGTATATGCGGCCACAGCGTATATCCAAAGACACGATTCAGCCTTACGGGTGTTGTATTATCATTTACGACACTCGTATGAGATAGACGAGACGCCAGTGCTGCCTTATGCTCCGGGGGATATAGAATCCGTTGTGGGGAATGAGAAGTGCCGAATTTATTGGAACTATTCATTCCCCACCCTCAGGCAAATTCAAGCCAATAAGCCTGATGTAGTCCTCCTCGACCACCAACTTAGGACGATGTTTGTGATTGAGTTCTCGGCTCACCAACTTAGGACGATGTTTGTGATTGAGTTCTCGGCTCCCGCAGAGAACAACATCGTCCTAAAAGAGGAGGAAAAACGGAGGAAGTATCGAGATCTTCTCTCCGAGCTCCGCAGGCTGTATCCAGACCACTCTGTTAAGATTGTGGTGCTCATTATAGGCGTCCTGGGTGGAATGAGACATACGTTGCTTTCTGAGTTAAAGATCATACCGGCTTGCCGAAATTCGGCAGAGATCTTAGCCGGCAGAATGCAGAAGGCAATCGTCCTTGGTTCGCTACGTCTACTCAGAACGCACGATTTACGGGCGCAATGATTACTGACTCCACGGAGTGGAGAGTGGTCATTGCTTGACTCTTCAGAACATCTCCGAATGTGTCGGAGCTTCGGAAGGTGTTACTGGAAAAAAAAAAAAAAAAAAAAAAAAAAAAAATAATAATAATAATAATAATAATAATAATAATAATAATAATAATAATAATAATAATAATAATAATAATAATAATAATAATAATAATAATAATAATAATAATAATAATAATTAGTGCCTTTATTTTACATTACAATTAACGCATATACAATGAACTTATAAAGGGGATGGCGAAGTTCACGTGTTACGTGCTCTTCCACTTAACCATCCATAAACTAACTAAAATAAACTAACAAAAAAAAAACGTATTGAAAACAAAGAAAATACAAACAGATCTACTACAAAATACTTATGCTAATACAGATATAGTACTCGTATAAGTAATTATCATCATTCGAAGGAGAACTACTGACGTTGGGCTCGCAAATATTTTTTATATTTATGTTTAAAGCAACTAATACTGCATGAACATTTGATGCTCTGGGGAATATCATTGAAAATTTTAACTGCAACATATGAAAATGAATGCTGAAATTGACTTGTGGAATGTTTTGGAATAATGTGGAGGGCAGAGTGTCTCGTGGAGCGGGTGTGAACATCGCGCATTTTTGTTAATTTTTCATAAAGGTACGATGGTGACTGTGACGCATTTACTTTATATACTAAGGATGCTACATGTAGGCAAAACCTCTCGTCCAGATTTAACCACTGACTTTCACGAAATTTGTCAGAAATGTGATCGAATTTCCGCAAATTGTAACAATATATCAAACAAGAATTTTGAATATTTTGTAAAGTTTGCTTGTTATTTTTTGTTAAGGCAGACCAATATATTTCATTACAATAGGTGATATATGGCTGAATTAATGAATTACATAAACGAAGTTTTATGTCACTGTTTAAATAATTTTTATGTAAATACAACTGTTTCAGTTTAGAATAAGAACGTTTCACCAAATAATTAACGTGACTAGAAAACCTCATATCATCATTCAAATAGAGTCCCAAATTCTTACATGTAGTTGTAAGTGTCAATAATTTATTATTAATACGCAAGTCAAAGAACTCACTACTCGCAGCCTCCTTCCGATGTCGACCAAATAACATGACTTGAGTTTTTTGTTCATTAAGATACAGAGAATGAGCAATATGCATTAGTATTTTAATTACAATTAAATAATTAAACGCTACTACTCGTAGTACCAATAAATTGAAATAATGTATACCTAGTGCACTAATAATCAAATTTCTAGTTAATTCATAATATTAAACCGTAATTTGTCATGATTTCCATGAGACTGTTGGGCATATCCGTTTAACATTATCATTTCAACATCATTTTAACATTATCAATTGAACAAAATATTTTTATACCATCGGGGTATAACAAATAACGTACATTTAACTCAGAAGCAACGTCGTTAATGAATAATGCAAACATCAAGGGTCCAAGGATAGAACTCTGCTGGCCACCTGATATCTGTGCTCGATAGATTCAACTCCGAAAATTGGACAAAGTGAGTTTAAAGAAAATCTGACGATAGTCCAAAAGCCCTCAATTTAGATATTAATGGTCCATGGTCGATCAAATGCCTTCGAAAGACAGGACATGGTGTATAGCAAATCCAAAAACCTTACCAAAGTTACACAGTATAGAAATACGTCGATAATTAGTTCTTGGTATAAAGCAGGAAAATTGGCTTTTTAAAAATTAAAATCCCCACCAGAGACGGGAGCTACTTCTCGTTAATTTATTTAGAATAGAAGTGTTGACAAGTAACGCAGGATGAAAATTTTTTTCCGGAAGTAGGTAATATGTCGAAGGAGTGCGATACCACACAATCAATATTGGAGATCTCGATCAAGAGTTCCATGGAAACAATTTGAGGTGAATGAACAATTACATAGGCAAAGCAAAGCTTCAATAAATATCTAAATTAAAATTTAATCTAGCTAAATGTACTAACGGAAAACCGACATACCTGGCATAATAAAATAATTTTTAGGGTTAACTATGACTAAGTACAAAAATTTTAACCACGTGCTCAGGGAGGCCTAAAAGACAATAAAAAATTTATTTCGGAATTCTACCTCGATGTTTTAAAAATGGAGCAAAACCCTTTTTTCCTACGGAAAGTTGACGCCTATGTCGATCAGTCATCGTCCAAGATGGCTACATATGTCAACTATCATGCGGTCGTTTCTCACAACGTTGCCGAATGTAGAAACAACGAAAGTAAACATTTTTATTAATAATAATACCTAAGTACGTGATAGATAACAGTTAATCCGTTTAGCAACAGTATTTTGCATTCGTTTTTCGTTCCTTCGTTCCAAACTGCCAAAACTTCATTTTCACTCATTACAGGTCCGTCAGAATTACTCGCCATAAAATACACACTTTAAAATTCCTTGTAACTTCTTTTTTACTTAGTGACATAAAAATAAAGCATTTTTAATCTACAATAATAGATATACGTACCCACAGAAAAAAAGTATTTTTTTATTTATGAAATGGTCGAGGGAAATAAAACAGAAAATAATTCAACTTTCTTGAAATCTCCAAATATCAGTCCTGGAAGTATCAGTAAGGTAGGTTTTATTCTGAGTGCTACTATATCGCGTTTCTCATTAAATAATCTAGTATTTTGTAAATAAAACTTTCTTTAAAAGCGCCGTAAATCGTTACACGTGGCAACGCGGTGCTCTGTCATTACCTTTGACAACTTTCACTTTGGCAGAATATACCTAACCTCGCAGCTGACAGGGGGCATAGTCGCCGAGAAATTGGGGGTTAATAATGTTTTGAAAATAATTTTTTTTCGCTTTATAAATAAGTTTGGAATTTTTTTGAAGGGTGATACCGTTAATTCTGAATTTTTCCTATCCCCTCTTAAAATATTTCTACTAAGTCATAGTTAACCCTGTATAATATTGCAACAGTTAACAAGAAACATTCCAACGATAATACCGATTATTTTATCAACATTCTTGGTCGATTTCCCAGTATGCAACTAAAAATAATTAAATTTTAACCGAAAAGGAAAATATGTAAAAAAAATCAAATTAAAAAATTTTAGTGTTAAGAAGAGAATAATATCACTGTACATTTACGAAATTTTTCATTTTATATGTCTGGTTATTATTATATACATATTAATAAAGTTTGCTCTCAGCAAGAATGCTTTTAAATCTACATAAAGTTTTAGAAGTTTACTGGGTCACATATTTTAAAACTTTAAATTCTAACTGGTAAATGTTATTAAACTTTCAAATGTCAAACAAAATAACGGCATTAATCTTTAAAGGGATTCAAACTTTGTGATAGCTTTGAGAAAAGTTTAAAGGAATTTATCAGAGGTAAGGTATTGAATTCTCATGACATCTCACTCCCTGTTGATTTCCTAGACAATAAAATATGCAGTATGCAGACAGTCCAAAAGCAAAATAAATACTTCTCTTTCGATATAAGTTTACCTTTTAGTACCTAATTTTTTACGTAATTGATCAGTTAATTACTTTCCAGGTAGAAGAAAATCATGGTTTCATGTGTGAATGAGATACAGTAGGCGAATTATTTATCGTGAAAAATTGCAGCTCTTTCAGGACCGTTCACAAAACATACAGAAAAACTAACTGTAAAAGTGTACTAATAATAAATAATTATCTACTGCTGCCATTGTCCTTCAAGATGTAGTTATAATAGGCTGTAAAAAAGAGTATCTAAGCAATAATACTTTTATAAAAAATATTTTCATTGGAAGCTGGCTGAAATCAAGAAATAATATGCATTCGTATATTCATTACAATAAGATAATTGATCACTACTACTCGTAGCACCAACAAATTAAAATAATGTATACCTAATAGACTACTAATCAAATTTCCATTTAATCTAATATATAAAATTCTCGTGTCACAGTTTTAGACACCATACTCCTCGGAAACGGCTTGACCGATTTTTATGAAATTTTATATGTATATTCGGTAGGTCTGAGAATCGGTCGTAATCTATTTTTCATACCCCTAAGTGATAAAGGTGGTCCACCCCAAACATTTTTTTTTTATTTTTTGGACAAAATTTTTTATTTTTTTATGATGTGGCATTAAAAAATACATACAGCCCTTAATTTTCACCCTTCTATCACAAACCCCTATTTTTTAATAGCCATTTTAGTAATTTAATCATTTTTAATCCTGGTAGATGGGGGGATAAGTGATCGATTATCACTAGATCAGTTATCCCCACCAGGCGTCTACCGGTGTCACTTCTCACCACAAACCTAGAAAAAAATATAGAGAGCGTTGGTTCATGATATAGGTCACGTGACAGGTGTCGCGTTTTCTAGGGACCGAATGACCAGAAAATTTATATTTTGTTTGCTTTATGTTGGCGGTTGTGCAAATATGATGGCTGCATTGCAATATGAAGTTAACTAACTTGCTGTCATTTTAAATGTCATTAAAGAATGGGACATCAATGTGACCAATGAGATTCACGCTACAATACAACCAACGTAAATAGACAAAAACCAAGTTTTAGTGATTCTGAACCTTTTAGGGCAGCCATGAATTAGCGGTCGCCGACAATATGACACTGACACGGTCTATATTTTTTCTAGGTTTGTGCTTCTCACCCAGTAAACAGTATGGAGTAGGGATGAGAACGAAGCCGACTACCAAAATATTTACTAGAAATAATTCATATGGCAAAACAACGTTTGCCGGGTCACCTAGTTCCTAATATAAAATCGTTATTTGTTATGATTACCATGAAACTGTTGGGCATATCCATTTTTAGTTTTATTATACAAAATTAATACTTGTAGATTTATTATTTAAATTATTATTTTATTTATTTAAAATTGCGAAAAAAATACAATATTTTAATTAGCAATGTAAAAATTGCACACCTGAGCAGTTTTAGTAAAACCTCCTGTACCTCCGAAACTATTCATATAAATGAAAAAATGTATTTCTCAACAAAGGTTTCAAAACTAACAACGTTTTTAAATATAACCGCCAGAGTTCCTGAGAACAAAAAAAAATTAGGAGCGTCGCGACGCCGATGTCTGAGGCGTTACAGTGGTGTCTTCTACTTGAAACCATTAATAATCCCTAAAAGCTGGCATTTACAGACCATCATCATCTTTTTCTCCTGTAATTTGCCTAGCTAGTCTTAAGTGAATCACTCTATATAATGCCATATAAAATTGTGCAGTTGATGTCTAAGGAAACTTATGATAACAAAATAAATTCTTGCCATTTAAAGGGGTCACCCTGATAATTATTTTTCCAAATGTCTCGGAGATACATTTATGATATTTGGTAACTGTCTTATTCCTTATGACGTCTGTTCGCCGCTATGAAAAAAACTTGCAAATATTTATCACGTACGTCCCGACCTGGGGAAAGTGAGGTAATATTTACCATAACTTTTTGTGTTTTGACTTTTTCGACTTCTGACTGAAAAATATGAAAATTTCAGGGTTTTTTAGTAAACAAAGGTACTCTTAGTTCTTCATATTGATTGATTGTTTAATTTTTGAGTAAAATCTGTTAAAAAATAGTGTTACATGAGTTAAAAACGAAGAATCGAAGTTATGATTTTTTTTATCATAGGAGGTTGTAAAACACGAACAGTTCAGTTATTGACTTTTTGCAAATTGTTATGAGTAGTGTGCGCAACTAATCCCAGCATGATTTGTCGGAGACCAGAATAACAATAAAGTTTTTTACTCGACACTAATGAGTTCAATGTTTTCTAAAAAAAAATATTATTTTGATCTGTTTACTGTTCTTCTCTTCCTAAATTAGATAAAAATTTTACTGACATATTATTATTCTCATAGATATTTTTAAATGTTAATATCATATATTTAAAAGACATTCAAAGTAATTATAAGTATACTACCATTGCAGTAAGTGCAATGCTTCTTCGCTTACTCCAATTTTTAAATTTCAAAGCCCGATGGCTACCGTGATTTATGAACAATTTTTCTCAAGCAAAATTATACCTCTGTATTTGCAATAAAATTATATTTATTTGAATATATAATTTAATGAGCAAGCAGATGAGTACAGATTGCTAGATCGTCTCACCTCTTTATACTGGACAACCCGGTAATAGTGACTAGCAAAACGTAGGCAACCTAAATTTTGTATGTTCCTCATGCTTTATTCTTTCGATTGGTATTAAATTCGTTTGGAAAGCAAGTGAGCGCAATATTGAAAAAAATGAATTGCAGATTTTTAATTAAGGGTAGCTATGAACATATTTCATTAGACAACCCATTTGCGATATATTTGCTTACATATTATGTTTGATAAAAAATACTTTTTATCCGGTAAAGAGATGGGCGCAGGATGACCTTAGTTCGGATCTTAGACTAGTAGGATATTTAGAGGACGAGTAATGTTGACTGAGACTCTTGCGACTGTTGCATACAAATGAAAACCATGGAACTTTATTACGAATTTGGTAACAGTGGTGGTTACTCTCGGTCGGTTACGGTCCCGCTTGGAGCTCACACGTAACTATTAATATGGCCGATCGTCGACAGTGGTTGATTGGTAGACGTTATGAAGTATAGAAACGGCCAGTTTTATATAATAAATAGTACCTAAGTAATGAACCCAATAGGCGGATTCAAGACAATATTAAGAAAAAACCAGACAAGCCAGCACTAGGAACGGACAAACTGATATTTTTTTCTACTAACCGTTCCATCTAACCAAGCATCTCATAATGGAACCATAAAAACTTTTTTTCATTTCACATGGTCGATTGTTACATAAATTTTGACGTAACTTTTAATTCTAATTAAAAACTTTTCTTAATAATGTATGTTCGTATCTTGAACAATAAAAATAAAAATATAATTCTCCATGGCGCAATTTTAAGAGTAACAATGAATAAACAAAATTAATTTGATGTAATTAATTAATAATTTATTTTTGCTTAGTTTTATTCTACGTATGTTTTATTTTTAAAGATTTCGATAACTAAAACATCAGATTTTGTACAATTGTTTAGCTGGAAATATGGCGATTCTAACAATATTTTGGAGCTATTCCTTTTTAGTAGTATTCATGCAACTTTTGTATTTAAAAGAAATATGAAAAAAGCTCTTGCTCGGTCCGGATTTCCCTTATTCCGTTGCTTAATATCCCTTTGTTGTACTTTAAAGGATCCTTGTTAACCCTTTATAGTTCCTGAAAAGTTTAGGGCTTGGGATGCAACGAATGAAACGTTTCAACGCACAATTTCAGAACTTCTTGTTTTCTCTTCAGTCCTCATTTATTAACATAATTGTCTATACTAAAGTGGTTCCTTTACTAAATTAAATTAAATGAACGAATAAAGCTGTCAATGATACTAATTTATTTAGTGTAAACAACTTGGATGCATGACTATAAAATGTAAATTTTATAAAGACACATCTCAAATTGGCACATCAAATATCGTTTATCAATTTTAGAAATTCTGAAATAAAATTTTTAAAATCCATTATTTTATTTATTTTTAAATTATAAATAATGTGCGGAATTGTATTACCATCTGGGGCGTATAACACAAGCACTACAATTGTAACAATTGTAGAATATTACTTGTTGAATTGTTAAAATTCTGTAACACACCGAAACCTGTAGCTACATGTGCCGAACTTGTAATTACGGAGAAATTTCTACACTTGTAGAGCTGTTCTGTAACTCAACGAGAACACTAACAAGTTTGTGTTACCGATTTTATTAAAATTGTAAAAGAATTTTCACCATGGGTAGAATCTCCTACAAGTGTAATAAATACGTTGCTCAACGCAGTCGTGCTAAAATGTGCTCAAGTGAATCTAGTGAAGAAGAAAATGCTGAGAGAGTTGAATATCATTTTAGAGACCGAACAGACTTTGTTTTCCTGTCTGACGATGAGTGTGTAGAAAGATTTCGACTGAATAGAGTACAATTTAGGAATCTTCTTCAATATCTTTCTCCATCTCTTGGAAATAATAGTAATCGTTGGTAAAAGTTTTTAAAAACATTTATCCTTATTCCATAATTATTGCAGCATAATAATTAATTACTTTATTAGAATTCACGGAAATAAAACATTAATTTAAGTCATAATATGTACAGAGTGATGCATTATACTGTAAAATACATTACCTCGGAAACGGTGGCATAATAGCTATTTATGCCATCATTTACGAAATGCCTAATTTTGTGTAACGCGTGCAATTTTTGCGGAACGAACGAAGTGAGAATTTGGAAAACATAAATTTAGTTTGTTGCTGTTACTTCATATTAGTTGTCAGTTTGACATTTTGTAAAAAAGTCTAGACGGAAGGTTTTAAGCGAGATTGATATATTTTTAGTTTTATTTTTAAAAAATGAGTGATTCAAGTTCTGAAGAGCTACCAAGTGATATTGAAGAGGCAGCAGGTAATGCTCTATTATCAGTAATTCCCAAAAAGTCAAAGGCAGTTTATGATTTGGCATACGAAAAATTTGTTACGTGGTGTGATGAGAAGAAAATTAAACATGTTAATGAGAAAGTTTTACTTGCATATTTTGAGGGTAAGAAAGATCTAAAAGTTTCCACATTATGACACTTTACTCAATGTTAAGGTCTGAACTAAATCTGAAAAGGAATATTGATATTAAAAAATATACAAATTTGGTAGAATATATTAAAAGGCAAGCGGACGGGTACAGTGCTAAAAAGTCAAAAGTTTTTATTAAAGAAGATTTTGCCAAATTTTTAGTGGAAGCTGATGACAAAGAATACTTAATGGCTAAGGTTGCAATGATAATTGGAATGCCAGGAGCATGCAGAAAAGCAGAATTAACATTTCTTCCAGTTGAAAATGTTATAGACGAAGGAAGCCATTTTCGTGTTGATATCCCACCTTCAAAAACAAAAGTTATACGGCAGTTTGCAATTGCCACTGGAGATATTGAAAATACGAATCTTGTTGAAATATTAAGAAAATATATTAAGTTGCATCTCCAGGTTCTTAAACACAACATATTTTTTGTAAAATATGCGAATGGAAAATGTACCAGAAATCCTGTGGGAATTAACACATTTAGCAGTCTGCCAAAAGTTATTGCACAATTTCTTGGTCTTTCAAATCCTGTTCTATATACTGGCCACTGCTTCAGAAGAAGCTCTGCCACTTTCCTAGCAGACAGTGGCGCTGATATTTTAAAATTAAAGAGGCACGGAGGTTGGAAATCTAGCTCTGTTGCGGAGGGATATGTTGAAAATTCCATGAATAATAAAAAACTTATAGCGCAAGAAATATTTGGTGAAACATCTAATGCAATGTGCGCTGCTTCCCAAATAACAGCAAGTTCGAGCAATGAAAAAAATATGTCGTCGGGAATTAATTTGAATAATTGCAATAATTGTGTTATCAATATTTATAATAATTAATTAATTTATAATTTATGTTTTTAATTTGTATTATAACAGTTTAATAAATAGAATAATTCTTTTTGTCACTAATTTTGAAATACATTTTTCGTCACCAATTGCATAAAATTTTACTTTATGCAACTAGTTACAAAAAGTAAGACGTTTCATAATGTCAATCAGTTTTAAAAAGTGTCACTTTATATGTCAAAATTAGAAAAAATTATTTTCTGAAGTAATTTTATTTTTGGTCTGTTGCTTAAAATATACGGTCTAAAATAAACATATTATTTCAACACGAGGTGTCGAAACGGTCGCAATTTTGTGTACCAGCGACATATCAATTTTTATTTTTTAAGGTCTGTAAATTCCTAACATTTTTTGTCCACCGAATAAGTTCTGCATCACCCCGTATATATTTATAAACTATTGAACAAAAATAGCAGTACTTACCATATCACCTTTTTTCAAGTTTTTCCATAGTGTGTCCCTGGCATAAGTCCAATCTTTATCTACCGGCATTAGACAGATACTTTTGACAAGATTTGCCAGCTCTATTCACTTTTCTACTGTAACGTATCGCTAAAAGCACCAAAAAGAATGCTTTTATTTTCTTTTACTTTCATTAAGAACTGCATTTTTCGTTCTCTGGTTATTATTTTGGACGACATTGTAACCTTGTGAAAACAAAACGAAAAGTAAAATAAATTAACCTCACTTTACAGATTTCTACATATTCTACAAGGCTTGTAGATTATTAGCTATATTTGTACGAGTTTTTCCTATTTCCTACAAGTGTCGCGGTGAAGTTTGTGTTATAGAATATCTAAGGACTCGTAACTACAAGTGAATTTCTTGCAAGTGCTACACTTGTATGGCTTGTGTTATAGGTCCCTGGTGTCAGAAACTGTTACAAGCTAATTATACAAATAATATTTCTGGTTTGTGTATTATTTAATTTTAGATTCAAATATTATTAAAGAAACAACTATTTTTCTGAATTAACATTTACATGTTCAATGTAACTTGAATTCTTTCCAATACAACCATTCCAAATTTCTTGGAAATGTAGTAGTTCTCACATTATGCATATCTCTAAATATAAAATATATTCTTATCTCTAGCTGCGAATATAGCGAAGTATCTAGAGCATAGAAAACTTGTCGGGATGCATAAATATCAAATAATATTTTCATCTGGTATCGAATGAGTATGTAGGTGAATTTATAATAAAATTGTATTTTTCATAAGTAGGTAGAGAGAAGCGTCTATCTTTATGAATAGTATTTCACTTATTTGTCGTCACTTGAAAACTGGTTGAGTGAAATTTTTCAACATATCATCAGTGACGTACTTTTATATTTCCACTCTACCATTTTCATTTTTTATCCAAATTTTCCTGATTAAAATTTTCCTTATCACATTTTTAGATCAAGATATTATAATGAGCAAAACATTTCAACACTTTAATAAAAATAAAAAGAATTCATACATTCGTGTATAGATTGAATATAAATCACATTTCGGGCCTATGATCGAACACATTCAGTTAGCATTAACAGGCCTGTTAACGGAAACTGGTAGGTTAATCAGAAATTCGTATGATTGACACACCTGTTAAGTTTATTTTTCCCAGTTACTTAACTTGAGAAGTATCATGTGACCCAGTTATGAAACTGCTTGAAATAACCTGCCGTTAAATGTAACTGGGCTTTTTATTGGTCAGAAATTTTAATTTTATTTCTGGCAATTGACGTATGACATTTGGCATATTAATATATAATGTATAATTTTATTATTATTTGTCTATAGCACAATTCAGTATCAATTTATTGCCATATCATAGTTTTACATAATTAGTAATATACGGTATACCGTAAAAACTAAAGTTTGTCCTAAGTGGGATTACAATTTTATACAATTAAGATTGCTATTCTGAGTATGATAGTGATACCTAAATGAATATTAACAAACAAAAAGAAATATATTATTACCTAATATTATTAATAATTAATTTATGAATAGGAGAAAGCCACAATGACAAAAGTTAGGTACCTAGTTTTTAATTATTGGTAATAATTTAGATTCTATAAAGAGTAGGTATAAATAATACATTTTATCTTTTTTAAATATTATTTTTATTAGATAGTTGTGTTTTTGACAATAATTTCTACGGATTATGGATTACTATTAACACTATATATGCTGCATCCTATACTATCCTCCTATAATTATAATATATTGCAACATGGACTCCGCGACGACGTAGTAAGTTGTAATTAGCACAGTAGCACAGATCGCATGCCTACAGACACATTTTTTATTACCCACGTAAACTGTGTAGAAATATTGAATATGTGCATCCAGATTTTACAAGTTTTTGATCCTGATGAAGTTTTCTGCTCTTCCTTTTTACATTCTGCTTCCACTCTGCATGAATCTAAAATAATTTAAATAATTGCATCAATAAGTTAATACTTACGTACCATCACTGTTGGGGATTTGTTTGCTGTCCATACACTAAAGAATTTATATGTACTTCAAAAATTTGCCAAAGTACCTACTTATATTATCATGCGTTGAGTTTACTTTGCTTCGCAACAATATTTTCTAACAGTTAATGAAATTTAGCATTTCTTCATATTGGCATTGGTTCATGTGTCCTAAACTTCTTGCCATTTGTACCCACTGTTAAGTACCCATGATTTAAATTTTGGCATATGAGTGATGACAGATGACGTACGTTAAAGAATTAACTGCCATGACAGGGTTATCTGGCCATAATAACAGGCACATATAACTGGTTGTTCGATCATAGCGATCTTTCCATTTCGGTTAAGAGCTCAGTTATGCCCACCCAGTTATCGTAACTTAACTGTCATCGGTTACGCTAACCTGAATGTTCAATCATAGGCCTGATTGTCAGTTAATTTTGTTAACTGACATTAGTTATGTGACTGTAAAATAAAGGCAGATTCAGAACTTTTCTAAAAAAAAAAAAAAAAAAAAAAATGGGAATAGATACGTCATGAAAAATGAACTCCATATCGTTAAAAAATGTTCTAAAATCCTTTTAGTTTTCGAATAAAAAAATATTGAAGTTGTAGTATTTTCAACCTTTATATCGCTGGGCTACTGTAGTCCCTAGACAGGCGATTCCGAATATTGAAAACCGATTACTTTTTGTGGGTATTACAGTTTTTATGAGTGTAAAAATGGCTTACGTATATAGCGACTGGGAATTGATGGATATCGTTTTAATTTATGTCTTTAGGCGAACGGTTTCCCGGTAAACGTGCCAAATGCAGCTACTTTTACCGTGGCGTGTAGTGAGTGCAAGTCTAGTGCAACGCGAGGAAAATTTGAACCGAATCGTGGAAGAGATGGAGATCTCTTCCACGCGCTCAATTATATCTGTACCATGTACAGCGTGTCCAAGTATTAATACCAAGGGTTTAGACGAGAAGGATAGTTGCAGCTAACGAATTCAAAACGAACAAAAAGCAGAAACAGTTTTGTTAGTTTGTAGAAACTGGGTAAGTTGGGCATACAATTTTGATGTAACATCAGGTATTTCAAACTACTTTATTAATTAAAACCTCAAATTAATTCTATTAATAATTAATAACAATAGCGGCAGGAGCAGTTGAATTTGCTGTATAAACTAGGTGTTATAAAATGCTTTTTATTTTGTTCCTTGGCAATTTCTTCCCATTTTTTGTCCGGTCGCCGATTGCACGCTTTGCCGCCTTATCAGGATTTACAGTAGTTCAGTTCCCAGTGCCGTGCAGAAGTGTATATTTGAATCATTTTAGAACTGCTCTTTTTGATATTCTTTCGAAATTGTGTTTGTAAGAGTCCCCTGTGCACTCAATTTTTTTTTATATAAGTTCTAAATCACCCTCTATGTGCCGATTGATATGAGCTATTATACAGTGCTATTAGAAATGGGATGCATAAAATTACATTTTTCGCTAAATGCGAAATGTGCGTTGCTATATTTTTTAAGTGTCCAAAACTAAGATACTTGCCATAGAAAAGTTACCATCAACTCGTAGTGGTTTATAGAAACCACGTTTACACACAGAATATTTAAAAAAATAGTTGCGAGAGGGGTATCAGATATGTATGAATTCACTTCATTCTTTCCTATTTTGCATTAAATCCCTTGTCTCCTTCCATGTTTTGTTCCTCAATGCATTTCCAACTAAATTATACTACGTCCTCTTTGGTTTCCTTTTCTTCTTTTTGGTCATTACTTTTGACTTCATGTTCTTTTCATCGGTCTACTCATGCTCATTTTGTTTAAATATTCCTACCAGCTCACTCTAGTATTGATTGGAATTGACATTCTTATTATATTCAGTTCTAGGTTTCCATTCCCAATACTGTCAGTTTTGTTTTACTTTTATTTGGTGGCATTCTCATATTTTTAATTTCCTCGTTTTTCTAAACTTCTATGTCCTCAGAAAAGCTATTTACACTTCTGATTGTTTCTTCATTATGTATTCTATGAAAGCACTGAAGAGTGTCCGACTCATAACTCTTCCTTTTCTTAGACCTTCCATTGTTCTGAACAAAGTCAACCTCATATTTCTACTTATCACGTAGTTCTTATTATTACTGTACATACTGCGAATCGATTTGTATCAGCCTCGGTTCAACATTTATTTTCCCATACTCCTCCTCTCAGTATTGGTCAAAGACTTTTTTAGTGTTCATAAATGCCAAATATATTCAGGGTTCCCGATATTAAACTTTCCACTTTAGTATTCGAATAAACTCTTTCCAAGTCGTATAAAATAATATTTTAACCACAATTACCTTACAATTAGTCTTTTATCCACACATACGAACTGTCTAAAGTGGTACTAGTGTGGACTAGTGGAATAAAGTAACTTTATTTCACGAGTGGAATAATGAGGAAAGTAATAAATCTATAATAAATCAATTTTAATTTGTTTACTTATTAACATTTACAGTTATAGTAGACATTTCGTTTTTTGTTTTATCACATTTAACTACCTTTCTCTTAATAACAACCCTTGTAGCATTGTTGCCATCATTTTCGGAACGTATAACATCTGCCATCGAAGCAGCAATATTTTGTTGCAATATCAAGTTAGTTAGATATGGACTCCTCAATATAATTTTCTGCTACAGAGAAGCTCTTCCATCCACCATCCAATAAAGTTGTTGAAGTGCGCCTCATACAATGGCTAGTATATGCTTCTGGATTTGTGAAATTTAGGAATGAAGCAACTATTGAGTGTACCTTCGTCAATGTGTTGATTCCAAGAACGTAAGTACATTTTTGATTGATGTAGCTTAAAAAGAATCTATCTTAAGTTAAGCGAATTGGGCGCAGAAAAATAATATCTATTTATGATATAGGTACGTGTTAAAAGTAAGATTTTATTTTGTGAGTGAAGATGATTAAAACTAACCTTAAACTTAACTTGACGAACAAAACAAAATCACTTTTAACACGTATATCATACACTATTTTTTTTACAAAACAATCGGAAGAACTTTAAACTCAATAAAAATAAGAAATCAAAAAATACCACACAGATCGCAATGTTTATGAACCAAAATTTTCGTAGCAACCAGTGCTGTTGTTAGTTACGGAAAAAACGCAAAAATATTGACAGCATTTTCTAGTAATATTATAAGTATAATGAATAATCTCGATAATGAGCGTAACGAATCCATCCCTGCTGAAATCGAAGAAGCCGCCAGTCGAGCAACATTGGAATTATTGCCGGCGAAATCAAAGGAACGGTACGAAATCGCTTATAGACGCTTTTCGGAATGGTGCAACATTAAAAAGGTCCCTAAGAACTGTAACGAAAGTGTTTTACTGGCATATTTTGAGGAAAAAGCTAAGATATGGAAATCGTCAACACTGTGGTCAAATTATTCCATGATCAAAACTATGTTAAAAGTAAAGCAAGATCAAAATATAAACAAACATTATAAACTTATTATATATCAAGCAAAAAAGTCAAAAGTTTTGACGAAGACGCATATCGACAAATTTCTCACAGAAGCAGAAGACGAAAAGTATCTGATGATGAAAGTCGCAGCAATAGTGGGTGTCTTCGGGGCTTGTCGCCGGGAGGAATTGTGTCAGATGACCATCGACAATATCGAATATTTGGGCACTTCGGTTGTTGTGACCATACCAGATACTAAAACGAAAGTGTCTCGGACTTTCAGTGTTGTTGGTGAATTCTATTTAAACTTTTTTAGAAAGTATATGGCACTCCGGCCACCCAACGCTGACCATAGACGACTTTTTCTTAAATATATGAAGAATAAATGTGTGAAGAATCCAGTCAGAATTAACATGTTTGGTAAAATGCCTGCCGACATTGCAGAATTCTTGAATCTACCAAATCCTCAACTCTACACCGGACACTGTTTTCATCGTTCATCGGCGACATTGTTAGCAGATTCTGGTGCAAATCTTACTACCATCAAGAGACATGGAGGATGGAAATCTTCGACGGTAGCTGAAGGCTACATTGAAAATTCACTGGAACAGAAGAAGGAAATTGCGTGCCAAATACTTCCTACTGCTGCAAGTACTAGTAAGACCACCAGTACTACCAGTAGTATTTCTACAGAAAATAGATGTGTCATCATGTGTTGACAGTAAAACTAATTTAAGTATGATGACTCCGCAAGGAATTACAATTCCAAATTGTTGAAATTTTACTATAAATGATAATAGTAATAACTAGTTAAAATGTTGGTTTGTACTTGTTTAAAATAAAAAGTTGTTCATGTGTTTGTTAAAACGTTTTATCAATTTTCAAAACAAAATTGAAATAAACTTTGATTTACTATTAACACGCGTGTCAAAAAATGACATTTTTAACATCAAAAATGACAATTAAAAGCCCACTTTTAACAGTTTTATAGAAAAATATATTTTCTGAATATTTCAACAGCATTTACACAAAATCCTTCTTCTATACTTGTAATTTTTTTTTTAAATGTCCGTCTTCGTATCAGGTATTGAAACACGTAAGTAACTGTCAACGTACTGTACGTCAATAATTTTCAAATTTGTCAGTTCGCAGTATCGAGAGGCATCAGAAACCCTATTATTAGTGCAACCTAAAATAATTCAAAGTTCACTATATTCCTAACAACATGTAAAATGTATATAGATATTACCTTAGTCATTAAATATTCTTTATCGGAAGTCCCACTCAAAAATTCTTCAATATGTGCTCTCTTTAATGTTGCAGCTTTTTTTTGCTTTGTATTATCTCGATTCACTCTTCAAATAAGCAGTAAGCTCATTATATTTTCCATTATCTATATTTTTGTAGACCTTTATAGTAGTTTTCAACATCGAATACTTCGACAACATAGATGAAATTTCATATTTTTTCTTCAAATTAAAAATACTATAGCATGACTTCTTCATTTATTGTCATAACTCGTCTCCCTCCATTCGTTAAATTCGGCGAACGATTTTTCGTAGTGTTCCCTGGATGTCGCTGGCAATAAATGGAGAATTGCTTCTCGAGTTTCTTCGAAAACAGCCACAGGAATACAATTACTTTCTTGCATTTTTACCAAATTGAGATAGAACTGTTTATTAAATAATGATAATAAACAACGTACCATAGCAACCAGTAGGTATAACAAAACCTTCTACGTTTCATTGAGTACTAAGAAATATCCCCCCATATTAAATTTCAAGTAAAGTACGAATATTTTTTTATTAAATTGCAATAATTCTGACTCCACAAATATGATTGTGATGTGATTATGGATAAAATTTTGTACTGTAATCGTGTTTTAATTGCCTTTTATCCATTTAAGAATATTAAACATTATTGCGTGGATAAAATGCTTCTTACAACACTTTAGGGCTGGTACTTCATTTAAAAATTAATCAGACGATTCATTAACAGTGTTGTTAAACTAATCAAGTAATTTAATTATGATTAAGAGTTCATTTGTACTTTATTCCTATTTTAACAACTTGTTTGGAAATCGTTGGTTAACCTTTGTTGGCAGCATTGAATATTTAAAAAATAGTTCTAATGTACGATGTACCACAGAAATAAGAGAGAAATCTTTTAGGAACCTCTTCTTGAAGAGAGAGTTTATATAACCTTGTTTTCTTTTTAGTTTATACGTGTTCGGTGTTCAAACGCAAAATAAACCAGAGTTTTTTTTTAAAGTATAATTGGTTAGATGTTGTTTATGTGCAATAGTTGTGGTGACAGAGTACAGGACGAGCTTTTCTGCATTATTTGAAGATGAATGAAGAAAACAGTATCATTTGTAATTCTCTTTATTATTCGACCTGCTGTAGTCTTGTGGACACCGATAAAATCCCCAATTGTAATATAAAATCTTCCGGTGCTGTAAAATCTCAACTCAACGTCAATAAAAGTTGACTTCTAATGGAGACTTCATGATATTTGCAATAAATATGATACGCTTCAGGTTCTACTATTTATGAGCGAGTTTAAGACTTACTGTGTATTATCATTATGTAAAAGTAGCTTTAATTCACGTAACAAGTTATTCACAGTGTCTTTTTTAAAACGAAACCTACGGAAAACTCCTTATCATCGAAATCAACAAAATAATATTTTGTTTCTTGAACTGTATATGTCCTCATATTCATTACAAAATATATGATATCTTATTCATTATCATCGAAAATTTCATTTAACTTTTCGAGATCCATTTCACAATTTTAATTAAAAATAAAAGTAGAATGACAGAGAAACCAAAATGTAAGGTTACGAAGCCTTGATTTGTGCATTAATCGGGGGTCTATAGGTCCCTTAACTCTAATAGCACCACGCCCACATTTTAATCATGATTAATCATAATTAATGCCCAAAGTCCTCAAAAGATCTCTGTTAAATTTGATCAACTGTTAAAGTACGTTAATCATGGTTAAATGAGACTGAAAGTACTAGCTCTTATACAATAAATAACTATTATTCCACTAATGCACAGTCAACTCTGTGGGATTTATTACATACTTAAACATTCATCAAGTGATGGCCTATTAGATGATTTTCTTGTGAAAGCAGCTCTGACGCGTTCAATATTCACAGACGTACGAACCGTTCTTCCATGTCCAGGTATTTAAATACTCAACACAGAATTATTTCACGCCAGTAACAAATCAACGCTAAACTTTTTCTACTAAACCAGTACTAACACAGATTTTCACGAAAAAGATATTGCATAATATTGTAATGAACCGCCCTGGTTCATCCCGAATGTAAATTTATTTTCCGAAGATATTATTTTATTGTTAGTTTAAGTCCAGCGAGCGCTCGAATTTTTTATGAGTTGGCACTAGTTTGTACTAAACCGTCGATGCCCTACTCCGAAATCACGCACCGCACGCGCATCTCCCACCGTAACCTGTGGTTGTCAAGTGGGGAGTAAGTTGACAAAAGTTGAGAGCCGACAAGTTAGCGAGATAGTTCTCAAAAGACAGCTCTAAAGAACAAGTTCCAGAAGTTCTCCAGATCAGCCCGAGCAGACTAACCGAGCCAGGAGAGCCGCAGAGCCCAGCAGTGCCCAGGAAAGAAGTAAGCAATCTACCTTCCTCTGAATCCTATCCTTTTCACGCCGTTTGGGTGTTTTGAACTCATACGGGCTGGCTTGTACTTTTGAGGTAGTTTGGCTGTGCATAACACTGCTACCTGACCGAGCCGTCGACTGTCTGCCGTTTCACGACGTTGTCCTCATCCGGTTTGGCTGTGAATAACACCGCCGGCGAGTGATAAATACCAGTGAGCCTAACGACGTTTTGCCGTTGTCGGTTTGGCTGAGGATAACACCGCCGACGACTAATATACGCCGATTTGGTACACTGAACGAATACCGAAGTGTTTGGCTGTGAATAACACCGCGCTAAGAAGTCGTTGGTGACTAAGTTGTACCGGATTGTTCTCACCTAGGTGGTTTGGCTGTACATAACACCGCCATCAAAGGAGATACACCGCGTGCACTCATTTCTATCCTTCCGGATAGACATCCGAAAACTGCGTTATTTTCCCAAAACCGTCCTCTTTGTTCGCTTACTTGTTTTGTTAATAACAATTGCTGTATATTGTTACTCTGCACTGCTTGCGCTTTCTCCTTGGCTACAGTTAATTCAGAACCGCTTTTAAGTAATGCTTTCTATTCACATTTACAGGACCGACATAAATTCAGAGTAGATTTTTGATAAATCCATACATTTTGTTTTTATTTTCAGAACCTCGCTGGAACCGTTCTCTAGATATAAATTTATAGTTTAGTCCGTATTTTGTTTGTAAAAATTTCCTACCAATAAAGTATTTCATGCCGTATGTTTTACTTAAGGATTTTTCGCAGATAATTTATATTTTCTTTCAGCACCGAAGCAGAGCGTTTTATATTCTGTTTGAAAATTGTAAGAACATATTTTTGTCTAGCATTTTTGATTTTAGGACCGTTTATTTATTTTAACTGTAAATTGTAAGTATTTCCGTTTTAAAGACAAATTCATATAGTCTTGATTACTGTTTTGACTGACAAGTATTTGTTTCCATTTTACCAAATAAATTTGTTATAGAAAAAATGTGTTGTATTCATTCATATCAGTAACTTTGATAAAATTTTGATCTAGCAAAAAAGGAACTAAAAAGATTTTTACCATTCTACACTGACAATTCTGTTTATTTGAAAAGAAAAATATTACTACACCGATAAAACTAGTGTTGTGGCTCTCTGGAATAAAAGAAATATAACAGACCCCTGGAATTCAACTTTCTTCACTGTAGCTGCCCGAGTACTTACTCTAATCGAGGGTGAGTTCACGTGGAGTTTCTCCCACGTTAAACATAGAGAGACTGGCGCCCGAGACTAACCGAAAAAAATATCCTGAATTGCGTCTCTGTGACGTCACTCAACGCCGTCGAACACCGCTGCACGGTATAATTTAGTCCGAGAAGATGCGTCATAAATCTGACGGCCGCACTGGACTCCGGTAACGTCATATCCGGCGCTACGAAAAATTGAAAATAGTCGATCGCAATCGGGATTCACGACTGATCGAGAAAAAAGGTGCATCACAATATTGCAAAATTTTATAAATTTGTCAAAAATTATAAAACTAACACGGATTTATAACAGTGACAATTAATTTACTGTTTTGGGACAGCCGCCTCGATAAAATGTAATTCCCAGAGCCTAGTAATCATGACCTACTAAAAAATAATGATCATACACTTCATTTATATTTAAATCAGACATCGAAGTGAGTAATATAATATGGGGAACTCTGAATATAGGGATATTTTTATTACATTATAATCAATGTATATTGCTATTTTCAGACTGTTCGAAAACCATTCAAAGTAAAAGCCAGCTTCTGATCAAAAGTGATGTTCCTATCGTTAACTATGCTTGCTTCTGAAAATTTAAGAATTGTTTGAAGGTTGCAAGTGAGGATTATTAATCATTCAGAATGTTGATATTGATTCACAACTCAACTAAAAAGTGGCTTACTTGTATAGTAACTGGGAGTTGATGGATATCGTTTTAATTTATGGTGAAGTAAAACAAAAGGTTTAGCAGCTTCTCGTCTGTACGCAAGATTTTCCGGTAGATATGTGCCAAATGCACCTACCTTTACCATGGTAGTGCAACGCAGTCGTGACTCGGGGAATTTGCAACCGAATCGTGGAAGAGATGGAGGTCTAGGGCGTCCACAGCGTATGCAGCAGCTGAGGAACATATTTTAGAGATTGTTGAAGTAAATCTCCGAATAAGTATCGCACAACAAGTACAAGGAATGTCCCAGTCATCAGTATGACGTATTACACACGAGGCTCAATTATGCCAACAACTTACGAGTTCAAAACGGACAAGAACAAAAAAAAATTGTGTTAGGGGACGTGCCCAAATATGTTTAAGTGTTTTCACGTTGGACAACATTTTGAGCAGTTGTTGTAACATCAGGTATGTCAAATTATTTTACTATTTAAAACCATAAATTAATTTTATTAATTATTAATAACAATAGCGACAAAAGCAGTTGAATTTGGTGATATAAAATAAATGTTACAAAATTTTATTTATCAATTCTTGGGAAATTCTTAAAATTTTTTGTCCGGTCGGATTTTACAGTAGACTAGTTTCCAGTGCCGTGTAGAAATATATTTTTAAATTATATTCGAAC
This sequence comes from Monochamus alternatus, assembly GCA_037114965.1. NCBI lineage: Eukaryota > Metazoa > Arthropoda > Insecta > Coleoptera > Cerambycidae > Monochamus > Monochamus alternatus. The sequence goes on from CM073429.1 coordinate 29,448,803, forward strand.
TGCCCTTTTTGATTTTTTTTTACAAAATTGTATTTGTAAGATTTCCCTGCACTTTCAATTTTTCTTTAATAAATTCTGAATCGCCCTGTATAGCAAGTTATTTTCACATTAGACATTTTTCAGGTGGTACGTAGTTTAGAACCACTAACAAATTAAAATTGACTAATAATATCAAGTTGTATTTCTGTACATTGGTAAAAGTGTTTTTAGCTCATAAAACAGAAGCTTTAGTCATATTGCAATAATTTTTTAACTCTTTAAATGTTTAGTGTATCTTGTGCAATATTATAGAAACAACTATGCCATCATAATTAGAAGAAATTAGATATTGAAAACACGAAATTTGTCTAAAATCATTAAAATTTTTTGGTGGCTTCTTCTCCACCTTACCTATCGAAAAGTCTAATAATTTTTTTTATTATATGTATCGTTTCCTTAAAAAAAAATTAAACGTAATTCGGGGCGGCAAATGGATTATTATAAAAATTGTTATTTTTTACGGGTTTTCGATCTCGACATATCATTAGTAGGGTCGAAAATGTTGTTTTATTGTCATTGAAGGGCGTTAGGGGTTCCTAGGGGCAGATTAATAATAATAGGTACCGCCGCCCCCTTTTGGAGAAACGGATAAACTGATCGTCTTCATTTTCGGTATGGACGAACTACACACAGCTGCAATGCTGTGTACTCTTCTATCGCATGGAATGGTTCGCTGGGGAATATTTCACTTTTTAAAACTCGACAACCGGAATTCAGGACTGATTTTTCGCAGACAACCCTATACCACCGTGTTGGTAATGAAATAATCTTTATTTTTATTTAACTTTAATTTATTAACCACACCGGTGCAAGTTACTAGTATCGATTTACCTGTTTATACCTGCCTACCCAAGAGTTGTGACGGGAAAAAAATAGTCAACCTAACGTTTGCATATTCTATGGGCTTCATACTTTCGATTGGTATGGAATTTGTCTATTAACCAAACCAGTGAAATGTTTAAAAAATAATAATTTTTAATTGTTAATTAATCATATTCTGGACTGAATTTTTTTAGACAACCCATTTGCAATATATTTATTGACATATTTAATTGGATATAAAATACTTTTCATCCATTAACCAGCTCGGTGAAGGCAGTTTTATAGTGGGATCCTATACTAATATAAAACTGCAGAAAATTTAATTTAAAAGAAACATGATGTGCCATTAAATTTATTTGCCAATATCGGAAATATATTTTTAACTTTATCACCCTGTATCTTTTTAACCATCAAGTTTTGACTAAGGTAAGTTTGGCAACATCGCATTATTTTGACGTCAGGGATCTACTTTTGCCCTATGTTGCATTTATTTCCGGGACATTCACATCATCTTATACAAATTTTATATTTAATATGACTTGCGGAACTAGAATACAACATCACGTTCTTAGAACGTCGAAAACTGTGGGTAAAATTTCATTAACAAGTTTTACATAAGTTCTAACGCCTTTTTTTGTATGCAATGATTAATTGAGGTCCATAGAACTCTCGACATTTTTTGTATTAATTTTTTGTTCGTTTAGGAAACCATCAGTGCCTAATATATTTTAGGCGCAACGTAATTTCAGTATATACGGATAAATTTCGCTTAACTTACACTTACCAAAAGTTGGAAATCCTTGGGCATTCTTCATCTTGGCTTTTCAAACTTTGGGAATGTGTATAAGCCTTGAGATTCGGTTAATTACATCTTATTGATATAAATAGGTATATACGAGGGTCAGCAGAAAAGTAATGCACACACGACCGTCGATCGGGAACGAGAAGAGATATCGGGATGGGACAAAAAAAGCTTAGCTTCAAAATGATGTATTTATTTTTCTACATAATCCCTACATTAACACTTATACATTTCTCCCAACATGTGACAACTTTAATCATTCCGGTGATCCATTACTGCTTCCTTTACCTCGTCCTCTGAGGCGTAATGGTTATCTTTGAGTTATCGTTTCAACATTGGGGAAAAGTGAAAATCACGCGGGGGCCAAATGGGGAGATTGGCACGCTTGGTAGCCTAGCGTTGTCATGTTGCAAGATTATGAATTATATACTGCGTCGAATTCCTCATATCCCTGTGCGAAACTGTTTCAAGCAAAGGTACTAGTCTTCATTATAACGGCTATTGAGCCTGTAGAGTAATTTTAACGAAACTTCGTACATTACGCCCGTTTACACACGGTTTTTCTCACAGTTTTGGAGGTACGCTCCAATCGTAAACCAAATACACCCTGTATGTGTATATACAGAGTGAGTCATTAATAATGGTACATAACTTAACAAGATTGTTAACGTCAAAATAAAGCAATTGAGCCCAACATGTCTTATTTAATTGTTGCTCCTTTTCATTCTACAAGGTGTTAAAGTTGAAAACATGTTTTCGATGTTTTGCTATATTTTAAGAATGTATGAACCGATTGTTTTGAAAATATGTAGTCTTATGTTTTTTGAGGTGACAATTACGAATATGCAAACAGTGTTAAAGTCACGACTAGGGGGCGCTAGTTATACTGTACTGTCGATGTAAAAATATGTCTAACTTTTTGTATTTTACACTTTTGAATTTTTTAATAAGAAACTATTGAACTACCTTCAATTCTAAATATAAAAGGTATACCCGTTAGAAATCAATAAACTCAACCGTTTTCGAGAAACAGACGATTTAAGTTTTTGAAATTGGCGAGAATTAAATTGGAAAATTAGGGAGTCTGAAGATATCAAAACTGAATTAACAATAAGACAAACACTACAACAACTGAAAATTTTATTATGCATGTCTTAACAAATTATTAATCATAAAATATTCTCGAAGTGACCACCAGCGACTTCAATTCACTTTCTTAGCTTCTTTTTAAATTTTGTCTGACGTTGAATAAAGTTCTATGTTGCATGATAATTTTAACCGATTTTTGAATATGTTCCAATAGTTATTCTTGACTATTAATAATGTCTTTGTAAACTAAAAACATTTACTATTAAAAATATAGCCCCAAAGGTAAAAATCCATCGGACTTAAAACAGGACCGTGTCTCTTCCTCGTTCGCGGGTAATGTTCAAATGCGCTACATGCAAAAACCAGAAGTTCTACCATAAATATAAGGGAATATTTTCAAGAAGTAGTAGCAAGTCATTATTTAGAAAATTTAAATCATTTTGATAGTGGACATGGTAGTACGTAATTCCCGCCGAATCCCAAAAACTTAAATCGTCTGTTTCTAGAAAACGGTTGAGTTTATTGATTTGTAACAAATATACTTTTTCTATTTATAATTGTGTTATTAAAAAATTCAAACGTGTAAAATACAAAAAGTTAGACATATTTTTACATCGACATTATAGTATAACTAGCACCCCCTAGTCGTGACCTCAACACTATTTGCATATTCGTAATTATCACCTTAAGAATATAAGACTACAAATTTTCAAAACAATCAGTCCATACATTATTAAAATATAGCAAAAAATCGAAAACATTCTGTCAATTTTAACACCCTGTAGAATTAAAAGGAGCAACAATTGAATAAAGCATGTTGAGCTCAATCGCTTTATTTTGACGTTAACAATATGCCCTTAGGCTATGTACCATTATTAATGACTCACCCTATATACTCGTATACCCTGCAAGACAGGCGACCGTAGCGCTTGCTTGGATTGTAGGTTTAAAGTCACATTATCATTTACACGCTTACTATTACATAATTTCTAAACAAGTGGCATATTTTATTTCGCGTTTATTAGTTTTTACTAAAATATACAAAATAATCCTGGTCGAAGGATAATTTAGAAAAGTTTATCGAACTCTGCAGAAACTTTCCATGATTATGGAAAATTAAAAGTGCTGAATACAAAAATAAAAATCTAAAAAATCGGGTATATGAAAAATTCATAGATGTTAGACATTAGGCCCGTTTACACACAAGCAGAAAATTTTAAATCTTGAAAAGACCTTCCATTTGTCAAGAATCGTAAAAGTTATTAATAGTTCTTCTGCACTTATGCATTTTTTCATTATTGTATTCTGCTTTCGCATATATGGTCTAACTAAATTTAAAATGAAATCAAACGTTAAGTTGTCCATTTTTAAGTAATTTTTGAAATGTTCAGGATTATTTTTCGAAATTCAAAAGTGGATATGGCTATGACGATCTCTATTTTCCTGCCATTTTTTTAAACCAAATTTTTTTCTGAAGTAATAAAACATACAGGGTTAACTATGACTAAGTACAAAAATTTTAACCACGTGCTCAGGGAGCCCTAAAAGACAATAAAAAAGGTATTCCAGAACTTTAGCTCGATATTTAAAAAATGGGGCAAAACCCTTTTTTCCTACGGAAAGTCGGCGCCTATGATGAGTATCGACTGAGATGGCTTATGGCTTAGATCCGTAGTTGACATTACATCTGTCAACAACTACCATGCGGTCGTTTGCAGAGTTTCTAAATGCAGAAACGACAAAAATTAACATTCTTATTAGTAATAATACCTGATAGGTAGGTAACAGTTAATCCAGTTAGTTTTTCATTATTTGGTTACAAACTGGTAAAACTACATTTTTACTCACTACCGATAAGCACACTTCCCGTAGGTACAGTTAGATACAATGCCTATGTATTATAACAAAATCGAAGAAAGGGATGAGTAGGTAGGTTCTAACAGATAACAGAAAACGTTTAAAACCCGCGGTAGTCTTGTCCCACAACCTAGAAAAACAAAACGGCGAACTATATTGTGGGAAAATATCTGTATCCGACACATATTCCTTTATTTATTAACTACAAAACGTTTAAAATGAAAAAAAAACGCACTAAAAACTGAAAAAGAACACAAAGCTACAACGTAAACACAGGAATTAAATTATAACATGACAGCGAACCGACTCGACTGGACCGACTGCCGACTGTGGCCGACTGCTGCATGACGGTTGCTTGCTGGTTGCATACTCTGATTCTCGCATTGGCGGCGTTAAATAAGGATTTAATATAATATCGAAAAAAAAAATTTCGCTTTATAAATAATTTTGGAAATTTTTTGTGAGGAAATTCTGTTAATTCTTATTTTTTCCTATCCCCTCTTAAAATATTTGTACTTAGTCATAGTTATCCCTGCATAAGTAAACACATGCGCGACTTTTATTTTTTTTTAACTTTTTAAATTAGCAGAAACTACAATACGATATGGACATGTAATTTGGCTAACTAAATGAAGGAAAACTAATGAAGGGTTCTTCTTCACTTCCAACTTCTCCACACGCCACTTCAATACCTTCAAGTTTTGCGTTTACAAAATCATTTTTGGACTCGATGCTGCAAATCTCCAAGCCTGGCGTCTAGACTTCTTTGTTGATATTGTATGGTCGTGTGTGCATTATTTTTCCGCCCACCCTCATATTTCTACAGCTTTAAATCTAATTCAATTCTCAAGACTGGATTTGGATGATCGCGCGAAGTTGTTAGATTTTACGTTGTCTTTGAACATGCCAAACAAAATAAATATAATGTATTGAACTTTATTTCATGAAATAGGGGCGTTAGCAGGTAGAGTAGTTGTTCTAAAATTCTAATTTTACAAACAAATATTGCAATTGCCGATGGTGACAAACAGTTGAGGCTTTTAATAGTACCCACAATATAGTGGGTCTCTTTCTGCTTGTGGCTGTATTCAACCCCACCATTAAGTAGTCAGTGACTATTAGATGTAGGAACCTGCTACGTCTCACATGCATCCTCTCACTTATGACATATTGATGAAAATATGCTGGGAATCGTTAAATGTCTGGATGCATCGCTGACGACTAACTATCAGGCCTATGATTGAACATTCAGGTTAGCGGTACCGATGACGGTTAAGTTACGATAACTAGGTGGGCATAACTGAGCTCTTAACCGAAATGGAAAGATCGCTATGATCGAACAACCAGTTATCTGTGCCTGTTATTATGGCCAGATAATCCTGTCATGGCAGTTAATAGTTTAACGTACTTCATCTGTCATCACTCATATGCCAAAATTTAAATCATAGGTACTTAACAGTGGGTACAAGTGGCTTGAAGTGTAGGGCACATGAACCAATGCCAATATGAAGAAATGCTAAATTTCATTAACTTGAAGAAAATATTGTTGGGAACACAGACTAACTAGACTGTACCCATGCTATTCAATACAACGATACCAATGAAGCCTCGACAGGGGAGCAGTGGAGTGTTTGCGGAAGTTTGGCTCCGCCTCTTTTGACAGAGTCTGATTCATTAAAATGTATGTTATTATAATATTTGATGAAATTTTAATAAAGTTAATAATGTTTATTTAAAAGTAATGTGAAATAGGAAGGAATATATTTTTAATAAACTAACATAAAATATTTAATTATTTTGAGAAGTTTTGTGAAATATTTTTAAATCAGGGTTTAAAATAAAATTCTAGTTATATTAAAATCTTTATCGCCCTTTAAATAGTGTTACTTTATTTAATGTTTGTTGCTTTGTGCCTTTTAAGGTATTGACTATTTTTGTTTTATGATTTATTCTTACATCTACATATTTTTCAGAAATTGCTCTAATAAGTTCTAATCACTGTGTAATTATGGGGAAGTGCATTGTTGACAATTGTAATAGCCGATCTGATCAGAATAGTGATGAAATTTCATTTTTTAGGTAAGTAATAATCAGAAATAATGGAGCACGTTTTATGGCATTAAAAGGCTCTGCGCAGAAGTTGTACTGACATTTCCAGTATCGGCCCTGTTTTTAAGTGTCCATATGTTTAACAATTATTGTTAGCGAGGTAACAAGTATTTAATGGTTTATTAAATAATACCATTTGGAACATTTTGGTGATGCGTGTACTGACATCTTGGAAACTATAAGCGATACGAAAATGGGCAGTTGGGGGAAAAAAACTTAATGACGCTTGCAACTAGATCTAGGTTTTTGAGTTATTTTGAAAAATGTTAATATGGCGTTATTCGTCTGTAACTTTTTTATTTAGAGGATTTTTTAAATCTGAAAACACTTTTCCGCAGCAAATTTTTTTGAAGAATTTCACTGTATATTTAAATTTTCAATGCGACGTTTCGGTTGCAATAAAATTCAAATTCAATATGGCGCCCATACCAAAAAATTAAGTTGATGATTTCGCGCAACCGTAACTGTTCGAAATTCTAATATTGTAAATTTCTTAATTAGATTCTTAACTTATTATTATTTAGCAAATATAAATTATAATTAAATAGCAATAGCAAATATAAATTATAATTAAATATAAATTAAATAAAAAAGTTAGAGACGAATAACGCCATATTAACTTTTTTTCAAAATAACTCAAAACCTAGATCTAGTTGCAAGCGTCATTAAGTTATCAACAGAATTTTCCCCCACCTGCCGATTTTCGTATCTCTTATAGTTTCCAAGATGCCAGTACACCAAAATGTTCCACATGATATTATTTAATAAACCATTAAATACTTGTTACCTCGCTAAGAATAATTGTTAAACATATGGGCACTAAAAAACACAGAGCCGATACTGGAAATGTCAGCACAACGCCTGCGCAGAGCCGTTTAATGCCATAAAACGTGTTCCATTATTTTTAATTACTACTTACCTAAAAAATGAAATTTCATCATTATTCCGATCTGATCGGCTATTACAATTGTCTACAATGCACTTTCCCATAATTGCACAAAGAAAAATCGTATATTTTACAAAATAAATGTTACCACGAATGTCTAACACTGACTGAGAGCATGAAGCCAGCTGGGCTTACGGAAGACTTCACTGGCTTGGCCCTATAGTTGGTCTGTGGTTGGGAAGCAAAGTAACGCATGTTAATATAAGTAGGTACTTTGGTAAATTTTTGAAGTACATATAAATTCTTTAGTGTATGGACCGCAAACAAATCCCCAACAGTGATGGTACGTAAGTGAAATATTTCATATTAACTTATTGATACAATCATTTAAATTATTTTAGATTCATGCAGAGTGGAAGCAGAATGTAAAAGGGAAGAGCAGAAAACTTCATCAGGATCAAAAACTAGTAAAACCTGGATGCACATATTCAATATTTATACACAGTTTACGTGGATAATCAAAAATGTACCTTTAGGAATGCGATCTTTGCTACTGTGATAATTACAATTTACTACGCCTTCGTGGAGTCCATGTTGCAATATATTATAATTATAGGAGGATAGTATAGGATGCAGCATATCAGTGTTAATAGTAATACATTAGAAATTATTGTCACATAACTATCTAATAAAAATAATATTTAAAAAAGATAAAATGTATTATTTATACCTACTCTTTATATAATCTAAATTATTACCAATAATTAAAAACTAGGTACCTAACTTTTGTCATTGTGGCTTTCTCCTATTCATAAATTAATTATTAATAATATTAGGTAATAATATATATTTCTTTTTGTTTGTTAATATTCATTTAGGTATCACTATCATACTCTTAATTGTATAAAATTGTAATCCCACTTAGAACAGACTTTAGTTTTTTTAGGTTGTATTTACTGTCAAACTATTAATACCGTATATTACTAATTATATAAAACTATGATATGGCAATAAATTGATACTGAATTGTGCTATAGACAACTAATAATAAAATTATATATTATATTAATATGCCAAATGTCATACGTCAATTGCCAGAAATAAAAAAACAATTTCTGACCTATAAAAAGCTCCAGTAACATTTAACGGCAGGTTATTTCAAGCAGTTTCATAACTGGGTCACGTGATCATTCTCAAGTTAAGTAACTGGGAAAAATAAACTTGACAGGTGTGTCAATCATACGAATTTCTGATTAACCTACCAGTTACCGTTAACAGGCCTGTTAATGCTAACTGGATGTGTTCGATTATAGGCCCGTATGGCTGTTTACTAATAGTTTTTCAAGTGAAAGTCAAGGTTGCTCCACGCATTAACCTGAAATTCCGGTTTTGCAAAGCTTTTTTCTTTTCTTATTTTCTTTTATTAACGCGGACCCTAATATAGTGCTACGCTTTTTTCCCCAATGTATTTGCTTAATGGTTTTATCTTGTCAATTCAGACTTTAACTACCGGTATAGTTAAGTAATTGAAAATATAAAAATATTGGGACATGTGTAAATTGTGCACTTTATGGATGATAGCGCTTTTGTCAACAATTTTGTTACATCGTTACGTATTTTCTGTTTTTTCAATCTTTGAAATCTCAATTTTTCATTTGACGAAATGAATGATTCGTGAAAAATTAGTAAATATGTCTTATTTTACTTTCCTCGTATCTTCAAAAACAACGAAGTTAGATGAAGTTGAATGTTTAAATAATAACAGGCCAATTATGAGTAGATCTACAAGATGTCACTGAAATTCGTGTATTAGCAATAATCGGTTATGAAACGGAAAAACATTAAACTCTTAACATTAATTAATTAATATTAATTACTAACTGGCACAAATGCCTTCAACTGGATAAACACGTTAAAAGACATTTTTTTGTGTATTATCTGACGACTGTTATATTTTTTTGGCAATCTCTCTTCCAAAATTTTGATATTTTATACCGTTTATCGCAAAACATTATTTTCATGCAGAAGGGCAACATTTATTGCACAATGCGGAGAAGCTCCAACATGCATGAACCACATTTTCCTTTTTACACATTTTCTAGTTCAGCGGGTAAAATTCTTTGTAAGAAATTCAGATATATTTCCCTGTCGATTTCCGGAACTTTCAAATTAATTCATTTTTGATTTATATTTTACGTGCTTTGTCCAATACCGTTGTAATATTTTATTTACTTGTACCAAAGATAAATTTGCTATTTATGTCTGCTCTGTACTTATCTTATGTTCGTTTGCAGTTTGAAAAAATGTAAAGAGTAATTTTATTATAAAATATTAATAAATCTTGAGGTACATTTTAAATCTAAATATTAATTTTTGCCCATATTGAAAAAGCGCGTTTATTTATTGAATAATTAAAAATATCGTTTCTCACGTTTTCCTGTTATTCGGTTTTGCTTGAGGCTCTGGGCATTGCTATTTCACACGCAAACTTATCTAAAACGAATCAGAAGCAACAATAATAGTTTAATTACAGTTCACTGAAATTTTAAATAGAATATATAAGTAACGGAAAAGGAACCACGAAACGACCGTACAATATGACAAACTATATCACCTAGATTATCTGTTGCACTCTCATAGAGAAGAGGCATGCCTCTGAAGAGTCTCACTTCTGCAATTGTCTATCATCTCTTTGCTACCTATATGTTATTGGTATGAGATATGCTCCAGATGCGTCCTTATACAGGGTGGGCCAACGGAAACTTTCCACCCCGATTTTTTTGGTTTAAATAAAAATCTGGGAAAACGCTCGGACACATTGACTTTTGATTTGAGAGGGGACTATTTTTCAGTTTTTTTCATCCCCGTAGCTTTAAACTCCTAACTGGGGAGCGAACAACTCCCCAAATTTGAATAGGGGATAGGGGTCGTGCCATACCTCTTTTTAAAAGTCTTATCGAGTTCTTTATGACCTTACAATTTCGCCTCATTATTTTTATCCATTAGGTCTACACGTGAACTTTATCTAGCAAACTGCTGTTCACAAAATGTTCACCCCGATTTGTTTAGAAGTTTCGTTAGAAATAATCTCACCGGCAGGAAATATCCATAATGTATCCGAATATATAAACTAGCAACAAAACATCCGTTTTTTGACTTTTGGAGAAAAACTCTTTGCAAACTTTGTTTACTAAACATTGTCGTACTATCATTTTGAGTTTCACGATTATTATCGTTAGTTCGACAGATTGTAACTAGATTTAATTATGGTGTACACTATAGCTGAGTGGATTGAATTGGTTTCTAATTACTTCAAAAACAATGACTGTGCAAGACTAACAGCATGACAATTTAACGAAAGATCTATACAGGATGTAACTAAATAAGTGTAAATCATTTAAGGGGGTGATTCCTCATCGAAAAAAATATAGGATCTTTCATATAAAGAAACTTCATTGGAGCATCCCTTGTTAAGATACAGCCCCTTAAAGGGGGTACACAAGCACTAAACAAGTTACAATATTGAAATTAACCTGACATTTTCTACTACCAAAAAGACACTTAGCCAGTAATTTATTTGGTTTACCCCATGGTTGTAAGGTGTGGAAAACGCAACCCCTAAAATTAATTTCCAACGTAACTTTTTGTTTTATTATTTGTTTACCATTAAGAAAAGTAATTTTATTTCCGATAGCCTGTTTCATTCTAAAAAAAAATGTCTCTTGAATTTTTTGGCCAAAATAAACCAGTTCGCAGCAAAAAATTATTTTACGAACAACTACAGAGATACATCGTCATAAATGCGAACTGGATTTACTGTTATTTTGTAATTACTACCTGCATTAAATGATTAAAGGGGAATAATCAAAACTAATTTATTAATAACAAAACATGCAACATGTAGAAATCATAGTAAATGTTCAATATGTCTACCTTCACACATTACGCATGCGTCTAGACGTCGGCGCATTGAGCCACGTATTCGCTCAAATATTCCTGGAGTTTCTCTAATTACCCTGCACGCATCGATAATGCGGTTTCTTAAGTCCTCTACATCGCGAACAGGAGTATGATAGACCAAATGCCGCAAATGGCCCCAAGTAGAGAAATCGAAAATAAAAAATGGCATAAGGAAAGTCGCATCATTTTTGTCCAAAGAATATGTGGTTAATGGTATGATCTTCTATTTTGGGACACCCTGTATAATAGGGCAACAGTTAGGATAGGGTACCAACGCACTACAGTGGTAATTCAGTTGTATATCTGTTGTAAACATGAATATAATAAATTTTAGATATCTGAATATATAAACTTATTTGTGAAATATGAGTAAACTGCAATTTAAATTAACATCTAGCTGTTAACCTCAAATTAGTTGTGCATTGTATATGCTTCCTGCGCATTGTTACTCGTGTGTTTATTTATTTATTTATTTTTTGGTACCTAGTGTTTCCTTGATGTTTATGAGCGTACATAAAGAAAAATGAAACATTTTAGTATCCAGGAGCTGATGACATGTTGTGAACGTTTTCCGCAAGTAGCATTAGTCATTTTGAACTCTTATTACAACTATTTCAAACTTTATTCTATGTTGTGAGCTCTAAGAAAAACCACTCACGGTAAGCATGTTTACGTTTATGGGTGGCCTGTGACTATCGTATAGAAACACCTGACATGGTAGGTCTGCGATGTTTGCCGCCATAACTCTAACACCGTTGATAAAAAAAATGTTATGTCAATTGTGTGTAAAAAGGGCTCTTATAGTCCCGATACATTAAACATTTCCAAAACATGTTTCTAGTTTTGATGAGAATTAAAAATATTTTATTATAATATGATTTTGTACAGTGTCTTAAACTTGACAGTATGGGCCTAGTGTGAGGATACAAAACATTTAAATAAAATTTGGAACGCGTGGTGTTAAATGGGATGAGGTATTATCTTTAAGATTTTACAGATACGACTAAGTAATGACGTCATCAATTATATTTTTTCCAAACCAATTTTTACTGTTCAAAAAGCTCTCTTTTTTCTAATAAACTTTCATTAGAGAATTTTTTCTGTATTACTTCCCGTTTAAAAGTTATAAGCAATGTCGTCCTAAAGGACCTCAAAAGAAATTCCACATAAAAATCACATTAGCGGTCGAAAATAATTGAATAGTCCTTATTTAAAGTGTATAATTGTCATAAAATACTTGTCATTAGTCAATACGAACGACAAACATATAACTTTTGTGCTTACAAAATGTTTTTTCACTCAGAAAAAGCTGATATTTTGCTAATTTACAAAGTACTAGTACTAGTCACAAAAAAATTGAAGAAGAACTGTAGGGTTTTTCACTGTATTAGAAAGGTATTTTAAGCTAATATAAATCAAATTTCCTACAATTCCTATCAAGGAACTCATATATATGCTCTGTGATACCAAACATCTAGGTACAACAACAATTCCACAGACAAAGCTCTATTCAATAATTATCTAAAGAAATTAATCTAGCTAAATTTACTAACCTGGTTTAATGAAAACACTATAAATATCTAACTTCACTTTTGAAACAGTGGGAACTCGAAAATTCAACCACAATAGATGAGATCTGACCTATTTCTGCATTTTTAGGATTGCTTCTTCAGGTGGCCTCTTTTAAGTTGAGTCAAATATCTAATTATAAAAACGATTAGAACTATTAGTTATTTGAAATTAAATATCCTGTCAATGAATTTTAAATTAAATATGATAAATACCTACTTAAATAATGTTTACCCTTTATGTAATCGTTTCTTTATATATTTTTAGGTATTAAACTAACTACTCTAAAGTTCCAACCAGCGTTGAATTTTACCCACAATATCTACCCATATATTCTTTATTATTAGCTTTTGTAACATTTTTTACTGTATTGGAAAGGTAGTTTAAGCTAATATAAATCAAATCTCCTACAATTCCTATCAATGAAGTCATATGTATGTTTTCTGATACCAAACATCTAGGTATGCTAATGAACAATTCCACAGACAAAGCTCTGTTCAGTAATTATCTAATGAAATTAATCTAGCTAAATTTACTAACCTGGTTTAACAAAACACTCTATAAATATCTAACTTAACTTTTGAAACAGTGAGAACTCGAAAATTCTGTACTGTAGAGTTATATCAAGAAGGGCATCCAGAGCGCCTCATTCTTGATCATAGAACCTTTACAAGATTGGAGGCGACCTTTCGACGAAATAAAGATTCATTTTCTGTTCGGAAGAATCAAATAAGTGACCGAAGGGTAAGAAACAATATTAAAAGAAACAATATTAATACAGCTAGGCTATTGCAGTATTTCGAACCAAATCCACAAAATTACGGCAGGCTACCTAAATTTTCTACAAAAAGAACTTCCTGCCTTTCTGGAGAATGTGCCCTTGCAGCTAAGGAGAACTCTATGGTTTCAGCACGACGGAGCTCCACCCCACAAGGCCAGGATTGTGCAGCAATATTTAGATAAAACTTTCTCAGAAAAATGGATTGGGATTGATGGACTTATTTAGTGGCCCAGAAAGTCACCAGATCTAACACCCTTCGATTTTTTATCGGTTTCTAAAAATAAGGTTTACACAACATCTTCGCGAGATATTAATCATTTGAAAGAATAAATCACAACCGCTCGTAATGGGTTAAACGGCGAAATGTTAATAAACGCAGCCCACAAAGATGTCATTCGAAGATTGGGGATGTGTCTTGAAATGAGAGGAGATTATATAGAGAATAGATTGTAATATGTATGTAGTATGAGGGCGTTTGCCTCATATGTAAGTTTAGTTATTGTTATCATCACCTGTTTTAAATGCGTTAAACAATTATTGAGTTTAAACCTTTTAATTATTCATAATGACATTTAAGTATGATACTGTAAGCAACGAACATTCATTTATTTTCCAACGACTACTTGATCCTTCCATGGCTAATGTGGTTTTTTATGACGACATTGTTTATAACTTTTAAACTGGAAGTAATACAGAAAACAGTCTCTAATAAAAGTTTATTAGAAAAAAGAGAAACAGGACAAAAATTTGGGAATGTTTATAGAAAAAATATATTTGATGATGTTATTAGCCGTTTCTGTCAAATGCCAAAGATAATAATTTCGATTGAAAATGAAACTTACCACATCCCATTTAACGCCACTTCATTGTTTTATCTAAAATTTCATTAGCCGTACGTCTCGAATACTAAAAATGATTTTATCGAATAACCGACATTTTCCCTCTCAATAGAGTTCTAAGAACATCACGTAAAATTAACAGCGCCCCATTTAGATTGGTGAATGGAGTATTTTTATGAACGGCCTTGTAATGGCATTCTAACTGGAAGTAGTTATGAAACGAAATTCTGGATCCTCCTGTTATCGACTTTATAGAAGTACTTCTGGCCGAGAAATTCTTTAGAAAATTTGATTCGAGGTTCGAATCAGTTCCCTTCCCTGCTGGCTCAATTTATCGGTACATTTCTTTAATCGAATGGTGTGGAGGCGAAACTTTCTATTTAGAATTTATCTATTTTTAACTTTCTTCCGCAGTTTAACCCAAATAACAAAATATACAGGGTGACTCTAAAACAGTAACCAAAAATGAGACCTTGTAGTTTTTTGTATAAAGTTTTAATCTAGGACGATTTGTTAAAATGATACAGGAAGTTAAATTTTCAAAACTAATTTTTAATTTTAACTATAACATTACAAATCATTTATCATTTTAATGATTATATTTGAGTTAAAGCTCAAAACAGTTATACGAGTATAGACGCGAAATCTTTTTAGTACCGAAAGCGTAATTTTTGTGAAAGCGTTTCGAAATTTGCGTATTGATATTGATTAGAATATCGAAATGGCACTGTTTTAATCACTAGTGCCTAAAAGTAAAAATAAAACATTAAAAATAACGAAAATATTTATTTATTATAAATTTTTAAGGTATAATTATGTAAATTACAACAATTTCTCTAACAATGCTAGTAGTCGCAATGAATAAATTGTTAGTAGTGGCAATACACTCCTGCGTGAACTTCTTTTAATTTCTTATTTGGTGTATTTTTCTGACCTATGATTCTATTTGCTATTCCCTTTTTCTGTTCAATGAAATTTTCGTTATAACCCTCGGCAACTGAACTGGGTATCCGCTCCAGAATCTACCAACATAGTTGTAAAGCTGCGCCGGAAGCAATGGCCAGTGTATTCATCGGCGTTGGAGAGTCCAAAGAATTCCGCTATCTTCTTTGGCATACCCCCAATTGTATTCATTCCAACTGGCAGGATACAACACTTATTACTTTGATGTGTCAAGAAAAATCGCTGATGTGTCGTATTGAGTAAACAAAGTTTTGCGTACTTACGATATGTATCTAAAAAATTGATACCATCTATTGATTTCTCGTGGTCGTAAACATTTTTGAAACAAGAATTTTTGTGTTTGGAATTTTGACACTAAGAAATAATTTACAATCACAGTTTCAGCAGCTTGTTCAATATCCATTATCACTCATTCTAGACGATTTTTTTTGCAAAACTTTGTAAGACATTCGGCGACGTGCGATTTTTAATTTAACAGAACGTTGACATTAAATAAACAATGCCTTAGAAGCACATTGCCTGCCCATATTTCAAAATGTTTAAAAATACAAATAAAAGCATAAAAATATCAAATTCTTCGCTTTCACAAAAAATCTTGTACGAAATTCGTCGCGAAATCGATGTGTTTTAAGCACTCGACGCAATGTCTATGACAATTTTGAGTATCGTGCTTAAAACACACTCTTTTCATAACTTGTTACATAAATACCTATCATTCGTTTTGTTACTTGAATCTGATGAAAATTATTATTTATTCTTTATTGTAATTGCTTAGCTGTATTAATTTATTCACTGTATACTAGCTGTTTAACAATACAACACAAAAAGAAATTAAGTGGGTTGAGATCAGTTACAAGAAAAAATAAATAGATAATGCTTTTCATCAGATGAAAGCAACAATAAATTTTGAACAAATTCCATTTTAGTTCGACAGATTCAATACATGCCGAGGAAAAGTTTTTGCGAATACTCAAATAAAATCAGTCAGAGAGTTGTTAGTTGTACAAAATTGAGAACGAACCCAAATATATTACAATTGTTACAATAAAGCAGTAGCGTACTATTTTATTTCGAAAAATATGCTATGTGTATCGCCAATCGAGCATCTAAAAAATATTAAAAAATTAAAAATAATGTTTGTACTTTAAATGAAAAACGTTCACCAAAGTATACGAAGTTTTATTTTTAGGCACCGTTTGTGAACCATCCTGTATTTAACACATTTGCTTTAAAAATTATCTGTCGTAAATACTATAAGCGCTAGTACTTTTAGTCTCATTTAACCATGATTAACGTATTTTAACAGTTGATCAAATTTAACAGAGATCTTTTGAGGACGGCATTAATTATGATTAATCATGATTAAAATGTGGGCGTGGTGCTGTTAAAATTAACGGACCTATACACTCCCGATTAATGCACAAATCAAGGTTTCGTAACATCATTTTAGTTTCTCTGTCTTTGGTTTTTAATTGAAATTGTGAAATGGATCTCGAAGAGTTAAATGAAATTTTCGATGATAATGATGAAGATATCATAGATTTTGTAATGAATATGAGGACATATACAGTTCAAGAAAGAAAAGATTATTTTGTTGATTTGGATGATAAAGAGTTTTTCCGTAAGTTTCGTTTAAAAAAGACACTGTGAATAACTTGTTACGTGAATTAGAACCACATTTACATAATGATAATACACAGTAAGTTTTTCAAACTCGGCCATAAATAGTAGAACCTAAAGCATCTCTTATTTATTATAGATGTCATGAAGTCTCCATTAGAAGTCAACTTTTATTGACGTTGAGTTGAGATTTTACAGCACCGGAAGTTTTTATATTACAATTGGGGATCTTACTGGTGTTCACAAGACTATAGCAGGTCGAATAATAAAAAGAATTACAAGTACTATTCTATTGTTTTCTTTATTAATCTTTAAATAAAAAAAAAGCTGGTCCTGTACCCTGTCACCACAACTATTGCACATCCAACATCTAACAAATTATACTTTTTCAAAAAATTCTGGTTTAATTTGCGTTTGAACACCGAATACGGATAAACTAAAAAGAAAACAAGGTTACATAACCTCAAATCAACAATCCAGAGAACTATTTCACTCTTATTTCTGTGGTACATGGTTCATTAGAACTATTTTGTAAATATTCATTGCTGCTAACAAAGGTTAACCAACGATTTGTAAACAAGTTGTTAAAATATGTATAAAGTACAAAGCAATTCTTAATCATGATTAAATTACTTGATTAGTTTAACAACACTGTTAATGAATCGTCTGATTAATTTCCGAGTGAAAATACCAGTCCTTATTGATTAAATTAAATAGTACAATATCATCATAACTGGAACACCTTTATCAATTATTATTCCAGTCATCGAATTATGAAAATTGATGTAGATTTGACATTTTTAGCAACCTTCTTAGTATTAATAATTGTTAAACCAAAATTTACCGCAAGTTTCTGTAAAAAAATATTTTGAAGAATAAACATCTGGTGGTATGCATGAAACATAGTACATGCTGATGCTTCAAGTACCTACCTTGCATATGATGTGCTTATTACAACAAGCATTCACTCTTTTTTTTTACTGTTTCCACTGTCCACTGAGTAGTTAGTTTCACACAATATTATTAATACCTAAAAATATATAAGAGCATTCGCTCAAATAGTTTTTACTGCTATGAATAAAGTATATTGAAGAATATACTTCACCTCAGATCTGTCTACTTCATTATTTCATTACATTTACTAAAAGTAGGATAAGTAGTAATTATTTCACTTTAAGTGAAATTGATGTTTGAGGAATTTTGGGAAGATTTTAAATTCAAAGAAATGGCAATTTTCCCAAGAGTTAGTTGGTAAGCGGTCTCCTTAGCAATGCAGAAATAACAGAATACGTGGAATTGATCATTTACTTGGTTACTTTTTCCGTACCAATAATATCTCCTGAAATTAATATAAAATGAAAAAGCAAAGAATAATTAATTGAAAACAAACCTTGATAATTTGTTTCCAATACATTTTTACTGAAGGCACTGACTTACTCGCTTCTGTCAGCATACAAATTTAAAATAATTCATCTCTTCATCAATCAATTTAATTTCATTACTGGCTAACAGTGAGGAAATGTTTCGCTGTGAACTTTCGTTTATTCAGGAAGATTAAAGAAGGATTTCCGATTACATGAAGTCCAAAGTGATTAATGAATTATTTTAAAGTGACGTTGTTTATCCTAAATCCAATCCCGTTGAGAGTACTACTAACGATCTTATAATTATTATGGATTACGTAGTTCTACTAGTGAGTTGTTTCTAATCTAGGGGCAGGCTCTATGAGAAATTGTTTTCTAAATGTGTCCGAATTTATTGCGTTATCCGATACGAATATATTTTTGGTGTTTATTAAGTAAAATGAAACTTTTTGAAATTCCACCAAAAGAAAAAACATTGGAATTCGGATTCGATTTTAATACAGATTTTTTCTATTTCTTACGAAAAATGTCAAAATAGTGGTTAAAGTAAAATAATTATTAAAATTTATTGAACAGGTTGGCTTTCCGTGTTGGATAGTTGATCTCATCTTTTTACTAATTACGTAGTTATGACTATTAGTGTGCAAACTGCGAATCGATTTTATCAGCTTCAGTTCAATATCACTCTTTTCTATAATTTTCCATATTTTTGCTCTCGGTATTCTGTCAAAGGCTTTTTCAGTGTCGATATAAATGCCAAGTATACTTTTCTCTTTCTTGTTTTAGTACTTTGTCTGTTACATGTTTAATGATAATGGTCCGAAAATCACTTTGGTGCAGTGTAGATTCAATACTTTGGCGTTAATCGTTTCTTACATTCATTACTAAAGGTTTGTTCCAACAAGAAATCCGTGATGGTTTGGGATCCAATCCCTGACTGTTTCAGTGCGCATGCGGATTTATTTGTACTGGTGTGGACTGTTTCTGATTTAAGTTGTTGTTGGAACAAATTTCGGATCGCAATCAAATTCATAATGGCGCCAGCGCGTTCCGTACTTGACAGTTAAGCATGTTCTATGCTATGGTTTATGGTTTATAATAACCTCTAATAGTCAAAATAAGGATTTTCTTAGAATTTAGAAGTTGAAGTTATATGTTATATTCGGCAATAATGGACAGCATTAGTAGTATAAGTGGTGCGTATTATACTCGGTATTATATTATGTTGTCGATTTTTAATAAAATATTAAAATTTATATATGAAATACTGAAATAGGTTTAATTTTCACAATATTTTTTTACAGACCTACATGAATTTATAATATTGCCCCAAGAACAGTTGACCTCAATAAACTCGCAAAAAAATGAATACAAATACTGGACAATAGACCACACAAAAATGTTAATAGAATTATATGCTAACAATAGAAAGAAATTAGGAAGCTTTGAGGTGAGAAGTTTAAAAAAGTTATGGGAGTTAATTGCTCAAAAGCTCAATGAATATTTTAATATCAATGTGACTGCAAGCAATGTCGAAAATAGATGGCGCGTCTTGGACAGAAATTATAAAAATTATATAGACAATAATAAGCAGACTGGAAGGGGCCGAAAAGTATTTCCATTTGCGGAACAAATGGATGAAATATTCGGAAAAAAGAAGAATATAAGACCTGAAATTCTGTTGTCGGCAGCCACTGTAGATGAAGTGCCTTCAGAATTTGAGCGTATTGTGGACACTGAAAATTCATCAACAGATATTGATAAAAACAAAGAAAATAGTTTAGAAATTACTTGTGGAAAACCTAAAAGGAAGCGCAATAGAGTATTAGAAAATAGAAATTCAATTTTAGAAGCAATAAGAAGAGATAAAAAAGAATATCACGAAGCGAGACTCAAAATTGAATCGGAAAAATTAGAAATTTTAAAAGAAAAGGTAAAAGAGATGAGAAGAAAGAATGACCTTTTGTCACAAAGAAACAAAACTGTGTAGAGAACAGACTGACAGAGCGTTTAAACCAAAGATAAAAATAACCTCTTGTTCTGGAAATTTTCATTGCTGTGTTAAGGCTGTTTTTTATGTTTAATGCTGTTTTTTATGTTTAATGCTGTTTTTAACTTACCTGCACTGTGTGTACTCAGTGCTAATAATACAGGATGTGCAGATTAGTGTAAAACGGCATAAGAATGTTAAGATTGGTTATGAAATGTATATAGAAAAATATATTAAGTTAAATTATTTATTTCCTGAATAGGTGTTGTTTTGTATAATGATTTTCGTACAAATAAAAAGTTGCAGAAAATGTGTTTTTTTTTGTAACTTAGTAAACTGCTTGTAATAATGTCAGTATATGTATTTCATAATTTATATACTTACATTCAGTTCAAGATTAAGTGTAGCTCCCTCCAATTTAACTTTTTTATTTGAAAAACGCAATGAGAGGTTCATATCCGACATTGTAGATATACACAAGCAGAGAGTAAAAGAGGTGATATATAAGTAAAATACTGTCAATGATGACTAATATCTATATTTATACAGGGTGTGTTTAAATTAAAGGGCACATATTATGATACCAGAGATTCCTTGGGTGAAAATAAATTAATTTAACACACCTATATCTTTGTCTGTGGAATTGGTCATTAGCATACCTAGATGTTTGGTATCAGAGAACATACATATGACTTCATTGATAGGAATTGTAGGAGATTTGATTTATATTACCTTAAAATACCTTTCTAATTCAGTAAAAAACACTTATATCAGTCGCATAATAAAAAAGATACAGTGTCACAATAAAAAATGGTAAAATAATGTCCCAGGTGATTCTACGCCACCATTTAGTCTAATTTAGATACTTATAATTTTAAAATACGGATGCGCTGCAAGACGAGTTTTGAATTTATTAACTAAAGTGTCTGTTTGTCATTAATATTCCTGGAGGTACCTATATATGCCAATAAACATAACAGTAATTTATACAAAAGACTTCCTCAACAGTTGACTAGCCATTTTCAGTAAGTATGTCTTTTATTTGAAAAAACCATTTATTATTTTTCACTGTGATAGCGTTTGTTTCTATTATGTGACTTGGGATAGAGGTATGTTAGAATAAATCGGCTTATTTCTACTCAAGGAATCTCTGATATCATTTGTGCCCTTTAATTAAATACACCCTGTATTTAGAAACTTGATAAAACAAAAATTTATAATATATTTACAACATGATTTCGAATTGCTACTGCATTTCTATCTTCTTCTTCCCCATTTTCTGCTTCTTCATTCATAAAGTTTTCATCTTCTATAGGTTCATGAGGCAATTCATTGATAATAAAATTGTCATCAATACTAATGTTGTGAAGAACGGCACATGCTCTAATTACATGGGCTATGTCTCGTATGCTTCTCAATTTCAAGTGAAATAACTGTCGAAACTTCTGTTTCCATAATCCGATACAGTGTTCAACTATTATCCTATTTTGGGAAAGTTTAGTATTGTATCTTCTTTGACGTATTGTCAGCTGTCCCCTGTCCCTAAAGGGAGTGAGCAGATTAGGTAACAGTGGGTAACCACTATCACCCAAAATATATAAGTCATTCCCACATTTTTCTTGCAGAGTGTTGCTTAAAGGTGATCTTCTAAACACTCTGCTATCGTGCACCGAACCTGGGAATCCAAGGAATATATCCCTAATCCTCCTATGATGGTCACATACCAATTGGACCTGCATAAAATGATAAAACAGATTGTAATAATTTGCATGTTTAAATATTTTAACCCATTTGTCTTACATGCATTGAGTAATATCCTTTCCTATTTATATAGGAATCAGGATCTTGCCTGGGTTTGTCAAATTTAATATGGGTTCCATCAATCACCCCTATGACATGTGGAAACCCATTACGCCGAAAATGCTGTTCAATCTCTTGTTTTTCAACTTCATCCGGCTGTTTGGTGGCCAACATACCACAAATATATTAACACCTGGTCTTTCGCACTAATTTTGTCAAACTGTCCGAAATAATGTTTAAAATAATTACTATTAGTAAATAGATTACTGATTTGATTTACACTATTTCTACTAATTCTAAAATGTTCTATAAATACGTCTTCGGTGTACTGAGGAACTATATCTTCTAAATAATTTTAATTTTTTGTCCTAACATTTGGTCTCCCAACTTCTTCCAATAATAGTTCGTCATCATCACTGGAAGTTGAATCTCCTGTTGTAGATGTGATATCAGAGTCCGAATCAGAAATTTCTGAATTTTCAGCCTCAACTAATTCAATTTCCTCCATGGATTATGAAAAATTTATACTGAAAAATGTAAAATGTATACATTTTTATGATAAATACGGATCCTTACCATAGACAAATTAAATCTCCATCAAAGATATCAATCAACAATAAATAACCCAGCGCATATTACACCGTATCACAATTACGGATTTAAGAATTTTTAGGTTAGGATATGGTTAAGACGGTTAAGTTCGAATATCTTGGATTTGAAATCCGGAATATATCCGCGGACTGTTTGGACGGTTTGATGACGGTACAAAAATTGTCAGAATCTTTGTTGGAACAACTGACAAAATAATCATGTACTGAATCCAACTTTTGTTGGAACACGAAGAGTACAACTGCGCATGCGTCTGACGGTTTTGGACAGTTTCGGACTCTTGTTGGAACAAACCTTAAGAAGCATAATCCTCTATAATTACTACAACAGTGTTTATTGTTATCTTTCTTGAAAATAGGAAAAATTAGTTATATTTCCCAATCCTCTAGTATTCTTTCCTCCTTATAAATTTTATTACACATATTTTAGCATCCTTGTCGTTAGTCTCTCGTGCTCTTTTATTTTTTCATGAGTTCTTCTGTGTAATTTGTTGATATTCAATATTTTCATTCTTTTATCATTTGCTTCGCATAGTTATAACAGTAACTGAAAGTATTGTTTTAATCTCTCCCTTCCTGCTCTTGTGTTTTATTTTTGCTATTACGTATTTTTCTTATTGCTATCGTTTGGTGCATCTTTTATTTCCTTAATGTTTTTAAAACCAATATATTATATTCGGTCTCCAAAGTCGATTCACCCTACAAGTAACTTGTCCCTAACTGATATTTGCAAAAGACGGACAAGGGCTTCTGCATGTACTACGATGTATGATAGTACATAAAGGAAGTAAATATCTTGATATCTGTACGCCTCGTGTGTAATTAGATGTCTGGATTAAATAATTAGAAGTAAAGTGTAATGAAATGTGTAAAGAATAATCAGGAAAATGGAGTTCCTCTAACCTTATTGAAAATTTTACCGGTGAGTACGTACCTACGTATTAAAACATAAAACTATTCTTTGGCGTAAAATTTTGCAAATGGAGTTTAATTAGATTAGAATATTCAAAACTACATGGTTGCTCGTAATTCATGGCTGCAACAAAAAGTGAAATCTATTTTTCTCGATATTTATGCATATTAGCAATATTACAAACAAAAGACCGTTTAAGCTGTTCTTAGGACATGGAAAAAATTCAATATATATTTAAGTAAACTAACATACTTAAAATTTTAATCTTTATGCAAGCGTATACAGGGTTAACTATGACTTAGTACAAATATTTTAAGAGGGGATAGGGAAAAATAAGAATCAATGGAATCACCCTTCAAAAAAATTCCAAACTTATTTATAAAGCTAAAAAAAATATTTTCAAAACTATATTAAATCCCTATTTATAGCCGTCACTGACCTTCTGTCAGCCGCTAGGTTAGGTATATTCTGCTAGTCAAAGGTGTCAAATATAGTGACAGGTCCATTGAAACGTGTATCAATTGAAGCCGCTTTGAAAGAAAAAAATCTTTACAAAATGTAGATTATTATTTAATGATTTAATGAGAAATGTGGTATGGTAGCACAGAAAGGCAGCACCTACCTTACTAATATTTATTTCCAGGATTGATACTTGGAGAGATATTAAGAATGTTGAATCATCTTCTGTGTTCTTACTTGTTTAAATTAAAGATTTTTGTACTTACTGTGGACCTCTCCTTCCCTCGATCGTTTTTTTTTGTGTAAAGCGGGGTACCTACTTGGTTTGGCGGTCTTGACCAGGTCGATTACTTACGTCGGAAAAAAGAATAAAAGATAACAACAAAATACACGTAAATATACACAAATACATAAAAACACTACCACATGTTTACCGCCACGGCATAAAACAGCTGTTCGATGTGGTTCAAAAAGTATTCAGCAAAATATTTTGTATACTCGGGAAACGTCTTTGAGGCTACCGCACGATAATATGCACTATAACATCCCAAGATGTTTACAGTGTTCTGTAAAAATGACCCTTAGATTATAACTAACTTCGCATTCTGGATGGTTTGGAGCATGGAGGGTATGCAATTAGCAATGCAGTATGGCATAACCTAGATCTTACTGTTACTTTAAATCAGCTAAGTGACTAATTTTAAACGTGTTATAGTAATTAAATAAAGTATTTTATGTCGGATATGTTAGTGGATAATTATGATGAATCTGCAGGGAGTGAAAATGTAGTTTGGCAGTGTGCAACGAAAGAAAGAATACAAAATACTGCAGCTAACATGATTAGCTGTTATCTACCAGGTACATAGACATTATTATTATTATTAATACAAATGTTTCGTTTCGTCGTTTCTATACTTGACCTTGTTGAAAAACGACCAGTAGCTGACATATCTAGCCCTGACGGATGATGATAGATTGTCATAGGCACCGACTTTCCGTGGGAAAAGAGGGTTTTGCCCCATTTTTTAAACATCGAGCTAGAATTTCGAAATACATTTTTTATTGTCTTTTAGACCTTCCTGAGTACGTGGTTAAAATTTTTGTACTTAGTCATAGTTAACCCTGTATGTATTAATTCAGTAAGAAAACATGTTTGATAATAATAATAATAATAATATCATTTATTGCCCAACAGTAATCCATTTACAGAGCAATTGTACAAATCTTTAGTAACTAGTAATTACATGGGTGAAAAATATATCTTATACAAACATAAAACAACAAAAACACAAGGCTATACTAGAATAATTATCTAAATAATAAGTAATTTATAAGTAATTTAAGTCAGAATATATAAATTATGAATTTGCTGAATATAACCATATATAACTTAACTATACTATAAACTATATATAACTATATGTATATAACATAAATAATTGAAGACAGAATTTATAAATAACAGTAATGCTGAATACTACATTATGAATAGCTAAAACATACACTTTTCAGCTCCGAAATACTGCAACAAAAAATATCGCACATATCAGAAACTCTGTTAGCATTATTGCACATCATATTAATTGGTGCTTTTAATAGAATATTAGTATGAGCCCTTTCACACAAGAAAGTATTGTGATATCTAGAATTTACTCTAGGAACAAGAATGTTTAAATAGGATAGTAACACAGGACTATCAATTTTGCCATGTAAGAGTTTGTGCAAAAACAAAACAGAGGCCTGAAATCTACGTTTCTCCAAAGAAATGAAATTAAAAGTGTGCAGCAACTCAGGATAATTACATCCTCTCATAGGATATATTCCGTTTATTCTAAAACTTAAAAATTTAAAAAATGATTTTTGGACTCTTTCAATAATTAGAGAATAGTGGATATAGATAGGATTCCATATGAGGCTCGCATACTCTAATTTGCTTCTAACAAGACTAAAATATAAGCATTTTAAAGCTGATGTATCTTAAAAATTTTTACAATTTCTTATAATAAATCCAAGTGCACGAAATGCTGAATTGACAATTGTGTTAATGTGATAATTAAAAGTAAGTTGTGAGTCAAAATAGATCCCTAAATCTCTAAGAGTTTCACAACGTTCCAGAACTGTACCATCAATACTATAGGGATACTGAATATTGCTGAATTTACGGCTAAAAGTTAGAATTTTACATATTGATGCATTTAAGTACAATTTATTTTCTTCACACCAATTTTCCAAAATGTAAATTTGTCCTTGCAATATAAAGCAATCTTCAAGACTCGAAATAGATGAATATAGCTTTAAGTCATCAGCAAACATTAATACATTACAATTCAGCTTATCACACACATCATTTATAAATATTAAGAAAAGCAGAGGACCCAGATTGGAACCCTGTGGGACTCCACTTGTAACTGAGTAAGTATATGAACAAAAACCATTATAGTAAACAAATTGTTGACGATTATGCAAATAAGATTTTAGAAGGGTTATATAAGTGATGTTAAAACCCAAACTTGAAAGTTTGCCAATAAGTATACGGTGACTGATTTTGTCAAAAGCCTTGGAGAAGTCCGTATATATCACATCAACCTGCCCACGCACATCTAAAGCATTACACAAAAACTGACTAAAAACTGCTAAGTTACTCGTAGTAGATCTGCAATTCATAAACCCATGTTGACAAATAGATATTTTGTTACTTGCAGCCATATAAATGCGGTTGTAAAGGACACTCTCCAGGACCTTTGCAATATTGTTTAAAATTGATATTGGTCTGTAATTGACAACTGAAGCACGATCTTGAGATTTATAAACTGGACAAATTTTCGCAATTTTCCAGACATCAGGAAAAACTGATGTCTTTAAGATCAAGTTAAAAATAGTTTGCAAAGCATATGTCAGCACCCTTAAGCAATCCTTCAAAAGAAAAGATGGAATTTTATCTGGTCCAGCAGTAAATTTATTTTTCAATTTCTTCCCGGCCTCCAAAATCTCAGCATCAGTTATCGGCTCACAATTAATTTGTATAATGTCATTGATACTACCTTCAAAGTTTAAGTTTTCTCCATCAACATCAGGGGGAGAATAAACACTTTTAAAAAATCTACCAAAAGCATTCACTATTGAGAGGGGATTATCACACATTTCATTTTCATAAGTCATTTGACCAGGTATTCTAGATACATTATTTTTGTTATTTTAAAATGTCCAAAAATATTTCGGTTCATGCTTTAGCTGATTCTGAACGTTTTGTAAATACAGTGTGTATGCATCTTTAATTTTATTTTTTATTAATGTTCTTAGTTTACTGAATTCTCGATAATATTCAACACCACTTGTCATTTTATATTTCCTGTGCAATTTAGCTTTCTCTTTAATAAGTCGTATAATCTCACTTGTATACCAATAGGGATATTTGTGACTAAAATTTTTATACAGTGGAACATGTCTGTCAAGAATCTCATAAAATTTAGCATAAAAACTTTCAACGGCACTATTAACTTCAGTTAAGTTTTCTAAAAAAGACCAGTCGCAGTTTAGAAAATCATTATACAGTGAGATAAAATCAGCCTTTTTAAAATTATATGCTTTATTATCACGATTTATAGCAAAATTTCCCTGTTTTATATAGAGACCTTCTGGTATAATAGACAAGGATGGGTGATATACATCTTCAGGTACCAGTGATATACAGTCACGATTTACAATACAATTAAAATTACTCACCACTAAGTCCAACAGCTTATTATAATTATTGAGAATACTATTAAATTGCTGCATATCTAACAAAGCCAACCAATCCTTAACAGTACGAGTTTTTCTATCATCTAAATTATTATCCACAAAGTTAGTACAATTAAAATCTCCCATAAACACTACATGAGCAGAATGAGATACTTCCCAGCCCTCAAGAACCTCAAAAAAATTATTAAACGTTTCATAAGAAACTGACGGCGGGATATACACAATCGCTACATAAAATATTTTGAAAGAGACAGAACACTTACACATTACAAAATCAATTTCCGGAAACTGTTCACCAAATAGAGAATTGTCAACCATGGAAGATGAGATTGAATTGTCAATGGCCAACAACATTTGATATAATATTTACATATTCTTGACATCCAAGCATTCTTATACTTAATATTAAGCAATCCGTGAAAAATACCAGGATTTTCAGAACTTTCGTATTCATCATGCCCTCGTAGTGCAAGCCCAAGAGCACCTAAAAATATTATACAGTAAATGATTTTGGATAAAATATACGTATTTTGTTGTCACTTCTTCGTTATGTTTTTGAAAGTGGATTCAGGTTAAGCTTGTATGCCAATATTCCCAAATAATGCTAATGGTATTTAATTATAAATATGAGTTTTACCATTTCCATGCTAATTTTCCCATTTAAGTGCATCCGAACGGACTTAAATGAGTCCGGGAAATAACTCATTACAGTACTGAGCCCGGAAAATGTTTACTTCCCGGACTGCTTTAAAAAAACACAATATTCACATTTTTAAAAGATTTTATCTTTAAAACTGCAAAATCAAGCCTATAAAAACTAATTATAATTATAATTATAATTAATATTAACTGTGCAATGTGAATTTCCTAGCAGGCTGAATGCAGGAATATCTTTAGGGACAGAATCTTCACTAGACACGGTAGTGGTGGTGGATATAGTTTTTTGCTTGGTCTGAAGACACTGTATAAAGTTTTCTCCATTTTGAATCATCCTTGCTGCTTTTGTTTTGTTCCTTCTCATAACGAACAGAAGACTTAGTAGGCACCAATTTACTGGTTGCTTCAGCACATTTTAGCTCGATTTCTCCCATTTTTTACGAACATTATCACAAAATACGCACGGGATGACAAACTGTCAAATTTGTTATTTTTGTTTTTACATCAGTAAGCTAAATCAAAAGCTATGTGATAAAACAAGAATCGAAACTACGCTAACACCTACATACAGGCAGGTTATGTAAAATAAAACATTAAAATTTAATTTTTAATACAACACAGTATGAAATAAAACGTTGTACGATACACGGCCGTGAAATGTCATTTAAGTACTCGTTCCTGACTCGGCTCCTTCGTCGCCTCGTCCGTAAACATCTAGACTTGTACTTTAATATACCATTTCCCGGCCTTGTAACGTAAATAACTATTATGTAAATATTAATAATTAGAAACTACAGTGACTACAAAAACAATAAACATAGGAAACGTACCTTCCTGAACAACACGAAGATGGTAATTGATGGGAGAAGGGCGAGAAGTCGGGCCGCGTTAATCGAGATGTAGTTTGACAGCTCGGCGGTATAGAAATGGACCCGAACGAGCTTCAGCTTATTCCGTTAACTTATTAAACGGGAATTTGAATTGCCAAATTTTAAGCTGTCCCGATTATAGCCGATCCAATGGCGTCTGATTGCTGCAGTTGAGCATTTATTATGGAACTAATCGGTTAAATTATCATGATTTCATAATCATTACACCGGGTTTTACAAAAATTCGAATTTGATTTGGCGATTCGGCAGCGCTTGTAAATGATTACGCATTGAAAAAAGGTTATTCGCCTAAATATGGTAGGTCCAGACTCATTATTTCCCGATTGTTTATCACTGAATATATTTCGAACTGTTTTTTGTTGACAGCAAGAGAGTTTTTTGTATTATTATCAGTATGTAAATACAAAAAACTTTTCAGCCTTAATAATTTATCTAGTGAATATTGTTTTTTATCTCACTGTTTATATAATGAAATGTAAATGGTTTTTTATTCTGTCGAAGTTTTGTAACTTCAACATTAAATATTTTTTAAACTGAAATTTAATATGTTAATTCCATACTTTTAAATAATATTTATTGTAATACAGACATATCTAAACATTGCAGTAACTACCTGCTAGAAAATTCTTTAATTCTTTAAATTTGGTAACGTTACGTCAGGCCGAGATCAAATTAAACTGCCGTCAGCAATCAGTAACTGTCTGAAAAAGGGGTTTAACTAATGGTTTGAAAATATATTTTTTTGTATTTATTTTCTTTCGCGTAATCGCACCCTGTACATGTTAAAAATATTAAAGTCCCTACAACTTTTGTTCTTACATATTTTTTTTGTATCTCAAACAATAACAGAGAAAAGCAATTTTCGCATGAACCCTGAACATTTGCAAATGTAAATCAATATGTAGTCATTTAAACTGGGCTTTACCTGCTGGATGTAATAAAAATATATTTTTGCAACTCCTAATTGCTGATCATTTTTGTTACAAACGATTAAAATAGATATTGATATTTTTCAAACTGTATATACATATCATACTCCTATATGTGTTCCAGAAATTGAAACCAAATCTAAGGTAAAGGTAGAGTTCAGCTCTAATTATAAATTCCTCGTTTATAGAATATCCTAAGGAAAAGACAACAATAATGGTAGAACAGTCTCGGATATGTGCTGAATTCGAAGTAAATCCCTTAGTAAATTAGATTTAAACCTCTCTATCACGGGTATAAAAATGTGGACGGAATCGCACAAGCAGTTGCTACTGTTGGCAGAATTAATTTTGCTACGGTGTTTACAGTCAGTAATTTAATTTCAAGATTCCGCTACGTTAAAACTAAGATCAAATTTGCTGGAAATGGAAACTATAACTTATGCCCTTGCTTTTTTTTTATTTTACAAAGTATCGGAATATAATTTTTTTGGAAAATATTTGAAAGTACTTATTGAGAAATAATATGAAAATCAAATTACACAGGGTGTTTTTAAATGAATAGCAAAAATAAGACCATAGATCCCTTATATAAAAATAAATCTATTTAAACTAACATACCTATATCCCAAGTTGCATAATAAAAAATATACTGGGTGTCGAAGTTAAAATTTTATTTTCAATATTTGTAAAGAAATCAAAATATTTACATAAAATTTGTAAATCGGGGGTTTTTGCGGGCGTGAAATTCAAATTTGTTTCTAATTTTGACATCACTAGTAGAGGGCGCCTCTTGTGGAACACCATGTTTCCTTTAAATGGCAGAACTTTTTTTCCAGCTTAGTGTACCCATCTGACTATCGAAACAATCGATTCTCTTACCTGTTTTATTTGAAAAAGGTATACCTTTCTGAAGTCGGTAGGAGTAACCATTTTTGAAAGAATCATTTTTGATATTCTCAGTGCACCGAGTAAAAATAGTTTTGGTTTCAGGTAAAGTACTCTTTCTGCTGAAAATACAGCAAAATGTTACTTCAAAAAGTTGTTCAGAACAGTAAATTTGGAGACGTGCAAAATTTCAAGAACATCTGCGAGGTATGATGAAACCAGTTTTCAATAAAGCACAAAGACTTTATCAAAGCAGGCTGGTCTTTTTTGCACGTCTCCATAATTTACCGTTCTGAGCAACTTTTTCAAGTAACATTTTGCTGTATTTTCAGTAGAAAATGCTTTCTACCTGAAACGATAACAGTTTTCAATCGTTGCACTGAATATTTCAAATAGGATTATTTCGAAAACTGTTACTCCTAACGACTTCAACAAGTTATACCTGTTTCAGATATAACAGGTAGGAGAATCGATTGTTTCAATAGTCAGATGCAAACACCAAGCTGCAAAAAAAGTTCTGCCATTAAAAGAAACATGGTGTGCCGCATGTGGCGCCCTCTACTAGTGACGTGAAAATTAGAAATTTGAATTTCTCGCCCGCAAAAACCCTGATTTACAAATATTTGGATTTTTTAAGAAGTTATCTACAAATATCGAATGTAAATATTCGCTTTCCTAACAAGTCAAAGTTTTAAGAATACTATTGTGCCGGCCTTGCCATTGATTCACACCTATAAATCGATTTATGATTTTTGCTTTAATAATTTCCTTTATTAGATCAAAATTCATGCATCCATTCAAAATAATTTCGGCATATTTGAACAAATGGGTTTCTTGAACTTCAACCTCTATATTTTAAGAACCAGTGGTTTTAGGTATGTTAAAGACTGGTTATTTAGAATGATTAAAGGAACAGGTTGAAGTTATAAGAAAACACCGTGTATATTACAAAAAGTTAAATTTGAGAACTTTATTGATTTGCCTATTCAATATAAATTTCATTGTAACAAATTGAAAATGAAATTTATACAAGAATAGTGCTAAAAAGCAAAAGATGTGCTGTATAAAAATGGCATAAATTGAATTTAACTTATTATCCTTAATATTTCATGTAAGTTCAGTATTGAGGAGGGTTTTTTATTCGTACTGTTTAAAATCAGGTCTCCAAAGTGAATGGTCAAATGTTAAAAATTTTTAAAATATTTCTTTGTTCTGAAATATTTAGTTTAAAAACTTCAATCAATATTCAAAATGTAGCAATCACATAGTAATATTTCCCCTTTCTTGTGAAATACGTTCTTTTGGGTGTCCTTTAGACCTCTTTCAACTTTCTGTCACGCACACGACAATATGACTGTGATGTGGTTGGTTTAAAACCTTTCTAAAAGACTGTTCAAAACAAAACTGAATATCAAAGTATTCTCAGCCATCCTTTTAAGACTTACAGATAGACACTTGTGTCCGTTACATAAACATACAGTATGCGCCAAAAGTATGGAATAAATTCAATAAAAACGAAACAATTATTTTTTGGAAAAAATCCTCTAACAGGTCGATTTTTAATTTAAAAAATAAATATTTTAGCGTAAAATGCGATTTTCAAATGTCATTTGTTTTCGAGTAATGACGTCATCGATTTTTTTTTAAATGGCAACACCATATTTTTTTATCCTTGATTCTGAAAGATCGTTTAATTTTCTATCAGACAGTACTAAAATTAACTTTGCGTATTTCGTCCCGAATGCGATTTTGAAGTTCTTCTAAATTACGTGGTGTACACTTTTGACTTCAAGTATCCCCATAAAAAATAGTCAAGAGGTGTAAGATCTGGCGATCTTGCAGGCCATTCTATCGGTCCGCGTCTACCGATCCACCTCCCAGAAAAACAGTTGTCCAAAAAATCTCGTACAGGGCGCGCATAGTGCGGAGATGCACCGTCTTGCTGAAACCATGTGGTATCGTCAGGAATGTCAGGGTCATTATCGTTAGGAAAAATTACTGCAAGGGCTGGAACAAGGTCATTTTCTAGAAACTCTAAATATCTTTGTCCTGTAAGGGTTCCTTCAAAGAAGAAAGGCCCTACTATTCTGTCGTCAACTATTCCAGCCCACACATTTAATTTCTGAGGGTGTTGGGTATGTGCCTCTGCCATCCAATGAGGTATTTTCCCGACTCCAATATCTGCAAGTTTGACGGTTTACTGTACCATTCAGACAAAATGTGGCCTCATCTGAAATAAGTATTTGCCGGTGTAAATTTCTATTTCCTTGACATAAATCCATTAGAATTTCGCGAAAGTGTAAGCGGCGATCGGGATCATCTTCATTGAGTTCCTGCACAAGTTGAATTTTGTGCAACCAATCATGAAGAATTATGACGATTATCCACAATACTTATCAATCATTAAATAAATCGCAAACTTCCTGCTGAGTTCTAGTCATATTCCCGCATCCGATAAGAATTAAAATTTCAATTCTTTGAGTAACAGTTAAATGTGCCATAATACTTTAAATTGAATAATAATTTCTATGTCGCTTAGAATACTTATTAGAAAGTCGGTGTGACAATGATACTTTCACCTACGTGATCCATAAAAGAAGTATGGAATTCGAAAAACTAAACTTGATAACGTTTTTGCTTTATTTTAATTGATTTACGTTTTCTAATATTCAATCGCCATTTAGTCGAAAATTTTCCTATGTAAGAGGGCACAATTTTTTGTGACCTAGTGAATGCATGTAATTGTCTGTATTTAATTGCTTGTCTGTTTCTTTAGCGGTGCTATTTTTGTATATCTATTAATTATATGTTCTTCTGCTTTCTTAAAGTGCTATTTATAGTTTTATCAAACATTGTTCAACACAGTTTAGTTAGTAAAACTTGCAAGATAACTTGGGGACGGGCAAATTTAAATTACCACTGTCTAAATGGAACGCAAAGTTTACAAAGCCAGATCTAATCTAACAGATTCCTTAATAAGATTTTTCAAAGACATTATCAAAGCTGACCGAGATTTTCAACAGAGATAGTTCGGTACACTGCTTAAATTTCCTCCTTTATATTTAAATTCATTAATTAACCCCTAATTTGTTTTGGGCTCAGCTTAGGTTATAAGATTTTCAGTTTAGTTTAATCTACCACACTCGTGGGTTATAATAAATGTATATAGCTATAAACATAAGTATATAGCTAATTTAGATGTTACTTCACGGCAATTGGCAGTATATGAGCGCTTGTGTAAATTAATGTATCTAAAAATCTCTCTAAAAATTTTTGTGTGTCAATTTCAAATATTTTGTAAAAATTTAAAAAAAAATCATTTCAAATTAAAAGAAGTTTCATATTTTCTTGAATATTGACTGAAAAAAACTCGACCTAAAATTTATATATTATTTGAAGTAAATATTTACAGGTGGGTACTCAAGGACAGTTCTACTAGGAATCTAAGAATTTCTACATAACTGAGCTTTTGGAGATTACATACTTATAATTTTCTAGCGTATTTAACTTAAAATATACATATTTTCTTTATTAAGTATCTGGTTCTACTGAACAAATAAATTTTATACAAAGTAATTACAATAAAGGTAGTGAAGTGGGAACGTTCACAGAGATTTCACAAGACTCACTTGTTGTGCACTTAACTCTTTATTACTTGAATCTGATTTAATTTGTTTACAGTCTGAGTTTATATAATGCTATTTTGTTACTTCAGCGATTTAATTTTACATAGGCAAGCAACTAAGTTATTATAATATTAATATTATGTAAAGAATGCATAAGTGAGATAAAAATATATACAGGGTCTCATCTGGATACTAATATTACTCCTCCCGCCGAAGTTTGGGCATCGTCTCCTGATGATGGGTTGAATTGGACTGTTGGGGAATTTCTATTCCTGGAAGGGTTTAGACAACAATTTGGACAGCAACTGATTGGGACTGGACATCGTTTTCTGTATTTTTTATAAATTTTGGCGATGATAATTAGGCATATCACTATAATTAGGGTGATTAGCCAATAGTTCGAGGAGTCTAGAGTGCTAGCAGGTTCCATAAATGACTGGTCTGCTTTGGTAGTTCTTGACAGCTTCATTAGAGTGTCAATTCCAGTTGTATCAATTTCTTTCAAGGTTAATGGTACATTTTTGTTTATGGTGAGATTCCATAACTGCGGTTGTTTGATTTTTGGTAACTGGAATATTGGAGTTACTGTTTTTGTATTTGTTGAGGTAAATCTCTGATTGGCTATAGTTGTAGTACAACCTTTGGGTAGAGTAAGGACTGCTGGTTGTCTTAATAGTTGAATTCCTTCTCGGCAATCTGGAATTTGCATTATACTGGTTGGAACAACTAATATTTGGTTTTCTTCTATCATGTTGACTAATGGTTTAGTAGCTGTTACGTGGTGTACATGACAGGAACTATGGTCGGCCTTGGATATTAATTGAACTATGCAGCTATTATCATGAGGTTGGCTCAATGAGTTGCAGATGAATGTTTCTTCAATTTTTGGGCAGCTTTGCACCGTTGTGATGTAAGTTTCAGTGCTCATTCCAATGTATGGGGTTTTTGGAATAATAGTTAGGTTATGCACAGGAACTGGGATTGTGTGATAGTAGGAGTAAATCTCATTTGTTAAGATTGGCAAATTGATTACAAATACAATTGAATTGTCAGTGTAGTATACTGAAGTACCTAAATATGAATAGTAATTTTGAAAATGATCCAAATCTAGGATACCTTGTGTATCGTATAATTCTTTTGCTTTATTTAAAATATAAAATAAACTTTGTTTTGGTAAAATTGAATTGTGGACTAAGTTCCATGATGCAAATGTGATAGCGTTTTCCAATTCATCTAGGAATTCATTAATATAGTTTAAATTTACAAATAATTGAGATAGAATATTTTGAATTGAAATCGTGGATAACACTTGTGTAAATTTTTCATTAAATTCCGTAATGGTTCGAGTTAGAAATTTTTGAATAGTTTTCTGATTTTGGGATAGAGTTGTTACTGTTCTATTATAGTCTTCTATTAACTTGCTTGTTAGACTAATTTGATTTTTCATTTGATATTCAATGCGGTTATTATTTTCATTTAATTTTGTGATAGCTTTGTTTATTGATTTCCGATCGTTATTATCCATCGTTCCAAATAGCCATTTTTGTCCGGTACCTATTATATTTAATAAACCTCGTTTGATACGTAATTTTTGTGGTGCCAAGTTTTCTAATTTTATTTTTGTTTCAGAGACTAGTTGTAGTGCCTGCGTGATTGATGTTAACAATCCAGTGTCAGTTGTTTTTCTATTCATATCTTGAACTTTACTATTGAGTTGCAATAGTTGTGTTTTCGTATTATTTAATTCGATTTGTATTGGATTCAAATTTATATAGTGAATAAATTTATGATAAGTTTGCACGGATCGCATTTGTCCTAATTTTAATACGAGTAGCCCATTCTCGATTGGAGTTATTTTAATTTGGCAAAGGGTTATCGTGAAGGATAGTGACAGGATTAGTGTCAGTGTTAGCATTGTCTTTGTCGGGTCCTTTCCTAGGTCTTCCGCGTTGTCGTGTACCTGTAACAAGGTTACGTTTCTTTTTAACTCTTTTCTTATGATAAGTTCCTCGTGGTGTTTGAACTTTTTTGTCTAGGTCTTGTTCTGCGTTTGTTTGTATGAATCGCGGGTTTGTCTTTTTCCGTAGCTGATCGTTTTTGATATAAATTGTATCTCCTGGATCAAGTTTCTCTGGGTCAGTTTTAGTTTTGTTTATATTTTCTGCTCGCTTTTCCTTTTCTATTTGGACTTTAGCTTTAATGTTCTGATACAATTGTTGCGAATTCTTAGCATGATTATCTATATAGTCAGTAAGTATGTTTTCTTCATTTACATCAAAAGGTAATGTTTGATTTAAGTGGCCAAATAAAATTTCAAAGGGTGTATGTTTGGTACTACTATGTGGTGTATTGTTATAACCCATTATAGCTAATTTCATAAGAGATTTTATATTTTCGTTAGGTTTTTCTTTTGTTAAGCATCGTATTTGGTCTAATAAAGTGGAATGTAATCTTTCAACCGGGGAATTTGAAGTAGAGTTATGTAAAGTAATATAATGTAATTCAATTTTGTGTAATCTGCAAAAGTCATTTATTATGTGATTTCTAAATTCTGTGCCATTATCACATATAATTTTTCTTGGTATTCCAACAAATGACATGAAGGTTATTAAGGCTTCCGTTACTTCTATTGCTGATTTTTGAGTTACTGGGATTGCTTGAGCAAATTTTGAAAAGGGGTCTATTATTGTAAGGAATGTATTATTATTGACAAAGAATAGATCAATATGGATTATTTCCAAGGGTTTTGATGGAGTAGGGGTAATTTCAATTGGTGGGTTTTGCGGTTTTCTTTCGTATTTGCAAGTTTGGCAGGTATTACAAGTATTTATATAATTTTGAACATCTCTTTGCATGTAAGGCCAATAGTAATTTTTAAAAAGTGATAATAAAGTAGCATTTATTCCTTTGTGTTGAGTTTTTCCTTCATGGTGGTATTTAATTTTTTGATGCTGCTCTTCTTCTGAAGTTATATCTGTCACAAAATTGTTTGAAATAGTTAAGTTTAAATTTGTAAAATGATTTTGTAGCGTCCTAATTACTCTTAATTTTAATAGGTCATCTTTGTTCGTTCTGAAAAACATACAGTATCGTTTTTTAGGGTCTATGGTGCTTTTGAATAATTTTATAATCTCTTCTTCTGTACTGTTTGATTTTAAAGTGACTTTATGTCTGGTATTATTGAAAATTGGTTCATGAATAGTGAAGTTTGCCATACTATTTGTTGATTCAGTAATTATGATTTGATTCACGTACTGGTTTACACATTTTTCAGTATATGGGAATTCTTGAATGGGATTTTCTTGTGCGGAATGAATTGTAGCAATGTCGTCGTCTTGATTTGGAATTTGCCTTTCAATATCGTCTTCTGTAGATGTTCCTGGAACTAATGTGTCTAGTACTTCTTTTAAGCTGGCTTCATCAACATCTGGTATTTCATCGACGTTGTTTAACATGGATATGAGATCATCTTCTAATGGTGTTGTAGTAGCTTGTGTAACTGCGTTTATCTCTTGAGGGTTGTTATCTAATTTAATTCTTGATAGGGCATCTGCTACGTGATTAGTTTTTCCTTGTTTGTATTTGATCTTGTAATTAAATTCTTCTAGGTGTAATCTCCAACGAATAAGTCTGGTATTTGGGGCTTTTAGATTTGATAGCCATTCCAGTGGTCTGTGGTCTGTGTAGATGGTAAATTCTCTTCCATATAGGTAAGGTCTGAAATATTTACAGGCCCATACTACTGCAAGTAGTTCCTTTTCAATTGTAGCATAATTTGTTTCAGCTGGATTTAAAGTTCTTGAGGCATATGCTATGGGACGGTCATCTTGAGAGAGTACAGCTCCTATGGCATAGTTCGAAGCATCTGTTGT
Source organism: Monochamus alternatus (assembly GCA_037114965.1). Classification (NCBI taxonomy): domain Eukaryota; kingdom Metazoa; phylum Arthropoda; class Insecta; order Coleoptera; family Cerambycidae; genus Monochamus; species Monochamus alternatus. The sequence continues at coordinate 29,487,873 of CM073429.1, forward strand.
TAGTTCAAAAGGTTTTTCAAAATTTGGATATGCTAATACTGGTTCATTTAGTAACAAGGTTTTGCAATGGTTAACACATGATATGTATTCTGGAGTGAGTTCTATTTTGTGGTCTTTCTTTAAACATTGCGTAAGAGGTTTGGTAATCTTTGCAAAATTTTTAATAAATTTTCTATAGAATCCTAATAAACCAAGGAAAGATTTAATTTCTCTATGCGTTTTTGGAATGGGGAATTTCTTTATGGCTTCGATTTTTTCTGGATTTGGTCGAATTCCATCTGCTGTTACTATGTGTCCTAAAAATTCTACATTTTTCTTTAAGAATTCCGATTTGTCTAATTGTATTCTGAGGTTTGCTTCTCTTAAAGTCTGGAAGATTCTTTTTAGGTTGGCGATATGCTCTTGGAGTGATGTTGAAAAAACAATGATGTCGTCGAGATATACTAGGCAAGTTTTATTGATGTGTTGTCTTAAAACGTTATCAATCATTCTCTGAAATGTACTAGGGGCGTTCTTAAGACCAAAGGGCATCCTAAGGAATTCGTAGTGCCCATGCTCTGTATTGAATGCTGTTTTTTGAATAGAGTTTGGTGCCATCTCGATTTGGTGGAAACCAGAGGCGAGATCTAAAGTTGTAAAATAACAGCTTCTTCCTAATTTATCTAGAATGTCCGTGATGTTAGGGATGGGATATCTATCCGTAATTGTCTTTTAATTTAGTGAGCGATAGTCTACTACTATTCTCCATTTTTTCTTGCCGGAGGCATCTGCCTTTTTTGGTACTACCCATATTGGTGAACTCCATGGTGAAATACTTGGGCGTATTATTTTATCGTTGATCATTTTGGATAGTTGTGTTTGGACCTCTTCTTTATAGATGTGTGGGTATCGGTAAGTCTTTGTGTAGCAGGGTGTTTCGTCAGTAGTTTTAATTTCATGTTTTATTGTATTTGTAAATGGCAATTTATCTGAAGGGTTTTGGAAAATATCGGAATATTCTTGACATAAACTTTCTATTGCTTGCTTTTCTTCGTCATTCAAATGATTTGTCCGAATGTGATCTTGTATTTTTATTTTGGAATTTATTTCATTTGGTATAATTTTGCAATCGAATATTTCATATTCTTCTTCATTGAATGGTAATGATCTTTGTGGTTCGTTGAAAGAGACCATTTGATGTCTGTTTGTCAAATTGTGAACTTCTATTTGGGCAAGGAAATTTTCACTTGTAGATAATGTTTCTGGAACGTAAAATTTTTCTGATCGAAATTCGGGTATTATTACTGGTCCGTTTTCCGTTGTAACAGGGATTTGTATGCGTCTTATTTCTGAAGGATTTAAATTATAACCAAGTAAGTTGAAATCATCTCTTACATAAAGTGGGATTTGTACATGTTCATTTTCTAATGTCTGGTTCGAAAAGTTAATATTTAATTTTGCATTAATCAATTCTTGTAGTCCTATAAGTCCATCAAAGTAATTGTGAAAGTCGTATAAAATACAATTTATTGGTATGTCAGATTGAAATTCTTGAAATGGTGGTATCGTTGCTTTATATATGGCTTTTGTTTTTCCAGTGCATGTTTGTAAGGTAGTAGGGTCTATATAAATAGTTTGGGGAAAATTTTGTTCAATGATCGCTGGTTTAATGATTGAGAAAGAGCATCCTGTATCTATAAGAAGTTTGTACGTTTTATTTTTTAAAGTTATGTTAATATAAGGAAGGCCATTTATTGCATTTACGTCGGGTATTCTGTTGTCTCGGCATTCAGAAAATTTCCAATTTGTTCTTGTTGATCGTTTTCTTCATATTGCGTTTCTTGTATTTCTTCATATTCCTGATTTTCATAGTTTTCTCCATACGTTGCCAAAGTGACGTCTTCATATCTTTCTTGATCGTAAGCTTGCATATCTTGGTAGTGTCTAGTTGCATAAGGAGGCATGTGTTCTGTAACTTCCGTGTTGTGCATTTGTTGATGACTAATTCCTGACATTGGTGTTGGTTTTGGTTGACTGGTATACGATATTCCTGACATTGGAGTCGGTTTTGGTAGATTGTTATTTTGGTTAGGTTTCCATACATTTTGTTTGCTTGGATGTACAAATGTCTGTTTATAATTAGGGAAAAATGGTTTTACTTGTCGTGGTTGTATGTTTATTGGTTGTGAAGGAAATTTAGGTTGCATTGGTTGTGAAGAAAATTGAGGCTGATTGTTTCTATTAACTTGTGGCATTTGATTCTGAAAAGTTGCATTAAGATTTGGATTGACATTTTTATGTTGATTCAAATTTTGACTGTTAGGTTTTGAATTTGAAAAAGGAGATCTATTTTGATAAAGTTTTGCGAAATTTTGAAATTCTTCTTCTTCTAAAACATAATTTAAAGCGTCTTCTAAAGTAGCTGGGTTTTTTAATCGAATAATTGTTTGATAATTTGTCGGCAAATTTGTAATAAAAATTGTTTTTGTAATATTGTTATAATTTCCAATTTGTAAATCTCTAACCTGTGGATCTGGGAAATCATCACTAATTTTCATAATTATTATAGCTCTTAATTCCTGTAAGCGTAATCCAAAGTCATATGGGCGTTCATTTCTATTTGGTCTTAGAGAAGTGAGTTGATGTGTTAAATATTGTAAATCGCGTTTATCACCGAATGTTAATTTTAATAGATTTTCAATTTGTATCCATGTTGTGAAATCAGTTCGGCTGGCTATTAAATTTTGAGCGCGACCTCTAAGTTTATTTTTTACTGCTTGTAATATGAGATTATGCGTTACGTGTTGTGGATCATCGGGAAAATTCGAAAAAGTGCTGCGTACCGATTCTATGTATGAATGAAGAACCAAATTATTTCCGTCAAAGAATGGAACAGTATCAATGTATAATTTTAAAAGCTGAGTATCTAATCTGTGTTCCGGTGGAGGCATTGTGTTATCTAGGATTTCGTTTAAGTTTCTGTTTGCGTCTTGGAGACTTTGTCTGCTTAGCATTGAAATGATCTACACTAAGAGAAGTGATGTTTGATTGTTTGTTTGAATTTTTTGCTTGAGTTGTTTCTTAATTCTAGTGATCAATCGGATCAATTTCTTAATTCTAATGACTAATCAAGTCAGTTTTTTGCCAATCGGGCAGTGAGATTTCGGTAACAATGAGAAAAGTAACAGGAGGAATGAGTACTTACTGTGTTCTCTTGGTGTGGAATGTTGGTTCACGAAGGTGGCGATTGTTTGCTTATCAGGCACACATTCAGCTGCTTATCGTTGCGCCAGTGAAGTGGGAACGTTCACAGAGATTTCACAAGACTCACTTGTTGTGCACTTAACTCTTTATTACTTGAATCTGATTTAATTTGTTTACAGTCTGAGTTTATATAATGCTATTTTGTTACTTCAGCGATTTAATTTTACATAGGCAAGCAACTAAGTTATTATAATATTAATATTATGTAAAGAATGCATAAGTGAGATAAAAATATATACAGGGTCTCATCTGGATACTAATATTACTAGGTTAATTAGTTAAGTTATATGTATGAAATATTCAAAATAATATTCAAAATGATCCGAATAATGTTTTGTGTTTATAAATGTTAAAAAAAATGTTTCGTCTATGTCATCCGTGCTCCTTGTTTGACAATGGTCAAACTCTTGATGATCCGCAAGCTATAGTGCACTGTTTTGCATAAAATTCAAAAATTACAAGCATAACTGATTTTTCAGTGGGTGAGGTATATGCTGCAATTCGGCCAATCAAACCAAGAATGACTTCCGGGCCTGATTTAATATCATCATTATAGGGACTTACGTCTGCTTTTGCTGCCCCACAAACAACCATTCATAACTTATTGTTAAAAACATCGTGTTATCCCGAATCCTAGAAATTGTATACATTATGTTCAATACACAAGAAGGGCTGCAGGAATGAGTCAATTACTATTATTTGCAACTTTTCTAAAATATGTGAAATTTTGTTACACAGTGTTTCATGTAGTTCTCTATCTTGTTTGATATCCAGAATTAACCAAACTAGATGTATTTGGGCTATCTGTTTTTACTTTGAAACTTTTTCAATCATATTTAAGTAAAAGATATCAGTTCGTGGTTTTATGTCTCACATGTTTCATCAAATATATGGCAGGATTTCATACTTGGACCTTATGTGTTATATAAATGCGTGGTTGGAGACTTGCAGGTACGCTATCTAATGTATGCAGATGACCTCAAACTATTATGTGAAATTGTCATTATTGCTGATTGTTACAGGTTGTACTTGACATTGTTTGCAGTTGGTAAACGCATCTAAATGCAATATCGTTACGTTCACTAAAAGAAAAATTCAATTAAATTTAATTATAAACTGGATAATGTAATACTTCGTAGACCATATCTTGTTACAGATATTGGAGTAACATTTGAGACAACTTTAACCTCTTCGAATCATATTGACATTATGACGTCATCCACATTTAAGACTTTGGGTTATATTATAAGAAATTCGAAAGAGTTTATCTCTACTCTACGTTTGCTATACACAATGCTTATTAGAAAATTAGAATATACATTAATAGTCTAGAGTATTTTAAACCAATTATATTGCAACTTTAAAAAGATTTCAGCGTAGATTTATAAAATCAGCGTTGTATGTATCCTCCTCAGGGTTTTCCGCACGACTTATTTGATCGTTTCCATATTCATACTTTTTCTAAAAGAATATGTATCTCTCAAGTAATGTTTTGTATAAAATCGTTCATAATATTTCGGAATACCTAGGTGTGCTAAACAATATCCAATTTAAAATATCACAATTTTCAGCAAGTTTCAAACTTCCTAGTGATACTTCCACCGATATTCTTGCAGCGCTTTTGTATCAAATTATCTGAAGGTACAATGAAATAGAATCTAGTATATGTATTTTTGCTGTTCAATGCAAACTATAAAAAAATGCTATACTTAAGTAAACAATAGATTGTATATGTAACTTTGTTATTTAGGTATACTTGTATATTTCACTGTTTATTAATTAGTTTTTTGTTTGTTTGTTATTCTTTTTTTTACGATTTTTTTGTGCACGTTTGTTTGTATTATTTTCCGCTGTATATGTTTTACCATATCTTACAATTTTGAATTTGCTTGTTGGGTATGTACTTTGAATAAAATGAAATAAAATATTGTCACGAAATTTGCCCCCTGTCTCACCCAAACCGACGACTGTGGTATCGCGAAATGCTAAGATTGCCCCGATCGCCCCTACACGAATTTGTTAAACAAACAAAAAGCCGTGGATCGAGACGGGACTGGAAAAATGGGGAATCGACGAGAAGTATTCGAGTCGTACGGGAAAATGGATCTAGAAATACTAGAAAATACCTGGAATAGCGATTAATTAAATAAGTGTTTAGTTGAGTTGTAATTAATGTTCAGTAGTGTACTGAGTAGTTAATAAAGAGAAGTAATTAAATAACGGATTGTTTTTCTGGAAGTAAGAAAAAGTCGGATTGGGAAATCCATGACAATATAATATTTTCACGTCAATAACTTTTTCCAGGTAAGTTGGTAGTCTATTTTATGAAAAGAAGATGCTCCTGTTGAACCTTGTTTCTCAGATATTTTGACTTTTCCTCAGGGTTATCCTATGGAATTATAAACATCTTGGTTTAAAAATATAGGATTAAGTAAGTATTGATAGTTTCTAAGTTTGTACCAACAGTACTGACGGATATGTCATTCCAATTTGTTACAACTTATTAAAGTTATAAGCTGGTATAATGTTTTTTAGATTTATTAAGCAAAAATACACAAGAAATAAATGTTTTTTAAGATTAATTTTGCTACTCCGAAGAAATTAGGTAAAAATGATAATAATAATATTTAATACTGCAGCAGATACCTACAAACTCCGTTACATAATTTTAATGAAAATGAGTACCTAATATAGATTAAAAAACAGAATATAATATACATAATATAAAACGATAGATGCAAGAATAGTAGATTATAGAATAATCTAATAGAGTATACAAATCTTTTCTTTCCTAGAGCCTGAATATGTCAATAAAGCCATCTTCAGAAAATCACGAGTTATTGTCGAACCGAATAAATACGTCAGATCTAAATGATAAACTTCAGAAACATTTTTCGAATAGATTCAATATGAGTATTATAAAAGGTCACGCAAATTATGCCTGCACGGGACTGCACGGCCTGCAAAGCCTGTTCATGAGAGTTCCCATGTTATTTAATGGAGCATCGTACACTGGACCAGCACCTGCATGGACCGCCACCTGCAACGGCTGTCACTGTAGGTCATGTCGGTGGCTACAAAATTTTGTATTTTGGTGGCGAGGACAATCCAAGAGCTCAAACATTTTTTTTTTTTGTAACTTTCGGAAATACTGAAAAAAATGTTGTTGATCCTTACTAGTTCAGACAAGTGTGGACTGTGCTGAACAAGTGTGCGAAGTCATGCAGGTTTACAGGTTCGCGCTATGCTGGTTCCTGTAGGTCCATGCAGGCGTAATGTGGTCGATCTTTAACATATAGTTTGGAACCAACGATAACACAGTATACTTATTTAAAGTATTGAAAACTTTGAAAGATTTACAGTTTCTTATTATAAGTCCGAATGGCTTCGAAGATGATTTGATAATATTATCAGTATATAGTGAGAAGCTCAATATGTTGCCAAAAACAACTTCCCAGTAGAACTTAGCCGAGTGAGTTTATGTGAATCAATATAGTAATCATATAGGGGGTGAAATAGCGACGAAGTTTTAGCGTTATCGACATATCAAATATGTCTACAACCTAACATAACCTTAAGATCATTAATAAATTACGAAAAAAGTAGTGGATACAAATTCGAACCTTGAAGAACCCCTGGTTGCTTCATAGGTCTTGAATTTGAAACCACTGAAGGTTTCATTGAAAAATTTTAATAATTTGACGCTGAAACGAAAGAAGTAAAGTTTATGCCATAAAACTAAATGGTGCATTTTGTCGAAAGCATTCGAGAAGTCAGCAAATTGAGATTACCAGTATTTAAATTACATCTACCTAACCATGGCTATCTATAATATTTGGAACATACTATGTGATATATATTAGCAAGTAGATAAATATGATTATATTCACTTTTGTGTTCTTTTATTTATAAACTGATGAGCTAATTAGATGCAAAAACTAGAAGAACCTAACAAAAATATATTTATCCAATCCTTTGAAATCTACAATCTATGTTCATCTCCTTAAAGGAACAAAAAAGTTAATTTACATAAAACATAGTTTATAAAGTATACAATCGATTTGGCATCAAGCAGATGTTTTCCTACTATCAGCAATTTGAATCTTACCCAAAGTCTAGAAATTTCAAGAAAAACTGATAATGGACTTTTTGATGTGGGGTCGACATACAGGATGTATCTTTAAGTGATAGATAGTACACTAATCTAAAATTATTAATTTGTTTTAATCAAATAAGTTGTCGAATTATAATTAGTTTTTTAAACTGCACTCTTGTCTGCACGCTCATCAGTGGTTACCTTGTTAATCCTTTTTAAACTATATGAAAGTAACGGAAGGGGAGAGGTTAACCGCTGTGGAATAAAATTTCATAAAAACAATTTGTTTTTCCATTATATTACATGTTATGGCAAAATCTTAATGTTATTAATCTCCTATTACTGATTTAGTTTAGGTGATACTAAGATATGCTAATAGGGTGACAGATGGACAAATGAGAATGGTCGACTATGTCAACATTTCATTTATTTATTGTGTCTAGACCATAGAAATCATAAAATAAATGTATAGGTTATAATGTCTTTGAAGCTGCGTTCATTTTTCTTTTACAACATGTCTTTAAATTATTCTGCATGAAAATGCTATTGCAAACTCTGGATACCTAGAAAAAAAGGTTGCATTTTGCATTCCGCTCCCTTATTAATTAAGGTCGTTTGGGACACTATTAAAAGTAATAGATTCGCCAGTTTCCTTTTTTAATTTTGATTTTACAAGTAACCACAATATAAATTGTGCACCCATAATTATAACGCAACGTAATTCAGATTTATCATAAAAGTATGTATTCATAACAACCTAAACGTAACGGTAACAAATACTAGAACAAGAATTATTACGCCAGAACATGAAAATAATTCCAGTTACATAAAAATAATAACACGGGAATAATTTTAACATACAAATAAAAGCAGAAATTTATTAGCAAGCAATATTTGACATTTTCGATTTAAATAGCAATGACATCACTCGTGAGTTTGTTGGCGGGCGGGGTAAAGGGAATTAGGCAGTTTGTAGGTAACCTCCTCTGTTGTTAATATATACTTATGGGGATCTACATGTATATAGGAGATACATAGGGATCTTGATATATACATATATTTCAGTATTCAGTGACGCTACAAGGTATGTGTCTGTAAGAGTACCTCATGGGTGGTGTGGAAATTTATTTTCTATTAATAAAATTTCCTGTGTTTCCACTAGTCTGTCCAACAGCGGAGTATCAGAATATTTTAAATACTGTTTAAGGCACTTTAATGTTTTAATCCAGTCATTTTAGGCATTTTAAACCTCAATCTGCGGAAAAATTCCTAGTGAGCTGAATTTTTGTATACACATTTATTACGGCGTTGTAATGAAGATGTGAAAAATCGTCATTGATATCGTGCCGGCTAAAAAAGTTATAAACGTCACGAAAATCAGTTTTTCGCAAATATATCGCCATCTATTGCTCAGAGGTCAATAGAGGTTATTATAAAAATTGTTTGTCGTGAAATTATCTACAAAAAATGCCTCTTGCATTTTTTTGTAAAACTAACCGTTTTTGGAGTAGAGAGCTGAAAAAGCGACTAGAATGCACTCAAATATGGTATTGTATATCGTATACCAAGGCGTAAACTCTATTGCTTTTTATTCATGTTCGTAAGTATCTTCCAAACTTCTATCTGATACTTGGGCGTTTTGTGAAAAATATTCTTTGGGAAGATTTGGGAACTTAGTAAAATCTACTAAATATTATACAAACGACCTACACTGGTAGATGTTCCGTATTTTATTGTCCCTTTATACCTGCTACTGCCTGTTGGACTGTGTTTAGCTCAGTTGAAAATTATTTATTGAGTGTTAAAGACGTTATTTTAGTAGTTTCATGCTCTTGAACAGTTTTCATAATGAGTGATACATGTTTTATATGCAATAAATTGTTATCGGATGGTGATGTAGTAGAAATTAGGCGTGGTCTACAAACATTAAAAAATGCTAGTATTGCTAGAGGTGATGGTAATATTGAATATTTAAGTACTGAATTTTGTAAATGTTCATAGTAATTGTCGTAAAAATTATACGAACAATTTGAGTATTGCGGCAATAACAACTTTATCACCACCAGCACCCGATGATCTACTGAACACAATCTTTTGGAATTGTACAAAAGGTTGTGCCGGCAAATGTGGATGTAAATGATGAAGATGTCGATTTAAATATAGGCATAAGTCCACTTAATGATATAGAAACTGAAGATATCGACAATGAATGACAAAAAAAAAATATATACTTAAGTTTGTTTCTTCTGTATTTTTCAGTATTCAAATAAAAAATTATCCACTCTTCAATAAAAAAACCTCTTATTACATATCATGGATTATGCCCACGGGGGAAACCATGTAAAAAAAACGCGCCTTGCATTCTGCCTCGAAGATGGTGAGGAAACGAGTGCATTGTCATAATATAGTCGCTTTCTCAGCACTGTACTCCGAAAACGGTTAAGTTTACAGAAAAATGCAAAAGGCATTTTTTGTAGATAATTTCACGACAAACAATTTTTATAATGACCTCTATTGACCTCCGAGCAATAGGTGGCGAGATATTTTCTTGACCTTTTGACCTTTATAACTTTTTTAGCCGGCACGATATCAATGTCGATTTTTCACATCTTCATTACAACGCCGTAATGAAGGTGTATACAAGAATTCAGCTCACTAGGAATTTTTCCGCAGATAAAACCTTAAATGACTGGACTATTTAACAATTTGTTAATACTGCTGATAAATGTGAACGGTGAAACATTAGATCATGTGGTAATTTTTTATGCAGTATCTTAAAAAATATATTATATTTTTTATCAGCCAGCAACGTGAGTTCTTCTTATAGTGTATTCTACCAAGAAATGTAATTTTCCAAGAGCATCGACTCTGCAAAATTATTTTGCAGCAGATGGGTTTAACATCCAAGTTGGTTTACGAAAAATGTGTTAAAATTAGTACTATAGAGAAAAATTTAACAATTCTACGGATAAATATCGGATAAACTGTCTACAAACAAGTCTATAAAATATGCTCAGAACACAAAACAGTTGTACAGGCAGAAACACGCTGTGCTACCATATGTACATATACTCTTGCATACATGAGCTTACATGACATGCAAAGTGCGAGTTGATTATTTTATACATATTTAAATCTGTAGAACATATTGCAGTCACGTCTCACTTTTCATAGCATTCACATATGTTCAGTGTGTAACATTCAACACCATTTCATAATTGGATGAATTTTAAACTCGCTAGACATACAATACTGACGAAATATTCATAATAACAGTAAGGAAACTCAAAATATACTTCATATTTATTTCTAAAATGTAAATTATAAGATGGTGTTGTAAACTGTGTAATATTATTTATCTGTAGATATACTTATTAGTATGATAACATTTTTGGTTTTTAATTTTTATTGGAATTTCTTTTATATATCGGCTTCTATGTGAACAACGGACCAAATCTTCATGGTGAAGGAAATTCTGACTACATGCCATACTCATAGTATGGGATCAAAGCAATGGTTTTATTTGTGGACTTCAGCAAAGCATATGATTCGATCAAAAGAAATAAACTAAGTAAAATTTTGAAACAATTTGGGATACCAACCAAACTGATTAGGCTATTGAAAATAACCTTAGAAAATACTAAATCCAAAGTACGAATAAAAGGTGAATGTTCGGAAGGCTTTACTATTGATACAGGACTGAGACAAGGAGACCCACTCTCAACGCTTCTTTTTAATTTAGTACTAGACAAGTAATCAGAGATAGTCAGTTGAACAGAGAAGGACACATATTGTTCAAAAGTTATCAAATTGTAAGTTGACGTGATGACGTGGCTATTATTGCTAGAGATAGTAGGGAATTAGAAGAAGTAACGAGAAAACTTGTGGAGGAAGCACGTAAAGTAGGATTGCAGATAAATCAAGAGAAAAGTAAGCTTTTGAGAATAGGAGAACAAAAAAAGGATACCAATTTTAAATTGAGAACAGAGCATGGATAGCTGGAGTTTGAGAAAGTTCAATAATATGTGTATTTGGGGGTGTTAATAACAGCTAACTGTGATGAGGAACAAGAAATAAATAGGAGAATAATAAAAGCAAATAGAAGTTCGGCAGCAGTCAACCACTTGAAATCAAAAAATTTGTCCAGAGGAGTAAAATTTAGTATAAAACAATTTTGAGACCGACAGCGCTGTATGGTAGTGAAACCTGGGTTCTCAATAAGAAGTCAAGAGAAAACCTTTTAAGGTGGGAAAGGAAGATCTTAAGGAGAATTTTAGGGGGTAAGAAGACGGAGGAAGGCTATGTAAGGATAAATAATGAGGAAATATATGCAATGTACCAGGCACCAACAATAGACGAATTTGTAAAACCCAGAAGATTGCAGTGGCTAGGGCATCTAGAACGTATGGAAGATGAAAGGGCAGTTAAGAAAAAAAAAGGTAGACCGAGGAAGTGATGGAGAGAGGCAGTGGCAATAGATCTAAGGGAGAAAAATGTAACGAATTGGAAAAGAAAGGCGAAGGACAGAACGGAATGGAGGAGAATAACACATGTGTGTGGCTACCTAAGGCTAACATTAGGTAGCCACACACGAAGATATCGGAGGGCAGGTTTGATGCGTGAAATTCAAAGATCACACGCAAATGTGTTGGTTAGTGGAGCGTAACATAGAACTTTGGAGTCACGTTTGATGTGTGGCGTTCAAAGAGCAAACGCCAGAGAAGTTTTCAGATTTTTACCAGCCACATACGAAGACTTCTAAGTGCGTGTAAAATACGAGACGTTCCGAAAAGAAGTGTTGGAACGGTCCGTGTCAGGATCGCGCTGTACCACAAACGGTCAAGATATCCACGCGAGTTTAACCGGCACTTTGGAGTTTCACATTTAAAAGTGTTTGTTAGTGAGCTAAAAGTGTCTCACATTTGGAAGGTTTAGAGTGGCGCGTGGCATTTTAGAAATCTGAAAATTTCTGCTTTACGATAGTGGGTCGTGACACTCCACTAATCAACACTTTTAGCGTTCGCTCTTTGAACGAAATACATCAAACCGGCACTCCAAGATTTTAAATTCACGCTCTACTGACTAACACTTTTGCGTGTGATCCTTGAATGGCACGTATCAATTCTGCGCGTCGCCAGCCATACACGAAGATTTCAAAGTGCGCCCCAGCACGGGACAAAATATCCACACGAGTCTCACATTCAAAAGTTTTGTGTTGTGTTCGAAGTCTTCGTGTGTGGCTACCGAATAATGTGAAATCTTTGCGCTCTTGAGAAGTTTCCTTAGTAAACCTTTCACGAATGTAGAAAATTAAAGTAGAAATCTGCTAAACGAAAAAAATCAGTGAGAAGTGCAATAAGTCCAAAATGCCGCAGTAGTTCGGAATTCTTTGGAAAGATGAATCATCATGAAACAGTATTAAATCTGATGCATCAATGATTCGGTAAGGCAAATAGTGGAATTAGTCATCCCACATGGTATTAATGGCACACACCCCTTAGGCACATCTAAATTAATACTTTGAGAGTCGGGCTGATTTATTAGTTTACAAACTTTAGCAAATAAAAGTAGATTTAATTATAAACATAGGTCCTATATTTCTTTATTCAGACGTTATATCTAGAGTTATTTTTTAATTTTCAAGTTGAAAAAGGAAACGTGGTAGACATAATTAAAAAAAACCAAATTTATTATCAGCAATATCATGGCCCTTTTTGTCAAAAACAAAGAAGTCTATGGACATTCTTACTACGGCACTTTAAGTTTCCTGAAAAAATACTATCCTTTTATCTCTTGTACCGAGATACCCTACAATTGTCAATAAAGATGCAAACGACCCTTTGTCGTTGCCAATTATGCATCCAAGAGAATGGACTAATTTATCAACATTTGCTGTAGCCAAATTTTGCTTTCTGTTTGTTACAATAAATATTTATTTATCAGTGCTCAAAAATACAATTATTTTAAAAGAAAGATAGAACATACATTTGTATGAACATTTCTTTGTGAAATTAAATATTCTTTTCGTTCTTAAAGGTTGTAAAAGGGTAATGAATCGCCCTGTAGCAAACATTGTTCTGTCTCAGATAGATACAAATAAACTGTGAAATTCAAAAATATACAAACTTGATACTGTATAATTTACTGTATAAATATTAAAGCAGTCAAATAACACAGCACCACAAAAAGAAGTAGTCTGTGCGATAGACTAGACCTATATATTCTTATGTATTTTCACACACTGAATCTGAATCTGGAGTCCATTTAACTTCATTGCCTTAGGTTCAAGGTCATTCCAAGGTCAAAGCGAAAGATAGGTATGCAAGGGAACCAGCCCATCGTACCTTTATGTTGCTGGGGCTGCTGAATCCGGATCCAGGATTCATTTGACACTTTCAGGTCAGTCTCAAGGTTATTTCAAGGTCATATTGAAAGAAGGAATTTTATACAGTAATAATCATCGTAAGTGAATGGTATTTTAATGTTGTAGGTTTATAAACGTGTGCTATTTATTACTATTAAGCAGTGAATAAGTGAAATTTAGTGGGGTTTTTCAGATCTAAACATGGATTGTGCTAAAAATATTTTCGAAAATACATAACCTGAAACAACTCTGCGAGTTCACAACACCGGAAAGCAATCAAATATCAAAGAAATCTATTGTCACAGCAGAATTGGGGAAAAAAAGAATTTTATGTACAATGTCTAGAATATATTTTGAATGGCAATGCCAGGAAGCGGAAAAAGGTAGACGATATCTTTGTTTACATTTGTTGTTTTTAATATTATATTATTGCAGGATACTGGCACAGACTACTCACCTTGCTCATACTGTATTTAAGATAATATATAGCTGTGATTCTTAGTAACAAAATATATATATAAGTGCATATTACCTACTGTAACATTTGAAATAAAAATTATAACCGTAACATCCATCCATTTCTAAGGAACCAAGCAACCCAGTTTCCTATAGTTTTCCACCATTTGCGCTACTTTTCCCCTGTAATCTAGACTTTTATGGTTCCCCTGGAAATTCTCGAAAACCCATTTGAAACTCAGTCATGCCGCTTTTTCGTCTTTTTTCATTTTGTTGACAAAAATGTCGTCTCTACGAATCTGAGATCCATTAAAAATCCCTTCCTGCAGTTTTGCATCTGAAACATTGAGAAAAACTGTTTGTGATATAGGTAGCATCCACATTCATTAGTTTCATTAGAGCTTTTACCCATTTCATAACTCTTGATGTTCTTAGTAAGTGATTGAAATGGAACTCTTTTTGACCATTATTTTACTACATAGTGTTTTTTTCTATCTCTACTATCTCATTCACATAAGAAGCACAGATGTTTTGTGAAACCTTATTGACGTCTCAATAAAACAGTGACAGCTTTCAAATCCCCACAACTCTCCTATATTCGCGTCAAGAATTCAGCCGTCTTACGTCACGGTTGAGATTAGGCAATTGTCTTTATTGTCAACGTAATTTTCGATATTTGGTCGCGTTAAAATAAAACATTTTTTGCAATTTCGTGCAATATATAATGCAAACATTTAGTGTAGTATATAGTTTTATTAATCTCAGTTGCAGTTTCTTAAATATTTTGATAAAAATATAATGAATTATTCAATTGTTCGTATGACGTAAGTTGTCTGAATTCTTGACGCGAGTATATCAAACAACTTAATGCTCTATTTGTATGGAGGGGTATATATTAGAGCTGTGAACGGCTATGACGGCTTTTAAGGTTCTCTTCGAAGATTCAATGAACAACCCCTCTTTATTAGGCTTGTACCATCCAGGTTTGAATTGGTTCATTAATCGCTCAATATTAGTAAACTAGTGACAGGCGTTATTGGGTATTAGAGTTTTAAGGTTGTCTGAATAAGTTGACCTGATGATGTTAAATGAACTCCAAATTCAGAATAAACGGCTCCAAAAATATAGACGTAGGATGGTTTTGCCCATTTGCATATCTATATTTAGATTTGGCCTTAGGATGACCTTGAATCTGACCTAATAGGACTAACTGAATTCCCGATTCAGATCCAGCGACCCCAAAAACATAAATCTACAATGATCTGGTTCACTTGCTTGTGTATCTTTTGATTTGACATTGAAAATGACCTGATAAGGTTAAATGAATTCTGAATCTGTTCATTTTGCATATCTATCTTTTTCCTTGACCTTGGAATGACTTTGAACCTCGGACGATGGGGTTAATTGATTATTCGTAACTTATTTTATTATATTGATTATTGTGGATAAATACTAATAGATATTGAAATAAATGTAACTGTAGCTGTAGATCTCTGATGAGTTTTCCTCTGAAGAATCTTCCTTTCAAGAATCTTGTGCCAAAATTAAGGCTAAATCCACGGATATGGTAGAAACTATCTTATCAGAACCATCTACTTTTAAGAGAATCGAAGACACTCAAGTAACATCGTCACTCAATGAAGATGATCCCGATCGCCGCTTACACTTTTGCGAAATTCTAATGGATTTATGTCAAGGAAATAGAAATTTACACCGGCAAATACTTTTTTCAGATGAGGCCACATTTTGTCTGAATGGTACAGTAAACCGTCAAACTTGCAGATATTGGAGTCGGGAAAATCCTGATTGGATGGCACAGGCACATACCCAACACCCTCAGATATTAAATGTGTGGGCTGGAATAGTTGACGACAGAATAGTAGGGCCTTTCTTCTTCTTTGAGCGGACCCTTACAGGACAAAGATATTTAGAGTTTCTAGAAAATGACCTTGTTCCAGCCCTTGCAGTAATTTTTCCTAACGATAATGACCCTGACGTTCCTGACGATACCATATGGTTTCAGCAGGACGGTGCACCTCCGCACTATGCGCGCCCTGTACGTGATTTTTTGAACAACTGTTTTCCTGGAAGGTGGATCGGCAGACGCGGACCGATAGAATGGCCTGCAAGATCGTCAGATCTTACACGTCTTGACTATTTTTTATGGGGATACTTGAAGTCAAAAGTGTAAATTAATAAATTGATTTAGAAGAACTTCAAAATCGCATTCGGGACGAAATACGCAGAGTTACCCCAGAAATCATTTATAATGTGCAAGAAGAATTTCTTCAGAGACTTGCGCATTGTCAAAAAGTTGGTGGATGGCAATTCGAACATTTAATTTAAGTATAAAATTTAATCAATTGTATTTTATTTTACATACCTCAGAATTGTTACTTTTTTATGGATAAAATTTACGTTTTCTAACATTCAATCGTCATTTACTCGAAAACTTTCCTATGTAAGATAGCAAAATTTTAGTACTGTCTGATAGAGAATTAAACTATCTTTCAGAATCAAGGAAAAAAATATGGTGTTGCCATTTAAAAAAAATCGATGACGTTATTACTCGAAAACAAATGACATTTGAAAATCGCATTTTACGCTAAAATATGTATTTTTTAAATTAAAAATCGACCTGTTCGAGGATTTTTCCCAAAAAACAATTGTTTCGTTTTTATTGAATTTATTCCATACTTTTGGCGCATACTGTATTGTTTTAAATGTGAGTGGCATTGATATACATAAAATGTAAATGAAATGATGTTTCAATATATTTTGTTTTTTCCGTCTATTGATTTTACATACTTAGATCATACTCTGTCTTGATCAAAGCTACCCCACATTACAAATCAAGCTGTAACACCAACATCCCTTGCTTTAGAGAAGTCAAAAAAAATATTATGCTTATTACCATAGGGACGACTTTAAAATGTGCTCTAGAAATCATAGGCCATCAAAGTAACCCCACTCAGAGTTTAACTTTTATTAAGGACTTTCAATTTTTTATCCCGAGAATTGCAAGTTGCTGAGTCATGTCGTTTGTGGAGATCTATCAAGTCATATGGTCCAACGCCACACAATTTTTTTAAACTTGCTTACAGAAAAAAAATATGGGCTCTAAAAGTTTGAAATTAATCAAAGTCACCCCATTTTACGGTAGTTCTTTTATGAGAAATAATATTTTCCCTAATATATCTCGTACGCATAACACTAACTTTAGAGTGTGCCATTTTCAGTCCAGTCAATTCATTGTCGTAACGTGAGTTTGTCTCTATAAGGAGTACAAGGTTATGACATAAGGGTCAAGCAATGGACATCCTGTACAATGTTAAGTTCCTCCACAAGTTTCAATATACTACAATATTCCACTACAGTAGAAGTCGACAATAGTTTACTGATTATTATACAGTGCTTTCGAAAAGTATCAAATAAATTCATTATTTGTGAAATTGAGAAGTTTTCGAAAACATCCTCTGGCACGTCGATTTTGTTTTTAAAATAGGATTTTTTTGACATTCGACCCATATTTGTGACGTCATCGTTGTTCGAGGTATGACGTCATCAACAATTTTGTTAAATAGTATTCCCTAATTTTGACCATGCCATTTGAAAGAGCGTGCCATTCTACATCCATACATCATGAAAAATTATGGTGTTACATAACAAAAATGTCAAGAAAAAATGTTTGAAGATTTTAAAATTTAATTGCACAATACTGTGCACTTCCCCATTATGCAACACCTGTCCGTGCTTATTTAGATGAGCTGTTCCCGAATCGTTGGATAGAGAGAAGGGGACTGATTGAGTGGCCAGCCAGATCGCCTGATTTGACACCCCTAGATTATTTCTTGTGAGAATACTTTAAAAGCAAAGTATACGTTACTAGACCGGTTAATTTAGAAGATTTAAAAGCAAGAATTTGTCACGAGATACATCGTATACCTCCTGAAGTTATTGATAATATCCAAAAAGAATTTATTAATCGTCTTTGCTACTGTCAGGCAGCCAACGGTGCACAATTTGAACATTTAATTTAGTCCATTTTTTACATAACCATTATCATTTTCAGTGTTGTGAAAATTAGATCTTAAAATCTTCACACATTATTTTCTTGAAATGTTTGTTATGTAACACCATAATTTTTCATGATGTATGTATGTAGAATGACACGCTCTTTCAAATGGAATGGTCAAAATTGGAGATTGATATTTAAAAAAATTGTCGATGACGTCATATCTCGAACAATGATGACGTCACAAATGTGGGTCGTATGTCAAAAAGTGCCTTTTTTCTCAGTTTTAAAATAATGAATTTATTCGTTACTTTCCGAAAGCACTGTATTAATGCATATATTACATATTATACAAATTTTCATTAATTTTAACAAACAGCTACAAACATTTAAGAATCCATTAAGACATCCATTTATGTGAAAAGTTATAAATGTCAAACTAGAAGATATTTACTTTGTTTATTAAATTATTAGTAATTCCAGATGCTCGTTTACTTGCTCAATGGTTTTTTTTTACTTTTATATTTGTTTGAATACAAGTACGTACGTAGGTACAATCAGCACAATGAGATCGTTGGAAATTATTCATTTCGAGCTTTGTTATGGAACAGTGAATAGTTGTTTGTGATTTATCAATCCATCTTCATTAGGCTAATTGCGGAGTTAAGAGTCCTTACAATAACGTTGGAAAGATATATTATGTTTGGTGTAGAATATAGAAAATGAATTTGTCGTCTAAATTAATATTACTCATCCTAATTATTGGCTTGTGGACTTGACAACAGAATGGTATAACAATGTAAGATCATGGCAGATGAACAAAATTCGATTTACACGTCGGTTGGTAAACACAATATTTGTAATAGCGCTATTTCGCTGTAGACAAAGCAACCTCTTACATTTAATGTCGTAATAAGTTTTATTTTGTCCTACAGGCTTAAATAATTACAATTTTCCTTACAGTAGACATTAATTACAAAACTCAAAACAAAATTAAACTCTATTCTGCCTGGCCCTCGATTCTCTAACTTTCTTAACTATCTTCATCCATTCTAAACCTCTTCCGTCCTCGTTCAAAATTTGCTCTCTGCTTTCATGTTCTCCCCTCATTTCTTCACAATAGCGCAGTAGATGTTCTATCGTTTCTCTCTCTTCCCAACATACCCTACAGCTTATCTCACTTTCATCTGTCCACCATTTATTATATTTTTCCTCATTACCACACCTGATTCTTGCTAACATTATCCTTTGCTTCTTACTTTCTCTCTTTTAGTATCTCGATATCTTCTCTGTTATCAACCTCTCATATTTTGTATTGTATCTTGAATCCTTTACTTTTGTTCTCTCTTGCACTTACATCTAATGAAAATATCTCATAAATATCAAGTACATTTTAAAATACGTAAGTAGGTCCTGGTTTTAGTTAAAATATTACTCTGCTCCACTAAAGTTAATAATAATTTAGTTCATGTTATAAATGATTTGGAAAATTAAGAACTGACAAATATAAATCAATAATAGCAAGTATTTTCAGTAAGAGTGCCAAAAAATGAATAAATATGAAAAGAAAGTAAATCGCTAAAGTGTTGTGGTGGCTGCTTCTTCTTTATTTGCCTAAATTCTTGGAGTAATATGAAAAAATGGCAGGGAGGTACAAGTGAAGGCAACGTCTGATACTATTTTTAAACTTATATAACGACAATAAAAATAATAGCCTACCTCTATAAGGAGGTAGTGTTGTACCAAAGCTATGACGATTGGAGCTGGATGGGAATCCTATATTCACTACGGAAAGGTAGCAAGGTTTGGACTTTGTCACTTCTGACAGTGACATAAATTGAAGTTCGAGTGTTCAACGATTTTGGAGCACTCAGTCTTTTCACTGCTACCTTCCTCCCTTGGTGGCTTTTTCTGGTCACTAATTCATAAACTTTTGTCAATAAATATTTGGGAATAACCCGAGCCCTTGATGTATGAATTACAATTCTCAAATATTAAACAATTACGATCATAATGATTCACATTCATATAAAAGAAAAAGGTAAAATAACTTCAAAACATTCAATATTTCTGCAGCATTAAAAATAAAAACAGCAATATTTTAAATAATATTCATTTTTGTGTAGTTGCTGTCACTAGTTGGTTGGCATTTAAGGTGCCAATAAATTTTATGTCACCATTTAACATAAAGCTTCTCTTCTTTTCATCATTTGGTGTCCTTAAGTGTTATATTATGAAAAGGTTTAATCTATAGGTTAAACCTTTTGATTTTCACGTGTAGGTTAAACCTTTTGATAACAATTCGGTATTCAAATTTTATGAAATTACCATGTTTGATCATTAAACATGGGCTCCAGACCGTTATTTAGGGAAGACTTATATGATCTCAAAGAGAACTTTCGTAAAACCTCGAAACCTTTCGAAAAATTATAATTTTCTGACGTCTCTAAAGCCTTTAAAATAATTTGAGAATATGGACTCGCGTAAAACGCTGAGTGACGTTACTGTCTCCTATAGTGACTTTAAGTTTGTTGCACACCCTGTATAATTAATAATCAAATTTCAAATTAACTAAAATTTAAAAATTCTAATAGGTATATAACAAAACAAAAGTTTGTTTTTTTTTTGTAGGTACAGGGTTATTAATTACATTTAGGCCACCCTTGAAGTGTACAAATAAGACAAATATTTGAACTGAAGTAAGTTATACTTATCAATTCCATTTTATCCAGAAATGAACAGGGAGGGAAAGTTCAGAAATATTAGCAAAATGTAAATACAATTCCGCTACGAAATGTTGGCTTTATAGAACCATATAATATTTTGTCATAAATATTCCATGCGTTCTTTCATGTCTTGCTATATCGTGAATAGATCTCACACTTTAAACAAGACAAGTAACCATATTGTTAGTGATTATTGAATTTTTAAATTATACTCATGCTTTGAATTTCATTTCTCAACAGTGTATACTTAGTGTACTACCATATCAGTGAGAGGAAATCCATCCTTATTACTCCTTTGAAAATTTAATTAGACCTCCGTAATAAGGTTTCTCGCTGATTGAAATGTCCTACCAATTTGCACTCAGATCATTGAAGTGTAATTCTTACAGACTACCTTTGGGATTGAACTTCCTCAGGATTAATTGTGACAAATGACTATTGTGAACGTGAAAAAAATAACGGATCGGATGAAACGAATAAGAATGCAAAAATATTTAACAAACGCAATACTTTACATACAGGGTGAATTAAAAGTACTCATTAATTTCAGGAAGTGATTCGCGACATTATTTTAAGATTGTAAGTTCTTATAAACAATGATCATTAGCGGCTTCATTACGGAGATACAGGGTGCTGAATGCGCGAGGTGTAAGTGTCTATTTCTTGTGGCAACTGGCTACTCAATGCTGCCTTTATATAGCGTCATATAGAACTTATCTAAAAAAAATTGTGAATAGATGCTTTAAATTTTGGTGAATCCTTATGGCTTCCGAGTAAAAAATTATTGAAGTTGTAGTATTTTCAACCTTTACATCGCTACTGTACAGGCGATTCCGAATATTGAAACCGATTACTTACTGTAGGAATTAAACATTTTAGTGATACGAGTCTTTACATTAGTTTTTCAAGTGTCAAAAATGGCTTACATATATTGCAACTTGGAGTTGATGGATATCGTTTTAATTTATGGCGATGTGAAAATGCTTTAGCAAAACGATTTCCACGTAAACATGTACCAAATGCAGCTACTTTTACCGCAGCGTACAGTACAATATAGCAAATACCTCCGCCTGGAAAACCGTGGAGTATGTGTCCAGCGAAAAGCTATGCCGGATGTTTTCCAGATATATTCCTGGCCAGAAAACTCTCTCCCACCGTTCTCTCGAAGGGAAGGCAGTGGTATACTTCCTTCCGAACCTTAATTTATTATTCGCATCAATAACCCTCAAAGCAGAGACTAGGATCTCATTCTGGGCCTTGAAGGCTCTAGCAGCGTGACCGTCCACTCGACCTTCTGCCTTCCAACAGCCTGCATCCCTTATTCTCAGGCAAGTCGCCATCGCCTTTTTTACAACCCATGTTGAGGGGGGTGACAACCTCAACAAAACTTCCAAATCGGCAGTTGGAGTTGTCCTCATCGCCCCTGTGATACCTAAGTAGGCTAACCTTTGGATTCTCGACAACACCTTGGCCACAGTTACCCGACCCACACTCGGCCACCATATTGTAGCCTCTGCCTGATCACCGTCGTGTACACTCAGTGAACCGTCGGGTTGAGTCCTCAATTTTTACCTACTAGTTTTCTTAATTGCCAAAAGGTTGCCATTGTTTTTTGGGTAACTCGTTCAATCTGTGGCCCCCAAGACAACCTTGGTTACATCCAAGTATTTTACCTCCCTCCGAGTTCACTCGAAACGGAAGATCCCTTAGAGGTAAAGTTTGTGTGTTGGATAGAGTAAGTCGTGTCTTAACGTTCGCCAAACTGTGAATGTTGATATCCCAAATTGCGCTGCCATTGTCCTAGTCCTTATGCCAGACTACTCTTCAACGGTTTCACAATTTGCCTAGGTCTAATGGGTCGCTCATTTACCTTGGCCGCAAATTGCTGAACCGCAAATAAAAACGCACGCCTGGGATGATATCTTTGGCGAAACCTTTGGGTATGATGATGAGCTGCAGCCATTGATTTTTGATGTGATTTGTCCGTAGGTATACCAGCCTCATGTCCATAAGTTTTTTAACTGAGAAATTATGGGCGATACTTTCAGAACTGCATGACAATAAACCCGAATAGGACCACAACTGATAATAAAGTACTGCTCCAAATATCAAATATATATAGTCCTGTTTACTTAGTTTCTATAAACAAAAAAATTCACCTGATGAATGTTTGTAAACTTCCAAAACTAAAAGTATTTTACTATTTTTTTTTTTCACTATTCGTCATTATTTGTATTCAGCTATAAGTTAACCCTCTATGCTTTGGAATAAAGAATTTATCACTTGTTAACTAAATGATCGGCTACAAGATTGACTCAAAATAAAGGCTTTGAACTGCATTACACCTATGAAGGCGACGATCCAAATTCTATCGCATACTTCAGAACAGCTGTGGGTTCTGTCGAATGAAAAGACATGCAGCAAGAATTCGACAAATAAGCTCCTCTTGACACTCCACAGGCGCATAATCCAACGACTTCATGGCCATGGACTTCGGGATGGCCATCTAACAGATACTCAGTTCCCAATCCATTTATCGTGGTATTCGTTTAAGTGATTATGTACTTCATTTTGAGTCAATGTTGTAGCCGATCACTTACTTAACAAATTATAAGTTCTACATTGGCATTAAGAACAACTTTAAAAGTTGTTAAATGTCTAAAACTATTTGTATTTGTAGAATACACCATTTCAAGAATACGACACTCTTAAAATAATGTCAATCACATCCTGAAGTTTACTAAAGTACTTTTGAATCAACCTGTAAAATTTTATGGGTAGGATCGTATCTTCTATAAGAAACCAATTTATTTTTTTTTTGTGTAAAATATTCTTTTAATTCACGAAAATACACTTTTATTTTAAAACATTGTTAATCACTCTATTTGTTGAGCAGTATTTGGCTTTCACGGTTTTAAAATCCGTGTCAAGCTTGGGTGTCATCACGTTTGCCTTTATAAGAAATTCCAGCCAGAGGCAACTCGTAGCTGTGTAGATTATAACCGACCCTCTTCTGCGTTGGAACCCCATATTTAAATAAGTGTAGCATTTATATGTCCCAAGTTATTATTCTGAAGGTAAATACTTTGGAATTTGTAAAATAGTTATTTTTCTACGTTCATGCAAAAAACAAAATTTTATTGAACTATATTTAGTGGAAAAAGTGGTTCTTTATTGCATTCATCTGTCATTCTACTATAGCGTTTTGTCATCATAACAAACATTAACGTTAATAATAATAACATAATAGTTATTTATGCAACAAGTACAAAAAGTAAGTGTTTATTGCACGCGATGTGAAATTATGACAACACGTCGAATGCAATAAACGCTTTTTGTCACAGTCACGGCAGAGAACATATTGAACAAAATCGTCAGAAACTTAAACCCATCATATCTACAATTTTCTTTTGTGGTTCTCATGACATTTCTTTGCGAGGCAAAGAGTCATATAAAGGAAACTTTCATAATCTGTTGAAATTTCGAGTAAATAGCGACGATAGCGATTTGGACGTTCATTTAATAAATTTTCCACTCTAAGCAGAAATATACATCTGTCCAAATACAAAACAATTTTATTATGTGTGACAATGTCATGTCAAGCTTTTTCTGTCTTGACCATCTGTTAAGATTGTACGTTTATGGTTACGTAAATAATAAGTATTGTGTCCTTATGATGAATGTGCAGAAATAGCAGTCTATTATTAATGCGTATGGACCCAGTTTTATGAAAAATGTAAAATATTGACACACAAAAGCTTTGTGTGCAGTATTGGAATAGTATCAGTGCCGCATATATTAATGTTTTAAAATAGGTAAAAAATACGTACAGTTTTACAAACTAAATTAAGTAAGTAGGTTCTATTAAAAGATAATCTATTATAGTGTTAATATCAAATGTCAACTTCTGATATTTATAGCCTGATGTGTGCTGATGTGTTTAGCAGACAATGATTCAACAAACATAAAAAATAATGTGCTAAAGCAATATGATATACAAAAAATAATTATTAGTACAAGATAAATAACACTGAAACTGAGTATTTAACTTGCGTATCTGCATGGAAAACGAGACCAGTACCAGAAAATTTAGACTTTGCAGAGCTACTAACCAAGAAATGTGAATTTTATTCAGGAATTGAAAAAATCTTAAAAATATTTTTAGCTTTGCCGCCAACCACGTGTTCAATCGAACACTCTTTTAGCACACTAAAACATGGCTTCGATCTACAATATCTGAAAGTAGACTGTCTGAGCTTTGCATGATTAGTGTGCATTCAGAGAAACGAAATTAAAAATTTCTTCTCTTTCAATAAAGTTTTGTTATTTTTAGACATATATAATAATAAGTATATATTTTTGTAATGTCGGTTTTGTATATATACTGCTTATGTTCATACCTACTATTATAGTACCTATAATATTTTGTTGTCATGTTTTTGAAGATATGATGCTTAGGAATTATATGGACCTTACATATCCCTATTAAAAAACATATTTTTTTGTTTCCGGTGTAATATTTTTCTGAATTTGTCCCCGCTAGAAAAATTTTGGATCGACGCCTATGATCAGAAAATTCAAATCCCAATTTGACTAGAGGAAGAGTCTGCTTTCTTCCATTTTACAGCGAACTTCGATGCCACGATGAATATTTCAATCTACCGGCATTCTTAACATTATATTAATTTCAATAAGCTGCGTTATATATTTTCCATTTTCCCCATGTTTTCATGAAGCTACGTGATACAGCATATTATTTAATATCTAAAGAGACCTCGACTCATATGGCTCCATGTGAACAACTTCTTTTATTATTATTTGTTCCATTATAGTACGTATTCCTTGAATATTGTACTGATATCGTGGGGAAACGGTCTACCTACGTATCGCAGAAACGTGGCAGAAATAGTATGTTTTCAGATGAGGGCAAACGCTAGGAATGCAATAAACGCAATAAATCATACTAATAGTTAATTTAAAGTTGCAGTATGGTACGGTACCAGAAATATAATTTACACTTTTCAGCTACCGATGAACTGAATATTACTCACACTTGGTATCATGTTGAAGTAGAATGAATTTCTTTATCTGTAGTTTTAGTTTTGTAATTAGAAATAAGGTAATATAACTCATACAACTGTGTGAGCTAATTTAAAATAAAGGAGGTCACCTGAAGAAGCAGTCTTGGCGTGTTCGTATAAGTTCAAAAGTAAATTTGAGTTTTGATAATCATTGAATGATTTTATTATGTTTCAGGTATGCCTTTTTTCGTAAGTAAATTTAGCTAGATTAATTTATTTTATTTTATTTTAAATATTTATAACTTGTCTGTGCAATACCATAGATAAGAACAATTCGCTGTTGCGCGGGTAAAGGGGTATAAATCTGAAAATGCGATAATTGAGATAAGTTGCTATTCAGGTTTTTCATTCGAAAAATTTATATTGTGTAAAGGGATCCAACTTTAAACTACACGCTTTATGGTTAAAAAAAATGTGAGACGGGAAATAATTTAAAAAATAATGTGTATATGAGATTAAGTATATTCATCTCC
Organism: Monochamus alternatus; assembly: GCA_037114965.1. Classification (NCBI taxonomy): domain Eukaryota; kingdom Metazoa; phylum Arthropoda; class Insecta; order Coleoptera; family Cerambycidae; genus Monochamus; species Monochamus alternatus. The sequence goes on from CM073429.1 coordinate 29,514,327, forward strand.
GCAGGCACAATTCTTCTTCAATACGTAAACGGAGATAAATCTAATTAGTTCTTTTGCACACAATATCATATTATGACTTAAATCTCTTCTCACATTTAGTACTAAAGTAAACAAAATGCTTGTTAATTATTGTCTCTATAGATATTAAATTCTCGAGTTGTGAGCAAGTGTTTGAACAGGTGTTTGTGCTATATAAGAGTTGAAAAGTAACCAGATAATATATTGAGTGGTAGAAGATAAACTACTATTCCTGCTGATAACCGTTTCCTACCAGCATTTTATACACTTTCAAGGCTCTATGACGAGTATAAAGTGTGGATAGCTCCTAAGCAACCAGTGAGTAGAAACATTTATGAAATGGTTTTTCATAAAATGAATATAAGCATTAAGAAATACAGCCAATATACATGGCAGAATTGTGATAAACTGAATAACCTTATTTCAAACGAAACAAAAATTGGAAAAAAAGATGAATTAAAGACAGAGTTAGAAAGACATCAAGATGAAGCAGAAAAACCCTATGAAGCGAAAAGAACGGATACAGAAGAATCAAAAACTGATGAGTCAAAACTTTTGTTCACATTGGACCTACAACAATGCCTACCCACGCCAGATATTACTACCTCTGTTGTCTTTTATAAAAGGCAACTCTGGACTTCTAATTTATCTTTACGTAACTGCAGTAATAATGAAACAATCTGTTGCATGTGGCATGAAGCAATGTCAGGCAGAAGAGCAAACCAAATAGCATCCTGTTTGTACCAAGTATTGTTAGCTTTACCATCACATATCAAGCACGTTACCTTGTAGTCGGACACTTGTGGCGGCCAAAATAAGAATTCTCATATGGTCGCCATGTTTCTAGTTCTAATACAACAATCACATTTAGAAACTATGGATCATAAGTTTCTAATCCCACGTCATTCTAGAATGGAGTGTGATAACGATCATTCTACCATAGAGAAAAAGAAAAGGAAATATGAGAAAAAAATTGAACATCCTCGTGACTGGATGCTCGTAAGATTGTGCGGTAAAAAAAATTAATTTCAAAGTAATTGAGATGAAAAATAATAACTTCTTTAACTTTGCATCTCTTCTGAAAAAAGGATTTCAATTAAAAAAAATTGATGAAGATGGCAATCACTTTGTCTGGAAAGATATAAAGTGGATACAATATACCAAAACATTTGCAAAATTTTTATATAAAACTACACATGATACGAATGACAGCTTCCAAACAATGAGTTTTCTTGAAAGAGGTCAAATTGCTGTCTCACAAATTTCAAACTGTAAATATCCACACCCGATTACTGAAGAAAGCAAGAAAAATTTATTGGATCTTCTGTCTTATATTGATGAGTTATTTCACGATTTCTACCGAAATTTACCTACAGAAAAAAGTTTGAAATAATTGTAGCCAGACAATGATGATATTTCAGAAGAGGAGTTAGAGTAAAAGGAAATAAGTCAGAAAACAAATTGTAAAAAAGGGTACAAAATATTCAAACAATGTTATTGTTTCAGTTAGTTTATGTCAGTTAAATTCATTATATATTTCAAACTGTAGTATTTTTTTTAGATAATTTGGAATGGAAAATAAAAGCTACGCAAAATTTTGTTCATCAGTTATCTCAAAATAATAAGTTTAGATTTATACCTCTTTACCCGAGCAAGAGCGAATTGTTCCTTGACATACCTAGACATTTGGTATCAAACTTAAATTCCTTTATAATACAGTAAAAAATAATTAAAAGTAGGTTGTCACCTCTTTTTGAAATTTCACTGGCCCGATGTTATATAGTGGAAGCTAGGTCGTGGTTCGGAATAAAGGTATGAATATTTTTTATAAATTTCATTTAGATGTTAATTGTTGAGCGCAACCAACCGTTAAAATAATGTCTCAGTTATCAAATTGTGGTTGGCCAAAAAAATAACTACCACTCGGACATTAATATACAACTTAACAAATTTTAAATAATGTACTTATACCAAATAAGGCCAAGCTCCTAATAAGGCCACTGTCACATTTTGACCAACCTATGTATTTAACCAAAAAAAAAAGTTGACAGTAATTTTACAGGTTTCATAATATGTCTAAATTTGCATAGTTTCTATTTTCTAAAATGTATCATGGGTGGCGCCATTAGCAATCATCACCGGCTGTGTGATGGTATTTTTTATATGAACGTAAGTCTATATTTTTGTCTGAAGAAGGCTTTGTTTTAAAGATATGTATTGACATTAGGAAGAATTGAGTATCCGGCAAAGAGTGAAGGTATATATGGACATGCCTAGTTTTCGTTGTTGGTCTATAAATACAATTTTTATAATTTGGGATAGGTGTGCCTAATAAAGCCACATGTCAGCAGGACAAAGTTCAAGACTGTGACTGTGTATTATTTGTCTAAAATACGTTTACGAAGAATACGCGGGATTGTGTAAAAGCGACAAAGCTAAATTTGTTTGCCCACAATGTCAAAACTGAAATTTATTTTTAGATTTTGTTTTAGTTTTACATTAAATGTCAAGTTAGTGTCATATGTAAGTTTTAGAATTTGTATTATTGTTTTTAGTCAAGAAAGTTATATTTTTGTTTCATTGAAATATATGTTATTAAAAACCGCCTAATAATAATTATTGATGTTTATTTGCAATATTTGTCAACTGGCTTTATTAGGAGCAAGTGTTCCTAGCAAGGCCATTTGTCACTTTTTTTAAAACTAGAATTAAAAATAATCTAACTCGACTTTTTTAAATTTACAACTATACAACCGTTTTAAATAAAGTGAATTTAATATACTCTAAGTTTTATATATTTTTGTCAAATATTAACAAAAAAATAGAGGCTCAATGCTTAACATGGCCTTATTTGGTACTGGTACCTTATTAATTCTAACAAGCAGCTAATATTTTCAGAAAAAAATAGCTATTTTGTCCTTTACACTGTTTTAAATAATAAAATTAAATAGTTAATTAATAGTGGTTTTACATATGGCTCTAAGCCTCAAAAAAACAATAATATTATAATGACCAAAACGTAATGATAGTTGCAGACTTCAATATGGCTCAAAACCGCAAAACAAATAAATTCCTATCTAAAGAAAATCTGTCTGTCGAATAAATTAAATAATCTTAATGAAAATTTGAGTGTCTTAACTGTGTCGTTCTCACCAAACAGAAGCCATCGTGTCTCTATCCTTGAATGTTAGTTCTGCCTCGGCCACCATGAATTATTGTTTCCGTAGCCCTCGGAAGAAACCTTGACTTCCACTATCAACCGCCTTATTGGTTCCTCAGAGTTGTTTTTCAATTTCGACCCAAAGTCCAATTTGAACCAATTTGACTAATGTATGCCCAGCATTAAAACTCCAAAATCTCGTGGTTTTGGAGTTCTAGAGTCGCGCTATAGAAGTTAGAAAATCACTCCGACCCGCGTGCCAGCTCGCAGAGCAAAGCTTAGGGTATTCGTTCTTTTCAACAGGTATACCTATCCTGCCAACTTAAAAGAAATTGTTATTACCAACCTCAGAAATTTAAATATTTATGTGATCCGTACTGAACTGATTGTAAACAAACAAATAGATAATTAACTTGACACGTGTGTGAAATAATCTATGACTAACTACCTGAATGAACCAATAAGGTTTGATATTAATTATTTATTCTTAACCTATATTTCTGAACTGATATAATCGCTGATAGAGACAAAATGCCTGCCGCTTACGGTGATCTGTAACATAAAATAAATATCTTTAAATATAATTCTCAAAACAATATCTATAATTTACAGTAATTATCATAAATAATATTTTACACTGCAGATAATTATACAGGAGAACGTTCCATGTAAAAATGAACGTTACCAGGTAATTCATAAAAAAATATATTACTAAATTATTATGGTGATTCACATCTTATCCAAAAAAATTGGGAATAGATGTCTCATGCAAAATAGAGTCAACATCGTTAAAACAAATTGTAAAATTCTTATAATTTCAGAGATAGAAAATATATATAAAAGTTGTAGTATGGGCTACTGTAGTCTCTAGCTCTCTCTCTCTCCACGTAACCCCAGGCGATTCCGAATACTGAAATCCGATTTTAATACTAACTTTTTTGCGATAGTGTTTACATTAGTTTTTGAAGTGTCAAAAATGGCCTATGTGTATACCAATTCGGAGATGATAAATATCGTTTTTATTTATGGCGAAGTAAGACAAAGTCTTTTACCAGCTTCTCGTCTGTACGCAGAACGATTTCCCGGTAAACATGTGCCAAATGCAGCTACGTTTACCGCGGTGATGCAACGCGAGCGTAACACGGGAAATTTTCAACTGAATCGTGGGGTCCAGGCCATCCACGGTGTATTGCAGCAGCTGAAGAACTGATTTTAGAGATTATTGAAGAGAATAAGTACCAAGCAAATCGCTCAACGAGTACAAAGAATGTCCCAGAAATGTCCCAGTAATGTCCCAATCAACAGTGAGGCGTATCATACACAAGGCTCAATTATATCCGTACCATGTACAGCGTGTACATTCATCAAGGGTTTATACCTTACGAATTAGATTTTATGAATGCATGCTGAAACAAAATGCTCAAAATCCCAGATTTACAGCTGATGTGTTAGTTACAGATGAAGCTATTTTTATACAGAATGGGATGTATATAAAATAAATTGATGGAGCTCGTTCGAAATGATCTACCATTTTCTCGAGAGTATCTTAATGAAGTCAAAGGATACAATGGATTGGACGAGGAGGACCGGTACCATGGCCGCCATGATCTCCTGACTTAAATCCTTTGAACTTCTTTTTGTGGGGATATTTATAAAATGAAGGGTATCGCACTGAAGTAGGCACTATTGATAATTTACGCGATCGTATCATAGCTGCTGCCACTAACTTACGAGTTCAAAACGGAGAAGAACCAGAAACATTTGTGTTAGTGCGTAGGAACTGGGTAAGACTAGCTCAAATATATTTAAAAGTCAGCGGATAAATTTTGAACAGTTGTTGTAATTTTAACAATTAATAATAATAATAATAGCAAAAGCAGTTAATGAATCTGTATTCAATAGCTTGGGTATTATCTTGCGTAATTATAAAAGTTGTCGCAACACATTTATTCTGTTCACTGCAAGCTTGAATATGCCTCTATTATTTGGTTCCCAATTTATAATATCCATATAACCCAATTAGAAAAAGTACAACGGAGATATCTGAGGATATTGAATTTTATTAACTTTGATATCCTTCCAGTTTGTGGAGTTCCCGATACTTTGTAATACACATTTGACTTATTTAATTTGTAGCGCAGTGTTATGTACTACTTAATCCTTTTGTACAAAATTCTCGTTGTTGGTTTGTTTTTGGATAATTGTTCTTATTCTAGTTATTGCCTGATGTTATTTGTTTACATTGTATATTTCGAATAGTGTTTTCTACCCGGTTCTGTAACTGGGATCCATCATGTTGGACACTGTATTTAAATAAAATAATATAAGGCATCCAACTGTAATTAGATAAAAATTTTCAATGATATTCTTATAACAACTTAGTCATCGGTTAATATATAGGGTGTCCGGACGTGTACAACGGAAGACCACACACTCCTGGGTTCAAAATAAGCCGATTTAGTCCAATTTACTTATTTCCAAAATTGCTTCGTTTAGCCGCTAGAGAGCGCCAAAGTTCGAGAAAAATGTTTGTTTATTCCGAATATCTCGAAAACGACTTGATCGATTTTAACCATTTTTGGGCTACGTAGTCTAACCGACACGATATTATTTAAAATCTTTTGCAGTCATTAGAAATATAAGAAAAATCATGCATTATGCAAATATAGGCACATATTTTTTTAACTCCCTGTATAATTATTCTCAGGTTTTTTCTATCAGTAGCTGACTTTAATTAGAAACTCTTTTTATACTTTGAGAATTTTTAATATAATCGCGTCAAGAATTCAGACGTCTTACGTCACGGCTGACGTTACACATTTGTTTTTATTGTCAACGTAATTTTCGATATTTGGTCGCGTTGAAAACAATAATTTTTTGCAATTTAGTGCAATATATAATGTAAACTTTTAGTGTAGCATATAGTTTTATTACTATCAGTTGCAGTTTCTTAAATATTTTGATGGAAATATAATGAATTATTCATTTGTTCGCATGACGTAAGTCGTCTGAATTCTTGTCGCGAGTATAGATGAGTAGTTTAGGCAGAAAAAATATTTTTCGTATATCAACAATATCAACATTCGTTCTGCAACAAATAACGAAAATTCCAAAACTCTCATTTATATTTTATTTAAGAAATACAAGATAATAAGTTATTAATATAACAAATAAAAAAGAGTTATGATGTCTTTACAATAAATGCTCAATGACCATCGTTTTCTCGTACGCAACAAGTAATCCGTTTTGCGAAGTTGTAGTGCAGCCTCTCCATGATTACTGGATTACCTCATAAAATGTTAACTGCACCTTGGATTCGCCTAAGAAATTCCTCTTCATTATTAACTGCATAGGCATATACTTTGGTTTTTACTGCACCCCACTAAAAATAATCGCAAGGGGTCTAGCCTGGTGCTCGAGGTAGCCATTTTATAGGAGCATCGTTTCCTCTTCCAGTCCGCCTGTTAGGATACAGATTATGTAAATACTGACGAACGGGTATTGTAAAATGGGGGGGGGGTTCACCATCGTGCATAAACTACATGTTACGACGAAGTAGTAACGGTAAATTGTCCAATAAATTAGGTAATACTTGCTGTAAAAATTTAAATAGTTGACCCCATTTAATCGATATGGAAGCACAATCGGGCCAATAATAAAGTCGTCGATAATTCCCGTCCACACGTTAACTCTGAATTCATATTGAAAATGTCTTATTCCTGTACAGTGTGGATTTTCATCAGTATAAACGTGTTTGTTATGGTTATTAATAATTCCTGACCTAGCAAAACATGCTTCATCCGTAAATAAAATGTTTTCGCTGAAATTGATATCACGGGCTCTTTAATCTTGTATAAAATTACAAAATGCTAAACGTTTTTAAGGTCAATGGCTAGCAATTCATGAACCGATTGAATGTGGTACGGATGTAGTAACTGCTCCTTCAAAACATCATGAACTATGGTTTTTAGTATCCCTATTTCATGTCCAATGCGTCTTGCACTAATTTTTGCGTTCTCTTCTATCTTATCTAGGATTTGTTCCTCCACTTCTATAGTCTTCGTGGTACGTTGACGCCCTGAACCGCATTCATTTGGTGGAAGGACCCAAATTCGCAAAGTCGCCTTTCGATGTTGGCAAAAGTTTGATGATTTGACATTCGTCGATGAGGGAATCTGTCCATCTAGACCCTAACACTTTTGCGGCCGTTACCTTGACAAAATGCATAAACCAAAAGCATGTCTACTTGCTCGGAATATGTATACGTATCCATGATGAATTTTTGAAAAATGAGGAACAGGAACAAACACAACAATAACAACAACAAATAAAGATTTAAAATAACTAAGTACAGACACACAACTGATACTTAAAATATCAGAGCCAACTTCTGGTACTTCGTTATTTGTTGCAGAACGAATGCTGATATTGTTGACATGAGAAATATATTTTTTCTGCTCATCTGTTCAAAATTCTGAAGGTATAAAAAAAGTTTCTAAATAAAATCAGCTACTAATAAAAAAACTGAGAGTAATTGTACAGGGGGTTAAAAAAATATGTGCTTATATTTGCATGATACATGATTTTTCTTATATTTCTAATGACTGCAAAAGATTTTAAATAATGTCAAAAAATGTCGGTTAGACTGATAACTGCGTAGCCCAAAAATGGTTAAAATCGATAAAGTCGTTTTCCAGATATTCGGAATAAACAAAAATTTTTCGCGAAATTTGATGCTCCCTAGCGGCTAAACGAAGTAATTTTGGAAATAAGTAAATTGGGCTAAATCGGCTTATTTTGAACCCAGGAGTCAGTGGTCTTCCGTTGTACACGTCTTTTCCGAACACCCTGTATTTCATTGTTCTCTTGTAAGCTTAAAACAGATGATGCCTTTTTTAAATATGATGCTGTATCTAATGTTAATTACTATTATTATAATTTTGTGTATCTTAATTTTACTGTATATTTTCTTTGTACTTCTTTCATCTCTATATTTGTTTGTATGTGTTTCCCATTCTGTAATTGGTCATTTGCCTGTTGAATGGTGTAAAGTAAAATATAAATAAATAAAATAAAATATCAATTGTGCTTTACATGTAACCCAACATTTAGTTTTTATTAAAAACCCAAAACGAAGTTTGCATTCCACTATTTTACAGTGTTTACATGATAATATAGTATAATTAATAGTCTCTATGTCATATTAAAAAAATTGCCTTATGAGTTTTCAAGATATTACTAAAAACAGATATATTTTTACAACTTCATGACATATCTAACATTTTATTTGAACTACACTTCACTTCCCTTTTTCTATTGAACACCCTGTATATACAGGTATTATTATGTCTTAGACTAAATAAGAGAATTCTAAAATTATTTATCAGTTTTGGCGCCAGTAATAATAATAAAGTCGCAAATCAACTATTTTTTTCTTTAAATTCAGCGTTATTTTATTCTATTAATCCTAGAAAAACGCAGAGCAATTTATTTTCTTCATATCAACTAAGACTGTTACCTGCAAAGCTAATATTTATTGTTTATTTAATTATTTGCATAATGTTGAAACTTTACAGATATATATAGTACTATAAAGCATTTAGCATGTAAAAGACAGCAAAGTGAAGCCTACATCAAATAATTGCTCAGGTTATATTGACGTTTGTTTATATCTACATATAGAATAAAGTGTACGTTACACAGTTACTGTACATCATATCAATAATTAGAATTTCTGTGAACGGTAGTATAGGGTCAAAACGTGATTCAGATAGATTCAGTCCTAACTTCATTCTCTCCTACTATTTAAACTTTCATACAGCTTTACACGCGCTTATATCCTACAGGATCACTTCCTGCACGGTGCTGAAATATTAACGTCCCATTTTTTTCTGAGACGGATAAGTCATGCAAAACCAACCTGAATTCTGGGTCACCAGTGGCGGCTCGTTCAGGTAATAATAGATGAGCGAAAGGATTAATAATACTTCGTGGAGAATTTGTCATTTTATAGCAAATAAGTTTTCATTGTCATTGTTACGCAAATAAGTTTTCATTCTTTTTAAGTAAGAAAACCTTTTTCATTCGTACCATTAGTAGGGAGGAGCGTGACGATTACATAACAGTGTCATAAAAAATTTGATTATCGACTTGCTCATTGTCATCATGTAAGTGGTAGACAGTGTGAGCATTTAATTTGTTTGTAACTTAACGTTTTAGTTAAACTGAGATTGTTAAAGTGAATAATGGAAAATGTATTCTAAAAATTTCAATTGGCGCTATCAAAACATGAGCTTGCCATTAAAAAAAAAAAGAGGAAACGTGCATCATATTTACAACAATAATGTCGTCATACAATATTCTTGTCAGAATTTGTGTATTTAAAAAGTAAGGTTGAGTCCGAGTAATTTTTTTTGAGCGCTCTGTACAAAATTTAATTGAATTTTTTTCCTATCTTTATTTTCTCACTGTATATTCTGAAGAAGCCCCATGCTTACGACAACCTCGCGTAGCAAATATGAAATCGATCCTTATTCACACGCCAGATTTTACACAGGATATTAAGTTGTTTTATAATAAATCACAAATATGACTTTGATAAATTGTGCAATAAATATAAACCATGTATTTTAATTCAAATGTACAAATTACAAAATTTATATAATTTTGCACCGCTGCACAACCGATTGTGTAGGTGCAGCGGTGCATCACCTGACGAGTCGCCATTATAGGTCACAGCAACATTATGCCTGCACGGACCTGTACAGCATGGACCTGCAAAGCCGGTTGAAAGTTCCCATGTTATGAACCGGCACTTGCAACGACCATCACTGCAGGTCCTGCCGGTGGCCAGAAATATTTATGCTTGGCCGCGCTAGTTCAACGTAACTTCTGTTCCCACACAAATCGGGGATTGGTATCAAAGTGTTAGAAATATTCAACTTACTATTTACTTACCTTAAACGAACTGCAAGTCTTTCGTCGGATGACATTGCACTGCGATATCTTGTGTTTTGGTGGCGAGGACGATCCAAGAGCTCAAATTTTGTTTGTGACCTTTGGAAATACTGTATACAAAATTTTTGTTGATCTCTCTCCAGTTCAACCTTCTCTTTGACAATTTTCTTTGCTTTTTTCTTCCCAACTACATTAAAATATTACATCAAAACGTCTGCCATGCGCATATGCACAAAAAGTCGCTGGTCCGTGCGAAGTTGTGCAGGTTTCTGGATTCGAGCTGTGCTGGTCCGTGCCAGTTCATGCAAGTTCATGTAGGCGTATTGTATGCGATCTTTACCTATTTTGCAATTAACTGGATTTTGTGGCGCTTGTTGGCGTCACATAGCGTCTCTGCTTGGACATCAAATTTGCGAAGGTTCTCTCGTTTGAATACATCTTTTGGAATTAAGTTACAAATAAGAGGAAATATGTGACATGAAATATTTATTTCCTTTATAAAAAGCAATTGTTGTCTCGGTGCAGTAAAACAAATAATACATCAATTTATTCAGAAAATTAGTCTACTGTGTTTTCTATAACAAATTGAATTGATTTGGCATTTGCATTTGACAACAAAATCTTTTAATTAATGTTGATCTGTTATTTAATTTTAATTACCACCATATTTCAATGGCAACAATTTCATTCAAATGTAGTAATTTAAATTACACTTGCTTATCCAAATTATCAACTATATCATCAGTTTCATCCACTCATAACTGTTAATTTAAAATGAGATCCAATGCTTTAGAACGAACACACATACCTAGAATGCCATCCCTAGCGTACAAAAGGTATGTGGCTGCTCTGTTGTAAAGTTTATGTTACGTAGGCGAAATCCTAAACAAATAATTGCAGTGAATTAAAGTTACTAGTGAAGTTTACTATTCGTTTGAAGAACAAAACTAAGGGTGGGAATATTTGATTACAAGGGTACGCCTTTGTTTACAAAGTTCTTTTTGTATTAGTTACTGATTGCATGAACTGCTTAGTTTATTAAATTCTGAAAGTGTAGGGCAGTACCGGCGTAAGGCAAGTGCGAACGGTGCACAGCACATGGCCCCGCGTTTTGACCGGCCCCGCGCCAGAACGTTGTGTGAAGATAAGATCCCTAAACAGAGGAGGTTTCCTACAAACTGCTGCTGACGTGTGACGTCACTTGTGTTTGAATCCGAAATGTCAAATAAATATTGCTTGCTAATTCATTTCGGCTTTTATTTATTTTTGAAAAGTATTGTACACACAATCTGGTTTTCGTCAAGGTTATAGCTGTGCGACTGCTTTAATGCATATCACTGATGATATCATACAAGCAGTTGATGATAATAAAGTTACGGCAATGGTACTTTTGCACTATAGTAAAGCTTTTGACACCATTAATTACCATATTATTTTAGCCATCCTGAAATCCTGTGATTTTTCACCTGAAACTCTTTCACTTGTTTCACAAGATCGCTCTCAAATAGTCAAATTAACTGATAAAATATCTAAGCCTATAGCGATATGCTCAGTTGTTCCCCAATGCTCCATATTAGGGCCTGTCCTATTTAGCATTTACACCAGCCAGTTCGTCAAATATATAAAGCACGTTTCTATTCATATGTATGCTGATGACACCAGCTTTATTATTCATTTAATGTTAAAGATTATGTCGCAGCTAGTGATAAAATTGACAGTGATCTACACAACATTCATGACATATCTAAAAAGCATTCTTTGGTCCTAAATTTGACAAAATCGGCTGGAATTTTATTTGGCAATAAAAACAAAGTTGAAAATCTAAAACACACTATAAATATCGAATTGATAGGTATAAATTTACCTATATCTGAAAGTGCTAAAAACCTTGGTATAATGTTAGATAGATCAGAGAGATTTAGAGAACAAATAAGTAAATTTATTAAAACATTGCGACTTTTATATCCTCACAGAGGTTATCTCAGTTACAAAATTAAATTTTTTATGTGAAACTCTAGTCTTAAGGCGTTATTGTGTCTCTGTCTAAGGGCCTTGTTTGGATCAAAGTTGTAGTGATCGCAATCAGCGCGTTCAAAATTCGTGTATTCGCTTTATATATGGTATCAGGAAATACGAACATGCTTCATATAAACTTGCAGATCTGAACTGGCTTAATATGGCAAATCGAAGACGTCTTCAAACTGCATGTATTTTTCACAACTTGTTACAGACAACAACTCCTTCTGCATGAGAAAATTTCATTTAGGAGTGGTGTACACGCTCTAAACATCAGAACAAAATGATTGCTAGGTCCTCCTTCACATAGAACTACCTTTTTTGAAAGAAGCTTTAAATATAACATAGACAAGTTTATAATAATGTGTCTCCTGGCGTTAAGTTATATAATATGGGTGAATTTAAAGGTTTTGCGAAACGTGAACTTCTAATGAAACAGAATTTGTGATTATTGGACGTTTGTGAGACCAAGCAATAATTATGTATCAACCTTTCATTGCTTGTTTGTGGCAATACTATGTATTATATATTTAGTTTATACTGTATATTATTCTGTTTGGTTTAATGCATAATTTACATTACAATTTTCTACTTTTGCATTTTGTTATATATTTTTGTAATTTTGAAATAAAGGCAATTATTATTATTATTATTATTATTATTATTATTATTATTATTATTATTATTATTATTATTATTATTATTATTATTATTATTATTATTATTATTATTATTATTATTATTATTATTATTATTATTATTATTATTATTATTATTATTATTATTATTATTATTATTATTATTATTATTATTATTATTATTATTATTATTATTATTATTATTATTATTATTATTATTATTATTATTATTATTATTATTATTATTATTATTATTATTATTATTATTATTATTATTATTATTATTATTATTATTATTATTATTATTATTATTATTATTATTATTATTATTATTATTATTATTATTATTATTATTATTATTATTATTATTATTATTATTATTATTATTATTATTATTATTATTATTATTATTATTATTATTATTATTATTATTATTATTATTATTATTATTATTATTATTATTATTATTATTATTATTATTATTATTATTATTATTATTATTATTATTATTATTATTATTATTATTATTATTATTATTATTATTATTATTATTATTATTATTATTATTATTATTATTATTATTATTATTATTATTATTATTATTATTATTATTATTATTATTATTATTATTATTATTATTATTATTATTATTATTATTATTATTATTATTATTATTATTATTATTATTATTATTATTATTATTATTATTATTATTATTATTATTATTATTATTATTATTATTATTATTATTATTATTATTATTATTATTATTATTATTATTATTATTATTATTATTATTATTATTATTATTATTATTATTATTATTATTATTATTATTATTATTATTATTATTATTATTATTATTATTATTATTATTATTATTATTATTATTATTATTATTATTATTATTATTATTATTATTATTATTATTATTATTATTATTATTATTATTATTATTATTATTATTATTATTATTATTATTATTATTATTATTATTATTATTATTATTATTATTATTATTATTATTATTATTATTATTATTATTATTATTATTATTATTATTATTATTATTATTATTATTATTATTATTATTATTATTATTATTATTATTATTATTATTATTATTATTATTATTATTATTATTATTATTATTATTATTATTATTATTATTATTATTATTATTATTATTATTATTATTATTATTATTATTATTATTATTATTATTATTATTATTATTATTATTATTATTATTATTATTATTATTATTATTATTATTATTATTATTATTATTATTATTATTATTATTATGAGATTGTCGATTTTAACTCTAGATCTTCATCTAGTGGAGATGTAACCATTTTTAAAAATTCTGTTTGTAACCTTGTTGACTTCTATTCTCGTAGATATAAATTTATTATTTTAACTGGTGATTTTAACCTGGATTTTAATTGTAACTCTGAATCAGTTCAGGATTTAAAAGATTTTTTTCTTATGTATGGCATGATACCCTGCATAAACGTTCCAACTAGAATTACTCCCACATCTAGAACATGCTTAGATAATGTGTTTACTAATCTATCTTCTGAGTCTTTTGAGATTGGAGTTTGGGACATGAATATCTCTGACCATACAGGAGTTTTTATAAGATTTACGAGTAATGCATGTATAAACAGTCCCGCAGCTGGTAATAATGTATTTAAACGAAGAATTAACAATGCAAATATAAAATTTTTTTTAGATGCCTTAAAACAAGTGAATTGGACAAGTTTACTTTCTCCAAATTTAAATCATACTGATTTTACTGATACTTTTTTGGATACCTTTATGCAGGTTGTTGATAATTGCTTTCCATTTGCTAGTACTCCTAAGTTTTCTAATGTCAAATGGTTTACCAAGGAACTAAAAAGGATGAGGCGGGATCTTGATAAATTTAGAAGAATTTTTTATGCTACCAATACGTTACATGACTGGCACTCCTACCGCCAAATGAGAAGTCATTATAAGAAATCAATACGTGATGCTAAACGTTCAACTTATACTCGTTTGATTTGTAATTCCGATAATAAGAGTAAGGCTATTTGGGTCTTGTTAATCATGAAAGACAATGCAAAAACAACTTACTAGGAGCTCATGTAACTGCAAATGATTTTAATTTGTTTTTTGCTTCTATTTCTGATGTCATTGCTCAATCAATTGGTAGTGTCAACATTGATCCGTTGAGCTATCTAAATAAATTACCTAAACCTGCCTCATCCTTCTTTATATCACCTATACTAGAGACTGATGTTCGTCAAGCTATTTTATGTTTAAAAAATTCGTCTTGTTCAGATTACTATGGACTAAATAGTTCCATAATTAAATCTGCTGTGGAGTTGCTTGTTGGCCCATTGGCATTCTTTTATAATCAGTTTTTAGAGGAAGGACTATGGCCCGACTCTTTAAAAATTACAAGAGTGCTTCCTATCCACAAAAAAGGTGATGTTGATGTTTTAGATAATTATCGGCCAATTGCTATTGTTCCAATTTTTGGCAAGATATTTGAAATTCTCTTAAAGGATAAATTAATATCGTATTTGGAAGATAAATCAGTGTTATCACCTATGCAGTTTGGGTTTAGGAAGGGCTTTTCTACTTTAAGAGCACTACTTGCTGTGATTGATGAGGTTCTTGAGAATCTTGACAATAACACTGGAACTCACGCTACGCTTTGTGATTTGACCAAAGCTTTTGATTGTGTTAGTGTTGACATATTGCTATCAAAGCTAGAATACTATGGCATTCGAAATAAAGAACTAAATCTTTTTCATTCATATCTGTCAGGTAGAAAGCAGTTTGTCAGCATTAACAGTACATCGTCTACTTTACTTCCGGTAGCTGGAGGAGTTCCGCAAGGATCTGTACTAGGACCAGTTCTCTTTTTGCTTTACATCAATGATTTGCCATCAAGTAGCACCTGTGTCCTATTTGCGGATGATGCCACTCTTCTTGCTCCAGAAAGCGAATATCTGAGTACAGACAGCTTGAGTGAAGCTTCAGCTTGGTTTACAGCCAATAAATTAAAATTAAATATGTCAAAGACGCAGCATATGTTCTTCACGGCTGACAAGAAACGTGCAAAAAGTGATCCGGTCAGGTTATTGGGTATTACCTTGGATGCGAGCTTAAATTGGTCTGCACATGTCAATGGTTTGTCCTCAAAGCTTGCTACTCAGGTATTTGCAATGAGACAGCTGCGATCCTGTATGGATAATAAGGTTATGAAATTAATATATTTTTCGTTATTCCACAGTCACCTTAGTTACGGGGTCACCTTATGGGGCAACTCTACTTTTGCTCATAAACCATTTGTCCTGCAGAAAGCGGCTGTCCGAGTAGTGGCTAATGTACCTAATTATACCCACAGTAGAGACCTTTTTAGGAGGTATAAGATTTTACCCCTTCCATGCATGTATTTACTTGAGTCGCTTTATCTTGTTCATAAGAAATTACCTAGCTTACCTACATATTGTAGCATTCATGACTATAATACAAGGCATGGTGGGGACGTTATAGTTCCTTTCTCTAGAATTAATTTGACCAAAAACAATAAGATTGAGATAGGATTGTATAATCAATTTGCAAAATTTTTTGCTCATGAAAATATAAGACGGATGTCTCTTAGATCTTTTTATACTTTCACTAAAAAATTTTTATTGACAAACTGTTTCTTCAGTATCAATGAATTTACTTCTTTTATTTGTTCTCCTGTGACTTGAAGTGTACTGTTGTATATATAAAAGTCAATAAAGTCTATCTATTATTATTATTATTATTATTATTATCATTATCATTATCATTATCATTATCATTATCATTATCATTATCATTATTATTATTCGATTTAAATACTAATACATACTTTTATGTTATAATGAACCACCCGGGTTCATCCCTAATGTAAATTTAATTTCCGGCAATAATATTTTATTTTGTTAGATTAAGTCCAGCGAGCGCTCGAATTTTTTATCAGTAGGCACTAATTTTTACTAAACCGTCGATGCCCTACTCCGAAATCACGTACCGCACGCGCATCTCCCACCGTGACCTGTGGTTGTCAGGTGGGGAGTAAGTTAACAAAAGTGAGAAACCGAAAGGCACAAGGCAGAGTTGTTGGAAAACATCTTTCGAAGAACCAATCCAGAAGTTCTCCCGATCAGCCCAAGAAAACCAACCGAGCCAGGAGAAGCCGCAGAGCCCAGCAGTGCCCAGGAAATAAGTAAGCAATCTACCTTCCTCTGAATCCTATCCTTTTCACGCCGTTTGGGTGTTTTGAACTCATACGGGCTGGCTTGTACTTTTGACGGACGAGGTAGTTTGGCTGTGCACAACACCGCTACCTGACTGAGCCGTCGACTGTCTGCCGTTTCACGACGTTGTCCTCATCCGGTTTGGCTGTGAACAACACCGCCGGCGAGTGATAAACGCCAGTGAGCCCTACGACGTTTTCGTTATCGGTTTGGCTGTGGACAACACCGCCGACGACTAATATACGCCGTTTTGGTACACCGAACGTACACCGAAGTGTTTGGCTGTGAACAACACCGCACTAAGGAGTCGTTGGTGACTAAGTTGTACAGGGTTGTTCTCACCGAGGTGGTTTGGCTGTGCACAACACCGCCATCAAGGGAGATACACCGCGTGCACTCATTTCTATCCTTCCGGATAGACATCCGAAAACTGCGTTATTTTCCGTTAGACCAAAACCGTCCCATTTGTTCGCTTACTTGTTTTGTTATTAACAATTGCTGTATATTGTTACTCTGCACTGCTTGCGCTTTCTCCTTGGCTACAGTTAATTTAAAACCGCTTTTAACTAATGCTTTCTATTCGCATTTACAGGGCCGAAATAAATTCAGAGTAGATTTTTGCTTAATCCATACATTTTGTTTTTATTTTCAGAACCTCGCTGGAACCGTCCCCTAGGTATAAGTTTATAGTTTAGTCCGTATTTTGTTTGTAAAGATTTTCTGCCAATAAAGTATTTCATGCCGTATGTTTTACTTTAAGGGTATTTCGTAGTTAATTTATATTTTCTTTCAGCACCGAAACAGACCGTTTTATATTCTGTTTGAAAATTGTAAGAAAATATATTTAGCTAGCATTTTGATTTTAGGACCGTTTATTTATTTTTAATTGTAAATTATGCATCCGATTTAAAGACAAATTCATATAGTCTTTATTACTATTTAACTGGTTATTATTTCCATTTCATCAAATAAATTTGTTAAAGAAAGAATGTGTCGTATTCATTCATATCAGTAACTTTGATAAAATTCCGATCTAACAAAAAAAGAACTTAAATAGATTTTTACCGCTCTACACTGATAATTCTGTTTATTTGAAAAGTAAAACTATCACTACACCGATAAAACTAGTTTTGTTGTTCTCTGGGAATAAAAGAAATACAACAGACCCCTGGAATTTAACTTTCTTCACTGTAGCTGCCCGAGTACTTACTCTAACCGAGGGTGAGTTCACGTGGAGTTTCTCCCACGTTAAATATAGAGAAACTGGCGCTCGAGACTGACCGAAAAGATATCCTGAATTGCGTCTCCGTGACGTCACTTACAGCCGCCGAACCCCGCAGCACAATATAATTTAGTCCGAGAAGGTGCGTCACAAATCTGACGGCCGAACCGGACGCTGGTGACGTCATATCCGGCGCTACGAAAATTACAAATAGTCGTTCGCAATCGGGATACACGCGAAAGATTCTAGGGAGAGAGAAAAGAGAAAAAAGGGCGTCACAATGTCAAATTCAAATTATGTTGAGTTATAACTCTGGGGGCACAATTTATATTGTAGATACTTGAAAAACCAAAATGTAAAAAGGAAACTGGCTAATTTATTACTTTCTATAGTGTTCCAAAATAACCTTATTTAAGAGTAGAGCGGAGTGGAAGGTGCCAAGATGCAATCGAAAAGATGCTTTTTATATAGATAACCAAAAAATATGCAGTAAGCATTTTCATACAGAAGAATTAAACAAAAGCATAACCTACAGATATAAGTTCTTGTCGTGCTATGTACTGTATACAGCTATTACATTAGATCAGTTATTTTAGCCGTAATTTGAAATTACATATAGCGCAAGTTAATAATAACTTGCCCAGGCTGGAAGTAAGTTTAAAGTTGTGATTTGTAAGGTAAACACATTTAAACCAAAATCTTTAGTGACTTTGTAGCAGCATCGAAAACACTTGGCATACATAATCTGCTTTACATTAACAATTTCATTGTCAATTAATCATCAAGTGGCTTCGTCCAGTTAATTGACAAATGTAATACTAAAACTTGGACGTCAAATAAATTGATGAAGTACTTCGTCAAGTTATTGACGACTTAAAACTTGTTCTATTTTTTCGCCAATTTTTACTTCAATTCAGGAAAACCAATCTTAAATAAATGCAAGCAAAAGAGGTTGCAGGATATGATGATTTATATTTAACCAGTAACCGAGCAGCAGCAATAATAAACGCAATGGAAGCTTTTTTTAACTATTTTTCCCTCTTTTGCCGTAAAATATAATTATTAAAATTACTACTTTTAATATTTAGCAGTTTTTGTTTCGTAAAAAAATTAACATGATATAACGTCAAAAGTTGACAAACCCCTGAACACATGTAAAACCAAAGTGTGACCTTGAAGAAATTGATCGGTTAATTCATCAATTCATCAATAGAAGAAATTGATGAGTTAATTCATCAATTTCTTTTTCAGTAAATTGTTAGTGAAATACCCGCTGAATTCATAGATCACACTTAAAATTAGATGTGCACTTATTTCATATTAGCTTTGCAATTTAAAAGATAAAAATGCAGGGTTACAACTTATTAGTAGTTTCGTACCACACTTTAACAAGTTTCCATTAAGTTTATATTATGAAACAAAATATTGAAGAACATCTTATTTAAGTATACCTATCTTAAATGAAAAGTCACACTTAAGTGAAGTGCTGACTATGAATTCCGCCCCTAATTACTTAATTATAGGTTACAGAATAAACTGTCTGTTTGAGATTCTTTGTTATATATCCTAAACCTACAACTACAACTACAACTGTTAATAATATTGTAATAGTACTGTTTATAGTCTGTTTAGAAATGAAAGCATTTCAAACCATGAGGCTACTTTAAGCATCATAACCGGGTTAAGAGGGTTTTTAGTAATTCAAATAAAATTATTCAATATTATTATCAAAATATTTATTTAAATTTAATGAATAGACTTTTATTCCACACAAAAATATATGTATTTTGAAAATTGAAATTATGGTGAGTAAATGTAGTGTTGTATAAATGTACAATAAAGAAAATAAAAAAGTAGGTATATTAAAATTCATCCTCTGAATATTCTGATGAATTATCTTCGTCTCCTAGATTGATAACGACATCTTCGTCTCCTAGATTGATAACGACAGGTTCCGCAGTAACGTCAATTAAATTATCGAGTTACCACATTTTCTCCTCTTCTTTTTGTACATGATGTACACATCTTTGCCAGTTATCTGCAGTTACTCGTTCGAAGGAATTTTTTAACAAAATTTAAACGTCGTATTATTTCGCGCTACATCTCCTTTTACCTGCACCCAGACTAATTCGATTGGGTTAAGTTAACAGTGATAAGGTGGTAACCGTGGTACCGTTATTTGGCGATTTGTTGCCATTTCATCGATAACGTATTTTTTCTGATCTTTATTAAGATTGGCAAGTGTCAAAAGTTCCGTTTTCACCATATTTGTTTCAAAAGAAATGTTTTTTCCGGATAACCATTGAATTATATCGGCTTTCCTCCAAGCAGTCGTAGGCGTCCGCTCGGTCTGCCGTGAATGGTAACTGGCACCTGTATTTTTAGATTCAAATAAAAGTAAACCGCCATCTACAAAACCACTGGCACTACCTATATGTGTCACTCACTATTAATCTTCGCCATTTACCTGAAGGTGCCTTGAACCCTGTTGAAGTTTTACATTTTTATCTTGCCATACTTTTGTTACAGTATATTCCTCGTTGACCCAAGTTTCGTCTAGATAATAAATATTCCTCCCTTCGTCACGGAATTTTCTAATTGATCTTAAGTAGGATCTTCGCCAACAAATAATTTCATCTTTATCGATAAGAACTGACTTCTGTTCTGCTTTTCCCAGCAAAAATTCAACTCTATTAAGACGGCCCATAATTTGCTTCTACTGATTTTTGGCAAATCGTTGTCCTCTGAAAGTTTACTTAAAATTTTGTTCAGCGTTGGTATTTCTTTTTTAAAATAAAATGAGTGTACTTTTCTGCAAATGACATTTTTGAAGAAATCATCTATAACGACTTTTGACCTGCCTGTAGATGATTTTGGGGGATTTACAGTATCTTGTTCATTTTTTGTTTCCTTTAAAAGTCTGTAGATAGTCGATTTTCCAATCCCTGCCATTTTGGAACACTTTTCCACGACGTCGCCGTCGCCAACACTGTTGGTAGGATTTTGGTGTTTCAATGCATTAAATGCATTTAATATAATAATCTTCTCATTTTGAGACAGCGCACATCTTTTCACGCGTTTAGCAGGTACGTAATCTGATAAGCTCGACATTTTACCGAAACAATGTTATACCCACTGGCACAATAGTCACTAAACACAAGTCTAATTTTACTCTACTGCACTAGCACGTCTTCGTATATTCAGCTCTAAGACTGGATTAATCTGTCACAATACACTGGCTCCTGCCCTATGATGTATCCAGTACAATATATGCTAATGTACACCCATTACCTATTAGCATTAGTGTTACCCGATAATTACCTGAAATGAAATATTACCACGCCCATGGCCGGTTCTTATCTCGGGGTTTTATTACTATCTTTCATTTCCAAACAAACTATAGCAACATATATTCACATAGAAATTATTAAAACGACTGAAAATTCAAATATAACTAACACCGAGTTGGATGGTGAAAATCAAAATAAATACCATCGACGTCATTCCGTCTCAAAAATATTGCAATGCTATTGGCCGGTTGTTAGGCAACCTCCTCCGTTTAGAGATCTTGATTTGAAGCAACGTTCCGCAATCGTTTGGCGTTCGCATATTTTGTCGTTTCATCACTCTCATCAGTACACAGTACATTTGTAGTGTAAGATACAAGCAATGCAATATTTTTTCTGTTCTACTTCAGGCTCTACTTTATACATTTTTTAAAAATATATTTTTTTATAATAGCAATATTTATTATTGCCAAAGATTTTATTTTCTTAAATATTACACATAATATTTGCTTTTATTTTTTTATACTTATGTCTTTTGTGTACATGAGGTGATAACGGAGTTTATTTTTTAATTTTTCATGTCATACAGAGTGAGTTATTTCCTTTCCAATAAACAATTTGCAAATCAGCTCCGCAATTTATTTTGCACCAGGCCCCACAAAACCTAGAACCGGCCCTGATGTAGGGACAGGATACATCAATTTCAGAGCAGGGGAAAAAAGTAGCTAAAGATGTCCCTCTTTCGAATCTTCTTTTTTGTTTTCTTATATACAGGTTGCCATTTTTATTTTGTGTGTTATTGAATAACTTTTCTATTTACAAAAGTGATTTCTGTAAAAAAATGTACGGTACATGACAGTGTGGCCTTGGATAGGTGAAACAACTCTGATGAACAAGAAATCTTGAATAAAAAGAATCAGCGCTTCAGAGAGAAAATTTATTTGGGGCGTATACAGTTCAATATACGAAATGACGTTAAATCCTTCTGGGGCTATATCAATTCAAAGAAACCGAGTTCTAATATTCCTGTCAAAAATTTGGGGGACAAATCTTTGACACTATGCAAGATAATGTTGAAGATTTTCCTAACTTTTTTAGAACTGTTTTTACAAAACCTAAACCTACTGCTAGTACTACCTTCAATATGCCAAAATTTGTCCATAATAATTATTCACACTTTACTCAATTCAATGAAACTGATGTCCACAATGCTCTAGTCAAACCTAAACATAGAGGTCCCGACAATATTTCTACTTAGGTCAACAGGTGAACAACAAGTAACCTGCTTTGAGTAACTCAATTTATTGCCGAAAACATGGACAACATTATTCAAGTAAATATAGTTTATATAGATCAGATTTTTCTAGGGCTTTCGACAGATTGGATCATGCATTTTGTCTTTTTTAATATGGAGGAAACAATATGTTGAATGCCATGGCTGTATATCTGAATAAATATCTGTAACATCAGGAGTGCCACAGGAGTCGATTTTTGGACCACTTCTTTTCATAGTTTTCATCAATGATATAATTGAGGAAACAAATGTGTCTTATTTACTGTGATGATGTGAAAATTTACTATACCATAGATACTATTTCTAATTGTTTGAGGCTCCAGCACTGTTTGAATGGAGTAAACGGTTGGTGCAATTTAAATAACCGTCCCTTAAATGCAGCAAAGTATAACGTTTTGATTTTTACGACAAACGTGTTTCCATTTGTTTATAACTACAGTATCAGTGGCACCAGTATTAAATCGACCAGTTTCCATTAAAGATTTAGGGGTTACGGTTAACCATTGAGTATACAAGTTATTATTCAATGGTTTAACACTAAACTAACTTTTAATTTGCATGTAAATGCAGTTATAAAAACGTCATTTAGAAATTTGAGATTTGTGATCCATAGCTCAAGAGGTTACACTGATACACAAACCTGATGCTGCTCTTCAATGCCTTTGTCAAGTTCAAACTCGAATATGCGCCTCTGGTATGGCAACCTGGGTACAATATGTATGTGGAAAGTTTGGAAAATGTTGGACGGCGTTTTCTAAAATTTTGCTCTTATAATGGTATTTATCCTTTAATTTGAACCCCTCAAAATGAGCTCTTAAGTAGATTTTCTGTGGTGATCCTCGAAACTCGCGGGAAAACTCAATCACTGATTTTTCTGAACAAACTTATAAATAATAAAGTGAATTGTCCTTAATTATTTAAGCAACTCCGTTTTCCCTCAACGGCATCCCGACATGACAGTTTGTTTTATCTTCCCACGCCGTGCACTACCTTATTAAAATTTTCACCATTTCACTTAATATATAGCAACTGTAATAATTTGCAGAACGGAGTTGATATATTTAACTGTTCCTATAACTCATTAAAAAATTGGTTTTATTTTATATTTGTTGAAAGATTAATTTATACAGGGCGGCCAAATGAAAACGAAACAGAGTCATTTTCAGTAACAGCGTCAAGATTTTAGAAAAACGCTCGAACCCGTCGATTTTAAATTAAAGGGGGACATTCTTTGCTCGTATTTTTGACTCCGCCGCTTTCACACTCAAGCAAGGGTAAGCATCACCCCGCACAAAAAATCAAAAGGCGATAAATCCAGTGATCTTGGAGGCCACTCAATGTTGCCTCTTCTCCCAATTCAATTCCGTGAAAAACGTTGGTCCAAATACTGACTGACAATTAACTCGGATTAATGCGGAGGAGCACCGTCCTTTTGAAAAATCAAATGATCTTCATCATACTTTGGAATATTTTCAATAATATCAGTCAAGGCAGGATCAATAGTCTTCCAGTAATTGCAAATACATTTGACCAGTCAAATTACCACCAGGTAGAAAAAGGACACGCCAGCTGGTCACCGAAAATTCCAACCTTTACATTTTATTTTTCCGGTTGCTGTGTATGCACCTCGTGAAAAACTCTTGCGTTTGAATCTGACCAATAGCGGCAATTGCGACGATTTACCATCTAGTTCAAGAAAAAACTGCATTTATCGGAAAAGACAGATGTTAAAAAGGATCATTCTCTGCTCGCTCACTCATTATTTCGCAAAATTGCAAACGGCGGCCATAATCATCCTTATGAAGTTTGTGGACTAAGTGTATTTCGTATGGATGTAATTTATTCTCCTTCAAAATGGTTTGTATGCTAGTTCTACTGATCCCAAATACAGATGCCAGGTTCCTTCTAACATGTCGATCTTGATTCTGAGCTATTTATTCGCACATTTATTGTTCATAAAGTAAAACGAAATGATATCTACCCTTTCCGCAATGGAATAGTGTTTAATTTTCAAAAACACAATTAAATAAACTTCCAACCAACGCTTCCAAATAATACTAGAAAATAAATTTGGAATCCACTAATTTTACGTTCGTTGTGTGTGTGTGTGTATAGTATTCATTTCAGTTTTTTACGATTATGTTAAAATCAAAATTCTTATTAAGTATTGGGCGGAAATATAAAATTTAAATTCAGTTGTAAAGAAAATTGTAAGAGCTTTCAAAATAAATATTGCTCAACCCCCAATGCCATTGAAATATTTCGGTGTGATGCTTACCCTTGATTGGGGGTGAAAGTGAAGGAGTCGAAAATATCAACAAAGAATGTCCCCCTTTAATCTAAAATCGACGGGTCTGAGCGTTTTTCTACAATCTTGACGCAGTTCCTGAAAATGGCTCTGTTTCGTTTTCATCTGGCCACCCTGTATACAGTAATCATTTAAACTAGTTTAATCTTTGTACATTTCATACTTCTACTGTAGTTTGTTTCTTGTTTATTTGTTTTTGAATGCATATATAACTATATTTATTTTTTTCTCACCCTATAAACACAGCATAGGTAGACCAGCAGCTTCACTCCATTGTCGGCACTTTGTAGTGCCTTCAGTTCTCTGCGGTGACCTCGAAATGAGTGCGATAGCTCTTTTAAAAAAGATGAGTTTAATATATATATATATATATATATATATATATATATATATATATATATATATATTATTTATTTACTTACTTTTTTTTATATTAGAGATAATGATTTTTTTTTTGGGATTTTTTTTAATTTAAAATTTGACGTTTGGTGGAAAAATAATTTATGATGATTTTTTTCGCGTAAATGATCTACGTACGTACGTAAGCCAATTAAACAAATAGATCTATTAATAAAAGAATATTGCTCTATGTAAAACATTTATTATATGTAAATATTATTTTATACACATGATAAATAAAATAAAACATAAAAATTAATTGTGCCTCCAAATAATAAGTTTTCTATTTCTGTTCTTTAATTTGAAATTTCTATTAATATATTTTAATGTATAATATAATCTAACCCTAGCATATAAATGCAAAATATATTCATACGGAAAATATTGACATGGCGGATTAAATGCTACAGTTTTAAATACGTTTACAAATTGTTTAACAATATCAGGTGTTGTTAAAAAAATTTCAAAGTTCTTTTGAAACAGAATTTCCAAGATTGTGATAAAATCAACAAAATTTTGAGACGGCATGTACAAACTACCAAATTTTTCCAATTCTGAGTTGTTATATACTTTAGAATAGCAATATAAAGTGGTATCATCTAAACTTTCGTATTGTTTTGCATATAATTCACGTTTCGCAAGAATGTTTTGATAGACATTCCTTTATTAGATATCCACAAATATATCTTGTGAAGTTAATTTATAAAATATCTGATTTTTGATAATCGGTATCCAATATAACATTTATAAGTATATTTTCAATTTCCTGCACAATTTGAATTTGAGGTAAGTCTACTATCTTTAACATAATTTGGTCATTATCCTTTCCGCAGTTCTCCGTTCCTGAATGAATCATATTCAGACAGAACCGTTTTTTAAAAGCTCGGGAAAACAGAATAGCCGTAGGATTTATGCAGTTGCCACCTTGCTGACGTATAGACCCGAAAAAATTTTCTATACAGTCTTGATTTACCCTTCGCGTGAAGAGATATTGCATCCCACATATTTTTAATTCATCCCATAAATTAATTATTGCGTTTATAGTAATTTTCCACCCTTTTATACATTTTATTGTTTTTGTTATATCGTTTAATTGCCAGTCTAAGACTTTTAAAATATTAAAAAGTTTGTTACATTCAATTAAAAACTGCTTTTGTTCATCAGTACCTCTATATGCTTTTTGAAATTTTGTGAGCCCTGAAGTTGATGATGAATTCAGCATGTCAAAAAGATTATTTATTTGTCTGATAAACTCTCCAGTAGGACCTGCATCAGGAGGAAAAACCCCAAATCTAATATATAAGTGTATACTTGTAGCAACTGTATCACTGAAAGTTTGAGCAGCATATTTAACTTTCATTTTTTCAAATGCACTGAGAAATACATGTGAATTTGTTAATTTTGGTCCTGCTCTAATAGGATATTTTTTATCATGGTCATAAACATTTTTAATAAATTCCCACGAGATAATATTTTCGTTTATAAGAAATTTGTATTTGATTAAGTTATTCCTGAGCGCTTTTAATAAATGTGGTGTATCAAATAGGAAAACAATCTTTTGATCGTTATAAAAAAAATATGGCGAATTTGGGGATATATTTAAAAACTTCGATAATTGTATATTGTTCGATCCCATATCACATACTACACCTACTATTTTGAGACCAATTTCATTGAGTTTAGATATCATAGTTAAGATGATATCTTTGAGTTTTTCACCAGGACATGTTGAGTTCACCAAATAGTATGCAATTGGTTGTTTCCAGTTTGTGCATAAGCCTCTTACCATAAAAACTGTAGCATTTAATGCTGGTATAAATGCTCTGTTTTCATCACCAAAATCTTCGAAACCAATAATTTTGTCTGCATTTATAGCATAAAATAAATTACTTTTTATACTCATTTCGTCAAAACACAAAATATTCTATCCAAATTTGAAAAATTCTCAATTTTTTTTTCAAAATTTCGAAAATGTTGGCGTTAAGTCCTGGATATATCTTTATATTGTCACGGATTTCCTAATCCGAATTTTCTTACTTCCAGAAAAAACAATCCGTTAATTAACTACTTCTTTATTAACTATACTCAGTATACTATTGAACACTAATTAGAACTCAACTAAACACTTATTATCACTTTGATATTTCCAACTAAACACTTCAATTCAACACTGTCATACAAGACTTATACAAGACTAACTTAATCGGCCGTTTATTTTTCTTTTATAGACCCAACGAATATTCCAGGTATATTCTAGCATCTCTAGATCTATTTTCTAGCATCTCTCGAACGACTCGAACGCTTCTCGTCGTTTCTCAAATTTTCTAGTCCCGTCTCGATCCACGGCATTTTGTTTGTTTAACAGAATCGTGTAGGGGTGATCGGGGCAATCTTAGTAATTCGCGGTACCACAGTCGTCGATTTGGGTGTGAGTGGGGCAAATTCCGTGACACTATATTTGATGAATCTTTGTAATGTTGCTACACTAGGCAGACATAATTTTTTAACTAATTGATTTTTATATAGTCTTGGGCCGTTAAGATACAGATATAAACAATAATTTTTAAAATCACTGGAGTATCTTCTGCCTTTAGGATGTTTAAAACTTTCAGAAACTTGAACATTAATAAAATCTGCTAATTCGGTTGATGGGCACAACTTGTACTTCAACTGTTTGTATTCATCTAATGTTACATTTTCAAGAAAACTCTGCGAACGACTTTCTGGTTTTTTTATCTTTTGTTTTAAATAAAAATTTTCATTTTCCAACTTTTTTATAAGTGTCCTTTTTCTTTTGTAGGGGAATGGAAAGAGAGATCTTTATGTGTTTGTGTTCGTTTATGTGAGAAAAGTGATTTTTAGAACAGAAAAATTATGTTTACTTAACTTTGAGAAATGTTAAATTGGAGATAAAAGTGGGTAGTATTTATTATTTAACAGTTAACTTGAAATTTAAAACGTAACTAATATGCAGTAAAATGTAAATTTGGAAAAAAAATTGTAAATATTTATGTTTTTTATTATTTTGTTTTGAGAAAATGAAAGAATTTATAAGAATATGTAAGTAAAAATATATCACAAGTCCTAAGTAAATATTTTTCAAAAACAAAATAAATAATTACTTCCTTTTAATACATTTTAGGCACAACTTTACTACAACAAAATGTTTATGTAACAGATGCAGAGAGTTGCTCACGGTTTTGTAAACATGTACGGTAATACAACGGCAAACACCGAGTTCTAAATAATGTGTCGTAAAAAATCAATGCACGTGTTACAACCATTTTTTAATCTTAAGCTTATTACTGACATTTCAGAACACTACATATATCTTTTTGTTCTATTACATTCATATTGTCATTTAATCTTTTGTTAATGACAATTTGTTGTAAAGTAATAGTTGATGTAATCATAATTTAAATATTTTCACATGAGCATACGTAAAACTATTTTAGCCTTACTCTCGTTATAGTTACTACAAGGAATATGATCATCTCCATAATTTGAAGATGAGCCCTCTTGTGCAGGAAATATTATTGGAATGGCCCCTTTTCGTAATCTATTGCGCGAATCGTTATAAAACATATTAGTTTCAAAATGTATTTGACAGAGTTTGTATGAACTATTATTAATCCTGTGCAGCTCTTCTAATAAATCTTCTCTATTAGAAGCCACTGCTCAGATCCTTGCTCTAAAATAAAAATTTGTATTTGTGAAAAATATAAATATGTATATTTTAAACCTCACTTTCATGAGAAGTATTCCAATGTTATACTTAAGAAATAAGTTAATACGTATAGCAACAGCAGTAAAATATCATTTATGGTTTTTACAGTATATTACAGATTACTTACTTATTTATATCTTTAGGAAATTTAAAGAAACTTAAATTACTGTTTGATGATGTGTTTAAACATCTAACAGCTGCGCAGCGACTCATTCCTCGATTTAGGCTCATAATTACCAATGTTCGCACTCCCAGCGTTGGATGTAGACTGACGGTAGCCGAGGTCTCTGCAGCTTGAAACGGATGCGCGAGCTGCTATGCGCGACTTATTATTTCGGCCCGAGTGTTTCTACTGGTCTCATTACACTGTGCTATAAATGATTTTAATACTGTTGGAGGGTGTAAACCATAAATAAATAAATCTTGTTGTTGAAAATGGTTATTGCTTGGTATCTAAGTCAAATCAATAGTAAGTACAAGTTTTCGTACAATCGTTTCTTGAGATGTAGTGATATGAAAAATGTTAGTGACAAGTTCAGTGAAAAAATGCTTTTAGCATACTTTGAAGAAAAATTCAAAATATAGAAATCGTTAACGTATTGGTCAAATTACTCCATGTTGAAGGTGATGATGTCCATAAAGAATCAAGGCATAAGCAAATATTACAAGCTTGTGACTTTTTTTGAAGCGAAACGGTGAAGGATTTCGACCGAAAGAGTTGAAAGTATTGACCAGGGAATATATCAACAAATTTCCTGTAGAAGCATAAGATGAAACGTATCTCGTGCAGAAAGTTGTAATATTCAGTGTATTTGGAGCCTGCCTCGACAACGTCAATATATAGCGATTGAATTTAACATGGATTATTCGATTGTTGCTCGTTTTCATTCTACAGGGTGTTTACCTGCAAAGATATTTTCTATATTTGGCTATATTTTAAGTATGTAATTAGTTGTTTTGAAAATTTGTAGGCTTACGTTTCTTGAGATGATAATTACAAATATGCACTTGCGGTCACTTTTAGAGGCCGCTACTTATAACATGTCTTTTACTTTTACTACTACTAGTACTACTCTTTAACTTTTTGTATTTTGCAAGCACTTTTGACAACAATGCGAATAAAATTAAGTTTTATGTTTAAATTTAATTACATGACAATATTTCAGTTAAATTCTGTTGATCAGATAATAAATGTTTGTTTAACAACTGTAGCAAAATATATTTTTTTATTTTTATTGAAACTTACAATTTTTTTTCAACAGCTTGTCTATCTGCCAAGGAATAACTTATGAGAGCTGATATTTTATTAACTTGTTGATGTGCATCCTCCACCACAATAGCAAATATATTTTTGTCTAAAGATGGAGTTGAAAAAAGACGGTATTTCCCAAAACAATTAAATTAATGGTGAATTGTTCAAAATTTCAATTTTCATTAAACTCTGTTAATCAGTCACATTGCAATATTATTTTTTTTTGTTAAAGTCGGAACTACTATACACGACATTTCCATATCTCTATATCTCAATTAACGCTCGAAAATTTACAAGTGATAGGAAATATAGATAATTTTTTATTTCGTAATTTAATGTTACTAACAAAATCAATTTCAGTAATAATCGTCATTATTGCAATAGAAAGAGTCAACCCGGTTTTTTACCCTTTCTATACATCTTGGTTTGCATTGTAACAGGTATTCTATAGTATTATTACGTATTACGTAATATTTATTTACGTTATTATTTTCATTAACATTTAAAGATTCCAGTAAATGCATTGTTAGATGTTGTTGATCGTTTAGATTGCGTTTACATTCATGTTCACGATTCAGCAAGTCTGTTATTTTCTAAATTTCCTCTAACTCCTTCGTATCTATTCTGATTATATCTATCATCCTCCTATCTATTATAATTAATATGATTCTCGTTTCTAAAACCTCTATTATTTGATCTATCTTCTCTATTCTCTTCATATCTATACCTAATTCTAGCAAATATACATCCATTTAATTGCACTAAGTCCATTATTTAATATACCATGCCTAACTTATTGGTCCAAATGTCTAACAAGCAGACTAACTAATCGACTGTCACCCAATGGTTTAGTTAAAAAATAATTATTATCTTTAACAAGTTGTAAGAAATATTCACTTCGTTATCGACTTTCATAATTACTGCATTTAATATATCTTACAGCTGCTCTTTCCTCCCAAAGTCCGAAATATTTATCTAAAATTGCTATTGAAAAATCATCCTCCTTGCCTCTCGTCGATGCCGATCAACAGAATGAACCGGCTTTAGATGTAAAGTGAGTACTAACCCTCAAATCATTAAAAACATTTTTAGAACGTAGTTCCCTTTCATAACTTGGGTAACTGTTACATATTTCCAGCATTTTTATTCACACTAACAACTCACTAACTTGCATTGCTAACATATTTCTCGATAAAGTTTCTACACTAGTGTTCTAGTAGGTACTACTAACTCTCGATATTTATGCTTCTACATCACTGTTCCGATTATTTTTATTAGCTGGTCAGTAAAAATATTCTTCTTAGGATTGATATACCTTTAAATGAGTGAAAACCAAAAACAACTATTTAATATAGCATATGGTTATATGCCATTTGAAAAGCTCTCGGTAGAGTGCACTTTTTTTCATGCACTTTGATTTATTTTTCTATTCACCACTCGGTCTCGCATATGCACGACACAAGCACTCTGTATAATATTAAAATCGATAATTTTTTTTAAATGTACAGATTAACTTTAAACAAAAATTGTATTTCCAAGACTTTTTCAGTATCTGTTATGGTTATATGATAAATGTGACATTTTCCATTTATTTCAGTGTTTCTTCCAAAAATTATTACCTCGTGGTAAATAATAGCCAAAGGGGAACAATGTATATTTATGATAAAATTTCAAGCAGAGGAATATCCATTGCCACTTACATTTTTTCGGAATGCATAATAGTTAATTCACTTTGTTATTAGCTTTTTAACCTGGGAAATAATAATAGTAATTATTATTAAAATTGTTCTTTGGTAGGATTTAAGCCAACTTGCCTTAATAAAATGTTGATAATAAAAAAGATACAGGGTGTCAAAGTTGGAAATTAAAAGTGAAATTTTTTGTAATAATAATTAGAATGTAACAGATGTATGCAATATCTGTTGAGACACTGTGCCATGCAAACAGCGGAGCATGTAAATGCCTTTGGATATTTTGTTGCAGAGAAAGTGGGCATGTTTTCATTCCAATTTTTGGTTTAGATATACTCCCAGAAATTTAACAGATTCAGGATTATTTACAGCATTTAACTCACGTAGGCTGAATATCATTTTTTCTGTTTTTTTAAACTTAACACTCTGTATCTCCCTTATCGAGCCCCAAAATAATATATATATATATATATATATATATATATATATATAATATTAAGGCAATATATTATTATTATTATTTAGTTATATATATATATATATATATATATATATATATATATATATATATATATATATATATATATATATATATATATATATGTAACTAAATAAGTGTAAATCATTTAAGGGGGTGATTCCTCATCGAAAAAAAGATTGGATCTTTCATATAAAGAAACTTTATTGGAGCATTCCTTGTTAAGATACAGCCCCTTAAAGGGGGTACATAAAATTTGTTTAACAATTTTTTTCACAAGCACTAAACAATTTACAATATTGAAATTAACCTGACATTTTCTACTACCAAAAAGACACTTAGCCAGTAATTTATTTGGTTTACCCCATGGTTGTAGGGGGTGGAAAACGCAACTCCTAAAATTTATTTCCAACGTAACTATTTGTCTTATTATTTGTTTACCATTTAAAAATTTATTTCCGATAGCCTGTTTCATTAAAAAAAAATGTCTCTTTAATTTTTTGCCAAAAAATAAACCAGTTTGCAGCAAAAAATTATTTTACGAACAGCTACAGAGATACATCGTCATAAATGCGAACAGGATTTACTGTTATTTTGTAGTTACTAACAAACATACAACATGTAGAAATCATAGTAAATGTTCAATATGTCTACCTTCAGACATTACGCATGCGTCTAGACGCATTGAGCCACGTATTCGCTCAAATATTCCTGGAGTCTCTCTAATTACCCTGCACGCATCGATAATGCGGTTTTTTAAGTCCTCTACATCGCGAACAGGAGTACGATAAACCAAATGCTGCAAATGGCCCAAAGTAGAGAAATCGAGAGGATTGAGATCCGGGGATCGAGCGGGCCAATTCTGTGATCCTCCTCGACCTATCCACTGATTTGCATATGTTTCAGTTAAATGCTGCCGTGCTACTTGACTAAAATGGGCGGGAGCCATATCCCTTCTGACGTCCAAAGGAACTTCCTCCAGCAGTACGGGACGCACTTCTCTTAAAAATTGAACGTATGCCTCACCATTTAATCGAGGAGGTAGAAAATGAGGCCCAATTAAATAATCCCCAATAACTCCGACCTACACGTTAAGAGAAAACTGTTCTTGATGGTTAGTTTCGACAATAGCTTGAGGGTTTTCATCAGCCCATATGTGGTAATTATGAAAATTAATAATCTTGTCCCGAGAAAAACTACATTCGTCTGTGAATTCGATCGTCTTCAGAAAGTCACGATTTCTTCTAATCATTTCCAGCATCCAATTGCAAAATTCAAGACGGTTCGGAAAGTCTCGCGGTAACAGTGCCTGTACTCGTTGCATATGGTAATGGTATAAGAGATGTTCCTTTAAAATTCGAAATACCGTCATATGATCAACATTTAGCTGGAAAGCAATCTTTCTAGTACTGGTAGTAGGTTGTTCTTCTATCAAATTAAGTACTGCTTCCTCAAGCTGTGATGTTCTTACTTCTCGATGGCGACCACAATCCTGCGTTCTTTTGTTGAATGAACCATATTCTCGTAATTGTTGATGAATTCGGGCAAATATGTGAAGGATACTGCCCTTGACGATACATTTCAGCATATCTTCTAGAAGCTTCTAACCCATTCCCCTGCGACAGACCGTAAACGTAATGCATATCAGCTATTTCCTCATTTGTCTATGCCATTTTAATAACAAGTGAATTATTAAAGTAACAAATTAAGAACAGAACAACAATACACAATTAGTATTACTTCAATTTAAAAAATTTACAAACTGACAGGTTGATTCCAATTTAATTGTCAGTATCGCTAATAGCGGCCTACTAAATAAATTAGTTTCGTATTTTCGTTTTATGGCGATATGTATCTTGTTCGTAAAATAATTTTTTGCTGCGAACTGGTTTATTTTGAGCAAAAAATTCAAGAGACATTTTTTTTAGAATGAAACAGGCTATCGGAAATAAATTTTTAAATGGTAAACAAATAATATGACAAAAAGCTACGTTGGAAATAAATTTTTGGGGTTGCGTTTTCCACCCCTTACAACCATGGGGTAAACCAAATAAATTACTGGCTAAGTGTCTTTTTGGTAGTAAAAAATGTCAGGTTAATTTCAATATTGTAACTTGTTTAGTGGTTGTGAAAAAAATTGTTAAACAAATTTTATGTACCCCCTTTAAGGGGCTGTATCTTAACAAGGGATGCTCCAATGAAGTTTCTTTATATGAAAGATCCTATCTTTTTTCGATGAGGAATCACCCCCTTAAATGTTTTACACTTATTTAGTTACATATATATATATATATATATATATATATATATATAACTAAATAATAATAATAATATATTGCCTTAATATTATATATATATATATATATATATATATATATATATATATATATATATATATATATATATATATATATATACGAGTAAAAAGTTACCCGCCATTACAAAAAATATAAGTATCCTGTTACTATCTTTTTAAACTGCATAGTTTGAAGGTGGAAAATCGGGACAATATCGGAATATTTAAGTTTGTACAGATCAATTGCGTTGTACTAAACATCGACATTTCAGGCTAAATCGAACCGTCGGAAATTCGAGCACTGGACATTAATGAAAATTTATTACAAATTGGAGCTACCGAGAGTTTCGCGTCGGATTGACCTAGACATTTGATAAACAGATTGTGACCGCACATAATTCCGAACTGTGGTAAAAGGGTAAATA
Source organism: Monochamus alternatus (assembly GCA_037114965.1). Lineage (NCBI taxonomy): Eukaryota > Metazoa > Arthropoda > Insecta > Coleoptera > Cerambycidae > Monochamus > Monochamus alternatus. Next base: position 29,549,781 of record CM073429.1, read on the forward strand.
CGATTCTGTCAATGAACCGGAAGGAAGACTGCCGCACAGAGAGTTTGAGTTTGATATACACACTACCTAAACTACACTACATTACAGGAATGTATCTCCTGAAGTTATTTTCATAGGATATGAGCATACGAGATGTTGAATTATACAGGGTGTGACGTGTATAATGTGAAAAAGCTATAGGAAATCTTGTTGGCAATATTTGGAATAAAAAAAGTGTTACATTAAAAAGTTCGATCTTTACTTATCTTCACCTATAATATCCCTAGTGCTTAAATTATTTCCGGAATTTTTTTTGAGGACAACAACAACAACAACAACAACATGATTATTATGATTATTATTATTATTATTTACAGAATCACGTTATTAACGGTAAGTATCTCCAAATGTGGGTGTGTACAACACATTTGGGTCTTCTATTATTCAGTTATATTTATATTTAAAACTTTTCTCATTATATTACAGGTTGAGAGGATGACAGATTTCTGCATTGTTAAATACATGTGTCTTGGAAGTCCTAGTTTTTCTAGACTCTTAAAGAGCTGCTTTGGAATTTCTCCAGTGGATCCAAGAATGATTGGGACAATATTTACTTCATCGAGCTCCCAAATTTCTTTCATCTCCTGCGCCAAAGGTAAGTACTTTTCAATTTTTTCCGCATGTTTCTTTTGCATGTTTATAGAAGCAGGGATGGCCACGTCAATCAAGAGCATCGTCTTTTTATTTTTGTCCAAAACACATATATCTGGCCGATTGTGTTGAATGGTTCTATCGGTCAGCAAATCTCGGTCCCAGTATATTTTATAGGAGTCGTTTTCCAGCACTGATTCTGGGGAGTACTTATAGTACGGTAGACATTCGGCCAAGCAGTTGAACTTGACTGCAAGTTGTGCATGTATTATTTTGGCTACGTTGTTATGTCTTGTGGTGTATTCTGTTGCTGCTAGGTTCTTGCATCCGTTTATAATGTGTTCAATATTTTCATTGCCTTCATTACACATTCGACACTTAGATGTTTGTACTGTTGGATCTTGAATTATGTATTTCAGGTATGATCTAGTGTTAATAATCTGATCCTGGATAGCACACAGGAATCCTTCAGTTTCTGCAAACAATGATCCTCTCGATAACCAAGCAACTGAGGCTTGTTTGTCTACATGCGGTTGCCGTAACAAATTGGGGTACCTTCCATGTAGTTCTTTTTCTAGCCATCTACTCTCTAGGTTGGCGACTGAGAATTCAGTATCTGTTAGTAACTGTTTGTTGGCTAAATTAAGTGGGGTGAGATTTTTGTCCATATTAACCATACTCCGGTAGAGAGCAGATGTTTCTGCCCGTTTATAGAAGTACTTTCGCAAGTTTTCTACTTGCACATTATGTTGGACCATTAGATCAGCGATTCCACGTCCCCCCATATTTCGCGCTAGATGGAATCGTTCTTTGCATGCTCTTGGATGGTGTGCCCTGTGTTTTGTGAATGCAGTTCTTATGTTTCGGTTCATAGTATCTAAATCACTGATCGTCCATTTTAAAATGCCAAAACTGTATGTTACAACTGGTACTACAAATGCATTTGTCGCTTTAGTTTTATTAATACCAGAGAGTTGCGTTCTTAATATGGCGTTGAGTCTTGTTTTCATTTTTTCCGTTAGTAGTTTCCTCATCTCAGTAGTATTGACCCCTTGTGATTGTATAAGACCTAGATATTTGTACGACTCGTGTCTGTGCATCGCGGTAATCGTCCCTGACCCTGGCTGTTGTCGGAGATTATAATTATCTGCTTTGGCCCATTTACCTTTGTGGATGTGGTTTGTTTTACACTTATCTAACCCAAAGCTCATTCTTGTGTCACTCGTAAAATTTTCTGTTGTTCTTAATAGTTTTCTTAAATCTTCTTGTGTTCTTGAAATCAGTTTAATGTCATCCATATACATAAGATGACTGATTGTCTCTGTCGAATGTGGTAGAGTGTAACCGCATTTAGTGTTATTTAGTGCAGCGCTTAGCGGATTTAAAGCGATGCAAAACCAAAGTGCACTTAGTGAGTCTCCCTGGAATATGCCTCTTTGGACTTTTAATAGCACACTTTCGGAGGAATTAATAACTATGTTAGTTTTCCATTTATCCATGATCGTTTCTAAAAACCGGATTATTTGTGGGTCTATTTTGTATATCATTAAACTTTCTAACAGCCACGAGTGAGGAACACTGTCAAATGCTTTCTGGTAATCTATAAATGCTGTGTGTAAATTGTCTCTGTTCTTCTTTACTGTTTCTGTAATAACTTCATCTATAATTAACTGATCTTTGCATCCCCGAGCTTGCTTTCTACATCCTTTCTGTTCTTCAGCTAAGAGTTTATGAGTGATCATATGTTTATATATTCTGTTTGCTAGTATGCCGGTGAGTATTTTATATAAAGTGGTAAGACAAGTTATCGGCCTATACTTTGATGGATCATTGTGAGCTGGTGTAGTTTTAGGTAGGAGGTATGTGTTCCCTTCCGTTAGAAATGATGGTGTTGTCTCGGGATGCTGAAAAATGTCATCAAGGGCGGCGGCCAATTTTCCATGAGTACAGATAAACTTTTTATACCAGAAGTTCTGAATTCTGTCTGGTCCAGCAGCTTTCCAATTGTGCAATGGTTTAAGTACTTCCTTTAACTCGGTTATACTAACATGTTCCGAGGACATTATAGGTGTCTTCTCTACTCTCTTCTTTTCTTTTCTGATCCATTCGGTGTTCTTCTTGTGATTTACTGGTTTCTCCCAAATATTGCTCCAGAATCTTCGCACTTCCTCGGAATCCGGAAAGATATTGGGTTCATTCGTCTGGGGAGATTGGATGTTGCGGTAGAATGCTCTTTGATTGTTGCAAAAGAGTTTGTTGTCAATTCTTCTTCTATGCGCCTCGCGATATCTTCTCATTCTATTCGCATATACTTTAAGTTTTTGCTTTAGGTGGTCCATTACTTCTACATCTGTTTTATTTGTGCTGCTTTTATATTTATTTAAAATAGTGATCGCTTTGCGCTCTGTCTTAAGTCGGTGCTTCAAATTTGACATCCATTGCGTTAAAATTCCTATCTCACATCTAATCCGGTCAATTTTATTTGTAAGTCTAGTCTCCCAGGCCGGCGTTTTTGGTTTATTCTCGGCATTTTTTGACCCCTCTTTTATTATTTTTTGTTTGTGTAGTTCAATTGTCGTAATTGCTGCAGCGTATATGTGATCATGCATGCTTATGATGTCATTACAGTTTTCAGCGAGAGTAGCAAGTGCTCTATTAACTTTATCCAGTATTTCTCTTGTTTCTCTTGTTGTTCGTAATTTAGGTATTTTAGGTCTCTTAAGAGGATCATTGCCGCTATACAACATTATATTTTTCTGTAGAGTTTCATAGACCAACATTGTACTAGCATCATTAATTATTACTTCATTATGTTCCATTAAGTTATCATTAAGCTGTACATGCCCCGTATCTACTGCTGTCATCCCCAACTCTTCAGCTACCTCTCTCCGTATCGACTGTGTAATGTTCAAAGGGAGTCTTTGTTTTAAGAATATTTGTCTTCTCTGGTCTAAAATGTTTTGGATCGTTTTTGCTCTAAGTTCTGGAAATCTTCTTATCATCTCCTCATGTAATCTTTGTCCGTATGGATTGGGACTAGTTTCCATTTCTGTGATGTATAGGTAGGCTCGATAAAGGTGCGTATTCATCTCTTCGGACCATTTAAATCGTACCTTCCTGCTATTATCGGTTGCGGGCATGGGGAGAACCTCTTGTTCTCCAACATTTTATTATTATTATTATTATTATTATTATTATTATTATTATTATTATTATTATTATTATTATTATTATTATTATTATTATTATTATTATTATTATTATTATTATTATTATTATTATTATTATTATTATTATTATTATTATTATTATTATTATTATTATTATTATTATTATTATTATTATTATTATTATTATTATTATTATTATTATTATTATTATTATTATTATTATTATTATTATTATTATTATTATTATTATTATTATTATTATTATTATTATTATTATTATTATTATTATTATTATTATTATTATTATTATTATTATTATTATTATTATTATTATTATTATTATTATTATTATTATTATTATTATTATTATTATTATTATTATTATTATTATTATTATTATTATTATTATTATTATTATTATTATTATTATTATTGTTATTGTTATTGTTATTATTATTATTATTATTATTATTATTATTATTATTATTATTATTATTATTATTATTATTATTATTATTATTATTATTATTATTGTTATTATTATTATTATTATTATTATTATTGTTATTATTGTTATTATTATTATTATTATTGTTATTATTATTATTATTCTTATTATTATTATTATTCTTATTATTATTATTGTTATTGTTATTATTATTATTATTATTATTATTATTATTCTTATTATTATTATTATTATTATTATTATTATTCTTATTATTATTATTGTTATTGTTATTATTATTATTATTATTATTATTATTATTATTATTATTATTATTATTGTTATTATTGTTATTATTGCACACCGTTGGTGTTTGCGGTTTGTACACACGCGTCTGAATTTCGTGTTGACATAGTTGCTATTTTTAAAGTATTAAGTGAGTTTAAATTATCAGATTTTGGTGCATCATTTTTGCAAGTATTCATTAAGTGCACTGTGATATTTGCATCGGCTTGTGTTGTCGATTTATCTGGAATTTGGTTTGGATAGCTCCTACTATCACGATAGTTCGAGGTATTTATTTGCTTTTTATCGTCGCTGATTTGTTATCGCTTTGGGGCGGAAATCTATCCCACCAAGGGTCATCGAATTTTGATTTAATAATTTTGAATTAATAATGTCGAAAAGTAATTCCTCCACTTCTTCATCAAACAAATGCAGGAGGTGCAAGAACTCTGTACAAACGGGTTTGAAATGTGTTGTGTGTGGTGTAGTTTCTCACAAGAGCTGTTTGAACGCAATAAAAGGTGTTAAATTTATTGATGAATCCTCTGTAAATTGTTGCTGCAATGAACCAACCGATGAACAGCCCACCGTTAACTCATCCACGATTCAGAATCAAAATCATGCAGTTGTTAATACTTGCCTGCAATCTACTGATGTTGCTGAATTAAAAATCGGGTACCTAGAAGAGCTTCTAAAACAAAAGGATTTAATTATCCTCAATCAGTCTATTGCTATAAACTCTTTACAACAGCAGTTATCATATCTTAAACGGGAGCGAAATCTGCATGATGCTACTACACACCCTACTCAGGCTGCTCCTATTCCATCCGCCAGTTACGCTGATGTTTCTAAAAAACCTGCCTCATTAAGTAACAATAATACTCCAAATTCGTCTTCCAAATTCTCGTCTGCAACTGTTTCTCGTGCTATTCACTCGGCCCAAGCACAAACATTATGCAGAGAGGTTATTCATTTAACTGATGATGTACAGAGCGAGCCCCAGAACATAGATTCTCGTCAAAATTTCCATCAAAATTCTCGTCCTAATTCCAACCGTGGGAATTCTGTAAGAAATAGAAATAGAAATATTCTTGTTGGCGATGTTACAACTCTACCTCCTAACATAAATCTTAGATCAGCAAAAAACACGGCCGTTAGACACTTTCATACAACTAATTGGGACCCGGATACAGATGAAGATGTACTTATAGCGTATCTGAGGGATGTGGTCAAGGAAGTTCAAGTAGAGAAGCTTATCTCACGGAACCCATCCAAATATGCCTCGTTTAAAGTGACGGTACCCAAGGACGAGGCTAGCAAAGTCACAGGAAAAGGAGTTTGGCCAGGTGGGATTTTGGTAAACCAGTTTTTTCGGCCCAGAACATCGACTTGTCCAGAATCATCCCCTTCCGAATGATTCTTGTGAAGTAAGTTCGATGGGATTTCCGCTTCATTCGATGTCAATGAGTCCTAATAGTTGTTCAATTCTACATTTAAATGTGCAAAGCCTAGCCAACAAAGTTGACCACTTGCGGTTTCTTATTTCTGATCTCAAGTGTAATATTTTATGTATATCTGAACATTGGCTTAAAGAGCCCATTTTAAAAATGATTGTATTTGAAGGTTATACGTTGGTGTCTTATTTTTGTCGGGCTAGATTGCACGGTGGAGTCGCGATCTACGCTAATTCTAAAATTAATAGCAAACCTATCAACTTGGATAACTTTTCAATTCCGATTCATGCAGAGTTTTGTGGGTCCGAGATTATAAATTCACATACTGTATTAATAACTTTATATAGATCATCAAGTAATGGAGATCTACAAATTTTTAAAGATTGTTTTTTTAGGCTTATCAATTATATCTATCATAAATATAAATATATTATCATTGTAGGCGATTTGAACGTGGAATTGAACAAAAAAGATGAACTTGCAGGCGAATTTTCAGATGTTTTTAAATCCTACGGATTATCCCATATGCTCAATGTTCCTACCAGGGTTACGTTATCGTCTGCATCTTGTTTAGATAACATTATAACTAACATAAGTAAGGATGTATTAAATATTGTAAACTTTGATCCCATTATTTCCGACCATCATGCCCAGTTTATCACGGTAGACGACTGTCTGCATAATAATAGAGATAATCCCACACGTTTTCGTTCAATTACTCAAAAAGGACTAGTAACATTGTGTAATAATATTGCAAACATTTCTTGGGAAAACCTTGATATTGTTAATTTACCTTGCGAAAGTATTGCCTCTGCTGTTTTAAATGTACTGGGCGGTAATATTGATTGTTGTTTTCCACTTAAACGCAAATTTCATAAATCAAAATCAGAGTTTAATTGGTACACAAAAACTTTGCGTACCATGCGCAATAATGTATTTAAATTAAAAAAACACTCACTATCTACCAAACTGGAACATGATTGGTCGGCATATAAGCATGCACGTAATGCATATAAACATGCTCTCAGAGAGGGGAAGAAGAAAGCATTTTCTGATGTCATTTCAAATTCCACTAACAAAGTGAGAACTTGTTGGAAAATTGTGAACTCTGAAAGAGGTGATAAGTGCAAAGTTCAGTCAGGAACATCTTCTATATCAGCAGAAGATTTCAATGTATTTTTTTCTAATATATCTAATGTTATATTGAATTCAATTGCAAGTACTAATATTGATCCAACCTTCTTTTTGAATAATGTAAAAAAAGCAGTCTCATCTTTTTTCATCTCACCCATCTTGGAGACCGATGTGTTAGATGCCACAATGCAATTAAAAGACTCTCCCGCATTAGATTTTTATAATGTCAATAGTAAAATTGTTAAAGCTTTAATTCCCCATTTGACATACCCATTAACGGTTTTGTTTAATAAATGTATTTATGAAGGTTGCTGGCCCGACGTCTTTAAAATAAGTAAGGTTTTACCTTTATATAAGAAGGGTGATACAAAATCCGTAGACAATTATAGACCTATTGTGATAGTCCCTGTGTTATCTAAAATATTCGAAATTATATTAAAACATAAATTAGTGTCCTACTTGGAATCTAAACAAATTTTATCCAATGTTCAGTTCGGTTTCCGTAAATACAAGTCAACGATTAATGCTGTTGCAGAAGTAATAGATACAGTCGTTGCTGGTTTGGATCAGGGTTTTGTTACTCAAGCAGTGATGTGCGATTTAACCAAAGCATTTGATTGTGTATGTATTGATATTCTTGTGTCGAAGTTAGAGCATTATGGTATTAGGTCTAAGGAACTGCTTTTATTTGCTTCTTATCTCTCAAACAGGAGGCAGTATGTCTGTTGCGATGGAGTTGAATCTTCAATACTACCAACCACAAATGGTGTGCCACAGGGATCTATTCTGGGACCAATTTTATTCCTAATATATATCAATGATCTTCCCACTGCCATTGACAGTCGCTGCGTCCTGTTTGCGGATGATACTACGCTGCTGTCAACCGGAGGAGCTCAGTCTGGCGATAGCTCTATCAATCAAGCTCGAGATTGGTTTTCGTCCAATGGGCTTAAGTTAAACGATCAGAAAACTCAATCCATATGCTTTTTATCCGATAGATGGGCTGATACCCATCCCCCTGTTAAATTATTGGGACTAATGTTAGATAGTTACCTTGACTGGAAATCTCATGTTGACAGTGTGAGTGGTAAAATATCTTCACAAATATTTGTACTTCGCCAGTTAAAAAATTGTGTATCTGACAGTGTGTTGAGATCGGTTTATTATTCATTAATACATAGTCACATGAGCTGTGGGATAATCTTCTGGGGAAACTCAGTAAATGCGTGTAGAGTTTTTAGACTTCAAAAAATGGCAGTTCGATTACTTTCTCGTGTTCCTCCAGGAACACATTGCCGTCTTTTATTTAAAAATTTAAAAATACTACCCTTACCATGTTTGTTTATTTTGGAGGTAGTAGTCTATATTCACCGTAATATAAGTTCATTTACAATTCATTCTGATAACCATAATTACAGTACTAGGCATGCTAATGATCTTGTTGTACCACATTCACGAATCAAGATTACAAAAAACAACAAATTACAGGTGCAATTATACAACGTTCTGAATGTTCGCCTTGCTGGTTCAAATTTAAAAAGTATGTCCGTGTATAGATTTAAGAAATGTGTCAAAAACTATTTATTGGATCACTGTTTTTATAGTATTCAAGAATTTTGTGACCATAACGACTAAGTACTTTGTGACGCAACATATACTTTGTATATACAAGTTGTCAATAAAATGAGTATGAGTATGAGTATTATTATTATTATTATTTTTATTATTATTCTTATTCTTGTTATTATTATTATTATTATTATTATTATTATTATTATTATTATTATTATTATTATTATTATTATTATTATTATTATTATTATTATTATTATTATTATTATTATTATTATTATTATTATTATTATTATTATTATTATTATTATTATTATTATTATTATTATTATTATTATTATTATTATTATTATTATTATTATTATTATTATTATTATTATTATTATTATTATTATTATTATTATTATTATTATTATTATTATTATTATTATTATTATTATTATTATTATTATTATTATTATTATTATTATTATTATTATTATTATTATTATTATTATTATTATTATTATTATTATTATTATTATTATTATTATTATTATTATTATTATTATTATTATTATTATTATTATTATTATTATTATTATTATTATTATTATTATTATTATTATTATTATTATTATTATTATTATTATTATTATTATTATTATTATTATTATTATTATTATTATTATTATTATTATTATTATTATTATTATTATTATTATTATTATTATTATTATTATTATTATTATTATTATTATTATTATTATTATTATTATTATTATTATTATTATTATTATTATTATTATTATTATTATTATTATTATTATTATTATTATTATTATTATTATTATTATTATTATTATTATTATTATTATTATTATTATTATTATTATTATTATTATTATTATTATTATTATTATTATTATTATTATTATTATTATTATTATTATTATTATTATTATTATTATTATTATTATTATTATTATTATTATTATTATTATTATTATTATTATTATTATTATTATTATTATTATTATTATTATTATTATTATTATTATTATTATTATTATTATTATTATTATTATTATTATTATTATTATTATTATTATTATTATTATTATTATTATTATTATTATTATTATTATTATTATTATTATTATTATTATTATTATTATTATTATTATTATTATTATTATTATTATTATTATTATTATTATTATTATTATTATTATTATTATTATTATTATTATTATTATTATTATTATTATTATTATTATTATTATTATTATTATTATTATTATTATTATTATTATTATTATTATTATTATTATTATTATTATTATTATTATTATTATTATTATTATTATTATTATTATTATTATTATTATTATTATTATTATTATTATTATTATTATTATTATTATTATTATTATTATTATTATTATTATTATTATTATTATTATTATTATTATTATTATTATTATTATTATTATTATTATTATTATTATTATTATTATTATTATTATTATTATTATTATTATTATT